>CM053325.1:24106626-25384955 GCA_028583605.1 Dastarcus helophoroides | reverse complement strand
TCTTATTTTTGCATTTTCATTTGTAATTAAACAATACGTTGTGACATTTTCATTGGGCAAAAATAAAACGTCAATTTTTTTAAGTTACAATGGAAAATGCAGTAATTACCCTCAAAATTTGAATTTGAAAATGGCGCGAATTGCCATTCACTTCTGTCACTTCGTTGCTCTCGCTTTAAATGTAACCTGTCCTTAATATATATGTTTTGTAGTGCCCATTAATTTTTTATAATAAGAATAAGTTTCTAGCACTAAAAACAATTTATAGTTTATGTGTTACTGATTGTTTTAAGGTGTTTTCACGATGAGTGACAGTAATCAAGGTAAAAAAAAAGAAATTATCTGGTCACCAGAATTTAATAAAGAAAAGAAAACAAGAAGAGGAACGTGATAAAAATACAACTAAAATAAGTAAATATTTTACGGCTCTGCCATCCACTTCCAAAGAATCATTAAAGACAGAAACCAGTCATTTTGTCGATGAAGGTGTTATAAAAATCTGATTCAAAAAAACGCTTTATGTAGTGATATGTACTTTTTATGTAATTTTCTATACAAATAAATATAACTTTTATTTGTTTGTAATGTCAAAATAAAAAAAAATATTTTCTTTTTTAATTTCTATCTGTCTTTTTTTTAATCTCCGAAACGCCTGCATCAATTTCGATGTGGCGCATAGATGACGTGACTGTTTTATTGTATAGAGTAATCGCTCGATTCCCACAAGGTGCTCTGAAAAAAAAACCTTTTTGTTTATGTATGTGTAATATGCATTTGCAGAAAAAAGTATATTGGTAGTATATCAAATTCAAATTTTAAATGCTATACATCACTTTGGCACGTCAGGTGTCTAGTACCCATAATACAAGCCCTGCTTATTTTGGGACTAGACGGCGAAGTTTGATTGTCGAGAAATATTCATTTATTTATTTATTTTATTTATATTTATTATAGTAGATAAGTAGATAGGTACTCATGCGAGCAATATTATGTGTTTGTTTGTCTTTAATTTAAGATGATGCCGCCGAAGTTACGTCCGTGCATCTGCCTGATACACCATTGTCAGCGCCAAGACAATTATCGTCACTAATACCAAATTTTTCCAAAGATGACTCTGGACTCTGGCCAGAAGTTTTAAATACTACTTTGATCGAGTATCTAATAGAAAATCCGATTAAACAAATTAAACATCAGTGGCGGCTCGTAGCCAAAACAAATGAGGGTGCTGCGACAATGTTTAGCGTTTTATGTTTGATCCAAAATGTGGATTTCGTCAGTCTTAACTTTTTAAAATTTCGACATTTTTAAAATGTAACTTTTTCGAAAATTTTAGATTTCTTAGAAAACTTGACAATAAAAATTTTCGAATAATATCGGGTTTTTCGAAAGACTGGATTTTTTCCAAATTTCGATTGAATTCCAAAATTTGGACTTTTTTTCTTTTAATTTCAACTTTATTTTATTTTTAAGCATTGACTTTTCCAAGAATCTGTGTACACTCTTTACGGTGTTTTTTTTGTATTTTTCTTTTAAATTAAGTACCTTTTTTCAAAATTTTCATCCTTTGGACATTGTTATTTTTTCTGAAAATGTAAAATTTTTTAAAACTGGACATTTGACTTTTTAAATTTTAGATTTTTTTCAAAATTTCATTATTTTTTTTTTGAAAAATTGTAATATTTTTATTGAAATTTTCGATTCTTAACAATTTCGACTATTTTTGCAAAGTTTCGATTTTTTGAAATGGAGACATTCTATAAAATGTCGACTTTTTTCACATTTTTGACTATTTTTGTTTTAATTTGGTTACTTTTTAATTTAGAAATGTTTTCAAAATTTCGTTTCGTTTTAAATCTTGACGTTTAATGAAAAGTTTTACATATTTTCTAAACTTTAATTTTGTTGACCTAAAATTTCAATCTTTTTTAAAAAATTTTGGTTCAAAATTTCAACTACCAAAAATGTAAAATTTTTTCAAACTTTCAACTTCTCAGTATTTGGTCTTTTGAAAACCTCGACCTACCTGATAATTTTTGACTTGTTTTCAATATTCCAGCTTCGAAAAATTTGGGTTTTATTGATAATTGGAGTGAACATTTTTTAATTATTCAAACTATAAACCTCTTAAAAATTTCCAGTTATTTTAAAAACTTGATAATTCTCAGATCTTTTAATGTGTCTACTTTTTCAAAGGTTTGATATTTTTTTTTAATTTGGACTATAAAATTTTGACCTATTTGTTTGAAAATGTCTTCATTTTCAAAAATTTGACTTCTTTTGGAAAATTTGAAAGTTTTTGAAAATGTTTGCCTTATCCCTTAAATTTTTTATATATTTCGTATATTTCTCAAAATTTAGAAAGATCAAAGTATCAGAAATTTCGACTCCTTTTGAAAATTTTAACCTTTTATTAAATCTGCATTTTGCTAAAATTTTCTACTTTTTTAAATTCCCACTTTGTTGAAAATTTCGTTTTTTTAAATGTTTGAATTTTTCAAAATTTTAGGCATTTTTCAAATTAAAAATTTTGGAACATTTAAAAATTTCGATTATTTTTTTTAATTTAACTGTTTTCAAAATTTCGACATTTTTTTGCGAACTGTCGATCCTTTATTTAAAAATTTTGATTTTTCTTTTAAGTGAGACATTCTTACAAACTCATTTTGAAACTTTCAATCAATTCCTAAATTTCGAATTTTTCTAAAGATTTCGACTCTATTTAAAAACTTGACCTTATTTTTAAAGGTTCGAACTGTTTTCAAAATATTATTAATATTTTTTTTTGAACATTTCCAATTAAATCTTCAACTTAAAAAAATGAGTTTTTATTTTAAATTTGAACTACTCAAAATTTCAACTTCTTCCAAAATTTTACCTTTCCAAATTTCAACCTTTTTGATAATTATGAATTTCTTGATTATTTTAAGTTTTCTCCAATATTCAAAAATTCAGCTTCTTAGAAAATTTAACTAAAAATTTAGTTTAAATGTCGATATTTTTCCAGAATTTTGCCTTCTGTCCATTCGCAAAATTACTGAAAATGTAGACTACTTTAAAAATTTAATCTTTTTTGTAAGATATTAACTTTTTTCAAAATCGTTAATTTTCTTTTGGAAATTTGACTTTCTATGAAAATTTCGAAATTGTTAAAAATTCCACTTTTTCAAAATTTTGGCTTTTTTGATAACTTTGGCTTTATTTTTTATAACTGGTGAATATGTTTCTTTTTAAAATTTAAATTTTTGGTATTATTACTATATTATATTTATTATTTATTATATTAAAAATAAATATTACTCCTGCGAAATAAATTATCAAAATTTGAATTTTAACCTTAAAATATTGACTTCAGACATTAAATTGTTGATTAATTTTTTTTGCAACATTTAGATTGTTTTTATTTTTTAAATATTGTCTGTTTTTTCTTGAAAATTTGCTCTTATTCTTTAAATTTGAACTTTACAACCTTAAGAATAAATTTAACATTTTTAGAAAAATTGGAAATTTTGATTCAGAATTTTTTTGGTCCTATAGTAGTAGTAATTTTTTAGAAAAACTTAAAATGCAAAAAATTCACTAGGTTCATTTTTTTCTTGAAAGTTTCAATATTTTTCTTAAAGTTTTTTATTTTTATGCAAATTTGGAGTCTATATAAATAAAACAAAGTCGTGTTAGTTACACCATTTATAAGTCCAGAACGGCTCAACGAATTTTTATGTTCTTTGCTTTGTTAGATTTGCCTCGGCTTCGAAAAGCAGAATAGACTAAAATATTGAAAAAATTCCATCTGTTTTATAAGGAATCCGTGTACACTGCCATCCCTAATTCATAACAGGGACATGACAGAAATGTACCGCAACCTATATAACCGTAAATGTGTTGTAATCAGTTTCCAGTGGATGGCACTGTATCTGTTTTTATTATACCTCGTTTTTAGCGGTTTTTCGCGTAGGATTCACCTGGAAACGGGCAACCGTATTACATATTTTAATGTAAAATTTCATTCAGCTAATGAGTTTATACAATATTTATTAATTCTGAGGTGATATGAAGTTCACCAGGGCCAGCTAGTACTTAATAATTTTCAATTTCTATTAAAATTACAAAATAAAAGGAGCTTTAAAATGTTAACATTTCGTGAAAACTTTAACATTTCTAAAACAAATTAGAGAAATCAAAATTTTGACAAAAAAAAATTATTTAAAGACAAAATTTCTAGCAAAAATCGGAATTAAAAAAAAAATCCTTTGTATAAAATGTTTAGGAGAAGAACACGAATTTTCATGGGAAAAAAATCAAAATTTTTAAAGAAAATTGAAATTTAAGAAAGAATTTGAAATATCTTTATAAAAGATTGAAATTGAAATTTCACGAAAATAATACAAGACTGGGTTGTTATTTCATTTTAGAAAAATATCGAAAGGCGAAAGGAGATGAAAATTAATTTTTTTTTAATTTCTTGTTTTTTCCAAAATGTTGACATTTTTATAGAAATTTCAGGTTTTTTGCTAAACATTTTTATCAAAATTAGAAAATAAAATGAATTATGAAACAAATTATGAAGTCTAGCGAAAAATCTAACAAATTTCTTTTATAAAATATCTAGGAAAATGGAAACCTCATAGCAAAAAACAATTAAAATTTACTTAAATAAATCGAAATATCTGGAACCAACGTTGAAATTGAGATTTCAGGTATTCACTATTAATTTTTTTTAGAGAAATATTCAAATGCCAGAAGAGTTTGATTTAGATGTTATTTTGAAATTTTAATTATTTTACAAAAGATTAGAAAAAAATATTAAAATAGATTTTAAAATCCCGTAACCTTGTTTCTATAAAAAGAAATTAGAGAAAAATTTAGAATTTCTACAAAAAAATGGTTTAAGGAAAAATCTTTGGAAAATTTTGAGAAAAAACTCGTAAGCGAAATTGGGGGTGCTGCAGTTTCCACAGTGCCTATAAGCGAGCCGCCCCTGCTATTTAGGAAAAATATTATCTAAGTTAAATTAACAAATAATAAAAAAAAGTTGAAATGTAAATTTTTAAATCAAAAATCTTACCAAAGGCGTCGTAGAAAGACATCGATTAAAAAAAAGTTGTCGTTTAGAAAATTTAGGGGGCGGGGGGGACTTTTTTTTCAAACTTCGAGTCTTTCTCAAATTTAGACTTTTTTCTCAAATTTCGACTCTTTTTGGAATTTGACTTTTTTCTGAAAATTTCCACTTTTTCGAAATGTTACAGACATCGATTAAAAAAATATCATTTTAAGAAATTTCAACTTTTTTTTCTCAAATTTCGACTTTTTTCTCGAAATTTCGACTTTTTTCTCGAAATTTCGTTTTTTTTTTCTCAAATTTCGACTTTTTTCTCGAAATTTCGACTTTTTTCTCGAAATTTCGTTTTTTTTTTCTCAAATTTCGACTTTTTTCTCGAAATTTCGACTTTTTTCTCGAAATTTCGTTTTTTTTTTTTTTTTCCTCATTTCGACTTCTTTCTCGAAATTTTGGCTTTAATATCGAAATTTCGACATTTTTCTCGAAATTTCGACTTTTTTCTCGAAATTTCGTTTTTTTTTTCTCAAATTTCGACTTTTTTCTCGAAATTTCGACTTTTTTCTCGAAATTTCGTTTTTTTTTTCTCAAATTTCGACTTTTTTCTCGAAATTTCGACTTTTTTCTCGAAATTTCGACTTTTTTCTCGAAATTTCGACTTTTTTCTCGAAAGTTCGTTTTTTTTTTTTTTTTTTTTTTTTTTTTTTTTTTTTTTTTTTTTTTTTTTTTTATTTTTTTTTTTTTTTTTTTTTTTTTTTTTTTTTTTTTTTTCTCAATTTTTAGACTTTTTTCTCAAAATAATCGCCTTTTTCCTCGAAATTTTTAAACTTAATATCAAAATTTCGACTTTTTTTTCTCGAAATTTCGACTTTTTTCTCGAAATTTCGACTTTTTTCTCGAAATTTCGTTTTTTTTTTTTCTCAATTTAGACTTTTTTCTCAAATTTCGACTTTTTTCTCGAAATTTTAACCTTAATATCGAAATTTCGACTTTTTTCTCGAAATTTCGACTTTTTTCTCGAAATTTCGACTTTTTTCTCGAAATTTCGTTTTTTTTTTCTCAAATTTCGACTTTTTTCTCGAAATTTCGTTTTTTTTTTCTCAAATTTCGACTTTTTTCTCGAAATTTCGACTTTTTTCTCGAAATTTCGTTTTTTTTTTCTCAAATTTCGACTTTTTTTTCTCGAAATTTCGACTTTTTTCTCGAAATTTCGACTTTTTTCTCGAAATTTCGACTTTTTTCTCGAATTTTCAACTTTCATCTTGAAATTTCTAAAAAAGATCAAAATTTGCTAATAAAAATAGCAATTATTAACGCATCCTACTACAAAACTGGCAAGATTTGTTGGGGAAAGAGGAGTTAGTGGGACGCAACTGTCATCTTCCTATTTGATCATAGTGTGAGAATTATTTTATGGGGACTGTTATTCGAAAAAAATTTCGATATTAAGTCGAAATTTCGACATTAGTCTCGGAATTTTAAGAAGAAAGTAGAAATGTCAAGAAAAAAGTCGAGTTTTTGAAAAAAAAGTCGTTAGAGTTTTTGAGTTGTTAAGTCAACTTTCGATTTAAAGCCGAACTTTCGAAAAAAAAAAAATCGAAATTTAAAAAAAACCGAATTTTTTTGACAAAAAAGGTCGAAATCCCTAAACATTTTTTTTTATAATCAGTGTCCTTTTTACGCTTTTGTAAAATATCAAAATTTCTATATAATTTTTTTTAAGCAATGCCTTCCTATGCTTTTGTAAAATGTCGACTTTAACCTCAAATTTAGACTTTTTTCTCGAAATTTCGTTTTTTTTTTTTTCTCAATTTAGACTTTTTTCTCAAATTTCGACTTTTTTCTCGAAATTTTACACTTAATATCGAAATTTCGACAATTTTTCTCGAATTCGGCTTAAACTCAAAATGTCTACTATTTTTCTAGAAATTTCGACTTTTTTCTCGAAATTTCGACTTTTTTCTCGAAATTTCGTTTTTTTTTTCTCAAATTTCGACTTTTTTCTCGAAATTTCGACTTTTTTCTCGAAATTTCGACTTTTTTCTCGAAATTTCGTTTTTTTTTTTTTTTTTTCTCAAATTTCGACTTTTTTCTCGAAATTTCGACTTTTTTCTCGAATTTTCAACTTTCATCTTGAAATTTCTAAAAAAGATCAAAATTTGCTGATAATAAAACTAGCAATTATTAAACGCCATCTACTACAAACTGTCAAGAGTGTTGGGGAAAGAGGAGTAGTGGGACGAAATCTGTCAATCGCCTAAATTGATCATAGTGTAGAAATTTTGGACTTATTCGAAAATAAAATTTCGATATTAAGTCGAAATTTCGACATTAGTCTCGGAATTTTAAGAAGAAAGTAGAAATGTCAAGAAAAAAGTCGAGTTTTTGAAAAAAAAGTCGAACAATTTTGAGTGTTAAGTCGAAATTTCGAGTTTAAAGCCGAAATTTCGAAAAAAAAAAAATCGAAATTTAAAAAAAAACCGAATTTTTGACAAAAAAAGTCGAAATCCCTAAACATTTTTTTTTATAATCAGTGTCCTTTTTACGCTTTTGTAAAATATCAAACACTTCTAAATATAATTTTTTTAATCAAGCCTTTTCCTATGCTTTTGTAAAATGTCGACTTTAAACTCAAAATTTCGACTTTTTTTTCTCGAAAATTCTACTCCATGCATACATATGTCCAGACAGTCGAATTTTGAGATAATAAAAACTGAAATTACTGATACGTAACCCCTACTGCTAAGTGTCAATATTAAATCGTAAAAGGGTGGTGGCATGTAATTGGGAAGGCTTAGCTCATTGACCATATTTTTATAAAATGTCTACATGGCTATTTTGCTTATCATAAGCTCAATCGTTGGCAATTTCGAAAATTATTTACATGTTTAAATAATACAATCAGCGGTTTTTCTACTGATGATTTTCATTTCGTATCATCGTAAATTTTTTGGGGAATATTCATTTCGGGGAGGGTCCGGACCCCTTGGACCCCCCCCTGGCTACGTGCCTGCACTATATGTAATACTTCTAATGGCCAGCTTCGCGTTTTATGTGGTTCTTTTTGGTTTTGGCTACTGGTTGGGTGGCTGAGTCGCAATGCGCGTAAGTTTAAAATCAGATGTGCGCGTAAACATCCAAGTGTCGCCAATTAAAATTATGTTTTTAATTCGCTCTCAGCATTTCGAATTGACACATGCCCACATGCCCAAACCCATCAATAACTTACGTTCTGTCCTTGTTGGATTTGCACAACTTAAGCCTACGATGAGTATAGGGAGCTGGCCACATAGGAGTACATCATATATACAGTCGACTCCCGCTAAAGTTACGCGCGTTAAAGTTGTTCGCTCGTTAAAGTTGATCGGATACGATCGTTGAAGTTGCACGGATATTCTTCTACTCATAATTTTGAACAACGAATTGGATTTCCGAGTGAAAGTACAGTCAACATAGTTGAGTTTTATATAGAAAGCTAATATCGGGAAGGCATACAACGCCTAGCTATCTATATAACTCCGAGAACTTTTGCACACCCCCAATAGATCCTCAAAATGAAGTTACACCGTAGAAACGGTATCGTTTACTTTAATTTGTAGATTAAGTTTGCTGTGTTGATTGTTAGTTTCAATTAATCTACTTGAATGGAGTTGTTCGTAAAGTTCAGTATACCTACATTATAAATACCTTTTACAGTAGTCACCACTAAATAGTTCTCTAGGTTAAAATAATAAACTTTGTTTATAAAGTTGCCTACACTAATTGATTGGGATTTATTATGCTCGTTCTTCTAAGAGACAAAAACGAAAGTACCTTTCTAATGTATTAACGAAGTTTGGTCCTAATTTTAACTTCAAATATATAGGGAAACCCATTATCTTAACTTAAATCTAAACCAATCTGCGAGTTGCATAACAATAGATCCTTTTCAGTAATAGAGAAGTTTACGGTTTGGAACTTTCTTGCAAAGCTAAAGTTTGAAAAGTTCGAGATACTTGACACGAAACCTGTTGTCAAACATGCTGAATGCTTGTCGCTTGATTTTGAAATGTTTGAAAATAAAATTTTCACAATTCCTAAAATGAAAAATATCATTCTTGCTTAATAAATTAAATAGTCTATATATATTTTCATTATTATACACCGTTATTTTCATTTAACAAGTCATGATTGTGACTATGAAGTACAGATAACAGAAATCAAAAATATCAAATATTTTTGCGGTAGCCTTTCACAGCAATAAATACTACGTGCAAGCAGGGCCGCGCCGCCCATGTGTGCGAAGTGTGCGGCGCACACAGGCGCCAAGACAATAGGGGCGCCGCCATCGAAGTTATTTTTGTTACACTTACAAAACAACATATTCTTTGTAGTGGAGAATCGATAACTAAGTAGGTACAAAAGGTGCAACATATGCCTTATAAATAACAAAACATATATTGCTCTTATTGTACAAGTCTCCCAAGATAATATTCACGTTTGTGGTTTTGGGTTTGTGGGTTGTGGTTTGTGGCTTTGGGGTTTTAGTTTACATTAATTACGAGCTCAGCGTTAAATTTAAAAGTACCGCCGTGAGTTTGTTCGAATGAGTTTATGAACGCAACCCTTAGATAATATAAATAAATGGATGGAGCATTCGGTCCAAAATAAGGGCCGGGAAAATAGAGACAGACAATCGACGTGCCATCGGGATCGACCATTTGCGCATGCTTGAAAGTATGATATTGTCGACACTAACGCTAAATCTCTTGAAGTATGTTTCATATTAACGACAAAATGGAAGTAATCTTTATTACAAAAATTGTCCGAAAAATATTTATACCATCCATTATTTTCAGATCTAACATAAATGTTTAACCGCTGCATAAACTATTTTTATGACTATTTAAATAAACTGATCTGTAAAATATTACAAAAGTATTAATGATGTACAAATATAGCGAAAGATAAAAACTTTTTTTTTTAAATTGAAATAAAACAGAAATATAGAAAAAATAATATATTACTAAAAAAAACTTACATTTAGAAATGAATTTTACATTTACCATGTCGTAATTTCAAGAAATGCACCCTTACATTTGAGGGCAAAGATGGTACATTTAAGGTGATAATAATTCTTGGGTTTTTTAGTTATACCTAAAAGAACCTCGAAATGGAATGCAGAATAGGCACATCTGGTTATTAAGTTGTAGGCATTAAAAAACTCAACATTGTCCCAAGGTTCCAAATACTGAAAATAATTTTACTATCTCCTAGAGCCTCCCCTTCGATAACGAATGTGGCTGATTAATATGTTTGTATTTGCATCTTATTAAAATCGTTTTTCTAAAAAAAAATCATAAAAAACTTTCTATTTTATGAAGATGAATAGCTAACCTTTTGTGTTCTCATAAATGAAATGTTGAAACGCCTCTTTTCCCTAAGGAATTTCGGCGGAACCCATTAACCTAAAAGTCAGGAATCTGGGTAAGATCAACCTCATTATTAAGACACCAACAGGACGAAATACTTATTACTAGCGAACTTCCTACTTTCCCGAAATCATTTTAACCTAATAAATTATCTAAATTGATTAACTGTAACCAAACAAAACACGAAACTTATTAAAAGTAGAACGCATAAAAAGGTAAACAAACGCCATTCGACACAAATGACATTTAAGCGACAAAAACGACGACAAATTTAATATTATGAACGTGATTGGTTAGTTCTGGACATGACCATTGCATCGAACCCGATGGCAAAACGTACTCTTTCTAGCTTGTTCTTTTTCCAGAGTTCATCCTTATTCCACAATTACCGGCCCAAGTTAATACTCTTCTAACACATTGAATGCTCCGTCCATTTATATGTATAGTCAAAGACGCAACCCGACTGATGCGATACATGTGAAACAAGCGGGGTGGGGTCACGGGGATTCCCCGACTTTAAGGAACGAGAGAGCCAAAACAATTGAACAATCATTCAATCGAAAGTGTGGGCAAGGTGCCCATCAGGGGGTGAAAGTAATAGGAGTGGGGGCGAAACAAGCCAAATTATCATGCCATCCACTTATGTCAAATTGCCTGCCGGCAGTTTTTGATTGTAAAATAGTAGCTACGCAGTATCAAAATGAGAAAGGTTATTATAATTCATTAATGTGCAAGTAAGATACATATAGATTAGGTTGGAAGTATGTCGTTTAAGATCTGTTTTCTGTCGTCTGTCAGTTGAATGATTTAACGAAGGAAATTATGACCATATGTGATTATGGCGTGTGTTATCGATGTAAACAACAATTTTGCGGTAAGTAACCCTCTTCATTATTAACAAATTGCTTCCCCTTCTTATTAAGATGAAATTCATGTATGTACTATTAGTTTTTCAATAAATACAGTTTGATAGATAACTTTAAAAAGTCTAATGGTAAGTTTTGTATTTATGCCCTTTTGGTATGATTCTAATTTATGTTTAACCAAATTTATTAATAAAAACAGTAAACTTGTTTGTAAATTGGTTCATAAAAAAGTTTAAGTAAAATACAGCATTTATTTAAGCTGCCCATTAAGTGTTAATTTTCTTGTGTCGAAATTTCTAATTGTGTTTTATTCCCTTTATTATTTATCGATTTATTTATTTATTTTTCATGATTTGCTCCTAGGACTTTTACGATACACAAGAAAGAATGAGTTCTAGTTATCATTAGTTCATGAGAAGCTTTCTACATTTGTTACATACTTACTGTGCATAGCATGTTGTAATTCATATTTTAATATTCCGTTTATTATGTAAGTTGTATTTTAATACATATTGTTAAATTTCTTACAATGTTTTTTATCTTGAACCAATAAAACATCTGTCTATTATATATTTCGTATTATTGATTTTCCGTTTAGCATATTAACCATTAAGTACATTATTAATGAATTTTCCACGTTTGCTAAAAAAAATTACGTCTTATTTTTGCATTTTCATTTGTAATTAAACAATACGTTGTGACATTTTCATTGGGCAAAAATAAAACGTCAATTTTTTTAAGTTACAATGGAAAATGCAGTAATTACCCTCAAAATTTGAATTTGAAAATGGCGCGAATTGCCATTCACTTCTGTCACTTCGTTGCTCTCGCTTTAAATGTAACCTGTCCTTAATATATATGTTTTGTAGTGCCCATTAATTTTTTATAATAAGAATAAGTTCTAGCACTAAAAACAATTTATAGTTTATGTGTTACTGATTGTTTTAAGGTGTTTTCACGATGAGTGACAGTAATCAAGGTAAAAAAAAAGAAATTATCTGGTCACCAGAATTTAATAAAGAAAAGAAAACAAGAAGAGGAACGTGATAAAAATACAACTAAAATAAGTAAATATTTTACGGCTCTGCCATCCACTTCCAAAGAATCATTAAAGACAGAAACCAGTCATTTTGTCGATGAAGGTGTTATAAAAATCTGATTCAAAAAACGCTTTATGTAGTGATATGTACTTTTTATGTAATTTTCTATACAAATAAATATAACTTTTATTTGTTTGTAATGTCAAAATAAAAAAAAATATTTTCTTTTTTAATTTCTATCTGTCTTTTTTTTAATCTCCGAAACGCCTGCATCAATTTCGATGTGGCGCATAGATGACGTGACTGTTTTATTGTATAGAGTAATCGCTCGATTCCCACAAGGTGCTCTGAAAAAAAACCTTTTTGTTTATGTATGTGTAATATGCATTTGCAGAAAAAAGTATATTGGTAGTATATCAAATTCAAATTTTAAATGCTATACATCACTTTGGCACGTCAGGTGTCTAGTACCCATAATACAAGCCCTGCTTATTTTGGGACTAGACGGCGAAGTTTGATTGTCGAGAAATATTCATTTATTTATTTATTTTATTTATATTTATTATAGTAGATAAGTAGATAGGTACTCATGCGAGCAATATTATGTGTTTGTTTGTCTTTAATTTAAGATGATGCCGCCGAAGTTACGTCCGTGCATCTGCCTGATACACCATTGTCAGCGCCAAGACAATTATCGTCACTAATACCAAATTTTTCCAAAGATGACTCTGGACTCTGGCCAGAAGTTTTAAATACTACTTTGATCGAGTATCTAATAGAAAATCCGATTAAACAAATTAAACATCAGTGGCGGCTCGTAGCCAAAACAAATGAGGGTGCTGCGACAATGTTTAGCGTTTTATGTTTGATCCAAAATGTGGATTTCGTCAGTCTTAACTTTTTAAAATTTCGACATTTTTAAAATGTAACTTTTCGAAAATTTTAGATTTCTTAGAAAACTTGACAATAAAAATTTTCGAATAATATCGGGTTTTTCGAAAGACTGGATTTTTTCCAAATTTCGATTGAATTCCAAAATTTGGACTTTTTTCTTTTAATTTCAACTTTATTTTATTTTTAAGCATTGACTTTTCCAAGAATCTGTGTACACTCTTTACGGTGTTTTTTTTGTATTTTTCTTTTAAATTAAGTACCTTTTTTCAAAATTTTCATCCTTTGGACATTGTTATTTTTTCTGAAAATGTAAAATTTTTTAAAACTGGACATTTGACTTTTTAAATTTTAGATTTTTTTCAAAATTTCATTATTTTTTTTTTGAAAAATTGTAATATTTTTATTGAAATTTTCGATTCTTAACAATTTCGACTATTTTTGCAAAGTTTCGATTTTTTGAAATGGAGACATTCTATAAAATGTCGACTTTTTTCACATTTTTGACTATTTTTGTTTTAATTTGGTTACTTTTTAATTTTAGAAATGTTTTCAAAATTTCGTTTCGTTTTTAAATCTTGACGTTTAATGAAAAGTTTTACATATTTTCTAAACTTTAATTTTGTTGACCTAAAATTTCAATCTTTTTTAAAAAATTTTGGTTCAAAATTTCAACTACCAAAAATGTAAAATTTTTTCAAACTTTCAACTTCTCAGTATTTGGTCTTTTGAAAACCTCGACCTACCTGATAATTTTTGACTTGTTTTCAATATTCCAGCTTCGAAAAATTTGGGTTTTATTGATAATTGGAGTGAACATTTTTTAATTATTCAAACTATAAACCTCTTAAAAATTTCCAGTTATTTTAAAAACTTGATAATTCTCAGATCTTTTTAATGTGTCTACTTTTTCAAAGGTTTGATATTTTTTTTTAATTTGGACTATAAAATTTTGACCTATTTGTTTGAAAATGTCTTCATTTTCAAAATTTTGACTTCTTTTGGAAATTTGAAAGTTTTTGAAAATGTTTGCCTTATCCTTAAATTTTTTATATATTTCGTATATTTCTCAAAATTTAGAAAGATCAAAGTATCAGAAAATTTCGACTCCTTTTGAAAATTTTAACCTTTTATTAAATCTGCATTTTGCTAAAATTTTCTACTTTTTTTAAATTCCCACTTTGTTGAAAATTTCGTTTTTTTAAATGTTTGAATTTTTCAAAATTTTAGGCATTTTTCAAAATTAAAAATTTTGGAACATTTAAAAATTTCGATTATTTTTTTAATTTTAACTGTTTTCAAAATTTCGACATTTTTTTGCGAACTGTCGATCCTTTATTTAAAAATTTTGATTTTTCTTTTAAGTGAGACATTTCTTACAAACTCATTTTGAAACTTTCAATCAATTCCTAAATTTCGAATTTTTCTAAAGATTTCGACTCTATTTAAAAACTTGACCTTATTTTTAAAGGTTCGAACTGTTTTCAAAATATTATTAATATTTTTTTTTGAACATTTCCAATTAAATCTTCAACTTAAAAAAAATGAGTTTTTATTTTAAATTTGAACTACTCAAAATTTCAACTTCTTCCAAAATTTTACCTTTCCAAATTTCAACCTTTTTGATAATTATGAATTTCTTGATTATTTTAAGTTTTCTCCAATATTCAAAAATTCAGCTTCTTAGAAAATTTAACTAAAAATTTAGTTTAAATGTCGATATTTTTCCAGAATTTTGCCTTCTGTCATTCGCAAAATTACTGAAAATGTAGACTACTTTAAAAATTTAATCTTTTTTGTAAGATATTAACTTTTTTCAAAATCGTTATTTTCTTTTGGAAATTTGACTTTCTATGAAAATTTCGAAATTGTTAAAAATTCCACTTTTTTCAAAATTTTGGCTTTTTTGATAACTTTGGCTTTATTTTTTATAACTGGTGATATGTTTCTTTTTAAATTTAAAATTTTTGGTATTATTACTATATTATATTTATTATTTATTATATTAAAATAAATATTACTCCTGCGAAATAAATTATCAAAATTTGAATTTTAACCTTAAAATATTGACTTCAGACATTAAATTGTTGATTAATTTTTTTGCAACATTTAGATTGTTTTTATTTTTTAAATATTGTCTGTTTTTTCTTGAAAATTTGCTCTTATTCTTTAAATTTGAACTTTACAACCTTAAGAATAAATTTAACATTTTTAGAAAAATTGGAAATTTTGATTCAGAATTTTTTTTGGTCCTATAGTAGTAGTAATTTTTTAGAAAAACTTAAAATGCAAAAAATTCACTAGGTTCATTTTTTCTTGAAGTTTCAATATTTTTCTTAAAGTTTTTTTATTTTTATGCAAATTTGGAGTCTATATAAATAAAACAAAGTCGTGTTAGTTACACCATTTATAAGTCCAGAACGGCTCAACGAATTTTTATGTTCTTTGCTTTGTTAGATTTGCCTCGGCTTCGAAAAGCAGAATAGACTAAAATATTGAAAAAATTCATCTGTTTTATAAGGAATCCGTGTACACTGCCATCCCTAATTCATAACAGGGACATGACAGAAATGTACCGCAACCTATAATAACCGTAAATGTGTTGTAATCAGTTTCCAGTGGATGGCACTGTATCTGTTTTTATTATACCTCGTTTTTAGCGGTTTTTCGCGTAGGATTCACCTGGAAACGGGCAACCGTATTACATATTTTAATGTAAAATTTCATTCAGCTAATGAGTTTATACAATATTTATTAATTCTGAGGTGATATGAAGTTCACCAGGGCCAGCTAGTACTTAATAATTTTCAATTTCTTATTAAAATTACAAAATAAAAGGAGCTTTAAAATGTTAACATTTCGTGAAAAACTTTAACATTTCTAAAACAAATTAGAGAAATCAAAATTTTGACAAAAAAAAATTATTTAAAGACAAAATTTCTAGCAAAAATCGGAATTAAAAAAAAATCCTTTGTATAAAATGTTTAGAGAAGAACACGAATTTCATGGGAAAAAAATCAAAATTTTTTAAAGAAAATTGAAATTTAAGAAAGAATTTGAAATATCTTTATAAAAAGATTGAAATTGAAATTTCACGAAAATAATACAAGACTGGGTTGTTATTTCATTTTAGAAAAATATCGAAAGGCGAAAGGAGATGAAAATTAATTTTTTTTTAATTTCTTGTTTTTTCCAAAATGTTGACATTTTTATAGAAATTTCAGGTTTTTTGCTAAACATTTTTATCAAAATTAGAAAATAAAATGAATTATGAAACAAATTATGAAGTCTAGCGAAAAATCTAACAAATTTCTTTTTATAAAATATCTAGGAAAAATGGAAACCTCATAGCAAAAACAATTAAAATTTACTTAAATAAATCGAAATATCTGGAACCAACGTTGAAATTGAGATTTCAGGTATTCACTATTAATTTTTTTTAGAGAAATATTCAAATGCCAGAAGAGTTTGATTTAGATGTTATTTTGAAATTTTAATTATTTTACAAAGATTAGAAAAAAATATTAAAATAGATTTTAAAATCCCGTAACCTTGTTTCTATAAAAAGAAATTAGAGAAAATTTAGAATTTCTACAAAAAATGGTTTAAGGAAAAATCTTTGGAAAATTTTGAGAAAAAACTCGTAAGCGAAATTGGGGGTGCTGCAGTTCCACAGTGCCTATAAGCGAGCCGCCCCTGCTATTTAGAAAAATATTATCTAAGTTAAATTAACAAATAATAAAAAAAAGTTGAAACATAAAAATTCGTGAAAAAAAAGAGGCGCTTCATGGGTTTCGCGCACAAGCGCTGTGGGGGGTTGGCGCGGCCGTGCGTGCAAGTATGAAACGAGACAAAAACAGTGGTTATATCAGTGCAAAACTGAGTTCATTTTTATAGGAAGCATTGGATGTGAAGACCTCTTAATAATAAGACACTCTTCAAGAACAATAATGCAAAGCACAGACGTTTCCTTTTGAAGTCACATTCCTAGACTACAAAGACAATTTGCCTAAAAAACTTGGATGTTAAGTTTCAGCACTGGGGTTAAGGATTTGCAAAATGCATTGCAGACAATCGTTTTAAAATTCAGAGAGATTCCATTACGGATAAATGTAAAGTTTATCAATATGTAACCCTGGAATTTAAAAAGTTTTTCTATTTGCTTTAACTGAGGGTATATGCGATTTCACGTTATTAAACTTTGCTTGCCTTACATCAGAACAACCGAAAAGCATTATTTCAACGAGTGGTTTTCTGCAAGTTTACGTACTCACTGAAGCAGTTTTTACGTCAGTTGAAATTGAAAAACGTTTTACATTTTCTGGCAATTTTGTTTCAAGCATTCTTTTAAGCGGATCAAATATAATCACAATTTTTTTAAAGAACTCTTGCGTAGTAACTTTTTTAATGTCTGTACACTAAAAAACTTCCGAAATTTTGCGCAGATGTGAAATGTGAATATACCAGATATTCGCGCAAAGGTTTGGTCGGATTTTTTTTTTTCGTGCTTATAAACATAATATTTCCTGCAAAAATAGTAAAGTTTACAAATTTTTTTCTTAATTGTTTATACGGTCATAAAGAACACAATTACTTAAAATAACTTTTCTCTGCTTGAGTGACCACCTTCGTCACGGTCAATTTCGACGAAAACGCTTCAATCTCTTATGTGTTCAATGTGTTATAATGTGTCATTTTCTGCATCAACTGAGTAGGCACTAATGCACATAAATAGGTGTATTAAAGCAAATAATAATTTAACTGACCCAAAGCGCCTTAGTGGTATTTCGTAGATAATTTGGGATTCAGGACACGCGATTTTCCCAGAACAGAGATGTGAGTTAGCTCTAATTATCGAAGGTTTGCCACACGAGGCGTAAAATACGTAACCTAATCTGTTAACATTCTATTTAATTTATTTACCCAAAAGGAGCCCATCGATTTATAAACTAAATGTGCACGCGACAAATATTTTAACTCTAGTTGAAGAGGAATATTGAAATAAAGCACATAAAAGAAAAACGAACATTCATTAATAATTTACAATATATCCCCAAGTGTTCACAATTTTTCTCTTTATTACTATTCTATTGCAATAAAATATAGGTAGCCCTCATTTTATGCCGGCTTAGTTCACGTCTTAATCAATCTTGCTTTCATTTTGACCCTAGAATTAGAACGTGTAAAAGTATATTAGGCTATTCCATTTCAAAAAATACCTACTTTTGGACACCCGTACATTATGAAACTAATTTTAAGATGTACCGTCCGGTCCCTATCTACTCTGAAAACAAAACTTTTTCAAAATCAAGTAGAAATAATCTTCCGTGTCATATGACCTGAATTACCCTGTATAAAATCCCTTTTCTACGATGTTTTGGATATCGATAACAATTTGCGGGCATCCATTTTCGCGAAACTTACTTATCGCCTTACGGAAGGAAACTCCAGTGTCCGGAAAATAGAGACATGTTTCTGCACCTTGGTTCGTATATTTACCGAAACAATCGCTTAGCTAGATTCATTTGTTAACATCGCTCTCTTTTGCAGATAATGTTACTACTGCCCACGACTGAGTGCTGCATTTTATTGTTTTCCATAAATTAAAATTAAATAAAAAAATGAACCTGTACGGGCAAATTTAGACATTTTTCAATTACAAAATACTAAAATAAAAATTACTGCTCACTAACTCTTGAGATGTTTGCATGTACCTAGTATTTTTATGCTCCTGTGTGACTGAATTAGCAGCTGTTATATACTATATCTCTACCACGACTAGCACCAACATGCTTTTTATGTTTCTGCACATTTTGTAGAATTTGATAAATTAATTGTAAAACATGCATCTCCGTATAGACAAAATTTCGACGCACGTGAGCGCCTTGGCACCCCCCGCGGTATTGTACACCTGAACATTTTAGAAGGAATAGCCCAGTATGTCTTATCCGTAGTTGTTCATCGGTAACCATGTTCAAAAGTATAGGGTAAGGAGATATACATCGTCATGAGAAGCAAACAGAAAAAATTGGAAGAATTACGAATCAAATTTGCATGCCAAAATGGTGCAGTAACTTAAGTTCAGGAATAAGCGAAGTTAGGTCAACCGACCTGGGAACTGAAGCCCTCTTCAGATTTATGACCAATTATTTTTTATTTTCTTAGATAATTCTTTAATGCAGGATCCTTCAATGTGGAAGTCACTTTGTTCTTTTGATTTTTTGTGCAAGCTATTTGTTTATAAATTTCAAGCTTTTTCAGAAAAGTCCTACTTTATTGTCAAAACCGAGATTTCCCAGAGATTTCTGATTTTTTTTTCTAAATTACTGCTTTAAAGTCGAAACCAACTTTTATCTCAAAATTTCTCATAATTTGTAAATTCGAAAATTTCTTCTATGAATTTAAGGTTTTTCTTAAGATCTCGTTTTTAATGTTAAAACTGTGACTTAAACCTCGATCTTTCAAAAAAAAAAAACAAAAATGTATTATCAAACTGACGCTGCTTGCAATCAACGGCAGTTTTTTGTCGAAATTTGAAAGTCAGTTGCGATAAGCTATTACAGTTTTATTTTTGTTCTCGAAAATTTCAGCTCTAAGGTCGAAATTTCGAGAAATAGTCTAAACCAAGTCAAAATTAAAAAAAAAGTTATTACGGTTTTTAAGTGAACATTTTATAAAATTAATAATCAGGTTTAATTAAAATTACAATTTTGATAAGAAAGTTAACATTTCAAAAATACTTCTAACTTCAGTATTGTTACGTGTTATCGGTTCGAAAATTAGAACTTCGTGAATTGTAAATACTTTATTTCAAACTTATTTCGGAACACTACGATTATGATTCACTTAACTATCAAACTATCTGACTAAGTGACTGACTAACTGAGGGAAAGACGACCGCTTATTTATACAGTTCCGGTTTTCTAGAACGGATTTCCATACAGATAAGGTTATCGCTTGCAGAAACGTCTGGAGCCCTTATCTGCCGTAGGATTCATTCTCGCGACCGCTTCCCATTATCAAATGTTTCTAGAGAGTTATTCACACTACACTATCTCTAATACAAATTTTTTAACTACATTTTGTTACACTGCCTCCCTCTTAAGTCTGATCATCCCGATCAGTTTCAATTAGTCACTTCGCCACTGTACTTGCACAGTCTGTTGAGGTGTACCACTTTCACCTTGGTCCTGGGGCTGCGCTGGATCTTGTATACCAAGTCGTTGATTCTCTTCAGCACTTTGTACGGTCCTTCGCAAGATGGCGTAAATTTTGGCGAAACTCCTTTCCTTCGCTGAGGGTTGTAAAGCCATACCAATTCGCTCTCACTGAAATCATCATAGTTGGCATTTACGTCATATCTTCATCCTGTCCGACGCCAAGTTGATGTTCGTCTGCACCATGTGTCTCCAATATCGCTTCCCTCAAGCCATCTACGAAACCCATCGTCTCCCTGGGGAGTCTTTCTTGGTGATCCAGACCAAGTCACACGGAAGCCGCACTTCCCTCCCAAAGATCACTTTTGTCGGAGTCTGATCCGTAGTTTCATGAGTTGCCGCGCGACAGGTCATTGGAAACCGTGCTAGTTGTCGGTCCCAATCTTTCTGATGCTTGGAAAAGATCCAAGGTCCTGTTAAATATTTCCAGCATTCGATCAGACTGTGGATAAAGAGGTTTCGTTCGAGTTTTCTTTATAACAAGAAGACGGCACACCTCTTGAAAGACCTCCGATTCGAAGTTCCTTCCTTGGTTTGAGTGTAGTTCCAAGGGGACACCAAATCGATAGATGAAGTTGTTCACAAGCCCCCTTGCGTCTGTTGCATCTTCATGGTCCAGGATGCCGTAAGCTTCAGGCCAATTACTGAAATAGTTCATAGCCACCAGGATGTGCTTGTTTCCATCGTCTGATGCTGGAAATGGTCCCGCCACATTGATTGCTCCTACATTATACTGAAATTGAAGAATATTTTCGGAAAATCGGTGTTTTTTTTCCAAATTTTGATTTTTTCTTAAGTCTTTGAGTTTAACTTCAAAATTTTTAATATTTTCCTGAAAGTTAACTATAGGATCAAAATGTCGGATGTTTTTCGACATTTCAGCCACTTCTAGATTTTCAATTTTTGCGCGAATTCCAGATTCCAAGTCAAAGCTTAGAAAAAAAGTTTAAATGTTGAATTGAAAACTGAAATTTTTGCGTTAATGACAAAATTATTTTAACTTAAACAAGAAAATTTCAACTTCAACAATAAAATTTCGAGTTTACATAAAAATTATGACTATAATTTTGAAATTTTATTTTAAAAGCGATATTTCGAAATAGAGTGGTATTTTCGACAAAACACTAAATTTATACTTACTTTACTTTACTTTTACTAATTTTCGAGTTTAAAAATTTAAAGGAATAATCACAAAATGTGATAAAATTTCAATTTTTACAAATAAACTCTCAGATTATTTATTAGAAATTCAAAATTTTTGTAAAAGTCGAATCATCGAATTAAGTGTGAAATTTTGAGAAATACTTTTTTATGAATTTATATCTTTTGAAGATTTGTTATTTTACTTGCATAGACTATTTCAACAAAAATTAAACTTGCCTCTTAAAATTTATACTTTCTTGTCTTTAAAAAAATAATCTTAAAAACACAGATTTTTTTTTTAAATCCTCAAATTTATCCTCTGAATTTCGTTTAAAATTTCTAGAAAAAAGTTGAAGTTTTAATACAGTTTTTGTTGATAAATTTTACTTTTTTCCGAAATTGTGTTATTTTTTTAATTAAAATTAAAAAATGCTAATATATATTTTTATTTTCAACAAAAGATGTACTTCCTTAGCTTCTCTGCAGAACAAGCATCTGCGTTCGAAATATTAAATCTGTATTTGAACTTAAAATTTTTATCCTTTTTAAAAATATAGATCTTGTTTGTAAAATTTCATTTTTTTATGTCTTTTTTTTTCAAATTTTAACGAAGAATTTTTGGGTCAAAATTTTTTCGAAATTATAACTCGAAATTTCCGAGCAATTGTCAAAATTTCTATAAAACAGAGAATAAAAATGTAAAATCGAAATTTTAATTTTATTTATTAAATTTAAAATATTACCTTAATAGTTCACGAATGAAATTGAAAATATGGGTACAAAGTTAAAAGTCTGATTTTGAGCTTGGAATATCAAACTGTTTCTACTAAATCTGTAGCGAATGGAAAAAACCTAAAACTTGTTTAAGTATTTTTGGAATTTCGACATTTCGCTGGCACTGAAAGCCAACTTTACCATAAGGCAAAGAAAAGGATATATATTATTCTTTGTAATTAGATTACTTGTTACTTTTTATATTTTATGTATTTTAAAAGATGCCTTAACATTTGAGATAATGTTCAAAATAATTTGGGGAGCTATTTCTACTTCTAGGGTAGCCAGCCACCCACCCACTCTTTACTTCGTCCATGCAAAATATAGCATCATCAGCTTACGTTAGAAAAATAATTACATTAGTAAAAGAATTGAGAATGCATTACCAGTTTTTCCATTACCTG
The DNA here is from genome assembly GCA_028583605.1 of Dastarcus helophoroides. Classification (NCBI taxonomy): domain Eukaryota; kingdom Metazoa; phylum Arthropoda; class Insecta; order Coleoptera; family Bothrideridae; genus Dastarcus; species Dastarcus helophoroides. Next base: position 25,362,156 of record CM053325.1, on the reverse strand, counting down.
TTATTTTTTCTACAGTAAGTCCAACTACCAACTTTATGAGCAGAGAGTGTTTCTCCAATTAAAATAGTAGTTGTAGAAAGATAGTCGTAGTCCTCGTAATTTCTAGAAAATTAATTTCTCTAATCTACTTGGTGGACACTGCACTGGTTTGAGTTCTATTGATTGAATTTGGCGTAAGAGAAATAGAAAAAAAACGGGGGTGATTAATTGTTTCTTGCATCCTTTGGGATTTTGTCAAATCTACGCTTTATGCACAAAATCTGCATGGGATGTGATGTATACTTGAGAAAAAAAGACAAATATTAAAGAAAATGGTGAAAAATTACGACATAAATTATGCACTAACTTTTAGCTGACAATGTTATCTTTAAATCCTTGCAGTGAGTTCACTAAGCAAGATGTTTACTTGCTTGCACTCTAACAAAACATTTTTATTTCCAAAAATAATATGGCATAATGTATAGGTTAGAAGTAGTTTTCGAGGAAAAGTAGATTTTTATGTTGAGCTTAAAGACGAACTTCCTGAACTTTGAAGTGGAAAGTAAAACATTTTCAATTGAAGGTCAAAATGTCGAAAAAAGTGGAACTGTAAGCTATAAAAACAATTCCTGTGCTTTTGGTTTTACTAACTATTATAAAATATTATTACTGATAGCCTTTTTAAAAAATATGATAATATATTGTGCTAGCAATTAACTCTCGTTGGAAATGGTTTAAGCCTGTCGTCAATAGTTTAATTAAATTGCAATCATTTGTTATCAGTTCAATTAAACTATTTATACACGCGAATATTTACACCGAAAATGTTTATTGTATATGTTTGATAAAGTTATTTGTTTAATGTTACAGGTTTTTCCACCCGTACTTGCATTCTTATTTACATATTCATTTGTTTAATTTGTGCAGGCTGTATTGGGTTAGGCATATCAGATAACTTAATTTCAATTAAAACCATGGTATGTATTTATATTACATATTTTACGAGTAAATCTCTACTTCAAGGTCAAAATAAATAAAGGGCTGCCAATTCTAAAGGTTTGTAGTTTTGCTGCTGTGTGGCCTGAAGCAGCATACAAGTATGGTATTGCATCGTGTATTTTTGCAAATAACCTGGATTTTATCTTCAAATATTTGGATATTCGATTAGAAGTTTGGAAAACGATTTTCTTTATTTTCTCAATTGTGGCAAGTATATCAATTATGGATAAAATAATAAAAGTGCGATAAATAGGGTGGATTAAGATAAAAAAAGAAAGGAATTTGGAGAAGGTTATAAAAACACTTTTCCTGAATGTGTTATATGGCTTTATTTGATCCACTCGCCCTTCGATAATATTTGTGCCTTTGTGTTTACTGCAGTATGTCGGCTGGAACCAAATTGATTCACCCCAAACTTTGATAATAAGACACGGACGGCTTTGCTCCAATAGGTTTCCTTATTGCCACATCAGTATTCCGCGGTAATTGGAATCAAAACAGAAAAGACACACCGCTTGGGAATATCCCGATTGTAAAAGGAAGCTCTACAGTTAAGTGTGGTAGTGGAGGGAAACATTAAAACATTGCTACCCTGCGGATGTACCCTTTTCAGAGGTTTAGCAGGGATACGTTGTTGTCAGTTTAGGACAATATTACAGAATGGTTAATAAATTAGAATTGTACAAGGGCCTGTTCGAATTAAACCGGAACAACCTTTACTTAAGATGAATCGTAATGAAGTGAAATATCTCAATAATGTTTTATTCATACAGAATCGCTAAAATTCAAATATCCCAAACCAGCAAACCACAATAGGCATTAAGAGGTTTTTCGAGGATATAAATACCAAATTAATTTAACTCTCAAATGAAAATGTGGAAGCATTGTTTAAAATATTGTCGAGGAATTAGGATGTCCCTTTTAAATTTATTCCTTTAAAATGTAATTGCTTGAGAATTAATTTGCTGCAAGCGGATACATTGTTCTAAAAATTAAACAACATTTTAATTTGAAAACAAGACTTCGTTAACGGGATACTGATAAACATACAATATTTATATACATATTAATTAAATCTGCCTTTAAAAATTTACTAAAGGGGGCACAAATTCGGGCAAATGCACAGATATCCGAGCCACAAAGGGGTCCTGCACCCGATAATATAAAACTAAAAATATATATAAAATATAAGTAAATGATGCACTCTTTGCTCTCTTATACCAATTAAAGAATTATATTTCGAAGTTGGTTTATTTTTAGAAAAAGTAAAATATTAATAGATTCGTCCTTCTTCAATTGTGTCGGAAAACTTTTACGAACTTCTTGCAGATCGCTAGAAAACTTGTGTCGATGGTTCTATTGACTTTAAAACTTTAAATGTTAAATTTTTCAGATTTATGAGTAAAGTAAAGTGCTTTCATCTTTGTAAGCTTGAGGTTTTTACCTGTTTGGATTATGTAAGGATAAATGGGGGGATAAATTAGAAAGAAAATCGTTTAAAATATTATACGGAATGTTCGTGCTCATTTCGCATTGTGTAGAAAATTATTAACAAGCGATCCCTACGCAAACTCCAATTTACGATAGCTTTCTGGATTTTATTTTTAACGAGCATTCCGCATTAGGGATTCTACCTATTAAATGAATTACATCAGCGTCTTCGTGTTCACCTGCCTGTTGGCAAGAATCATTAAAAATAGACCGCTACAGTGTGTCCCTAAAAAGAATTAAAGTTTCGTAGCCAGGTACGGATTGATGTTGGTGCAAATTGCTGCGAATTACAAAAATTTATTAATATCGTGTTTACAATCATATTAAAATTTTTGGAGTAAAAACTTCTTTAGGCTCGTTGAAAAACTAAAGGTAGGGAGAAAACTAATGATTTCGTGTTACCATCACGGGGGCTGCAGCCACACCCTCCCCCCCCCCCACCCGAAATCTCTTGGCATCACACTAGGTAGAACTGAGCTTTTCAGATGTGCGACCCTTTTAAAAAATATTTTTGCATTTTGTTTTCGTAATGAAATGCAAATTTGGCGCCATTTCTTCTTATTATTATTATAGGTAAGGTAAAAAGGTGAGCAAAATGTTAAATTACGCAAAAACGAAAAGTTAAAGAAGCCACTAAAAAGGTAAAATACTCTAAAAAAGGGCACTAACAGGCCAACACTCACAATTAACAAAAAAAAAAACATTTTCAACTCTCAGACGAAGTTTTAAAAAAATTAGATTTTAAGTTGTACTCAGGATATTCAGAAGGAGTATTGAGTATAACATTTTCAATGAAAATTTCGAGATCATTCTCAAAATTGCACCGTAAATCCTAAAATTTTTACTTTAAACTCATTCGAATTCTTTTGGAAATTTTGACTTCAATCTGAGATTTCTTTTCTAGAAAAATTTAAACTTTTCTTGAAATTTCTCCTTTTTTATTTGAAATTTCAATCTTACGTTTAAAATTTTATTAAAAAAATGTCGAGTTTTGCAAGTTTTTCAAGTTTAAACTTTCCATTTTGAAAAAAAATCAAATTTTAAGAAAAACTGGAAATTTATACAAGCGATCTTTCGAGATTTAACAAGAAATTTTGAGAAAAACTTAGATTTTGTGATAATATTTTTACAGTTTTTGAATTAGAAAATTTAAATTTTGAATTGGGTATTTAAATAAAATGTTGAATATTTGGCTCTTTACTAAAAATTCAAAATCTCTTATAAGGCATAATTTTGAGAAGACTTTTTTTCTAATGCACCTATTGGTCTGTGCATTAGAATCCTTGTCTTCTGGGATTTTTTTCCTATAAAGCAACCGCTTCGCTAGGTGGCAGTGTTTCAACAGTTGGTAGTTCAGCTACCTACTGTATAGGCCTGGAGGGCTGCATGAATTTGTAGTCTAGGTTGCATTCTACTTGCATAAGACATTTTTTAATAACTTTTTTTTAGGAATTTCTTCTATATTTTTTCTAAAATGTCGATTGAACTTAAAAAAGTCTAAGATGTCGATTCTTTGATAAATTTCGAGTTTTACACAAAACTTGAGCATTTTTAAACTGGAAAATTCAGGATTTTTTTAATAACTTTAACCCATCAGTTTAATTCGAAATTTTTAATTTTTTCGAAAAGTTTTAACTTCATAATAAAAAATGTCGAAATTTTTTGTTATTAAGTTGATTTGTTTATATTTCGATTACGATTTCGAAAATTCGACTTTTATCTCTAAAATTCGACTTCCAAGTGAAAACTTCCAAAAAAATATTGAAATTTCTATCTTAGTGATCAAATTTCAATGTTAATTAAGAAAATTTTTACTTTTAAGCACGACATTTCAACTTTAAATACATAGTTTTAGAAAAATTTGATTTATAAAATTTTTACGACGATTTTAAAAATGCCAAGATTAAAGTCGAAATTTAAAAAAAAAGGAGCTTAATGAGTTTAGTTTATTTTTCAAAATGTTTACATTATCACTGGTTCAAAATTCAATCTTCATCAAAATATTTTGACATTCTTCATAGACATTAAATTTAAAAAAAAATCCCTGGCCATTTTGGGAAAACACTAAAAGTTTCAGGAAATATCAAAGTTTATTTTTTGAATTTTGTTTCAAGACAAAATATTGAGTGTTATTAGTTTTTGTTAATAGATTTTATCTTTTGAAAATTAGTGATTTTTTTTTTAATTTTGACTTCAAATCTTTTTGTCAAAAAATTATGGCTTTTTTTTCTTCGGATGTAGACAGTAATTCTAAATGTCAACTTATTTCTAAAATATCGAATTTAGAGAACAAAAATTCTCGAGTTTGAACAGGTAAATTTGTTAGAAATTAACATATTCCACTTTTTGTTTGGAAATTTAGAATTTCTGAAAAAGTTAATATTTTCAGAAATCTTTATTAATGAATTGAGTTGGTTATTTTAAAGTATAAACTCGGTCGTAATTAAACTTTTTTTAAAACGACTCTAAATGTAGACTTTTCTAGACATTTCGAATTAAAATTCCAAATTCAAAAAACTCCATATTAAGTCCAGAATTTCGATATCTGACATTTTTCACAAAAATTTTCGCGAAATTTCTAAGTTTCTAGAAAGAATCGAAGTTTAAAAAGATATTTGTGGGTTTAAAGTAAATGCCAAAATTTTAAACTCTAAATTTTGAGAAAAAAAGTAACTTTCCATTTAACAGTAAATCTAATTCAAATTGAAAATTTCCAAAAAAGGTCAAATTTTTAAGACTAAAAGTAAAACTTAAAAGAAAAACGATAAATAACTTTATAGCAAAAACTTTTTTTTCGAAATTCGCAAGAATCAAATCCATTTCGACATTGCAAATTCAGGTAGCAACAAGAATTTTAGAAAACGTTAAAATTTTAAGATTGCCAAAAATAAAAAACTAGGAATTGAAGTTGTAGCCGGTTAGAAAAAGAGTTTGGACGCTAAGAGGAAACTTGGACTTAAAAAAAACATCTAATTTTCCAGCATTTAGAAAGAATATCCAAATTCCAAATGTTCAGGTGCAAACTTTAAATTTGAGATAAAAGTTAAAATTATGAATTTAACCGAAATTTGGAAAAAATTAAAAAAAAGATTTTTCTCCAGCTGTCTTGAAATAGAGCACTTTCTAGCGGAATTTTTCATACACAAGTGCAGGTTATAGAAGAGAGTTCAAAGATAAATTTTATAAAAGAAATATCTTTCGAGTTATTTAATTTTTGTTAAATTACTCTGTCAGAAGAGTTAGGCTCTAGAACTGTTTTCAGTGTATTTTTTTACATTTTAGTATACTTGAATACAATAATAATATTAATAGTAAAGTAATATTGGACCGTGGCTTCTTAGCTCTAACTTAAACGTAAACAAAGACTAGGTAGTTTTAGCAGAAGGATCGCACCCCCCCCCCCCCCCCGCGCAAAATTTAAAATCCTGCTTACAGGCCTTCACGTACATAATTTCGCCTGCGCATTGCAAACAGCAGCAAGTGGCAACAAGAACTAGTAAAATTTGGCAAAGCGTGTGTCGACGCTGTTATATTTTTAAATGGCATATCTTAAAATTTTAATCTTAATATTTTGATTTGAGTAATATTAAAACCTTCACGATTAAATATTTTGACTTTTGTGCTTTTTGACCCAGTGATTTTTTGTAAAATATGAAATAGCAGAGTATATTTTTCCTATTATACGATAAAATGAGAGATTTAACTACGGAATAATTGTGATAAATACATTGGACAATATCACCATGGATAAATGGAAAGATTTGGTCTAGATAAAGGCTAGCTAGTATTAGTCGGCTGTCACCAAGTTTAATGTAAGTAATATAAAATTTTAGATATGTACCCCGCAGATATCAAAATATATAAACATTTTAGGTTAGTTTCAGAAGAATTAAATTACTTCATATTCAGATAAAGATTTATCACAACAGCACTATTATTTTCTCTTTTCCTCACTGGATGCAGATTTTAATTCCCTTTTGACTCCTCCCAATAAACAGATTTAAATCCTGTGGAATTTTACGAGATTATGTAAAAGACAAACTTTTAAAAATAAAGAAATAGAACTTTATTAGCATTACTTAAATTAGCAGTTTTAAAAAAATGTTAGAACCTGGATTTAAATTCTACAGGGGAAGATCTTACCTGATTTCTATATTTTTCCAGTAAAGGAAGACAGTATTTAATCGACTTTAAAGTATTTAAGTTAATAATTCAGTGTAAATAAATTAAATGCCTTTGGTAGCGTTTGTTTGGTTCATTTCAAAATAATTGCTCCACTTGTAACTTTCTTGTATACCTATAAAGGACTGCAATAATATTGCATTTGACAAGTTTTATTCGCGAAATAAAATTCAGTTATACTGATATAAGGAAAATGGAAGGACTAATAGAGTATTATCGGGTGCTGTAGAGAATCTGTTAACTCATTAGGCTTTATCAAGTCAATTATTTGGGTCGAACACAATTTTGAGCCATTCACTGCTACCCGCTCTCAATTCAACCACAGCAGACTTTTAATTAGTTTATGAAAAATTTAAGAGCCCTGGGGGCTGATTATAAAAAATGAGCAACTAACCAACGATTTAATTAAAGCTCTTATAAGCAACACAAGTTTGCCAACATTACGTATAAAAAAAAACAACATTATTCACACGCCTTTTCAGATTTTCTTGTCGAATTACTTAATGGTTTCGTTCAGCTTTGTGCTTGTTCTTAAAATGTGGCCTTGTTACTAAGGTCCTAGTTTCTCATTAAATATTAAACGTGTTTCAACTTTTAAAAGCACTTTCTTGGACGCACTCCATTATTTATATTCTGAATGCGGTTGAAACAAAATGTTTGCGGTTTTATTTGCTACACAATTTCCTTGCATTTGTTGATATGTAGAATGTACAGTCAACGATTTTTCTAATATATTCTTGCCCATAGAGGGAAAGCTGACAATGCCTCATATTATTGCAAAAAAAACTTATCAGCAGAGTTTTTCTGTGTTTCCGGACTTTTGACATTCAAGGGAAACTGGACGTCCTGACTTTTGAAGGAGCGAAGTTATATGTATAAAATTACACAAAATAAAAATAATTTTTTGAGTTGTGATTTAGTTAAATAAGCGATCTGTAACTGATGCTGGCATCTATAAGTCTGAATTAATAGCTTTTTAAGTTTCTTCCAGGGGGTACGTTCGATCTGTAGTCATAATTTATTAAAATACATGTACCTAACATCTAATAAATCAATTAAAATATTGAAATAGTCTCTACATAAGATAGTGGTCATTGTATTCTCGACAGCACTGTGCGAATTAAACAATATATTTTCCCCACACTATTTGCCGCGCAACGAGCTTTTACTGGCAAAGAGAAATGCCATGACTGCTTGTCATTTTTTCATGTAGCATTTTCCGACGTAAAGTATATTTTACGAGTAAGTGTCTGACAAGCGTAACTGCTTTACTCCTTTATATCTTTTCTGGCTTTTTGAAGTGATCTATTTGAAACGTGATATAATCTTTAATATTAAATATTTTTAAAGCTGTCGAGAACCTCCATTTCAAAGTTTATCATTATACTTTAAATATAAATAATATGTCGTAGATGTTTTATAAAGTGTATAATGTATATCGTTTTAAGGTAAAATCTTTGTTATATGCACACTGTTTTTAAACTGAATAATTTCAGTTTATAAAAATGTGTCCCTCATTTTTTAGGTGTCTGATGTGAATATAAGTATCAAATTGTAACATAATCAATATTAAAGTTAATTTAAACATGTATTTGACAGATACTTGTATTCAGTATTGCAGGTGATATGTTTGTTTATTAGTTACCTTTTGAAAAGTTTGCTCTCAAATTTTAGATTAAACTAAAATATAACTGGTATCATATGGCGTGGTGCACAAATATAGTTTAATAACAAAGACTACAAAATAAATGTCCAGAAATAATTAGTTCCACTAAAAAGGGATAAATTCTTGTCATCGTTTACACCGAATAAAGGTATACTCTTACCTTTAAAGATAAATCAACCTTCTATTGTTTAATTAATTAATAACTTGTACCTATTTAAAGTTAACGTATCATTTCTCAATGTTTTTATTGGCGGGACCCCCTGAAAATTTTTTTTAAGAATTGGGCTTCATAAGCTTCGTAATTTATCAATTAAAATTAGTATTTCTAGTTTTTTAATTTTTTATATTTGCATACGGTCTAGCCTTTATCCATCATGCATTTGTCTGTTGACTGTGTGATATTGTGTGAAGGAGATTTCTGTTTTAATCTCCCAGACTGCCTAATTAAATTAAAACACAATTTAAACAATGCATAGTAACACACTTTCCACATAGTTAATTTAACTTACCGTATATAGGGTGATTCATTAAGAATGGGCAATCTCTGAACTGGAGATACTGCACACTAAAATATGGTGATTGAGCTAACATGCCTTATACAAATGTTGCAGGTTTACGAGGTACAGGGTGTTCAAAGTTGGAATTTTAGTTTGAAACTTTTTAATAATTTTGTGATTTTAAGCAGTTTCGTCTGGAAAATTGGCAACTTTATGTTTTTTGGCATGAGAATTACGAATTTAATGCAGAATTTTGCACTATTTATGCAGGGCGTTAGTTACACCCTGTCACTTAAGTTAATAACAACATATCTTTTTTGCCTAATGAGTTATGGCTAAAATGACTAGAAAATCTAAAAGGCAGTTCAATTTTGAATAAAAAATGTATTCTTGTTCATTTCATTTAACTCTATCAGATTTTGCATTTTAAACATTTTTTTAACTTTAATCCACTGGCAAAGGGTAACCCCATTATGCTTTCAAAGCACTGCGAGTAGGATGCGGAAACAAGGATAGATGGCGATAAACCATCTTCTTAAACAAGGATAGGTTGTAATTTTTGGGGAAAATTTCTTTCGGTAACAAGTTCCATAACTTGGAAGTTCTATGTTTGTAAAATGAATTTATTCCTTTAAATTACTACTATGCGAGGTTAAAACAGTAAAGGCAACAAATAACAATCAGTAACAGTAATAAAAGAAAACTTCAAAGTAAATGCTCAAAATGACCGCCTTCCACTTCAATACACTTTGTAAGGCGTATCCTTAAAGATCTTTGAATATTAAATAAAGTGAAAGGCGATCATTTTGAAGTTTTTTTTATAACTATTACTGGTTGTTATTTGTTGCCTTTACTGTTGTTACCTCGCATAGCAGTAATTTAAAAGAATAAATTAATTTTACAACATACAAAATCATTGAATGTTTAAAATGCAAATAAATCAAAAACTGATAGTTACATGAAATAAACAAGAGTACCTTTTGTATTCAAAATTGAACTGCCTTTTAGATTTTCTAGTCACTTTAGCCATAACTCATTAGGCAAAAAAGATATGGTGTAACTTACTTAAGTAACAGGTTGTAACTAACGCTCTGTATAAATAGTGCAAAATTCAGCATTAAATTAGTAATTCTTATGCCAAAAAACATAAAGTTGCCAATTTTCCAGACGATACTGCTTTAAATCACAAAATTATTAAGAAGTTTCAAATTAAAATTCCAACTTTGAACACCCTGTACCTCGTAAACCTGCAACATTTGTATAACGCATGTTAAGCTCAATCACCATATTTTGGTGTGTAGTATCTCCAGTTTAGAGATTGCCCATTCTTAATGAATCACCCTGCCTGTATATTCTAGGCATAAGGAAAGGTTATCAAGAAAGTTAAGATTTTGGTTTACCAAAATAGTATGGCGCAATGAACAGAATTATTGCTTCTTGCAGGGTGGGTGACCCGAATTAGAGTGATGGTGACACGAAACTGTAAGTTTTTCCCCCTGTCGAAAGTCGCTCAACACGCCTAAAGAAGTTTTCACTTAAAAAAAAATGTTTAAGTTTTTCGACCCCATAAAATGTCAAAATGATTAATTATATTTCAGATAACTTAGTTTTAAATACAGGGTGAGTCATTGGTACGATAAAGCTATGAAGTTCCAAGAATTTTTGTTGATAACAAAGAACGTGAAAATTAAGCCTGATTTAAAACCTCGCTGGGAAGGCCGAAACACTCGAATGATTTTTCTTTAGTGCAGATGATTTAAGTATATGCTTATCTAAAAAAATACTGTAATTTTATTTAATTAGCCTACGTTATTATACAGTTTTTTGTTTGTTTAGTTTAATAACGCCACAGTGTATGTTTAGTTTTTTGCACTCTGTTTGGAAATATTCCCTATAAAATTTATTTTTTAATGTTGTTCATTGTATGCTTGTTTAATTATTTTTTTAACCACAACAAAAGTAAAATTGACTAAAGTCAAGTTCCCGCGTGGTCTGCAGCCGCCCTTGTGCAAAATTTAAAAATTGCCACCACCTTAGTTAATTGAATTCAAAAAGAAGTTTAAATTTATTTAAAAAAATATTAGAAGAGTAATATTTTAAAACAATATATAGATACATCTATAAAAATAGTTAATTATTGATAAAATATTGCTTTAAATTAATTTAAATAATATTCTGGATATGCAAAAGTATTTTGTCAACCTTCAAATGATGCTTTTTCTGAGGCCATAATTTGTTTTATGAAATTTGTTAAACAAAATGAGCCCCTAAGGACAGATTTAACGGTAAATTATCATTTTATTTGGCTACACAAACATATTTTAAATTGATAAAATTTATTAAAGTAACATTTAATTCATTTAAACATCAGAATTGGTTGTACTTTTAAAATAAATATTCTTAGACTTTTATTTCATTTACCTTACAAGATTAATATGTGTAGAAGTTATTTAAAAAAATATTAAGTAATTATAAATTTCAACACCATGTACATATAAATACGTATATATTCGAAATACTTTTACAGTCAGGAATATTTTCGAAGAATCAGCTAATTTCTGTTCGATTTTTATTTATTGTTTTGCTTTTCGATTCCTATGTTCAGCTCCGGATAAAGTAGTCGATTTTTTCTTATTATAAGATAAATAATTATTAACTTTTCAATACCCAGGTCTAGAGAGTATACACGATGATCTAAATTAGCTGCGAAGTATTGCTAACTTTCTTATTATTAAACATAGAAAATTGGTTGGTTTGTCCCAATTTTGGGTCTTCTGATAAAGTTACTTCTTTAGGCGCGTTAAGCGAGTAAATATAGGGGATAAACACCTGGATTAGCCATATATGTAATACACATATCGGGTGTAACAGAATCATGGCACACCATGAAGATAACATTTTCAAATTCGCTACACTTGATGTACTTATGAGATGTCAAATTTTGACATAAAAATGACATTCCTGCTGATGTCACTTTCGCTAAAAGTGATATCAACCTTTGATGTTTAAATGGAATCCGGCACCGGGTAATCCGATACTTGGCTAATCTGACATCCGCATAATCCGAAAAATTAGCACATTGAAAACATATTGTTTTGAAATATCTTGAAATTTTTTATATCGTAGTTTTAAGGTTTCACTTCTGTCGGCAGTCCCCATAACTGTTCAATTTTTTTTGAAAGGTAATGGAATGTAGAATAAACCCAGTTATTATGAATTTTTCGCTAAAACAATGGAGTTATCAGGACTTAAACGTACACCACGAGAAATCGAAAATTAACATGAAATTTATAATTGGGATCATCAGTCTGTAAAACAATTAAATAAGTTACTTTTATAAAAAATTCTATTCAAAGGTCTTTTTAGTAAAATCAATATTCTTATAAATGTTACGTACTCGAAACAATACAGAAGTCTAACAAAAAAAAGCTAGTCGACGTGCAGTTGCACGAAAATGTATTTGCGCACCTTAGAAAATTATAGGTATAGCAATAATTTATAGAGTAAGCATTACGTCCTACAGGAAGACAGCAATACAATTAGATAGTACCTTAAAAGCACTATTTATTAAACAATAATTAACACGACCTTTAATATCTAAGAACTTTATTTATAACCATTAAACAAAATAAACAAAAATTTTGCCCGAAAAAGTATTTGCACATATCTAACATAAAAATTTCTAAAAATTATTGCATGGAGATTTTATTACAGCTTGTAAACGTCTTAACATTGATTTCAACTTTTCTGTTACCTGTGATGAAATTCTATACGAATATTCCCGTAAAGTAAATTTTTATTGCTCGCTAATTGTTAGGTTATATTTTCGTACTAAAGTTTCTATTGCTCCCTTGAATTTTCAATAGGATGTATCTACGGTAACTGTGGGGGTATGTGAAGCAAATGAGGAACATTGTAAGGAGTCAGTTCTGTATAATTTTTGCTCTATGTTTGGGATTGTATCCCTGATGAAAGTGATATTGATCTCCTAATCCTAATTTACATGAACTAGCAGCAACACTGGCCTTTAAAATGTTTAAATAGTCAAACCGGTTTATAATCTTCTCAATAAATTGTACATTTTTCACATCACCGCGAAGTACCCTGATATCAAGACACTATTACCACACTAGTACACACCCTTTACAGTGGGTGGTAAATTTTCCCTATTCAGTATAAAGAAAAATTGAGCTGTTCCACTAACTCAAAAATTCAATTCGTCAGAAAATATTTTCTGTTTTCACAAGTCTAGAAGCTTGTGTACACATACTTTAACTTTTTTCCCTACTGAATTCATCGATAAATGGATTTTTCCTGGTAACTCGATAGATATATTTATGTCTATGCACTGTATTTTTAACAGTATCCGGGTATACCTCTTTTCCTGCAACATATCTTACCTTGCTGACAAGCAAATCTAAGACTACGTACAGATGGATTAGATGGATCTCCATAAATTCTCTTATAAAACATTTTTATTCGTCAGGGATCAAAATCATGTTGCGTTGGCTACATACCTGACTCGAATTTTTCTCCTTATGACACTATAGCCCAAATTGGGCCTTGGCCTCCTTTAATTTTTGCCTTCATGTCTCTCGATCTTCCGCTGTTCTCTTCCACACTTGGACTCCTAGAAGTTCTTGAATTTCATCTTCCCATCGTTTCCGAGGTTTTCCCACTGGTCTCTTAGACAACATGTTTGCTTTCATTCCACATGCCTTGCCCATTGTAGCCGTTCATGGTTGTATCTGGCCTTCCAGATACAACTCTCTCAGTACCTTTCTCTCGAAAATGTTGAGAGATTTTTTGTGTTTTCTGTCATAATCCACGCTTCACATCCATAACTGATGATAGGTCTTATAATTGTTTTGTACACCCTCAACTTGTTCTTAAGGTAAACATTTTTAGATTTAAGTACGTGGAACATTGCGCGGTACGCTTTGTTAGCTATGATTATTCTTCTGCCAATTTCCCATCTTGAGTACAATCTGCATTTATTTCCACTCTCAGATGAGATATACAAACCTGTTCACTTGGGAATTATTTATTCATCCCCATATATTGAACTATAGAAAAAAGCTTTTTTGTTCACTGGTTTAGAGACTAAACGCAGATTTTCTTCAATATTCAATCGGAGCATTATTTTTCTCTATTCTTAAATTGTTTCTTTTGTTGTAAGCATTATTTTAGTTTGGATATCCCTACAGAACAACACAACAACATAGTACGTAAGAACACCCACAGAAAAAACTAAGTTGTGGGCAAATACTTTTTCTGGCAACTGTATATGTATCCAATATTTTGTTTTATGGTGTAATTCTAAAGGGCTAAACCTAACCAGATGTAATTGGTCAATTGGTGGGAAGTATTTATCAATTTCAGAATGCTTTCAAACTTTATTGAAGTAACATTATGCTAGGGTAACACGCGCAACATGCGTTGCTCACAACCATTTTTTATAACCACGTGCCAGTGAATAGAACCCTTAAATAATGGATCACTTCAACTCCGGGCAAAATAAGACCTATTTTATGAGTGGCTGATAAAATATGACAAGTCAGAATTACCACAGTATAGAAGAATTCTTTCTATAGCGTGGCATTACCTTTGTTGCTTGAGTAAGTCAAAATGCCGCCTCCTTGATTAGCCGTTTTTGTGCAACGCACAACCTGGATACCTATAGGCGGCGGGCCTTACATAAATTACATTACATTACATTACATTAATAAAGTAAAGTGTGCAGAGAACAAAGAATGTAGATGCATAGAATTTTGGTTTAGATGCTTAGCAGCATCCTAACTAATAAGTTTTCTAATTGAGAATTCATATTATTGAAAATATGTTGATTTCATTTTAATCAGCATTTTAAAGCCAAATTAAATATGCATTTTAGTTTGTTTAAAAAAGGCAATTTTAGTCACCACTCTGTGTATGTATGTTTAACCTATGTAGTAAAAAATCATTTTTGAAGATGCTTCTCGTGCTAGTCTATCCTTGTACCAAACAGATTTTTATTATCGAAGATTTTCACTACAGGGATCTCGTAAACTATTAGAGATATAAGGAAGCTTAAATAAGAAAAGTAGTGCGGAATTTTATGCCTAATAATATTCCGTTAAAAGAACAATTCAATTCCAACTCGTCTTGATTTTATTTAGAAAAAACTGAAAATCTCCATTTTTAAAAATCAGCTGTAACTTGTTCATACTTTTTAGTTCGATTGAAAAAATTCAAAAACTTTTATTAGTTGTTTTTTAAGGCCTTTTCATTAATGTACGTTATTTAATTCTAAATTTAACTGTTTGGAAGAAAATTATGTCAACATCGTTACTTCTTATGGACGCCATATTAAATTTTATTATTTTCAAATTTAACATATTTTTTTGATTAGTTTGATATATTACATGTCATACTTCAAATGTGGCAAAGTGAGTTAAATGAAGTAATTTGTTATTTTTAAACAAAAAAATTATAGTAGGCGATGCAAGTGCCATAATTTTAAATAATAAAAAGTTAATTAATTAATTAATGAATTAATTACGTAACAATTATTATTAAAAAATTAAAGATATTGTAATAAACTGTGCAATATTCAACCAGTTATTAGCATGTTCGTAACATGCATGAACCCCTTTAAATGGCGTAATTCTATGAAAACGTGTAGAGGATCTAAAACTTGTGTCGACAATTTTTACAAAAATTCCCTTAACCTTGAATACTTACTCATGTAATGTGAAACATCGAACTAACAAACATTAGAAATAACTTTCATATTTAGGCACATTATCCGTCCTAGAATACTTAACTTCTAGAGAGGTCTAGAACACACACTTGGGTATGAGTCATAGGAAAGTCGCACTTAATAAAATTCCTAAAATATTCTGAGAATTACGTCATTTAAAGGGAATCATGCACATTACGAGTATTATTAAATATGTTCATATAATACAGTTTGTTTTAATATTTTTGGTTTTTTATTAATAACTATTGCTTTTTTAGGGACTTTATTTTTCATTATTAGGAGCTATAATGATTGCATTTCCTACTATGATTTTTTTTAAATAATAAACTACTTCATTTAACACACTTTGCCACATTTAGTGTATGCCATGACATACATTAAATTAATCAAAAAAATATGCTGAATTCGAAAATAAGAAAATTCAAACTGGCTTCCATAAGAAATAACACAGATTGTATAATTTTCTCAGAAACAGCTGAATTTAGAAAAAAATACCTACACCAATGAAAAGGCCCTAAAAAACAACTGCTTACAGTTTTTTTATTTTTTTCGATCGGACTTCAAATAAACAAGCTACAGCTGATTATTAAAAAGAGTGATTTGCAGTTTGTTTCTAGCGGAATATTGTTAGGCATTAAATTCTGCACCACTTTGTGTCTAATGGTTTCCGAGTTCTCTGTAGTGGAAACGAAAGGTTCAACCTGCATATTTTATGTTAGTTGACTGATAATATGTTTATTTAACACTTGTTTTAAAAGGATTTTTCAAAAGAGGTCTTAATTTTTGGACAGATTGCGACCCCCCTTACACCTAATCACAACCCCCATGTTGAGAAACGACAGGTTAACATGTGTATATTTTCCGGCAAAAGAAATCTTGCAGAGCATCCTTATTGGAAATAATATCACTGTGCGTTTTCAGAGATGAAAGCACTTTGCACATTAATAATTGCTTAAAATGGATGCATCACTCTATTTTTCTGCGGGTGTATGTTTTCGCTTCTGCAATCCGTTTCAACTATTACGAATAGCTTACAATATATCCTGATAAAATGTAAATTCAAATCGAGTGGCATGAGATATTGAACAAAATATATGCTGTAGAGTTATAACAAAATCACCTGCAGAATAGGATCTGCAGCACTGCTTTGAGAATTTGAATGTGAATATGTAATTTATGTTTTTTGATATTTGTGATTGAAATGTGGCTGAATTTTATACCAGCTACGCCTCTATAAAACATAGACACCTTCAGCTGAATTGCTTGAGAATATGATATATTGCAGTCAATCTCGATTACTTGATTATATTTCTAAGACATATTTAAATATGTTTTGTAGAATTAAATCAATTTAACTAGTGATGGTGCATAGAAATGTAGTAATATTATATTACTACATTTCTATGCGCCACTACTAGTTAATTTTTTTTGTATAAAATTATTTTTTATAAAACTATATAGCTATTACCCACTACTTCATTAGTAAATTTAGAGTTTTAACTGAGGATCAAGAGAGGGCAACTGAATAGAAGTTTCAAAACAATTTTAAATTTAAATGAAATTTAAAATAAATTTTCAGTTTAAATTGTAAGACGAAAACGTAATATTACAGAAATCAAGAATGCAGATGCCTACTTTTACGCTAATAGCCCGAGGACCTAAGAAGAGAGGCTGCCATCAAAGAAAAAACACAGAGTTGACACTTACCTTTCTGTATGATTGCTTACATCGTATAAAAACTCTATAAGGGTTATTTAAGATTCCTGGTCATAATACAAATTTGGTATTAGGCCACTATTTTGCATCGTAAGGAATTTCTATATCAATTTTTGACAAAATCGCTTCAGCAATTGAGCTATAATTGAGCTGACGAACATACACACACATTTTCACATTTATGTATTTTAAGGATAAGGATATTATCATCTAGAGTCTAGATAAAGCTCCTTTTTATTCAAAAATCTATATTACAACTGATTTGGTGCAAAATTATTCGACATAACCAGTTTTATAGCGAAAAATTTTAATACAAAATTTTCAATGAATTAGTAATATCTATTGCGAAATACTTAGTATATATTTCGGATTTGTATTTTTTGGGCGCTTTTCCAAAAATGCAATAAACGTTTTGAAAAATACATAATACGCAATCAATGTGATCTGGCTCCAATAAATTATTACATTAACAATAACAATTTTTTCTGGAAAAAAAATGTAATCATCTTTCCATTTTTCAGTGAACATAAATTTCCACTTTCTGACACTCTATTCAATTTGAGAATTTTTTTCACAAACCCGTCTAAAGCGGACGATCCAAGATAAAATATGCAATATTTCTTAAAAAATTAATTACTTTCAACCCGTCTCCGCCTTCTCTTTTCTTTAACTGTACGCTGTTTTTAATCTTCTTGCTGGAGTAAAAGATCAATCCTATATTTTTATCTCAATTAAGTGTAATTAGGGATAATTAAAGAATCCCAGGATCGAATTCAACCGCTTGTTTATTGCGAAGGGAGAAGAGAAACATGTCATCTGAAAACAGATACTTAAGTAATTTTAAATTAAGTTTGAAAATACTAATACAATTTAACTAGGTATACTCATTTTCATTGACCCAATTTCGTCATGTGCAATGCAATGTTACTTTGTGGAACGAGAAAGTTATTCCTTGTTACAGTATAAGTCATTTATATCAGTTAGTGTTTCATCTTTTTGATAAATGAGGATTACGCACTTGGATACCAACAGTTAGTAAAATTAGGTATAATTCAACTTTTCGGGGGTATATACTTTATATATATATATATATATATGAAGATTTACTTATTACAGGATTTTAATAATTAGAAAATGAATAATAAATACGATCAATTCAGAAATTCGTCAAATTGGGACCCTGAAAATGAGTTTTCTTTCAATACTTTTTGCGACAGTAATTTAAACATTATATCTTAAAGATATTAATTTTAGATAAATCTCTAGGTTGCTGTTCTTCAGAAACATTTTTTTAATTACATAAATTAATATTGCGGAATATTTAACTGTCTTCATATTATGAAACTCTATACATAGGGTTTAATTTAGAGCTATGGGATACTAATTTATTTTCTCTAACGGCAATGAAGTGAAGTAATACGGTTAATGAATGTGAAATTGTTTTTGGACATAGCTAAATGCCACAAATTTCAATGTAATTAAAGCGTCAAACGGTGCTGTTGATTTACATACTGTACACGTATTTTAAATTTCCAACTCAAAACTTCGTTATGCTGTTATAACACAAAGTTAAATTTTATAATTATACTTGGTGGTTGGATTTATTTGTATGATCGCGAATGATATTTTGCAGCAATTTATCAGCACAATCATACACCATAGGGATGAAAGAAGCCCTCTATCAACAACTATACATATTTTTGTTTGACGTAAAAACTTACTCGAATATTTTACAAAACAAAAAAAAAGGTCAATATCTTGGAAAAAGTAAACTCACTGTTAACAACAGAAAGGAATAAAACTGCTACTTTTTAAACAATTCCTAAGCTATAGTATAATTTTTATGGTAATAGAAGCTGCACAAATTAGGCACTGACTTTTAGCTGATAATTTTGTCTTTTAAATTCTTCCAGTAGGTTCATTAAAAAAGATGGTTCTTCTTCTTTCTTTTTTTTCCTTTTGTGGGGGCCGTTATAGGCCCAGACACCTAGATTCCAAATCCTTTGTAACTTCCACTAGTTTGTTTGAGCCTCAGTCAGCAAAGAATTTTTCCTTCCATAGTTTTCTACGGCCGCTGAACGTATTCCCCTACTTTGACGCAGCATGCTAGTATCTTCCGGTTTAGAAACTCGTCGAGAGTTTTACAACAGACTGGAATATTGTTTAGCACAGTCTGGTGGCCTATTTAAACTCCTTATATTGTAATGTTTAAAGAATTATTATGTTAAATTCTTCATTAGAATTATTATTTATTTCGTTTAAGAAATCTCGTTAATTTATTTTGGTTATTAAAGAATATCAGTTTTATTTTGCCTCAGACGTTGATTAAATCAACGGACTAAAAGAATTAACAGCATGTGGTGCGCAAATTTTAATTAAAATGTTGCCTGCCAGTAGTAATCTTACAACAAAACACGTTAGAAGCTATGATGTACTATTGAAATCTCCACCAGCACTGATCACTGCGCTCTGCGTTAAATTGTTTACACCGGTGTAGGAGAATACAAGGCGCCGCCCATCTATCCCACTATTAGCTCTCAATGTTAAACCTCTCATTAACATTCTCCCTATGGACAGTGTTTGACTTTCCTGATGTGTATATTCCGGCCTTTACAGGCAGGCTCAACATCTGACCTATACTAATTTCTTCCAGATCTTCTGGTCTTAATGTTTCTTTGCAGTCAGATTATATCTGTACCTGGCAAGGTTTGGACAAGCACACACAATGTGTAAACTTATTTCTTTTCAGTCCCACACAGCAGACATCGGTCGCTTTCTGCTAGGTGGAGTTTAACCAAGTGTCCTTTAAAGTTCCCGTGGCCAGTGAGCAAACTTACTCCTTTGCTTAGTCTGCTCTTATTCATTGCAATAATTGCTTCAGCCCTTGGTTGCAAGGATTTATCCGTCAGCAGTCTTGCTTGCCTGCAGATGGTTATGTTCCTCCAATGGTTCAACTGAGCCCGGTCGAGGTTTGTTAATATGATATGTTGCCTACGACAAAGCACGCCAGCTCGTCGGCGACCTCGTTGCCGTGTATGTTGCTATGCCCGGGTACCTAAACATGTGTGACCTTGTTGGTTTCTCAAAGTCTATTAAGGGTTTGCACACAGTCCCACACTACGGTCGAACTGGTGGTATGCCCCTCTAGGACATTTAACGCTACACGGCTATCCGTGCATATGTAAATTGAGCGTCGAGGCGTCATGTTGATTTGGAAATGTGCGCATTCTCGAATGGCCCATATTTCAGTCATAAAGACAGAAGCATGTTCTTCCATTGGAATACTTTTCCTGTAATTATTGCTTGGTCTATAGATCCCAGCTCCATATCGGCAAACTAAATGTCATTTTCTTGGCCTACCACGGTTTCTGGTTTTTTCCAATTTTTTCGGTAGGGGATCAGAATCTTGTAATTTCGTCCTAACCAAAGTTTCCTGGGAGTGCGGTCTTATCTTAGGATAAAAGGTCTGTTGTTGAGATCTCCAAGTGTAGTATGACCTACCCTTGTCTCCCTCCAGTCTCCTAAACACTTAATTCTGTAGGCCGTTAATTTGGCCTGTGCTTAATGAATTCATCTGGAGGAGGCATATTTGGCGCTACCTCTAGAGCTATCGTTGGAGTGGTGCACATAGCTCCTGTAGTAGCCTTTAGGAAGGTGCCCTGTAGGCTTTTTAACAGGTTCTTTGCCTGTGCTCTTTCTATCCTACGCCACCATATCACAGCAGCATAGGTTAAACGCGGTAATAATACCGTTTTATAGAGCCCAGGTTTTGCCCATGGCTTTTTTACATGCTCACATAGTGGTGTGTATTTTATTCCTTTGGGTCTCCAGGTGTAAATTCCATTTCAATTTAGTCCGAGATACTTTACCGAGGTGGAGTACGTTATCGCCTGCCCCCATAGATACAGTGGTTCTATGGGAGTTGGCCTATATCTGCTAGTGAATATTAGGGCTACAGTCTTTAACGGGTTTACCGTCAGTACCGTTTTCCTACACCAGAATTCAACAATTCTCAGTGAATTGTTAGCAAATTCTCTGAGTGTGTTTAAGAATTTGCCTCCGATCATTATTACCACGTCATCGGCGTAGCCGTATACTCGAAAGCCTGCTTTTTTGTCTGACTAAAAGATCCTCTACCACTAGGTTCTGCAGGAGAGGAGAAATACCCCCACCCTGAGGCCACTCCCTAGCAGGGCGAACTTAAATGGTTTGATTCCCATGCCTAATTGAGGTTTCTCTCGATGTTAGCATGTTTTGTGTTCATCTTTTCAGGGTTGGTGGTATCTCCCGAATGGTCATAGCTCTCTTAATGGCCTCATACGCGGTGCTATTGAAAGCCCCTGCGATGTCCAGAAAGATCCCTATTGCATAGTTTTTTACCAGTAACTGCTTACCAGGTGATGTAAGGCCGTTTCCGTGGATTTTCGCACCCGGTAGGCGTATTGGGAGGTCGCCAATGGACATAGCTGCAGTTCTGCGGTTTTTATGTATCTGTCTATTAGCCTTTCAAGTACCTTTAATATAAAGGACGATAGGTTAATTTGACGGAAGTCTTTGGCCTGATTATGACCCTTTTGAAAGACTTTAGTCTTATTTCAGGCGTTTGTTATGAGCCCTTGAGCAATACTAGCTCTAAGAACTGGTTTAAAAGAGCCTAGTACAATATCTAGTCCCTTTGGTAATAGGCCGGGGAAAATTTCGGCTGGTCCTCCTGCTTTCTAGGATTCAAAGGTCTTTATTGCACATTCGATCAATATGGGAGTAACAATTTCCGAGGCTAGCTTCCAGTCCCTAGGTCGATATTCTTCCCTAGGGCTGAACTTTTCGGCGCGATTTGATGGAGCCCAACAGGATGGTTATTATTAAACAAAAAATTCTTATCTACAACCACGGCAACTTGTATATAAGAATTGCAAGACGATAAGGAATATTTTTTGTAAAACGCATGTGGCATAAAGTATGTTTATGTTAAGAACACTTTTGGAGACAAAAATAGATTTTCATATGTTGAGCTTGAAGATGAACTTTCTGTTTTTCTGCGAATATTTAACTGTAAACTACAAAACCATTTCTCGTGGTATACCCTTTTGGTTTCAACGATTTTTGAGTAAAATATTATATTAATTGAGACTTGCATAATTGACAAAGTATCATATGATCTTGAAATTACTTTCATCTGTAACGGTTTATATATTATTAGCTGTTACCCGCGATGTCGTCAAAGGAATTCAATAAATAACTGCAATGTAATTAAATGGAAGTTTCGAAACTAATTTCACATTTAAATGAAATTTAAAATTAATTTTCAGTTCACATTGCAGATCGATAACGTATTTTGCTGAAATCAATAATACAGATGCCTACTTTTAGATTAAGAATTCGGGGACCTAAGAAGAGAGGCCGCAATTAAAATAAAGATTATAAATTTGACACTCTTACTTTTCTCTCTGATTGGTTACATGGTATAAAAAGGTTTAAGGGTTATTTAAGCTTTCCGGATATAAGTTTGGGATGAAAAGCAACTTACTATCTTTTTCGCATCGTAAGGAATGTCTATACCAATTTTCATCAAAATCGCTTCAAACGAACAAACAGACAAACACACTTTCGCATTTGTAGTAAAGATATATATCTATTTTTGACCCATTAGTCCTCTGAATCAAACAAACTAGATGTAAATTTCGGTAGAGCTCCATAATCTCGTTTTGACATCGATTCCTTCAATTTCCGTAAACGATTTCCTTTGACCATCAAACTAACCCATTAAAGGCATGTAAGTGTGATTTCATTTCATCAACTAAAAGCTCTGAACTTTACCTATTCAAAGTTAACGTAAACTTGTGCGACGAGATAAATACAAAAATAACAAATCTCTCTACGTGTTCCATTCTAAGTCGTCACCTTTATTGGTCGTAAAAATTTCAAGCATGCATTGTTCGATCTAGAGTCTTACGATGTGTTTAAGGGTCATCCTCGATATTTAGCTGACATTTCGGACCAGATAACATAGTTTTAGATTCCTTTGTAGCTTCTCTTACTCGTAAAATACAAGCTTATACGATGATTTAATATGTTTTTAGTTGTTGTATTAGTTTTTTTTTTCAAATAATATTTTCTGGGTATTTGCTAATATCACTTAATGTTTCAGATATCTATACTAATATTATAAAGAGGGAACTCCTAAAAAACTGAAATACCTATCATCATCGCATAGCTGAAATTATTGAAATCAGTCCCTACAGTTGAGAATATAGATTCCTTTTATGGTACAGCTGATCAATAAGAAATGATATTCGGAAATTCGTCCTCTAAGGAAGTGAACTGAAACTTCGAAATTAGCATGAAACAAAGTTAAGACTGCATTTTATAACCTAAATCTTTGTGTAAATAATAATCTATGAAAGAAATAATTAGAGAGGTATTTGTTTCATTTTAATAATTGAACCTCCAAGAAAGTAAAAAGATGATGAAATAGAGTTAGAAATTAGTATGTAATAACGTTATTAATGCGTTTTATGGCATAAAATTTTGTTTAAATAAATAATCTATGAATAAAATAATTACATACATATTTGACGGACTTTAACAATACAGACCCTAAGAGAGGGGGTAAAAAGGAGCATCATAGTTGGTGTGAAAAACATTAAAAAACCATTATCCAACCTAATATTTTTTGTGAAGAATATTGAAATAAATAATTCGGCACTTCTTTCGCCAATAATATGATCCGTAAGGGTGCGTTTAGACCAGACACTTTATTCCGCACATTTCTCTCTGACATGTGTCAACTATCCTAAGAGAAGCTATTTGAGACTTATTTACATAGAGGAAAGTCTCGGTTAGCTTCTGTCAGGGCAGTTGACAATTAATATATCTTGTGTCAGAAATGTACGAAATAAAGTGTCTAGTGTAAACGCATCGTAAGAAGCGATGTACTTTTTCTTGGATTGGCTATCGATGGGGCTTCTTCGAGAACAAAAGGCCCATCAACACCTTCAAAATTAAAGACCCCATGTACTGTCTCTAACAGAAACCCGTCTCCCCATCCATTAGTACGGTCCATTTGCTTGGCCCTAATTACGACTTGCACACAAAGTTTCGACACAAGAGGGGAATTTGCGCTTTTTTTTTGTTCACTGTATTTGTCTCCAAACGATCCCACAGCTCTTCTCTTGTCTCTCCGTAACCTTCGATCAGTTACAGACGAATTATCCAAACGCTGAGATTGTCTTTCCTGGTGACTTCAACCTACACGACATCCCCTGGCTAAGGTTTTCTTCCAGAATCGACGACGTGGGAAGAGTGACAGAGGCTTTTGCCATCACTTGTGGACTAGCCGAATTAGTTAAGGAACGCACAAGAATTCCTGATGTAGATACCCATTAACCTAATCTACTCGACCTTTTCCTTACAAATTCTTCAAATTCGTATAAAATTTGTGTGACATCACCGCTTGGAAATTTCGATCACAAGCTGGTAGTAGCCTTTCGCTCGCTTCATATACCACCTTCTTCCCAGACACAACCCCGTAGGGTTTGGCACTTTAAATCTGCAAACTGGTAAGGATTAAAAGACTTCTTTGCATCTTTCCCATGGCGAGAAGTCTACTTTAACTCAGACCACCCTTCCTCAGTCGTCGAATTTATCACTTAAACTATCCTGGTTGGTATGGAATGCTAAATTCCCCACTCCCGAAGGAAGTCTGCCTCCAGTAAATCTTGGTTTAGCAAAAAATGTGCTCGGGCTGTCTCCTACAAAAATTTCATCGTTGGCGAAATAATCCTTCAGTCGAGACTCGGACCACTTTTGTAGATGCACGAACATTTTGTAAACAAAATATTGATGAGGCAAAAAGTGATTTCGATCGTAAAATGCGCCAGAGACTTATCAACTGTCGGAACAGTTTCAGGTCCTTTTGGGGATTTGCAAAGTCGATTGAAAAGAATTTTACATCTTCAAATTTTCCACCTTTACTCGATGACAATAACAATATTGCGACTACTTCGAAAGAAAAGGCTAATATGCTAGCCTTAATGTTTGCTGAAAATTCCAACCTTGATTCTTGAAACTCAGAACCTCCTATTCTTCCTAAGGTTGGCACTTCGATGCCTGAAGTTGTTTTCAGGCAATGTTCAATCAGGAAGATTTTCCTCAAGCTCGACACCTCAAAAGTTTCTGGTCTTGATGGTATCCCTGCTATTGTTCTTAAGAAGTGCACTCCAGAGTTGACTCCTGTCCTAAGCAAATTGGTCACACTCTCTTACAACGAAGGTGTATTCCCTAACATCTGGAAATCTGCTAGGGTGCAGCCTATCCCTAAAAAGAGAAAAAGGAATTTGGCTAACAACTATAGCCTTATATCTTTGTTGCCCGTTATATCTAAAGTGGTGAAAAAGGTTATCATCATCGAGATTCTCAAATATCTGGAGGAGAATAGAATTATCTCGGACAGGCAGTACGGTTTCAGACAACAACGCTCAATTGACGCTCTACTGGCATATGTTACTCATATCTGTAACTCAGCTATGGAAAAACATGGTGAGGCTAGGATTGTGGCATTAGATATCTTAAAGGTCTTTGACAGAGTCCGGCACCAATCTCTTCTCGCCAAATTTACATCTTATGGTCTTCCTCCTGGACTCTGTCATTTGATAGCCAATTTTCTTGCTGCCAAATCTCTTCAGGTCACCGTCGATGGCATCTCATCCGAAACATTTGCGATTAATGCAGGGGTGCTTAAGGGGTCTGTCCTATCTCCAACTCTGTTTCTGTTACATATAAACGATCTCCTAGCGTCAACTTCCAATCCGATATACAGTTAGATAGATGATAGTAGCCTGTATCATCTTTTTTTTTCGACAATTCTGAATTGGATAAGAAAAATCTGGTCGACTTCAAAGCTTCAAAAACTCAGGCCGCGGTTTTCTCTAAGAAGACATCAAGGGATAATGCAACAAATACTAATGGATGGTAAAATCCTCCCGGTGGGATCTAATTCGTCTATCCTAGGAGTGAATGCGAGCACTAACTTCTCTTGGGACGATCATTGCCAAGTTTGCCTTTCAGAAGCTAGGCTTTCTTTTTAGACCTAAAAAGTACTTTACATCTGATCAGCTATTCACACAATATACAAAGCTTAAGTGAGGCCAACACTAGAATACTGTTCTCATGCTTGGAGTTTAGCTCCAAAGCATACTTTAGCTCTTTTGGATTCAATTCAAAGAATTCAAAGAAGAAGAAGAACCTAATTGCTGACGCGAGTTTGATCTATTCTCTCGAAACACATGCGGATGATTGGTGACTTGTCTCTTTTCTACAAGTACTACCATACCAGATGCTCAGAGGAACTAATAGGATTGATCCCTCCAAGGGTAAGATTTTTGAGGCATACAAGACAGTCGGAGACAGCAAATTCCCGTGCGGTTCATCTTGGCCCAATGAGGGCTTCTGTCTGCGGAGACTCTTTTTTCTATAAAACTTCCAAGCTATGCAACTCGTTAACCCAAAGGAATTTTCCCCAAAAATTTAAACCTATCCTATGAACCTAGGCGGTTCATCGCCATCTATTCCATTACAAAAATCGAAAAAATTCAAAAAAAGAAAAACCAAATTCTAGACTTCAGAGAGCGGTAACTCAGCACGTCCACCATACGACAAGCGAAGCTACTCTGAAAATAAACATTGCGGTGGCACCAAATATAAAAGAGATAAAGATAGATGTCATGAATGGACTACTGAATCTGGGAAAGAGATTCTTACTACATCCAGGGTGCAGCCACAACCTCAAACTACTTATTCTAATACTGGTGGAATGTAGCAAATGCATACATATTTTCTGCTTGCAGATTCGTAAAACGAAATTTGCGGTAACTAACTCTAAAGTCTCAATCTACTTTTAAGCTCGGTTTCGATAAGTTAAGGGCGACTGGTAAATACTAAGATCAGTAAATAAATGGAATAAATGTATCTATAAAACCGCCTTATTTTGAAGATCGTAGGAAACCTTAGCAAAACAAATGTTCAATGTTCATTGATCAATTCAATCCAATGTAAACTTCTCAATAAACAGTAAGACCTGTGGTATACATGCAAAGGATTCTCTGAAAGGGTATCGAATGAAATATTTACCAGAATCTGAGTGACTACAAAATGAAAAAAGAAATTACTTGTGATATATCCGCAATTGCTTCAATGTATTCTATCAGTTGGAATTGAAACCTTTCCCTGGCCGAGACAGTTTACAATTGCCACTGAGTTAGAGCAGGAAATTGCTTTTTAAAACTTTTCAGTAAACAATTACATATGTCCAATGGTAACATATTTCATTAAATTGCAAAGCAATTGTTTTGGCGCTAAATTGTTCTGAAACTAAGATATTTCATTAAATTGTACAGCAATGATTTTGGCGCTAAATTATTCTGAAACTATGTAACTAAACAAACACAAACTTTTGTCCAAAATCTAATGCCTTACATTTGAAAATCAAATTGTCTGATGTTTTAATCTCTTTGAATATATTCTTGGGAAGAACAGCAACAGATGAATGAAATTTTTTTGGCATTTTAAGTAGTGGAGTGCCTGGAGCATTAAAAATCCAAAAACCTGGGATCACAGTTACAGTGAGTGAAATTAAATAAAAATATAT
Source organism: Dastarcus helophoroides (assembly GCA_028583605.1). NCBI lineage: Eukaryota > Metazoa > Arthropoda > Insecta > Coleoptera > Bothrideridae > Dastarcus > Dastarcus helophoroides. Next base: position 25,334,239 of record CM053325.1, on the reverse strand, counting down.
GGAACGTTTAGCTAATAATATATGAAAAAAAGTTAACCTATTAAAAAATTGTGAGCTTTATTAAAAATAATAATAATAATAATGAACCGGTTGTTTCAAAATAAAGTGCTTATACCTAAGGAGCATAATTCTCGAGCGATTTTAAAATAAAAAGTTCATATCAACATAGGTCCGGAACCGCTTTATTTTTAACTTACAGGGTCTTGAAAATTAAGAAAAAAAAATGTTTTTCCCTAAACACTATGAAACTGCTAAAAAATTTTTTTTCAATTTTGGTAGATACTAAATAGGCACAAACACGATTTTTTTGGATCCATGATAATATGTCTTTGAGTATTCTTAACGAGCTTTTTTACAAATTAAGTACCAATTTCATAAACGACCTTCATTTCTTGGTTAAAATGCTTCCCTGAATTTTTTTCCTCTGATTAACTGTTTTCGGTTAAATCAAGTATTTATCTTTAAAAAATTGTGTTTACTTATTTTGTATGATGGGATTATTAATTACTAAAAATAGCTATTTCCGAAAAACATATAAATCTAACCTAAATAACATAAATTTTCATAAAGAAACAACAAAGTTGACTTAAAATAAGATATTAAATTTGTATAAGAGAATATAAAACGCCCATCGAAATGCAAAGAAATGCATTTTATTTTTTTATTTAAAAATCATTCGTCGGGTGAAAAAAGTTAAGAGAGAATTGTTACTAAGGATAAACAGTCTTACTGAAAGCCACATTTATTTTGAATAAAAAAAAACAGTGGCGTGATTTTATAACTATTTTTAATAATTAATAAACCCATAATACAAAATAAGTAAACATAATTTTTAACCGAAAACCGTCCATCAGACGAAAAAAAATTAACGAAGCTTTCTTACCAAGAAATTAAGGTCGTTTATGAAATAAGTACTTAATTTGTAAAAAAACAGTGACGTACAATTTTTTTGTTAAGAATACTCAAAGACATATAAGCATGGACGCCACTGATGGAAGAAAATCAAATATTTTTCCTGCAAAAAATTGTGTCTTTGCTTAGTTAGTATCTACCATAATGGATAAAAATATTTCGAGTAGTTTCTTAGTATTTAAGAAAAAACTAAATTTTTTATTAATTTTCAAAACCCTCTAACTTAAAAATAAAGCGATTACGGGCCTATGTTGATATAAACTTTTTTCTTAAAACCACTGGAGGATTATGCTCCTTAAGTATGATCACCTTATTTTGAAACACCCGGTTTATTATTATTACTATTATTTTTAATAAAGATCACAATTTTTAGTAGGTAAACTTTTTTACATATATTATTAGCTAAACATTCCATATATTTTTATTTAGTTTCACTCACTGTACCTGTAGACACTTCACTAAAGTGATAATGTGTCATTTTACTAAATACAAAATCAGCAAAGTAGCACTTACCGCATAGAAACCTCCGGTTGTCTTATTGTAATGTCACTTCAAACACAATTTGATATATTATAAGCTAGTAGATATTTCTCGAACTGCATTTAAAATGTCTCGAGAACAATTTTCTAATTTGTTTACATTGACAAGACTCATTTTGATAATTATTAATGTGTAACTAAAACTTAATTGGACCAACAAAAGTGTCAACAATTATTATTGTTGCGCGTTATCGGTTCGAAAATTAAAACTTCGTAAATTGTAACACTTTATTTTCGAATTGATTTCGAAACCCTACAATTATAATTCACCGGCTAACTAACTAACCTGACTAACTAACTGACTTATTCACTGTTTAATTAACTAACTGAGGGAAAGACGACCACGCATTTATAGGCTTCCGGTTTTCTACAACGAAATCCGTACAGATAAAGGTCATCGCTTACGGAAACATTCAGAGCGCTTATCTGCAATATGATTAATTATCGCGGCCGCTTCCCATTATCAAATTTTTCTAGAGAATTCCATACTGATACAAATTCTATAACTACGTCATGTTCCATTATGTTAAGCAACAAAGTTGTGTCAGCCAAGGCCGTGCCGTGCTATGATGCAAAGAGGCAACCCAATCAGGCGACACCGTAAGGAGGCGGTATAAGCCTAAGAGCTAAATCAAAATACAATTTGAGCCATTCAATAATTAAAAATCGCTTTTCTATATCGGTCTATGTCGGGGATGGGCAAATGCGGCTGTTAACGCCTACGGTTGAAATTTTAATGTTTTTTATTAATTCGAACCTGAAAATTAAATAAGATGCCAAGATGTATAAAAATTTTTTTAAAATTACAAAATAAAATTGCTATTTCCCGTTACGGACAAAATTTCGAATTTAAACTCGCGATTTTGCTAAAATAATTCTAAATTTGGATAAAATCGAAAATGTTTAAAAAAACTTATTAATATACAATGTGATTCTAAAAGTAGTACGATAAATTCAAGTTGATATTTTAGAGTCCAAAATAAGACGAAAAGTTTATATAAACATATGTCGTAAAATGCTTCGTTTCCGAGTTACAGGGTGTGGAAGGTTAGTTCTTGATTATAGTTTTTAATTAATAGTCGCGAAACGTGTGCAGATATTTAAATAAAATTTGGCACAACTTTATACTATTTTGTGTCCTTTAAAAAATCTAGGAATTAATTAACAGAACTTAACCAGTTGCGGGTATATCAAGGGGGGCATTGCTTAAAATCTGCTTTAATTATTTTGTGTGCACTTTTGTCGCAGTTTCGTAACAAAAGTATAAACTACAAACTTTTTTACGTAAAAAATGTGCTCTTATTGAAACTCGATATTGTCAGCCGTTTTGGACGTAACAGAAAAGTGGGCTTTAAAATGAAAGAAAACCTATGGTATGTTTATTACCTAAATTGTGCTTTACAAAAAAAATATTTTCAACTAATAATCAAGTAAAAAAGATGTTTCGCAAATATTTAATAAATAATAAATTTAAAAACATTAGCTTTTGTTTACAGAAATTGCTCAAAGTGGCCACCGGTGACAAGAAAACATGGAAATGTCAATACTGTTTATTTTCTTTCATATTTTCTTTCATTTCAATGCCAACTATGTGTTACATTTCATATTTTTGGGCAAGGGCTTTTAATGCATCGAAATATAAAAATGCATTTTACTCGAAAACCGCTAACAATATCGAATTTCGGTAAGAGTAACTTTTTTTTGTAAAAATGTTCATAGTTTATATTTTTGATAAAAAATTGCCACAAAAGTGCACACAAAATAAATAAGGCACGTTTTAAGCACCGCCCCCTCGTTATACCCGCCATTGGTTAAGTTGTGTTAATTAATTCTTAGGTTTTTGAAAAGGGCACGAAAGGGTATGGAGTTGTGCCAAATTTCATTTAATTATCTGTACACGTTTCGCAACTATTAATAAAAAACTATAACCAGGAAGTAACTTTCCATTCCCTGTAACTCGGAAACGAAGGTTTTTACGACGAATGTTTATATAAATTTTTCATCTTATTTTGGGCTATAAAATACGATCCTCAATTTATGGTACTACATTTAGAATCATGTTGTACATTAAAAAAAAAGGTTAATATAGAAAAAAGTAGACAATCGAGTGCAAATTTCGCAAATAAAAGAAGAAAAAGAAAAGAGGAACATTAAGAAAAATAAAATAAAAGTTGAATGCGTAAATACAAAATTTTTGGAAAGAAGCGAAATTTAAGAGCAAAATTGATATTTATATAAAAAATTAAATAAAGATAATAGTTTCTGTATAAATATCAAGTTTCTTCTCGAAATTTTCATTTTTTTTCAAAATTTTCATTTTTTCTCAAAATTTTGACTTTACATTTTCAAATTCTTATTATTTTTGAGGCTAAACTAGAAATTTCAAAAAAAATCGAACTTTAAAAAATGTTTGAAAATTTTAAGATAAACGATCGACAAATAGGGATCAGATAGAATTCCAGAACATAGACAATATATCACAAGTCAAAAATTCCCGATAAAAGTTAAAATTTCAGGAGAAAAATTACTACTGAAAAATTAGACTTCTGAGAAAAAAAATCAAATTTTAGAAAAAATAATAATTTACGTAATACATAAAATATCAACATTTTCAGAATAATATCAAATTGAAAAATAAATTGCATTAATCAAAAAAGTCTATTTCCGAAATTTCGAGAAAAAACAGTAACATGTTGATATTAAAATAAAAATTTTGGATGAAAATTTAAAAATCAAGCAACCCAGGAAATATTTCTAGAAAAAGTCAAAATTTTAAGTTTCAAATCTAAATTTTAGGAAAAATGTGAAAATTGGAATTGAACAGTCGAAATGCGTAGAAAAAAAATGCAATTTACTAAAAATAAACTGATAAATATTTCGTGAAAAACTTCGAAATTAAAATGCAAATTGTATAACAAAAGACCGTTTCCGAAATTTTGAAAAGAAAGTCTACATATTGATATTGAAATCAAAATTTTAAATAAACATGTAAAAAACAAAAGTGTGAACTTTTATTTCGAAGAAAAGTTGAAATTTTGATAACAAAATTAAAATTTTTGAAAATGATGAACAGAATTAAATTTAAAAATTATTTCGAGTTTTTTTTATTTTTGTAAAGATTCATATTTTTCTCTTTTATGTTTTGTTATTTTCACAATTTTAATAATAAATATGTTTCGAAAGAAAAATCTACATTTAAAAAGCATTCTCAAACCCTTAAGAAAAAATCGAAATTTCAAATTCAAGGTCAGAATTTGAGGAAAAAAGTCAAATTTAAAATTTACCCAAGGAGGTTATAATTTTTACATAGACTTCGATACAGTCAAACCTCCCTATAACGAACCTTCCTATACCGAATTCCTCTATATCAGGTGTAACAGGATCATGGTACACCTCCTATTTTTTCTTTATTTATGAAGATACAATTTTTAAAGTTGCTACACTTGATGTATTTTTGAAATGTCAAATGCTGACAAAATTGACATTTCCACTGCTATCGCTTTCGCTAAAACTCATACCAACTTTTGATTTTTAAATAGAACACCCTTTATATTAATACATTTTTGGAATCTGCACAATTTTCTGGATACAATACACATAAAGTGAGTAATTTTGAAAGGATCGAAAATTTTTGGTCCCATTTTATTTTTTAGCCTAGAAGGTCATGACTCTAATTAACGCTAACTGACCTCATAAGCGCTGCAAAAAAATAGGATAACTAAGGAAGTGTCTTTTTTATAAATTTGTTTTCCACAGCTATTTTATGTTCTTATTAAATAAACCTTCAAATAAATTAAAACCGACTATTTTGAATTCCTTTGTCTGTAACTTCAGTTCCATTGATATCGTCATTAATTATACTTTTTGGTGGCACCGCAGTACCAATATGGTGCCATTTAAGAAAATGAAATTATTACAAAAAAACCCATTTTTGTTAAATTTATCACATGATAAAAGAATGAAATACTCCTTTTTTTACGTGATTTGATTTAATTAGCGTTAATGTGGTCCATTAGAATTAATTATTATGATTCGTCAAAAAATAAAATGGAACCAAAAAAATTTTTCATTTTAAATTTGCTATTTTTAATTGCATTGCATTCAGAAAATTGTGCAGATTCCAAAAATGTAATAATATACAGGGAGTTCCTTTTAAAAATTGAAAGTTGGTATCAGTTTTAGTGAAAGTGACACCGGTAGGAATGTCATTTTTATGTCAAAATTTGAAATTTCATTTGTACATCAAGTGTAATAAGTTTGAAAATTTTATCTTCATAAATTAAGAACAAAAGGGGGTGTACTATGATGTTACATCCAATATAATGAATTTTTTCATCAAACGCAATATTTTAAGCAAATTTACACCTAAAATTACTTTCATTTAACGAACGCAATACCTCCATACAATGAATTTTTGAACCAAGATTTTTCAAAGTTTAATTAGTTTATAAATGCTTCCGTTCAAAAAATTTGTTAATTTTTGGGAAACCCATACTAATGACTTTCTAAAGTTTAATTAGTTTTTAGTTGCATTCAATTCAGAGAAAGTTCTTAATTTTTGGGGTACCCCATGCTAATGACTGTTGACTTGTTAGCACAAGGAAGATTTCCTTTTTTTAGTTAAATTTGTGTGCCAGAAGAGTAAGAACAGTAAAATTGCAAAAAATGTTGAAAATAAAATGTTTAACGCTCACCGAAAAAGCTCAGTAGATCACTAGCGTTAAAACCCGGGTTTAGAAAAAAGGACATCGCCAACAAGTTTGGAATCCCTGCAACCATATGAACTTTTACATATGATTTGTATATTTTTAATGCTACCTCCCTGTAATGAGAACCTCTCTATGACGAATTTTTTTGTAGGATTTAGGAATTCGCTATAGGGAGGTTTGATTGTATTTTGTAATGTATTTATATTGTAATAGACAATATTAAAAAATTGATATTTTTTATCGAAATTTTGACATAATTGCTTCAAGTGTGCGGAAAGTTGTGCTTTAAGCTTACAATTAACTTTTGATTTTAAAGTTATTTGTTTTTTTAAACATAATCTAAGGTTGTTTTGTTTGTTTGCTTTAAAGAAGAATCTTTTATGGGGCTGCTTTTAAGAGTTGCATTACACTGAGAAAATCTACCATGACCCTGGTGTCAGCTTATGAAAATTCTCACTTTATAATGCTGTTATAACAAGTGTACGAAAAGTTTTCCCATCTAGTGCGTTGCTTTAATCTTGTTTATGTTCATTACTTAATAGTACACACCAAGTTGACATTTAACCTTGACGTAACATAATTATTGGTTATGGTTTTCTGTTACATACCCTATATCAATTAAATGCAAATTTGGCGTGCACTGATCAAGTAAGAAACATACGTTAAGTAGATGAGGAAGCTTTTTGTACACATGTTATCTACAAATATTTAATTATAATAGCTAACATAATGCTAAAAAAATAGTACAATCAACGTCATTTATTATGACCCCTTTATAATGACTAAGCGTTTTGTATGATGTAAGAAATTTTAATTTATATAAACTTTAGTTCGCATTTTCATGGCTTTTCATAACCGCACTTCAGTGTATATAAACAAACATCACGAGAAAAGCAATTTTACTAAATTCATATAGCTTAGAATTAGTAGGCCGTTGGCACTCAAACACTACATCCATTTAGTAAAACTTTGCTTTTCTACACTTGTTGTTTAATACACTATTATTAAAGCTGAATAAATGTTACTTTAAGGTGGAAAGGTAAAAAACTTTACTTCAGAATAATAGTCCTTGGAGCACAACAGATTGTTTCAAGTGGCGCTATTCCGTACATTTAAACGTTGGATAATTACACTTCCAAAAACATTTTATGTCTGCGGGTCGGAAGATAAGGCTCAAATGCCCGTCTCATTCCACGCACTTTAGACCCTCAGTCACCAGGAATAATGAGCATTATTAACTAACATTTATCTTAATCCTCGAATAGAGCAAAGCGTGTATGTAAAGGAAATCGCAATAAGGTAAATGATGTCATTCACGTTCACATAGTAGTAATATATTACTTACAGATTTTGCCCTCCATAAATCTCAAATTTCCATAATGTATTTATTCATTTAATACATATGAAGATAATTAAATCAAATTTAAAACCTTTGTTCATGTGTAGTATAACAATTATCAGAATGCTTTATTAGTATATACTAAAATATAAGCAATTAATTTGATTAAGTGCTGTCAGAGACATTAAAGCCACTGGATAAATTGGAATTCTATTTACGTATGCCGCTTATTAGTCCTAATAAAGTTGCCTTTATTGAAGATCGCAGCCATGACCACGATTGTAACATCAATAGAAATAAAATTTGTCTGAGCAAAGACCCACAACAGTAATTGTTTTCAAAATATTCTTGCACACGTTAGCTGTAAATACTTCATACTTGTGTAAAGGAACTTCTTAAAGCATACTTAACGAAACATAAGTCACTTGGGTGTCTTGGATAACAAGAATCCTCAGAAAACAATTATTGTAGTAATTGAGAATTGTAAATATTTATGGTTTTTTGACCCTTGACCACTCTCTTACTTATTATTTTCAATATTTAGAATTTTGTAAAATCTTAAACTTTGATATTTATTATTAATAGAGACCGGATTATACGAATTTGCATATTTGCTTACGCAAATGCATATTCTGCCTGTTTTCACCGGATATTGGCATATTTCACCTAAAATCTAATGATTATGCATATTTTCCCTTTATTTGCAATATTTTTCAATGGGTGTTGAATTATTGAAGGCTATGGTAATTTGTAAGTGCAGGAACGCATTAAACAATTCTGGTAAAAATATCATAGCAATCAAGAAAAAAATATTTCTTTAATCGGAAATTTTTGACTTTTTTACATTTTGCCCATTTTTGTTTCAAAATTTAACAAAAGCGAAGTCTCTGAGATATTTTGAATTTCTACTAGATTTCGAATTTTCCTCGAAATTTCGATCTTTTTCTCGCAATATTCATCTTTTTCTCGATTTGTTTTTATAATTCATTTTTGTTTTTGGAAATTTCAATTTTATTTCTTGAAATTCATCTTTTTCTTAACATTTAGATTTTTTCAAAGTTCGTTTACTTTTCATAAACGTCTATTCTCAAAATTTGACACCTATGCGAAATGTCAATTTTTTCTCCAAATTCGTCTACAGAAAAATCCATGAATTTTATTAGTTTCTTTCAAAATTTCTTTTTTGTATTTCGTTTTTATTCGCAAATTTTAACTTTTTTCTTAAAATTTGACTTTCTCCCAAAATTTTTCTTCCCAATTTTAAGGTTTTTCTCGAAACACTGTTATTTTTCTTAACATTAGATTTTTTCAAAATTTTCTACTTTCTGGAATCAGAACTTTTAGATATTTTGACTCTTTTCTTAAAATTTGTTTTTTTCTCGAAATTTTCATGTTTATTTCAAAATTCGAAACATATTTAATATTTCCGGAAATGTTGTTTTTTCGATCTTTTTTAAAATTTCTATAATTTTTTTTTTAAATATGTTTTTGAGAAATTAAATTTTCTTCCTTAAAATTGGACCTTTTTTCTAAATTTCGACATTTTTCTCAAAGCTGTCTTTTCGAAGTTTAGACTTTTATGTCAACATCATATCCTTAATCCTAAAAATCTCAATTCCCTTTTTGAAGTTCGTCTTATTCTCAAAACTTGGACTTTTTTTGGTTAAAATTCGCCTTTCTCATAATTTTTTCTCAAAATTTGAGTGTTTTATTTTCAAAATTTGACTTTCTGTGAAAAATGTCTGTTCCTCGAAGTTTCTTTTTTTTGCTCGAAATACGTCTATTGCGGTATCTTTGATTAGTTTTTTTTCTCTCAAATTTCCATTTTATTCCAAAATTTGACTTTTTTTTTAAACTGACTTTCTTTGGAAAATTTCGACTTTTTTCTTAATATTCTACCGAAATTTCGTCTTCTTAGCTTTTTTTTCTTAAAAAATTCGACCTTTTAGAATCGAAATGTCTAAAAATGTTGACTGAATTGATTTCTGAAAATGTACACTTCGAAATTCAGCTTTTTTTCGAACTTTTGATCTTTTTTCTTGAAAGAAGTGTTTTTCCTAAAATTCGGCTTTATCCTCGAAATTCTATTTTTTGGTATTTTCATTCAAAAATCATCCTTTTTTTTGTTAAAATTATTTTTTCTTAAAATTATTGTTTTGAAGAAAAATCTAGAAATTTTCAAAAAAAATGTAATAATTCAGAAGAATTCGAAGTTCTATAAATGTTACATATTGACAAAAATACGAGATTAATTCGATATTCCTTCCAGACCTTTTTTGGTGGAATAGACTGGTCCTTGGTTATCTTCAAAGATTAAAATACAAATCTTGTCCCCTGAAGCCACGAAAAATTAAAAACACAACAGAGGTTGCTCCAACGTGTTTCGATAGCCAAGCTATCATCTTCAGAGAGATACTGAAGCTATCATCTTCTCTCTCAAGTTTGGCTATCACAACTTCTGTTGTGTTTTTTAATCTTTCTTGGTTTCTGGGGACAAGATTCATATTTCATATTCAATTTTCCAGACCTTGTTCAAAAACTATGATGAGGCTTCGCTGTAGATAATGCTACTCTCACGATTATTTACTTTTCACTTTCTAATTTCTACTACCAATTATTGTATCAGCATTGGTAATAATTCACCTGCTATTTCGTCTTTGAACTGGATTATTAAAAAATTAAAAATAATTAAAAAATGTCGAAATTAAAAAAAATTATTAAACAATCCAAAATCCTAAAAAGACAGAATTAATAAAAATGCAAGTATCCCAGAAAAGGTAGGAAAGTTCAAAAAAGACCTAAATTTTCAGAGATAAAAATTTTTAAAAAATCAATGTTTGAAAATCTTGAATGCGATGTATGCAACCATGTGATATGCGGTTTGTTCACAGTTTTGAGGAAAATTCCAAATTTTAAGATGTCCAAATTATAAAAAAACATTGGAAATTGAAGTCGAAATTTTAGAAATCTGAAATTTTGAATCTCGCAATTTTGAAACTCACAATTTTAAAAAAAGTCGACATTTTAAAGTATCTATTTTGAATAAAAGACGAGATTTTCAAGAAACCTTAAAATATTCAAAAAAATCGAAATGTTTTTAAGGTCGAAATTTTGAATGAAAAAATCAAAATTTTGGAAAAAAGTCATCCGAAATTTTCAAGAAAGTCAATCCATCCTGAAATTTGTAAAAAAAGTTTCGACTATCAACTTTTACAACAAATTTTAAGATCAACAAACTCAAAACCAAACAAAATTCAGAATTTACTAAAACTTAATTTGGAAAAAACCCGTAATTTTAATGTCGCTATTTTGAAAGTCATCATTTTAAAAAAGTGGTATATTTAAAAAAATTGAAATTCTGACAAAAAATTCAAAAGTAAAAAAATCAAAATCTAAAAAGAAAGTTTTGAACTTTCGATTTTGAAAAAGAAGACATGTAAATGAAGGTCGAAGTATTTAAAAAGAAGAAATAAAATAAAATTTTTTATTATTAAGTTTTGGAGAAAGTCCAAATTTTGAATAAAAATTGAAATTTGTGAAAAAACATTGGGATCTGGAAATGAATTTTTGGGCACTACGTCGAAATTGTAAGTTTAAAATTATAGCAACCTGAGAAATAAAAATAAATACGTTTTGAAAATCTGAAAGGACCAAAAACCGAAAAATTCAAAACATGTGAAATTTATGAGCAAGCTTTTGAATTTGAAATTGAATTTATGCAAAATATTTTTTTAAATTTGATATTATGATTATATCAAAAAATCCCAGAAAAAACCAAATTTGGATAAGATGGAATATCGAAAATAAAATTAAAATTTCTAAAAAAAAGTACAAACTTTTTAGTTTGTAATCAAACATTTATTCGTAAATTTCCAAAAAAAATTGAAATCAAATTTGGAGCAGGCGAAACTCTTCTGAGTTTTGCTCTGGTATGGTGGACATACTGAGTTACCGTGCTCTTCCATCTAAACTTTCTTATCCTTTGTACCAAATTTTCAGTTCAAAAGAGTTTCGCCTCTGGTATGGTGGACAGTGGACATACTGAGTTACGGTGCTCTGATGTTTTGAAATTGGCTTTTTTTATTTTTGTATATTTCTTTGTATTTTATTTTTCATTTATTGTTTTTTTGTTCCTGAAGAAGCCTCCTACGATGGTGGCAAAACGTCGAACACTTTTAGTATTTCTTTGACACGGTCCAATCCCGGAAGAAGTATATCCTGTAGTGGTTTATCGAATCTAAACAAGAATTTAAATTACAAGAAAGACGTTGTCAGTAGACTTTGCTGAAGAATATATCCACGCTGTAAATGCAATAATTTGGGTAGGTCGTCGTATAATTTACATAATGTTTGCACCAGCCTCACGATACATAGCAGTCAGATTGAAAAATATTTGCATAACCACGCGGCTGCAAAAATTCCTTTGCTCTCCGGGAATGTCCTACATAGGGTGCGTACACACCAATGATTTTACTCGTAGTCGACGCAAGGAATGAAACCTGAATATTTTTATATAAGTTTGAAAGTAATCGAAAGACGATCAATATAATGCGTGTCTTGAATAAAGTAAAACCGAAGTGTTGGTTAACATATGGGAAGTTTTTCACTAAAATGAAGGATATCGCTACGGTTATTTTTGAAGATTATAGCACCATATATGACAACACAACAGTTCACCTGCAGTAATCGTAGCCAAAAATGTTTACAATGTTATACATACGCTACCAATTGCAAGACGTACGGCTGCCATCACTATTCAATTTTTAGGATAGACTGTACACATCGATACAATAATAAAAGTCTCCAAGCCGCTTTGCAGTAAATTTTCTAAGCCGGCAGCACTGCACTGCTTATGCCAAAACTTTAGGAGTCGATGGTACAATTTACATAATGTGTGCACCTCCCTCACGATACTTAGCAGTCAGATTGCCAAAGGCATCTATAAAGAGTGGTGAAGTTGCTATGTTTCCATTAGTTGTAGATGTTTTTCTAACGTGCGGAATGAAGCATAAAAATTTCGTGAAATGTATAATTTTAGACTGCGATTACGTAACAATGGCACAACTAGGAATCTTAATATTTTACTAGTTTCATTCTTAATCTTATTCTACATAATATATTACTTTTTTATCAAATCTACAAAAATCTTTTCGAAAACATTCTTCACCTACACTTTACATGTTAAAACTTCTAAGTTTGACTTTGAATATCTTGGCTTTGGCACCGGCATGGGTCTTTTAATTTTGCCAGCATACATATAACATTGATAGTAACATCTGACAGAAATTTGAAGAAAATTGATAAAAAAGCAATTGCCTTGTATCTACCTTAGCAAAACAATTTGAAAATGTTCTGAAAAGGCCTATAGAAGATTCATTACGTTGCATCATAACCATACGTCATCACATTTATTTTCTGGAAAAATTCTATTTTTCAATACGTCTACAGCTCTCGGCAAATATTCAGCATGATGTCAGTAATTTAAAAAAAAATTTTAATGCTTTTTTTGCATTTCCCAAATTTATTAAATCTCAACATTTTGCTGGTTGTTAGACCGTTTTATAAAATCGTCAGTCGTGATTTGTTAGCAGCCTTTCCCTAACAAACAATTTAATAAATTTTCCATATAGGGCATAAATAGCATGAAATATCATTGATCGAGTAAAATTTCACATCAAAGCAACGAACATTGGTTTGCTAAAGCGTTATTAAAACCACAGGGCTAAAAACAACTATGCTGCCGTGCTTATTATTTAGTAAAACGAACTGCTGCAAAATTACCTGGTTATATATAAATTCTCTTTTTACATGTCTGCTTAAAATTCAAAGCTTTGCTTAAAGAACTCAACTGATATATTTTTCCATTGTCTTTTGACCCCGCACATACAATACCATTTCTTCTATGTGACTCTGAAATAACAAAATAAATAGGAATAAAATCCTTTAAAACAATAGAGTAGAAAGAGCTGATATTGAATAGAACGCTTTTGCAAATATTCGTCAAGGCATTCCCTGTTAAATTGAATGAATTGGAAACGAAGACTAAAATTAAATCTCCGCCTTTTTGATAGACACTAATAAATGTAATAATGAGTAAAATTAATTGAAAATTAACAACATTTCTCAAATGATTGAAATTATTGTGACGTAGCTTAAATTAAATTCTTGCAAAGACAAATACGAAAATGTTTTTTATACTGGATTTATTATTTAATTTAAATCATTTCCTCGTTCCACATCTTGAAAAATAAATGTATGAGGGAAAATGGACCTTTTATTGAAAATATATATCATATGATTTGCAAACTTCAATCAAGCAACACTTTTTTATTTCCTGGATATAAATATATTTTTTATTATACCGTCATATATCACCATAGGTAGACCTCTCGGTGCCTATATTCAGTTCGATCCTCGATTCTGTAAGATGCCAATGCATGTCGAAATTTTGAGATTTCGAAGTAAAAACTTATTTTATCAAAATTAAATGTTTATTTTTTTATCGGGGATCAGTGAAAGAATTTTTACAATAATTGATTCTAGTTTCAGAGATTTCTGATTACTTTTAAATAAAATATATCGAAATTTGGAAATTTTGAACCAAAAAATTTAACGTTATAAGTAGATATTTCGAGAAATAGAACTTGAAGATTTTTTTATATGATATTGTCCTATTTTTGTTTCGAAATAGTTCGAATAATTTTTCATAATAATATAATAATTTAATTTTTTAATTTTTTGGTTTAAGTTTACAATTTTGATTTTTCTGTTGATTGTTCAAATTTTCTAAAATTTCTTATTTAATATTCGAAAGTTCGTGAAGATAGTCAAATATTTGAATTTAAATTCGAAATTTCCCTATTTAACTCAAAATATCGAGAGAAATTTCAAGAATCTTATCGTCCCTTAAAATTTCGAGTTTTTGTTTTCGAAATTTTCACTTTTTCTTGATTTTATTTCAAATTTTTGTCTTTTTTTGTAGAAAATTCACATTTATTTATTTTTCGAAACTTTGACATTTCTCTTAAAATTCTAGTTTTAGTGAATACTTCTACTTTTTTTCTCAGACTTCGAGTGTATCCCACTAGTACGCGAAGGTAAAGAAAGAGATTTTTTTTTCATTTTTTGTAACGTTGCCAAATTACTTCAGCTCTGCGATCTAAATATAGTTTCAATTATACAGGCTGTTCTGTATTTTCTGGGCAGTTAGTAACTTTGTTTTTTTTTTAAGTACAATTCATATATTTTATGCTTTTTTCAAATTCTACTCATCGTTTTAGTGGGGGTTTTATTAGCTTTTCCTATACCTAAACCTCTTATTTTCCAAGATATATATTTTTAGAAAATAACACTTTTTCATCTTTCAGGAAAAATTTAATATTTTTCAGGCTTGGAAGGGTAAAGCTTTGATTTTTTCACAGTACTTAGTCAAACTTTTAGCTTACCCAAAAATACTTGGAACGCTTCATAATTATTACACAGGGCATACAAAAATAATTTTAAATTTTGCTAACTTCAAAGGACGAAAACTCATTTTTTTTTAACAGAAGACCTTATATTTTATTACAACATAAGAAGCACCAAAGAAAGGTGCATTGATTTTCTTTAGCTTTCTCTATAGCTAAAGTTAATAGTTTTTTGTAAAATTTTGATTTTGTGAAAAATATGCCTTTCGTCTGCGGTTATGGTCATTATAACGGTGATAATTGTTCGACCTGCACTACAAAACGTAAAATGTATCCGTTAGAAGCACTTTACAAAAAAAATTGAATTTTAAAGAAATTTTGCCGGTGCTGAATGACAAAATTGCAGTCGCTTTTGAAAATCTTATGTTAATATCATATGATAAGGGCTGTGATAAAAGCGAAATTTATTGTTAATTAAAGATCTATTGCCTTTGATTTTTGAAATTTCGATATTATTATTAATTTTTCTATTACTTACAGGTGAACTTAGAACAACGAATGCAACAGTGCTAATTAAACTGTTGTCACCACCATTTTTTTTATTATTATCCTTCTTAAAATGTGTCTTTTTATTTTGTTTAGGAAACAGTCAGAACGAGGAAATCATTCTAATTAGGATGATATGCCTTGTAAATAGGTGAAGCTAACAAATAATTATCACGAGCTTCATATATGGCATACAAAATATCGACTAAATTGTTCTTTACTATAATTTATGTTATTTACTACTATCACACGTCAAGTTTAAACGAAAACATTAAAGATTTTTATTTAAAAAATATCAACTACGTTTTTAATGTCAATTAATAGCAAAAGTATATTTTCCAAAAAATCGAAATTTTCCAATGAAGTATTCGGTTTAATTATAAGGAAAGCTTAGAAAAATCAATGCACCTTTCTTTGGTGCTTCCTATGGCGTAATAAAATATATTGTTTTCTATTTAAAAACAATGAGTTTCCGCCGTTTATAGTTAGCAAAATTTTCAATTAATTTTGAACGCCCTGCATTATAATTTTGAATTATTTTAGGTTTTCGAGTAGCCTAACAATTCGACTCAAGAACCATAAAAAAAACTTTATTCTTTCAAGCTTGATAAATATTAAAATTTTGCTGAAAGATGAAAAAATGTGATTTTCTGAAAAAAGTTAAAATATCTTGGAAAATATTGGGTTTAAATATAGGAAAAACTACTACAACACCTACCAAAATAATGAGAACATTTCGAAAAAAGCATAAAATATATAGGTTGTTATTAAAAAAACGAATTTTTCATCTGCCAGAGAATGCAGAACACCCTGTATAATCAAAACTATTTTAAAATTCTAGAGCTAGTGCAGTTGGCGGACGTTACCTAAAATGAGAAGGTTGACTTTTTTCTTAGTGAAGATATCAGGCCTCCGCATACTAGTGGGACACACTGTATTTGTTTCATAAATTTCTTTGCAATCCGTGCTGTTTAAATTTCCTCATAATATACTTGACTTCTCATGTACAACTTGATTTTTCTAATAAACTATATTTCAAAGAAGTCAATCTCTAAACGACATTCTTTCATAACTTTTTAAGTAAAGTACGAAAATATTCGCGAATATTGAATTTAAATTTAAAAATTTCAGTATAAAATTGCTTTTTTTAAAAGAGAAAGATCGAAATTTATTAAGTGCAATAACATATATTTTTTTTTAATTGTATTACTTATTAAAAATTTCGAATTTATTCTCTAAAATGGTGGAAATTTTGAGAAAAAATTCTTCAATTTGCTAGAATACGTTTTTAATGTTCGAGCTAAGTACTCACAATTTAAATTTAGAGATAGAATGTAAAATGTCTAAAACAGGTTTGAAAAAGTGCCGAAATTTCCAATTTAAAGTTAAACTTTTAATAAAAAAATTCGAAATTTGAAAAAAATTTCCCAAATACCTAAAACCATATTTTTATAATTTGTTCCTTTACCCATTTTATTTTCTATATTTTTCACTATTTTCTATTGGCTTATTTATTTAATGTTTCTTGAAAGTAAAAGTATTTTTAATAAGACACCTTTTAGAAGTTGCTAATGGTTTATTTTTTGAGCTTCAGTTCAGCTTTAGTCTAAAATTTTCTTAGTAGTTCTTAGTAACTATGATCACAAATAAAGCCTAAATATCGATAAAAAGCTGAAATATCGATAAAAAAGGAAAATTTTTAACTAAGGAAATTTAGAAAAAAGTATATCTCAAGGAAAACTTAGTACAATATTTTTTAGAAATTTAATATAATCTCAAGTAAAGTCCAAATTTCTGAAAAACTCGATTCCAGCTCAGAACAAATTATGCATTCGTTTTTGAGATTTTAGGTGTGATCTCAAAAAGTTCCAACCTTTAAGAAACTGGTTCAATGTTATAGAAAAACAACCGAAATTTTGAATTTAAAATCGAATTTTTAGGAAAAGAAACTTCAAATTCTAAATAAAAAGGAATTTCGGGAAAAATAGCTTAGACAAATTCTGTCGGATTTTTTTTTTGGTCTCAACTTTTCACTTTCGGTTTTAAATTCAAATTTTCAAGTTTATTCGAAAGGAAATGGTAGAATTTAATGGTTAATAAAGTCTTCAATTTCGAAATTTGAATTTAACCTAGAAATTTCAACTTTATCTTAAAATGTTTCAACTTGGTCACTTAATAGTCTGAATTTAAATATAAAAAGGATAAAATTTTACGTAATAATCGAGATTTGGATCTTAGAAATTTTAAGTTTAAACATATAGTTTCGAAGTTAAGATCGAAAATAAAATAATTTAGATAAAAAAAAATAACTTTTGAGATAAACTGTACATTTTCAGAATGTCACTTTTTCAAATTTTTCTACTTTTTTTCGTTCCTGTTTCGACTATGGATAACCTATCTAACCTCAGAAATACAAGAAGAAATATGTTAAAATCCATATTTAAAGTTCTTTTTTCAAAATTTATTTTTCCTTAAAATTCAGAGCTCACATTTAATTTAATTCCAAATTCAACACCTTATTTTCAAATATTGAATTTTATTTTTTCTGAAATTTAAACTTTTTTAACCTTCCAGATGTCAATTTGGGATTCTTATTTCTTCTTATAATTACTGCTTTTGATTCAATTTTGTGATATTCAATTTGTTGAATTTAAAAGAAGGTGGCATTTTAAAGTTAGCACAGCGGCAGCTGATAGTCACCCGGTGGGCCTGATCTGCCATATTTCAGATAGGCATTTGTTTATTATTTCTGCCTCCAACATTGATTTTTAAGTACTCTCAAATTCAGTTCATATCCGAGATTTCGTTATTAAAAATAATGGTTTTGTAAAAACTGTAGCATGACACAATACATATTTGTTTTATCACATAGAATCAAGCATTTGCATGATATTATTTTGATATTAAAAATCCCATTTCCCATATTTGTGAACAAAACCAAACCATTAAGCTAAGTGCTCGTTTGCAAATCTTCTTACCAGAGCCTAACTTGAGTGCACACAAAATGAATTAATTATGTCTAACAGACGATCTTTCCCAATTAATTTATGACTCACTTTATGAACCCTTCAACACATTCTAAAGCAGTGTTAACTTTTAAGTAATATACAGTGTGAAACAGCCAAATGCAATGAATTCCGTATCTCAGTTATTCTACAAATTTATGAAAAATCTCGAAACACGCCAATTTTAGATTATAAAATGGCATCCTTCACCGTAAAAATTTTATCCCTAGATGCAACCCTTTTCGAGTGACAGTTGCAAGCCTTAAATTCTTGAACCGGAAGTAGGGGTTTGTTATACCACCTCATTTGAAAGGTCTTTTCGTTTTCTATTTAAAAATGTCATGGTTGCTATATTTATTTAAAAAATTAACAGTAAAAATAATTAATTTTAATTTTCAAGCAACAAAATATAAATCTAATATTTTCATTTAATAAAATAAGAAACAAACCATACATAATGTAGGAGATGTTCAAAATGGGCACCTTTAACATCTTGGCAGCATCCTAATCGTGAATAAAAATATCTTTTGACATTATTCAACATCTCAGGTGTCACCGACGCAATCGCAAGCGTTATTGCCTTATCGCAAGCGTTATTCTTCTCGTAAGTCAGCTACGTCGAGGAGTTTGGTTTTATACACTGTACTTTTCACATAACTTCATAAAAAAGTCCAGAGGTGTTAGGTCTGATGATCGAGGTAGCCATTCTACCGTACCTCATCTTTCTATTCACCGATTTAGAAATTTAAAATCGAGATTTTGCCGGGCATTGACTTGATAGTGTGGTGGTGCTCCATTTTGCTGAAACCATATTACATTAGCTGAAACGTGTGGATTTTCTTGAGCTGAATATAAGTTTACCAAGGCTGGTGCAATGTTGTTTTGGAACAATGTTGAATAATTATCTCCATTTAAATTTCCATCAATGAAAAATGGACCAACAATGTCTGCCCAAACATTAACTTTTTCAGGGTTCTGTGTTTGCAATCCTCTCATCCAGTGGGGATTTTCACTAGCCCAATAGCGATAGTTTTATCGATTTACATGACGGTGAAAAGTAAAAGTGGACTCATCAGAAAATAATATTGTAACGAAATGTAATTGTAGAATTTAGAATCTAAGAAAATGTTCTAGAAAGTTCTGATAAGGGAAAGCGGCCGCGATAATGAAGCAAACGGCAGATAAGCTTTCCAGAAATTTCGGCAAACGATAAGCCTTATCTGCTGTATTTTTCTAGAACCCGGAAGCGAAAACTATATAAGGCGGTCGCCTGTCCCTTGAGTCAGTCAGTTAGAGGCAATGTAGTAAATTAGTGAGTTAGTAGTTAGAAGTCAATAAGTGAGTTGTAGTCTTCCGAGTTTAGTTTGAAAATAAAGTGGTTATAATTCACGCGTAATAATCATTTCGAACCGATAGCCCGCAACAATATGTTTTCTATTTGGACGATATTATTATCTAATCTTTGCAACATTTGGTCACAAAAATGGGTTCGTCCATCAAAATCATCATCATTGAGCTCTTGATATGGTGTCAGTTTATAAAAATGCATTTTATCTTTCAGTACGCCAATAATCGACGAATGACCAACGTTCAGTGCTTCAGCTACTTGTCGACTTGAAGAATGTGGATTTTCTTGAAACTCATTCTTTATTTCCAATTTGGTAATATTAGTTAATCCATTGAAGGCTTCTTTTTTTAGCTTTCGTAAATATCCATGTTCGTAAAAATGCTTCTCGATTTTACTAATTGTACCTTGGGATATAGGTGGTAAATCAGGAAATTTTTTTGTTGAAATAGACGAACGACTTCGGCCTATGCGGCCTTGCTCTATCTCCATAACCGATCGTTTGTAAAATTATTATTTTATGCATTTCTGTTAAATGACCTGTATTAAATTTTCAAAATGTGCAAAAAGGTAACTGAAGCACGATTAATTAATTAATTAATTCTCTCACAGTTTTAGAAAGTTACTGGGATGTTTTCGACAAAAAATATAATTGACTACGATAAAGTTGATAAGTTTTTATGTTTCCTTTTTTACAAAATGAAAAAAGGATATCGAAATTGTTTTTGGTCTCTTTATGACTATCGATGAGGAACAGGACGAGCCGGTATTAGTTATTATTGTAGAAAATTTCATCTGGTTGAAAAATTATTTTTTTTATTGTTTATTTTTTAAATAAAATATAGCAGTCATGACATTTTTGAATAGAGAATGAAAAGAATTTTCAAACCAAGCCCCTACTTCCAAATAAAAAAATTAAGGGCTGAAACGGCAACAGGAAGGGGGTTGCATTTAAGAATGCAATTTTTGCGATGCAGAATGTCATCTTATAACTAAAAATTGACCTCTTTTGGGATTTTGCATAAATATGTTCAATAACTGAGATATTGAATTAATGATAAATATCTAGGCTGCAGATTAAAATGCATTTATATTTTACATGAATGTGTTGTTTTTTGTTGCAGGTGACCTAATGGACTTAATGGCACTCATCTGTTCTTCCGTCAATTTCATACTCTATTGCACGATGTCCAGAAAGTTTCGGGATGTGTTTAGCGAGCTATTTTTACCACATTTGCCGTGTCTCAAGCGGAAAAATGAACAATGGACTTCTTTGCAAACTTTGAAAACATACGTTTAGTAAATTCGATCTTTTTTGTAGCTCGAAATGTTCATTAAATTATTTAATTTTGTATTATGAATAATTACAACGTTTTAACAGGGTAAAATGTTCTCGTTAAAAATGAATGTATAATAAATTTAAAATTAATAAACGCATCGTCTATGCGTGAGCCCTGCATAGCATGCAAATATTAACATTGTTTATTACCTCCTCTGCTTCCCTTAATTAAAAGCTTGGATATTATTTATGAAACAAAAGGTTTCTAGCTTAAAATAATTAACCTTTAAAATCTTTTACGGCATAGCGAAGTACTTTGGTAGAAATATTCAACGAAGCAATTCATTTTCGATATTAAATAGTGAATTATAAAGCTTAACACCTTTTACGATTAAATAATGAACTGTCATACGACAACAGTTTTTTAAAGATGACTTTTTTAATTCGGTCGTGAATCTTAAAAATTGTTTTATACACTTGTGGTCTTATTTACTTGGTTTGTCATTACTTATATAGCTTTATTTTTTATATAAGTTTGTCATACCCTTAACTTCTATCATCGTATCCCTCTCTTTTCAAGATATCAATAATACCAGTGACGTACTTTATATGTTGAATTATCCAATTTTATATTTTATTCAGATATAATTTCATTTAGTTTTAAATATTTTGTCTTTTATTGATAACTTTTTTCAGACTTATAAATAGAAAAAGTATAGATAAATCGTGTCTAGATAAAATAATACCACCGTACAATATTAAAAATATTTTAAGCTGCAAAATAAGCCAACTCTTATGTATTTCCTGCTGAATTTAAAATTTCTTTTCCCAGGTCCTGTGAGATACACTACATTATGGATTAAATTCATATTAAACCAATATGTCTATTATGATTCTTGAATGGTACTGACAATATTTTTTTTATTTTTGCGATTTTCTAACTAGGATGCGAGAGGCAGCGCTTGGTCCGCCTCTCGCATTCTAGTTTCCACTGCCGTCGATTGAGGCATTCATACTCCGCGAGTATCCTTTTGGGTCATCTTTCCATAGATATTTGTTTCAGATGCCCGTCTCCCATCTCCGCTCTAATATCCACATTTCTGACTGTCCATTTTCGTCAGTCGACATTATCGTCTTCGGTAATCCATCTTCATCGCTCTTATTTTGGATTTATTTTTTCTGTGTACCTCCCATACTTCTGCTCCTCATAAACCTATACTTTTGATACCGGAGCCGCGTAAATTTGGTAAAAAAAAAATCGTAATAGTTTTTATAGTCTGAAAGTCTATAGCACTGCTGTTCACCGTCGGTTCAAAAAAAAAAAAAAAACACTAGGCAAAACTGTCGGGAAAGGCTAGGCCTTTTGTGTCTGACACGGGACTGCCTCTGGTTTGTCCACCGAGGCCTTTTATTGGGAAGCGATTGTCATTAAGATTCAATTTACCACCCCAACGAATTCTAGAAGGAATGCAACTATCGGCTTTTGTCTATCTCAATTGCAGTTCCATTAAAATGAAACGCAATTAGGACAGTTGATGGTAAACGTCTACCAAACATCCGGGCTGTAATGGACCCAGGGACAAAAGCTTTGATCAATTATCCCAGGCTCGACATTACTCACCCTTTGTCCATCCTAATTGCATTTTTCATGATAAGGAAAAGCACTTAAGACGACAAACATCCTGTTATTCATTGGGGTGTAATTATCTTATCACTTTAGTGAATACTTCAATTTCTGCCTAGCGATTTTTTTTTCTACCGTTAAGCGTCGTCAAAAAGATGAATATACGGTATAATTCCCTTCGCTCTGGTGGCGACACTTAACGGTGGAGCGAGCTTCGATGAGTGTTCCGTGCTATATTGATCCCCCAGATATTTTTTTATTTAAACAAACAACTAACCTATAACAATGTTTCCTTATAACTAACATAAGAAACAAAAAAAAAAATAATAAACAGGTGAGATAAAACGAAAACCTCCCTGATGGAGCTTGCGGTATGGAATACTTTAGATTGACATATAAGATGCATACATTAACAACCAAAGAAGAGATACATATAGATTGCACAAAAATTAATTTACAAACGTGTCTCTGTCACTATAAATTCACCTTTGAGCAACCACTTCACTAAACTGTGAGTCTTTGATCCGCGAAAAAAAAATTGTTTTTCTATTCGGTGGCGGGTCGTATTGGGGGAGCAGGTCGAAGACGGTCCACATGGATCTTTTGCAGTAAACCGTCTCTAAAGATCCAGTAGCATGTCTCACCTGCTGCGCGAATGATGGCATAGGGTCCCTGCCATCGGGCTTCAAAAGGTCGACGGACTTCGTTTCGCACCAAGATGGAATCCCCCGGAAGGTATTGGTGGAGATGTCGTCTTCGTTGGGGCCATCTTTTTCGAATGTAAAGCGCTTGATTTCTTCGAGCGACTTCTCGCTGATCGGTTATGTCTCGTGGAGGTGGTGTGGCTGTAGTATCCCATTCTCCAGGTCCAAGGAGCAGGTGGCCCATAAGGATTTCACTGGGCGATTTGCCAGTGGCGGCGTTTCTTCTCCTTCGGAGACTGAAGAGCGTAGCCGGCAGGTAGGCATCCCAAGAGCTGGAATCTTGTCCTGATAGACGAATTTGGATGCCCTTCTTAATTTCTCGATTGCGCAATTCCGCTGGATTTGCCCTCGGGTGGTATGTGGCAGTCGTCCAATGTGCTGCTTTCCATTGTTCGCAACTTCTTGTCCAGCGGCGGCTCAAGAACTGGGGTCCATTATCAGTTATGATCTCTCGTGGATAGCCGTATCTGTGGAAAACTTGCTCCTCCAGGAGCTGAGTGATACGGCTAGTCCGCGTTTCAGGAATAGCAAACGCTTCGACCCATCGGGAGAAAAGGTCAGTGACCGTGAGCACAAAGCGATTGCCGTCATCTGTCACTGGATATGGCCCCATCAAGTCGCATGCTATGGTCTGCCATGGTTCAGTTGGCTGACGCGGTCGCAGATCGGCGGCGGCATGTGGTGGCTTTCTTTTGAATTGAGCGCACAACAAGCAGCCTCTGACGTATTGGGCGACATCTTGGGAGACGGAAGGCCAGAAGAAATGTCGGGAGATTGCATCTGCTGTTTCTTCCCGTCCTGGATGTCCCGCTAATTGGGAGTCGTGATATTCGAAGATGACCCTCTCTACCATGGATTGCGGAACTATAAGACGCATCATCTCGCGTCGATAGAGGTGGCCATCTTGCTCTATATTGAGCTGGTGTGAGCGTTGTTCCCAGTCTTCTGGGTCTGGGCCGAGAGGCATTTGTAGTTGGGCCAACATTGCTTGGATAGCTTCGTCTTGCTCCTGGGCTCGTTTGATTTCTTCAGTTAATGTCACGATCTCCAGTTGACAGCATAAAGGTTCTGGTACGGGTTCTTGTCGAGCTTGAATTGGTGGAAGAATTTCTTCCAGATCGGTGAAGTCAACCGGAGATGTTGTCGGTTGAGGATGTCGTGATAATTCATCTGGAAGTTCGTTAAGTTTTCCGGGACAATGCTCTACCGTGAAAGAATACTGTTGCAAGAGCAGTGCCCAGCGGGTAATTTTGGCCCTGTCGTCTTTCATTTTATTTAACCACTGAAGAGCGCGATTGTCCGTTCTGAGAGTAAAGGGACGACTCTCCAGAAACTGACGGTATCTTTTTACGGCCCAGACGATAGCCAGGCACTCCTGTTCATTCACATGATATCGCTGCTCAGCAGGGGTGAACTTGGCGCTGGCATATGATATGATCCTCTTCCCTCCATCCTGAATTGGCTGATAAAGAACAGCTGACATTCCGACTCCACTTGCGTCTGTCTGGAGAATAAAAGGCAGGTTTGGGTCTGGCCGGTGCAATTTCCTGGGTTCCTTCATGGCGTCTTTAATGGCTCTGAAGGCGACGTCACATTCTTCAGTCCAACGATAAGGTTTCTTGGTACTAAGGATGTTGGTGAGAGGTGCGGCTAGCTGTGCGAAATTAGGTATATATTCGCGCAGCCAACCACAGAGGCCTAGAAATTGTCGAAGCTGGGTTCGCGTCTTCGGAGATTCCATAGCTTGGATAGACTCCAAGTGACATTCTAAGGGCTCGTTGCTAGATGCTCCCACATGGTGACCTAGGTACTGAATTTGGGAACTTCCAAGTTGACACTTTTCTGGTGCACAGGTTAGTCCATGGGATCGAAGTCTCTTAAAAACAACCTGGAGATGCGTAAGGTGCTCTTCGTAGGTAGAGGAATAAATGATTATGTCATCCAAGTAGACCAATGCAATGTCATTCAAGAGGCCAGGCAATACTTCTTGAGACATGAAGCATTGGAAAGTTCCAGGTGCGTTCTTGAGGCCAAATGGAAGCACCCTAAATTGGTAAGTAGCGCCATTTGGTGTCGTAAATGCTGTATATCTCTTGGAGTTTTGGCTTAGAGGAATTTGCCAATAGCCGGCCTTTAGGTCCAGTGTCGAGAAGATGGTGGCGTTTCCCAAATCTTTTAAAGTTTGAGGAATGAGAGGAAGAGACGTTGACTCATCCGCAGTCTGGGAGTTAAGTTGCCTATAATCAACGCAAAATCTCCAAGTGCCATCTTTTTTTGGTACCATGACCACAGGAGAGATGTATTCAGATGTGCTTGGCTCGATGATCTTGCTGGCCATCATCTCCTCAATCTGTGCGTACATGGCTTTGCGCTTGGCTTCTGAATAGGCATATGGTCGTAGTTGGAATGGTGTTGGATTTTTAAGCCGGATTTCGTGTGTCATAGATCGAGTAGTGGTATAGCCTGTTTGACCAGCAAAAATGTCTTTAAATTCATCAAGGAGTTTGCGTAGATTTGGTTGCAGTTGTGTTGGGAAAGCATTCTCAATGGTGGGTGTCGTGATGCTGTGGTTTTTGTGATAGATTGGCCCCAAAAGATATTCTGTGTACCTGCGTTCATTGCCGAAGTGGATGCATCTTCTTCTTGCGTCTAGATAGGCATTTTCCTCTTCCATCCAGGGGTAACCTAAGATCACTTCCTCTTTAAGACCCTCGACCACCAGAAATTTAATGGTCTTTGCATGGGTCCCAACTTGGACCTCCAGGTTCTGGACTCCAGTGACGGCGGATGTGGCCTTGGCGGCTAGTTGCAAGGAAGTTCGATATGGGTGACACTCTTGGCTGATTAGACCAGCTCGGACAAAATTACCATTAGCACCAGTATCAACGAGTGCTGAATAGCTCTTTCTTCCGATGCTAATCTGAATGCGTGGCAAGCTACACGATGGCTTTCCGGTCTGAAGTGACCGAATTAATGCTGGATACGGCTGTTGGTTGGAAGCTCGGTGCCGCCGTG
This sequence comes from Dastarcus helophoroides, assembly GCA_028583605.1. Taxonomy (NCBI): domain Eukaryota; kingdom Metazoa; phylum Arthropoda; class Insecta; order Coleoptera; family Bothrideridae; genus Dastarcus; species Dastarcus helophoroides. The sequence continues at coordinate 25,307,816 of CM053325.1, read as the reverse complement.
AGCACCGAGCTTCCTGTCGTTTCCCTGATTTGATTCTGCACGAAGTTCCCTGCGCCAGTTGACTTGGTTATTTGGACAGTCCGCATTCCAGTGAAATCCTGGACAAAACCAACATCTCGGAAGTGTTTGTTGGTTTTTCATTATTCTTTTACTTTCGGATTTCTTCTCGGTTGGTTGTGAATCCTTCTTTATGGAAGTTTCAGCTTTAAAGTCTGCCTCAAATTCTGAAGCAGTTTCGATTAGTTCGATCATTGTCTCGAATTTATGTGCCCTTATGAATCGCTTTAAGCGAGGATGTACTTGTTGAAAGAGTATCTTCGCTAATGCTCCTTCGGAAATTTCCGGAGCCACTCTTGCTGCTAATCGCTGTTTGTGTATAAGAAATTCCTCGACTGGCTGTTGTAATTCGTGAGCCTTGCCGTAGAGCTCTGCAAGTATTTCTTGCAGCACTTGGTCTGACGCGTACTCTCGTTTTAATTTTGCACAGAAAAATTGATAATTTAAAAACAGGTGGTTATTCTTCTCAGCCCACACTGCTGCTTTACCTTTCAACAGTCCTATGCATATGGATAGACGGTCTTTCTCGGAGGTTTCCTTGGTGTTCTCTTCTAATGTATTTAAGAACTTTATCGGATCCTCGTAGATTAGCCCCTCAAAAGATGGTAGTTTTACTGAAGCAGACGTCTTCATTGCATTTATGGTCTCTTGGACTATGTGAACCGCCCTTTCGTCAGAGAGCCGCGTGGACTGCTGCAGCATTCCCGCAAGCTCCGTTAAAAATGACTTAGTCCATTGTGAGTCCATATTTCTTTGGGATGGATCACTGTCACTTGTTGAAGAAGTTGTGGGGTTAGTTGGGCGCCTTTCTGGTTGGGTATCTTCTGTTTTTCCACTTCTTGTAGCTGGCATCTCAGGGTTTCTGCTCGGGTTCACTTGCATTCACTATACAACTTATGCCCCACGTTGGGACCGCCAAACTGATACCGGAGCCGCGTAAATTTGGTAAAAAAAAAATCGTAATAGTTTTTATAGTCTGAAAGTCTATAGCACTGCTGTTCACCGTCGGTTCAAAAAAAAAAAATCACTAGGCAAAACTGTCGGGAAAGGCTAGGCCTTTTGTGTCTGACACGGGACTGCCTCTGGTTTGTCCACCGAGGCCTTTTATTGGGAAGCGATTGTCATTAAGATTCAATTTACCACCCCAACGAATTCTAGAAGGAATGCAACTATCGGCTTTTGTCTATCTCAATTGCAGTTCCATTAAAATGAAACGCAATTAGGACAGTTGATGGTAAACGTCTACCAAACATCCGGGGTGTAATGGACCCAGGGACAAAAGCTTTGATCAATTATCCCAGGCTCGACATTACTCACCCTTTGTCCATCCTAATTGCATTTTTCATGATAAGGAAAAGCACTTAAGACGACAAACATCCTGTTATTCATTGGGGTGTAATTATCTTATCACTTTAGTGAATACTTCAATTTCTGCCTAGCGATTTTTTTTTTCTACCGTTAAGCGTCGTCAAAAAGATGAATATACGGTATAACTTTCAACAATTGTTTTGTATATTCCAATTTTGTTTGTCTTTTATATTTTTGAGTTCCACAGAAGACTATTTAATTGTCTTGTATGTAGCAGTTCTAGCTTGTTCCATCCTTGATTTAATCTCGTGGTTACTGTCACCATCAGATGTTATTGTGACACCTAGATACTTAAAACTTTTCATTTGTTTTATTATTTTTGGGCCTAATTCCACATTTTTTCCTTCACCTCCTACCGACAAGATATTCTGTTTTATCTGTATTGATCTCAAGACCCCATTTAAAATATTCGTCATCAGGTTTACGCAGCATGTAACTTACCTCATTCTCGTCTTCAGCTAGTAAGGCCTGGTCATCTGCAAAATGGAGTTTAAATAGCTTCTCACAGCAGTCCTGTTTTAGGCCTTTAGTAATTCTAATTTATGTCGAAAGCACTTTCCCAATTTTGATGCGAGCGGTCATGATTTCGTGTAGCTGATTCGTTGGATTTATATATATATATATATATATATATATATACATTTGCAACATGTACTATGTGACCTGCGAAAATTATATGTAGCATTCGCTGTGACCTCTTATATTTCGCTGTGGCCTCCAGGTCTGCAGGTCACAACGTACCCCAGCTTAAAATTCGCCCATGTCTTCGGAATGCTATTTAGAGCTCATAACCGAAAATTTTGCAGAAGGTCATTTCGACCACCTGGTACCGGCAAAAGTGTCCGGTTAGTTCAGCACTTTGCCGCTGGCGCTGGAGGTCTATATGCATTATATGTGCTACGTACCGTGTGGCCTTTGCGCATATTTGACCAAGTGAAATTGTATGGCTCGTACGTTAGGCCCTTTCGCTAGCGGCAACGTCGAAATGCCGCATTCTCTATCGCATTTCGCGACTTCTCTTTCTAAATTACTACATCGCTGCGCGACGAGTTTCGTTTTGGATTTAAAATAGTCTCCGTGCGGGGAACTCTACTCTCCGTACCTACTTTACTCATAAACAAGCGCCAGCGTCTACTATTTATGATTTCGTTATTAGTGGAGATAGAAAATCGGTTAAATAGGCAAAGTATTGCAGACTTTTATGGCTATGAACATGACATTAAGAAGATAATTGAATACCGGCTTGTTTTAAATTCTGCTGAAAATTCTTTAATTGTAGTCCGATTAAAAAAAAAGACCGCTAATCATTTTGGCTTAGTTTCTCAAAATCTTCACAGTAATGCGATTAAGTATTTTTATGTTGAATATTTTCTGAGAAAATTATATCTGCTTAGTTTTTATAATAGACGTTATATTGGATTATTTTCTTTTCCTAATTCAGTCAAAAGTGAAACACAGTGTCTCAAAAAATATTTATGATATTTATTTCAAGTAGTAGGCCATGTAAAAACAACTTTCTTGAATGAATAAATGCATTAATAACTTTGATGTATAAATAATTTTTTTTTCGACGGTGTACCTATCTGGTCCTTTCAAGAAAATAAACTGAATAAATTTGAGCTTTAAGGTCTTATAGATTTAAAATTTACAAGGTCCTGGCAAACATTTTAAAAATTGATAGTATTTTGAATGTATATAACTATTTTTAGTTCGTTTTGGATTTTGTAATGAAAATCTGACAAAAATTTTAATATGTAAGGGGTAGCTACTCGGCTTGTCAAATAATAAATTCTTCTAGTAACAAAATTTATTCACTCGATCACACTTGCCATATTGTAACATGAACGACTGTACATCAACTTGAATCGACTTGTCTTTCTAATGTCTAATAATGCGCGGGAGTTGCCAGTGACAGTCAAGCAGACGTCTGTCATTGCGGTTGACCGCCAAATTTAAATTTAAATTTTATCGTCCTACAAATAATAGGGCTATTAAGTTTTCCATACCAGTGACACAAGAAAGTTGCCCAACGTTACCAGAACTGTGATCGACAGATATCAGAGGCGTAGCGCCCCCTGAGATACAAATTCAGAGGCCGGCACATTGCGATCTAGCAGAATCAGATAACTTTGCTGCCATCGGAATAGGTTGTCATTAGTACTATTAGTACAACCTATACTATTGTATTAGAGTTTTTCTATTTAATTTATTAGATATATTTTGTTGAGGAAATTCATGATACTTCGAGCGGCGGTTTAGGTAAAACATTTTTTAGGCTTGAACTGTTAAAATGAAAGAAATAAGTATTCTAATGAGGTTTGCCAAAGAAACCAAGCATTTAAATTCAGTCAATAAATAATTTAGTAATTTGTATTGGGAAACAGTTTTGAAGAAATAGTTAAAATTTAACATAAAATTAGCATTGTATAAAAAAACCATTAAAAATTTTACAAATATTAGTTATTTTTTTTGTTTAATGATTCAAAATTTCTTGAAAATTTAAAATTGTGACGCAATAGTCGAATTTTTTTGAAATATCTCACATTCATTCAATGTTAAGACTTTTTTTTTAAATGTTAATTTTTCTAATAAACCTTCTCATTTTAAACTCGAGGTTTTAGGAAAGCAGTAAAATTTTGAAAAAAAAAATTAAATTTTGCTCAAATTTTAAAATATCTAGAAAAAGTTGAAATTTAGAGGAAGTTTGTCCTTTTTTAGAATATTATCTGTTTTAACAAAATTCTCAGTACCAACTTGCAAGCTTACCATAATAAAATAATTTTAAATTATTTTAACTTTCATTATATTAAACAATATGACGTCACACTTTGTAAAAACTGTTACATGTAGAATATTATTACCATTTTGTTTTAAGTTAGTTACCCAAATTACACTAAATTCTAATCAAAATGGGGAGAAGATTATAATCTTTTGAAAACACCGCATTTCGAAGATTTTTTCCAAAATAAAATTGTCAATAAATTAACGAATACAGCAATTAGCCCTCTAGACGCTCAAATATGAAATATCCATGTTTCAATTAATGGAAAAAGCAGGAAATGATAGATTAAGTAGATTTTTTAAAAATGTTTAACTATATTCTAATTGATGACAGTACTGGTTTTTCAACATAAATATTTATATTGAGCATTTAAATACAACCAAAAATTCAAACATTTCGCCGCCCTCTAGATGCCAAAACATGAAATATATGTTTGAATTAATAGAAAAAGCAGTAAGTGATGCCTTAGGATTTATCTTTTAATGTTAGCTATATTCTGAAAGATGACACCACCACCTTTTAAACAAGATTAAATACAATTAAAAATGCAAACGTATTCACTAAACTTGAATTTGGCGCCATTAGTGGGGAAACGAACGTCAATATATTAATCATCTTTCATAACATTGCAATGCGAAATAATTCTTACTGCCGCTTGTCGTAAGTCCCAGTACGTAGCTGTAATTAGAGTCAATACAAATACCATAAAATGTACAAGTTTGACTTGCAGAGCCAATGTAAGAAGCAAATATTATGTTTTAAAAAACGCGGGCCTGTCAACTTAAATGTCCAACCAATAGAAATTCACAGATCACCTGAAAAATTTGAACCAATAACCTTTTAGAACGCGTCGCGGTTTTTAACGCTACATTTAAATATTGCTTCCAGCACATTCATTACCGAAAATTTGTGAACAATACTTCGTATTATTTATTGTCCCTTACTTAATTTAACATTAGCCAAATTTCTTATTTGCTGTTAAATAATGTGTAATTGTTTAGTATTGATAAGATTTAATTACTTTGAGATACGTTATGAAACATATTCACAAATGTCTGGATTTTCAGTACCTTTGTCTCCGACCGTATCTCTCATACCACCTTCATAAATCTTTCAAGTATTATGTCATGATATTTATCAAAGAATAAAGTGAAATTAAGTCGAAATGTAAAAAAGATGTTTGGTACTCGTCTGAAAAAAAAAACAGTTGTTCGAATTTTTATTTGACATTTAGAGAAATAAATAATAACAATAATATAAAATAAATATACAATACTTGAATAAAGTTCTTGGAATAAGATTTTATGTTCTGCAGCACTGAAATAAAGCCCTTCGATTAAACTATTACCTGTTAAAAAGTTACAATTATACAATGAAACTTTGCATTATAGGTATCACAATGTATCATTTGTTAGGAATTTTATATTATTTAAATTACATGTGCTTAAAAATAAAAAAAAAATCGCACTGAAAGGGGTTTGTATAAATTGTGAACCCATATGTGCATATATGAATGAAAAATTGGATTTTCAAAAAGTATAGCACAGTTATTTTATATGCTCACTTTATTCATGCATTACTTTTAATAAGTACACTTGTTCTATAAAGCGGTGTTATGTGGAATTTGTTCACTTAGATTTTAGGTAATACCGAGGAAAACTATAGAGAACTACACTATGATTGTCTGAACACTGAAACCGTTAATGCACTAATATTTCTTGCATAAATTCTCCAAAATTAAAGATGTGGTCACAATTGTGTATCTTCATCTGAAATAATTGTCTTGATCGGGAGCATCGTTATCTGGAACTTATCTAGAAGCCCTTGTTAAAAGACGTAGACTCCGTTTATGCAGAATTTTGAACACTAAAATAAGACTATCGTTACCAGTGATACATGTGAACATACCCTACCAAAATATTTTTAAAATTTGTCATATTTACCTTATTACATGCCAAAATTGAGCGCCAGTTTCTCAACATACTTGAAAACCAAAAATAAACGTTCAAAAAATTACATTTACCTCAAGGAGTCATTGCTTCAATGACAGATGACAGAAGGTTTTTTTTACAATATCTACTCATGCTCGCATGTATTAAAAGAACAATTTGTCTACAAAGCAGCGGAGTAAATTTATATGTACTTAATTTTTCAGGATGCGGTGGCGGCAAATTCAAATATTTATTGATAATAACATATCTTTACTGACATATAAGTATTATTTATAAGTTAATCCTTTCATTCTGGTGTCTAAATGAAGTGAAATTTACATTTAAAAAAAGTCAATTCAATAAACCACCAAATTTGTAACATTCTTGGACAGACCGAACTTGATTTTTAGGAACTCCTCTTTCTGGATAATTTCTTGAGAGCAGAAAAATACCTAATACTAAGACGAAAATGTTACTAAATATTTTGTCAATCATAATTATTTGAGCGACATTTTATCTAACATATGGATCGGCAGGAGGGAAGTGTGTAGAGAGGTTAATCATTTGGTTTTTTTTTTGCCCCACACTTCTTCATATTGTTGTCCAATTGATTAGTAAAATTCACATGGAAATTAAAATTATTTGAATTGAATTTTTGTTTATAGGAATGTCTCGAAAAATATCAATGACAATGTCAGTTATATATCATTGGATCATCTATGATGATTTTAAAAAAATTGGCGATAACTTCATAATTCGAAATCCAAAAATTATCGAATGACTACAATTTGCAAAAAAAATTATTGGTAAAATTTATATATCAGAATCGACCGCTTCTATGATTTTATTTATAATTTTAGCCGTTTTCATTTTATTTGCATATGCAATATTCTGGTTGTGGAAACATGTTTAAAAGATCAAACAAATATAATAGCCATGTTATGTGTAATTTATTTATTTTAAATGGGATAATTTCTGCCACAATACAAATTTAGCATTCAACGCAGCATTTACGTTAGAGCCAGTAAACCCAAATAGACTGGAAAGCTATTTAGTAAAAGCGCTTTTTGAATGCAGCGCCTTTATCTTACCCAGAATTGAAACGCAAAATCTATCCGTAATACCTAATTGATATATAGTGCAGGAGATCATAGAAAAAATGCATCTTATGGCCTTCCTTACGATTCAATACTTGGCAACGTTGAGGAAGGCTACAACGAACGAGCGGTTAAAATAATTGCTCTATATATTGCAGGTAACAGTGAACGGCGTGTACAATTTTTGTTTGAAAATTTATTTTGCGAAAATCGTTTCCCCTCTCTAGGAATCTTGAAAATAGAGTTCCCCCTCAACACATATATGACAAAAGTTTACCATAAATATTGTCAGAAATAGTGGAGGTCATAGGCCTTGTCCATTCTGGTGATAATTTATCTCCCCTAAGAAACCGCGAGAAAACGTATGCTAGCAACTCCACTAGAATTTGAGGTCTCTGTTTAAGTAGTTTCTTTGGCACTTCTCCAGGTCCTGTCGACTTATTATTTTTTAGGTTTCGTAATACTCTTTGAACTTCTTCAGGCAGTGGCGACTGGTGCTAAAAAAATTGGGGGTTGCAAAGAGACACTTACCAAAATGTGCCGAAATTGGAAACTTTAAATTAATCTGGAATTAAGAGATATTTAGGATTTTAAATGATATATGTTGTACATGTATAGTATATTATTAAAATTCGCTTTTATAATATTCACAAAAATCAGACATTCACTTATTGGAAGCGGAAATCCATACGATGATCTTTGGCAGCTAAAAATTTATCAATAACTTTTTGATTACGGTCGGGTATTCCTTAGATTGTCCTTTTCTTTGGAAAGCATCGTTAAATTTTTCCTGGCATAATGTATTTCTTAAAAAAGTTTCTAATTATTTTCAGACTGGAGAAGCACCGTCTGCTTTAGCAGAAGCCATTGGGGAAGTTATCAGGATTTTTGAAAGCATTTAGAGTTTCACTAAAAATTTTACTAAGCTTACTTTTTTCTGAAATAATCTTATAGAGTACAAGTAAGCCAGAAGCTGATTTCAACCCTTCTATTTGGCAAATTACAGTTAGTTCAGTTCTTAGTTTTTTACATTAAAAAATGGATAAACCTTAGTGGTTTTTTAAAAATTCTTTTCGGAAAAAGTGGTTCTTAAATTTTTCAGAAAAAAAGGTTGCTGCAATTTAATGGCCAGTGAAGCTGAATCGTTCTTTAGCTTGGCGGATAATAATGTCACATAGTACTTTAGCTTCGCAAACTACATAGTTCTGGTAAAACATCGCTTTTTACTAAAATCGTCTGCACAATATGTAAGTCTGCAATAGGTCCTCCAAGTCGCTTAATTTCCAGTTTTTCCGACACAGATCGGTTACAGAATGGTTGTGCAATTAAACTATGCACTGAATTCATTTTTATTTGTGTTTCACGGCTCAACACTGACCGACAACAAATTAAAATAGCGAGTTGATATTTGGTTTGCATCCACAAGTGCAACCTAATGCTCGCTTATGGGCAAGTATTTAAACGAACAAAATATGAGTTAAGGCGCAGGTGCATATGTGGAAAGCAAAGTTTGCAGTCTAGTCTGCAAACCATCGACCCAACAACCTCGCCAAATTCTAACGAACCGGGGGAATCCGTTATAGTCATGTTTGGTAACGATAAATTTGTTACATTAATAAATAAAATAAACAACAATTACGTTATTCTTTATCCCGTCTCTTTTTTTTTGGAGGTTGCGCAAACCTGCAAACCTTAGCACTAGCCCCCAGTCAGGTGTTATCACAGCGTCTAGTTCTTCATCACATTCCTGTTCATCGTTAGTCATTTAAATACTCTAGATTTTGTTGAAATGCCTCTCTATTTTCAGTCAAAAGTTTGAAGTAACGTCTTGTCCACTCTTCTATAGGAATAATATTCAGCCCTGTACTCTCCCGTCCATTAGTTCAGAGACCTGCAGTACGCTTGATTGAATAGAGAAGTAAAAAACTAAGTGCTAAAAGCAAAGAACGAACAATGGGTGCATAAATGCAAAGAAATGGATGCCTACATCGGCTCAACCAAATCTAGGGCGGCCTGGAAAATAATAAAAGGTCTCCGAAGTGACATAATATAATATTGCCATTATGGGCTTTGAATTTCTGTAACTTTAAATCCACGTTTAAGAGATTAATAAACGTCTATTAAAATTATATCTGATCAGTATCACCTTGTAATATTATCACTTCTTATAGGAATCTCATGTCTTATTGGAAAAAAATTACTTATAGAATATTTTGACACAAAAATGCTTTGTTATAGCATATGTCATTGTATCAAGTTGTAAACATATGAATATCTGAAAATCGTTTGTTTGAATCGCTACCTGGATGTTTTATATGCGTGATGTATATATGAAAAAATATATCCCAAAACGCACATATAACAATCAACATATTTATTGATTCCGCTATATTTTATATATAAATTTGAGTAAGGTGTAATATTTCATATGTTTATAGGTATCTTTCCGATATTTTATAGAATTCCACTCTGGAATCGGAATGTAGGGAAAAGAAAGAGAAAAGTAATCTTAAATAATTTAAACCATTACCCCTTAAATAACCGAGAAAAAGAAGGATATCGCCCATTAAAACTTACTAAAGACCTAACTGCATCTAATTGTAACTTTTAAAGTTTAATTGGATTAATTTAAAAGTTTGAGAATTTTAAAGCATATTTAATTTATGACTTTATTATTTGAGCCTATTTACTTGTCAGTATCAAGGAATTATCAACGTCAATTAATCTCAATAATAAATTAAACATTGGAAATTAATAGTTGAAGTGTGAGTCTACTCTAAATGTTAAAATTATCTTGTGCAATTTCATTCCATTTCCACTTAGATATACATATATACAGGGTGGACCATAAGTAATGGTACATAGAGCAACAGTAGATTTTTCGTATACAAATAACGTGATTTAACTACATTTACCTTACACCAAAAGTTGATATTAACAGAGATACAGGGTGTCAAAGTTAAAAAAAAATGTGATTTTTTCGCATAACTGATGAACACATTTCACTATAGACAAGAAATTTGGCATAGGGGAATTTCTTTAATCAAGAAAATCTAATTTGCTAACATATTGTCAGTAACTCATACGGGGCGCCACCTGCGCTACCTTGTATTATTCTAAAGCATCATAACTTTTTCGTGCCTGCAAGTAAATTTATTTTAAATGAATTTTTTAATTTACCTACATTTTTTATGTAAAAAAGGTATACTTTTTAAATGTTGATACAAGCAACCATTTTTAAGATATTTGCCGTCAAAGTTTACCGTACATTTATTTTAAGTTATGTAAGTGTGAATTTTTCGCAGTAGGTTTCAAAATAAAAGTAATAAAGCTGACTCTAAAATAGTTTAAATCAAACATTACTCTACTAACATTATTATTGCACATGTTTTTTAAATTTCTAAAGCAAATTTAATTAAAATACCAAAACAAAATTTATGATCAAAAATAAATATGTGGGAAATGACCTTTTTTATGTAAAGGGATTGTAAACAATTAAAAATCTGGATGGTTTTTATTGAAATTCATCTCCAAATATCTGCTTTGATCACCCAGACTATTAAAATTTTCTTGTGCGGACTCAGAGATCATATCTCACAACTCTATGTTAGAAAATAAATTACGTCTTAAGTTTTTGGATTTTCTTTATTGAGATTTTCAAAATTTAGATAATAATTTTATCAGAAAAGTAATATTTAACCTAAATTAGTTTCAAATCTGTCTTATGATTACTTTTTTTTCAAACCCTTTTCGAAACTTTAATATCTTAGTAATTTAAAACCAAGGCACGTCAAGCTTTAAAGGCAAATATCTTGGAAACGGTTGCTCGTATTAACTTTCAGAAAGTACAACTTTTTTACGTAAAAAATATGGGAAAATAAAATAACCGATTTAAAGTTAATATACGTGGGTGCACAAAAAAGTTATGATGATTTAGAATTATGCAGGATAGCGCAGGCAGCGCCCCCTATCAGCTATTGGTAATATGTTAGCAAATTAGAGTTTGTCGACTTAAGAAACCCCCTTGTGCCAAATGTCGTGCCTATATTACAATTCATTCCATAATTATACGAAAAAATCGAAAATTTTTTTCAACTTTGACACCCTGTATCTCTGTTAATATCAACTTTTGGTATAAGGTAAATGTAGCTAAATCACATTATTTTTATTCAAAAAATCTACCATTGCTCTATGTACCATTACTTATGGTCCACCTGCATATATACTATAAATGTCAGTTATAACTTGTTAATTCAAATCATTCGCAAACTCACTCGCATTAGACATATTTAATAACTCAACCAAATGTGATATCTGAGTTATGGTGCCACAAATAATTCTTTCACATTTTAATTCTTTCCGTTATATAACTTCTTTCTCCAAGTCGTATTAAAATGTGATTCTTTCGACGCCTCCATATAATATATCGTCGGACACACAAGCTTTTATTCTTTTATTTCCTTTCACATATTAATAGATAGGGTAGGACTCCTCTTAGGTCAACAAATCCATAAAACTTTTTCCTCAGATTCGCTGGAAAGAATTCTTGTGAATTAGAGATAACGTATTATAGGCCTCAGGAAAATATTCAGGCAAATATTGAAAATCGAATAATACGACAGCCCATCCTATCATTTGTCATAATGCGCCTAATGATGTCTTTTCTCGCTAAAGTCCCAAGACATTAATTCAGGAGCCTTGTTCTCTACATGAATTAGTTTAGCCTGACAAAGCTCAAAATAATAGGGGAATTTGAAGCTATTCGTTGAGAAGTGTGCTTAGCGAAGAAGATTTTCTAATGTTCAGCTGTTTACTTTATACCCCTCAAAGACATGCTAATGTAGGAAAGCAGGTTTTAGGGAAGTTACGTCAAGAGAGATAGGGATTTTATCGTAAATAACAGGCCATATAATTCAAGGAAAATACCCTGAAACGAGAGAAATCGGAAACTGTAATTTTCAACCTTAAGTGATTTCCAAAATGTATGTGCACCCAACTACTATACTGTAAAATGACATTAAAGTATTTCCTAAGATTTAAAGAGTAAAAAGTTTTAATGTTACTTGTCGTGTACCAGATGAATTTTCTCACCGGTTAGTGACGTATTTTATGTTTGCTTTATCCAATTTTATATTTGATTCAGATAAAATTTCTGTATAATTTGCTGAAGTTTATAAGTAGAAAAAACAAAAGGTATAAATACATACCTAATAAGATAACGTGAATAAACAACTTTTAATAAAATGATTTGTTTTATTCATTGGATGCAACTCGGAGAAATTTTAATGCCGCGTTTACCCTCTTAGGGGTTGAATTAAAAAAAAATCCTTTCTTATTGCTCACCTACGTTTTGTGGCGAACACTTGTGCTAAATTTTATGTTTTCAGACGCAGGCTGTGCGTTGTCTGTCAGTAAGAACTTAAAAATTTATTAATCAGATTGTCCCCACTATGAAAGTAAATTGAATCGATCAGATTAAGAACAGTACAAATTGTGTGTCTGAATGTTGGGAAAATAAAAAAATGTGTTTATTTCGTTTGGTATGCTTCCTACAGGTTTGGTTTGTACAGACAAGTTTTAGGGTATCCCTTCAGGCACCCTTTAAACAAAAAATTAAATTTATTACTTCATGCATTTTTTTTTAATATCCACAAAAAACAAATCTGGACTTGTACGGTTCTTAATTTCAATATTGATAATTACACTGGTCAAGACTGATTTTCTCACACGAACTCTGGTGGGTAATTGTGTTTTAACTACCTACCTCCATCATGAAACCGCACTTTTTTTTCCATCATCCCCAGTTTTCTTGTGACAAAGTAACATTTACTTTTGGGAATGTAGTCTTCCCAAATACTGTTCGTTTTTATTTAGGTCCATAAATTATTTACATCTTAAAAAATTTTTATCAGAAATAAAACATAATATCATGATCATATTAATTTTTCATTTGAAGTCTTTTTTATCATTAAAATTTGGGTACTTTTTATGTGAATGGGACACCAGGGATCGAAAAAATCTCAATTAGAAAAAGTTTGTCCTAGACGTAAATCTTTAATTTGTAAATAGAAAACTGCAAAGCAATTTCCATTTGTAAAGCTCTCTGGTATATTTCTACCACCACTTTATAACAAATTAGGCTTACCAAAAATTTTCTAAAGGGGATGGGTCCCGATAAAAATGGATTTTTATATTTCAAAGAGAAATTCCCCAGAATGAGTGAAGTAGTAGTAGTAGTAGTAGTAGTAGTAGTAGTAGTAATAGAACCTCAAATTAAGAGAATTAATAAAATATTCGTTGTTTAAAGAAAAATTAAATGTTTTGAAAAAATTGGCCTGAAAATGCTTCAAAAATTTAATCGGAAATTTTTTGATTTACCATAAGAGTGACATCTAAAGATATTTGGTTAAAAAACTTTTATTGGAGTATAAAACTTTGGTTTGCAATATAGAGATCAAGATTCGTTTTTTAGACACATATCTTGACCTTATTCTTGCGATAGGGGGCTCTAAGTGAAAAGAACTAATAAAAGTTTCATGCGAATATTCCAGTGATGAAAAAACTATATCAGGGCAAATTAAACTCAATGACTACTACTGCTTAATCAATAGGGAGCAATTAAAAGCTAAATGATCTAGAAAAACAAAGATTATAAGTTCCTAATGTACATTTTTTATGTTATATTTTTGGAGATCCATCATTTTTCAAACATGAGTAAATGTTATTTGGCAATAATATAGGATTACATCTTCTGATTAATTTTTTTTCACCATAAAATGCCATTAAAACATCTGAGCCTGACCATAAATCGTGCCAAAAGGCCATAATATGGCTTGAAATTATAAGGTTCTATGTTACAATTTAAGCGCTATATGAGTTCCCAGCCCCACAAGGTTGTATGGGTATCTTAGAACGTTTTGCACCTGGATCAAATGTCCTAGGACAGGGGTCGGCAAACTTTTAAGTTAAAAGAGCCAACTGCAATAAAATAATTGGTTTCGTGAATTTCAAAGAGCCACAAATTTTTATTTCTGATTTTACATTATATGTCAAAATTAAATCAGATAAATCAGACAAAATATGGGACAGGAAGAGACCTCTTTGACTCATGTAGTCAAATGAAAACATATTCAGCCCAAAAGACCTTTTATTTCTCAAAATTTTTCCCGCAAATTCGACTTTTTTAACTCTTCTCTATATTCGTCTTTTTTTTTAACAATGCATTTTACTCCTAAAATTAGACTTTTTTCCCTAAATCTTCCTTTTTTTTAAAACTTGACAATCTGTGAAAATGTTTACTTTTTCTAATTCGACTTACTGGAAGATTCTACTTATTTATCAAAAATTCATCTTTTGTCGATTTCTTAATAAAAAAAAGTAAAAATTTGAAGTAATAATTTGGAAATGTTTAATAAAATTGTTTTTGAAGATGTCGACCTTTTTCTCGAAGTTTTCTTTTTTCGAAATTTAGCTCTATTCTTAAATTTTACTTTTTTCGAAATATACATTTTTTTCGCTTTGTTCTAAATTGTTACTTTCTTCTCGAAATTTCTATTCTTTTTAAATAACGTTCATTTTCCAAATTTCACCATTTCCCCCAAAATATTGCCTTTTGCTGAACATTTAAACTTTTATTTATTTTCTGGAAATTTCGCAAAATTAGATCTTTCTCGATATTCCAACTTCTAACTGAAAATTCGACATTTTATTATGTTTCTGCAAGCTGCCATTTTATCGACAAAATTCACCTATTTTCACAATGTTTGACTTTATCTAAAAATTTGATTTTATTCTTAAAATTTGACTTTCTCTGGGAAATTTTGATCTTTTTTTAAAGTTCAACACTTTTCTCGAAACTGAAAATTTTATTGACATTCCTTTTTATTTAGTAATTATTTTACCAATTTTCTCAAAATTCGAATTTTTCTGAAAATTTGAATTTTTTTTATTCGTCTTGTTCTCGAATTTTCAAATTTATTCTCCAAATTTAACTTTCTCTGGAAAATTGCAAATTATATATTTACTTCTTCTCTGAAAACCTTCCACTTTTTAAAATTCGACAGTTTTTTCTAAACTTTAAGTTTTTTACAATTTCTCTTTTCGAGATCTTACAATTTTTCACAAAGTTCGAATTTCTCTAAAAATTTCAGGTTTTTGTTCTGGGCTTCAAGCTATTGTCAAAATTCGACGTTTTTTTCTAAAATTTTGCTTTTTTGAGAATTATTCACAAATTGATATTTTTCGAAATCTCTTTTTTCAAAATTTTTTCCGGAAATATCAACTTTTATTTCGAACTAAATTGATCTATATTTTGATTTTTTTCTTAAAATTTGACTTTCTCTGGGAAATGTTGACCTTTTTTTAAAATTCAACACTTCTCGAAATCGAAAGTTTTATCGACATTCTCTTTCCTTTCGAAATTATTTTACCAATTTTCTCAAAAGTAGATTTGTCTGAAAATATGGAGTTTTTTTAATTCGCCTTGTTTTTGAAATTCCAAATTTATTCTTAAAATTTAATTTTCTCTGGAAAATTGCAAATTTTTATCAAAATTTAGAATTTTTCCTAAAATTTTGACTTTTTCCTTGAAATTTTTCCTAACATTTGACTTTTTTCTACTTCTTTAAATACCTCGACTTTTTTAAAGACCTCTTTTATATAAAAATTTCAAATTTTTAAATTCGTTGTAGGGTTCAATCTATTGTCGAAATTCGACGTTTTTTTTCTGAAATTTTGCCCATATTTGAGAACTTTAGACACATTCTTTTTTTTTAATCTCTTTAATTTTCACAATTTTTTTTCGAAATCTGTTTCTTTTTCTCAAAATTTGGCTTTTCTGGGAAATTTTGACCTTTTTTTTAAAGTTAAATACTTCTGAAAATTTTCTTGGAATTTTCTTTCAAAATTATTTTACAAATTTTCTCAAAATTCGAATGTATCTGAAAATTTGGATTTTTTTAAATCCTCTTGTTTTCGAAATTTCTAATTTATTCTCAAAATTTAACTCTCTCTGGAAAACTGTAAATTTTTTGTCGAAGTTTCGAGCACTTCTTAAAACTTAGACTTTTTCCTTAAAAGTTTTCCAAAAATTTGAGTTTTTTCTTCTTCTCTGAAAGACTTCGACTTTCTTAAATTTCAACATTTTTTTTCTAAACTTCCAGTTTATTCTTATAATTTCTCTTCTCGAAATTTTGCAATTTTTCAAAAAATTCAAAATTGTCTACAATCTCAAGTTTTTAAATTTGTTTTGGGTTTAAATCTATTGTCGAAATTCAACGTTATTTTTCTAAAATTTTGCCTTTTTTAAGAACTTTCAATAAATTCATTTTTTTTCTAAATTTGTCCCTTTTTCCCAATTAGGCAAATTATTTTTTTTAACTTTTCATTTTTCCTTTTTTAAAGTTTAACACTTCTTGAAATTTTCTTGGAATTTTCTTTTGAAAGTATTTTACCAATTTTCTCCAAATTCGAATTTATTTGAAAATTTGGTTTTTGTTTTTATTCGTCTTGTTCTCGAAACTACAAATTTATTCTGAAAATTTAGCTTTCTCGGGAAAATTGCAATTTTTTATCGAAATTTCGAACTCTTCTAAACTTTTTCCATAATATTCTTCCTAAAATTTTTCTTCTGCACCAGAAAACGTCGACAAATCTTTTTAAGGTTCCGGTTAACTGTGACAATTTTTCTTTTCGAAATTTTACTGTATTTCAAAAAATTCAAATTTGTCTAAAAATTTCAGGTTTTTAATTTGTCCTGGGTTTCAATCTATTGTCGATCTTCCACGTTTTTTTTTTTCTAAGAGTTTACCTTTTACTGAGAGCTCTTGATAAATTCATATTTCTCGAAATCTCTTCCATTTTTTCAATTTTTTCAAAATCTCTCCCCTTTTCTCAAACTTTTCGAAGTCGATTTCTTTTTCTCAATTTTTTTAAAATCTCTTTCCCAAAGTTCGGTTTTTTCTGAAAATGTCAACTTTTATTTCAATTTTTGATATTTGCAGTTTCTGTAAATTTAGATTTTTTTTCTTACAAAAAGTTTTTCACAAAATCTCAAGGTTGTAGTAAATGTACAAATAAAAAATAAAAATTATGAAAAAAATATTTTTTAGAAATTTCGACTCCCCAAGTTGGTCTTTTTCTAGAAATTTCAAATTTAATATATTTTTCAGAATATTAATACAAATCAATCAAAACTTCCGGAAAAATACTTCTTAAATCATAACATTTTGTTAAAATTTAAGTAAAACGTAAAGATTCCTAGAAAATTATATTTGGAAATTTCGACTTCTGTAGGTCACTTGTTTAATCAGGGTCTGTATGTCTGCCCACCCTAACTTTTATTTATTTGGGGGGGGGGATTTAAAGGGCTGCAATTTTGTTTTAAAAGAGCCGCATGCGGCTCGCGAGCCGCTATTTGTCGACCACTGTCCCAGGATATACAATAAAGGTCCTGAGCGCGCATTAACAAGGTTCTATGCAATAAAGGAATTTATTGTGCCGGTACAAAGTCCTATGTTGCTCAGTTGTTCTATATGGAACTTTGTAGCAAACTAAACTCACAAAAACAAGACCACAAAGTTCTATGATACAACAAGCAACTATGCGATTTTCTGCAATATATTGCATTGGTTAAGAGGGTAAAATCGTATTTAGCGTCAGCTTTGCACGGTGTGGTAAATTAGGTATTAAAAATAAGAGAAAAATGAGTGACACTAAAGAAGAAGATCTATATTATGAAGGTGGCTATGATTCGAATAAGGAAAAGGAATATGTTAAGTTAAAACAATATAGATACATTTCCTGTAATTACTTTAATATTTATTTTCATAATCCTAAAAAAGACAGATGCAATGTCTATGAATTACAGAAGCTTGAGACAGCTGAAGAAAGAAATGATAGACATAAGGAAGAATATTTGAAGTATGTGAAAGAAAAAGAAGCAGCAAGGCAAGATAGGAACAATGACAGAAAAAAATAAAAACAAATCTCTGGTACCATTTGACCTCAAAAATGTCTTATCATATCCTAAGGCCGGGGTTTCCTCATTTTATTATAAGAGTAAAATGTCACTGTATAACTTGACAGCAGATTTTTCTCTTAATGGGCAAGTATATTGCCCTACTTGGCCTGAAATCATGATGAGTCACAAGAGTAATGATATTCCAAATGCCATTATCAAGATTTTAAATCGAATAATCGAGTCTCACCCCAACATAAAAAAACTGATTTGTGAGCGACAGTTGTGTTTCACAAAAGTTATTTGCTATGCAATTGCTCACACTTTAAAACAAAGTTAAATAGAAATGGTAACATTGAAATATCAACTCCAGGACATTCTTGTGTACAAGAAATTAATTCAGTACACAGCGTAATCGAACGAATTTTAAGTAAAGTGAAATATTATTCGCCGATTTCTCTTTTAAGAATTTTACTAAAAGTAAAAAACAGAAAGCGGTATATTATAATCCAGATCTGATTTCATTGATTTCCAGTCTTTAGCAGAGTGCTACAATTACAGTGAAATTCCTTTTAACAAGGTTTCAGTTCTACAAATTAGAAAGGGAGTGCTAAGCATCGGTTACAAAGCATCACATAACGACAAAAACTTTAAAAGAGTTAATATTAAGCCCATCAAGAGACCAGCTGAAGAAGTAAACCATTTACTATTTTCCGATCCTAAAACTAGCAAAGTAAAAGTAGAATTTTCTTTAACAAAGAGGGAAGCCATTAAGGTTATGCTGCCATACATACCCAACAGGCCTACTTCAAAGCTGTTATTCCCAATATAACTACCACGAAAATTAACCCAGAAGGTAAAATGAGTGGTAAAAGGACAAGCTCCAAGAAGCGGACCAAGGCAAACCTCAAGAAGCGGACCAAGGCAATGACCAAAAAGCATACCAAAGAAAAATCCAAGAAGCGAACCTGAATAAGGTGCCTTCACAAAATATTATCTTATTCAAAGATATTAGACCTTAGTTTTCCCTTTCGTGTTGTGTTAAAAATTTTAGTTACAATGAATTTTTAAGTTTTGTATCTGCTTCTATTACTTCTTTAATTTTGAAATGTCTAAAAGAATGAATTAAACAATTTAGAGAATACAAAGCGCTAAGTTTTGTTTTATTTTATTTTTGTCTCATTTTTCAGAAAAACAAATTATGTACTTCTAGTTGTTTCTGGCTACTCATCCGGTGATAAGTCAGAAAAAATATACAAATTACCAATTTAATTAAATTAACTATTATTTTCAAATACTAAAAACTTGTAAGACCATTCTCTTAAAACTGTTACCTTGTAACATAGAACCTTATAATTCCAAGCCAGCGATATGTTGAGACTAAGAACAATAAAAGTCCAGAACTTGTACCGTTTTTGCACTTAACGACAAACTCTGGAGAGGGCATTAACAAGGTGGTTTTACTACTGTTTTTTTGTACTGGTTTGATGCAGCTTCATATTTAGAACAATATACTTATAATAGATTAAAAGGTCAAATTTTGAACTTGTACTGTTTTTAATCTCACCGATTCAGTTATAATGATTATCATCATGCATACAGGATATCCGCAAATTTCATCAACAACGCCTGCCAGCAGACTCAGGATGATAAATAAATATAAAAATTTGAATAACAAATTTTCAGTTTTGAAGATATATGACCTAAATCTATTGCAATAATCTGTCCTTCTGGAAATGAAAGCATTTAGATGTGTGGTATGCCCTAAAATATATCCCGGCCCCATTAACAAAGGTGTCACGAAAGGTACAACGTTTTGTGGAAAGCAACTTTTTTATTTATGTGGAGCAAAATATGTTTTAATTTTAATCTGGTATTAGATTTTGAAATTATGTGGCATTGCGAATATAATAAACAAAATACGAATATAACTTATAGCTACTATAAACTAATAGAAATCATTTTATAACTAATAAACCTATACCGGTTGTTTTTTTTAATTGGGAGGTTACCTTTATATGGAGTACTGCTTATTATAAAGGCAAACTGATTTTGTCGATGGGGCTAATGGGATTAAACTATCTTCTAAAAATATTTTCTACTACCCCCCACTACCGATTATACCGGAAGTAGACATCAACTTTCTTATTTTAAATGGCAATCCACAAATTTTATATTTTATTTGGATTCTACGTAAAAAAATAAGGTGAATTTATGTATACATATTTATTGCTACCTTTGATAGTTTTAAAGATATTTCAATTTTTCGAAAAAAAAATGACAGAAAAGAGGGTTATTTTGACTCTTTGTATCTTTTTTATTATTTGCAGTAAAAACATGAAATTTTGGCTAAAGTCACGGAATATTATAAAGACTATAATAACGTAAACAGATTTAAAATTTATTATACAGGGTGATGGAAATTTTATAATCTTTGCTGTTTTTGTTTTATTTAAAAAAAAATCTGTTTTTTTTGAATTGGAACTATATGTTTCTTAATCATTTTTGAATTTTTCACATAAAAAGAAGAAAAAAGTTATATTACTTATTTTTTAAAATTTTGTGCCGTTACAGAGGTATTTTACATAATTCTCAAAATAAAAAGAATCAAACATCTCTTTTTTGTTCAAGTAGAAAATTAACTGTAGGCAATAAAAGCTTAAAGAATTAATCATAATAAGTAATAGGAAACAAAAATAATTGACAAAAAATTTACATTAAGAACAACAGGGATGATCTTCTGTTTCAATACATTTAAAGGCATATTTTAAGATTTCGAATTGAGTAACGTTTTTAAGCACATCCAATTGTTTCTAGCAATATGCTTTCATGCAGTAGTCGTAAAAAAAATCACTAAAAAATTTCCATTTTGATTTTCATTGTAAAATTTAACGCTTACAAATCCTGAGTTCTAATCTAACAGCATAAAAGTTAAAGGAAGAATTTTCTTGAACATTTGTTGCTGATTTTCATTACTCCAAAAATGAGAAATCTGTTTAACAAACCATTTTTACGAAACTTACATTCGTGGCTCCCTAAATATTTTTCAATAAGTATTCTAACAATTAACCAAAAACTTAATCGTCTTGTGCGGTTATCTTTTAAATGTTATTTAGCCTAAAATTTTTGGGCCTTATGGTTATGTTTTTTTTTTTTGAAAATTTTGTTATCTACTACCAAGTTGCTACTAGAAAAAAAAAAGATATATTTTTCTTTTTTATTTTGCATTATATCTCTGTAACAGTGCAGAATTTAAAAAAATTAGTTATATAACTTTTTTCTTCTTTTTACGTGAGGAATTCAAAAATGTTTAAAAAGTACATAGTTCCTATTTAAAAAAAGAGAGATTTTTTGAATAAAACAAAAACAATTAGGATCATAAAATTTCCATCACCCTGTGTAATAAATGTAAAACCTGATTACGTTATTATAGCCTCCATAATATTCCATGACTTCAACCCAAATTTCATGTTTTTATTGCAAATAATAAAAAAGATACAAAGAGTCAAAATAACCCTCTTTTCTGTCAGTTTTTTTCGAAAAATTGAAATATCTTTAAAACTATTAAAGATAGCAATAAACATGTATACATAAACTCACCTTATTTTTCTACGTAAAACCCAAATAATGTATAAAATTTGGGGGTTGCTATTTAAAATAAGGAAGTTTAGGTCTACTTCCGGTATAACCGGAAGTGGTAGGAAGTCGAAAATATTTTTGAAAGGTAGTTTAGCTCCGATTAGCCATATCGACAAAATCAGTTTGCCTTTATAATAAGTGATACTCCATATAAAGATAACCTCCCAACTAAAAAAAAACACCCGGTATAATAATAATTACTATTGTATAAATAAATATAAAATTTCGATTATTATTTCATTAAAATCTTTCTGATCAATTTTGATTTACAGCAACGTATTAAAAAATTTCATTTTGACTGAAATATTATAAAAACTCACAAAATCAACAATATTAATATTCTGATAAGTAAAGTTAATTATTTCTTTGTGTAGAATGTTGATTATCGTAGGAGATTCCAGACGACCTTGTTTAATTATAATTGTCTCCTCCGTGCAAGTGAATAGTATTTGAAAGCTAAGTAAATATTATTTTACAATGAATATTGCAAAGATATGATCTGTAAAATACTGTGAAAATCGCGAGAAAGTAGTTGAATATTTAACACAACCCTCTCTCGCACTGTCTAGAATGTTATATCGACACTTTGAATATTTAAGTTTGTTACCTTGAAATCCCAAAGACATGAGAGAGAAAATTCATCTAATGTACGAGAGATTTGCGTACTTGAAAAATGCCTACTTTGATTGAACATGATGCGGAATGATTTTAGATAGGAAGGCGAATGTTGTTTGAACATAGAAGAACGGAAACTCTGTTAAAAAAGTGCCAACCCTCTTGGAATATTAATGGATGCCTAACTCAGATTTTTGTCGAGCGATAGCTATTTATGTATTTTTTATTTTTTTCATCAACTTTCGCAATATGAAATTTGATCCGCGACAAGAATTTTTTATGGCCAATGTTATTAATGTTTCCCTGGATTCTCAATTTTGTTAAATCAAGGTTGTATAAAATGTAACTTTTTACTATCTGAGGTAAGCAGATGTTTATAAATTTAATGATAATAGGAGTAAAATAAATAAATGCTCACTGTTAGTTAAAATAAGCAGAACAGTATCGTGTTATATTGATTTGATAATTTTTCGGCATGTGGTAAGCTATTGTTGGCATTGAGACAAGTATAATAAAAAGTCAAATAATTGCCTCATGGAATTTAATTGGCACCATAAGGCGAATAATTTTTTAAGCTGCTTTACTAAAAGACTACTAGAGAGCAATTGATTGTCAATTAAGTTTCCGATTTCCGATGTTTATTTTCATAGGCGTAGCTAGAACGGGGCAGGGTGCCCCCCTCGGTTTCGTGCATCAAACAGAAAATTCATATGATGTATTTAACTAATTGCAACAAATTTCTTTTCTTCTTTAAAATTCATTCTTTCCTTGGGGAAATATATTTCGACTTTTTTCTCAAATTTCCCAATTTTTTATAATATTTGTCTTTTACTTTGAAATTTTGCAATTATTCAAAAAATTTGACTTCATTTATTAATCATGACTGTCAAAATTTCCAATTTTTATTTAAAAGTTTCTTTTTCTGAAATTGCGCCATTTCTCGAAATTCAAATTTTTCTGAAAATTTCGACTATTTAATTTTGCAAATTTCAGCTTGTTTATTAAAATTTGCCTTTTCCTCCAAATCTAGTCGGTTTTCTGATATAAGAGTATATTTTTTGAAAATTTATAATTTTTATAAAAGGACAAAAATAACGAAAAAACTTTTTTTGTAAATTTCCACTGTTTTTTTAATTCAAATTTCTGGAAATTGCAACTTAATGTCAAAATTTTGACGTGTATCACAATATTGGACATTTTTTGGCGCCACACTGAAGCAAGGTGGGGCGCCTGTTTTTCTTTGACTCGAGCAGGAAAGAGAAAATAAACATTCATCCAAGAAATTTTGATTTTTTTTCTTAAAGTTTCGATTTTTTCCTCCAAATTTGCTCTTTTTTAGATTTCGATAAAATATCGAAGATTAAACACTTTTTCTGAAAATTTGGATCATTTTCTTCTAATTTCGTCTCTTTCTAGAAGTTTTGACTTCTTTTTTCAAAATTTCCACCTTTTTTCATAAAATTTGACTTTCTCTGGAAATTTTTTAAATTTTTTGTCCATTGAGGGCCTCTGCGTTTTTTCCAAATTTCAATATCCATTTAGCTTTTTCTGAAAATTTCGATTTCTTAGAATCTAATGTTTCAAATATTTTGACTGGTTTCTTAAAAGTTTGCCCTTTTCACGAAATTCTGATATTTATCTCAATATCCGACATTTAATATCTCTAGAAATTTCGTCTTTTTCCTGGCTAATTAATCTTTATTCTTTAAATTACGCTCTACTATTTTTAGAACACCTTGTATTTTCGAGGATTTCGAGAAAAAGATTTCTTGTAAATTCAAGATCTTTATTGAATATTAAATTTTGAGAATAATTTTTTCGGAAATTGTAATCTTTCTTTCTTAAAATTAGACTTTTTTTTAAATTTCTTTTTTTCATAGAATTAGAGCTTTGAAAACTTTGACTATTTTCGAATTTGAACATTTTTCCAATTTTTGAAATAGGTTAGGTTTTCATTTTGAATATAGTTTATTGAAAATTTCGATCTTTCCAAATTTTTTTTTCAAAATTATTTTTTCGAAATCAATACTTTATTCTCAAATTTTGAATTTTCCGCTTAAAATTGAACTTGCAACGTATTTTTCAAAAATCGTGATTTTTTTTTCGAAATCCTTTTCTATTAACTGTTTTTTCTGAATTTATTTTTTAAATTTGATTCCCTGTAATTTCAACTTGTTAAAAATATCTTTTTCTTCAAATTTTGACTTTTATTTCAAAATTCTATATTTTCTGTTTATTGACATTTTCATTTAAAATGAAATTTTTTGTGAAGATTTCAACTTTTTATAGAATTTGATTATTTTTCCAAAATTGGATGGAAATTTTAATAGAAAACTAAAAATCTGAAAATGATGTTTTTAGGAAATTTCAAGAATATCACAAAATTTAAATAAAATAAAAATTCTGAGAGAAATATTTTGAAAGATGCAATTATTTTTACCTAGATTCGACTTCTTCTGGAAATTACTACTTTTTTCTTAAAAACTGACTTGGAAATTTCTTCTCTTTGTTTGACATTTCCATTTTTTCGATATTTCGACTTTTATCTAGAAATTCGATTTGCCCAGTTCATCTAGTTTTTAACTGGAAATACACATTTCTCAGTTAGAAGCTTTTTTACCCATAAATTTTTCAGAATTATTGTTGCTTGCCCTTAAAGGAAATCCTGACTACGCCCATATTTATTTTAGGTAAGGTAAAAATCAAAGATTTTAGAATATGAGAGTAATTGTAAATATTCCTACAGTACTGCAGCATATCCTTTTTGTGTGAATTATCTTACACAAATTCATGAATAATTCAGAAAATTGAGGTCTACGAACTATTCAAGATAATTAAAATTGGGCTCATCCAAATTTCTTTAAAAATGTAAACTTTCCGGCTGATTCTCGTATCGCCTTTCAACAAAATTTAGTTGCATTTGCGCCTTGAAACCACCGAATATGTTCTACTCCATCTTAAATAATTTAATTTACAGAACGTCACGCTTTTTCAATAATAACCTTGTGATAAATAGAATTATTATGAGTAAATAATAATTATTTAGACTTTTGATATGTGGAAAATATATGCTTTAGATTAGATCATATGGTAATTGTAACTGACAATCACCAAATACTGATAACAGAAGACAATCATAGCAATTAGTGTCTTCAACATAAATTTAATCTTCCTAGAATTAACTAGTAGCAAACATCAGAACAGTCTCGAACAAGTCAATCAATCTCCAGGGTAAGGGTTCCATTTTATGTAAGTCACGAAAATAAGGAAAAATGACAGGTACATTTGGAGAGGGGCATTTTATTACTTAAATTTGGTTTGAAGACTACTAGAAGTTAAATTTAAAATCTCAGCAACATTGCGTTATTAAAACAATATTCAGAGAAACTAACAATAAACTTATTATTAGAATGCTTAGGGAAAACTAAACCAGGTACTGTTAGTTTTTAATCATTCTAATTTAAATCATCAAATGATACCGCATGCTTAAGCATGAGGTATCATTTGAAACATAATTATTTTTCATGAATATTGTTACGTATTACGTATCAGGGCTATAACGAATCTTGCTTTTCCCTCATTCGCGAATGTAATGGGAATATTCATTTCCAAGATTCGCGAATTTGAATGCGAATATGATTGTTAGCTTTTTCACTGGCAGTTGGAGAATTTTCTGAGAAAAGTCGCAATTTTCAGAATAAATAGAATTTGGAGAAAAATACTAATTTCTAAAAATATTTCTCTCTCACTTTTTCATTTAATGTTAGACATAATCTCGAAATTTACAAAAAAATATTTCTCTAGATTTTGTCCAAAAATTTTTCTTAAAGTGTTTATATTTTTATTAAAATTTTTAAATTTAATTTTATCAAAATAAATGAATTTTAAAGAAAAGTCGAATTTTGGATAAAAAACTCAGTTGTAAGTAGAAAATTCCAGAAACAAGGCATTTAGTCGAAACTTCGAGAATAAAAAAAAATCTGAGACATGCTGAAATTTCCGGACAGCCAAAATTTTGAGAAAAGGACTTTTTCTAGAAGTATTCAAAATTTAATACAGTTGCATATTATGAGCAAAAAGCAGAATTTAAAGTGTAAAGTTGTAATTTAGAAAAAGACGAATTATAATAAAAGAAAATTCAGTTTCGAGGTAAAGACAGAATTTTCAGGAAATAAAATTTAGAATAAAAAAATGTCAAAATTTCGAGAAAAACAAGATTTTTGAGGAAAAATTGAATGGTTTGATAGCACAAAATTTTGGAAAAAAGTTCTAAATTTCGACATTTTTAAAACAAGATTAAAGTTTCTGAAAAAAGTCGAAATTTAGTAAAAATTCCAAATTTCACATAAAAATGACCAATTTTGAGGAAAATTTTAGAAATAAAGTCGAAATTTCAAGAAAAAAGAAGAACTTTTTTGACTGATTGTGAGTAATTATTTTTTAACGAATGTCTGAGCAAAGGACAAGCTCCTCCGCCCTGCCCCACTGTGACGTCAAAAAATATCCAATATTGAAATAAACATCCACATTTTGAGACACAAGTTAGTATTTTAATTTTCTAGAATTTTTGTATTCTTACAAAAATTTAAAACTTTCAAAAAATGTGTTTTATAACTTCCAGATAAATATTATTCTAGAATTTTCGAGAAAAAGTTTGACAATCAAGTCAAAAATTGTAAAAAGATGTATTTAAAAAAAGTCAAACTTTTCAGAAAAAGACAAATTTTGAGAAATGACGAAATTTTGAAAAAAAAAAACGACGAATTTGGAGATGAAAATTCGAGAAAGTCGGATTTTCATGAAATAAATTCAAAATTTCAAAAGAAAAAAAAGATATTTTGTGAAAAAAGACTGATTTTAAGAAAAAAGTCGAAGTTTCAAGAAAATGTCGAAATTTCCAGGAAGGGATTTATTTTTAGGAAAAAAAGACAAGAGAGAGCAAGCGTCCTGCCCTGCCCTATTGTAGGTAGCTAGTAGGAAAAGAAAACATGGGAATTTAATACTTTTTATTACGTAGGACTGGATAAATTACTGCATTAGTTATTATCTTAATAAATGTTTTTAGCTATGCTACGCATAGACCTGGAAGATTAATACTTCGTGAATCCTAACCACATTATTTTGAAATTGATTCTAGAACACTGCAATTATAATTCACTAACTGACTAACTAATTAACTCACTAACATTGTTTAATTAACTAACTGAGGGGAAGGCGACCGCGCATTTATAGGTTTCTGTTCCGGTATCTAGAACGATGACCATACCGATAAGATATCACTTGCGGAAATTTCTGGAGCGCTTATCTGCCTTATAATTTATTATCTCGGCCGCTTCCCATCATCAAATTTTCTATAAAATTCCTTACTGAATCACTGATACAAATTCTATAACTACATTTTGTTACAATATATTCGCATAATTTCTTACAAATGCGAATGCAAATATTCTTTACATTACTATTACTTACGTTTAAAACCATGTACTATAGAACCTTTTTTTAGCAATATCTCATCATAACAATTCTTTTAAAAAAATTAAACCACAAATTCTTGTAAGAAAATATCAAATAACCTAAGCGAAGAGATAAAGCGACCACAATAAATGTTCGTAAGAGATTATCCAACATACTTAATCAATTTAAGACATAAAATACACAATTTTCTTGATGGCAAGAAATTAGCCAGATAATTTGATTGACCGGATTTTATGAGATTAAACAAAAGCTGTGTGTTTCGTTGCATTATCTCGTTTGACCTATTTCATTTGCGCTCAAACTAGCCTTATGCCGTAAAACTCTAGATTCTTGGTTTCCTCTGTGCCCCAACTATGCAAATTAGTGCAACCGCCTGATATAATGATTTTAATCTTTCAAATCAATTAACTTTTTTATACTTCATTTGATGCGGAAATCTTTTATGGCTATAAAGTTGCCAGTTATCTATAAAGTAATTAATTTTTATTGATTTCCTTTTTCCTCCACGGCCCGCATGTTCCAGTAAGTGTCATTTAATGCTTATAAAGCCAGACAAAAACATTGCTCAATGTGGGGAATACAGATGACTTGAGATTTCAACTAATAAAAAAAATATTTTGCCACATATTACACTTTAACATTTATAACATATCACGCAGACTCATATCTATATCGAGACAGTGGCGTGCATACAATGAAGGCAAAAAAGCATTGTCTACTTGCCACTAGCAAAATCAGAAAATAAAATGTAAACACACACCTACTTGTATTAAAAGTAATTTTTCATTATGGGGGGCAATATTTCCTTTTATTTATACTTCACTCCTCCTTTTGGCAATTAAAAAGGAAGTACAAACCTTTAAAATTAATTCAATGTATGTATTAATGAGAACAAACTAATATTCCAATGCCAACAGCCAGACATTATCACAATATTTCTATGTAGGTGGTCCTTAAGATCCTTGAATACATGTCCATCCATAATACTAAAGCGCTTATATGGAGATGTAAAGGCTACACCTTTTACATCTAATATGTTAATTTGGTAGCAACACCTTTGTTATGGTAGACGCATATTATATTAGAAATTTCTGCTTTGGTAAATCTCCTAGGTATTAAGTTCTAATGCCATTTCTTATTCTTGTTTAGATTTCAATTTCAATATTTTTTTGAAAAACTAAATTTTTTAAAAATTTGACATTTTCTAATAATTTCGACATTTTTCGTAACTTTTTTGATAATTTCCTAATTTTCCTGCTTTAATCTTTTTTTCGAAATTAAATCTTGTTGTCAGGGCTTCGAACCGCTATTTTTTTCGTTCTGGTTTTCGGTTTTCGTTCCGGCAAAAAAATTCAGTTCCGTTCGATTTTCCGGTTTTCAGTTTTCGGTTCAGTTCCGGGTGACTCATTTTTTGGTTTTTAAATGTTTTTCGAATTAAAAATTGATTTTTGAACATAATTTAGAAAATGTATGTCTTTTTTTTCTTCGATATTACAACACGTAACTACTACTCTGATCTTGCCTAAAATTGAAGGAAAATATTTTCTATTTTTTAAGTGTAAAAATTTCATGCTAAAACCCTGAATTTTGAGTTCAATTTGAGTTCAAATTTCAAGAGAAACCCAAACTTTATAAAAAACTAAATCGAAATTTTGGGTTTAGATATTTGAAATTTAAACTCGGAATTTTCATAAAAATCTTAAATTATAGACCCTAGAGTTAAAAACTTCTAGAATATACAAACGTTGACGATTAAAATCGAAAATGTGAGAGACTTTTCTCTTTTCTTCCATAATTTTGGTTCTCTATCGCTGACTCGCTTTTTCTAATTAAATTGATTTTTACTGTTACGACTTTGTTTTCTAGAACTTCCAATTAAAAAGATCAAATAAATAAAAATGAATGAAATCAAAAAAGACCAAAAATTATAAGAAAATTATAAGTTTTGAATTAAGATTTTGTGGGGCAGTCACAATTTCAAAAAAAGAACTTCAAATTTATTTAAAAAAATAGTTTTCAAAATTTTTACCTTGAGTTAGAAGTCTTGACTTTAAATCAAAACATTCGATTTTTTTTCTGGAAATATTCCTGAAAACTTTAAAATTTCTAGAAAAAATAAAATTTTTCAGAAAGTTTTATTTAATGTATTTACCTTTCTTCGATATTTTAACTTTTTTATTTTGCAGTTTTAAATTAAAACTTGTATGTACTTTTTCTTATTTTTTTCTAAATTTCGACTTTAAACACAATTTAGTCTTTCTCTGGTAATCACATAACCTTTTTATCAATATATTGGCTCTTATTCTTTAATTATAGAAATTTTTCTCGAAATTATGAGTTGAAACTCGGACTATAAGAAATTGACAAATATAAGTTTCAATTTGGAAATTTCGAATATTAGACTTTTATCTAGAAAGCTCAACATTTTCAGGACTCGAAATTTTGAGATTAATTTTGAAAAATTGTTTGTCATAAATTTAGTTTGTTTTTTCTCCAAACTTAGATTTTTAAAAAAATGATGTCTTCTTGAAATTTGGATATTTTTTAGAGATTTTAAATTAATATTTAAAATAAAAAATAACATAAAATTTTTAAATTCACATTTGCACTTTTGCGTTTGACATAATTTCTGCTAACATTTTAAGCAAAAATTTGAAATTTTTAATGGAAAGGTAAATTTTAAGAAGAAAAGTAAAAAATTTCAGAAAAAGTGCAATTTCAATTATTTCTAAACTTAAATTTTCTATGAAAAAATTGAAATTTTAAGGTCATCGACCAATTTTCTGAAAAAAATGAACGCGAATTTTAATTTTAAAGACGAAATTTTAGAAATAATTTCCGCTGTAGCTAAAAAGTTTGTTAATAAATTTAACCTTTTTAGAACGAATGTTTGACACAAAAGTTTAAGGAGTAAAGGGTCGAACTTGCAAAGGGCCTAACTTTCGAGTTTATGTCAGAAGTTTAGCGAAAGCAATTACCTAATATTTAACAGAACACACAATTTTGACTTCTAAATTCTAAATAACTCGCACTTATGAAATAAAGTCAAAATCTCCAGAAAAGCATTAAAGTTTTCAGAATAAAAATTACTATTTCAACGTAAAAAAAATCATTGCAAGTTTAAATTATAAATTTTCTAACATGTCACGATTTAAAGTTTACTGTAAAAATTTCGACCCCAATGCCAAGATGCCGCCTTTAAATCGGAATATCATGTTGGATTTTTTGCTAAAATTTTAAAATTTCTAAGTTTTTGAAACTACGAAATTTTAGCAAAAATCACATCTTGGAATTTTTGGAAGATTTAGGAAGTCCGTAGCAGGAATTAAAATTTGGGATTTCGAAAAAAAATTGGAATACTAAAATCAAAGTGGAATTTGAAGGAAAAAATTCACGAAAAATCGAAAATTTTACTAAAAATTTCAAAAAATGTAGATATCAAATTAGGAAAGGAAAAAATTGAAATTTAAAGAAAGAAGTAAATTTGAAATTTTTCAAAAAAAATTTTCAGAAAATTTTCTAGAAAAACTCGAATTTGTAAAAAAATTGTAAGAAAAACAGTTTCCCTAGCTTGAATATCTACTATACTACTCTATTCTAAAGATACAAGAGAGGATTTTTTTTATTTTTAAATTTTAGGAGAAGAAAAGAAATATTTCTCGTAATTTCCAGATTAAAGTTCAAATTTCAAGAAAAAGTCGAAAATCTTGAAAAAACATTCAAGTTAAAACTTAAAATTTTCATTTGGGTTTAAATTTCGTCAATATTTTCTCGAAAATGTGGAAATTGTGTGTTTCTAATCTAATCTAATCAGAATTGAGAGATAAAGATAAGATGAATGTTGCATGGAATTGTGTAAAATTTTGAGGAGAAAATTGAAATTTCAAAAAAAATTCCATTCTTAAGTATAAAGTAAAAACTATTTTAAGTATATAAATTCGACGAACCTAAATTAATATTTTTTTCGGTTTCGTTCCGGTTTTCGTTCCGGCGAAAATAACGGTTTTTCAGGTTTTCAGTTTTCGGTTCAGTTCCGGTTTGAAACCCTGCTTGTTGTGAAAACAAACTCTTTCGAAAAAATTTACTTTTTTCAAAATTTCGATACTTTTCTAAAAAAATCTGAAAAAAGTAAATATATCAGAAAATCGATATTCACAAAAAGTTTAAAATTCAAGAAAAAGGTCGATAAGTTTCTAGAAATTTTGACTTATTTGAAAATATTTTCGACTAAGTATTTTCAGGATTTTACTTTCTTTTAAAATTTTGACTTTTTCAAGTGTTGATTTTTTCGAAAATCTAGACCTTTTTTAAATACTGAATTTTTTAAAGATTTGGTTATGTTTTCAAAATTTTTGCTGTTTGAAAATTTTCATTTTATTCAAAAATGCAAAGTTTTTTGTAAGCTGGACTGTTTCCAAAATTTGTACTTTTTAAAGTTTTTAAACTTTTGCAAAATTTCACTTTTTTTCTAAATTTAAATTTTGTTGAAAATTCTATATTTTTTCAAGTTATAAAAAATTTTGGTTATTCCTAAAAATGTTGACTTTGTTAGTTTTCAGCTACCAGTTTTCAAAATTTTTAGTTTTTTCACAGTACATTTTTCTGAAAATTTGGGGTTTCTTCAAAATTCCATTTTTTTGGAAAACTTCAATTGTTTTATTTTTAATCGGGAATTTTTTTTAATATCGAATTTTTTGAAATTTTTGACTATTTGAATTTTTTTAATTTAATTTTAAAAAATTTTTGAAAATGTCGACAATTTTATTTATTTGAAAATTTAAAAACCGTTTAAAAATTTCCATTTATTTTAGCTTTCCAATTAAAATTTTCGATTTTCTAAAAGGTGTTCTTTTTTTTAAATTCATTTTACTTTGAAAATTTGACCAAACATTTTTCAATTTTTTAAAATCTCGAATTTTTTTTTCAAAACCTAGACCATTTTTGAAATTTTATTTTACTAATTTCCAAAATTTCAACCTTTTTGAAAATTACAAATTTTTAAAAAAATTTCTTTAAATAAATAAATTTTTTTATAATTTCGATTACTTTTAAAAAATCTTGGAAATTTTAATTTTTCATGAAAATGTTTACATTATTCAAAATTACGTTATTTTCGAAAATTCTAACTTTTTTTGAAAATTCTCATTGTTTTCAAAATTTTAACCTTTTTTTTGAAAATTTAAATTTGACCTTTTGTCTTTTTCCAATATCAAATTTTGTAAAAATTTCGTCTTTTCTCAAATTCAGGATTTTTCAAAAATTTCGTTTTGCCAAAATCACAATATCTTTCGTTTCGAGATGAAATTCGAAATGTAGACCGTTTTTTGGAAATGTTATTTTAAAAAACTTTAATTATCCTAAAATAGATTTTCTATTTTCGTGACAATTTGAACAATTTGTATTAGAAAAAACTCTATGTTTTAAATTCGATTTTTTAAATCACAAAATTCGAGACTTTGTTCAATAAATTTCAAGTTTATCGAAATTTCCTTCTGAAACTTTCCAGTTTAAGTTTAAAAGTTATATTATTTTTCTTAAGTCAACGGTAATATGAACACTGAGAGTTTAAATTAAAAATTTCAACTTTGTTCACAATTAGGAATTTTTTCAAAAATTAAGCCACATTTTCCAATTTTAGAATTTTTGAAATTGTCGATTTCTTTAATGTTTTAATTTTATTTTAAAATACCCATGTTTTTTAAAATCTCAGCTTTTTCTTAGAAATTTTTACTTTTTACCAAAATTTTGACATTTTCAAAAATTCTGACGCCTTATCTCCAATTTTTCAATATTTTTTTCGAAAATTTCGGTTTTTCCCAAAGTTTTGCTGCTTTTCACATTATCCTTTTTTTTTTTTAATAATTTTGATTTTTAAATTTAGCATTTTTCAAATTTTGTTTCTTTTTCGAAAGTTTTAATTTGTCCAAAATTTTAACTTTTCAAAATTTTGAGCATTTTTAAAAGCTTTCAAATTAGCTGGTAATTTTGGTTTCTCTTGAATATTTAGTCTTTCAAAAAATTCTACTTCTTGAAAATTTGGAAATTTCAAGCTTACGATTTTTTTTTATTGAGATTTTCTATCAAAGCTAAAAATTGGAATAGAGTTTTGATAATTCTGAGAACAATTCCGATTCTGATTCTTGCACTATTTTACAAATTTGCATTTAATTCAAAATCTGGAAATGTGGAAGATCTGACAAGAAAATAAAGAAATTTCAAAAACATTTGACAACTTTTAAAAGGATTTTAGGTTTTTTCACCAATTTTATTTTTGTTTTTTTTTTGATACAAACCTAAAATAGAAATTTCAATTTTTTTGGAAATTTCAACTTTAAAACGAAATATTACGGATAACATCGAAATGTTCAGATAAAAGGCAAAAGCTCAAGATATTTTGAGGTGAAATACGCAAGTTAAAATTTGGAGAGTATTTTTTATAAAATTTGTATTTTATAATCAAAATTTCGAAAAGGGAATGAAGGTCCTGAATTTATTAAGATAATTTTTTTTTGTGAAGTTAAGTGAAGTGGTGAAATATTAAACAAATAAGATATAGTAGAAAAGTTAAATATATAAAATACGACAAACAAGCTCACGCAGATAAGATAATTTCGAAATTAAAAAATTAACTACAAAATATGTGAAGTCGGAGTGAAGAGGGTCATACAAATTTGACCACCTGCTGCCAGGACGAAGTGGGCCTCAAAAAATCATGAATGGGGGGATGCTCCCTAAGTTTAAAGAGCTTTTATTGATTCTTGAAAAAGAATAACTTCAACATAACGATTCAGTGCTATTAAGCCTGGTTAGTCTATTTCTTAGGTCTGATTAATTATGCCTGCTTCTTTGCCGTAAAATACGTTGTTTTTGTCCAAATTTTGATTACGTTGATTGTTTTGATTTGTTGGTTGAAAAAATGATTTTTTTTTATTTGTAACGCTTCAATTCGGAAATAATCCCGGGATCCCGAGATGGAGTAAATGTAATCTCGCAATCCCGTAATTAGAAATAAGGATCGGGATCGAATTCCCTATTAGTGTTCCACTTAACGTGCGAATAAGATTCTTGCAAGGATTTTCTGATCTGTAAGGACACGATGATTTTTTTACGTCGCATTTACTCCAACGTTAACTTTTTTCTACATCGGAATCATTGGATATGACTATCTATTCTCTCTCGAAAATTACTGCACCTAGTCTAAAGAATAGTGAGTTGACTAGCCAAAGGATAGTAGAGAAATAATTCCCAAATAATTCAATAAACCTCAGTTAAAAACCATCTCTTTTGTTAGCATCTGAAGATTGTTGTGTACCGATACTGAACTGCTTGTAGTTACTTACGAAATTACTTTTATTCATTCACTTTTCTCTTTTATCTGCATTTCAAATTGTCCGCAGTGTGGAACACCATACCTACTTATCTACACTCACTTCCTTAGAAACCATTAAATATTCGGTATATCTTTGCAACACAAGGCCCAAATCTTAATGTAAATACTTTTTGGAAGTTTAGATTGTTATGAAAACCAAATCTAGTGACGGGGCGCATAATAAGCAAAATAAGACTAACCCCAATTCATAAATATCTAATAACAAGGTTTTTCACTTCATTTAAAATTATTATTTTCTGTTTTTATCTGGGATTTTTTGTTTTCCGAAATTTACATTTTAATGAATCGCAACGGATTTGTCGAAATATGCTTATCAGTTTATGGGGTAGGAAAGACAAACAAAGAAAATAAAAATGTATAAGCTTCAAATTTGCAATTCAAGTTTACGCAAATATGAAACCTTCCATTGTCATCTGTTACTTTTTATGACAATCGCAAATTCGGTTAACATGTGCTCAGGATTCTAAAAATAAGTAAAAGTCATGGGTTATTGTACTTATTTATTATAATAACCTCATTACTTTGTTATAAGATAAAATAGCAAGAGAATTACAACGTTTAGGGTAAGTTGAAAATAAGGTAATATTTTTTCACAACAGACTGAACAAAAGAGCTTTTTGGCTATAGCTTACTTTGGTATTTCAAAGGAACAAAGGGTACTTTCTTTCTTTTTAAATCCATTTCCTCCCTGCTTCGCTTTTTCTGGATAAAACTGCATAAAAATTTACGCTCTTATGATTATTGATTAGCTTGGCGTCATTTGTCACATCAGCAATAAAATAACGTACCCAGTGAAAAACTACTGTAAACGATTTAGATACATATTTAAAGATGACAAATGAAATGACGTGTTGGAAAAAATATATATATATTTACGAAAATTTACTCAAAAAAAAATATATATTTTGTAACTGCATTTTCAATAAATAATTTTCACAAAATTAATAAAATAGGAAGGGATTATTTTTAACGTTTTGCATGATTGGTTAAATATTTTCCACGTCAGTACATGTATATTTCCAATCGCGTCCAGAACCTAGCCACAAATTGTTACCAGAAGCAACATTGCGCCTCTGGACAGCTCTTTTGCTGTCAAACCAGGTAGAAAATATACGAAAACCACAAAACTAATTGCTCTTTCGTGACGTTGTGCATTTTGTATGCAAAACAGCTGCCACTTTAATTTGGGACGTTTTATTAAAGCTATATTAAATGGAAGTGCTTACGAAAGGATGCAAATATAAATAATACTGTACCTTCAAAATTAATCTTTATTTTTATTAGACTGGAAAATGATAAATAATAACACCAAACAACTACATATTAAAATTTAGTGTAATAATTGCAGAGAGAAAAACGGTTAATCTTATTTTATAGCAGCTGACCCCCTAGACTTTGGGCAATGACTAATAACGTCATATATTAAAATAAAATAATTTCACATTTGATTTTAACAAAATGGCAGACTCAAA
The DNA here is from genome assembly GCA_028583605.1 of Dastarcus helophoroides. Taxonomy (NCBI): domain Eukaryota; kingdom Metazoa; phylum Arthropoda; class Insecta; order Coleoptera; family Bothrideridae; genus Dastarcus; species Dastarcus helophoroides. The sequence goes on along the minus strand of CM053325.1, from coordinate 25,271,033 downwards.
GGTTCGCGCTCCTTATTCTAGTATCCGTTAGCGCCCAATAACATATCAGCCATAAACATTACTCACTGCTTTCTTTTTTATATGTTCTATGTTATAAACTTAAATTAAATTGCACAATTAGGTTCTTAGAAGTAAAAGGTTGAATAAAAATAAACTAAAAGGTACCCTTAAAAATACTTTTCATTTCAGTAAAAGTTTCATTAAAATTAATTTAGCAGTTTCCGAGTCTAACCCGGACAAAAATCAGTCGACAGACAGACATTTAACCACTTTAATTTTATCAATAGAGATGGCTCATTTTTAAAATTTGATTGAAACTATATTGTAACAAAAAGTAATTATAAAGTTTAGTTGGGAATTTTCTAGAAAATTTGATAGGAGGAAGCGGCCGCGATAATAAATCAAACGGCAGATAAGCGTTCCAGAAATTTCGGCAAACGATAAGCTTTATTTGTCAAATTTTTCTAGAACCAGGGATCTATATAAGGCGGTCAATTTTCTCTCAGGGAAGAGTCGTCAAGTCAGTCAGTAAGTTAAAATTCAATGAATAAGTTAGTTAATTAAACAGTGTTAGTGAATTGCAATTGTAGTGTTCCGAGTTCAGTTTTGAAATAAAGTGCTTACAATTCACGGCGTATTAATCATTCGAACCGGTAACATGCAACAATATATTTAATACTTCTATATTGCCAGCTTCCTATTCTCTTCCTAAGCAACAACTAAATTCATAGAAAAGCATAGTCTCAGGAGATCAGGCGTCAAATCGAAACTTTTAAATGTACAGCGCGTAAATCAGATTGCGCATTGGGGATATCCCTGTAGAGAAACCGAATAGAAAGAGAGAGAGAGAGAGAGAGAGAGAGAGAGAGAGGTGTTGGACCCACGTAAAACGCGGATCTGTATTCACTAAACATCGATAGGAACTATCGATAATATCGATAGTTATGACTATAAGAAATTATCGATAGTAAGGTTCGATAATATCGATAGCTCTTAAGAAGCTACGTTCGACATTTAATAAAATTGTCTAACTTCCGCGTAATATTTTCAGAAAAAAGAAACATATTCAGTATTGTGGCTAAAATAAAAATTTTAAAGTTTTGAACAAAAAGTCAAATGCTTGATATTTTAATGAAATTTCAAAAAATTGAAATTAAATGAAATGCTTAGACTTAAAAATTTCATACATTTTTTTTTCTTAAATTTTACTCTTTCTCGAAATTTTAGACTTTTTCTCGAAACTTCGTGCTAAAACTAAAATTTGTTTTACAACTTTCAAGTTTTCCTCATAACTTCTATTTTGAATTCGATATTTAAGCCGAAAATGTTTACACTCGAAAACTTGAGAAACTTTTTATACATTTTACGTTTAATGCTGAAATTTCCAGTGAAAAACCTTATTTAAAGTTTCATTTGATAAAAAAATTGTTAGAATTTCGAATTTAACTTTGAAATATTGACTTAAAATTTTAACTAAAAGCAAAATTGCAACTTTAATTATGATATTTTCATTTCAAATTCGAAACTTGACTTTAAATACGATTTTTTTGAACCATTACGATTTTGAATTCAAAACTAAAAATTTGAGGAGAAATTTGGAGAAAAATTTTAATATAAATTTTAAACTTCTTTAAAATCGATTTTTCCGCAAATATTTTTGTGGAAATTCTTTAGTTGTTTACTTCACCTTTACATTTCGTTTATAAACTAGAAATTTAAACTTTAAAGAGAAAAAATCAATTTAAAACTGCTTCGAATTTTTAGATTTTTTTTAAATTCTAAAATATATTTTCAGCTACAATCCCAAATTTTCGATTTTATAGTTTCCGAAAAAAAATCAAAAAAAATTTGAAAAAAATAATCCTTAGAATCTTGCAAATTTTAATAATATTTAGAAATTTTGATTTTTAAAGCTTTCTTTAAAGCTGAAATTAAAACAAAGTAAAATTGATAATTTAAAGTTAACATTTTAAATAAATGAAATTAAAAGAATGAAAAATCTAAGTTTTCCTTACCAAATTTTTAAGAACAAAGTTAGACATATTCATTAGACTTATTTTTAGTAGTTTTTATCAAAATTTTCAAAAAAAATTTTTGAAAGTTCAGTATTTTAATTTCTTTTTCAAATTTTAATTTAGGCACCGAAATTTTAGGAAATAAGTTAGACATTTTGAGGTTTCGATTGTTTCCTAAAATGTAAATAAAGACTTAGGCCTTAAACTCTAACTTTCTTTTAGTTCAAAATCTTTGAAATTGAATTTTATCTCAAAACAATGTTGAATCAATTTTTTTAAATTTTGTCTTGACTCTGAACATTCCAAATTCATTCTCAACATTTCGTTTAAAGTCAAAATAAAATATAAACTTACAGAGATTTGTATTCAAATTTGAACTAGAAAAAACATCGTAATTTCTCAAAAAAAAATCGTAAAAAATTCAGAAAGCTTTTCGAATTTGTTTGAAATTTTGATTTTTTCTTCTAGATCATTTGACTTTCTCTAAATTTAAAACTTGAAATTGCCACATTTTTCTCAAAATTTTTAATTCAATATTCGAATGTAATCTAAAAATTTTAAAATTGAAAATTCATTGTTGAAATAAAAAATAATAATTCTAAGTTTAAACTTTAAATTCTGAATGAGTCAAAGTTTTGAAAAAATTAAATTTCTAAATATGCTGTGCGAAAAGAATTTTAGATTTCTAAAATTTTCTATTTCAGTTTTTAAAAACTTTCATTTTTGATCAAAAATTTAGATCTGAAATTCAAGATTTCCACCTTTTGATTTTAATTTCAAAATTTCAGATTTAAAGTTGAAAAAAATACAAACTCCAACTTTAAATCTGACATTGTTAAAGAGGAGAAATTAAAAAAAAAAGAATACGAAACAATAGCTTTCTGAACAGTTTCCTGATTTATAAAATGTATGATGCACTACTACTGAAGTGACTCCACAAAATAGGGAATCCTTAAGAAATTATGTATACATATTTATAAATAAATTTTTTTTCCGTCTTTTATATCAGGTGGTCAAGTGTATGTTATATATTTCAATAGAAATATAATAAATCGATCAATGAAAAAATTTTTGATATTACACTTCCAATTCGCCGTGCATTGCGGGGACGATCGTTGGAGCCTAGACAGCAACGGCAAGTCAAATTAAAAGGTTCATTTTATTAAATAAAATTATCAGCTATAACTATTTGTACTATGAATATTTTTGTAAAAATTTATCGATACTATCGATGTATAGTAAACACTACTGGCAATATAAAAGTATTAAACATATGGTTGAAGCGTATCTTAAATGCCACTTATTTATGTACCTATCAAAAGGTAATTAGTGAAACTATGGCTATCCTAAGTGCTCGTTTAACAATTGCTCTATGCTGTTAATTCTAAATTACACAGGGTCGCTAAAAAGTCTGAAAAAGGCCTTAGTACATCAAAACGCCTAAAACTAGAAGGTTCATACTTTGCACATAATAACTGGGTGTATTTTTGAATATATTTTTGCAGCCTTATCACAAATCGGTTTATATGTTTTTGTATATTGCTGCCATCTTAATTTTTTCCAAATACAAACATTTATTTTTTATTGTCAATTATTATTGATATCTTTAAGGCAAATTCAGTGATATAGGGCAGGGGTGGCCGACACGTCGACCGCAAGGGTTTTGAAAGTAGCCCACGAAGCTAAAGTTGAACAAATTGCTTTTACTTAAATTTCAAATTGTTGCCCTATGAAAAATTTAAAAAGTCCTAAAATTGTTTGCCCATATTCTCAGTCACCCGCAGACCATATTTAACAGAATAAGTAGCCCTTAAGGTATAAAAGTTTGGCCACACTTGATATAGGGTTTCATAGTTTTCGAGGTATGTGAGGAAAAAAGATTTCATGCAGGAATATTAGGTAACCTCGGAGTCGTCTTTTACATAGAAAACGTGAAGTATTAATACTGGAGGATAATAATTTTTTGGTAAAATATTGAACACAAAAAACTTCAATTATTTTCAATATGGCCGTCATTTTGATGTAAAAAATAAGTTAGTATTTTAATTAGTATAATAATGATTGTTCTTTTTTTTTTAAAATCGAGTGAACATTTCTTTAGATGTCAATGGGCAGCAGATTTAATACCTTTAAAACATTACTTTATGTTAATTTTGTTTTGTTTTGTAGTTTAATGGTATTACTTTATTACGACTTTATTACGAACTGATATGACAGAAAACGCAAAATTTACCCCAATCTCTTTATCGAATGTACCGGGGTGTTGTTATCGCGATGACTCATGTGCAGGTGTTTAGGAATCTAGAATATTCTAGAAGCTTCCCTTAATGGAAACATCTGGAAACAGGTGTCGGATATAAATTTATGCGGGTCCCTATTCTGATTTAGTACGGATTACCTACTATTTACTATTTAGTAAATGAGTAGTTGTTATTTGTTGTATTACATTCTGATTATTTGTATAAATAAACCGTTTAAATTCGAGGCCTCTTATAAATTAACATAACATTTTACAATATTTATTTGAAAAGATAAAATTGCTTTTGACCAGTTTCTTTCGAAATCTAACTATAATGATCATTAATTATTACTAAGTAAAACGCTGGCTTATTATTTCAATCAAGATGGCGACCTTATTGAAAAATCACTAAATCTATTTTGTAATGTCGAAATCACCCCTCTTCTCAGTTCTACTCGACTCCTGACTTCTGACTTGAAATCAATCAATCAAATTGAAATCCAATTTGGAGCAGGCGAAACTCTTCTGATTGTGAGTTTCGCCTCTGGTATAGTGCACATACTGAGTTACCGTGCTCTTCTGTCTAAACTTTCTTAACCTTTGTACCAATTTTCAATTCAGAAGAGTTTCGCCTCTGGTATGGTGAACATACTGGGTTACCGTGCTCTGATGCTTTGAAATTGGTCTTTTCATTCTTTCATGTTTTGCATATTACCTCATATTCCTCTTTTCATTTATTGTTTTTTTTCTTTGTTGCTGAAGAAGCCCCCTACGATGCTGGGCGAAACGTCGAACACTTTTAGTAGTTCTTTGACACGGTCCAATCCCGGAAGAAGTATACCATGGCATCAATGCACAAAAATATACCCAGGCATCATATACAAAGTTTGAACCTTTTGGTTTCAGCCGTTTTGACGTAACAAGACCGTTTTCACATTTTTTAGCGACCCTGTATGTATATCTAAAAGAACTAGTTTCTGAAAAGAAGCGTTCAAGTAGACAGAGAAGCCCAACTTTCGCAGGATTCTCACTAAATTAACCAAGTTTAATTTGATGTCGTGAATAGAGGTCGTCCTCATTAAGTCAGTTTTTTATTTAATAGATGATGGAGTTTCTGAAAAGAGGCAACTGAATATCCAATCTAACGAGACCACTGCGTAAAGCTTCGCAGTAAGGGTCGAAGCAATATTATCATTTTTCAGAAAAGCTCCAGTTTAAACTTTCACAAATTTTAACATTGGAAATGTTTATGTTGAGATATGGGGTGAAGTTTCGGGTTTTCGTTCAAGCTTGAAGAACAAGGTGTCGGTCGGTCGGACATACTCGAATCGCCAGTCGAGCGCTCTCGGCGTCGAGAGGCCGGCATCAAAACTGAGAGAATGTTAAGTTTACAGTTCATCGCAGTGCACCATATTCGTTTAATCCAGTGACTCTTCATTGGATAAGGCTATGGATATTAAGAGTATGAAAAATAGCGAAAAGTGTAAGACATATTGAGAGCGTAAAAAACGTTTACGAGAGATTGAAAATAGAGAATCTAGTGAGTTAAGTACGAAAACACCGCTAACAAAAACTGAACACAATAGGCGGTATCGTGAGCATGTAAAGATGCGCATACTTAAAGGTTCTGAAGTTTACACGGACTACCCAAGTCAGCGGCCCTTAACTGAGGGGTTATAATTCCATTATTATGATGTAAAATCTTACCCTAAATCCAATTCACGTATTGTCTTGAAGTACTCAGTAAACGAATGTGGTAAAATATCTGCACTTATAATTTTTAGGGCTCAAATAAATGTAAATTACTTTTACAATAAAGTTGACAAATTTTTGCTTGTAGATTAAATATATTTTAATATTTCATTGTTTTCGCTTTGTACTAAAATATTTCTTTCAAGAGCCATGAGCATAGATGCCTTAATATTATTTTGATTTAAATAATTTCGCAGTCTATTTGATTATACGAATATATTTCAATTTAAAAAAATAATCTTTCAGAAGAAACTTGGCTAATGGAAACTGTAAATTTAGAAAAGATAAACATTGCAGAAATAACCTTAAAAATAGAAAAAAGTCGAAAGAAAAATATTTGAATATTCAAGTTTTCACTCGAAATCTCAAGTCGAATACTTCGATATTAAGGTAGAAAATAAAAAAAATAGCTAAATAAGGCCAACATTTTGAATTCAGAAAAGTTGCAAGGAAAATAGTAAAAAAAATAGACAATTTTAGGAAAATATTCCAGGATTTCAAAAAATTCATAATGTTCTAAAATTTCAAAACATATGTCAACATTTTGAGGTTAAAGATAAAATTTTGCAACTAAATCAAAATCATTTGAAAAAAATTAAAATATTTCATGTAAAGTCAAGATTTTAAATAAATGACTCGTGTTCTTAAAAAAAGAGTCTTGATTAAATTTAAAACCTTAAAAATAAAAAATTAAAGCTTTAACACTGGTTGAAACCTTTATTGTAAGAGTAGAAAGTAAAGTTTGAATTTTGGGATTTTAAAATTTGAGGAAACCCACCACTCATGATTTAATAAAAAAGGGGATTTTAAATTTCGAAAAAAAAGTTGACATTACAAAATTTCGATAAAAAATCTTGAGTTTTCGATTTTATATATTTGTAATTTAAAGAATTTTTTAGGCTGAGGTCAAAATTTCGAAAATAAGTCAAAATCTTTAGAAATATTTAGAATTTATTATTTAACATAAAAATTTTAAACAAAACATAAATATTTATTGACAGTTCAATTAAAATAAATGAGATTTTGAAAGGTTAAGGAATTTTGTGAAAAAGTCATAATTTCAAGAAAATACGCTATATTTATTTTTTTAATGCAATAACTTGGGTTAGACTCGCAAGACTGATGTTCAAATTTTGAATCCGTTTGAAATCCGAAGTTTTAAGAAAAAACACAAAAATTGCAAGTTTGATGTAAAAATTTAAAAAAAGTCTAAATTGTGAAAAAAATTTATTAAATTTCGGAAAAGTCCAAAATTTGTGTTTATAATTATTTTGAAAGCATAAACGCATAATTTTGTAAAGAAAAGTAAAAATTTGGAGAGTACTCCAAATCTATTTTTGACAAATTTTCGACATTTTGAGTTTCGTTCAAATGAAAAAGTCAATAAGTTGACAATGAAAATTTTTTAGGAACGTAAATCCCAAAGAAATTATCAGTGATTGACAACTGCAAGATTTTAATACATTTAAATTGCTATCATAACAAACCTTCTGATGGAAAATTCTCATTTTTTGGATGTAGAATGGAAATTGTTACTGCTCTATACTGTCTGTTTTATAAATTTGTGTATCTTAGTAATCCAAATCATCGTAAAAACGTGAAAGAAAATAGATTTCTGACGGATTTTCTTTAGATTAGAAAATTTTAACCTCACTGGATAAATAAGACTTAAAAATTACTCTTGAGGGATCAACCAAAATAATCAATAAGTAATCGAGTGCCGGGTTCGCTACGTTCTCTTCTAAAAAAAAAGTAGAGCACACTTGATACATTTGAACATCCGATAAAATTGTAACTGACATAAATTGAAATGTATTATTATTAAACGGCGCGAGTATAATTAAATACCATATCTGTTTCTAATTTAAAGCCCTTATCGCTTCCCATTTTCGTTTTTAGATTCATCTAAGTGTTTAGTTCATTACGACAAGCGTATTTTTGATATTAAGAAATTTCATTATCTTTGCGATTCTGTGGAGGGAGATTCAAGTGACGTTATTGAATCATTGTCAGTATCAGCTAATTATTATTATTAATTAATTATGCAAGACCGCTTTAAAATAAAAGAACAGGTCCAACCGTCCTAAACATTTTTTAATTCACAAAAACCACACAACCCGGTCTAAGACAACTAATTAGCTGTATTAAAGGTTTTAGAGCTTTCGGCAAAAAAAGGGAATTAATTTTATTTATTCCCATAATAGCCGAAAAATAAAACGATCATGCAAAGCGAAAATGGCAATCAGTACAGCTCTAGTTTTAATTAGAAATAGGTACAGTAACTTTAAACAATGTCCAGCGTTGTTAAATCCAGGGTGTCAAGCTAACATCATTACTTCAGCATTAGTTAAAAAATTGTAATTTTCTTTAAAAGAGTTTGAAGTAATGTACCATATGGATCAAATCACAGCTAAACGAATTCACGTGTGATCTGGAATAAAATAAACAAAATCACAGAACCAACCTCAATTTTTAAGATTGATAAATTTGCCATTCAACTGCCCTCTAATGTTTTTTTCGATGATCCTGATTTCAGTGAGAAATAATCTAAATAGATTTATTAACTGAAACAAATTTATTTTGGGAGTAATTAGAAATTCCATTGAAATTTGAAAAAATTAACTTCATTTTCAAGAAAACAAATTGGTTTGAATGCACCTGGTCATTTAAAAGTCCATTCAAAGAAACAAAAATATGACATGCAATTCAAAGACCATAACTTCTTGTCGGGAAGAACAATTACATGACCGGGGCAATAAATTTTAGGATCAAGAGGAAACTGAAAACAAAATACTTTTATCCCAAGAAGAAAAGACCTGGAATAACACTTTTACGACAATTACTACTTACGAGCACCCTGTGATCTCTTCATTGTAACGTTGCCTTTCAAAAACGAAAGAAAAATGGGCGAGGCACATTCAGTGTCAATAAAATGATTCTTAAACTTGTAAAAAATAGGGATGACACGTGTGAACCACTTTTTTTTTTTTTAATAAATTGAAAAAAAAAATAATATTTCCGGTCAATAAGGGTCTACCATGAAGAATGTGAACCACTTGTCGAAATGACAAATTTCTGAATTGTACTACTTATCCAACCAGGGGGTTCAAACAAACTCTGAAGGAGCATAAAATTCATGTGGTGTAAGACACATCTGCAGTCAGCCTTAACGTCATTTTAATCGCCCAAGCAATAATACAAGAAGATTTCCGTTCCGTTTCTAATTTATCCTATTGTACTGTCAAGTAAGATCACTAAAATGTACAGAATGATAAAAAGGGTATCCATATGACACCGATTTTCAACGACTTTTATGGCATCAGCAAAGAAGGACTTATTAAAACTTTCTGTTTAATAATGGTAACTTACGGCACCACTTGTGCACCCTTTTTTGCAGCCCGTTTCTTAAAATAGCAAAAGAAGCTGAAGAACAATTTCCATTAGAAAGTAAAATAATCAGTCGCAATTTTTATATGAACGACTTATCAACAGATTTGATCTCAGCTAAAATTGTTAGTAATTTTATTCAGCTATATTTGTATCCTAGTGTAAACGGGCAAGGAAATTTAGTCTCAGATACCTGAGATTTCTATTATAAAATAAATCTCTAATCTAAACGCACCCTTAGGGTTAATTCATCTGATCATTACAATGCTTAACTTATAATACAATATATAGGTCCTTTTTATTTTCAGAGATATCGGCTGTGGAAATGTTAACTAAAAGAGCCTGTATATTATTTAAAATTTTGTTTGGATCAATTCTAATTTCAGTACTACTGAGTAATAATGTAAGATCCCCGTAATTATAAATCTATTCTTAAGCTTTATATCTGTAATTTTGATCATTTCTTGCATTGGTTTGCTATTTATTATATTATTAGGATTTTATTGAAGCTGCAAGACTTCAAGGGGGCTGGAATGTTCCGATTTCTTTATAAATTCTTTACCTGCTAAGGGACTGTCGACCTCTTACTTCTAAATCATGCCCCTGTGATAAGTAGATCATATATCTTGTTTGTAAGCGGTAGCTAACTGACTTCAATATAAAGTAGTCAATAGACCATAAACAGGAAACATATTTTTTAACCACTGTGTAGTATGAGGTGCCGTTCAGGACATAATAATTTTTTATGAATATTTAATAAATCAAACCATTTATATTAAATTTGAAATTATATATTATTTCTTTCTTGCAGTATATTTAATTTCAATGAATATGGATATTTTAATCTTCTGTTAAAAATTTTATATAAATATTCGTAAATATCTCTTACAAAGATTTTATGTGATTTCAAAAATATTTATATAAAGTGTGATATATCAAACCACCGTAGCGGGCGCTAGAAGCGCTGGAACTTAAATTAAGGTTTGAAACTTTTTTTATTTTATTATTTACTTATTTATTTATTATTATTTTGTTATTATTATTATTATTATTATTATTAGCATGCTGTCACTTTTTATGTCAGATTTTAGTGCTATTGATAAATATGTAAATATAATCAAGATTCAGGTGGCGACAACGAAAAATAAAATTGATATATAAATAATACCATACTCCATGCCCGATTCGTGCGGCTACTATCGCCTCTCACGGTCGTTTCATGTATCACAGTTTATATAAATATTTTTAAAACCACATAAAACTTTCATATAAAATATTTAAATAGATTTATGTAAAATTTCTATCAGGAGAATATAAATATTCATTTTTACAGAAATGAAGTATATTTCAAGAACGAAACAATATATAATTTAAAATTTTACATATATTGTTTGATTTATTAAATATTCATGAAAAATAATTATGTTGTGAACGGCGCCTCATAGTGTACTGGTCCTTCGAATATTTAACAACAATCAATTTAAATACCCGAATAGTGATCGGCATCGGCAGTTCAGATTTCTAGCCCAATATTCGGGATGCAGTAGACCCGTGTAAAAATGTTTGGAACGTGGTATCCGAAAATCAATTTTGGCGAACTATAGAGTACTTTTCCCTTATAGTCCGAAACTTTTTGAAAAAGAGCATCTTGCAATCTGAATAATTACATATAAAAATGATGAGATAAAATCTATACTTAAGATTATACAATATTAAACTTCACGAATTAAGCAACAACAAAATAATAATAATAATAAATAACACAAGGTTTATTACAGAATTAACGTAATACGTATTGTTGTAAATCAATACATATTTTATGTAATTATTATTATTTACTACTTCGAAGATACATAGATAGTTGTCGTGGTGAATTACAAGGGATGTCGGATAAAACAAGGCTTTTCGTCACTAAGATTCTAGCCTTAATAATCTAAATAAATAAAGGTTTCATATTTCAACACGATCGGTAAAGAGGTTATGAAATTATTAATTAAATTATTTTTTATAACAACTTTGAAAGTCTGCAATTCGAAAAGTAAACATTTTTTATTAATTTTTTTTCGTAATTGGTATTTATTTATCATTCCGAATCAACTGCCAACGTTGTCTTTGAAATTTGTAAATACCCTGTATAACCTTGTATGTTAAATAAAGTGTTAATTATGTTTCTATTTGGTGTTATCATTTCCAATGTCTCCGTTGGTTGCAAGGATTGCGAAATCTGTGAATTTTTTAATCATAAATTTCCTTCCTTCCAAAGTCTCATTGTTTTCCCTTCAAAATCTTAACTGCCCCTTAAACTGCAAAATTTCAATTCTTACAATTATTCAAACAGATAAATTGCAAGCAAGAAATTTGGAAACTTTTTTGTTTAAAAAATTTTTTTTATTTTATCCCAAAAAATTTGATTTTTCTTTAAAAATTTAAGGCTTAAACTTTTAATTATTAATTTCTTCGTAAAATTTTAATTTTAAAATTGAATTTACATTCTCTTTGAATTTTGAGTTTAAAAATTCCAATGTTCGACTGTGCACAATTTAATTATAATCTTTTAATAAAACTTTGGCTTGTCTAGCTTTGGAAAGCGTATGTATGCATAATTTTTGGAATTTGTAAGTAATTCGTTATATCGATATTATAAGAAAAACTATGAAAGACCATTATTAAAAACCATGAAAATTTCCTTTCACGATGTTATCTAACTTGAAATACCCATGTAATAAATCGAATTTTCCAGGCATAATTTAAAATAAATAACAAATTTGCGTGACTTTCCATTTGTTTTGATGCAAATGGCAAGATTCAGCTTGATAAGGCTTTTCCTAAATTTAATTATGCTTGCTTATATATTCATTGCTACGCATTTTACTACAGCGTTATTAAATGACACGTATAAAAATGGGGAATAACTTAAAAAAGGGCTTAACTTAATTATTTGCAAATTCGTTTGCAGCTTTAAATAGTAAATAAAACAATCATTCTATTAAATTACCATTCAATTTTTTAACATCCCATCACTGTTTAATATTTAAATCTATACATGATGATTAAAAACTGTTTCAGGATGTTTTCAAATTGAATGGAAAATTAAAAAATAAAATCACTGTTTTACATAAATTGTTTTCCAAAATAGTTTAATTTTTTCCAAATTGTGCTAAACTGTAGAGACGATTTGAGCAAAATAGGTTCAGTGCAGAGTACAATGCTTATTTGAGTCACCATGTAATAATAAATAATAAGGTAATCAGTGGCGGCTGGCGTATAGGCGCTGTGGAACTGCAGCACCCCCAATTTCGCTTAGGAGTTTTTTTTTCTTAACATTTTCTAAACACTTTTCGTTACACAATTTTTTGTAGAAATTTTAAATTTTCTCTGATTTCTTTTTATAGAAATTTTAGGTTTCTTTCACGAAGTTACATTTAAAAGCCGATTTTATTTTTAATTTTAATCAAATTCACATTTTCAAAAACTAATTGTGACCAAATCACATTTTCAAAAACTTTTGTAAAAGTTTTGAGGAAGAAAAATCTATATTTCAAACAGGAATTAAAGTATTAAGAAAAAAACTCAAATTTATTTGAAAATGTCAACATTTTGAGAAAATAATTACAATTTCAAGAAAAAATCTAAATTGAACTCATCTCGGATTTTACTATTTCCCTAAGAAATAAGTTAATGCGGTATCTTCAAATTTTTATCTCAAATCTCAATTTGTATACAAATTTTGAGTTTTTTTCAGATATTTCGATTTTTTTTAAAAATTTTAGTTTTTTCTGCAAAGTTTCCATATTTCCTAAATATTTTATAAAAAAAATTTTCACTAAATTTCCATTTTTCCTGAAAGTATTGTTCTTAAAATTTCGTCTAGAAATTCCAACTTATCCAGATTTTTCTTTATGTTCCTCTAATTTGCTTTAAAAATGTCAAGTTTTTTCACGACAATTTGACAATATAGAGTTCATTTTATTTTGTAGTTTTGACAAAAGATGTTTGGAAAAAACCCTGAAAGCTCTATAAAAATTTTAATATTTTGGGAAAAACAATAAATTTCGACTTTTTTGTAAAGATATTTCAAATTTTTTTCAAATTTCGATTTTTTCTCCAAGAAAATTTGCTTTTTTCCCTATGAAATTTGTGTTTTTACCCAAACATTTTATACAAAGAATTTTTTTTTGAAATTTCAATTTTTCCTGCAGCTTTTGTCTTTAAAATATTTTTTCTTGTAGAAATTTTGATTTCTCTCTAATTTGTTTTGGAAATTTAAAAGTTTTTTAACGAAATTTTATTTTAAAGTTCATTTTATTTTATGATTTTGATCAGAAACTGAAAATTATTAAGTATAAGTTTAGGGAAAATAAACTCTGCATAAAAATAAAAAAACTTTGGGAAATATTTCAAAATTTCAAGAAAAAATGAATCCTGTAAATGTCACCCTTTTTTACAATTTGATATTTCTCTAAAAAATTACTGCTACTGTGGGACCAAAGAAAATTCTGAATCAAAATTTCCAATTTTTCTAGAAATGTTAAATTTATTCTTGAAATTCTTAAGTCCAAACTCAAAATTCAAATTTTGATAAAAAAAATCGAAATTTAAAAATTAAACTCAAGATTTTAGGAGAAAGCAGATCATATTTCTAGAAAAAGTTGAAATTTCTTATAAGTAAACAGCATTTTTCAAAAAAAATAACATTTAGGAATTAAAGAAAGAACATTTTTTTTGTAAGAAATCAATTGTAAAAATATTCATATAATTTCGATTTTTAAAGTGGGAATTATTTCTTGGGAAAAAGAGTCAACATTTCTAGAAGAGTCTCAAAATTTTGAAAATAAAATTAATCAAAATGTTTAAAAAAATGCATTAACAATTTACTGTTCTAATTAAATTTTTTTCTAGTAATTTTAAAGTTCCAGAGAAATTTCAAAAATCAAATATTCCAGCTTGAAGCCAATTTTTTGTGATTAAAATTCAAATTTTGACAATTTATTTGTACATAAAATGCAAGTTTTTTTGGAAATTTGTTTCAATTTGCACAATTTTAAAAATAGAAAATTTTGCTATTATTTTTTTTTAATTCGAGTGTTATTTCGAAATTTTTCTCAAAAAATGTAAATTTAAAAAGAAAAACAGTACTACTTTTAAAAAATAAAGCCAAAGTTATCAAAGTCAAATGTTAAAAAATTTTGAAATTTTCATAGAAAGTCAAATTCTTAAAAGAAAATAAGGATGGTCGACATTTTCAATAATTTTAGGAATGTAAATAAAAAACGAATTTTTGGAAAAATATCGACATTTAAAATAAATTGCAGAGTTTTTAATTAAATTTTCAAAGAAGTTAAATTTTTTGAATATTGGGGAAAACTCAAAATTTTCGAAAAATTCGTTTTTATCAAAAAAGTTGAAATTTTGAAAAGGTAAAATTTTGAAAAAAGTCGAAATTTTCAATAGTTCAAGTTTAAAAAGTAGAAGATTTTATTGGAAATGTTTTAAAAAATGTATAAATCAAATGTTAAAAAAAGTTCAAACTTTTTAAAAAAAAATCATGTTTTCAAAGAGTCAAAATTTTGAAAAAAAAGTCGAAGATTTGAAATGGAGTCGAAATTTTTCGAAGTATTAGTCGAAAATTTCAATAAAAGGTTTCAAGAAATGCCTGACTTAAAAAAAACAATTTTCAAATAAAGGATTAACAGTTTGCAAAAAAAGTCAAAATTTCGAAAATATTTAAAATTAAAAATAGTCACAATTTTAAAGTCTTCCAAAAATTTTAAATTTTGGAACATGACTAAAATTTTGAAAAATTCGAAGATTTGAAAAAGGCCGGAATTTTCAACAAAGTGGGAATTAAAATAAAAAGTTGAAAATTTCAAAAAAGTGCAAATTTAAGAAAAGGTTAAAATGTTCAATAATGAAAGTCAGGAAAAAATTTTCAAAATCTTTCAAATTTCCAAAAGAAGTCAAAATTTTGCAAAAGAAAATATTTTTAAAAAGAAAAGGTCGAAATGTTATAGTCGAAATTAAAAAAACATTAAAATTTGTAAAAGATTCGAGAATATTTATTGAATTTACGAAAGAATTCGAAATTTTAAAAAAGCTTAAATTTTGAATAGTTGGGAAATTTGCACTCAACTTTTCAATAAAAACCAAAACGTCGAAACCGGAATATTAAAAACAAGTGAAAATTATCAGATAGATCGAGGTTTTCAAAAGTCAAAATATTCAGAAGTTAAAATTTTGGAAGAAGTTTAAATTTTTGGTGGTTAAAATTTTAAATCAAAATGGAACATTTTTTTAAATAGTTGAAATTTTAGGTCAAAAAAATTAAAATTTTGAAAAAATGTGAAACATTTTATAAAATTTCAAAGTTTTCAAAAAAATCGAAATTTTGAAAGAATTTCGAAAACTAAGAAGTTGCGAAATCTTCAACAACAAAAAATCAAAAAATTATAGAAACTAAGCAAAAAAATTTTGGAAAATAGTTGACATTTAAATAAAAACCAGTCAAAATTATTAAAAATCGAAATTTTCAATAAAAAATTATAATTTTCCAAAAAAAAATTATAAACTAATATGAAATTTAGAAAAAAGTCGAAAAAGTCAAAAGTCCACTTTTAAAAAAAAATTACTTTTTCAGAAAAAGTAAGAATTTTCAAATGCTAAAAATGCAAAAAGAAAACAGAACACCACCAAAAAGTCTAAATATTTACGAAAATACGGATATTTTTAAGAGTATTCACAGTTTTTCAGAAAAGTCAATACTTATAAATAAAATAAGGTCAAGATTACAAGACAAAATGTAAATTTTGCAATAAAGTCGAAATTTGGAAAAAATCCAACGTTTCAGAAAACGCGACACTATCAAAAAATTTTCATTGTCAAGTTTTCAAAGAAATCTAAAATTTTCGATAAGTAACGTTTTGAACATGTCGAAATTTTCAGTCGAAATCCAAAAAATTTTAAAAGGTTAAACATTTCCGCAGCACTCCCATTAGTTTTGGCTACGAGCCACCACTGAATGTAATGATTTTGGGATAAAAATACAGTACATTTTTATGCATATATATATATATATGATATTCGATATATTTAATGATAATCCAAAATTAAAAAAACGAATACATGTACATATATTGCATAAAACTGGTTTTTATTGTTCTAACATATTTGAAGTTGAAAAATTTAAACTAATTTTGATGAATGTCGCTAACAAAAAAAAGGTTGGGAATCATTGCTATATCCGAATCGATCAAATGATTGGCTAATCCAGATTATTAGTTATTGAGTCTATAGCGTTTTCAGAACAATGATAAAAAATATGATGTATATTTTCAGACTTTAAAAAAATTGGCATTAAACCCTTTTTTCTTTACTTTATCAAAGTTTTACGTAACAATTTCAGTGCGAACAAACTTTGCGGCAAGCTGAGTGATATATATTATATTTTAAATAATTCAAAAACATGAGTTTGCACGATGAAACTTTTTTAAAGTGAATACAGTAGAGATTATTTAGTACAAAATTAATGACCTTTATGATCCAGGGAATACAAAACGAGACTAATATTCTTCCCAGACACAAACCCAGACGCTGAAAATTCTACGATACATTAGAGAAACATAAGAGAAAGAAAGTGTTATTAGTAAAGCAATATATTTAGCATATAAAGCAGAATCTAATGAACTTTAATTGTATTACCTATTTGAATACTAACTACGAACGTTGCTAATTTCTAATTTCGAAACAGTTATTACTAATCTCATGGATCTTATTCAGTTATGCACTTATCAAGTAATAATTTGCACATTACTTCAAAAAACAATTATTAATAATTACGATTATTACCCTTCCCTGTCCACATATTCTCACTAGACGATCTCACCTTAGGCGAAATTCTGATAAATAAAAATTAATGTATATAATGAGCTTAGCATTTTTAATACTGACGCAATCAGGCACGTAGCCAGGGAGGGTGCTGAGGGGTCACCCAGGTCCACCCTTGGTGCCGTTACTGCAAGCAAGTATTCTATTTAAGTTTCGGAAAAAGCCCAAAATCGTCCAGAAAAGAGAATACGAAAGCTGTATCCATTTACGTTAAGAATTTTTCATAAATTTAACTTACACTAGATTAAATGATTTACAACTCTTCACAACCTCATTCCCACAGCCATTTTTAGATCGAGATAATGGATCCGGCTGGTAACACGTCAAAAATTGTAATATATCGAATACCCTGCAATGCCATTAACTAACACTGAATGTTGAGGCATTTGGCTTCAGCATATACGATGGTGCTACATTTGATGGTGCATTCATAAATAAAAATATTTAGAAGTTTTTCTAAAATATGTGTCAAATTAAACTGAAATGGGGGAGAAGTTCAGATAATCATACATATATTTTATCCTAAAATACAAATTACTTTTCTAAAAAATTCTATTTCTTGTGTTCATTAAAGTCACTAAAAGTTGAAGCTACGTACAAAATACTCGAGATTTTTGGCTAACTACCTGCTTAACTATAAGAGGGTACTGGTACTGATTTATAATTTAGCTTTATAAAGTTTGAAAGTTTAAAGAACCAGATAGTTGCTTGAAGATCTAATTTACACTTTTCTGTAAGTATTAACTGCTGTAAGCAATTTGTTTTAATCCTTAGCATTACAAAGGCTTTCGCCACCCAAGAAAAGGTGTACTTCTGGAAGTTACTGAAACTGTCCGACATTGCACCCGCCATCGTAGTTTATGCATTTATCGAATAAAATATTTTGAAATTGGTATTATTTGAAATTACATTAGCGCTATATAAAAAGTTGAAAGTATATTTATTCCATACACCTTTAATAATGCAGCTCTATTACTCTCTGAATGTAAACATAAGTTCCGAATCCATCGAAATGCAAAAATATTTGCGCTTGGCATGACGCAACATCAAATATTACATTTTGCTTAACAGAAAACAGAATCCTCTGATTGCATATTTGAGTCATTCGCAAACATCGCCAATGTGTTAACATTCTCAGAATGTTTATTATTTTTATATAATATGCATTTTCTTTCATAACAAAGGCCGGAGTCTTTATTTAGGCCCGTCTATTCTTGGACTCGTTATCCCAAAATATGTAATTAATAATAGATCAATCGTTTTAGTGACTTAATATTTAGAATTCAGTAATTTATAAAACACGTTAAACCAGGGCCGGATCTAGACTTGATAAGTAAGACACTAACCTGTTTGAGATATGACCCCTTTATAAATCCGGATATTATATGTCAGTGCCAAATAGGATTTTCTTGCCGGCCCCCAAGACAGTGGGGCCCTAAGCTATAACTTGTATAGCTTATACAGTGCTAGTCTGTAACTTGGAATACATTCAGTAGATCAAAGACAGTTTTTTTCGGAAATATGTTTGGACACGTCGATTAATATTTTAAATTGTACTCTTTTTAATGCAGGAAAATGTTATACAGAATGTTCCAAATTTAAGATATGACGTCATCACCAATTTTTTTAAAAGGCGCCCCTATTTTTTCTTAACTATTCTTAAAAGATATATCAAGTTACGTATGCGTACCAAATTTCAATTTTTTAATTCTGGTCATTTAAAAGATATTTAACAAATATTAACTAGGGTGGGTGCACCAGTCCCAATAGTACACCATTTTCAATTCAGATATAAATATTAATTTTCTTTTAAATTTTTCTCCAATTTTTCTGCGATAGGTAACTTTAGCGTACCATGTAATTATAACTAAAAGTGATTCAAGCGCTATCTACACAGGTTAAAACTATCTGTTCCAAAACGTGATTCGTTCACTTTGTTCTGGGTGACCATTCTTCTAAGCGCACGTACGACGGTAAGTTATTTTAATCCTTTGAAATCTTTGTTTACATCAATTTTTGTAGGCTATTTTCGTGTTAAATGCATATTATAATACATATATCAATAATATTACATATTATTTTCTCAGAAAATACTAATTTGAATCGATAATTGTCTTTGGAAAACTAATGGAGCACAAATTCTATGGATTTCCAGTAATATTCCATTTGGTCAACAACTGGTGATTAACCTGCGTAATATTTTTTTTAGTTTTTTTATTACATTTATATTCACTTATGATGCCCTAGTAAAGTATTATAACAAGCTCTTCAAAAATTCACAATGTTCCAATCGTTGATCGGTGGTATAATAGTGGTGATATCTATACTATAAATTTGTTCCAATAATTTACCACTTATTACTTTTTTCACCGACACTGTTCCACGGAAAAAAACGTTTTTCAGATATAAAGAGAAAGACGTCATAAAAGCAATAGAAGAAATAAGCAAAGGTGACAAAATGAGAGAAACATGCCAAAAATTCTTCCCACAAAATATTCCTCACACAACAACTATAAATAAAATGAAACTGAAATACCCTTGCAGAGAAAAATGGAACCTCCAACCATATTGATCGTACAAGAAGAAGTATTGCTTAAATCCTGGATAATAGAGGTAGCAAAAAAGAAGAAAAAACTGTCAACCAATAAGTCCAGCATTTGCAATAGTAGTTGTGTGGCCGTCTGAATCTTCAATTAAAGGCAACCAGAAAAAGCGTAAGATTAGCCCGCCTGATGCAGTAAACAGCTGTAAATGGATAAAATATTGGAAAGAAAAAAAAAGATCAGGAAAGAAAAAAAAGAAATAAAAGCTTCGACAACGAATAAAGACAAAAGTCAAAGAAAAATAGGAAACAGGAAACAGATTCAGATGAAAAAAAAAGGAAACTTTCCAAAAAAATAATAAACAGTAATAAAACGATTAAGAATTTATTCAGATTCTGATGATGAGAATGTACTTTTCTTTGTTCATAAATCTTTGAAGATCACCCAAAAACCAAAGAAAGGCGATTACGTAATTAAGTATGAAAGGGAATATTTTTTCTGGGACTGTTGTGATGATTGCTTACAATTAGTATAAACTTAATTAAGTTCAATATTATTGATAATAAAGTTATTCTTCATTAAAAACATTAACTTTGTTTACCGGTCTACTATTGGCACAATACCTGGTCTATTGCTGGTACAATCTGGTCCACCTTAGGCACATTGAGACTTGCCACATTCACTTTTAAATAAAAATAAATCTAATGGTTATTAAAAAAATCGGAATAAACTATATGATGATATGATAGGCAAGGAATACGATGTCCTTTTTTTATAATGATTGATGTAATAATTGAGTTACATTATCAAATTTTGTTTCAAAATGTCTCTTAAATGGTTTGTTACTGGTGCACCCACCCTAATTTAAAAAATCAAGAAATCTGATTCAACTCAATAACTTTCTTCAATAAATTTTCAAAATGTTGTCCATTTACTAACTCACAATAACTTAAACAGAACTGAAACTCGTTTTGAACATTTCTAATTACCTCGCGGAAAATTAGTCCACACTCCTGTCTTATTCGTCCTTTCAACTCCTCAATATTTGCAGGTTTGGTCTTAAGAACTTTGCTCTTTAAATACCTCCATAAGAAATAGCCCATAGGTGTTAAGTCCGAAGACCTGGATGGCCATTCAAAAGGTCCTCTTCACCAATCCATCTGCCTGGAAATTCATCATTCAGATACAGACAGGTCTTACAAAATGAGGAGGGGTGCCGTCTTGTTGAAACCAGGTGTTTCTATTCGGAACATCAGCTTCGACC
Source organism: Dastarcus helophoroides (assembly GCA_028583605.1). Lineage (NCBI taxonomy): Eukaryota > Metazoa > Arthropoda > Insecta > Coleoptera > Bothrideridae > Dastarcus > Dastarcus helophoroides. Next base: position 25,249,952 of record CM053325.1, on the reverse strand, counting down.
GGACCAGGAAACAAAATAGCTAAATCAGGAATCAGCTCTTCCTGCAAGAATTCTAAATATCCTGACCCATTGAAGTTTCCTTGGAAGAAAGTTGGTCCTATAACTCGATCACCAACAATCTCTGCCGAAACATTGACTTTGTCTGGATGTTGGGTGTGGCCTTCCCTCATCCAGTGTGGGTTGTTTTCTGCCCAGTAATGACAATTTTGACGATTTAGCTCCCCATTTAACATAAACGTTGATTCATCTGAAAACAGGATATTTTTATGCTTAGAACATTTCTGTCCAGTAGATCCATCATTTGTTCCAAAACTCGAGTCTTCTATCCAGATCATCTTCTAAGAGTTCATAGATGATTGTCATTTTATAAGAATGAAATTTGTGCATTTTCAGAATTCTTGCATCTGAAGACTGGCTAATTTCGAGTTCCCTACATATCTGACTATGGGGACATGAGGATTTTCCTGGACAGAGCGAAGTCCAATAATTTTGACATCTTCATCGAGGGCATTGTGACGGGGATTACTTGTTTTTCTTCAATACCCATTTTCCCGAACCTTTTTTTCAATCTTGCTTACGGTACTTTGCGATATGGGTGGTAAATCAGGACACTTCTTTCTGAATAAACGAATAACTTCATTTTGTGTTCTTGTTTTATCTCTGTGGCCAATCATTATTAAAAGTTCAATCTTGTGGATTTTAGTTAAGTACGGTATTTTGGTCGATTTTTTAATAAATGATATTTCTCACTAAACGAAAAACTAATACCCCCTTCGATCAATATGATACTACTCTTCTTATTTGTTTTTATTTTTTTTATAAGATTGTGATAAGATGTCAACCCAATTTGACAAACAATGTCAAACAAATACCTTCTGATACGCGATTTTTAAACTTTATAAAAACTGTATTGAATTGAATCAGATTTCTTGATTTTTCGAATTAGTTACTAAATTTATAAATATCTTTTAGATGAAAAGTAATAAAAAAATCAAATTTCGTACACATATGTAACTTGATATACTTTTTCAGAATAGTCAAGAAAAAAATAGGGTTGCCATTCAAATAATTTGTTGATGACGTCATATCTTAAATTGGGGCACGCTGTATAAAATTTTTCTACATCAAAATAAGCGCAAATTAAAATATTAATCGAGCATGGTAAGGTGGTTCTATACACTTCCAACTTAAAGAATGAGGCCAAGGAAGGCCGAAACTAGTCTATGATTGTGGTTGTACATATTTTCAATTTTGAGCATGTTTAAGTGTTTAATTAGAGAACATTTTTTTGGTCATTTTTAAGAAAAAAACTGTCTTTGATTTACTAAATTTATTCCAAGTTAGGCACTATTTCTAGCGGGTGTTTTTTTTAGTTGGAGGTTAACTTTATATGGAGTACTACTTATTATAAAGGCAAACGGATTTTGTCGATGGGGCTAATCGTGGCTAAACTTCTAGAAATATTTTTAACTTCCCTCCACTACCGGTTATACCGGAAGTAGACATCAACTTTCTTATTTTAAATAGCAACCCCCAAGTTATATATTTATTTGGATTTTACGTAAAAAAATAAGGTGAGTTTATGTATACATGTTTATTGTTACCTTTGATAGTTTTAAAGATATTTCAATTTTTCGAAAAAAAATGACAGAAAAAAGGGTTATTTTGACTCTTTGTATCTTTTTTATTATTTGCAGTAAAAACATGAAATTTGGGTCGAAATCGCGGAATATTATAAAGTCTATAATAGCGTAATCAGACTTTACATTTATTATACAGGGTGATAAAAATTTTATAATCTTTACTGTTTTTGTTTTTTTCAAATAAACTCTATTTTTTTAAATAGAAACTATGTGTTTTTTAAATATTTTTGGATCCTGCACTTAAAAAGAAGAAAAAAAGTTATATCACTTATTTTTTTAAATGTTGTGCCGTTACAGAGGCATTTTACATAAATCTCAAATTAAAAAGAATTAAACATCCCTTTTTTGTTCAAGTAGGAAATTAACTGTAGACAATAAAAGCTTAAAGAATTAATCATAATAAGTAATAGGAAAATAAAATAAATGACAAAAAATTTACATCAAAAACAACAAGGACGGTCTTCTGTTTCAATACATTTAAAGGCATATTTTAAGATTTCGAACTGAGTAACCTTTTTAAGCACATCCGATTGTTCCTAGCATTAGGCTTGTCATGCAGTAGTCATAAAAAAATTACTAAATAATTTCCATTTCGCTTTTTATTCTAAAATTTAACGCTTACAAATCCTGAGTTCTAATCTAGCAGCATAACAGTTAGAGGACGCATTTTCTTGAACATTTGTTGTTGATTTTCATTACTCCAAAAATGAGAAGTCTGTTTAACAATCATTTTTACGAAATTTACATTTGTGGCTCCCTAAACATTTTTCAATAAGTATTCTAACAATTAACCAAAAATTTATTTTTTCTTGTACGATTATCTTTTAAATGTTATTTACCTTAAAATTTTAGGCCTTGTGGTTATGTTTTTTTTTTGAAAATTTTGTTGTCTACTACCAAGTTGTTACTAGAGAAAAAAAGATGTATTTTTCTTTTTTATTTTGAATTATATCTCTGTAACGGTGCAGAATTTAGAAAAATTAGTCATATAACTTTTTTCTCCTTTTTACGTGAAAATGATTAAAAAACGCATAGTTCCTATTTAAAAAACCAGAGTTTTTTTAGATAAAACAAAAACAATAAAGATCATAAAATTTCCATCACCCTGTGTAATAAATGTAAAACCTGATTACGTTATCATAGTCTCCACAATACTCCATGACTTCGACCAAAATTTCATGTTTTTACTGCAAATAATAAAAAAGATACATAGAGTCAAAATAACCCTCTTTTCTGTCATTTTTTTTTCGAAAAATTGAAATATCTTGAAAACTATCAAAGGGAACAATAAACATGTATACTAAACTCACCTTATTTTTTTAGGTAAAATCCAAATAAAATATAAAATTTGGGGGTTGCTATTTAAAATAAGAAAGTTAATGTCTACTTCCGGCATAACCGGAAGTGGGAGGAAGTTGAAAATATTTTTAAAAAGTTGCTTAGCTTTGATTAGCCCCATCGACAAAATCAGTGTACCTTTATAATATGTGATACTCCATATAAATGTAACCTCCCAACTAAAAAAAAAAAAAAAACACCCGGTATTCTAATGCACAGACCAATAGGTTTGAACATGTATTAGATTCAAAGTTGGAAACCTATTGGTCGTGCATTAGAATCCTTGTCGTCTGGGAACTTTCCTAGAGAGCAATCGCTTCGCTAGGTGACAGTGTTTCAAACTGGTGGTAGTTCAGCTACCTATGATTCACTATGCACGCCTGGAGGGCTGCATGAATTTGCAGTCTAGGTTGTATTTTACTTGCATACTAGCACTATATTTAAATTCAGTCCGTCATTTAATAAAATAAATAAATAAATAAACACATCCAGACAAGAACAACTTGTTAGGAAATATTGATTATACCATATACTATCCATAAATCCTCAAGCTACTTCTAATCATCGTTATATCTCTTTTTATTTCTTTCCAAAATGATATTCAACCACTTCTCTCTTTTTTATTAATTTTGTATGCGTATAAATATGGATAATATGTGGTTTGGAGTTTGTGTTAATGTTTAAAGTGTCTAATTAACTAATGGTTTATGAACTCCATACAAGATGGAAAGTTTTATCTTAAACAATCGTATAATTGAAGGAAATTGCTTTGATGTTTGGTAATTTTACAGGTTTTCTCTATATCTTCTACAATATTTTATGTTTGAGTAACTCGGTGGGAGTCTGATTGTGAGAGTAGCGTATTTACATACCCTAAGAACTTGGATTAAATGTGTTGTATAAAAGAATGATTCCGAATTCTAACCTGATATTACTCAGGCGTATGAGTACTGTATTCACAACCGATTGGTATTTGTCGACAAACACCATTTTCATTTGAAAATTAAGAGGTTTGTAATACACAGTTTTGGGCTTTTTAAGAAGAATTGGTGATGCATGAAATAGAAGAGGGATAGAGAATCTTTTTATATGCCAGGTTCAAATATTTACAATTATTTCTGTATCCAATCTCCGGCGTACTGAGAAATAAACAATAAATATTTATTTGTCATAAAATTGGGCAAAAATTCGCCTCGCTTTCTAATTTCAAATTTAAAATCAAAATTTTCGCAAATTTTTTTTTTAATTTTATGATTAAACTCGAAATTTCAGAAAAGTGATAAAAGTGCTAGGATAAAATTCGAAGGGTTAAAGTGACATTGCAACCTTTTAGAAATTAGAGTTGGAGATTCGAAAAGAAAAAGTCGAAATTTCAGAAAAATTGCGGAGATTTAAAAAACACCCGTAAATTTTTTAAATTTTAATTTTAAAACGGGAATTTCTCACCGACTTCAAGTCGAAATTCTGAGACCAAATTCGAAATTCTAGAAACGAGTTCAAAATTGAAATTTGAAACTTAAGCTTAATTTTCAAATTTCAACTTTTGATTCGAAATTTTCAGACAAAGGAAATTTAAAACTTAAATTCTTTTCGAAACTTGATTGAAAAAGTTAAGATTTCCAGTTTCAGCTTGAATTATTCTTCCTATTAGACACTTATTGGACAGAATCATGCTTAAAAACCGATAGATTTAGACGACTTAAGCGAGAACACCTTTTCTCTGTAGAATTAAGCGTTCTTTTAGATTTTCGGCACAGCAGGTAAAAAAATGTTTTAATTCACATAAATAATACAGTAAAACCAGCCCCCTCTAGGGGGAAACTCAAAATAAGCTTAAAGTTCTCACACCAAAAAAGATAAAACTCCCATTTTTAAATTAACGAGGGTAAATCAAATATGAACCAGAAATTGGTTTAGAAAATGTATAGGTACAAGAGACGTACGTGAAAGTCATTAACTATTTTTCTACATAATCTCCTGATTCTGTTATGCATTTTTCCCAACGAATTGGGAGTGTTTTAATGCCATTATCATAAAAAGAAGGGAGGCTGCACTCTAGCAGATTTCCAGATGTTAGGGAATACACCTTTGTTGTAGGAGAGTGTAAACAATTTGCTTAGAACAGAAGTCAACTTGGGGCGCACTTCTTAAGAACAAAAGCGGGAATACCATCAAGGCCAGAATCTTTCGAAGTGTCGAACTCAAGGAGAATCTTCCTGATTGTGTGTTGCATGAAAACAACTTTAGGCAAGTTGTGGGAAGTGCCAACCTTAGGGAGAATAGGAGGTTCTGCGTTTCGAGAATCAAGATTGGAATTTTCAGTAAACATTAGGGCTAAAATGTCAGCCTCTTCCTTCGAGGTAGTAGCAATATTGTTATTTTCATCAAGTAAAGGTGGAAAATTTGAAGGTGTAAAATTCTTTCTAATCTACTTTGCAAATCCCCAAAAGGACCTGGAACTGTTCGGACAGTTGATAAGCCTCTGACGCATTTAACGATCGAAATAACCTTTTGCCTCATCAATAACCTGAAGAATTTCGTGCATCTACAAATATGGGCCGAGTCTCGATGAGGGATTATTTCGCCAATGATGATATGCGCGATTTTTGCAGGAGACAGCCCGAGCACATTTTTTATTCAACCAAGATTTACTGGAGGCAGATTTCATTTGGGAGTGGGGAATTAAGCATTCCATACCAATCAGGATAGTTTCCCTGATGGATTCAGCGACTAAGGAAGGGTTGTCTGAGTTAAAGCAGACTCCCTGCCATGGGAAGGATGCAAAAGAAGTCTCTCAATTCTTCCCAGTTTGCAGAGTTAAACTGCCAAACCCTATGGGACTGCGTCTGGGAAGGAGGTGGTATATGAAGCGAGCAAGAGGCTGCTATAAGCTTGTGATCCGAATTTCCAAGCGGTGATGTCACAGAGATTTTATACGAATTTGGTGAATTTGTAAGGAAAAGGTCGAGTAGATTAGGTTGATGGGTATCTACATCAGGAATTCTTGTGAGTTCCTCCACTAATTGCAATAGTACACAAGTGATGGCGAAAGCCTCTGCCACCCTTCCCGCGTCGTCCCTAAAAAGGGAGAAACGAATCTAGCTAACAACTATCGCCCTATATCTTTGTTACCTTTTATATCTAAAGTGATGGAAAAGGTTATTAACATCGAAATTCTCAAATATCTGTAGGAAAATAGAATCATCTCCGACAGGCAATACGGTTTTAAACAACAATGTTCCACTGGCGATCTACTGGTATATGTTACTCATATCTGTAACTCAGCTATGAAATAACGTGGTGAGGCTAGGATTGTGGCATTGGATATCTCAAAGGCTTTTGACAGTGTCTGGCACCGATCTCTTCTCACCAAATTAACATCTTAAGGTCTTCCTCCTGGACTCTGACAGATCTCTTCAGGTCGTCGTCGATGGCGTCTTATCCGAGACATTTGCGATTAACGCAGGGGTGCCTCAGGGGTCTGTTGTGTCTCCTACTCTATTTCTGTTACACATAAAGAGATCTCTTAGCTTTAACTTCCAATCCTATATACAGCTACGCAGATGATAGTAACCTTGTGTCATCTTTTTTCTCCAACAAACCATTATCTATCGCTGCTTCAGATCGACTAAGGGAACAGCAGATACAGACGATTAATCGGGATCTCGAGATTATGAAATGGGGTAGGAACCATTTGGTCGTCTTCAACGCTTCAAAAACTCAGGTCGCGGTTTTCTCTAAGAAAACATCAGGGGATAATGCAACAAACATACTAATGGACGGTAAAATCCTTCCAATGGGATCTAATCTATCTATCCTAGGAGTGACTGCGAGCACTAATTTCTCTTGGAACGATCATGTGCGCGCCATTGCCAAATCCGCCTCTCAGAAGCTAAGGTTTCTTTTTAGAGCTAAAAAGTACTTCACATTTCATCAGCTATTAACACTATACAAAGCTCAAGTTAGGCCAACACTAGAATACTGTTCTCATGTTTGGAGTTCAACCTCAAAACACACTTTAGCTCTCTTGGATTCAATTCAAAGAAGAGCGATTCGCCTAATTGATGACGAGAGTCTGACCGATTCTCTCGAAAAACTAGAGCACGGGCGTATGATTGGTGACTTGTCTCTTTTCTACAAGTACTATCATGGAATATGCTCGCAGAAACTAATAGGATTGATCCCCATAAGGGCAAGATTCTTGAGCCGGTCCAGCTTGACACAGTGAGGACTTCTGTCTACGGAGACTCTTTTTTGTATAGAACTTCCAAATTATGGAACTTGTTAACGACAGGAATTTTCCCCAAAAATTACAACCTATCCTTGTTTAAGAAGGCTGTTCAACGCTATCTATCCTTGTTTTCGCATCCTACTCGCAGTGCTTTGAAAACATTATGGGGTTACCCTTTGCGAGTGGATTAAACTTAAAACTTCTTTCAGTGGCCCAAACATATAATAATCGCATGGTGATAAGTCAGGACTGTAAGGAGGATGCATGTCATTTCCTCTAATTCTTAATGTATCAGATTAGCTAAGTGGAAGCGGCCATTGTCGTGAAGCAAAATCACATTTCTGACCGAAAATTCGCGCCTCTTCTGCCGATATGCCCATTTTGCTTGATCATCAGTAGCTGGCAGTAATAGGCAGCATTAACTGTGAGATGTTCATGCAGAAATCGACGTGCACCACTCTTTCAAAATCCCAAAATACTGTCGCAAGAACTTTTCCCAGCTCAGAGGTGCACCTTGCTCCTTTCTTATCCACTCCATGCTTGCTTGTTTCGATTCAAGGTTGTAATGGTGAACCCAAGACTCATCACACGTAACGATACGTTGCAAAAAATCATCACCTTCACGTTAAAAATGTCCAAAATGGTTCTGACAAATCCATAGGCGTTGTTGTTTCTGTTTTTCAGTCAAAAGACGACGTACCCACCTGGCAGAAATTTTTAAGTCCGAGCTGCAATTCCACCAACAGTTAAACGGCGATTACCTTCAAAAAGGCGTTAAACAGGCGTTAATCCTGTCCGCGGTCACACTGGTCCAAGGACGACGGGCATTGGGTTCATTTTCAACTTGAGTTCATCCTTCCAAAAATTTTTTGTGTCATTCACCCGCAATATGCGGATGAACCTCTTGCCCACTCATTGTATTTACAACTGACAAACTGCGAGAACGGCGACATGATAGAAATTCCGGTCCATATTTGATTTACCCAGGTACAAGATCAAAACTTTTCCAATTATTGAGAAATTTCAGAATAAAATTTAAACTTTGAACGCCATGTATCTCTTGAATCAGCGACATTGGTATAAGGCATGTTGAGCTCAATCATAATATGTTAGTGTCTAATACCTCCAGCTTGGCCTATTCTTTCTGGCTCACTTAGTATAAAGTCCTTCAAACGTCACATCCCGACAGCTAGGTTAGTTTACTTTACACAGTAAGAACTTGAAATTCAAAATGAAAATTTTGAGAAAAGAATCAAAATCTTGAAATTTATATAGGTTAGGTTTATTTGGAGAAAAAGTGAAATTTCGAGAGAGGATTATACTCAAAATATCAATTTTTTTTAACACTTCAAACTTTTTAAATTAAATAATCGAAAAAAATAAAATTAAAATTTTTAAATGCTTTAATTTATTTTTTTATTTATTTTTTCGAAATTTGAATTTGTGAGAATTCACATGCTTTTCCATACGCAATTTCGTAAAATCCGTTGTCTAAATTATCATATTTACGACGTGACCTGCCATCTATTTAAGAGTAGCGAAATGGCTCCATATGATAGTGAGAATATAAAACTGCAATAGAGGTCACTGTGTAGCCAATATTTGTATATCTATGAAAATATTTACAGATTGCATCCAATAGTAATTTCGTTGGTTTAATATCATATTTATGCCACAATGTAAGGTATAAAATATAAAAATTATTCGTTGATTGCATTTTTATAAATGAAATTTTGTTTTTCCTTGTTAATAACAGATTTGTGTTGGCAGCAGTTTGAAATAGAGCCATAGAGAAACCAAGTACTACAAAATCTCTGAATCTGAATACTGAATACATCGAAATGTCAAATTTGAAATGTAGACAAAAGTAGTCTAAGAAATTTGTTAAAAATAATTGTTAAAATGAATGTGACTAACGTAAGTATGAAGATGGAGTGAACAGTACTGATTTATAGATTTGTTTCTAGATTTACAACGCTTTGTGTACGTTCTGTTCTTTCGTTTCTGAACAAAAAATTCCGATTTGCTACGCTTGGTTGTTTTGTTTTGTAATTTACGTAGCATATTTTATACGTGGACTCATTCAGAGTTGGTTAAAGTGGATTTCTCCGACGAAAAGAAATTTTATCCTTCATCAAATCAAAGAAGCTATTGAGGTAATTTAAAATTAATTAAAGCGTATTATGTTGTCAGAATATAATTTCAGAATAACAGAACTGTAGATGCTATGTGCTTATTAGAAAAGTATCCCCAATACATAAACGATTATTTGAATGATTACAAATACACGCCATTCTTGGTAAGCTCATTTAACAATTCATTTAAGATTTGGTACTTAGAATTAGGTTTTGAATGACAGGGATGTCGATCTGAGATCGATTAATCGAAAAATCGATTTTTTCAAGTCTCAAGGTCGATTTTTTAGATCTTTCTCAAATATAAGATCGATCTAATGAACGATTCAAAAATCCTAAGAATCGGATTGATTTACCTTAGATGCAGGTCACTGTAAATGTAATGACAAACATTTTTTTTTTATATAACTGTATCTATGTCGTTATGTTATTCTCCACATCCATATACTATCAATAGCTACGTTAATAAGCCAACAGATGGCAGCATTAACATTTCTTTTCATTCATTATGTCGTTGACTGAATCGGAAAGATAACTGGGGTGCACTGTTGCCATATATTTGAAGGCAAAATTCCGTATATATGCAGTTAAAATTACCGTATATTCACAAAAATACCCTACGTTATTTTATTACCTTTTACCTGTTTTAAAAACTTTTATTTAGTGGTTGAACACGTTACACACGTATTAATAAATACACTACAAAAATTGAAAAGAGTTTATTTACTTTTTTTGTATTAAAAATTACAAGAGCGTAGAAAGGACATCAATTTGAAAAAAATATGTCACGCAATGTTGACTTTTCTCCTCCAAATCCCGAGATTAAAGTCAAAATTTCGACTTTAATGTCAAAATTTCGAAAAAAAGTCGAAATTTGGAGTTCGAAATTTCTAGAAGAAAGTTGAAATTTTAATCTTGAATTTTAACGAAATGTTACAAAGCCGTAGAACGGACATCGATTAAAAAAGTGTTATTTTTAGAAATTCCGACTATTTTTCTCAAATTTCGACTTTTTTCTCAAAATTTCGACTTTTTTCTGGAAATTTTAACGTTTTCGAAATGTTACCAAGGGGTAGAAAGGACATCGATTAAAAAAATGTTATTTTTCGAAATTTCGACCTTTTTCTAGAAATTTCGTTTTTTTTTCTCAAATTTCGACTTTTTTTCTTGAAATTTCGAATTTAAACCCAAATTTTCAACTTTACTTCTCGAAATTTCGACTTTGTTCGCAAATTTCGACTTTTTTTCTCGAAATTTCGACTTTTTTCTCGAAATCTCGACTTTTTTCTTAAATTTCGACTTTTTTCTCGAAATCTCGATTTTTTCTCGAAATTTCGACGTTTTTCTCAAATTTCGACTTCTTTTTTCTCGAAATCTTCTCTGAAATTCTCTCGAAATTCTCTGAAATGTTTCTCGACTTTTTTCTCAAACATCGACTTTTTTCTCGAAATTTTGACCTTAATATCGAAATTTTGACATTTTTCTCGAAATTTCGACTTTAAACTCAAAACTTCGACTTTCTTTTCGAATTTAAAATGAAAATTTCGACTTCTTTTTGGAAATTCGACTTTTTTCGCAAATTTCGATTTGTTTCTCGAAATTTCAACTTCTTTCTCGAAATGTCGACGTTTTTCTTGAAATATCGTATTTTTCTCAAATTTTGACTTTTTTCTCGAAATTTTGACCTTAATATCGAAATTTCGACATTTTTTCCGAAATTTCGACTTTATACTCAAAATTTCGACTTTTTTTTCAACTTTTTCGAAATGTAACAAAGGCGTAGAAAGGCCAACGATTTAAAAAAATGTTATTTTTAGAAATTTCGACTTTTTTTCTTGAAATTTCGATTTTTTTCTCAAAATTTTGACTTTTTTCTCAAAATTTTGACTGCCTGTCAAATTTTGATTTTTTCTCGAAATTTCGTTTTTTTCTTCAAATTTCGACTTTTTTCTCGAAATTTTGACCTTAATATGGAAATGTTGACATTTTTCACGAAATTTCGACTTAAAACTAAAAATTTCGACTTTTTCTCTTAAATTTCGACTTTTTTCCCGAAATTTTGGCTTTGATATCGAAATTTTGATATTTTTTTCGAAATTTCGTATTTTTCTCTCGAAATTTCGTCTTTTTCTCTCGAAATTTCGACTTTTTTCTCGAAATTTCTTTTTTTTTTTCGCAAATTTCAAATTTTTTTTTTCGAAATTTGGACTTTTCCTCAAAATTTCGACGTTTTTCTCAAATTTCGACTTTTTTCTCGAAATTTCCTTTTTTCTCTCAATTTTCGACTTTCTTTTCAAATATCGACTTTTTTCTCGAAATATTGACCTTAACATCGAAATTTCGGTTTTAAACTTAAAATTTCGATCTTTTTTCTAGAAATTTCGACTTTTTTCACAAATTTCGAATTTTTTTCCCGGAACTTCGACGTACGTTAAAAAAAGTCGAAATCTCTAAAAATATTTTTTTAATCAATGTCCTTTTACGCTCTTGTAAAATGTCGAAATTCCTAAATTATTTTTTTAATCAATGCTTTTCTACGCTTTTGTAAAATGTCGACTTTGAACTCGAAATTTCGACTTTTTTCTCGAAAATTCTACTTTAACCTTGAAATGTCTAGAAAAGAGTCGAAATTTTGGGTAATAAAAAATTGAAATTACTTAAAGTACCTTATTGCTAAGTGTCAATATTAAATTGTAAAAGGGTTAGCACTTAGAATATAGTCTTATATTCTAAGGGTTGGTGGGGCTCAACTGTCATCTACCTAACATAACCATAGAATAAGAAATTTCGACTTATCTCGAAATTTCGTGAAAAAAAAGTTGAAGTTTCGAGATTAAAGCCGAAAATTCGACTTTATTTATGAAATTTCCTTTAAGAAAGTCGAAATTTAGAGAATAAAGTAGAGATTTCCACTTTAGTCTCGTAATTTCCAGTTTAAACTTCATATTTCTAAATATATTTTTATAATTGAATGCTCTTTCTACATCTTTGTACATAAATAAAAACTGTCAACCTCAATTTGGACATAATGATGGCGCCATTTTCTTTAAATTTTGCGTTGCCTATAAATTATTACATAATTTCCCTTTTTGAATGCTTTGTCACAACATTTTAAGCTTTGTATCACTTTAAAGTTGATATTTTTGATATAGGAGATATGTCGCAAATTCATTATTATCATTCAATTTTTCAGTTTTTAAAAATTTTATCAACAAGGCGATTAATCGGAAATCGATCTTTCAGCACCCAATTTTATCGGGAATCCATTCTTTTGCTGATGATTCGAATCCATCCAAAAATCGATTATTTTAAAAAGGAATCGACATCCCTAGAATGACCGTAACGACTACATTTATAGTCCATTCGCTTTATCATAACAGTGACGCCATGAATTGTCATTTTTGCGATAAATACTATACTCTATTCGCCCAACAGATATAGTTGGACCACTCCCATAAATAAAGCTCCATATTTGAATAAATTATTTCTATTGGTTGTATTTAAAAATCGCACGTCACACACAAAAATAAGTTTGATCGATCATGTCATTAGTAACGTTGACATTTAGAGTGACAATTGTAACCAAATAAATTTCGTTTTTCGTACTATTCAGTGGCGAAACTAGTGTCTTAAAGGATCCATCGTGCAAGGGAAGTCGTCTTATAATTGTACACAAAGGATCAGAGGAGAGTTTTGTTGAGGATATAATAATATAACGATTTATTAATTTTTTGTACAATTCTATTTGAATTTATTTTCTATGATCATTATTTCTTAATATCGTGTGAACCTGTCTTTTTTAAGGGGGGGTGGCCTAACTACATCTGTTGGGTGAACAGAGAATAGAAGGATCTTAGATTTAAGCTCGGACAAAGTCGCCAATGGTCCAATTATTATTATATTCATTGAAATGAATTTTCGACAGTCGACTCCCGCTAAAGTTGCGCTCACCGTACAGGATCGACTGTTAAAGTTGCTACATCCCGTTATCCCTACCATTGTTGAAAAATATATATGTTTTATTGCTCCTTGCGCAGTTGGGTGAGGTACTCGAAAGTGGCGCTAAAACTCGGAAGTCAAATTCGTTTTCGAAAATTAGAGTGGGTGAGTATCCGCGCAACTTTAACGATCTTATTCTGACAACTTTAACGCGCACACAATCTTAACGGGAGCAACTTTAGAGGAAGTCGACTGTATATTAAAAACTAAAATGTTTACAATTTTTTTTCTTCATATACCAATGTATTTTTTAGCTGTAAAGCAAAACTGAAAATATTTTAGATATAAAACCTCTTTGACGTCTCATGCAAAAGAATCTAAGGCCGTATCGAATCCTGATTAGGTTACCAAATCGGCAGATTAAAAAAATTTAGTAAAAACCCCGCAGCACTTGTATTTGCAACTTTTCTCTATTTTATTAAATAAACTTTGTAGCGGGGTGGCTTTATATAGAAAATTCCTGTAAGTCATCAAATGTATTTTCTGAATCAGTTTAAGGCCATAGTTAAGAGTAATTTATTGGCATTTCAGTCCATCTGTTTCTATAGACAAGTATTTCAGTTGAATAGAATGAGTGTCTTTGATTGCATATTCGTGACGAAACGATAATCTTAGAGTTGTCCATTGTACCTGCCTTTGAAATAGGAGCTTATTATCATCTAAGTTCATCATTTCTGCTTCCATAATAGGTTTAGGCTGTAGATTATACTTATTAAATAAAAACATTTTTATTTTTGATATTACAATTTGAAAAATAAAAAAAAACACTGTTACCTCATAATTTTAACTTTTCACTTCTGTTGACAGTCCCCATAACTGCCTAATTTTTTTTATAATAATTTAATCCATCTAATTAACTATAGTGATTTAATAAAATTTAACAATGGCTAATTTGCAATATAAATTTCATTTTAGTTAGCCTGTCTCCATGGAAACGGCCAGTTGGTAAAATTTATGTTGCACAGAAGTACGATGAATGAGTATTATGGTAAACGTGGAAGTATAATATTTAAATTGCAGACGCCTACGTTCATTCAATGACGGTTCGGAAAGAATCTGCATTTTATTTAGCTGCTTTTTATCTCATCAGCAATCCTAACAGTCTAAATGCAACTTGTATAAGGGAGCTTTATTGTGCTGGTGCCAACATAAATGAGCCCAATTGCAAGGGTTATACTCCACTTCATCTAGCCGCTATGTTTGGTCATGCCTCATTGGCCAAATGGTTGCTGGATAAGGGCGCCGATTATAGGATCTTACCAAATCCGGTTGAACTTGCTTCGTCTCAAGGTAATATTTATCTTCAACATTATATACAAGAACTGTTACAGAAAAATATTTATCCATTGAAATTAAAAAATATGTCCATTACTTCTACTTCAGAAACTTTTTTTTATTACCGTTACTAAACGATCTTTGTATTTTATATAAATATTGTTGCGGGCTACCGGTTCGAATTGATTAACACGTGAATTAAATAATACCCACTTTATTACCAAACTAAACTCGGAACACTACAACTGAATAGTGAACTCACTTATTTACTTCTAACTACTAACTCACTAATTACACTGACTGAGTCTAACTAACTCGAGGGAAAGGCGACTGCCTTATATAGTTTTGGCTTCCAGGTTCTAAAAAAATCCCGCAGATAAGGCTTATCGTTTGCCAAAATTTCTGGAACCCTTATCTTCTGTTTGCTTCGTTATCGCGGCCGCTTTCGCCTTATCAGATCTTTCTAGAGAATTTTCTTACGTACTAAATTCTATAATTTACATTTCGTTACAATATTATATTTCAAAATGTTTTATTTTATTTAGGTCATCTAAAGACAGCGGCTGTGATTTTGGACTGGCAAGAAGAGAAAAAATTCTTGTCTATAGAAAACAATTAAAAATATTTGTGCCAAATACTAATAGTACTGTAATGTAAATAAAAAAATATCTTCATCTTCTAACACTTTTCATTTTTTGCTTGACGTTATATTTTACATTTTTAGTAAGTGCGCGAATCATCCTGTTCAAGAAACGATATGCATTCATTTTAACACATACCAGGCTGTAAAATTTGATACATTTTACACGACAAATTCGACAATGAATCTCGGCAGAAGTCAACTTTTTCAGCAGTTAAAAATAAGGGCTAGTTGTTTAACTGGTGTTGACATTGCACTAGACACGTCTTCATACTTTCACTTCTTTAAATATTTTAAACAAATACAAGAACCTAACCTAAGAGCCTGTAGCGAAAATAGCTGGCGATTGCTTATTGCTTTGATTAATTTGTGTCATTTTAACGTCTTTTTTGGCGCAAAGCGATTAGAATTTTCTAAAGTAAAAGAAAATCCTTTGAAAAGTTGTTTTCTTTGACGAAATATGATCTTAATTAATGAGATACACAAATTCATTAAACAGTAAGTCCTCCGATTGACACAAAATCACTAAAACATCTAATTAGTGGGTTTTTTATGATAGTAGTTCAAATGTATTGAAACCTTGCAGGTGACAGTCAACTTGATGATTTTTTTCATTTAAACACCCTATAGCTTATCGCAAATAATAATACTCGCTATTTATAAATAACAAAATCAAAATACTTCATTCATCTTTGTAATGTTATATTCGAATTATGCTCCTAATCACCAATGTATTGAAAAATTAGTTTCTCTACGGCTTATATGAGGCAATTTTAGAGTTTTTAGTTGGGAGTGGAACGCAGCCGTTACAGGAGGTTTATGAGCTGCCAAATCCATTTTGACAAATGTCCTGCAATATATTTCGAGAGCTCTTTGAAAAGCACTTTTTGATGTGATTTATGGTGTCACAATTCACTAATTCTGATTCAATATGCCGAAAGCTTTAAGTCATCAATCCGAATATTTAGTATTGTAGGAAATGCAGGACCGGACTAGACATGTTGCTGTCAGATGCAGTTTTCTTGCTGTCTTCCAAATCGGGGATTAAAAATTAATTCCAAAAAGGCTGATTATTTACCGAAGAATTAACTTATAAGGGTGGTGCTACATGGCTTTAACGTACTAATGACTTAACCTGGCTGACGGACCTTATCTGTCTAAAAAATAAATATTCTTGTAAAATTGATAAAATTTAAAGACGTATATTAATAAAAACAAGTATTATATTTTTTATAAATAAATAAAGCTTTTCGTTATGTACAAAGTTTTAAACGTAGTAGAAACAATTAATGCTGCTTTTTGTGCAAATTGTAATAAAGTCCCTTCCGACTAATTAATTCCGAATGTGTTCCCATTTCCGCCACTCGTCCTTTGTGGATAACACATATTACATCTGCATCTTGAATTGTTGTTAACCTGTGAGCTATAGTTATGCACGTTCTTCCCACTTTAGCTTTATCCAGAGCCTCTTGAACCACCTAACAAATATAGAAATATTTACATTAAATTTTAGTAGCCAACTTATCACGTGCCTTTTCGCTCTCAGTGTCCAGAGCTGATGTTGCTTCGTCCAGAAGTAGTACTTTAGGTTTTCGTATTAGAGCTCTCGCAATTGCAACTCTCTGCTTTTGTCCTCCTGACAACTGCGTTCCTTTTTCACCTAATTTCGTTTGATAGCCCTGAAAAACATATATCACTAAGTTGGTCTTTATAAACGACTATAAAGCATACCAGTGGCAAGGAGGCAATAAAATTGTGAATATTAGCATCCTTTGCCGCTTCCAATACTTCCGCATCAGGAACCGTCCTCGAGTTGTCCCCATATGCTATATTTTCAGCAATGGTTCGGTCGAACAAGTTAGGTTCTTGCGATACGATACCGAGCTGTGATCTTAACGAAGACAGTGTTATATTTCTGATATCTTCGTCATCAACAGATAAAGATCCTGAATTTGGATCATAGAACCTTTCAATTAACTGAATAATGGTAGATTTTCCGCAGCCACTGGAGCCTACTAAAGCAACTGTTTTACCCGTCAAAATATTTAAATCCAATCCTTTCAAAACAACAACATTTGGTCTAGTTGGATACGAAAAGTATATTTGGGAATATTCGAAGTTTCCTTTTTCCTTAAATCAGTTTAAGCGTATACATGATGTATATTACAAATATTATTCTTACCCAATATTTTTCGGAAGCTGTAGGAGCATCTTTAACTTTTGGAACACGATTCATTAATTTTATTACTTTACTGGCCGCTGTTATTCCTTTTTGTAGATTTGGAGAGAAAGCCAACGCATTTGCGATAGATACAGTGCCCATGATTAATGATTGAGAAACTCTGAAATTAAAAAATAGTACAAACACTTTAATTTTCCAATGATTAAATTTTGCTTACTTAAATACTTTGGCGTAGTCCAGATTCTCATCTTTTATTAAAATTCCCCCATAGTACATACAAGCGGAATATGCGAAAAACATCAAACTTCGGGCCAAACCCAATACCAAAGCCCGATAATGGGTGTTTTTCAGTGATTTTTTTGTATAATCGGTCAATTCATTGATGTATAATGTATGAAAGACTTTTTCTCTTCCTAAGGATACCACGGTTCTTACATTTGTAATAGCTTCTACAGCAATCTAGAAAACAAAATATAAAAATGTACTTGTTCCAGTATTGGATCGTGTCAATTGGCGTACTATCGTAGTTACTTCTTCAGAAACATAATTTAAAACAAAAGAGCGGGATAATGATAATGACAAAAAAAAACGTCTTGGTGCAAAAGGGTCCTTCGCTCGAATTCACTGCTGCCTTGTAGTGCCCGAGTACGGTGCACACGTTATGCGCTCAAGCAGGCCTTAACTGACAACCATAATAATAGATTTTTTAAGCACTAATTTTGTATGGCAAAAAGCAATATTAAGCTGTAATCCGTATAATGGTTTCTTTGCCTATTGGATGTAATTGTTTTTAATTATGTTGTTTATATTTTTGTAGGTGAAATTCATACATACCTTCGAAGATCTTTCTAATGATTGATGTTCTTCTTTGTTCTCCACGGTCATAAGTCTTTGTTGGAAGAATGTCGCTGCCAGTATAAAAGGCGTGAAAGCCATTGCCACTAACCCTAATCTCCATTCGTAATACATTGACAATCCAACAGATAAAAGTAAAGTAGCTATAGATTGTAAAATAGTTCCTAAGCGTTGACCAGTGGCCTATGATAATAAAAGAACTTTTTTGTGAAATTAGCATGGTAACCGGGTAATAGAATATTACCCCTTGCACATCTGCAGCTTCTCCTGATAATTTAGCACAAAGAGCTCCGACTCCATTTTCTCTACGATCATACCATCCAATTTCTTGTCTAATCATTGTTTTGAAAAGTTGACTTCTTATCCTATTAGTCAACTTTTCTCCAGCAGCAGTAAAAAAGTAGATCTGTGAATTGTTATAAAATAAAAAAATGTAAATAATATTAGAAACCAAATACATGTGTTCGCAAATTTAACCGGCAGCCTTTAAGAGTAGATTCAAGACAATAAATATTCGATTTGTGAAAAAAAGGTTTAATGAAGAGTATTTAGTTGGCAAGTTATTATAAAAGTGGACAATATGTTTCTATCTAAAGGACAGATATTAAAACTTAATATTCGATGTATTTCCAACTAATAAAATATTGGAGCTTCATACTATACCTGAGCAAATGTAGCTATTCCAGTTATAAGACCAGCTAATGTCAAATACAGAGAATATTTGTTTGTTTCATTATGAATGTAATTATCATCATCACTGCTTAACACCTACGAAAATGTTGACTTAAATTAATATAAAAATAATAGATAAAGGTAAATACATTTTACCTTAAGAGTGTCACCCATCAATATAGCGAATACAGGCATTGAACAACCCATTAAACTAGATGCGATACATGCGACAAGGATATGCAACCATTCTGGTGAGTTCATTTTTAATATGGACCAAATATTTACATCCGAACTCATATCATCAAGGTCTTCTTCATCATTTCCGTTCTAAAATCAAACATTGTTAAAGCTAACTATCCCTTGAGACTTTTCACTTTGTATACTTCAGATTCTTCTGCTATTGATGTTTCTCTGTTATAGGTAATAATCGTTCTGTCATCATCGTCACCTTCGGTAGTTTTACTGGCATCCACTTGAGCTGTTACGAGTTTGAAGTATTCCTGTCCCAGTTTCATTAGTTCGTCATGACTCCCTTGTTCAACAACTTGTCCTTGAGAGATAACAACTATTTTATTTGCATTTTTGATGGTTGAAAGCCGATGGGCTACTATTACAGTTGTGCATTCCTGACTCGCCTAAATAGAGATTTAATTCTTACCTCTTAAAAGTAAACAGCTCTAATATAATAATCTGAACGGTATATTTACAAACATTGTTAGTCGTAAAATTGAGGGGAAATGTCGAACACTCACCGAATCAAGAGCAGCTTGAACCTTGGATTCACTTTCGTTATCCAACGCTGAGGTAGCTTCATCCAGCAACAATATACTAGGATTTCTAACTAATGCTCTAGCAATCGCAATTCTTTGCTTTTGACCTCCTGAGAGCTGGGCTCCTTTTTCACCAACCAAAGTGTCATATCCATTTGGCAAAAGTTTAATAAAATCATGAGCATTTGCTTTTCTAACGGCTTGTTCTATCTGACTGTCGGTAGCAGCGGGATTGCCATACTTAATATTTTCTCTAATTGTCGTTCCAAAAAGAACTGGTTCTTGTCCCACCACACCTATTTTATCTCGAAGCCAACAAAGATCCAAATCTTTAAAGTCTACACCATCTAAAAGAACCTGAAAAGATTATGTGCAAAGGATTTCTCGCCAAGATCAACTTTATTAATAGTACCTGTCCTTGATCAGGATCGTAGAACCTTTGCAAAAGTTGAACACATGTCGACTTACCACAACCTGAACCTCCTACTAAAGCTACGGTCTCACCAGGTTTTATGTGGAGATTTAATCCTTGAAGAATCTGAAAACGAATTTTAAATATCCTTGACGTCGCGTAAATATACAAAATATACCGGAACATCTTCTCTGGAAGGATATTTGAAATGAACGTCCTTAAATGTGAGTTGCCCTTTTACAGAGTCCAACATTTTCCCGTTGTTTTTGGAAGCATTAATGATTGGGACATTATCAATTACTGAAAATATTTTACCTCCTGCTGCTTTAGCGACTCCGAATGCCTCAATATATGGCGACGAGATACCAAAATTCATACTGCCTGTCATTACGCTGAAAAATACCTAAAAATAATCCTTAATTTTCATTGTCTTCATAATCTTTCGAACTTACTGTAATCATAGTTGCAGGATCATATGTTCCGTCCGGATCTCCCCTGTCCCTCAAGATAAGTTTAACACCATACCAAAACGCTAATGCGTAGCTTGCATAAATTATAAACCAAAGAAGACCGAATCCAAGGGCAGAAAAAAAACCTCGCTTAATGTTATTTTTTCTAGCCAAAACTAGATTATCATCGTATCGTTTCATCTCTTTTTCCTGACCACCAAAGGCAACAACTGTTCTTATGGCTCCAAAAACTTCTTCTGCTATAGCCCCTGCAGATCCGTAAGCATCTAGCTCTTTTTTCGCCAATTTAGATGTAAGCTATTAAATAAATTATATTTCATATACACAGGTATAAATAATTATTTATTGGTTAACAGATACAGTCGACTCCCGCTAAAGTTGCGCCCGTTGAAGTTGTCCGCTCTCTAAAGTTGTCAGGATACGAGGGTTGAAATTGCGCGGATATTCCCCCACTCAATTTTCGAATAATGGATTGGACTTCTGAGTTTTAGCGCCACTTTTAAATTACCCACTCAATTGCGCGAGTAACAATAAAACATATATATTTTTCGACAATGGTAGGAATAACGGGGAGTAGCAACTTTAACGGTCGATCCAGTACGGTGAGCGCAACTTTAGCGGAAGTCTACTGTATTAATGAAATTACTTAAACGTAGCCGCGAAAAATTAAGCTTAATTCTACGCACCAGCTTTGATCGCGGATGGCATATATCTGAAATTAGTAGATACTTAGCAGAGAAAAAAGACTTACGATTGCAATGATTCCAATACATATCATTGAAGCTGGCAAGGATGTCAAACAAATTAGAGCTAACTCCCACCCTTCTGTAAGTGCTAAAATTACTGATGCGAAGAAGGCACCCTGGAAGTGAATAAACATAGGAACCTTTTCTCCTATACCTTCTTCCAACTTTTTCAAATCACTGCAAGAGGCCAAATATTCATATCCCGATTGATTTTTCTTTGATATAAACCACGATATAATATAAGACTGGTAATGTAACCCGCTATATCTCACTGTTGCGATAAGTGGCACTAAAACCGGAGACGATTGAAAAGAGAACACCATATGAAGGATAGTCCGTAGAAGGACTGCCTTGAGTAGATTAAGCAATGCCTTCTTATGCAAATATTGATACTTAATGCGATTGTTTCGCAATTTTTCGCTTTTATATTTATATTTTAATTACAGAATGGTCAAGACTTGTATTATGTCTATGTGCAACAGTGGTTATAAAAGCTGTCATGAAAAAGTGTCGTTGTTTCGAGTGCCTAAGGAGAAAGTTGATGTATGGAGGTGAAAAATCCCGCGAAATGACCGGCTGTTGTCAATTCGAGATTTTGTATGCGAAAAACATTTTAGTGCAGATTTTGTTTTAAGAGAAATAAACAATGAACTGTGGAGAGTTCGTTTTTTCTAAAAAACTTAATCAGTTTCTATTAAATGAATATCTTACACCCAAAGTAATTTAAACATTAAATTCTTTTTGTATATATGTTTAAGAAAGAAAAATGATAATAATAGACTGACAAGCCGTTGGTTTATCAGGGTCCGGTGTATGTATAGAACATTAGCTATACCTTTTTTAAAAATGTTTATAGAAAAAATTTGTCAGATAAACTTTTTTGATTAATTATTTGTCACTTGTGACTTTGATTTTGTATTATTAGCTTTTATTTTGTTGCTTTGGTAACTAATTTTTGAGTTTTCAAATGACACCTAAATTTTTTATTTGCTCTTTTGAAAAAAATCTTAACTTTCTGCATTCGGTAACATCAAATTTACAGAAGTTAGATTCGAAGAATTTCGAGAAATCATAATTTTACTGATTTTTATCATTCATTTTTTAATGTTATTTTTAAAGAACTCCAAGTACTAAAATGAAATCGTTACCAAAAACGAACATAGGTATACTGGCAAAAATTTTATTTTAATTACTAACGCATGTTTAAAAGTAGTATTAAATTATTTAATATAAGAATCGGTAAAATTATGAAATTCTTATATTTTCTTAAAATTTTTTACTTCTAAACCCTGTAAGATTTGGGCTCACTAAATGCAGAAAGATATGCAAATTCTAAAAAAGCAAACAACGGATGTAATTTGAAATTTTAAAGTTCGTTACCGTAGCAATAAAACAAAAGCAGGGAAAAAGAAATTAAGGTCACCAAAATGTGGCAAATAATTAACCAAAAAAAGTTTATTTGAAATATTTTGTTCTAATTTTTTTTAAGTTACAGCCAATATTCCAGACATACGTCGGACGGTGCCGTATACTTTGCATAGAGTTACGCCAGTTCTTAAACATCTTATTGTCTATCTCTCTCTAAGCCACCCGTTTACGTGCCACATTTCGCCTCGCGTCGGATTACATTACTTATACATTATCATGATATAAACTTACTCGGACATTCTGCTCGCGAAATCTCCAGTTTGGTGAACGTCATACCAGGAAATATCTTGATTTAATGCCTTTTCTAGATACAGCGATCTTATTTTGTATATCTGAACTTAAAATAATTAATTTGAGCACATTTATGTCAGTTTTAATAACTACCTGTCTGCCGGCTGTGTAATTGAAAACTTCTGTAGAAATGTAACTAAGAACCAGCATGGTTACACCTATTAAGGAATTGTATAGCGCAAAGAATTTGATTGCATCAAAAAAAGTATCCACTGATGATTTTCCAGAAGCATAGTCAACAATATCCCCAACCAGATTACCAAATAGGAGATTATTAAGTGGTTGCATTACACCTGTACCCAATCCGGATAAACTTCCAATGATTATAAAGAAAAGGTCGCAGCCTGTCGCGTACCTATACTAGAATGCGAAATATTTGTAAAACACTAATCGGATATGAAGAATATGACTTTTCTAACTTATTACTGATATCGAAAAAACTGGATGCATTTATTTAATACCGCCAATTCGTTTTTGTCAAAAAAAAAATAATACAAATATTTTACCAGTAATTGTCATACAATAACCAATAATTGTCATTAACTTTTCCAGTAATTGTCATCAAATTTGAATCGTTAAGTTACTTTGGAAAAAAAGTTGAATAATATGGAGGTTTATTCGTTGTTTGGACATACATGAAAATTTAGTTGTCTTGTTTTGTGTTCTCCTTTTTTTGCTTATATTAAAATATAATGTTTACTCCTTCGTTATCGTTTTCTTAGAAATTTGGCCAAAATAATGATCGGTGGAAATGTGGAAAGGTTTTTTATCCAGCTAGAATTATTCTCATTTTTTAGCATATTTCTATCAAGATTTATGCTGAATAGATGTCTTACATGGTAATTTGTGTTTGTGTATGTATAGGTATTAGATACGTTGTTTTAATACTTCCGGTCATGGTCATTGTTTTTTATCCACAGGATTTTGAACACTGGTATCCAAAACTAATATCGATTCTTAAGGTGTGATTGTGCTTCTTTCCTTAATCGATTTTTTTGTCGCTTTATTTTTGAAACTGTTTCAATATCTCCACGTCTAAAGGAGAATTCGCATTCTCATGAGTAAAAGAGGGATGTCACTTTTAAAAAATTTGTAGCTTTTTTTTTGTTTGTTGCCAAATCCATCCTGAATCCACTACATATAATTTGAGGAATTGGCAATCTTTTTTGTGTGGAAAACCCTTTCTTGTAATGTTCTTAATTCGTTGGACTGTTTTGTCTTTTTATTTTTCTCGAAAACTTTATATTTAAGTTTTACTGTGGGCACTTTAGATGTTTTATTAGTCCTTGAATATGTCATCCATTGCTTGCAGGCTTTAGTTGCAACCAAAACTGATTCCTTTGTATATTAAAACAAAAATTGTCAATGACAGATCTGCTAATAGTCAGTTTTCCACATTGTTACAATTACTGGATCCAGTAATTGTCACAACCAAATTTTTCATAACCAAAAGTTAATTACAAACTTAAAAACATTTTAACTCAAAGCCTATCAAACATACTTTATTTCCATGTAAAAAAAAATTGCATTAATCAATTGGCCTATTCTGTCTCTCTGGGTACTTTAAATGTTTTATTAGTCCATGATTGCTTGCAGGCCTCAGTTACAACCAAAACTGATTCCGGAGTATATTAAAACAAAAATTGTCATTGACAGATCGACTTATAGTTATCCACATTGTGACAATTACTGAATCCAGTAATTGTCACAACCAAGTTTTTCATAACCAAAAGCTAGTTACAAACCTAAAAACATTTTATCTCAAAGTCTATCAAACATAATTTATTTCTATGTAAAAAAATTTGGATTCATTACAATAAGAACTGCTGAAATTTATGCTAAATTATTTCAACCTATATTAACAAATTCGCTAAGAATCACAATAAAATATTTCGGATAAGGAACTGATGTACTGTTTTGTTGTGAAACGCATTTGTATGGGCTACTACCATTAAAAGCTTCATTTAAAATCGTTGCAAATACATATGGAAACTGATTGAGACCGTAAGACAATTAAAGTAACGACGCATTATTTTATTTTTTTCCAAAAATATGTTTGGTGGTAACTACGGGGGTGTTGACAATTACTGGTGCCTTTACCCTAGTACCCTATAAATTGCACAGGGTAATTCAAAATTTAATGTATATATTTTTAAATAAAACTTTTTCTTTATAAACAGGGTCCGCCGTTAGTGTGTGAACGGAGGATAGCTCGTAAGCCTGGGAAGATATCAAAATGAAATTTTTACCAGTGGCGTACGTCTGTAGGGAGCATATTTTAACATTATTTTTATTTTATTATACCAATCATATACAGAGTGTTGGTATAAACTTTTTTTTAAATAGAACGCCCTCTATATTATACTACCTTATACCTCATGTACTATACCTCTATATTAGCTACTAAAAATAGGCCATTCCATTTTAAATTTTTTAGTAATTTTTGGATTTTCAAACCTCCATCACTCTGCATAACAAAGAATATAAGACAACCAGTGGCGGCTGGTTGGGGTAGGCAAGATAGGCGCCACCTACCCTAAAATAATTCACTTTTATTACTTTCGAAAAATAGACCACTTTGAATTTTTGTTGCGTCAGTTGTGCAAACTAAGGCATTTTTTGTAACAATTTTTGCCATTAGTAGTGCTTATCGTCCATGACTCTGGTCGTCGCATTATGATTTTAATATGATGGTAGATGGCAAATCTAGGTTGTAGGCGGTCATCCCAATTGTCTTCATTCGACAGTCTACAAACAGGGAAATTTTATATTTGCTGAAGTAACCTCTCCCGTACAGGCGGAACTTTCGTTCGCCTTGTTAAGGGGGCGATTCCAGCCAAATATTTTATCAGCATCTTAGATGATTTCTTGTCTAATGTCAACAGTTTGGCTAGTTTGTTACAAATAAAACTCGTTTTGTGGTTTATGTGTCGTTTTACGCTGCCTTTTGAAGCTGGGAGAAAAACAGGTAAGCAGTTTAATTTATTTTATTTATTTTCGTACTATTTTTTAGTCGTTTTACTAAATTTAATGAAGAAAATGGAAACATTCCATTTATAATATGATTTGTTTTGTGGTAGTTATTATAAGCAAAGTTTCTTTTATTGGCCATGTTCACTGCATGCAAGAGGTAGAACAAATGTACATCTCCATAGTAAGATATTAATCATTGAAAAAAAAAATGCATTTTTTGATATTTAAGATGTCAAACAAAATATTGTGTTTATACTGTCGCCTACATAAGCTTAAATGGCACCAGCCGCCGCTGATGACAACATTTTTATGGTTTATGAAGACTAAAAATCTATCAATGATTGTTTTGTCGCAAATTGGTTAATGCTACATCATACTAGGTGTTTACCAATGACTGCATCGGAGTCCTGTTTTCGGATTTATGGGTTCTACGACAATTTCTCGCGGTCAATTTAGCGAACGACAATTCATCGACTCCAATTCTCGCTTAAACAATTTCTCGCGTGCAAAAATTTACGGCCTAATTAGATAAATAGGATCATAAGTAGTAAGTTTTAAGGTATAATAAGTTCAAAAAAAGTCTTATTTTGTACTTGTTTTATTGAAAATAACCGACAATTATTAATATTAAACAATATTTGGGAAATAATAATATTAAAAAATGGATCCATATACGTAATGTAAAACTGTCATGACACAACTATTATTACAACAGATAAATATGAATCAAAAGTAGTTCATGCTTTATATTTGCAAATTAAAATTATTGGCTACACCCCGAAGGTAATCTAAAAGTGGTCTACTACCGTAGTCTTCGACTATAACTTTTATACGTTTAGCTGTGTCTTCCTATATCTTTTTTAGCCGTGCTTCATTTCCAGCCACAAACTGTTCTATTTTCATTCGGTTTAAACTTTCTTCTTTTTTAAGCACTTTCATAAATTTCCACAGATTAGGATGGGCGCCATTAATCATGGATGAAAAGCTATTGTGCCACCCTTCAATTGCATTGTTGGTGTGCGGAATATCTTGCACGGTCATCTCGTAGCAATTCCATATATTTCTGGCAAATAATGGGAGACGTCTTCTTCCTCTTCTGTCTGCTCGGCCTATCCATGTGTCTTCAAAATAATTTAGCAGCGGCATTAGTAAGTTTTCATTCTGAGTATAAAATTCGCTATCAAGCAAAAGTTCATACGACTCAACGACATCGTGCTCCGGCACGAACGCTAGAGCTGCCAGAAGTCATAAATTTAAAGCAAAATCAGGATGTTGTGTATATTGAACTTGCAGATCATTTTGCTGGATATGTCTCCATATACATTGTCTGAAATAAAAGAAGCACCCACGTAATATAGTATCGGGAAATTCATTCAGAACAGCATTCATTGCAGCTGTTTCAAAATCTACTAAAAATGTTAACGGTTGAAGTCCAGGCTTCAATATCTTTAAAGCTCCAAATATACGATTGTATGTATTTTCCATTTTATTAGGCAGCAAGGCCTACACAGCTGGAAGTACGTTCTTATACTGAATACCATGAATCGTATATAACTGAGTAAACGGTCGTGGTGTCGTACTAAATGTTCCATCTGCATAACAATGATCACAATTTGACATGAATTCTAAGTTGGCCGCAGTAGAAAAGAGCAAAATTCTGTCGTCACCAGGCCCACTGTCGTACAGCAAAAACGGTTGCCCCGAAGATGTGGTAGTATATTCCTGGGGAATGATTAATTCTTGCAATGATGTAGGGTTCGCAGGAATGGTTTGTTCTTTTGCGCGTACTCGCTGAATATTTCTTCTCATGGCAGAAAGTTGTGGAAGTTTGCCAGCAGCGGCAACGGATATATCTTCAGAAATGGTTGCTATCACCATTTGCGTACTTGGTTCTATTCGCTTTGACATGGTCTTCATCCTTGCAATAGCTCTTCGGGATTCAATTTCTGCTTCGTCAGGAACATGATTGTGGACAATACTTTTAGTAACTTCCTCTCCAAGAGTATGAACTCTCCCAGAACAGCGCCACATGTGATATTGGGCACATTTCCAAATTACTTTTCCACTCGAATTAATAATTTTTTCTCTTATATGAACTTGGTTGTTAAATATCAATAACTGGCGGCCTTTCTCACTCTCGATATATTGTAGGACCATTGTTACGCGTAGATATTTGCAAAGCAACTGAATTTTAAATAGAAAATGATTATCCTTTATATTGCTTCAAGTTAAGAGAAAACGATTAACAAATTATTTTCTTAAAAGGGTTGCTCATTATGTCAAGTTAAGGAACTTGACAATTAACAATTCTCCAAATCCACTGTGGGGCATAATCAGAGATCAAGTCCGAATTCGGTCATCTATTTACCTGGGAGAATCCTCAGAGAAAATTGTAGCCTTAATTACCGTCACCAGGGGCTCCCGTTAATTGAATAATATTTATTGAATCAACGGGCCCCTAATTCAATATAACAATAAAATCATCATTTAAAGAATAAAATAATTATCAATGAATGAAAAAATATTATTTTTGTTTGGTTCAAATTGGTTTTTCTCCGCAAATAATTTAGACATGATTTAAAATCATAAAATTGTTCCTCTTAGAGGCAACAGATAAACATTCAGCGAAATTGTTGCAAGCGAGGAATTGTAGCACGTGCGGAATTGTTACACGCGCTAAATTGTCCCGCGGGGAATTGTCCGCGAGGAATTGTCGTGCGCTAAATTGTCTGCGAGAAATTGTCGTGATAGCGGATTGGTTATCCTCTATTAGAAAAACGACCCATCAAAACCTCCATGAACCATATATTATTTTGCTGCATTTTTATTGGGCTATCCAAATATGCAAAAAGTAAGTTGATATCAATACTCTGTAAATGATTGGTACAATAGAATAAAAATCATTTTGAAATATGCTCCCTTTAGATGTACGCTACTGGGAAACATTTTATTTTGATATCTTTTCGGGATTAGAAGCTATTTTCCGTCCACATGGCGGACCGTGTATATTATATTTAACTGTCATTTTGAACAAACACCGAGATATATAAAGTTCTAAAAAACTAATGAATGATTATTAATTTATTTAATACCAAATAAGTAGAAATATATAAAAATAAGAAAAATCATTACCAACTGAAAATATCCTGCGGGGGGCGGCTCTTTCGATTTTGTGTTGTTCTCTTCCTTTACAAAATTTCTGAAATAAACACAGGAGGATTTGTAACTATTTTTATGAGGGACATGTTTTAGACCTTATGAGATCTCTTCTTTAAATTTTTAGTTATAGTTATTAGTATTAGTGCTAGATCCCATTAATGTGTTCAAATAATTATGGTTAGACACGTCCCTGTCTTAATACCGTGTAACACGCTCACTACTTAAAACATTGCTTAATACTTACGCTTCCAGTGGAGACTCCTTGAACCCCTTTGGTGTATATTTTCCGCTACCAGTAATTTCGTCATCCTTTCCTGGGAGTTCCTTCATAGCGTTGTACCTTAATATTATTACTATAATTTAGTATATTTATATTCATAACTGTTACACTCTATTAGCGATAAATACAACAAGAAATAATATATTATATTTAAATTTGATTTAACCAAGCAATATTAATATTAATGAAAATGATGATAATATTTTTTACTTCCAACACAATAAAAGCAAATGTAACTGCAACAGAAATGTTGCAAAATATTGACGTCTCAACAAATAATTCCATTTTTCCCAATTTTTGTCTTAAAAACTAAAGCTATTCAAAAGTTAGTTTATTTCCTTTTTAAATTATCTAGTGACATTAAAATGTTTTGAAGCATAACAGAAATTAAAACCAGTAGGTATGATAAGCCTAAAGCAAGCTTCAAAAAACAAATTTTCAAAACGATTTAGATCATTGTACATAAGTAAACGCTTACTTAGTATACAGTATACTACAAGATGTAATCTGCAATGATAAAACGGAAAACTGAGTGGTACAGGCTGTTCCGCATGTACAGTTTTAAAAGCTATTAAGTGCAGTTATTTTGGGAAGTATGTATTGTTATTCAATAAAATTGTTTCAACTGAAGCATGCAACTGATGCGTCACAAAGTATCCCATAGGACGTGTTACCATAACACATTGACCTTTAGGTTGCATCGTACCTTTAGGTTGCATCGTGCCTTTGGTTGTAACTTTCAGCACTAATTCCTTCAATTAGCATGTAGTAAAAATGTGGACATAAACTTGAGTTTATGTTCGTTTAGTACATGTATAGCTGACCAAATGCTATAAGTTGGAAATATTTACGACGACCACATCATATCATACTGATGAGGCCAAGGAAAGCCGAAACCAATCTATGATTTGTTGGCTGTGAATATTTCTAACTTTTAGCACGTTCGATTGTTTCATTACAGAACAATTAATTGACTTAACTGATATTTCTTTAACCTTCACTTCTTGAAACTATTAAATATTCACAATCAAGAAACTGTGTCAACAAGAAAACATACTGAAAATAATAATGGCTTTGTAATATTCTAATTGAATTATTCCAAGTGATTTTGTTTTAAATATTGTCGCTGTATCATAGAGTGTGAGTTGCAAAGATTGCCGCCGACTTCATAAAAAAAATTATATGGCCATTAAATGGCACGTGGTAGCGTACAGACTGGACATATTTGTTTATATAGGGGGTGATTCATTTTGCAGTACAACAAAACATGATTTTGTTTTAATTTACTAAACACTTATGTACTCGCACCAGGAAAAAACGTGTTTAAAACGCTTTTCTAAACTAATGACTAACGATTTATTAATTGTTAATAATGACTACTACTAAATTTTTCAATAACTACTAATCCAATTTTAATTATTTGTATAATCATAATCATTTTAGTCCAATTTGACAATTAATTGTAAACATTAGTGATTGCCACCAACATTGGGTGGGACAAAATATACATTTTTTTTGGTGGAACGGACTGGTCCTTGGTTATCTTCAAAAATTGAAATACAAAACTTGTCCCTGAATCCAAGAAAGATTAAAAAAACACAACAAAAGTTGCTCTAACGCGCTTTGACACTCAAGCTATCATCTTCAGAGGGATACTAACATGATAGCTTGGCTGTCGAAACGCGTTAGAGCAACCTTTGTTGTGTTTTTTTTAATCTTTCTCGGTTTCAGGAGACAAGTTTTGTATTTCAGTTTTTTACACGATATACATGACTTAGCTTAGAATAGTTCATGAACTATATTTAACAAAAATAATTTAAAAATTTAACAAAAAAAATCCGCGATATTTCAAATAACTCTGAGATTTTCCAGACGGAATTGTTATTGAATTAGGAATATTGAAAAATTCCACCAAGTAATAGTTAAAATATCAATTACACCTTAAATAGTCAAATTTAACGTTAAAATCTTTAGACAAATCTAATCCTGCAATATTCTCTTACCTACATGAAAAAGCAAACTTGCGTTCTGTTATATACAATTTGCTACAGGAAACATTTTATATTTAGAAACCAGAATTGGAGTGCATAATATTATCCAACTTTAAATTTCTATTTTAAAGAACATAACCTTCCTACTTTATTACGAATTTAATTAAAGAATTTTTCGCGTATGTGATTTCAAGTAAGATTAAATTAAAAAATTAAATTAAAAATATATCATCCTAACTTACCTGAAGTTAACTTCAAGCCGTTTTCACTGGATGTTTTTGAAGGTGAACGAGAAAATGCACCTATCCAGATAGATTATTCACAGATAAAATTAAGTGATTTTATGAGGATCAAACAACAATACAGATTAGAAATAATATTATAATCTTATCTGCTTGTGATAGCCATATTATTTGATATTAACAATTGAGCATGTGCTCCTAAAAACTAACTGCAGTGAACAACCTTTAGGAGCCTGATATTAGAAAACGATCGCACTTTGCTACCTAATCGTCTAATTTATTTACAATAAAAGAGGAGATGAGATATCTCTGATATAAAGACAACGACATAAATTGCTCTTTTTTTAGATATTAGTTTTAAATTAGGTAATGGAATTTATGGATTTTAATATCAAAATTATAATCTTAACTATAACTACTTTACAAAAACTTTATCTTCACGTTTAAGTAAAAATGAAAAAATAGATAATTTTTTTTCTTTTGCTTCAAAATGGAAAAACGATGTATAAATGTTCCAATAAATTAATAAATCTCTTCAAACTGTTATGACATTTAAATAATATACTTATAATCTGTTAACATATAAAATTAAAATTATTCGAAATTGTAAACGGAGCTGTGCAAGCCGTCGCGACGCGGGTATTAGCCGACAATGCAAGGCGCGCCGCGGCTTTCAACCAAACGATAATTGCATTTTAGTGACGTAATGCATCGTAAACAGATCGATTTGTCTATATTTAAATGAATTCAATATCTATACATCGAGTAATATGAGTTTGCATTTAATTCGAGAAAAACGAAAAATTCTTTCCTAGAATATAGAAAATAGTGATACAATAGGACTTCATTTATTCAAATTAGAGCTATGACTAATTTTTTGGATGGCTTTTGAGAAATAGGAAATCATTTCAAACGATAATTCCATTTTAGTGACGTAATGCATCGTAAACAGATCGATTTGTCTATATTTAAATGAATTCAATATCTATACATCGAGTAATATGAGTTTGCGTTTAATTCGAGAAAAACGAAAAATTCTTTCCTAGAATATAGAAAATAGTGATACAATAGGACTTAATTTATTCAAATTAGAGCTATGACTAATTTTTTGGATGGCTTTTGAGAAATAGGAAATCATTTCATTAAAAAATAACAAACAACAACGAAAGCTCCAACTTTACAAAAACAATTTTATTTTTCAACTAAAACTGTACTTTTCTAGCTGCCATGGAGAACACGCCACTGCTGTTCGCAACTTGGGAATCTCCAAATACCGTCTGGCGCACTAAAGTCACAGGATAGCCCCTATTAGGTAATGATCACGTTTGGCAATATTAAACAATTTTATCATCCCTTTTAATGAATCTGTTAAAAGCAGGCACACAAGCAGAAATGTTTTCTTTGCAATTTATATTTTATTATGAACCTGATTAGAGATGGGCCAATTCGGAAATATTTCAAACCGAGTTAACCGGTTTAAAAATTCACGCAAATCGATTTCGAACCGAGTTAACTAAACCGAGTTGGCACAATTTCAAATCGAATTGACATAATTCAAACGGATTTGAAAATTGAGGCAAATCGGTTTCGAACCGAGTTAGCCAAACCGATTTGGTACAGTTTCAAATCGAGTTACCCAGACCGGTTTGTTATTAAATAAAGTTTGAGCCCGTTCCGTCGATTTAAGCCGAGTTAGCTCAAGTTAAGTAAACTAGAATTAAATCGGTTTGGTAAATCGACTTAACTACTTGTTCCTCTAGCAAACACAGTACGCATTCTCCTAATATTAATTGCTCCTGTTTTATTTATATTCGAAGGTGACAGCAGATTTCCATTACACATTTAATTGAATTAATACCTAAAATTGATGAAACAGTATATATCACCAATAAGATCTTTATTTATGACTCAGCCCGGACCGAGTTGACGCGGTATACTGATTTCATTCATTTGATCGGCAAGATACGTCGATCAAATTGAATTGACTACTTTCTAACTCGGTCTAACTCGAGTTAAGCTCAACTTGATTTGAACCGGTTTAGTAAATCGAGTTGACCGTTCTAACTGGTTTAACTCGAGTTAAGCTCAACTCGATTTGAACCGGTTTGGTAAATCGAGTTGACCGTTCTAACCGGTTTAACTCGAGTTAAGCTCAACTAGATTTGAACCGGTTTAGTAAATCGAGTTGACCGTTCTAACCGGTTTAACTCGAGTTAAACTCAACTTAACTTGAACCGGTTTCATAAGTCGAGTTGACCATCTCTAAACCTGATGATTCCTCAGCTAGGATGACGTGAAACAAAGTTCAAGAAATATTAAATTTTATTGGCACATGTACTTAAAACCTAAGACACAGTATCAGTTATTTATTTGAATCCTGCTTGTAGTTTGTAAAAGTCATAATAATGACCTCTCATATCTAATAGTTCCTGGTGATTACCGATTTCAACAATTTTTCCTTTTTGCATTACGCAAATTACATCGGCATCCTGTATTGTAGTAAGTCTGTGGGCAATAGTGATGCAAGTCCGTCCCTTTTTAGCATTATCCAGTGCTTCTTGAACAATCTAAACAGTTATAAAATAGCATTTAGAATGTATTACATTAGAATTGAAGCCTAACCTTTTCACTCTCGTTATCCAAAGCAGATGTGGCCTCATCCAGTAAAAGAACTTTAGGATTTCTTACGAGAGCTCTCGCAATTGCAATTCTTTGTTTTTGTCCTCCAGAAAGCTGAGTTGCTTTCATACCAAGTTTTGTCTCATAACCCTGGAGTATAGAAAAAAATTTGAAATATTGGCTATAGATGTAATGTATACTTACAAGTGGAAGTGACTTTATAAATTTGTGAATATTAGCACTTTTAGCAGCATCAATTATCTCTTCCATTGTCACCTTGCGAGTATTGTCTCCATAGGCAATATTCTCAGCTATGGTTCTGTCAAATAAATTTGGTTCTTGGCTTACAATTCCTAGTCTTGATCTTAACACATGAAGGTCCATGGTATTAATATCATCATCGTCGATAGTTATTTCCCCACCGCATGGATTATAGAAACGTTCCAGCAACTGTATAATGGTAGACTTTCCGCAACCGCTTGAACCTACTAAAGCAATCGTCTTCCCTTCCGCAATTAATAAGTCCAAACTACGGAGAACGGGAACTGTAGGTCTTGTTGGATAAGAAAAATGAACTTGAAGGTACTCGATGTTTCCTTGCTCCTAAAAAGTCACCAGTATTTTATGTTTTAAAAAGTAACACTAAATATAATTATTTGTTGAATTACAAGCCGCTTCCAAAGGCGTAACCCCGTTATGTCCTTGGAGGACTGCGAGTAGGAGATGGAAATTAAAGAAGATGAACTGCCGTTGCAAGTATCGGGGAAAATTATGCTTGGCAACAAATTGCAGAATTTTGAAGTGCTGCAGAAAAGAGTCACTACACATCATTGTTACTTCGCGTCTTTTAAAAAATTCAATCTTGGATGTATCTCCCTCTCTGATAAATAAAAAAATTATATCATAGTGTGCAAAATCGATGACTTAAAAAAAGAACGGCATATTTTTTATGGGGAACTCCAAAATCGGCGTTTACAACTAATCTACAAACCAATGAATCCCCGAAAAAAAATCCAATTTTTGGTTCAATTCTGGGCCTTTTTTTGTATTTATCCTTACCTTCTCAAAGAGGCGATAGCATTATTTTTGTTTCAGTTACATCTTGGTTAAATTTAAATATAGTGAAAACCATGAAAAGATATTACATACCCAAGGCTTAGTTAATGCATAAGTCGTATTCCTAATCAAGGGAACTCTATTCAACAATTTAAAAATCCTCCCAGACGCAGCCAATCCTTTTTGGAAATTGGGAGAAAACGCTACTGCGTTTCCTATCGACCAGGAACCCACAATAACACACTCCGCTATTCTAAAAAATAAAACTTTAATACTCAATTCAATAGTTATTGTTATAAAGATCTACTTAAATAAACTAGCACAATCCAATCCTTCTTCTACTATTAACTTAGCACCATAACTAATACCGGCTGCATAAGCAAAGAATAAAAGACTTTTGGCAAGTCCCAACGCTATGGATTTAAAATGAGATTTTCTTTTTGCTTCTTTTAGATAGGGTTTCAGCTCTTCGATATATCTTCGACAAAATACATGTTCGCATCCTAATGACACTACTGTACGTATGCTACCCATTGCCTCCACTGCTATCTAAAAAAAAGAACAGTTAAGATATTCTTTACATTGTCTATAGTCAAGTTATTCTTATTTTTGAGAATTTTAATTCTCTACGCAAATTAATGAGAAAATAAAATAGGAAACAACATTTACAAGAAAATAACAGTGCCACACTAAACCTCTATTAACTACCATTAAAAGTGCTTAGCGTTTAAAATAAATAGGTTTATTTTGGTGAAAGAAAACACCTAGATAATAGATAGATAATAGCAGTGAAAAGAATTATGTATTACATATGGATTGCTTTGTTTAATATGCGAATTAAAACTGTCATAATCATTAGAGGCACTGAACTAAACACTGTGGTTTATGATAAAGTCCATAACAGATTTTACCCCTTTACCACATCGGCAATTGGCAAAAAATAATTAGGCGATACGTATCGATTTGAATCTCAATGCGGATGATGTCGCTGCTTCTTTTGCTAATCAATTAAGTGCGCTTGAAAATGCCAGTTCTGCTGGCGAAATACTTATCGTGTAATTATTTATTTTATCGCATCATTGAAAATGTGTCCTTTAGGTTAAAACTTTATGATAATTATTAACCTTATAATATTTAGTAGATTAACAATAATTTAATAGCACATAAGACGTTAGTTACCTATCATAAAACACTAAATACAAATTCATTTCAAAAATTGGGTTATTTTTTATGTCATTGTTGTCAATGATACGATAAAGCTTTGAATTCAACTCGATTATTAGCGATTTAAACAATCTGGGACGTGGCCAGACGACTCGGCTAACGCCTCGTCGCTTGGCAAAGTCCTCCATCGTTATAAATCGCATAATAATCTCCTCACAATAATAGCTATAATTGCCAATATGGTAACGGGGTAAAATCTTCTATGGACTTGTCATAATCATAATCAAGCTACTCCGCTTTGTATGCCACATTGTTCTCATGTTCGTGGAAAGTTATTAAAACACCGCTGATGGCTTTTACCTTGAAACAAAAAGTTTACGTCTGGTTTGCTCTAAAAATTACAACCATCTCAGCTTCCAACAGCTGATGATATAATCAGCCTAAAAGATTCATCAAAAAAATAAAAATCTCCGCTCTTTTTCTCATTTGAACATTATACGCATACATACAAATCACATTTGTTATTTTATAAACGTGTTGCTCAAAGCCTACTTACATTTGCTGATCTTTCTAACATTTTCTGATTCCTCTGCGAATCGCCTTGTAAAATTCTTTGCTCTAAGTAAATTGACAAAAAAATTAGAGGAGAAAAAGACATTAATATAAGAGCTAGTTTCCATTGAAAATATAAAGCAAAAACATCTGATAAAATTAAAGTAGAGACCGAATTTAATACAGTTCCAATTGGCATTCCCGAAGCCTATAATTAAAAAAGTTAAAAATATGTGTTTACAAAATGTTGAAATGTCTTACGCCTTGCACTAAAGCCGCATCACCTGACAGTTTGGTACAAAGGGCTCCTACACCATTTTCCTTTCTGTCAAACCAACCAATTTCCTGTTTTAAAATTGCTGTAAACATTTTACTGCGGACTCTGAGGGTTAACTGTTCTCCAGCAATTCCAAAGGCGTATAACTGTAAGAGATATAATATGTAATTAACAAATTAAACATAGGTTATTTTACTTAGTTTTTAAAAAAAAGGTATTTTTTATAACACAGTAGATGTGGATATAAAAACTGAACATTCCAAAGCATACAAAGAATTTGAATTAAAAGTTTAAAATTTTCAGAAGAATTCGAAAATGAAAAAATAATTGGAGTGTTTTTTTAAGAGAAAGTTGACTTTGATTTTGAAAAAATACAACACCGTGTGGTAACCACGGTAACACCTTCGTAACTTTAAGTGAAATAAAAATTAAAATCGTTTTTAGAAACTTTACCTTTAGAAACGTTACCTTTTTTTTGTGTACCGTAGGATGGGGTTAGTTTGTGACAAATTTTTGAATTTTTTCTTCCTGTCTCACAAAGGAAAAATACTGGCCTGTCACAAAGCAACCCTACCTCTTGAATTTTGGTTTATATTCTCATATCTTACGTAAATATCAGCAGACAAAAATTAGGTTCTGCTACAATGTAACCGACACGTTAACAATGAAAAATACTGTACCTGTTTTAACTGACTCTATCACGTACAACTTCAGCAAACATACTTTCTGGGGGTTTAAATCATGTGCGCAAACACCTATTTCAACAATACATCAGCAGTTAAACACAAATAGGTGCGTGAATTTTGTGTAGTAGCTACTAGGTAGCGTGGTATTCGACAAAAACCTTTGGTGATATTTACCTCCCTGGCATCACAGACGGTATGTAAGAATCGGGATACGAAAATGTTACTGCTATCACAAAGTTACCCCCCTCTCACAAAGCGACCCCATTTTACAGTATCTATTAAATTAAATCGCTACTCCCAAAAACTAAATATGACGGTGTAGAAAGGAAGATATTTAATTTTAGTTTTGACGAGTATTTACCTGTGCAATTGTTGCCAAACCAGTTATTATTCCGATTATAAGAAAATATAAACAGAACTTATTGGTTTCTTCTCTAACAATTTCATCATCTTGTATTGATAAAACCTATAAAATGAGGAAAGTAAAACGGATTATCTGGAAAAATGGGCCAAATACTGAAATACCCCAACGATATCGCCGAATACTAGAGAATATACTGGGAGTGCAGCACCAGTCAAAATGGAAGCAAAACAACCAACGGTAATAAAAAACCATTCAGGATGATTCATTTGCATGATTTTACCTAAAGTATTTACGGCTTTACCTTCCTCTTCTTCTTCGTTTTCCTAAAATACAATAGTAGAGAAAAATAATGTTTACTGATGAATCTTACTGAATGCTTCTGAACATATCTGCTTTCAAACACAGACTCCTTGCGTAATTTCCTAACATCAATGGTTTGGGAGTTCGCCTCTAAAATACAGAATTTAAAAAGGCAAATACAGTATTGATTATATATAGATAAGGATCTATATTCAGTCAGATATAATGGTTAGATTATTGCCAGTTACCTATGGTTAGGTCATCTCCAATGTCTACAAATCCGTGAGATTGGACCAGGTTGAAATAACTTCCTTGAGCTTCTATGAGTTCAGAATGCGTTCCTTCTTCTATTACCCTACCTTCAGAAATAAAAACGATTTTATCAGCATTTCTCACAGTTGATAGCCGATGTGCAATAATAATGGTGGTGCAATCACCACTAACCTAAAAATGAAATTTAGTGTAGTAAATGAGATAAAGTAGTTTAGACATTTATGATGCCAGCAACTAGGATCCAAATACTGATCATCTTAAAATTATTCAAAAAGGAGCAATGGAATTTAATTTGTAAACTCATTTGTTCTTAGTATTACAGAGTTCTCCCAAAGTCTAAGATGTTTTGAACTATATAGTGTGGAACAGCCAAATGGAATAAATTCAATATCTGAGTTATTGTACATATTTATTAAAAATCCCGAGATAGGTCAATTTTAGATTATAAGATGATATCCTGCATTGCAAAAATTGCATCTCTAGATGCAACCCCCTTTGAGTTACCGTTTCAACCCTTAATTATTTTAATTGGAAGTAGAAACTTGGTATATTCTCCTATTTAAAAATTTCATGGTTGCTACATTTATTTAAAAAATCAACAATGAAAAAAATAATTTATCAACTGGATGAAATTTTCTATAATAATAACTAATAGCGGCTCGTCCAGTTCGTCCTATAGTCGTAAAGGGACCAAAAGCAATTTTGATATCCTTTTTTGATTTTGTAAAAAAGAAACGAAAAACTTATCAACTTTATCATAGTCAATTGTACTTTTTGTCGAAAACATCCCAGTAACTTTCTAAAACTGTGAGAGAATTAAACAGTGGTCAGTATCGTGCCTCAGTTATCTTTTTGCACATTTTGAAAATTTAATATGGATCATTTAACAGAAACGCATAAAATAATAATTTTACAAATGATCGGTTATGGAGATAGAACACGATCACAGGTCAAAATCGCCCGTTTATTTCAACAAAAATTTTCTGATTTACCGCCAGTATCCCAAGGTACCATCAGTAAAATCGAGAAGCATTTTCACGAACATGGTCATGTATGAAAACTAAAAAAAACCCTCCAATGCATTAACTCATGATATCATATTGAAAATAATGAATGAGTTTCAAGAAAATCCATATTCTTTAAGTTGACTAGCTGCAGCACTGAAGGTCAGTCATTTCTCGATTATTCGTGTACTGAAAGAAAATAAAATGCATCCTGATAAACTGACACCATGTCAAAAGCTTAGTGAAGACGATTTTGCTAGAAGAACTTATTTTTGTGACCACATGATGCAAAGATTAGATAATAATGTGATCCAAATAGAAAACATATTGTTTTCTGATGAGTCCACTTTTACTCTTCGCAGTCATGTAAATCGTTAAAACTGTCGCTATTGGGCTAGTAAAAATTCCCACTGGATGAGAGACAGAACCCTGAAAAAGTTAATGTTTAGGCAGGGATTATTGGAGATCATGTCATTGGTCCATTTTTCATTGATGGAAATTTATGTGGAGATAATTATTTAGCATTGCTCCAAAACAACATTGTGCCAGCTTTGGTAAACTTATATCCATCTCAAGAAAATCCACACGTTCTAGCTAATGCAATATGGTTCCAGCAAGATGGAGCACTCCCACACTACCAAGTCAATGTCCGGCAATATCTCGACTTTACATTTCCAAATCGGTGGATAGGGCGACAAGGTATAACTGAGATACGGAATTTATTCCATTTGGCTGTTCCACACTGTATAATAATAATACGATAATTCAGTATATTTCTAGATATTATTTCAAAATGCTTAAGCTAGAGGTGACCTTATAGTTTTAAGCTAACTTTGTTTGAAATTGTTATCACACATTTTCAGAACGTAATAGCAACAGCTATCAACGTATCAGTTTTGCTAGAGTTTTTTTTTCATATAATACATTATTATACCGAACGTATAAGTAGTCCAAATGTGAAATAAGATGAGAAAGCATTCTTTAATCTGAATTTCTGTTAAAAGTGTGTCCAGAAGATTTTGCCAGCTGTTCATTTATTTATCAGGTTGAGCAGTTAGACAATGAGGATTATAAGTATTTCTGAATTTCCAAGGCTTTCAAAAAATTTAGCTTCTGGTCACCATTGCAAATGTATAATTTCTACTTTGTTCGCATTCAAACATCTGTAATAAATATTATGCGAAATTTGCATGATACCTTGGCCTATGTAGACAGCATATGGCACTCTCTATACATTATTTGACCAATAAGTAAGAAGGAATACGCTCAAAACTTACAGCGTCCAAAGCAGCTTGTACTTCAGCTTCGCTTGTAGTATCTAAAGCAGATGTGGCTTCATCAAGCAGTAAAATGGAAGGTTCTCTAACCAGTGCCCTGGCTATAGCTATCCTTTGCTTTTGACCTCCAGATAATTGAGCACCTCTTTCTCCAATAACAGTTTCGTATCCGTTTGGAAGACTTTTGATAAAGTGATGAACATTCGCTTTCTTGGCAGCTCTTTCAATTTCAGCTTGACTAGCAGATAACTTTCCATATCTAATATTTTCGGCTATAGTTGTGGCAAAAAGGGCAGGTTCCTGGCTTACAACCCCTATATTGCTTCTTAGCCATAATAAGTTTAAATTTCTTATGTTATGATTGTCCACGAAAATCTGCAACGCAATAATTTTTAATAATAGATTCTTATAATTATAAAATAAAATTGATTTTATTTTTCTTATCCTCGTTTAGATAGATGCTATGCTTAACAAAACCAACACAGAAAACGTAATTTTCGGAACTACTTAAGTTAACATTTTTATAGTAATGTATCGGGTGTTCAAATAAAAAAGTCATCGAGTGTACTATGATTTTTTCTTAGAAGAGAATGTAGCGAAAAATGCATGCAATGACTTATTGATTGTTTTGATTGATCTTTTGATGTATTAGAATTTTCTAAGGTAAAAGAAAATTATTTTCTTTGACGAAATATGATTTTAATTGGTGGAATATACATATTTATAAAATAGGGAGTCATTTTAAGCCTATTTTAAAATGTTAGGTCAACTTCCGATATAACAGAGGGTGCCACAAGCAGACATTATTTTCTTTAAAGAGATCACATGAAAAAATGCCAATAACCGAAGTTTTAAATTTTAAATCGAATTAGTTTCTAAGACAATTCTAATGCTTGATGGCGGTGGAACACACTGCATGCGTTCATAAGACACTTCTAATGATCAATTTAAAAACAACAGCATAAATTAGAAACAAAACGGATTTCGAGTAGCTCTCTGGTATTTACTCTATCCGGCCTGTAACTATCCGGAAGGATGCCGGATAGTAAAGCAATATTCTGCCGGATATCGGTTATGTGAAAAACTGCGGCAATATATAAATTGAAGTCTAATACAAAAATTGTATAAGTTTATATAATGTCATAAGAGCTTATAATTGCAGTAGTGACCCATCGAGAAACCGAAACCGAATTTGAGCTTTTATTATGGTTTCGGCCGAAATCAGAATCGAAAAATATGAAAGTTGCATTTATGGCAGGTACAATGAAACAAAAACACTAATAAGCTCTCTCTGTGTAATAATTAAATACCAACATTTAAAAAAGTAGACACTATTATATTCAGAAGCGTGTTCGCAATGGAAGCTAAGAAAACAAAGGGAAATCTAACGAATTCAAAAAATTTTCACTTTTTTCCAAAAATTTTGAGTTCTAACTTGAACTTTCTATGTTTTTGAAGAATTAAAACCTTAAATTAGAAAAAAAGAAAATATTAGAAATTAACATTTAAATTTTTAAAAACTGGGAGCACATTTCGAGTAGTAAAGATTTTGGAATTATTTTTCAATTGAATTAATTAAACAAACTTTTTTCAAAATTTCGCCTTTCTTAAGAAAATTTAAGGTGTCGAAGAAAATATTAATAACAAAGCAAAATATTCAAGTTCAAAGTCAATATTTTTTCATTAAAATGGGAATATTAAAATTTTTTCTTCTTAAATTTTGAAAGTTTATTCAATTTGGTTCAATTACAAAATTTTGATATTTAATTCGAAATTTGATAATGTCTGATTTTTGAATTTTATATAAACTTGCTGATAAAAGTATAAAAGCCTTAAAGGCATACATTTTGAGCCATTGTTGTTAGAGGGCATATTTTTACTAATACATATTCTTTATGATAACGAAGGCTAGAGTCAGTACAGTATATACTTCTTCCGGGATTGGACCGTGTCAAAGAACTACTAAAAGTGTTCGACGTTTCGTCCACCATCGTAGGGGGCTTCTTCAGGAACAAAGAAAAGAAACAATAAATAAAAAGGGAAATATAAGGGAATGTGCAAAAATGAAAGAATGAAAAGGCCAATTTGAAACATCAGAGCACGGCAACTCAGTATGACCACCACACCAGAGGGGAAACTCTTCTGGAGAGTTTGAAGAGTTTCGCCTCTGGTATGGAGGACATATTGAGTTACCGTGCTCTGATGTTTTGAAATTTTTTTAAAAGTTTTAATCCATTCGCAAAGTGTAACCCCATTATGCTTTCAAAGCACTGCGAGTAGGATACGGAAACAAGGATATATGGCGATGAACCGCCTTCTTAAACAAGGATAGGTTATAATTTTTGGGGAAAATTCCTTTCGGTAACGAGTTCCATAACTTGAAAGTTCTAAAGAAAAAAGAGTCTCCGTAGACAGAAGTCCTTACTGCGTCAAGCTGGACCGCACAGAAATATGCTGTCTCCGACTTCTAGTACGCCTCAAGAATCTTGCCCTTGGGGGGATCAATCTTATTAGTTCCTGCGAGCATCTTCCATGATAGTACTTGTAGAAAAGAGACAAGTCACCAACCATACGCCTGTGTATTGTGTTTCGAGAGAATCGGTCAGACTCTCGTCATCAATTAGGCGAATCGCTCTTCTTTGAATTGAATCCAAGACAGCTAAAGCATGTTTTCCAAACATGAGAACAGTATTCTAGTGGTGGCCTAACTTGAGCTTTGTATAGTGTTAATAACTGATGAGACGTAAAGTACTTTTTAGCTCTAAAAAG
The DNA here is from genome assembly GCA_028583605.1 of Dastarcus helophoroides. NCBI lineage: Eukaryota > Metazoa > Arthropoda > Insecta > Coleoptera > Bothrideridae > Dastarcus > Dastarcus helophoroides. The sequence goes on along the minus strand of CM053325.1, from coordinate 25,205,879 downwards.
AAAGCCTAGCTTCTGAGAGGCGGATTTGGCAATGGCGCGAACATGATCATCCCAAGAGAGGTTAGTGCTCGCATTCACTCCTAGGATAGATAGATTAGATTCCATCGGAAGGATTTTACCGTTAATTAGTATGTTTGTTGCATTATCCCTTGATGTTTTCTTAGAGAAAACCGCGGCCTGAGTTTTTGTAATGTTGAAGTCGACCAAATTGTTCTTACCCCATTCCAGAATAATCTCGAGATCCCGATTAATCGTCTGTATCTGTTGTTCCCTTAGTCGATCTAAAGCAGCGATAGATAATGGTTTGTTGGAGAAAAAAGATGACACAAGGTTACTATCATCTGCGTAGCTGTATGTAGGATTGGAAGTTGAAGCTAAGAGATCTTTATGTATAACATAAATAAAATAGGAGACAAAACAGATCCCAGAGGCATCCCTGCGTTAATCGCAAATGTCTCGGATGAGATGACATCGACGACGACTTGCAGAAATCTGTCAGCGAGACAATTGAATATCAAATGACAGAGTCCGGGAGGAAGACCATAAGATGTTAATTTGGCGAGAAGAGATCGGTGCCAGACTCTGTCGAAAGCCTTTGAGATATCCAATGCCACAATCCTAGCTTCACCATGTTTTTTCATAGCTGAGTTACAGATATGAGTAATATATGCCAGTAGTGGAACGTTGTTGTCTAAAAGCGTATTGCCTGTCGGAGATGATTCTATTTTCCTCCAGATATTTGAGAATCTCGATGTTGATAACCTTTTCTATTACTTTAGATATAACGGGTAACAAAGATATAGGGCGATAGTTGTTAGCTAGATTCCTTTTTCCCTTTTTAGGGTCAGGCTGCACTCTAGCAGATTTCCAGATGTTAGGAAATACACCTTTGTTGCAAGAGAGTGTGAACAATTTGCTTAGGACAGGAGTCAACCCTGGAGCTCACTTCTTAAGAACAATAGCGGGAATACCATCAAGGCCAGAAGCTTTCGAGGTGTCGAGCTCAAGGAGAATCTTCCTGACTTTGCGTTGTCTGAAAACAACTTCAGGCATCGAAGTAACAACCTTAGGAAGAATAGAGGGTTCTGCGTTTCGAGAATCAAGACTGGCCTTTTCATTCTTTCATTTTTGTATATTCCCTTATATTTCCCTTTTTAATTATTGTTTCTTTTCTTTGTTCCTGAAAAAGCCCTCCACGATGGTGGGCGGAACGTCGAACACTATTAGTAGTTCTTTGACACGGTCCAATCCTGTACATATTCTTTATTTTACTAATTTTCATTCAAAATACACTTTTGTTATTTGCATTTTAAGGTTATTTTAATTAATTAGCATTAGAAGTTTCAAAGCCAAATATCTCGGAAACGGTGTGAGACATCTGCTTTTATCAAGTATAACTTTTTTGCGTAGAATAATGTTAAAAAATGAGAATTTGATACCGAAAATTGGATACATGTAAATGTACAAATAGTTCTATCATTTTTAACACATTCAGTTTATTGCTGCTGGCGCCCTCTACCAACCATAACCAAACTGTAAACAGGTCTTAATTCTTCGATTCAAAAAGGTTGAAATTCCAAAATTTGGTGTGGATATTAGCATTCAAAAAATAATAATAATAATATTTTATCTTCAATACCCTGTATCTCGTTAATTAGGAACTTTTACACTAACAAATTAGGTTGGCTTAGTGCATATTTTTACGTCGGAAATCTATCTACCTGTATATTAATATTTAATCAGTGCTTTAGCTTATCACTCAAAAATAGTTACGATGATGCTGGAATCTACCCGATCTTCTTAACTCGCCAGGCCGAATGTCCGGCTATCCGACTTCGAATCTTGCCGGATATCGGTATACGGTATCCGGCCAAACAACTATCCGTTTCATCTGTAGCATAAATTGCATTAGAAATTTAAAAACAAATTAATTCATTTTAAAATTTCACTAAAAAAAATTTACTTCTTATAATTTTGCTTCCATTTTCCGCAGTTTACGTTACAATACAATGGATATGCAAAATATCAAGTGATGCAGATAATTATAATAATTGGCATTGTGCGCTTTCTAACTCAAAACAACGGGACTCTCGGTAATGCAGATTTTCACTAAAAAATATGCATAGTATGCAAATCACTGTGGTAAATAAATGTTACTTTCACTTACACGCATCTTTTTAATATACTAGTTGATAATGTATTATTACTAAACTGAAATTCCAGACATTTACAAACGTAAATATCTGGTTCAACATGATTTTCTTAATATACCAATTAATCTTCAGAAGTAAAATTATATCGTTAATACACTGTATTCATTCAAGCATAATTTAATGCTATATGTTTGCATAGTTTCCACTACAATAAAACATTGTTCTTTACCAATTATATTAGTTTGTTTACATCCATTGAGTCCATTTTTTTTTAAATTCGGAAAAGTTAATTAAATTCAAAGAAAAATTTCGGTTTCATATAAGCATGCCCAAGATGTTAAAAAAAATGTAGAGAATTTTACAGTAAGCCAGTAAGATATCATTACATTAATAAATTATTGATTGTTATAAAAATATCTTACATCTCCTGAGTTAGGATCATAAAACCTTTGCAGAAGCTGAACACAAGTTGATTTTCCGCAACCGGAACTCCCGACAAGAGCAACACTTTGTCCCGCCTTAATGTTTAGGTTAAGTCCTTGTAATATCTAAAAATCTACTTCATAAGCAACAATACAATTTCCAACATTTTTTTCTCACTTTTACATCCGTTCTTGAAGGATAATTAAAATAGACATCTTTAAACGTAATATCACCTTTGATTCGTCTAGGGCTTTCCCCTTTAACTTTATAGCTATTAATTTTAGGCTCACTATCTAGAACTTCAAAAACCTTAGAAGCGGCTCCACATGCTACTCCGAATATTTGAAAAAATGGTGCCCCCATTCCGAAATTCCATGATGCCATTAAAGTGTTGAAAAATACCTGGAAAAGAGAAAATAAGGCTGGATAAAGGAGATTCATAAAGTTACTAGGTTTTACTGCAATCATATTTCCTGGTGTGTAGATGCGGTCTTCATTTGGAATATATCTCTCTTCAATCACGAGTCCAACACCGTACCAAAAAGATAGAGCATAACAGGCGTAAACAAAAAACCAAAGACAACCTTGGCTAACTCCGTTGAACAAAGTTCTTCTAATATTGTTATCTCTTGCTACTGTTAGATGAACTTCATACCGCCTGGATTCTTTCTCTTGTCCATCGAAAGCAACAACGGTTCGGATGGCACTTAATACTTCTTCAGCTATAGATCCTGCTTCTGCGTATGATTCCATTTCCTGTTTTGAAAATTTTGTTGATAGCTGGAAATAAAGTAAATTATAAAATCGACCATCAATAAGGAGATTTATTTACCCATGTTATGAAACCCATAATAATTGTAGATAATGGTAGTGAAACTAAACAAACAAGAGATAGTTTCCAGCCTAGAACTAAAGCCCAAATTACACCACTTACAAACACGGTTTCGTAGAACAAAAAAATGGCTACTTTTTCTCCTATTCCTTCTTCGATTTTCATTAGATTACTGAAAGGAAATATTTGACAATTGGGACTACCTATTTTTGTCTTAGTTACTTACTCTGTAAAAGCTGTAGTAAAGTCGCCTTTCTGATTTAAGTCATACCATTCGATATCTTGATTCAAGCTAGACTTGAAGAAATTTTTTCTGATTTTAAATATCTACAAAATTAGCTTAAGACTTGATGAAATATCTAAAATATAGTAAGTCTAACCTGTCTTATGGCGCTATTGCTAAAGAGTACAACAGAAATATATGATAATGCCACCGTTGCAAACCCTAGTAGAGTTGTTTCTATTGAAAATCGATAGACTTGTTGGTATAATCGGTTATCTAGAGCATCATTTTCTTCTTTGGACAGGGTATTGTTGAAGGTTAATGCGGCATATTCTACAATATCACCAGTAACCATACTAAAGACGACCATGAGATATGGTTGAATAATCCCACTAAGAACTGTCGCAATTGTGGCGACACTGATGTAAAATACATCTAGAAGTGTGGCATATCGATACTGTAACAACAGAAAACAATAAATTGGCTTTCTCAGGAATGCAAAAAAAGTGGGTAACTTACCAATCTGTAATACGGTACTGTGGTATTCTTGGATTTTTTTTCTTTTAATTTTCTGAAAAAAGAAGATTATAAGGTCTGCAAAAAAATATATTTCCTCAGCTGCTTAGGATATTTTTGGTAAATAGTACGTTTTTGAGTGTATTGAATCCAAAAATAACCCCCATTGCCCTCCATCACGTGCAGTTTTTTTGTAAAATATGGAAAATACGTAACACTAATAAAAAATCACCATGTTACTAAAATGGACCAAAGAATATTTCTTATAAGGAAAGAAGCAATTTATTTACAAAATAAACTAAACATTCCATATTTTCTTCTTTTATTTGAAATTCTCCAAAGCTACTTCCGCTTTCCATTTTCTTTTTCCCTCTTGAGCGTCCAGCAGTATGCTAGCCGTGTAATGTATTGAACGTCTCATTTTTCTTGGCAAAATATGGCTCTCGATATTACGCACATCTTAGTGAAATCTTGCACTCTGTTATTTACTGAATGCTCCCAGCTTTTGGGGAAAACACTCGATTAGAAAAAGTAAAGAAATGAATTTTGAAGCTCATCTTGCATCTTTGAGCTTTATGCGGAGCCAGCATGTGTTGTTCGATGGTTTTGTATTGAGGGTCTTTAGTATTATACGAAAAATAATACACTACGTCTTTAAAAGAGTCTCACGCTTCTGTTTCTCCTTTTTTTGAAACGATTAGATTGAATGCCAATTTTCGTTTGTCGGAGTTAGTTTGGCAGATGCAAGCCTCATCTTTTGGTTGTCATTAAAAAACTGTTTTATAAGCTTCACAATTTAATATGAAGAAGTAGTAATAACATCTTTTCAGGAAGAACCAATGTCGTATTAATAACGTTATTTTTGGCGAAGGTGGGGGCGTTTCGAAATGGCCAGTCAGTTTTTGTCTAATGAACATTTCTGGCCGACTGTCCTATTACCAAAGGAAGCACTGATTCTTTGTATAACGCGGCTGTTGACCCAAAATCGTCGTTGGTATTTTGAAATAATAAATCTGAAGTTTTCACATCGTCAGTACTTGCCCTATTATCTTTCCTCTATAACTCTCCCCGCGCCCTTTTTCTCTTTGTATCCAGAATAGGCTACCTGCTTCCCTAAATAAACGAGAGTTTCACTCTAAATAAAATATTATATATGAGTTTTACAAAAAAATCTGACGTGATGGAAGTTTTTCAATATTTTTCTCGGTTTTAGTGGGTTGAAATCTATAAGAAATAGTGTAAAAATCCTTTGTGTTATTGAATAGACATAACTACTTAAACATTTTAAAAACTACTTACATAAAAGCCATTTCATTATTTCTTTGGATAACTAAATCTTTTCGACCAAAGATGTATGCAAAAATTTATATCTAAAGTAGATACAAATAAAATTATATACAGAAGTATGCTGCCTAATAAGGAGTGTTGTGATTTTTATCAAATTATATTTACACGATAAGATGTTATTCTAATCTAGCTTAGAAGGTTGCTTGCAATAAAATTAAGTTTCATATCATTGCGAAATAATTCTGAAAATTAAACAGAAGGCCGAATTATAACAGATAAGGAAAAATTTTCGTTAGTAAAATTTTTACCATTTTAAGGCAGAAAATTTAAATAAAAACGAAACATACAAACATGTTTTGTCAGTAATAAGGTCTTAATTTATTAGGGGATTGGAAGTAGTAACTTTAAAAATTTGTTAAGACAGCTTTGTTTTTAAATCGTCTTAACGCTGACCTCCTTGAAGTCGTTAAAGCTTGCAGAACTGCCACAAATTATGTTATTGTACAGTGCGTTTCAATGAAAAGTATAAAATGAAAACTGTCCACCCTAATAACTTTTTAGATCGTCATTTTTATGAATACCGCAATAACCGAATAAACACTAGGACATATTTCGTCATGCTTATAGTGATTGTGAGTGTAACTGTCAATCCTGCGCCCCCATACTAACCCCTTCTATTTATTATTTTTTAATAGGACACCCTATATTTTGGAGTTTTGGATTCGTCTTGACTAATAATTTTCAAAATCGTAAATGTTTGGGGTCTACAGGGAACAATTGGCGAGTTATAGGTAAATGGATTTCAGAATTATGTTAACAAAGAGTGCGTAGCGTTAACACTGTAATGGCATTTGTAAACCATTTGAGCTCTGTGTTTCACACATATACAGTAATTATTACATTGTTATACTGGTTTACAGTATCCAAGAATGAATTGAAGTAATGTAAGACCTGGAGCTTTTTTTTTATTTTGCTTTCCCTGGAACAAAAGCAACACATAAAACTATGTAACAGAATTGATGCAAAAATTACTATCTTTGTGCCTAAAGAAGAGCACAACTCGAAAGAGTAGTCTACAACGAAGCTGCGGAAGTGGCCATTCTAGGACTAATTGTTTTCGAGAGTCAGCAGGCTGGAAATAACCATAATACTAGAGAATGATGAAAATCTATACAAAGATTTATTTATTTTTCAAAATGATAAGGGAAGGCATATTTAAATATCTGGAGGGCGGGAGGCAGAAGGTGTGCGAAGATGAAATGGACACCTACGACGCCTGATTTGATCCTCATAGATATTTTCCATTAGTTCAATTATTTAAAAACAAAATCTAGGAAAAATTAAATTATGCGTCCGACTACTGGACCACTTTTGAAAGTGGCCGGCTACTGGCACAATTACACTCTTATTAAACGATTATTTAGTAACAATGGATTTCTTGAGCCAAAAGAAAAAAGATTTGGACAAGTGTTCTGAAATTTCTAAAAAAAGAGATATACTTACGAATGAAATGATACACATCCTTTCGTTACTGTTTGAATGCAAGCAAACACACAAGGCGAATGTATCATTATAACACAAAAAACTTCTCTCAAGGATTCATACAACGAATAGATATTATAATAATTGTAACAACAGAAATAAAGAATAATAAATGACAAGAGGATGCACTGCAATACAACGAAACTGGTAGTGATAATATAAGTTTTTTCTTCGTCTTATCAACTAACTATGGTTACAGTTTTGTCGACGGCGTACTTCTACTTCTCGCCATCATATTTGATGAAGAGTACCCTTGTAGAAGTGGTGCTTTCATCTGAAGTGTAAGGAACTATGACAGTAAATAAAAAATACCCAAATCTACTTCAACATTAAATATCAAACCGAAATTTTATATACAGTGTTCCCACCGGGAATTGCCGCCATCGATATCTGACAAAATACTCATCCCAAAAATTTAAAAATATACCAACGTGGCAAGGTTGACAAGGCCAACACAACTAAAATATACGCAAAGTTGTAATATTTCCGCTTATACTGGAAGTTGACATCAACTTCGTTATTTTAAATAAGTCACCCTATCTATTTTTGCATTTTTTAATTTTATTTGAGAATTTAAGATCACTTTGGATGACAAACATTGTTCCTAAAATTTATAGTTTTTGAGATAATTGGATTTTTATAAAAAAATTTGACAGATGCAAGGTCCCACGAAATTCTTTGAATCTTTTTCCAGAAGCCAGATATTTATTTCACATTTGGTATGTGAGTAGAACACATATAAAGCTATCTTGCACATCTTTTATATCTTCAAAAACATTATACCGAGGGTTGAATTCAGGTCTGCATATTTTGGTAAATTCAAACAGCGTTAACGTTGTTATCTCATAGTAACACCCCATATATTTTTGACCTATCTAGTGCAGATATAAATTATCTTTCAACTAATATAGGCATTGCGGAATTTTACAATGTTTGGAAATAATTGGAATTTTAACTTTTTTTTATTTCAGTAATTGAATTCTTATTGAGTAGCATATTAGTGACATATAGAGTAGAAAAAAATAAAATGTACTTAAAAAAAGAAAAAATCGGTATCGACAATTAAATTATGAAACACTCAGTCAAATTATTTACAGTAGTTGATAGGGTGTAATGAAGCTAAAATTAAAAGATGACTAGTCGACATAATTGGAAATGCTATTTCGACATTTTTATTATCAACAACAGAATTTCTCTTTAACGGTGTCGAAATTTGTGACATTTTTTAGCATTCGTTTTACTGGATTTCATGACGGCTCTACCTTATCTGGATATCGAACAGCAAATTTATCACTATCACATGTTCGTGATATTACTTTGTTACATCGTCAGAACAATTTAAAATAATAATCATTACTAAAAAAGATGGTGAGGCAGATTTTCACTTTAGCTTTACCACATACTATAAAATAAACTATAAATAATTTGACAAATGGTTTCCTGATTTCTGATAATTTAATTGTCGATAGAGATTATTTTTACTCATAACGTTACTGATAAGAGTCCCGATAAGAGTCCACTTAATGTGAAAGGGGAAAATAATAATCAAAAATTGCAATTATTTCTAAAAGTTGTAACAACAACCCTTAGAAAACTTACATCAGGTAAAAGGTAATTAAAATCTACATAAAATAGGCAAAAAAATATAGCATGTTCCATTTAAAATAACAAAGTTATCACTGTTTGAATTTATCAAAATATTCAGACGTGAATTCAACACTCTGTATAATGTTTTTGAACTTATGAAACTTGTGCAAGATAGCTTTGCATGTGTTTTACTTACGCACCACATATCACATTAATAACTAGTTTATGAAAAAAGATACAACGAATTTAGTGAGACATTGCCTCTGTCAGATTTCCAGTTATCTCAAAAATTATAAATTTTAAGAACAATGTTTGTTATCCAAAGTGGCCTTAAACTATTAAATGAAATCCAAAAATGCAAAAATATATAGGGGGCCTTATTTAAAATAACGAAGTTGGTGTCAACTTCCGGTATAACCGGAAGTACTACAACTTTCCGAAGTTGTTAAATTTTTGAATTGTTTAGATAAGTCCTTTGTCAGATATCGATCGCGGCGATTCCCGGCGGGACACACTGTATATACATAACAGCCAGTGGCGTGCAGTGCCATTTGAGACAGGGTAGGCAAATAGATATCCGATAATTCCGATACAGACAAAAGTAAACGTTGGAGTAAATGTAATGTAGCAAAAATTATCGTGTACTTACAGAGCAGAAAGTCGTTGCAGGAATCCTATTCGCAAGTGGAACTAAACTTTATGAATTATTAAACTTTTCAGTCCACGTATTTTTTTCTTTTGAAAATAATAATCTATTTGTAATTATCATACATATATTTGTTTTACCAAAATATTCAAACACAAATTTAAGTAGAGAAATGACACGTCCTGTCGCGGTAATTTCGTATTCATGAACACCAATAAAAGTTTTTTAGCCACTATAAGCAGTTTATACCATAATCGCATTTTCACTGCATTTTCGTCACTAATAGTCCAATAAACTAACAGTAACAGAACAGTTCAACACTATGTATATATTAAATGTCTTGAATAAAGCTTGTTATAAAAATAAAACGAATGAATTCGGTTTGTACTAAATAAACACTACAAAACGCACAAGGAACGTAGACGTTGACAACAAGACTAACAAATTGCATTATAAGTCAATATCTAGGGGATTTACCAAAATGGAAAGTTCTAATGTAATGTACGTCCACTGTAACAAAGATGTCGCTGCAATATACACATTAGCAAATAAAAGGCACTGCCTTTACCTCTCCATATAAGCGCTATGGTATTGTTGTAATGTGCCTATTCCTTTGGCTTATGGAGCGCCTACAGGGGAATATTGTGATGGAGTGTGACTGTTCACTGGAATATTACCGTATTCGTGTTAACTTTGCAATAACCTTAAATTAATTTTAAAAGTTTGTACCCTCTTTTAATGATCGAAAAGAAAAACAAAGTATTAATAAAGCGAAATACTGTCTCTGCTGAAAAATTAATTTTATTTAGGAGTAGGAGTGCTTTTATATTTTCTTTTCTGATTTTGCTACGGTAGGCAATGCTTTTTTGCCTTCATTGTATGCACGCCACTGATAACAGCATACATAAAGTTAATAATTATTCAACTATGATAGGCTCAACATAACATCATTTTTTTATCATTCCAAGCACCTCTGACTAGTTGTTTCCAAAAGTACATCTGTAAATGTTTCAGTTTTGGAAAAATATGTTCTATTGCAGTTCTAGAATTCGGGAATTGCTTCTGAGCGTTTTCGTTGAAAAATGCTAACTTTCCCATGCAAGCGTTAAAATGACTAAAGTCGGGAGCGTGTGGTTGGCAAATGAAATCAGTTTTTTTATTGTTCGGTCTTCTAAATGTTTTCTTAACTTAGTGGCTACCCAGAAAGGTTTTTTTAGACAAGATCAGCTACTAGGTCTAAATAAACTTTTTAAATATCTAACAATAACTCAATTTATTGCTTATATTGTCCTTGATTCATTGTCAGATTAGAACCTTCATTCGCTAAGAAGAAAGAGGTTATAATTCCATGCTAAGAAACTACGCACCAAACATTTACTCGTGTATTGTGAAGAGAAAGATCTCTGGCGTCCTTTTAGTAAATCCCTTAAATCTGACTGTTGGGCTGCCTTGCCATGTTTGCTTTTACTAACTGATACTACTACTTTTGGTATTGTTTTTAATGATTTCATGTTTATATACCTCTCTATTATTATCTTGTTCTTAGCCATACTTGTTAATTAACTGTCTAACTCACCAAAAGTTTATGGACCACCTTTACAACTTCTACATTAAAATTAATTAATAAGTGGAAACCAAAAAACCAAAATAGGTTTTACTTATTTAAACGTTGCGATTCGTTTACAAGAAAAGGTGAACGTATTTTAATTTCAGTAAGTTAATATCAAGATCGACACTAGAATCCGAGAGAGAAGAATTAATCAGTATACACGAGAATCCTACCAAAAATAATACCAAAATTGAAGCTTCGAGTACTATTTACGAAAGTGTATGAAAATAATACTGTAACAAATGTTTCTAAAGATAATTATATGTATTCATATGTATAATAAGTGTATCACATGATATAATATAAGACTGGTAATGTAACCCGCTATATCTCACAGTTGCGATAAGTGGCAATAAAACCGGAGACGATTGATAAGAGAACGCCATATGAAGGATAGACAGTAGAAGGGCTGCCTTGAGTAGATTAAGCAATGCTTTCTTATGCAAAATATTGATACTTTATGCAATTGTTTCGCAATTTTTCGGTTTTATATTTATATTTTAATTACAAAATGGGCAAGATTTGTTTTGTGTTTATGTGCAACAGTGGTTATAAAAGCTGTCATGAAAAAGTGTCGTTGTTTCGAGTGCCTAAGGACAAAGTTTATGTATGGAGGCGAAAAATCCCGCGAAATGACCGGCTGTTGTCATCTCGAGATTTTGTATGCGATAAACATTTTAGTGCAGATTTTGTTTTAAGAGAAATGAACAATGAACTGTGGAGAATACGTATTTCTTAATAAACTTAATCAGTTTCTATTAAATGAATATCTTATGCCCAAAGTAATTTAAACCTAAATTCTTTTTGTATATTTAAGAAAAATGATATTAATGGACAGACGAGTCGTTTGGTTTATCAGGGTCCGGCGTATGTATAGAACATTAGCTATAACTTTGTAAAAAAATGTTATAGAAAAAATGTGTCAGATAAACTTTTTTGGTTAATTTTTTGTCACTTTCCAGTGATTTTGTTTTTCTTAGCTCTTATTTCGTTGCTTTGGTAACTAATTTTTGAGTTTTCAAATGACACCTGCATTTTTTATTTGCTCTTTTGCAAAAAATCTTAACTTCCAGCATTCGGTAAAATCAAATTTATAGGTGTTAGATTCGAAAAATTTCGAGGAATCATAATTTTACTGAATTTTATCATTCATTTTTTAATGTTATTTTTAAAGAAATCTAAGTACTAAAATGAAATAGTTACCAAAAACGAACATAAATATACTGGCAAAAATTTCATTTTAATTACTAACACATGTTTAAAAATAGTATTAAATTATTTATTATGAGAATCGGTAAAATTATGAAATTATTATATTTTCTGGAACTTTTTCACTTCTAAACCCTGTAAGATTTGCGATCACCAAATGCAGAAAGATATGCAAATAATAATTTGGGGAAGGTATTTTAAATTATAAAAAACAGAACATTCAATTTTATGAATCTGGAATCGCAAGCAGGGAGGAGTAAACTTGTGGTCATTTCGCTACTGCGCAACTTATGAAGTAAGCAGCATATTAATCAAAAAAAAAATATCTTTTAGGCATTCTAAAAACATTCTAATTTTTAATTTTTACATTTATAGAGTTTATAAATAAAAATACCAAACTGGTTGGAGGATTTCGAAGTACCACCAGACTGCCCCGATTTTTTGAAGTGAAAACTTCTCTAGGCACGTTCAACGATGTTAAACGGGGGGAAAATTACGCTTTAGCGTGACCAACACGTTAATTTGCGTTACCAATTTGCTCTAATGTAGCTATGAGGAAGACATGTAATAATATAAAAAAAAACGCATAATCGACAGTGGGGTTTGAACCGCGACCTATCAGACCTATGAAGCCTAACCCAATAAGCTATACTGACTGATGGCAAGAATATGAATTTTAGCTGGGTTTAAGGAGGTTATGGTGGGGTAGTCCCAGCAAAAAGAAAATAACATTTTCAGTAGAAACTATTTCGCAATTGATGATTAAAAATTGTTATAGGATTTGCAATACTTATTGATATTGCTGTAAATACTTATCTAAATCATTATTTCCTCTATATGTCGTTAATTTAGGTTATAATTACTAATGTAAGTTAAGATGAAATGAAGGTTTTGTATACAAAAATTTCGAAAAAAGAAAATAAAAAAAACATAAAAATTCTTCCAATCTACGATTTTAAAAATAATATAGAAGTAAATAACTAAATAACACTAGAAAGAATCATAATTTAATATTAAGAAAATCATTAAATGAATTTAATATCTTTATCAATATTAAGACAATTTATCTATTTGGAAACCGCAACGTTGCAACTAATTGATAGTCTCCTGACTACTGTCAAACCGTCAATAATTAATATAAACAAAAATAACAATCAAACATCATGAAGTTGCTATAAAAATGCGAAAAAATATATACATAGAAAAGAAAGATGCATAACTGAAGCAGTTTATAAGCAAGCATTAAGCCAAACTAATCCAACGGCTAGTGCCAATTAACCTCCATCTAAATAAGGTAAAATAGGTACATCAATCTTGATTATAATTTTAATTGTTTAATTGTAGAATCATTGTGCATTACAACAATGAATACTATTAGTAGTTTGTACAACAAGAGCGGATATAACGATGATATCAATTTACAAATTATGAAATTTAATTTTTGATACTACAATTAATTTAAAAATTGAAAAAAAGGCACTCCATGGTATCCCATGACTAAATCAATTGATGAAAATCTCAAAAACCAGGACTTTGACAATATTAAAAATTGGCAGAAGGCGGGGTACCACTATTAATTAAACCATTTTGAATGTGATGGTTCTGCCGGTTATACCGAAAGTTAATGTTAACTTCCTTATTTGAAATAGAATTTTATTTTTAGATTTTTTAAAGTTTTAAGTAACACTCCATTACGTAGCACTCAATGACTGACTGGTATTGGCGTAGTGGCGTACTAATGGGGGGCAAGGATGGGCAATGCCCACCCAAGAAAACTCATTGCCCACCCTAGAAAAATCGAAATATGCCTAACTTAGACTTGTAATTCATTAGATGCTCATCTTTTAAATCTCAATGCACATCCTAGAAATATCGACACATACTCTTTGTCCCCCCCCCCCTTCCTAGGACAAAATCGTAGTTACGCTAATGCGGATTGGCCGATTCAAACGATTGCGCATCAGTTGATAAATGATGAAATTAGAAGTACAATATTTATTCCCGTGTGGGGATTTGCCAGTTACCTCCATCAGGTGCGTTTCCATTGGAATTGGGGAAAGCTCGCCTACCCTGCAAACCAGATGGGTCGGAGGGTAGCGGGGAAATAAAATACTCACCCTGAAAAAAAACTGGATGGCCCTCTAAGGATGGGGGTTAAATCGTAAGGCCAGCAACCTTACATTCGGAAAAAATCTAAAAACGCTAAAAAACCCAGTAGAAACACTCCTCGGATGTTGAACGGATATAATGGTAATCAGAAACAGAAACGAAAATGGACTATGAATTTGGGTACATGGAACTTACAAGGTATAGGAAATAAACAGAAAGAAGTTATTTTAGAATTTATCCACCAATAACTATATACACAGGAGTAGATAAACAGGAAAGAGCACAAGCTGGAGTATCTATAATAATTCACAAAAAACTAAATGGGTACATTAAATTTTGGGAACCAATAAACGAACGCATAATTAAAATGAGTTATAACGATCCTCGGTGAATATGGGCCAAATAATGATACTACAGTTCAACTCAAGGATAATTTCGAAGATATCCTTAGAAACACAATAGATCAAATTCCACATAGCAATGAAATTATTATAGGAGGAGATATGAATTGCCGAGTAGGACAACAAAGAAATAGTAAGTGGTAGGCAGAAACGGAGAAGGAACTGTTAACGACAACGGTAAGAGATTAATAAATCTTTGTGATCAGTTTGATCTGAAAATAGCTAGCACTTATTTCGCGTACAAGGATATATATAAATATGCTTTATACCAACAAACAAGAGGACTTCAGTCGATCATCGATTATCTCAATATCCGACAATATTCCAGAATCAAGATACAGAATGTAAGAGTAAAAAGGGGTGCGGAATGTAGATCTGATTACTAGAATTAAAAATATACAGGGTGGACCATAAGTAATGGTACACAGAGCAATGGTGGATTTTTCGAATAAAAATAATGTGATTTGGCTACATTTACCTTATACCAAAAGTTGTTATTAACAGAGGTACAGGGTGTCAAAGTTGAAAAAAAAATTCGATTTTTTCGTATAATTATGGAATGAATTGTAATATAAGCACAAAATTTGGCACAAGGGGGTTTCTTAAGTCAACAAACTCTAATTTGCTAACATATTACCAATAGTTAATAGGGGGCGCTACCTTGCACCATCCAGCATAATTCTAAATCATCATAACTTTTTTGTGCACCCACGTATATTAATTTTATATAAGTTGTTTTATTTTCTCATATTTTTTACGTAAAAAAGGTGTACTTTATGAAAGTTGATACGAGCAACCGTTTCCAAGTTATATGCCTCTAAAGATTGACGTGCCTTGGTTTTAAATTACTAAGATATTAAATTTTCGAAGTAGGCTTGAAAGAAAAGTAATCATAAGACAGCTTTGAAACCAATTTATGTCAAATATTACTTTGCTGAAAATATTATTAGCTAAATTTTGAAAATCTCAATAAAGAAAATCCAAAAAATTAAGACATAATTTATTTATTTAAATTTTATTTTATATTGGATGTGAGATATGATCTCTGAGTCCGCACAAGAAAATTTTAATAGTCTGGGTGGTCAAAGCAGATATTTTGAGATGAATTTCAATAACAGACAGCCAGATTTTTAATTGTTTGATATTCATTTACATGAAAAAGGTCATTTCCCACATACTTATTTTTGAAAATAAATTTTGTTTTGGTATTTTATTTAAATTTGCTTTAGAAATTTAAAAAATATGTGAAATAATTATGTCAGTAGAGTTATATTTGATATAAACTATTTTAGAGTCAGTTTTATTACTTTTATTTTGAAACCTACTGCGAAAAATTCGCATTTACATAACTTAAAATAAACGTACGGCAAACTTTGAAGGCAAATATCTTGAAAACGGTTGCTTGTATCAACATTTAGAAAGTATACCTTTTTTACGTAAAAAATGTAGGTAAATAAAAAGAATTTGACTCATATAATTCCTATAAGAGAAATAAAAATATCTATTTTAAATAAGTGGACATAAAGGCACAAAAAAGTTATGATGCTTTAGAATAATATAAGGTAGCGCTGGTAACGCAGTAACGCACCCTATGAGTTACTGACAATCTGTTAGCAAATTAGAATTTCTTGACTAAAGAAACCCCCCTATGCTAAATTTCTTGTCTATAGTAAAATGTGTTCATCAGTTCTGCGAAAAAGTCACAATTTTTTTTTCAACTTTGACACCCTGTGTCTCTGTTAATATCAACTTTTGGTATAAGGTAAATGTGTCTAAATCACGTTATTTTTATACCAAAAATCTACTCTTGCTCTATGTACCATTACTTATGGTCCATCTTGTATATTCCTTACGTTACAGTTGATTCACCGACCAAAACTAATACTAACACTGAAACAAGGTTACTTACGAAAAAATATAATCTGAAACGCTTTGAAGAGTACTAGAAATTTATACTCGAGAAGACTAGAACAAAAATTAATTGGAACCGAACGAACGACAGAAGAAGAATATGAACACATAAAAGCCTGTATTCTAGAGACTCCAAACGAAGCTATTGGAATAGTACAATATAAAAAAAAACCTGGATGGTGGAATGAGACAGTCGAATGACAAATTAAAGAAACTTTACCAACAGCTTCTCCAAAGGAACGATGTTGAGAGAAGAGAACAAAACAGAAGAGCAAATAGGGAAGTTAAAAGAGAAGTTATTAAAAGAAAGAATCAATCTTGGGAGAAAAATGTGAATAGACAGAACAACAAATACGAGGAACCCGTAGCTCAGAAGCTTAGAGGACAATAAAGCCGATAAGAACATCAAAGAAGCATGGACCTACCTTGGGAGGTATAACAAATGATCGCTGAATACACCACTTCAAAGATTTTTTGGAAGAAAAACGTGACGAATTCCTAGGAGAACAGCATCAAATGGAAAATTTAAATTATAAAGAGCTCCAATTGGAACATGCAACGCAGGCCATGAAAGGCACAAAGTTGAGAACATCTCCTTAGCCCGGAGGGATATACTCGGAATTCATAAAATATGGACCTAAAAAACTTATAGAAATGCTAAATTCTCTATTTGAAAAATATCTAAATGGCGAAGAAACGTCGACTGAATGGAGAACTTCGTACATATCAGCCATCCACAAAAAAGGTTCAAAGAACGACCCCAAGAACTACCGAGGAATAACAGTCATCCCAACTATAGGAAGAATTATATTTCCGGGTCCTTAGAAATCTAATGGAAGAGGATGTTACAAATAAACACCCGGAGGAACAGGCAGGATTCTAAGCGGGAAGGTCTACGTTAGACAACCTTTTTACTTTAAAAATAGCTTTAGAAAAGAGAACTCAGCGAAATAGAGATACCCATATAGCTTTCATAGACCTAGAAAAAGCTTATAATAGTGTTCCAGTATCCCAATTATGGTAAGCAATGAAAAAACTCGGTATAAGACCTTCATTAACTCGCCCGTTCAACTGCACTATAAGCAAAACCATGCGGTAATCAAAATCGGCACATCACTGACCGAGGCCTTTAACACGACAAAAGGACTAAGACAAGGAGGTTGTTTATCTCCTACCTTCTTTAAAATATAGCTAGACCAATCCTTGAAAGGCTGGACACGTAAATGTAAAAATATGGGACTTCGGGTGGGCACAACACTCTGCATACCCTGTACTTTGCAAACGATCATATAGTGATTGTAGTGGAGGAACAAGATTTAAGATTCATTGTCAGAAAGCTAAAGAAGAGTATACTCTAGCTGGACTTACAATCAACCGGAACAAATGTGAATACCTAACAGTGGGCAGTGATAATAACA
The DNA here is from genome assembly GCA_028583605.1 of Dastarcus helophoroides. NCBI lineage: Eukaryota > Metazoa > Arthropoda > Insecta > Coleoptera > Bothrideridae > Dastarcus > Dastarcus helophoroides. The sequence continues at coordinate 25,188,013 of CM053325.1, read as the reverse complement.
GCAACTTACCTAGGGAACATGCAACAATAAAAAGCGTCGACAAAGCTAAATACTTGAGAATCATCTTCAATAAGCAAGGGAATAGTAAAGACGAAATTAGAGGAAGAATAATATCAGGTGAGAAACCAAAATACGCATTTACAACTCCATCGTTAAGAGTATTATAACATATGGTGCAGAAGTATGGGATATGAATAAAACTAATAGGAAAAAAATTGCTGACCACGGAGATGGACTTCTTGAGAAGAAGTAATCGAAGATCAAAACTCGAAAGGATAAGAAATGTGGAAATTAAAAGGCATATGAACTTCGAGAAAGATATTATTGACGACACAGAGAAAAAAACAATTGACTTGGTTCGGACAAGAATGAAGGAAACAAGAAAAACGTTTGGGTGGATACCTCCAGAAAAAAGGAAAAGAGGAAGGATCTGGTGAAATGATGTCAATGAAGCTATGGAAACAAGGAATTTAGGGAAAGATATGTGTCACGACAGAAGAGATTGGAAACTGAGGAGAGGCGGCGACAGCCGTAGGCCAATCCGTGTTATTTGCTATACACATCAGGAAAGTCAAACACTGTCCATACGGAGAATGTTAATAAGAGATTTAACATTGAGAGCTAATAGTGGGATAGATAGGCGGAGCCTTGTATTCTCCTACACCGGTGTAAAAAATTCAACGCAGAGCGCAGCGATCAGTGCTGGTGGAGATTTCAGTAGTACATCATAGCTTCTAACGTGTTTTGTTACGGGATTACTTCTGGCAGGCAACAATTTTATTAAAATTTGCGTATCACATGCTGTTTGTTCTTTTAGTCCGTTGATTTAATCAACGTCTGGGGCTAAATAAAACTGATATTCTTTGATAACCAAAATAATTAAACGAGATTTCTTAAACAAAATAAATAATAATTCTAATGAAGAATATAACAAAATAACTCTTTAAACATTACAATATAAGGAGTTCAAATAGGCCGCCAGTGTGCTAAACAAGATTCCAGTCTGTTGTAAAACTTTCGACGAGTTTTTTCTAACATCTAAACTGGAAGATACGAGCATGCTGCGTCAAAATAGGAGAATACGTTCAGCGGCCGTAGAAAATTATGGAAGGGACAATTCTTAGAGCTTTTACATGGACAATGAAAATTTTTCCTTATCTGTATATAATATTTTAGTACATTTAAGTAATTAAATTATCTTTCAAAAATATGTATTTTAAATAAGGACATTTAAGAACAAAATTATTGTTTCACTAGTCTGGTAATTTTTAAACTTAATCAAATATATTTTCGTAAATTCTAGAAAAGGTCCTTAACCTAAAATAGAAAAATAAATCTTTTTTAAATAGGTTTCTTAGCAAATTTAACATTATATATAAGTATCTGCAACAGGAATTTTCCACTCTAAATTCGAAATTTCGAGTTTGATTTGTATTTTATCATTCTATAACTGTTACTATTATAGATGTATCGTGTGTTTTTATAAATGTCGAATATTTTTCCCCAAATTTTAATTTATCTTTAATTCTGACTTTTTTTTTTACAAATTTTGACTTTAATATCGAGATATTGATTTTTTGAAAACTCAAATTTTCTGAATTAAATATAGTTTTCTTGTAATTTAATTTAATTTAATTTTTAAATTTTAGCAGTAAACTTGCAATATTCGTATTTTTTCCTAAAACTTCAGTCTTAACTCTTTATGAAAATTTTTATTTTTATTTTTCGAAATGTAAACAATGCATTAAGAGAATAAATTTGGAGTATTTTCTCGAAATATCTACTTTTTCAAAAAAGTTCGTGTTTAAATTTTCAATTTTTACTTATTATCTTCAAACCGCCAATGTTTTCGCTTTGTCCAAAATTTTTACTTTAAACAATAAATTCTAAACGGTTCTGACGATTTTCTTTTCCCAAATGTTGACGTTAGTTTCCAAATTTCGATATATTTCTTTAAACTGGGAATATAAACTCGAAAACTCAACATTTTCCTTAAAATTTTGATGCTAATTTCTAACATTTTTTATTATATTATGAGTAATGGGTTTCCATAGCATTTGAAATCCTGAACTTATTACTCTTATTTTTTTACTTTTATTGCCAAAATCGGATCTAACCATTTCTTGAGTTTGGCTTTTTTTTAAATTTCGAATTTATTTTAATTTTTTTTCTCATAAACTCACTATTTATTCAGAATCTTGACTTGAAATGGAAGATTTTTATTTTTTCAAATGATTTTGATATTTGGTGCAAAATTTTGTCCTCAACCTTGAAATGTTGACATTTGTCTTAAAATTTCTGGAACATTTGTAATTTTTTGAAAGCCTGACATATTTTCTTAAAATTCTTACTTTCTAGCTTCTCTTTTTTTCCCGAAACTTTAACTGAACTCGGAATTTTGACATTGTTTAGCCATTTTTATTTTTTTTTCAGCCCTACTCTAGAAGTATTCGACCTTTCTAACCTAATTTCAAGTGTAACCTTGTAAGATCAAATTTTTTTTTTCGACTATTCTATAATTTTAATTTTATTCTTACAAGGTTTATCTTTTCCAAAATTACACCTTGCAGTAGGTAATTATCTTCTGAAAGATTATCATCTGAATTAAAATATATAACCAAATATATTAAAAAATAATTTAAATCAAAATAATATTGAAGCGTCTACACTCATATCTCCTGAAATAAATATTTTGCTCCAAATCGAAAACAGAATAAAATTAAAATATATTAGCTCCGCAAGCAAAAATTTGTCAACTAAAAGTAATCTAGATTTATTTGAGCCCTGAAAGTTATAATTACAGATCTTCTACTATTATATACGTTTATTAAGCACTTCAAGGTTTTCAATACAGTATATGAACTGACGCTTGGAATCTAAGCATAATAATGGAATAATAACCCCTCAGTAAGAGGCCGCTGACTTAGGTAGCCTGCCACGCCTTTAAGGCCAGTCCGTCCCTGGTAACATTGTATATTAAGTATAATGTTCTAAAGGTAAGTTTAATATTAAGTTGTTGAATTATTTAAAATCTTGAGCTGAAAATGACGTTTGTAGTTTAAAACATCATTATTAATGTCATTAGGCGGGCAGACTTTATATAATTTGGGTTTGTTTCTTTGTAAAAAAAAGAGCTGGTTGAACAGATTCTCTCAGATTTCTCATAAATATTAATTCATTATGCCATTGTATAGCAGCATACAATTCGATGATAAAAATAATTAAGCAAAATTGTTCATCATTAAAAAGTACATCTAGATGCTCAATTTTAAAAAAATAAACGTGCTTTCATATTTTACAATTATTCAAACATTTTATTTTTGGTACTTATTATTATTGTTATAAGTATGATTTGATTTTTACACAATAAACTGACTTTAGGTATATTTGTTGTTTCCGTTTCCATGGTACTAAATCTAACATTTAAGAAATAATTTTCTGAATAATTGCAAAATTGAGAAAAATATAAATCCCTTTATTTATATGAAACTCGGTATATAAGAGTGTTTGTTATTCTGAACAACTTTTCCTAATCATTTTTTACTGTATTTTTAACGCTAGTTAAAATACAGAAAAATCACATACTTCAGTAAACACAGTGAGTTCGTTTGAGAATTAAAAATATATTGAAAGTTTAAAAGAGAGTTTCATAACGAGAAAAATTTTAAATTAACCGTAAACATTTAATTACACGTCAACAAATGACAGAATGAATGTGTTATCTGAAATATATGCGAAATATGCGTAAAACTTATTATTAATCTAGATATCTTGCTGTTTCAGGATTTTTGGCTCACAGAGAGTTGTGGACTTGTGCCCCTTATTTAAAACAATGATGTCATATTGAAGTGTTGGCTTTCCACAGTTTGTGTCTTATCGTATTCTCTTTAGCAGGAATATATTATTATAGAATAAGAAAAAATAATAGTTAAACATGCATAACATGCATAACAAAGGCATAAAAGAAAAAAAGCGTATTCAACAAAAACGTAATATTTACAATTTATTGACATACTAAGCAAAGCATCTAAACTTAATCCTGGAATAATGTAATCTTTTATGCCCCCAACACATATCTCTTATTTTAATTTTTTCAAGTTTAGCAATATTCTAATATAAAGATGGCAAGTTGAGAATTAAAAATTGATTATGTTTTACTGTATTTTTTTTTATTTTCAACATCAAAAGGGAAGAAAATAATATCACAAGTTTTTTGTAAACTTACTTAGTGCTTTTAAGGGGTACATTTTCAGTAGGTTCCCAGTCATCGGGATCATCCAAAATACCATCTTCTCTCATTGTGTCACAAGTTATCACTATCAGTCACTTTGACCATACATGCAACTTGAGAATAGTTTCAGCTTATTAAAATCGATTTAATTTTAAGTATAGAGATTGCCTTTGGTGGCAAACATAGTTAATGAACCTTGACATTAAATTGGACTAATTTGTTAGAATTTTGTCAGCAAAACGTTTATTGTCGGATCAATTGATTTGAATGGTAGTCATTTGATACAATTGCGTGTGGAACGTTGCATAAAATTCTAATAGTTCAAGACTATATATATTTAGTCGACAATACCTAACAGAGTGCAAATTAATTGGAAATATTCCACTTGCTTTTAATAAATTTATTTCGAGTAGATAATAAAAATGTACTTTATCGCATTATAAAAGAAAGATGATAATGTAAATTAACACAAAGAATGGAATTTATTTTTTTTTTGTAAATAAATTTACCTTACAGAAAAGAACATTCCACAACATTAGACGAAATTTATGTAAAGTTTATCATACCTAAGAAAAAAACTCATCCCACTTGAGGCATTCCTATTTACCTGAATTAATTATGAAACGAAAATTGCAGAGGCCGGTAGTTGGTTTTATATCTTATACTTTGATATTTACTAGACCTTTGTCTAAAAATATTAAACTTTATTACAAATTTTTATTATTGAAAATTCAATTCATTTTCCTACAAAAAATGGGAATTTTTAGACATTTTTAATCCGGTCTCGAAATTTTTTAAATTCTTGATTTCAATATCCAAATCGCAACTCTAAGCTCAATATTTTGGAAACAGTTGGAAGCTTTACTTTAAACAAGAGGTGTTTTTTTTGTTAAAACCTAGAAAAACAATTTCATTAGAAATTCTACTTTACTCTCATATTACTGATTTTTGGCTCGGGTAAACCTATTATTTCCTAGAGGCACAGCGAGTAGGAGAAAAACGGATCAAAAGTTGGACTGCAAGCTCGGAATTTCTACTTTTTGTTCTCAAAACGTCTCCGAATAAAATAACAAAATTGTTTATTTACCTTAGCCTTGTATGAGAAATTATTTATGCAGTTGTTAGAAAACTATTTTTTTGATAAAAGTTAATAAATAAAACTTAGGAGTCATCAAAGCAAAAGGCATTACTGACGCAGAATACTCGTATTTAATTCCACGAAAATTCTTATTTTTATCGTAAAATTTAAAGCTTTTATTTTTTATGGTATGATTTGCTTCTTTTGTGGTGTATAATGTATATAATTACACACGAGTAAATAACCTTCGATTAATTTTGGTACAGTTAAATTAGAAAGCATTATTCAAAGGAGTGATGTTTGTAGGTGTGTTAAGGTAACATAACGCAAAGTGAACAGGTAACTATTGCAAAAGTACCAGTACTTGCGAAATTCAACAACTCAACTTGAAAACAATCCAATATTTCCGCGTATTTATTTACATAAATATTTACAGGAAAATTTAATACGTTTCAATATTTTATTAAAAGACATTTTTGATTTTAATAAACATATATTTCACGGAACAATACAATACTTAATTATTTTAATACTTTATTTCTAAGATTAATTAGTATATCCATATAAACATTAGTATAGGATAATTCAAGATCCAAGATTCAATAAACATATTTTAAGAGCGTATTTTTGGGGCCAAAACAGGACTCTATAAACATGTGTCTCAGAGTGCACCCTCTTCAAGTTACAACTATCGAAAGTTGCCTAAGAAAAATTCATAATGTTAAATTGTGACTTAAGTTACGAATCAGATCTTCTAAAAATTTGCACGCTCTTATTTTTTTAGGCACACTATTATTTGTTTCAAAAATAATGTAGACCAAATCTTAAAGGAGTTTAAACTTTCCTTGGCCAAAATTTTACGTTTTCACTGGTAAACTACCTTTAAATTAGAATAAAACCTATTGGCAGTGCAAAAATTTAAAATTTGCAGTGAAAAAATAAAAAATGTTAATCTCGGTAATTGAATGGTGGCAATCTGGCAAGCCTACCTACCCAAGAAAAAGGTCAACAAAAGTAAAGTTGTAACGTTGTGTGTGTGTTTTATTAAACATATACACCGTATGTAGTTAAAACTTTATTGCTTTACAACAATATATGTTAACTATAATAATTGTTACAAGCGTGGGTATGATGGCGAGAGGCTTGCTTCTTCTGTCAAGATGGATGCGTTCTGTCAACGTCATTTTTCAGTGGCGTATCCACGCGACATCCTCCCCTCAGTTTATAAATCTAATTTTGTCGTAGGTTTTACTTTTCTGCCGAACCGTGTTATATAGTTTCCTCTTGATGTTGTCGGCTCGTTAATGTTTGTATCTTCTATGATGTCGGTTTCGGCAACTTCTTTGGTGGCATTTCTTCCGTTTCCTTCTAATGAACTTTTTACTACCTCAATTTCTTCTGGTATTATTACTTCCGTTTTGTGAAGATGCGCTGCGTTTCTCCTATAGGTGTTTCCGTTGTCCAACATGACGTTATATGAACGGTCATTAACAATGTTCTTGATCGTTCCGGTTTTCCAATTTCGGTGTTCCGTTTGCATGCGAACTCTATCGCCCTCATTTAACGGTTTAATCGGTCTTGTATTTTTATCTGCGTAAGTCTTTTGAGTTAATCTGGCCTCTTGTAGTTTCTGCTCTACATTTTTAACAATTTTCGGTTGTAATTGTATCGGTGTGGAAGGAATCAACGATCGTATTTTTCGACTCATTAACCTTTCCGCAGGAGATCCTAATTCGCTTGATCTTGGTGTGTTCCTATAGTTTAGTAGTGCCATTTGAATATCTGAGTTGTCCATTTCGCATTTTCTGATTATTGATTTCGCTGTGGAGACATTTCTCTCTGCTAGTCCGTTCGCTCTGGGAAATCTCGGGCTTGAAGTTGTATGTTTAAATCCCCACGTTTCCGTAAATTTTTTGAATTCTCGGGAACTGTATTGTGGTCCGTTGTCAGATTCTAATATTTCTGGGATTCCATGAACTGCGAACCATTCTTTAATATGTTTAATGACTTCTTGTGTAGACTGATTGTGGAGTAGCTTGAAATCCATAAAGCCGGAGTAACTGTCTGCAATTACTATATAATTTTTATTGCCGTATGTGAATAGATCAGTTGCCACTATTTGCCACGGTAGACTGGGTATCGGTTTCGTTTCTATTGGCAGTTTTGGATTTGCACTTTGGGTTTGTTGACAAACTGTGCAACGATTGACAAAGTTGAGAATGTCAGCGTACATACCTTTCCAGTAGAGCAACTGTTTGGCGCGTTTCACACAGCTTTGTATTCCAAAATGTCCGGTATGTATTTGCTTTAGTATATCTGGAATCATTGCTTTGGGGATAATTATTTTGTCACCTTTGATTAATAGATTTTCATATATGGAAATTTCTTCTTTGAAGTTAGCATAGTGTTTGATTATTGGTGGTATTTCATGTTCGTTTTTTGGCCAACCTTGAACGATGATGCTTTTCAGACATTTCAGTTCTTCATCTGCTTTCGTTGCCTCTTCTAATCTTGATTTTGCGGCTTCCGATATTGCAAATGCTATGACTTGTTCATCTGGTTCGCTTGGTTGAGGTGACAGATTTATGCAATCTCTGCTTAGGGCGTCTGCTATTGGAATGTCACTTCCTTTGATGTAGACAACCTTTGGTGCATACATGGAAACTTGAAGCAATATCTTTTGCAACCGAGGGGGTGCTGTTGGTATTGGCTTCTTAAATATCGTTTCCAGTGGCTTGTGGTCGGTTTCTATTAGTAGTTTTTTTCCATATATATATTCATGGAACTTCTCACAACCGAAATTTATAGCTAATGCCTCTTTTTCGATCTGTGGATAGTTTTGCTGTGCATTTGTTAAGGCTTTTGATGCATATGCAACTGGATGGTCATCTTGCAGTAGTACTGCTCCTAAACTTCTTGAACTTGCGTCAACACTGAGTTTAACATCTTTATTGATATCATAATATTGAAGAACTGGCGGCGATGTTAAAACTTTTTTGATTTTTTGCACTGCATTTTCTTGTTCAGTTTCCCAGTGCCATGTTACTTCTTTCTTTAATAGTTCGCGAAGTGGTTGGGTAATTTCTGACAAGTTCGGTATGAACTTCATTAGATATGTTGCCATACCTAAAAACCTCTGTAATTGTTTTTTGTTTACCGGTGTTTTTATGGCTTTGATCGCTGCTATTTTTTCCGGATCCACTTTTAACCCATTCTGCGTAATTAGGTGGCCAAGAAAGTTTGCTTCTGTGTACGCAAATTTGCATTTTTCCTTGTTTAACTTAAGGCCTGCGTTACGAATTATTTCGAGTACTTGAGTGGTGGATTTTTGTATCTCTTCCTTTGTTTTTCCATAGATAAGTATGTCGTCCATAGAACAAACAGCATTGTCCACATTTTTTAAGAGATCTGATATTACTTTCTAAAATATCTCTGGAGCTGACGCCAATCCAAAGGGTAGTCTCTTACAGGTATATCTTCCCCAAGGTGTGGCGAATGTCAGATATTTCTGAGTGCGCTTTGTAACCTCTATTTGCCAGAACCCTCTTTTGCAGTCCAGTAACGTGAAGTATTTTGCTCCGTTTAATTTCGCGGCAATTTCTTCAATAGTTTTTAAAGGATATCTTCGTCGCAAAATGTTTTTATTAACATCTGTTGGGTCGATGCATATTCTAATTTTGTTGTTTCTTTTAACTATTACCATTGGACTGACAACTGGTGTAGGTTCGGAAATCGGTTCAATAACGTTCATTTTTACCATGTCTTCCAGCTCTTTTTTGACTTCTTTTTTAATTGCATGAGGAATTCTTCTTGGAGCTCTTATAATGAATTTGGGATTTTCTACCAAGTCAATATCGTATTGATAGCCTTGAAGACAACCGAGTCCTTTAAATATCGAATCGTCTTTTGCTATTATATTATGTATGCGTTGGATAAATCCTAATTTTGTAGAAGTATCTCTACCTAAGGTTGATGGTACATTTTTGTCAACAACTTTAAAGTTAATTACTAACCTTTGTCCTTTGATGTTGCTTTCTAGGTCAATTTCTCCCATCACTTCAGTTTTTGCATCACCAAATCCAATAAGTCTTTTGACGTTTGAATGGTTCATTTGATGATCTAGGTGTCTGACAATTTTCCAGGGTAAAACATTGCAGTCAGCACCCGAGTCCAAGTAGATGTGAAACTTTTTACCTTGTACTTCTATTACTTCTTTCCATCGTTCTTCCTCTGATGTGGTATTGACCATATTGATGAATAGTTCTTCATCACTAGATTGACCCTCTTGAATTGTATTGATTTTCTTTCCTTCCTTGTTTTGCTTGGCTTTATTTTCTGTTTTGGACCAGCATTGTGAGGAAACATGACCCTTTTTGTTACACTTTTCACAATGTTTATTAAAGGCTGGGCAGTTTTTGCGTTGGTGTGTTGTGCCACATCTTCTACACCTGAATTCTGCATCATTAACATCAATTTTCGGCTTGCGTTTATTTTCCATCTTCACTCTGTTTATTTCGACCTCATTTGTTTTCAGCTCAGCTAATTGCTTGGTTGTTTGCTCGCTGGCTCGGCATATTGTAAGGCATTTATTAAGTGTTAGATTTTCTTCAGAAAATAATCGTTCCCTGACCTTGTCTGACCTTATACCAATTATTATTTTGTCCATTAAGAGACTTTCATACAAGTTTTCAAACTCACATGTTTTTGCCAAGTTTCGAATTTTAGTTAGAAATTCTTCAAATGTTTCTCCAGCTTCCTGGTGGGTTTTATTAAACTTATATCTCTCGAAGCAGACATTTATTTTTGGTATGAAGTGTGCATTAAATTTGGCTTTTATAACGTTAATGTCTTTTTGCTGCCCGTCCGTGAGGTTAAAACTGTTATACACTGGTACTGCCTCCGATCCTAACACGGCCATAAAGGTTGCTGCCTGTATTTCTGGCGCTTTCCTGTTAAGCTGAGTGGCTATTTCATACCATGTAAACTGTTGAAGCCATTGCTTCCACTCATTTCCCAAGTTCTCTGCACTGAAATTGAAGGGTTTTGGGGGCCTTATTGACACTGGTATAGTATCAGGATTCGTTGTTGCTGTCACGTTTTCGTTCGGCATTTTTCTGCTCTTCTATGCTTTTGTACCTTTTCGTTGTGACGCCAACTTCACTTCTGACACCATGTAACGTTGTGTATATGTTTAATAAAACACACACACAACGTTACAAAAGTGTTATTAAAATAATCATTATCTATCAAAGCTTGGTAAACTTTTTACCTTTTTTTAATAAACTACATTAATCGGTTTATAACAAATGTTGGAAATGCTCTTTACTTGTGGCTATACCAACAAAGACTTGGTATAACAAGGCCATGGATGCAACCCTTTAATAAAAATATGAATTTTCGAAAAAGGACAGAAAATAAAAGTATTAACCTGATGATCCTCTTAAACTATAAAGAGGCATCCAAAACTTTTTAGACCTGCAGTTGCACCCTCTTGGCCGAGACTGCAGCCACCTCGAAAAACTGAAATGGAACAAAGGGTTAAAAAGTTTATTGGTTGAAATGTCCATTTAACCTCTTTTTGACTATGTCGTAGTTTTTTATTTCTACCATTAGTTTTTAAGAAAATTTCACTTTTGTGATAAAATTTGCGAGACAAAAAGGTGAAACTTTTTCTGTTGCTATTAATTATTTTCTGAAGTAAAAGTTGTTTTTTATGTATTGATATCGACAATTATTCAGTTTTAAAGTAAATCTGCACACGTTCAGGTGAAAATAGTGTACTCAATTGCTAAAAGAGTTAAAATTATTTTACTTATGTCCCCCAAAATAGATGTGCTAGAGCCACGGCAAGGGTGATAGGCATCCAGATAAGCATTTGAGGCAAAAATACGTTATAGAGCTTGTAGAAAAACTTACAGACACGGGATCCGCAAACAATAAGAAAAGACATGGCAACAGAGCGGTAAATGAAATGACTCAAATTGAGGTAATAGGCCACATTACTGCTAATCCCACCAATTCTTTATGCCAGAATGCTGAAGCTACTGGGCTTTCATATTTATCAGTTCGTAAAGCGACAAAAATTTATAAGTTCCATCCTTATAAAATGAAAATTGTCCAAAGCTTAGTGAAGATGATTACGATATAGGAATAGAGTTTTGTGAGACTATGTAAAAAATATCTGCTTTAGTGAGGAATCCAACTTTGCTTTACATGGCTCTGTCACTAAACACAATGTGCGTTACCGGAACTATGAGAATCCCTATTTTGTCAGAGAAGGTCATACTCACAAGCTCTCCAAAAACTGAATATTTGGGCAGGGATTCTTAGGAATGCTGTCGTTAGGCCTATATTCATAAATGAAACACTAACTGGTGACATTTACTTAAATATGTTAGAAAACGTTATAGATCCTTTAATTACCGTGGAAATAGAGAATCAGCAAGATTTAAAAGAAAATCAAATGTTGGACGAAAATGAGATATTTTTTCAACAAGATGGTGCTCCTCCACATTATGCCTTAAACGCTCGTCATTGGCTTAACAACCGATCTACTACTGCCTGGAACAAAAGTTAGAAGTTAAAGTCTAAACAGTGGTTCAAACATTAGTTTCATCAAAACGTTTATCTCTTTGATAGTTGACATTCCCAAGCGTTGATTTTACCAACAATATACGCTTAACAACAATTTTGTGCAGGAAAAACTGAACGTGGACTGTGCTGGAAAACAAGCGGGTTTCTCAAAAAGTAGTCGTAGAAATATAAAAGTACTACATAGCCAAAAAGAGGTTAAATGGACCTTTTCAGGAATTGTTTGTCTAACCCTCTTGGCTATTTAATATTTTTGAGGGGACTGCTATCCCGGCCAAAGGGGTGTACCTACGGGTCTCAACCTACACTAATTAAGTGTCCCCTCACAACCAAAATTGACCAGTTTTGGCATTTTGAACATAGCGTTTTTGTTTTCTAGGAATCTAGAATAAATCGTTCTCAAAAAATCACCCTGTATATAAAGTAAACACTTTTTCAATAGTTTCAATAGTTTCAACCATAGTTATGGAAACCCATTTCTATCTAGTTATTCTATTCAAGTGGGTTTTAAAAATTATTAAAATGCAGAAATATGTCTGACCTTCTGATCTAGATAAACCACGTACATTTATTGTTTACGTCCGTCATCACTGCTGAAGTCACTGACAGGAACTCCACTTCACAAATTGCCGTCTATGGTTCTTTGTTTATTGCCCACACATTTGCTCTTTTACGTATACTCATGGGTTGGATTAAAGAAGTAGTTCAGGAGTGGAGTGGCCAAACTTTACCTGTGATTCTACTTCGCGATCTTCACTTACAAGACAAGACTTTCATTCCGAGGTCGGTAGCGTAGGTGAACGTTTACCTTCGTGCGAGTGCTCTTGTATAATTACTTCTTCGTCGTGCGCTGTTATGTCAGCGTTAAATAAAGACTGAATTCAGTGGTGCTCTTAGAAAGTGGCATGAGAATTTTTAGGTTTAGTGGTAGTTTTAGCTATGTTGTCATCAGGATGTACTTGTATCCATAGTGTCCTAATTGTTCTTGTGCTTTTTGGATTATCCAAATGGGTGCAGAGTAAAGGTAGGTATGAACTATAAATGATTGCAAATTATCGCTTTGAGCAGAATGCTATTGTTTATTATAATTATACAACAAACCGAAATACGAAGTAGTTTCAGAAAGATTCTGTAGTTAATTGGGAAGAATTATGAAAACATAACTTGAGAAATAAATTCATGACCATAATTTAGTTAAGCTAACAAAGAGTTCTACTTTTCATCTTAATAAAAGAATTAACTTTACTTTTGTTTGATGCCAAACTATCTAGAGATGTAATCAATATGAAATGACGTTTTTCAAAAACCGCATCACTAAAGGACCATTTTCAAATCGATTCAATATTAATAATAACTAGATAAAATTTCTTAATGCAATACAACTTGAGTTTAAATACAGGATCTACGAAAATAATCGAAAGAGTTGTCAACGCACCCTTAAGATTCGTACTGTAAAAATATTGTTTTAAATGACCGCCTAAGAAAATAATACAACGGGTTTAAATTAAACGATCAAGCAGGCCAGTCAACCAATTTTTTTTAATATTTTCTAAATAATACTCCTCGAACGTGTAATTGATAATGTGGTGGAGCTTTATCTGGTTGAAATCACATATAAGTTTTCAGTTCCTACTACCATCGAAATTTCGAAAACGCCTAGAAACTCGATATAATTGTATTAAAGTTTTTACCTAAGCATATTATAAGGAATCTGTCGTTACAAATGCCTCCGGGAATTTTTGAACTGCATGTATACAGGAAGATTCCCGTAAGTGTACGACCCTCGAGCGCGAAATGCAACCGAATATATAATATTCGTTGATAGTTTAGTATAGATCCAATAAAAGTAGAAAATTTTGACTTTGTACATCCATTATTTATTTAGAAACGTCACAAGATTGGTTTAATTGACACCTATTGTAAAAGAAATTAAAACTATGCCAAAATATAATAAAGTTCGAACAGAATCAAGGTATACAGAATTACCTAGAAAGTCTAACGCCAATAGCAGCAACGGAATACTCACTACAAGGAGGTTAAAAAGACCCCCACAACACAATACTCCAATCAAGAAGGAGAGCAATACTTGGGCCGAAAACGACAAAGAAAAAGCTGAAACCTTCTCGAAACACTTAGGAGAGGTTTTTAAACCCTACCCTTCAGAGCTCACCACTGAAGCAGAAAAAGAGAAAACCGACTTCCTTGATGTGCCATTCCAAATGGAATTGCCTCTATGTAAGTTTAAGTGCAATGAAATAAAACGAAAAATATAAATATAAAAAAAGCTTCAGGCTTTGATTTTATTTCTGGTAAAATAGTTCGAACAGTGTTACAAACAAATAACTTTCATATTCAAGGCAACATTAAGATTAAATTACTTTCCACGCTATTGAAAAGTTGCTGAAATTATCATGATTGCTAAATCTGGGAAAAAGCCAGAAGACGTTTTGTCGTAGACCCATAAGTCTGCTTCCAATGTTTTCAAAGTTATTTGAGAAATTGTACGTCATAAAACTCTATAGAAGACAGAGAAATTATCCCAGATCACCAATTTGGATTCAGAAACGAAGATGGAACAATAGAACAAGTTCAGAGATTGGTCAATTAAATAACGAGGGAATTAAATGCCAACAGATATTCTTGTTCCGCGGCATTTCTGGACATATCGTAAACTTTCGACAAAGAGTGGCATAGTGGATTGTAAGTAAAACTAAAGAAGTTCCTTCCTCATCATCATTATCAACTGCTCAAATCATATTTAACAGATAGGCATTTCCTTGTAAAACAAGATAACGGATATTTAGATTTACAGTCTGGCGACCCTCAAGGTAGAATCTTCGGTGCTGTATGTATCTTTTGTATGCAACAGAGTTACCAACCATAAGAACCATTGTTGTTTCCACGTATGCTGATAATACTGCTATCTTGATATATCACACTGATCCATCCTCTGTTTCAAGAAACCCGGAACATAACTCAAACCAAATCCAGAATTGACTAAAAACATGGCGAATCAAAGTCAACGAAAGCAAATTCACCCACGTAACATTCACTTTACGTAGAAAAACAACCGCTTGTAAAAATAAACAACCGCCAACTTCCACAAGTAGAAGATGTAAAACACCTTGGTGTGCATCTGGATCGACGTCTTTCATGTAAAAAACATATATCTACCAAACGTAAACAACTGGGTCTTAAACTGAGACCAATGTATTTACTCATTGGTTGTAAATCCAAGCTATCTTTGGACAATAAGATATTGCTATACAAAGCCAAAATTAAATCTGTATAGACTTATGGCATTCAATTATGGGCACTGCCAGTAATTCTAAATACTCCAAAAATTTCAAAACGAAGTTTTAAAAGCCATCGGCGCACCCTACTGCATCTCCAATGAGATCATCCTACACGACATCCCCTTGGAATCCATCAAAGAAAATATCCACCAAATCAATGTTCGGTACAATAAGTGTTTTTGTACCCTACTGTGCTTGCATTAATTGGTTAAAAATTGGAATATAAAACTTGTCCCCTGAAACCAAGAAAGATTAAAAAACATAACAAAGGTTGCCCTAACGCGTTTCGACAGCCAAGCTATCGTCTTCAGAGAGATATTAACAACAACAAGTTGGGGACAAGTTTTATATTTCAATTTTTGAAGGTAACCAGTACGTTCCACCAAAATTAATTGGTTAATTAAATGTTCGCAGTTCCAATGAAGTGTGTAGGGTGAAACGAACTATTGCCATCCGACCTGAACTTACTGACCAGATAAATGTAGAGATCGAAACTTATCATTTTTAACTTTTATTACTTAATCAAAATGGTTTCTAGATTATGATTTAAAAATATATAAAAGAGATCACGCACATACCAAATACCCAAATGCTTATTGCCCACTGGGCGGATTGCAGAATATCTTCAAATTGTCGTCCTTTATTTTAAAAATACGCTTGAATCACAGATCGACTCAAACTCTCAAATCTGACTAAAATTTCAGGTGTTATTTCGGCATATATTATAGTGTCAGGCATGGCGTCAGGGTTGTAAACAAGCATATTGTAATTTATACCCCCACTTCCTTCTCATTAAAATGTATATTTGGTTGAATTTCGAATTCTCTAATGTGAATCGCCCTGTATGCAGGGTGTTTGAGAAAGTTGATACTAAATTGAAGGAGGTGGACAATAGGGGCAAATTTTTTTCTAAACATGTTTTCTCTGAAAATTTGGTTTTTTAAAGATTTTGAGTAAAAATAACATCAAAGTAACAAAAAAGGTTTACTCATGATTTTGCGGTAAATATTAAAAAAAAACTTATATTTATGTAAAAATTTTTAAAATTTCCATTTTAATTTAAATTTAGACTTGGATCTAAATATTCACCTTTTTCTGGAAATAGTACTCAAAACTCACATAAACTCGAATATTCGACAGTCTGCTGAAATTTCAAAATCTCATGTAAAGTCGATACTGTTTTAAAATAAAAGCCGAAATTGAAAAATAATAGTAATAAAAATAATAAATGGAATGCCTAGACTTTTTTTAATTTTGAGTTTTTTCTCAATAATTTTTATTAAAACCTGAAATAAAAAACAACAGAATTCTAAATTTTTTATTTCAATAGAAGAACTGAAAAAACATTAAACAATTTGATCCAAAACTGAAAATTTGTAAAATAAAATTGAAATTTAATGATCAACAACTTTGGTTGAAAAAAGTCAAAACTTTCATTTTAAAATTGAAATTAAAAAAAAAACCAAAAAAAGTCCAATGTATATGTAATGTTCGAAAAAAATTGAAATTTTAAGAAAAAATAGAGCTGCATACCTTTAAAACAATCGAATTTTTAGCACAAAATTTAGAGAAAAACGGTAGCATGTCGGGTTTAAAGTTTAGGGAAAATATGTTAGAAATTTTAAAGTCGACACTTAGTGAGAGCTCTTGCGCTCTTTAAGAACAGCCGCAACTGCCCTCGCCCTGAATTTAAATTGAATATGTGAAAATGTGTATACTATAATTGTTTGAATTGTGTTTTGATCTTTTTTTTTAATTTGTGTTTTTAGATGTCTTTTGAAATTGACACCGAATTGCCGAAAGTAAGTTAAGAAAATTGCAGTTTTTTTTTTAAATTACTGCATAATTTTGGTAATCCCGTACACCGCTAATCCGAACCTGGCTAATTCGAACGTCGCCAATTCGAATGATGCTAATCCGAACCTCGCTAATCCGAACCTTTCTAATTCGAATTTTGCTAATCCACCACTCTGCTAATCCGAAAAATCGGTATATTGAAAACATATTTTTTTGAAATGTCTTGAAATTATTTTGTCACACTATCTTAAATTTAGATAGTGAAATATCCAAATGTTGGACAAAATTTTGAGAAAAAAGTCAAAAATTGGATTTTAACGTCAAAATTGTTAGGAATATAAAAACTTTAGGAATATATATACACTAAAAGGAAAAATGTCGGGTTTTAAAATAAAAGTTTTCAAAAATAGAACTTTGGAAGTTAATCTCGAAATTTCGCTAAAATCAAATTTGGCTTCTAGAATTTTTAGAAAAATTGGAACTTCCAGCTTATTGGTGGAAATTTTGAAAGAAAAGTGGAAGTATTAGAAATACATATATACATTAAGTTAAAATTTCCAAAAGAACTTGAACTATAAAAACACTTTATTTTGCAAAGCAAGCAATTTATGTATTTTAACTGATTTGTTATTCTTCATCTCTAAAGCTATTTTTTTTAATAAAAATTTCAAGTTTATAGTTGAAATTTTTAACTACTCAAAGTATTAGTTTTTCAAAATGTTTAGGGTTTGAACTATAAACAAATGACATTTTTATGTAGCTTTGCGCCTTTAAATTACTTACATATGTATATGTATTTATTTTTTTTTATTTGATGAAATCGGACAAGTTTATACAGGGCCCCATTTTTTCGCACCTTAATTACCTAGCTGCGCCACTGTACATTATTCAGAACAGAAACAGTTTTTTTTTCACATTGTCACATAATAAATACCCTTTACTATGACCATTTTATGGTAACTTTCTCGTGCTAATATTAATATTTATCTCTGTATTTATTTCCTCAATTCTTCCTCAGCCTCCCGTTGTATCGTTTTAGACATAAATTCATTAAATCACAC
Source organism: Dastarcus helophoroides (assembly GCA_028583605.1). Taxonomy (NCBI): domain Eukaryota; kingdom Metazoa; phylum Arthropoda; class Insecta; order Coleoptera; family Bothrideridae; genus Dastarcus; species Dastarcus helophoroides. Next base: position 25,169,959 of record CM053325.1, on the reverse strand, counting down.
ATCGTCACATTAAATTAAATATTTGATGGAAAAACATATTTGATCGATTGTTCGCGGTAGATTACTGATTTTCATTTGAAAACGTGTTAATTTTTTGCGGAATTCTAAAACATTCTTTTATCGAGGTAACATCTATGAATATCTGTTGCATCGCCGATACCGAAGTAGGTCAATTTATAAAAAGGTTACCAAATTTACATATCCTCCATGGGTCCATGGATATTACAGTCAATAAATCACAAGAAAAAAATGTAGCACACATTTAAATGCTTAAATCAAGCTATGGTTAATCAATGTCTTAATCAAAGCACCTAAAGTTATCTCTTAGCACGGTAATATCAGGAAGTTGGTCATTCAAACCAGTAATTGCCGGCGGTGCGTTAAAACGAGGAAATCTGTACTACTACCTATAATTTGTTTTCACTCAAGATTCAGGAAGACTCGTGACTTGCAGCTGTGTTTGAACTTATTGTTAAGTTAGACGTATAGATACATTTACTTCATATGGCAAATTAGTATTGTGCAAGACTTGTTTAAATCTAAATCCATTGTTTTTGTTTATGATAATCTTGTAAAATACTAACAAAGAACACGAAACTTTATAATTTGCTTAAAGTAACTCATGTTTCTCTTTCATCCTAACTGTTATGGGAACATGATTAAAGTAACAAAACATATTAAAGGCTGCAGAAACAAGGTTTTCCAATTCAAGATTGAACGGTTTTACATTATTAGGGCAGTCGAGTACAACCAGAACCGTTGTATGAGTTGCAGACGGTTGTCGTTCTTATTCAAGAGACATTAACTTAACGTTGTTCCTCTTCTTTAAACTAATAACGTTTGGTGCTTTACTGGAAACGCCTTTCTGTTTCGGTCACTTAACCGTTTATTTCTAAACCTTCTAAGTACAATTGTACAAACATACAAACATGATTATTGTTGCTAAACGGTAGTTTACACGTAGTTTCGTTAAAAACTGTATATGTACCTACATTTTATAAGAACGTTCACCTAACGAACTTCGTATAGCGTATAGTATGAGTAATAAATAACTAATTATGCAAAATTAATTTAAAGCTATCATTTTCTTTCAATCGATAACATTTCTATGGTAAAGAATAATCTATAAACTACGTAGATGTATCTTTAAAAGTCTTATAGCCTTAGACTTGTAGAATGCTTAATGTGATGTAAAATATTAAATCAAAAATCACACTGCTGTTGGTGTTAACCGGGTATGATTTAAAGATGTCATTAATTTAAAACACTTTATTTTAACTAACAATAAGACCAGTGGCGGCTGGTCTTAAAGAGAGCAAGAGCACGCGCTCCTCGTGAAATGGGCAATCTATTGTGTTCTGTTTAATGTAAAAGACTTGGATTTATCATATTTTTTAACACAAAATAATGATATACTAATTAACTAATAATACTTGTCCGTGACTTGTAATAAAGTAAGCAAACATTTTATTCCATTATATTATGTATTATAAGGAAATTTAAATAAGTTGGTGGGCGCAGAATTATGCACCTACCGTGGCTGCCGTACGATGCCTATCAACGGCATCCACGAGATACGGAGAAATAAACTACAGAACACCACGTTAAAGCTAGCTCGCGGTACGCCGCTCCGCTCAAGCGATATTGCCAAATCGTGAGTACGAGTAAGAGTTTGAAGTGTGTATTTACAGCTTATAATGCTTAATGCGTAGGTGCCGGCTGATCTGATTGATATTGGTAATTGTGCCACTTACAGGCCTAACTGCCAATAGTACCGCTATTCACAAAGAGATAGCAGTACCCATTCTAGGGTCTAAATATTAATTTGTAGACTTGGATTTAAACTATTTTGATGAGAAAGTAATGACTTTATTTTTTTAAAAATTCGTAGAGCAGATTTTGTTTAAAAAAATATTTTTTTGTGTGTTTTTGTACAGTTTAATTAGTACTCCGTAATAAAATACATTTTATCTTCAAATGCAGTTTTCATAAAAAAGTGATATAATTTTATTTTTATGAAAGCAAACAATTTTAATTAAGTAACCTAGTGCCGCAACGAGGTGCAATCGTGCAGAGTACTTTAAAGTGGCTCAGAAATGTCGGTAATGTTTTTTTGCATCTCTTCACGAGGTTTTCATTCGGTAAACGTCTAAAATATGTGATAATCTGGCCACTTCCACACAGTGTTGCCAACCCTGTAATAGAATAAAACTGCATAAGACCATAAAAAACAGAAGCTGCACATCTACTATCTTATGTCTTCTATTAGGGAAATTTACAAAAATTGAAAATTTCTAATAACATCTCCGAATTTAAAAATACCACCAACCATAACTTTAGGAACAACGCTAATATTTCGGGATTAAACTCGAAATGTTGATTTTATTTATTTTTATTAAAAACTTTGACTACATTTTCTAGTGTCAGGTAATTCGGACGTGGGTTAAAATATCAAATATTCGGTTTTTTGAATAAAAGATTTAAAACTTGTAGAATATTCGAAATTTGGCGATTTCTGAATTATTTACATAATTTCGATTTTTCCTTTAAAGTTTTCACTTCCTCGCTAGACTTTATAAAAATTTGATTTTTTTTGTCTTGAAATTTCGCGTTATTTTTCAAAAATTTCGAGTTAAAACATTAAACAAAAATTAAATAAAATGTAAAACTTGAGATTTCGAGAAACTGGTCAACATTCTGAAAAAAAATCCAAAAGTTATCTAAGAGTTCTCAACATTACTGCTTTAATTTAGAATTTATTGACCTTCAACGCAAATATTCGGTTTTTTTCAGGAAATCTCATTAAAATTTGCAAACAAAAACGCTTTTTTGATAGTTTCTGATAATATTTTTTTCCAAATATTTGCCTTTCACAAATTTTTTCTTGCAATTTTTTGAATAAAATATCGACTTCAAAATCAGAATTTATATTTTTTTCTAGAAATTGTAATTTTAGGCTTGTAAGTTTGGGCTTAAAAACTTCATTAGACTTTTTTTTTTCGAAACTTTTATATAAAAGCAAAATTTTAGGGTTAAATTCAAAATACAATTAATTCATTTAAAGCTTTGACCACGACTGGAAATTTTGACTTATTTAAAAATTTATATTTTTGCTTGAGATTTTGAAATAAAACAAACAGGAATAAGTAAATATATAAAATGTCAGCTTTAAACTTGGAATTTCTACATTGAAGTTAATATTTTAAACAAAACTTTAACATTTTGAATTAAAATAAGAATGTCAATTTTTGAGAAAAAGAGTGAAGAGTTCTGGAAAAGAACTTAATACAAATTCCCAAATTTTTTAGACGAAAATTAAAATTTCGGGATAAAAGACACAATATCGAGAAAAATGAAATGTAAAATTTTCATTTTTAATTTAGACTTTTAGGAAAAAGAAACTTTCGAAATTAAGCTAAAAAGTTTTCGTTAAAGAGTTTTATAAAAAAGTTAGATTTAGCACAAAATTTTGAATAAAGAGAGAAAATTTTGCATTTAATCCTAAAGTTTTAACAAACAGAAGTTTAAATTTTAAAATTATAAAGTTAATATTAGAAAAAAAAACATCAAAAAAGCATTTCAGAAAACTCAAGAAAATATGCAAAAAATCACAATCAAATCAGACTTTTAGCTGAAAGTTGTAAATTTAAATTAGACATTTTGGGAAAGAATTTAATTTCGAATTTACTTTCGAAACCTTACATAACGATTTTAATTTCAAAATTTCAGCTTTAAACGGAACAGTCTTTTTTGTTTCCAAAAATTACAACTTTGAAACTTCTTATGTCTAGAACAAATTCGAAAGCAGATTTCAGCCTAAATGTTTAGAGAAAGGTCAAAATCGTGTATTTAATGTAGAAACTTTAGGAATAAATACTTTAAATGCACACGAAAAGGTTTGAAATAAAAATCGAAACTTTAAGAGAAACTCGAGGTTGGTGTTTTAAGACAAAAGCTTAAAAAGTGGTATGGCAATAATTCTCGAAATTTTGAGAAAATGAATTGTAAAATTCTAGTTTTCGCATACAAAATGTAATTTCCAGGTAATGGTCAAAATTTAGAAAAGGCAAAGTTTCAAGAAAGAAGTTACTTTTTGCATTTTAAACAGTAAATTGCCCAGTATATTTCAATTTTACTCAGAATATAATATAATTAAAAATATTGTAGATTTTGGGCATTAAAATAAAAACTGGAAATACCTTTAAAAAACTCTAAATCTACAGTGAAAACTGTGGGGTTGGCAATGGCGGTCCATCTACGAGGTCTGTAAATGAAGTAATGAAACTAATATTTTTATTTGAATTTAATTACAATTGTACGTTGTGCCGTTTAAATATTTTCGAGTGTCCCAAAATGATGTCCTTTAAGATGAATTTTAAATCTTGTTAAGAAAAAAAAGTCATAAGTACTCAAGTCAAGTGAGTAAGGAGGCTGAGGAGCTACTGAAGGAATGCTGTTATTGGCCAAAAACTCGTTTATGGAAATTGTTGTGTGACAAGGCGCATTGTCCTGATACAGGATCCAATTGTTCTGCATATTTGATGTTACACACGTAAGCCTTTTTCGGAGTCTTTCGAGAACTTTACGGTAGAAATGTTGATTCACTATCTGACCTTGTCACTCATTTTTAGAATTCACTACCAAAAAGGCTTCCGCGGAAAAAATGATAACGGACAACCAAATGACTCAGGCAAATTCAAACGCCTACTGACGTGTATCTCATGTCCATCTGTCGCCCCTTCATCCTGCTTCCAGTGGTGCCATATCTAATGGTGCCATATCAGGCGCTACTTTGTCAGTCTTATTGCTTAATTTACATACCTTGTACTTCACAATCACGTCACTTCGTTACACCATCACTACTTACCCAGAATGTCGCATTCCACTGCTAAGACTAAATGTTCGCAAATAGCCATCCCTCCCTTGCCATATTTTCGTTAATTACTTCCTTTAATTTAAGCCTTTTTATTTATTAAAATGGTCCCTTTGAAAAAATGTATCTTTTACTTATTTGTTTTCGAAAATCTTTTTTTGTTCAACATTTTTTATCTAATGCACAGACCAATAGGTTTGAACATTTATTAGATTCGAAGTTTGAAAACCAAATATCCGTTTCGATCTTGTTAGATCTCGTCAGTTTGGTATATCCAACTCGAATGCTAACAAATGTGTTTTATCTGCAAAAATATTTTTAAATTTTTGTTTTTTCGATTCAATCTTTTAAATTTCCAAGTGTATAAATGAAATTAAAACATATATTTAAATAAATGTGTCTATGGTTTGACATAACTGTTTTTTTTTAATTAGTTCATATGATTTTTTGCACGTTACAACAATCGTTTTTACAAATCTTCTGCAAAGGATCAACAAAGGTTGCCTTTGTCCAGGAAATCTTGACTAATATCGGAAGCAACTAAACCGATTGCGAACGTTTACTAAAAAGTATTACATTTTTGGGCATAATTTGGGCTTCAATGGATGTCACCTTTTCAATAACTAGCTACTCCTAAAATAATTATCGAAAAATTCGTTAAAGTATTAGTTTTATTTCTGGTTGAAAATAAATGTGATTACAATCAAGAACTGGTTTCTTATACCAATTCCATACCTCCATTGTTTAACAGATTTGCCCATGATATGAATATAAATTTAATACTTTCACTTGGTTATAATCCATTTCCTACTAGAAAAATGAAGGTAATAACCTTGTCCACCAGACATGAACTTACCTGATGTTAAAAGCTGTATATTCTGAAACTCAAGAAGGTAAATTAATTGAGCATTAATTATATAAAATGAATCAACTTTTCTCTATTTCCTGTAAAGTTTTAAATTAGAGGATTCTTGTTGCTTACTTGCTCACTGCTACTGGACGATTAAATATCTAAAATGGTACACACTAATAAAATCTCTAAATCATCAATTTAAATTCCTCGATTATCTAGATATTATTTATTTTCTGTTAATACACCTAGAACCGTTTGTAATAACCAGTTAGTTATTTATATATTTTATTTTTATTAACTGTAGAGTGACACAAATCCCTAGTTTAGTTAGAAATGATCTACTTCGGAAAGATATAATTACCCGCCCAAAGGCAAATTAACTGAATCAAGTTCCTTAATCACCTTGAAAAAGCGTAAAATGGTTTAGATACGTCGTATTTTTTTGTAATTTTACAATGATCATCTAAAACATCTTGATTTTTGTGAATCAACGAGAAAATTAATTAACGAGGATGAAAATATTTTAAATTGTCTGTTGTTTACTGACAAATTTTCTTTTTCTCTCTTCGTTGACGCCACAGCTCTTAAATAGTTTGTTATTTAATGTAAAAGAAATAAATAATTAGGTATTTCTGTATATAGACATATACAGTACCTTCATATCATGAGAAATTCAATTTTTGGGGTGATAGATTAAGAAATTTCGTCATTGGGTTCCTAAACAAAAGGCCAGCTTCCAACAAATGTTTAATGGTAAATTTCAAAACTACAAAGGCAGTCTGAACCCTGAACATTAATTTTGTGGATACGTCGCCTTTAAGATTCCGCATCTTAAAAGAAAAAAAAACGGAACTCTTATTATTTCAATCGCGCATCCGTTCCTCTATGTAACTCAGGAACCTGAAATTTAGCATGGCGATGGGTCTTGGAAACGTAGAAGTTATAATTCCTTGTAATTCTCTTCTCATTAGAGGGATCTTGGAAGCGCTAAGGATTACAGCATCTATTAAATTAGGGAAAAGTTGGATAATTTGGCGACCAGTAATATGCCCTCAAAAAATCGGAAATATATCTTGCTCTTTTTGAAATTTTTGACAAAAAAAGGATGATTTTGGATTTTTATTTTTTCTTGGCATTATTTGAAGAGTTATCGAAAAACTTAAAACACTTTTTCGTTCAAGATAGCCTAAAAAGGCCTTTTATTAGATGTTTCGTCTTTTCGCTACCATCATCAAGTACGTTATGTTAAAGACGAACCTATAATTGGACGGCTTTTTACAGAAAGGAACCAAGCTACAAATTCTTAAATATTAGACTGTTTAGCATATAGTTCAGAAGCAGTCTTAATCTATGATGTAAAAAAGAACCAGGTCTCATTTTAAAACCTAGCACCATTTATTCATCGAAGAACCATTCAACTGAATGAGTTAGGCAGAAAATTTCGGCGGGGTGCAGTTGTCTCCCGTTTACCCGAGTGCAAAAAGGGTCGGGGTGCAGTTGTCTCCCGGGGCCGCAATCCCCATCAAGTTGGTAATTATTAACCCAAACCTCGTAGTGTGAGTGAATTATATGACGACAAATAGTTGAATGATGTAAAAATGGTTTGGTTGAAACCAACAGAGTAATAGTAAAAATTATATATAGTTTCAGCTACACTTCTATTCATAGCTACCTGGAAGTCTGCTGTTATAGTAATTGGCATAAAGGTCAGCTGAAATTTGAAACATTCTTCTTTTCGGTATTGAAATACTATTGTATAACTTAATTGTTGTTTGACAAAAACCAAAAATTAAAGAAAAGAATATAATGGTCATTCTTCATCCCATGGATAGTGGAAAGCTGCTACAAAAAGTGTTTTGGGCAATATGAAAATGTGTCATTTACGTTGAAGTCTTCCAATGTTGAGGCAAACTTTGTTTTCCTAACATGCGAACATCACAATATTGTTGGGTCATCAATTTTAACATGAAATGTTTTTCCCTTGTTGGTTATTGATTGTATGTAGTTCTTTCAAAATCGTATGGAAATCTGATATATTTTTGAAACTTTTGAGCGTTTAAATGCTCTCGCTTTGTAAATGTTTTTTTTTTATCCTCGGCATATCGTGCGTAGTTATAGTAACAAAGTTGCTTTTTCTAACTTCTCTTCTAATTCTAATTTCTTCTTCTTCTAATTCTTTCAAGCTTTAAAAGTCGTTCATCGATATCATTCAGAGCAGCACGTTTAATACTAATACTTCTGTCTAATATATCCTCTGAAAAATAAACTTATTCATGATTGTGAACCAACTTCAATTCTATCTTGAGGTAGACCTTATAATGTGTTCTTCTGGAAATAAATGTCCACCTTCTTTTATTTTCACCTTTTCAAACTTTTTGGAAACTAAATTTAAAACTGTCATTATTATTTGATCCATTTCTTTTTTACTGAGGACTTTAAAGGATTCAATCATCATCATCATTTTAAATTTATAACCTCGGAATAATACTAAAAATACTTTCTAATTCCATCTAGATCGGGCGATAACTGCATTTTTGGGATTTGCCCATCAATTTATAATTAACTGATTTGTTGTTAAAACGCAATTTGGGAATCCAGCTAAATGAGGCTCAGGAGACAATTGAACTATTCTCCTGACACAACTGCCACCCTCATTAGGGTGTGGGGAGAAAACTGCACTCCGCCCGGAAAATTTTCTTTGGGAGTTTCAACATTTTTTTACAACTTCCTGAAAATTCCGACTTGTTTCCCAAAATTTGTACAGCCATCTCAATACTGGACAAAATGTAGCGCTCGTCTCCCTCTGACTTAAACACTCAAAAAAAAATTTGCCAGCAAATTTCGACTTTTTCTCGAAATTTACCCAGTTTTCGAAATTTCGACAAAAGTTAATTTATAGGAATTTAAAATTTTCATTAAATTTATCCTCGAAAATTTGATTTTTTTCTCGTAATTTCAGTCCTTTTCTTTTAAAGTCTCAATGTTTTTTTAGATGTTTTGCATTTTTTTTTTCATAATTGGTTTTTGTTTTTTAACATTTCAATTTTTTCCTCGAAATCCGTCTTTATTTGGAAATTTCGATAGTTTTCTTAAAATCTTTCCATTTTCGAAATTACGGCTTTATCTCAAGGTTTTCCTTGAAATTCGTCTTTTTTCATACAGTATTCTCAAAATTTGACTATATTTTCTCAAAATTCATATTTCTCTCAAACTCGTCAATTTTTTGGAATTTTAACCATTTTCTTTCAAAATTTGCCCTTTTTGAAATTTTTTAGTATTTTTAAAACTTCCAATTTTTTCAAAATATACACCTTTTCTTAATTCTTGAATTAACTGAAAATGTTGATTTTTTATGAAAATTTCAACTTTTCTAGAAATTTCATATTTACGAATTTTGAAAAAATATCGAAATTTTTAAGAAACTCAAGGTTTAAACTCAAATTTAAAAGAAAGTTAAGTTTCAAAGAAGAAAATTACAAAAATATCGAAACTTTGTGCAAAATATTAAAATTTTTATAAAAGTTAAAATTTTCCAACTAATCGAAATTTTAAAAAATAAAATTTTAAAATAAATTAAAATATTGAATATTTAAGTCGTATTATCGCTAAAGAAATTCCATTTTGAAAATGTAACTGCATTTTCTCAAAATTTAACATTCAACGCAAAATATTTACTTTTTCTCAATATTTCGTATTTTCCTCGAAATTTGTCTTCTTTTCTCAATTTTGACCAATTTTTTTTCCAAATTTTCTTTTTTTTTTTAATTTCGACTTTTTTTTGAAATATCAATCTTTTGAATTTCTGCGCGGAAATTCCATTTTTCTTATCCAAATTTGTTTTTTTTAGTGGAATTTCGATTAGTTATCTAAATTCCTCTTTTTACTTTTAGGTTTTATTTGCAAAATTCAGCCTTTTTTTTAACATTAATTTTCTCTAGAAAACGTGGAATTATTCTCGATTTCGAAGTTTTTCTCGAAATTTCGATCGTTTTTTTTGGAGTTTTTGCCTTTTTTTCTTGACATTGAGATTTTTTAAAAATATCAACCTTTTAGAATACAAATTTCCTAAAATTAAGACTAGATTCTCAAAGTAAGGCTTTTTTAAATTTCTTTCTTAAATTTTGGAGTTTTATTTTAAATTTTGATATTTAACAACTAGAAATTTTGACTGTTTTATGAAAATTCATTTTTTTTGAAATTTCGAATTAAAATTATACTTATTGAAAAACAAAATTTAGAAATCGTCTTTTTTTGAAATGCTTTCATTTCCCTACATATTCATCTTTTTCTGAAAGATTTTTCGGAAATTAAAACTTCGAAATTACAACTTTTATCTTACAATGCGATGTATGTTATGTTTTGGGAAATGTTGACTTTTTCCTCGAAATTAGCCTCCTTTTATTGAGGATTAATGCAAAAAGTTTTATTTTGGAAGAAGAAACCAACCCATAAAAACGCAAAATATCAGTAGATAAATTATTTTTGATAAAGACAAAATAAATTATAGCTCAATATGTATGTATATGTACTGGTAATTTATAAATCCGTGTCAGACTTTAACTATCGATTTCTGTTAATAACTATTTTTTAAAGTTGGTTTCATTCTGCAAAAGTTGTCCCATTTTTACTACAACTTTGTTTAACTTTTGAATCTCCGACTTCACTGACTGAATCAAACTGTTATGTGGCTAAACGTTTCGTAACTGTAAACTATCATCAAGAAAAAAAACTTTTTTCAGTATTTTATATTTTTTACATGATAGTTAACAAGAATGTAATAAAATACGATAAGCAAATTGTGGCAGTTATTGTTTTATTTGTTATTTGTTATTCTAAATATCCATTGTTGCTTTATTTGTAGTTATTATTTTTGGTGGTCAGTTATTAATGATTATGTGTGTTATTCTTTGTTGAAATTAATTTATTGTGCCATTACTTTGTGCTCTTACCAATGAATTAAATTTTTATAATTTCGTTTTTAATTAGTTATGAAAAAATAATAAAGTAACGTTTATCTGGAAAAAGTTTTTTCCTTGATGACGGTTTAATGATATGAATCATTTAGCCACATACATCAGTGAAATCGGAATTTCTACAGCTACACAAATTTTCAAAGAAATTACAGGTCCGCATTTAAAATAACGTACTTAATGATAGTAGCGAAAAGACGAAACGTCTAATAAAAAACCTTTTACGCTATCTGTAAAGAATAAAAAACGCCAATAAAAAAGCTTTTTTAGTTTTTCGATTACTTTTCAAATAACGCCAAGAAATAATAACAACGAAAATTTAAAATTTTACCTTTTTTAGAAAAATCTCAAGAACAGCAAGAGATATTTTCGATTTCTCAATGAAATATTTTTAATCACTAAATTGTGCAACTTTGCCCCAATTTAACCGAAGCTGCCGTTTTCGCGATCCCTGTAGTGAGAAGCGAATTTGTTACAACCTGTTTGTCGCCAATCAACGATTGTTAAAAAATATTTTAGTTTAAAAGTGGGGTTAGTTTGATGGGCAGAAAAATCAATATTCAATTAATATATCGCGTGAAGTATCATTTGAAGTGTCTATCTTTAAAGATCCCAAAATATTTTTTTCATAATTTTTGGTTACATTAAAAAGTTAACAAAAAGCTCTGGTGCCTAATGCAAACATCACCAAATTAAAAAATTATTCAAGTAAAGATATTTTAAAACAAGTTAGCGTTTATATCTTTAACAAGGTAGGTAAAAAACAACACTTTGTTATTCTTTACAAGATTTTGTTAAAGTATTGATATTTTATGAATATTTCAACATGGTTCATCAAGTGTCAATCGTGGTAAAGTATATCAACTCTGCATAGTTATTTCTATCAATATGAGCTCTGCAACTTACTTAATCCATAAATTACAAGGTAAACTTGTTATGAAAAAGTAAAGTTCGCCAAACAGGTAAATTTTATTAATTCATGACCCGCTGCAAAACTGCTTTCTACACCTACTAGTAGAAGGCTATGCATACATGATTGATATTAACTAATTTGTATTAAAAGTTTTACATGATGCGACTTAAATATCACCTTGTCGCAAAGCAATATTAATATTTTTCTTTAATCACGGCAAAAACAAAAGAGGTCACACTTACGGAATATTCTCAACAATTAAATCTGCAATCATATGTGAAAAAAGCGAGATTATACTTTGAGAGGCGCTAGGAGAAAATGTGTTGAAATCTCACGATTTCTTTTTTTTATAATCAATTTTTAATCAACATAAGAGTTTCAAGAAAATAAAACACTTATACTTTAGTTTGTACTTAGAATCGTGTAACTTTCTCAAGAATAATTAAGGTCACTATTCCTTTTTATTGAAATATATAAACTTTTAATTTATAATATACAAATGTTGAGCAAATGAGTAACGGAATTTAAATAATAGTGTAACAATTATTAAACTGGATTTTAACTGCACTATTATAATAACAATCTACTCCCAAGATATTATCTGTGCAAGGTCCAAGCTTCTTATTCCAGTATCAGCCAAAATTGTAGGTGTCGCGCAATATTATATCACCCATAAACATTGCGGATTAGTTTTCTTTTACATGTTCTGTGTTATAACTTCAAGTAAAATTGTTAGCACAGGTCAGTTCTCAGAAGTGAACAGTTTATTTTTACTGGAATAAAAGTAGCCTAACAAATACTCCTAAAAATACTTCACATTTTAGTAAACGTTTCATTAAAATCGATTTAGCAGTTTCCGATATGAACCCGGACAAAAGATCAGTCGACAGACAAATAGGAATGCAAACGATGGTTCGATGTTTTGAAAACATCGATGTATGGTTTGTAAACATCGATGTTTCAACATCGACTGTAATGTACAAAAAATGTCGATGCATCGTTCATTTTATAAACGATGTTTAAAAGATCGATATATCGCATCGCAACAGAATTAGCTCCATCTGTTGCATATAATTTATGGGACAAACGACGACACAATTTCGTAATTAATCACCAGATGGCAACATTGCATATTTAACAGATCGATGCCAAATTTGTATGCCGCAGGTATACAATACAATTTTTTGAAAATTCACTAGTTATTTTAATTTCGCAATCTATAAAAAAGCCTAAATTTTGAAAGAAAAATGAAAATTTTAAGAAAAATTTTTCGAATATATTATCTTTGGAAACTTGAAAACATTAACTAGATTTGTTAAAATTTCGATATCTTTCTGAAGATGACAGCTTGGCTGTCGAAACGCGTAGGGCAACGTTTGTTGTGTTTTTTAACCTTTATTGGTTTTAGGGGACAACTTTTGTATTTCAATTTTTGAAGATAACCAAGGACCAGTCCGTTCCACCAAAAAAAAATTCGATTTTAAATTCACAAATATTTATTATTTATTTAGTATATGTTATTTTAAATTTTCGGTTAAAAAAAAAGTTCTTTATCAACATTTCTAATTTAAACTTCCAATTTTCAGTTTCTTCGAGACAACTTTTTTTCCATGAATTAACTTTTTTCGGACTTTTCATCGAGTTCTCAAAATTTCGACTCGAATTTCCAAATTACAAATTTTCTAGAAGTCGTCAATTTTTAAATAAAAAGTCTGAATAGTTGTGCCGTGCTTTACTTGAAAGTTGCATACTTCTGTAATTTCAAATTTTCCTTAAAATCTCGAATTTTTTCCTAAAATTTTGTATTATACCAAATTTCAAATTTTATTTTTATAAATTTTGGCTTTTCCTCGAAACCTGAATTTTTTCTTAAAATTTGAAGTGGAATTTCAATCTTCAAACGTACGTAATCTTTGGTTGTAAAAACTTTTTTTAAACATCGAATTTTTTAAAATATCCACATTTTGGAAATCTTGATCTGTTATTGAAAATTTTAACTTTCTATAAAGATGTCGATGTTTTTCAAAATTTCGTTATTAAAAATTTTGATACTTTCCCAAAATTCGTTTGTTTTTCAAAATTTCGATTTTTTCCAAAATTTGAAATTTTTTGAAAATTTCGTTTTTTAAAAAAATTCGAATTCTTTTTAACATTTTGACTTATTGTTAGTAGTAGTTTTGAAAAAATTTCTAATCCGATATTTTCTCAAAACTTAGCATTTTTACAAAATTTAGTCTACTTTAAAAAGTTCGAGTTTTTTTTAACATTAAATTTCTTTAAAATTTTAATTCATTGTGCATTTCGCTTTTTGATAAAAATTTATTTTTTTTTTTGAAAATTTCGGAGTTTTTGTAAACTGTTGAATAATGTGTTTGAAAATTTTGATTTATTTCATTTTAACTTTTTTGAAAATTAGGGTTTTTTTCAAATAACAAAACTCTTTCAAAATTTCACCTACTTTTGAAATATTCGGCTATTTCTTCAAATTTCGAATTGTTTCTTTTTTGAAAAATCACGACTTCCATTATAACTATTTTGTCTTTTTGGAAAATTTCTGTTTTTAATAAAAGAATTTTAATTTTTCTTCTAGATCTCAGCATCTTTTGAAATTTTCTAATTTTTCTATAAAATTTTGACTTTTTCAATTTTCGACATTATTTCAAAATTCTATCCCTTTTACAATTTTGACTATTTTCCAAAATTTCAACCTTTTCTGAAAATCTTTATTTTGTTTAAGATTAAAGTTATTTCAAAATTATCAAAAAAGTTCAACTTTTTTTTTATGAAAATTCGATATTTTTAAATCTTTTTCAATATTTTGTTTTTAAATTTTTTACTATTTTTCAAAATTGGAACTCTTTTTGAAATATCGAATTTTTCAGAATTTCCACATTTTTGGAAATCTTTTTATTGAAAATTATTAATTTTTATGAAAATATCAATATTTTTCTAAATTTTCAAATATTAAAATTTTAATTCAAAATTTTTTAAAATTTCTTTTTTTTTAAATTTCTAACTCTTTGGGCGAAATTTTCAAAATCAGATATTTTTTCAAACCCTCGCTCCTTTTGAAAATTCCGACTCTTATAAGTTTGGGATTTTTACAAAATTTTGCCTGACTTTTTTTAAAAGAATTTTATCAAAATTTCGGCTTTTTTAAAAAACCCGAATTTTTTTGAAAATTTTTATTTTTTGAGAATTTCAATATTTTTTAAAATTTAACATTTTTATAAAATTTTCGAAGTTTTTCAACATTTTAATTTCCTTTTCAAAATGTTCCCACCTTTATAAAATTCGTTTATTTTCCATAGTTAGTTTTGACCAAATTTTATTTTTGTAAATTTTAGTTTTTCCCGATATTTCAACTTTTTCTTCAAATCCGGAGTTTCACCTTAAATTTTTATCGAAAATTCGAGCATATTTTATAAATATTTGAGACTAATAAAGTAAACATTTTTAAAATTTTGAATTTAACTTCTCAATATTGAAGTTTTTCTCCAATGCTGGGCTGTAATCTATACATGTCCACTTTTTTTGAAAATCTTAATGTTCAAACCTAATCTTTGGTTTAAAAAATGTAGACTTTGAGTTTTAAGTAAAAATTTACGGAAAAAAAATAAAAAAATTTGGGAGTCTTGGAGACCGCTGACAGAAGTGATAACTTAAAACCCAATCTTCTCTAATGTAAAAAGTTGAGCATGTTGTAACGCGTGTTGGTAATGCCTAAAGTAGTTTTCACTTCAAAAATATAGGTTTAAATTCGGAAAAAAATAATTGTCATTCCATAACACATTAATTTAAAAAAAAAATGTTTTAGAAACTTGGGGCGCATAAAATCAAGCCCTTTTAAAGAAAACCTTAATTTAAACTTAGCCTCATAAAGCTACTACGTAGCTTTTCATACGTCAAAACACTCCCCAGGGAAGATACATTTTCAATATTTGGGGTTTAAACATTTTTTTATTTCCTACAGATCCTCCAGCGGCTGCCGCACCTCTCATTTCAACCCCATATCTTTTTGTTTTTCCAGTCCTCGTCATGTATTGCTCTGTCTTCCATTATAGTCCATTATCCCATCAATCTATGTTCTAGCTGATTTTTCTCTCCTTCTCCTGTTTGTAGGAATATATTTTAATGCTTTTATTGGCTATCTATTGTCCTGCATTCTATTTACGTGTCCGAACCATATATGCCTAGTTTCTCTTCTCTTTGTAGTAGTATGTACTCTTACCGTTCCTATTTCTTATTTCTTCATTTCTAATGTACGCCTGTCTAGATATTCCACATGATCTTCTTGACTAGTCCATTTTCACCAAGTCTACTTTCTTCTTATCCTTTTTTGTCATTTGCCAGCATTCCGATCCATGCGTCAATATCGGTTCCACTCTTGTCCTCTATATTGTTGATTTTGTTCGAATTCATATCCGGTTTGACCACAATAACGAGTTTAGAATCCCAACACATTTTTACCCTGCTGTGTCCTATAGGTTATGTCTCTCTCTGATGATCCCTTTTGGGATATTACACTTCCTAAATATCTAAATTCATCGCATTTTCCTTATTTTCTTTAATTCTAGATCTTGATTTTATGATAACGAAGGCTTTCACGGCCAAAGTCAGTACAGGGATATACTTCTTCCGGGATTGGACCGTGTCAAAGAACTACTAAAAGTGTTCGACGTTTCGCCCACCAACCTAGAAGGGCTTCTTCAGGAACAAAGAAAAGAAAAATAAATGAAAAGAGGAATATGAGGGAATATGCAAAAAATGAAAGAATGAAAAGGCCAATTTCAAAACATCAGAGCACGGTAACTCAGTATGTCCGCCATAACAGAGGCGAAACTCTTCTGAATTGAAAATTGGTACAAAGGATAAGAAAGTTATTTTCGCAGTCAGCCATTGCCGAACATCAACATGAGACCGGGCATAAGATTCTCTTTGATAATATTTCAATTATATCCAATATTCCCAATTACTATAATAGTGTAACGCAATGTAAATAGATGAAATAGGATTTAGAATAGAACTGTAGAATTGAGTAAATAAAAAAAGTTTTTAGAAGGATCTGATAAAGGGAAAGCGGCCGCGATAACGAAACAAATGGTAGATAAGCGTTACCAGAAATTTCGGCAAATGATAAGCCTTATCTGCCAAAAAGTTCTAGAAGCCGGGGGCCAAAACTATAAAAATGCGGTCAGCTTTCCCTCGAGTCAGTCAGTTAGAGTCAGTGTAATTAGTGGGTTAGCAATTAGTAAATAAGTAGTGAGTTACTGTTCAGTTGAAGGTGCCGAGTTAATTGAGTAATAAAGTAGATCTTATTCGATAAGTGTAATCAATTCGAACCGCTAAGCCCGTAGCAATAGGAAGATACGCGAGGCCTTTGAAATCCAAAAATGTTCCAAAAACATCAACAGAGACGACGGTTAGATGATTTCCTCCATCTGGAAACCAACCATCGGAAATCTTCGGAAGTGATTGCGCAGACGAATGGTATATAAAGTTTCCCTTTCCCTCTTTCCTGGAACAAAAGATGAACAGAAACTAAACGATAATCACCGTTGTTAGTCGTACCAATGAAGGTGGATTGAGTAGCTTTCAATTGGTGCGACAACACGCAATCGAGGGTCGCTTATCGACGAAGGTGAATTGAGTAGCTTTCGCCCGGTAAATGATCTCTCGCTAGCGCACCTAACAACACGAGCGCGGTCGACGGCACGCGCTAAAGAAGGTGGACCGAGTAGCTTTCTTTAGAGTGACTGCTGTCGATCACGGACGCCTGCCATCGGAGGTGAATTGAGTAGCTTTCGATCGGCGGTCTCCGCAGCTCACAAAATTATCAACACAGTAATGTTCACTAAAAGACGGCGGTCAAAGGAACGAAAGTTTCGGAACCGCGTTAAACTACCAAAGAACCATGATGATCTTTCCTGGCAGAAGAGTTTTGCCTCTGATATGGTGGACATACTGAGTTACCGTGCTCTTCTGTCTAAACTTTCTTATCCTTTGTACCAATTTTCAATTCAGAAGAGTTTCGCTTCTGGTATGGTGGACATACTGAGTTACCGTGCTCTGATGTTTTGAAATTGGCCTTTTCATTCTTTCATTTTTTGCATATTTCCTCATATTCCTCTGTTAGCTATCTAAGATATTTAGTGTAAGAAATGGTCAGATCGCCACTTGACCACTGGAAGCATGTGGACTGACCAGCGACCCTATTAGAACAATAGAACACATGTGGGGTAAAACTTGGTGTTTGGAAGTAGTTTGTAGGTTTTGTACAAAAGAATTGCATCCCAGATCTCGGCGATGTCAGTTCACTTAATAAACGTCGTTAAGTTTACATAAAACGCGTTTCATTTATCGGAGCTATCAAGACCTGATAGTGATCCCGAACATCCTCTTTTCATTTATTTTTCTTTTCTTTGTTCCTGAAGAAGCCCCCTACGATGGTGGGCGAAACGTCGAACACTTTTAGTAGTTCTTTGACACGGTCCAATCCCGGAAGAAGTATATCCTGTATAGATCTTGATCTTCTTTTCCAGTCTCGGCTACTCTAAGATATTCTGCCTTACTCATATATATGCCCAATCCCCACTTTCATATTGTTTTTTAAACTTTCTCAACGTGTAGTCCAGGTCCTCTTCGCAATGTGATATTAGTACCTGATCGTCTGAGTTGTTAGGTACTGATTACCGATCTCTATGCCCATTCCTTTACATTTTCTCCTCCATTCCTCCAGTACTTCTTATAAGTATATTTTGAATAGTGTAGATGAGAGGCAGTGTTTAAACAAAATCAAGTAAAAATCAGATTCTAAGTTAATTTTTTGATTTTCAATTTATTCAGACGAATTCCCAAAATTTTCTCCGTAACGGGCTGCATTCGATATAAGTTAGATTTTAGAGGTTTAATATTTATAGTACCCCAAGTATAAAATCATAGACAGAGGAAAAAAACATTTTCATCAAAAATTGAACATGTGGCAGATTCGACCATCGTTAGACGGAGCAATTTCAACCACTGACGTAGTGTGTCCTGACAATCTTAGCGTGGTTTCTGTCCCATGATGTAACTTTTTCTTTTACCGAAATATTGTAATATTTCAGATGGTTATAAATTATGGAAAAAAGCTGATTTTGGGGTTTGATAAGCATACATTTATAAATTTTTCTAATACAATTTCAAAAATGGCACATTGAATAAAAAATGGTTGATTCTACCCCCCTTTCCCCTACATGCCATATTTTAACAATCGACTGATCACTGATGTATTATCATGTTTCATTATTCTGAATCCACAAACGACGGCTCCTTCATGCATTTGTTTATTTCCAACGTTCACTATTGTTATGCCCCATAACTATATGAAACTTAAAACACGTTAAAAACATATTTTTTATTTTTAAAAGCATGGTTGTGTTTTCAAATGTAAAATGAACTTAGCTGTTAAAAAATTGAAATACAAATCTTGTCCCCTGAAACCACGAAAGATTCAAAAACACAACAAAGGTTGCTCTAACGCATTTCGATATCCAAGCTATCATCTTCAGAGAGATGCAGTAGTAGCAGCAGTACAACAACAGTAATAGTAGCAGTATCTCTCCGAAGATGATAACTTGGGTATCGAAATGCGTTAGAGAGACCTTTGCCTTTCTTTGTTTCAGGGGACAACATTTGTATTTCAATTTTTGAAGATAACCAAGGCCCAGTTCGTTTCACCAAAATTTAGCTTTTAGAAAATATTTTAAACTAAATATTTTTTTTTCTGAAAACTCGTTCATTCTTTGAATTATGGAAACTTTTTAAAAGATCGTTCATATTTATTTAAAATTTAATAGATTCAACAACGGAAATACAAGTTATCTCAATCAAAGGTTTTATTTTTAATTGTTGGTGCAAAAATAAAATAGTAATGCATCTTGTTAAGACAATAAGTGTAATAAATATGACTATGTTAATTGCTCAATGTCATAACTTCCTTTTAACAGTACGTTAACCATAATTAAAATTAATTTCTTCTGTGTAACAATTAGATAATAAACAGCAACGGCAATGTATATTAGAGTTCTTTCGACACCAATGTGAAGATGCAAATCTTGTTTAAAAAGCAAGGACAAGTCGGCACGAACAGATAAGTACCCGGCATTTTCTATAAATGAAATAATTCATTGAATTGGCAAACTGCTTGAAAGTTTTTATATGTGAAATTATGTGTGCTCAAAAAGAGTCGTTAAAATCAAGAAGTAATTATTGGTTGTATGTAACCTTCCACCACGTATTTAGGACATTTGTTTTGATTAATAATACAGCGATTAATGTTGCGTCTGAAACAATACATGTTTCATTGTCCTTGTCAAAAAAGTTCCAAATTTCATGTGAACATTTCCTTCGATGGCCTACCTAGGTTAGGTAAAAAATGAGATATTTCGTAACGATAATAATAGCTGATATATTGTCACTGTATAAAATGTCTGAGATAAGATCTTATAAAATAAATGAGTTACTTGCCAACACCAGGATACCAGGAAGCACATCAGAATTTAGTTGAAAGGAAAATCGGAGGGCCTCACTTCTAATTATTATTGTTCCGTATGCTTACTGAACCATGAATCAGGTCTAGAAATAATTTGGATAAATGCTAACAACTTACTTCATTTCTGCACGATTTGTCTGGCGTAGTGTGTTTAATTGCGCCAGTACGTAGCTATACTTAAGGTACAATAAAATTGCCACGCTTTGAGCTTGATCTGACATTTCGCTTTCACTTACTCAAACAATTTAAATCTGTTATTGTGCACATTCTATGATTCAATCGTTTTAAGGCACGCAAAGTTAACGAAAACGTTGGTAATGTATAACTGAGAATTTCATGACGTAATTATTAACTCCCATATTCTTTTGCGGTAAAGAAGAATTAAAATCAAAATTCAGTTGAACTTTCAGCAAAATAAAAGTCATTAAGTGGGTTGACAGAGTTTCTAATTTTTTTTTTTAATCTATAGTTTGTCTTGCAATTGGAATATCCAAGTTTTTAACACATTTCAACTGCTATAAACTCCATATTACTATAAAGTCCACTGAGTTTCTAATTTTTCTGGTTTCACTTCTGATGTCTGAAACTTCTTAGGAGGTTGTGTAAATCTTTCAATCCTTGCGCGTTTACGTTTACTCAATTAATTTTTGTTTAACAAAGGACCTAAGTTAAAATGGTTTATAATAAGCTAAAACTTTTTTTACCTTAATTTAGCTCAATCCTTTCACGTCTTTGGTCTTTTTAGTGTCTTTCTTAAGTCTTTCTTAGTGCCTTCTTAAGAAGGCGTTTTACAGTTTACGAGAACCAAGTCATAACACAGATAACACTTGCCAAAAAATATCAATACAAGAAAAAATATTTTTATTTAAGTTGTCGGCTCATGCTACAAATAATGTGAACCTAAATTTCATACATAATTTCATAGTATGTGTACGTATAAATAATAGACGTCAGCCTCAAACGGATTAAATTATTTTCCCAAAGCAGTATATTGTTTATAATGTTATTTCTGTTAGCAGATAAGAAAACTCGGGAAAAATTACGCTAAATAAAACAAAAAAAAAAACGTATATTGTTGACAGTTCCAGTAAATTAATTACAGAATTAATAATCTACATCCTTTTTTGGTTCTATCTCTCTATTGTATTTAAATAACTATCAGTTTATCACAGCAAATAAAGCTTAAGGTAAAAATGTAATATTCTGTACAAAACCATTGTTTTTCATTAATTGCTCGGAAAAAGTCTATAATTATAAGCAGACCAGTGGTAATGCTATTTCAGTTTTTATATTTCAAGCTACCACATACCTATCTAACCTTGACTACATTTAATACTAAATATGTTCCATTAATTTTGAATCAGAATGTAATTAAGTACATTTTCTAACATAAAAGAGAAATTAAGGCCTGAATTTTCAATTGGTAATTGCAGATAACAAGGTTTACTTTGAAATAATAGTTCAAAATAATCGCTGCCTACATAAATTACAAAAATTAAAATATTCTGTCATAATTTTCATTATTAACCAGCGAAGTGCCCCGGCTTTGCCCTGAACGATAATGTCTAGACTGCAATACACGGACCAATACCAGTTAGATCTCATCAGTTTGGAATACCCAACGCGAACCTGTTTTATATTACCGCAAACTATTACATTTGTATTAAATCAAAGACCAACTTATGTGAACAATTATTTATTTGTTTTAGAAATTATGTGCGGTCATCCTGCCGTTCCTCAAAATGCGGAAGTTACCCTCAGTAGTCCTAGCTTAGTACCTGGTACCACTGCTACGTACAGATGTGATGAAGGGTATGAATTATTCGGAAATAGCCAAAGTTCCTGCTTACCAAATGGCCAATGGTCAGGAGAACTACCTTTTTGTGGTAAGTTCATGTTTTATTTAAATTATTCATTCGCACACCTACAGTTCCACATGGTATTTTTGCAACAATTACAGTTTCGCTAATTGCAAAATATGTGACCGAATCTATAACGGAAGGCGAACGTTTCGTTATGAAAGCTGATTATTCCATCGTGTACTTTAATACCGAAGTATTGTAATTATTATAGGCGGTGATGCAAAATCGAAACGTACATACGTACACTTAACCGTTGGAAACTTCGAAACAATAGCATGTTCGACAGTATTACAAATATTCTTTAATTGCCCCACTAAATGGTAACAACAAGTTCCCTTACATGCATACATAATGACTTGTGAAATACCAACACCAGTAAAACTATGAAGAAATAAAGAAATATTTATTTTATTAGATGTTCATTTTTACACTACTAGCTTCTATGAAATTATGAACGTAATTTACATGATCTAGATTTCTAGGTAAAACTGTTCACGTGAGACCAAGCAAAGTCATCATTTAAAGTAGTCATAACATTTTTCTTTACTTTTTATTATATAACTTACACTTATTTGGCATAAATTTAACATACCTAAATACATGCCAGGGCGCTTGTATTTGACGACTGTTGCTACGATTTAATACAATAATGTAAAAATCTAAGTTATCTCGCTACAGTGGCTTTTGTAATCTTGCTTACATCATACATCTTGGTTGTAGATTCTTTCATAATTTGCCAATTCCAGTAACCTTTCTTTGATGGCTTCCTTCAATTTGCAATAGTCATTAGTTAGTAAGAGTAAACATATAAACTGATGAATTGATTCCTAAAACTCTCAAAATACACGCCACCTTCACAAAATTCGCGAAACTTACAACATTCTAGTGTAAATTAGTTTGCGATTTGGTTGTCGCAGTTCGTCGCACTTGAACCGTTACCATCTTCTGTCACGCAATTTGCTTTTAAGGTAACCCAACAGTTATTAAATGTGAAAATTAAAAAAAGAGAACAAAAACATCATCCATTTGTGAAAATAGAAATTATTTCCTTGTTAACTGTGTGTTGTTGAACAAATCGCCTGAGAATCATTGATTCCGTCACTTTCACTAAACTCTGCCTATCTTTTTTATTTTTTTTTCTTCTAAGTATTTATATTTAAATTTCATTTTATGAAATAAAACTGGAAAACAATAGGTTAGCCATTTCCATTAAATTTTAAAGCATCAACTGTATAACAACTAAAATGTATTGTCATTATATTGTGCTATCAGCTGTATATTGTGTGTTTTTAATCATTATAATAATTAACCATCTACAACATTTGGTCGGACGCGCTGTAATATTTATTCCATGCTTAACGAACGTATTTTGTTATCAAAAATGAAATATAATAAACAAAAATATATACGGTAGGTCAAAAAAATGTCCACATTTTATTTGGTTGATTTATTTTGTTATTGGGTTGTTTTTTTACCAAATTCTTACCAACAATAGAAAAATGTATATATCTTTTAGGCAATTAAGTCAAAAGTCTTGCAACTACAATCAATTCTTATACAGAGGGTCTCGAAGACATTTGTTACTTTAAGTATTTCGCGAAAAACTAGGTATAAACACAACTTACTTATATATTTAAAAAACTTACATTTTATGAGCGTTATTTTTTTTATTTTCTTAAATACTCCGCTTCTAATCAATTTTATGACCATTTTGGTGAAGTCTTACACAATAACATTTTACTGGAAATTTCGAGAACCTTTCTAAAGGCTTCCAATTTACAGAACACACTTAATGTCTCACAGACGATTTTTGAATACCATACACCTTTTCAGTATTTCGTGGATTTTTGCCAGAGCCTAACAAATTAACTGGACTTTGCACATTTTGACGTACAATTTCTATACACATTTCCTTCTACTCTTATAGATTTTAGTCATCCACTTTTTTTTATCCGGTAATCCCCATCATTTTATTTGGTTTTTCAAGCGAGATGCCGACCTATTACATCAGTTTTTACTGGAAAATTCCTTAACAATTTTTCCAGCTTCAATTTGTTTTTCTTCCAAAAGTGCTTTCATTAAAATTTTATCCTTCTCACTCTCTGATAACATTAGCACATTGATTTATTTATCGTATGGCTATTAGATACATTAAAAACAATTTTAAAATTATATAAAACATTACTAGAATATAGAGTTTCAGTAAAACATAGATTCATAACTATTAAACTTTATTAAGAATTAAAAAAAAACAGATATTAAAAATTCCACAATGTTTCGATAAATATTTGCTAACACCGGACCAGGTTTCGCATTATTGCATCATTGACGGTTATACCAGCAACCTGGTCCGGTGTTAGCAAAAATTTATCGAAAGATTGTGGAATTTCTAATATATGTTGCTTTTTAATCGTTAAAAAGTTTAATAGTTATGAATATCAAAGAATTCCACGACGTCAATTATTTAAAACATAGATTATAAAATAGTATAAAAATATATTTTAAAGGGGTTATAGACGAACATCTAGTCTATTCATGTATTCTATCGACTCTAGGGTCGCTATCAGGAAGTCTTCTGATCTACCTTTATATGACCGTATGGTAGATGCTTCTGTAATATGTATAATGGTTTGGATTTCTCACAATCACAGAAAGGAGATGGTTGCTTGCTCCATTTGTTTAAAGAGTAAAGAGTATGCACATCTGCCATGTTGGGTTCTGATTCTGTTAATCGTTGACCATGTTTTACATGGTAAATCAAAGCCCGGTGGCTTGTGGGTTATGGACGGTATGGTATTGTTTTGTTGTGCATTTAATTCTTAAGTCCATGCTTTGGTAAAGTTGAACTTATCTTTCACAGCCACCCTTGCCTTTTTTGTTGATGTTCGTCTATACCGAAGCCGATTTTGGTTGGCATCTTCAATATCCTGATGGTTGGGTTTTCTATTGTCCCCGATATTTTTGTACTCGTTCGTAAGAGCATTTATTCATCTCAGTTGAGAGGGTGGAATGTGGCTTAGGACTGAAGCCATTGCGTGAGAATTGGTTTGCTGATGCCAGCAATCATTCTCATGATGTTGTTTAGCTGCGCATCTACTTTATGTAGTACATGTGGGCTGTTTAGCTAAACTGGAGCGCAGTATTCAGCAGTTGAAAATACAAGACCTAGAGCAGAGGGGAAGCCAATGCTGCCCAAGTTGTGCCACACAGTTTTTAAACTGTTTGTTTTTAATTTTTCTTCAGTTTTCGATATATGCTCTCTGAAAGATAGTGCTCTATCAAGGGTTATGCCTAGATATTTAGATGTTTTATTATGGGTAAGTAGGGTGTTTTTAAATTGTATGTTGAGTTCTCTTCTGGAGAGTTTATTATTTAAGCAAAAGTAACCTCTGTTTTGGTAGCATTATGTTGGGACATCCAGTTGCGAAAATATTTTCCCATTGCTCCCAGATCTGTTGTTAGGCTCTCCTCTGACTGTTCAATAGAACTGCATTTTGCTGTGAGTACCCAGTCATCAGCGCAGCCAAACTTTCTTGATTTTGTTTCTGGCATATCAGCTATATACAGGCTAAAGAGGAGTGGGGCAAGGTCCGATCTCTGTGGTAGCCGGTTCTTTAGTTTCCTTGGGAAGCTGATGTCGGATCCCATAACTACTTGAAATACTCGGTCATTTGTTGTCTATCAATCGGGTTGTTAGGTTACAAGGTATTACACTTAGGAGCTTATGTATCATGCCTTCTCTCAACACTGTATTGTAGGTCACCGTGAAGTCGATAAATACAGCTGAGGTTTTTAGTTTTCTTTGAAATGCTGCCTCGATATGGGTGGTGGGTGATAAGACTTGATCTGTACAGCTTCGTTTAGGCTGAAATCCTGCTTCTTCGACCAGAATCACTTCAAGTATTCTTGAGCTAATTCTGTTATAAATAAGCCGTTCTAGTAGCTTATAGGTCACAGACAGCAGAGCTATTGGTTTGCAACTATTGGGGCTATCATCTGGTTTGCCTGATTTTAATATGGCGATTATCTTCGATCGTTTAAATTATTTTGGGATATCGCCGGTTTGTATGATATCTGTGAAGAGGTGAGCCAATCAGACTTTTGCGTACTTGCCACAGTTTATTAAGAATTCAGGGTGGATATTGTCAAACCCTGGAGCTTTTCCTGACTTGATATCTTTAAGAGCATTTGAAACTTCTTCGCAAGTGTAAGGACGAGAATGTTCTGTTCTGTGGCTTGGGCTTTTAATGTTTTAAGTTTTCGTTTAACCTAAACTGTGTGTTCTTTATCCTTAGGTGCTCCGAATGTAGCTATTTTGTGTAAAGGGACGGCGTTTAGGCTGACAGTTATATTTTGTCTTCGTGCGAGGGCTCCGCTTTCTAGTTTCCTTAGTAGTGCCCACGCTTGTCTGCTCGATGTCTAGAAGTTCAGGTTTTTACAGTTGCTGTCCATTTTTCCCGTCTCGCCGCATCTAGACTATAAAGTAGCTCGACTGCTATTTCCTGATTACCGGTTTCAAGAAAATTTTGGTACAACTCATCAATGTTTTGGGACCATTCGGGAATATATTCTTTGCGGTAGCCTCTTGGTATACTTTTTTTGCCACTACTTATTACGGCGTCAAGGAATTTGTTGTAGTTTTTACTGGTAGGGGGTATCCAACCTAAACATTTGTCTAGTTCCGTGGGGAACTTGGTCCAGTGGGCCTTTTTGAAATTCCACCTTGGGCGATTGATAGAGGTAATTAGGGGGATTTATGTTCCTGCCTCTACTAGGACTGGACGATGCTGGCTGTTCGGGAAGTCGGGATGAAGGTTTCATGAAACTCCAATAGGCTGACCTCTATTGTCATTCGAAACAAAACTTAGGTCAGGGTTGTAATTACGTTTCCACGCTGCTGATTTAAATGTGGATCGGTCTTTAGCATCCAACACAAGGCTGCCAATTTTATTATTTTGTTGTCATTTAGATCGCAGTCTTTATATTTCCATTACTCGTGATGGCTGTTTTAATCCCCAAC
Organism: Dastarcus helophoroides; assembly: GCA_028583605.1. Taxonomy (NCBI): domain Eukaryota; kingdom Metazoa; phylum Arthropoda; class Insecta; order Coleoptera; family Bothrideridae; genus Dastarcus; species Dastarcus helophoroides. The sequence goes on along the minus strand of CM053325.1, from coordinate 25,142,935 downwards.
GTATCCAGCAGGGTGGGGATGTGTTTGGATGACTTGGACTGGCCTGGTTGCAGCTGGCGGCTTATAGATATTGGAGACGTGATGCTTCCTATTTTTATGACAACGTTATAGATTTTGTCATCAGTGGACGTGGAGACAACGTACGTTGCTAGGCCATATGAAGGATGATAAGTATCTCTCATCTGATCAAAACTTGGTATTTTTTCCCTTTTTCGTAGTTGTTCTTTTGTTTCACAATGAATTTCCTGTACAGCAAATAGGTTGATTTTGTCACTTTTTAGGAATTTTGATAGATTTTGGCTTTTTAAATAACTTATACTTTCTATATATTTAAGTGACAAATTCGAACAGAGGGTCCGAGTTTTCTAGTCTTCGGCCCTGAAAAGGGCCGTTAGCTTTGTCTGTTAATATATCTGCTCTTGGAGGTAATGTAGAATGTGAAGTGTGTCTTATGGTCATGAGATTCTAAGATTATCTGACTGTCAGTTGTTGCTAGTTCATTTAGCATTATCCAGTGTGCACGTGTAGTATTCTACTATGGACGCGAACTAGCTTTTGGCCATGCATATTGAAATCAATTTTAACACTGCAATAACAAAATTATTTGACCATTTGATATGTTAATTATAATTTATAAAGCCCATTGTTGCCTGTTCACGAAATATATGTCTCTTTCGAATACAATTTTGTTATTGTACACGACTTCCAGAAAATTGATATAGAACTGGCAAATATCAAATTATTTTCAAAGAAATAAAGAAATATTATTCTCAGAAAATGCTTTTCAACACATAAATAAATAAGTTTTATGTAAATACTTAGTTTTTTGCGAAACACTCAAAGTGACAAATATTTTTGGAAGCCTCTGTACAAAAATTGATTGTGCTGTGATACTTTTGACTAGATTGTATAAAAGCTTATACCTTAATGCAGGCCCGTAACCAGGATTTTTTTTCGGGGGGGCTGCGATCCTTTTGCTAATACTACCTAGTCTTTGTTTGCGTTTAGGTTAGAGCTAAGAAGCCACAGTTCAGTACTAATTTACTATTAATATTATTATTGTATACAAGTATACTAAAATATAAAAAAATACACTAAAACCATTTCTAGAGTATAACTGTTCTAACATTGTGACAAAGTAATTTAACAACAACGTTGCCTATTTATCTTAATTGAATTTCTAAATAAAAATAGATGTGTGGGTAAGATGATAAAATTACTCGACAAATATTCGTTTTCTAAAATTTATCTCTGAACTGTCTTCTATAACCTGCTACTATATGAAAAATGCCTATAAAAAGTGCTCTATTTAAAGACATAGTTTGAAGTCAGCTGGAGAAAAATCTTTTTTTTTTTAATTTTTTTCAAATTTCGATTAAATTCATGATTTTAACTTTTATCTCAAATTTAAACTTTGCACCTGAACATTTAGAATTTGGATATTCTTTCTAAATTCTGGAAGATTAGATGTTTTTTTTTAAGTTCAAGTTTCCTCTTAGCGTCCACCTCTTTTTATAACTGGCAACAACTTCAATTCCTACGTTTTTTTTTTATTTTGTGCAATTCTGGGAATTATCGTTGCTATTTGAATTTGCAATGTCGAAATGCATTTGATTCTTCCGAATTTCGAAAAGAAGTTTTTGCTTTGGAGTTACTTATCGTTTTTTTGTAAGTTTTACCTTTAAATTTCGACCTTTTTTGGATATTTTCAATTTGAATTAGATTTTTTGCTAAATGCGAAGTATGTTAATACATTTACTTTTTTTCTCAAAATTCAAAGTTTGAAATCTTGGTATTTACTTCAAACCCACACATATTTTTTTAAACTTCGATTCTTTCTAGAAACCTAAAAATTTCGCCAACATCTTTGTGAAAAATGTCCGATATCGAAATTCTGAACTTAATCTTGAGTTTTTTGAATTTGGAATTTTAATTCGAAATGTCTAGAAGAGTCTACATTTAGAGTGGACATACTATTTCTAGAAAAAGTTTAATTACGACCGTGTTTATACTTAAAAATAACCAAAATTTATTATTTAACATTTCTGAAAATATTAACTTTTTTTTAAATTTGGAATTTGCGAACAAAATTAGGATATGTTAATTCTTAATGTGACCTGTTCGAACTCGAAATTTTTAGTTTTTTAAATTCGAAATTTTAGAATTAAATTGACATTTAGAATTACTCTTTAAATCCGAAGAAAAAAGAAGCTATAATTTTTGGAAAAAAAAGGTTTGAAGTCAAAATTTTCTAAAAAAAATCTCTTATTTCCAAAAGATAAAATCTATTAACAAAAACTAATAACATTCGACATTTTGTCTTGAAACTAAATTCAAAAAATAAACTTTGATATTTCCTGAAACCTTTAGTGTTTTCTCAAGATGGCCAGAGGATTTTTTTTATAAATTACATGTTTAGAAAGAAAATCAAAATATTTTGAAGAAGTCTGAATTTTGAACCAGTGCTAATGTAAAAATTTTGAAAAATAAACTTAAGTCATTAAGCTCATTTGTTTTTTCAAAATTTCGACTTTAATCTTGACATTTTTAAACTCGTCGTAAAAAGTTGTAAAAATTTTATAAATCAAGTTTTTCTAAAAATATGAATTTAAAGTTGAAATGTCGTGATTAAAAGTACAATAAATTCTTAATTAAAGTTGAAATTTGATAACTAAGATAGAAATTTCAATATTTTTTTAGAAGTTTTCACTTGGAAATCGAGTTTATGAGAAAAAAGTCGAATTTTCGAAATCCTAATTGAAATATAAACAAATCAATTTCATAACAAAAAATTTCGAAATTTTTTATTATTAATTTAAAACTTTTTGAAAAAATTAAAAATTTCGAATTAAGCTGATGGGTTAAAGTTATTAAAAATATGCTGAATTTTCCAACTTAAAAATGCTCAAGTTTTGTGTAAAACTCGAAATTTATAAAAGAATCGACATTGTAAACATTTTTTTTAAGTTCAATCGTCATGTTAGAAAAATTATAGAAGAAATTCATAAAAATAACTTATTAAAAAATGTCTTCTTAAAATAATGGCTTATAAAATATTTAATTTTTTAGTAAAGGGCCTAATATTCAAAATTTTATTCAAAAACCGAATTTAAAATTTAAGTTTTTAGATTCCAAAACTGTAAAACTATTATTACAAAATTCAAGTTTTTCCCAAAATTTGGGGTTAAATCTCGAAAAATCGCTTGTATAAATTTCCAGTTCTTCTCAAAATTTGAATTTATTTTCAAAATAGGGAGTTAAAGCTTGAAAAACTTGCAAATTCAACATTACTTTATTAAAATTCAAAACGTAAGATTGAAATTTCAATTTAAAAAAAAGAAATTTCACGAAAAATTTAAATTTTTTTAGAATCGAAATCTCAGATTTAAATGTCAAAATTTTGGCAAAAATTCGAATGAATTTAAAGTAAAAATTTTAAGATTTAGGGCGAAAATTCGAGAATGAACTCGAAATTTTAAGAACTTCTTCATTTGAAAATGTTATACTCCTTCTGAGTATCCTGAGTATAACCTAAAATCTATTATTTTTTTTTAATTTCGACCGAGATATTAAAATGTTTGTTTTTGTTAATTGTGAGTTTTGGCCTGTTAATACCTTTTTTAAAGATTATTTTACCTTTTTGGTGCCTTCTTTAGCTTTTCGTTTTTGCCTAATTCAACATTTTGCTCACCTTTTTACCTTGCTTGATTGTGCTTAAAATCCTGTCTCTAATAAAAAGAAATAGCGCCAAATTTAAAAAAAAAAAGAACATCCTTGCATTTCAGTAAGAAAACAAAATGATCCATTAAAAATGGTTTTTAAAAAGGTCGTACATCTGGAAAATTCAGTTCTATCTAGTGTGAAGCCAAAAAATTTCGGGGGGTGCTGCAGCCCCCTAGCCCCCCCCTGGTTACGGGCCTGCCTTCATGTATATTTTGTGGGCATTTATAAGAAACTCTCTTCTAACAATAACACTAGCGAAGACAATTAAATTTGGACATTTTTTTGGCCCACCGTGTATTTATCCTAAATTAATCGAATTGTGCTATCATGTATATTAATTTGAATGCTTCATTTCAGGTACTAATATTGCTTATAGGAAACCTGCTAATCAGTCGACAACTATCAGGGGCGGTAGCGCTCTAAATGCAAACGACGGTGAGAAAAGCACAGAACCGGATGGAAAGAAATGTTCCGAAACCCAAAAAGAAGTGAGCCCTTGGTGGAAAGTAGACTTACTGAGACCTTATTCTATTAAAGCAGTAAGGATAACTACAAAAGGCTGTTGTGGTCATCAACCTCTTCAAGATCTCGAAATTAGAGTAGGAAACAGTAGTAACGATCTCCAAAGGAATCCTCTCTGTGCTTGGTTCCCTGGAACTATTGGTAAGTGCAACAAAATAATAATTACGTTATAAATGGTGTCTACTGTTAGGCAAGTATTTAAAATTATTAAATAAATAAAGCCAGAAAATAATTTTTAGTAGCCTGTGGCTGGTAGTTATTTACTAACGTCAGCTGATAGTCTGATAGTTACGGGGTATCAGGGTGATGTGATTACATATATGGCAATACCATCAATTTTTCCCCTATCTTTAGTCGGTCTAAAGAAGTTTTTATTTCAATAACAATTGCAGACGCTTAGATATATTATATAAATCTGAATGAGTGTAGCCCAAGGAATGATAGTATTGCATTCGGATACACATACGTTCACCTAAGTCTAGGTTAAAATATGTTAAATTTAACGTTAAATTATGCTCATGAATATATTGCTAATTGCAAAACATTTACAAATAAGTCGTCGAAAATGTGATACTCTAGAAATCATTTTAGAATTCGAAACCATTACCATCTTAAAATTCAAATTACTAATGTTTTCGTAATAGAAATGCACTAATACTTTGGTAAGAACTTATGAAATCGAAAATCAAATGGCAGTAATAAATTAGTGATCCTAAATTTTTAACTAGTACGATGGTTGGTTGTATGGATTAAATAATTGTTACCTCATTCTAATTATTGCTTTTACGGTTTCCCACAAGTTTATATAAAGTTTACATCTATCCTATGTATAATATTTCCCAGTAATCACTCCCACAAAGCAGCAACATTCCAACATTCGTATTTTTAAAATGCCTTTGTTTTCTACTTTATTAACTTAAATTAATTTTTATATGAGGTGCACATCTTCGAAAATGTTCAGATATGAGAGTAATACCAATTGCTCGCGAAACATTTTTTACATAAATATCATTAAATCGTTTCGAAGGTCACCTGCAACTTTCTTCAGTCTCACAAATCTAATTATGTTTTAGCAATAAACCTATAGTAATTTCTTAATCCAAGTTTTAATTATAGATTTATCAATACAATCTATAAACATTGTAACTTTTAATTGTTGGTACCTTTAAGCTTATGTGCTTATGTAAACGTGAAATTACTCGATATTCATAATTTACAAATTCCAGAGTTCGTCGTATTATGCCAATAAATTACATACATAAATTCTTTTTTCCAAGAATGTTCAAATTTAGTGTGACCTCGAAAGCCGAACTCATGTTCACCTAATAGTTTAGTCCTACATCTAGTGCCAAGTTGAAAAACGTGGCACAGCGAATAAAAATATGAGCGATGGATTTGGAATAGCATTTACAATAAATTAAAAGTTTGAAACCCACCCGTAAATAAGTGGAAAAGTTATTAGCAAGTAAAATTTGAAAAAAAGGGATCTAGTTTTTAGAAAATAATAATTCCAAAACTCTCAAGGTTGAGAGAATTAAAATTAAAATCGTTAAAGAGGAAGAAATTTAAAATTCTGTTTAAATTTCTTGAAACCTACATCTATTATTAATACTTTTAATTTAATGTTGAAAATGGAATAAGCGCGAGTCTGGCCCTACTTCGTGACCTTTTTCGATATCAATACAGAAATTTGAAATTTTTTATGCGAGATTTCTTTGTAAATTTCGAGATTTTTTCTTGATATAAATTTATGATGAAACAAATATTTTAAATTTTCTCGGCAATTTCCTTAATCTCAGGAAATATGTTGAACTGTTTTAGTGTTTTTTTTTTCATAAAAATACTTTAAAAGCTTCGAAACAAGTTCGTTTTTGTTTTCTAAACTTAAACTTTCTTCTTCATCATCTTCTTCTTCTTCTTCTTCTTCTTCTTCTTCTTCTTCTTCTTCTTCTTCTTCTTCTTCTTCTTCTTCTTCTCCTTCCTCTTCTTCGCACGACTAGGATTTCTCCTCTTGGTCTGCCTCATTCAGTTTCTCTTGTTGTTGACTGTATGTTGTCCTGTTATCGCTTTTTTGGTCTTCCCACTGATCTTTTGCTATATAGTTTATTGTTTTTAGAGATATTTGCCAGTTGATATGGTCTCATCCTATCTACATGTTCGTTCCACTTCTTCTTTCTCGTTTTCACCCATTTGTTGACGTCATGTATGTTACATTCCTCTCCTATGTTACTATTTGTTTGTCTATCTCTTAATGTCATGCCTTTTATGATCTTAATATTTTAATTTCCACAATGTTTATTTTCTGTTTTGTCCCCTTTGTCTCTGCCCTTGTTTATGCTTCTTATGGTAATATTGGTCTCACTGTTGATTTATATACTTTCATTTTGCTTTCTTTGTTCATGAATTTGTTTCTCCATATGGGTTGTTTTAAACAGTTACTCACTTTTATTGCTTTGATCGTTTGCTTTGTTACTTCTGCTTTCAGGTTTCTCTTACTGATGATTTTAACTCCCAAGGCGTTAAAAGTCATCACCTGTTCTGTGCTTTTACCTTCCAATTCCAGTTTGCATCTGCCTGGTTCTTTACTAGTTACCATGCACTTGGTTTTTTTCGCTGAAATCTGCATTTTGTATTCTTGTGCCTTCATATTAAATGAGGGAAGTTGTCTTTGCAGATCATCTTCGTTATTGGCTACCACTACCGCGTCATGCGCGTAGCATACTAGATTAATTTTGTGTGGTCCCATTCTGTATCGTTCGTCCATTCTGTATCGTTCTTTCTTTTTTACTTCGTCGATTATTTGTTCCATTATCAAATTAAACAATATCAGGCTAAGCGAGTCCCATGTCGTATTCCTCCCTTTATGTTTATGTATCTCGTTTCTCCTCTTGGCATTCTGACTTTTGTTTTGTTATCCACATTTATTTCTTTAATTAATTTTAACTCTCATTTGTTTTGTTTGCAATAGTTTTATGTCATTCAGTTTTACTCTGTTGAAGGCACTTTTCAGGTAGACGAAATTGACTTTTCAATTATTTGTCTTATGATGAAAGTCGCATCCATAGTGCTGCTGTTTTTTTCTGAAACCTTGTTGTTCCTAGGCTATTTCTAATCTTTGTAATCTTATTTTTTATTATTGCAGTTGACAGTTTCAGCATGATATTTAATAAGCTGATTCCTCGATAGTTTTCTGGTTCTCGCCTGTCTCCTTTCTTTAGTATTGGTACCAAAACGCTTTCCTTCCATTCTGTTGGTATTTTTACGCTATTGATTAGGTTGTTGAATAGTTTCTGAATCCATGTGCACAATTTTTCCCTCCATACTTGATGAGTTCGTTGCATATTCCATCTGGACTCGGTGCTTTTCTGTTCTTTAATCGTTTTATTTGCGTGTTTATTTCTTCCTCTGATATTTGAAATCTATCATTGTTGGTTTAAATATTTTTATTACCATCTTCATTATCATCTTCTTCTGTTTCTCCATATCGTTTTGTGAAGTGTTCAGTTTATTGTTCTTCTGTGATATCGTTTATTGGTGTGAATTCATTCATATCCTTTGTCTTCTTATCATTTTCCCTATTTTCTTTTTGATCCATACAAGTCGTGTTCCATGCCTTTAGGTAAATTGTTCCGAGTGTTCTTTCTTGATATTATCTATTTCCTGGTTTACTTTATTTCTAGTTCTTACATATACTTCTCTATTTTCTCCTGTTTTTTTTCTTAATATGTCAAGAAGTCTTGTTTTTTCTTGAGCTAGTATTTTTACCCTTTCGTCCTACCATAGTATTCTATATTCCCGTTTATTTTTATTAACTTTTCTTTTGCTCAATGCTTCTTCTGCTGATTCTGCTTGAATTGAATATTTTCAAAATTCCAGCCTTAAATATAAAGAATCAATTTTTTTTTCAACATACTCTTTCTTGAAATATCTTGCAAAATTTTGTGCGAAAAAATTCATGCTTATAAATAGATATTATGAGAAAAAGGAATTTTTAAGTTCTTGAAGTTCCAGGTTTAAGCTTATAATTATTATTTTGTTTGTTGACTTTTTAAAGATTACTTGTTTAATTTTCGAAATTTAAAGAAAAAATCTAATACTTTAATCTAAAGCAGAAAAGTAGCTATAAAAATCAAAATTTTGAGTTAGCCAAAAAATGTAATATTTTGGGGTTTGATTTTCGAAATTTTAAAGTTTCCTGAAATTTGGACTTCATTTGAAAATTTAGTCATTTTTCGAAATTTTGCATTTTTCGTCTAAACTTAAAATTTCTCTTTTTTTCTAGAAATTCCGCCTTTCAATTTGTTGTAAATTCTTTTAACCTTCGCTGTTTTTTGTACAACTTTATTTTTACAATAAATTTCAAGTCAATCTCTAAACATTTTTTCTGGAAATAACGATCCTTTCTCGAAAAAAGAGTGTTAATTTTGAATTTAAAGTTGAAAATCTCAAGCTAAAATTAATATTTTAAAAAGAGAATAATCGGAATATAAAAACCAGCTATCTAAAAAAAAGTGTCTAAAGTAGATTTCTTAAACTAATCGAAATGTTAAGAACATATTTTTTAAATTGCTGAAATATATTATGTTATTTGTAATGTTCGAGGTTTTCTTTGGACGTAACTAGCAATTTTAATATATTTTTTCTTATAATTTTAACTTAGAGACAGGATTTAAAATTTTAATTTTGAAAAAAAAGAGAAAACTTCTCGTTTACAACTGAACTTCCGAGAAAATAATTCGAAATTTGAAGAAAACCTCTCCAACTTTTAAATAGCATTCTCTAATTTGTATACTTATTTTATGTCTATATTTCTCTCTGGATTCAAAATTTTGTACATATGTATATGATTTTTGTATTCTTTTATTTTATTTATTTAGTTTTTAAATTTAAATTCAAGAATTTAATTTTAAGTCGATTTTTCAGCTTTAGTCTCGAAATTTTGGTAATAACTTTTAAATTATTTTGGTTACGATCTCAAAGCCGAAATATGTAAAAACAAGTTAAAATGTCGATAAAGATGTAAAATGTTTGAATTGAGGGTTGATTGAAGAAAAATAATTTAAATTTCGAAAAAAAAATCTATTTCAAAGAAAACTCATACACTATTTTATATTTTTTTCGAAATAATTCGCAAAAAAGGTCGAAATTTCGAGAAAAATCGATCTCAACTTAAACTTCGAAATTTTGAATTAGTTCTTGAATTTTTAGGTGTGATCTTAAAATGTCTAACTTTACGAAAAAAAAGTATATAATTCGATTAAAAAACTACCTAAATTTTGAATTTAAGCTGGCAGTTTTATAAAAAGGACATTATAAATCAAAAATAAAAAAATGTAAGCAAATTCTTATTTTCAAGTTTATTTGTTTTATTTTAAGTTTGTCTCGAAATCTATCTTAAAATGCAGACCTTAAAAATTTTTCAATTCGGATATTCAATAAACTTTTTACAAATGTCGAGTTTTTCTCTAAAATTTAGACTTTTTTAAACTTATCAGTTTGGATTTGTTTTTTACTCATAATGTTTTATAAAAACTTTATAAGATTGAAATTGTTGAATCTAAAATATGCACAAGGGCGGGTGATGGACACGCAGCGGGCCTGTAGGTCACGATGTAACAAAAGCAATAAATAAAATTAAATTATACTGTTGGTGTAAGGGCGCCATTGTTATAATTTATTTTATTTATTTTTTCAGATGAAGGTGTGACAAAAACCTTCACGTGTGCACGAGCGCTGATAGGACAATACGTTTTTCTGCAACTGGTTGGTGTCGAAGGATCACTGTCTTTATGTGAAGTTGAAGTTTTTTCACCGGACGGTGAGTAATGTTTAGTATTTTATACCTAGTAAGATTATTTTAAGCCCACTGGAGTTGTCATAAAATCGAAAAATAGGACACTAGCGAATCTTACCTACAATAGAATGTAAATTTAAATATTCATTCATTTCAAGTAGGCTATGAATATATTAATTTGCATTATAAAAATAAACAGAAAAAGCTACTGTCGTCAGTTCGCACATATTGATATTTTACCTGTAAAAACTATATTGTTTGGTTCATGCTAGAGAAAGATAAATTATATTATTATTCACTTTCGCATCCTTTTATTGCTTATAATTACAGTTGCATGCATCGCTAACAAATTGAACTGCTTCATAGAAAGCTTTTTGTTACGTTGAATTAATAGACACTTTCTCAAAGCATCATTTTGTTTATATTTTCAACAAGACTTAACTTTTCACTTTTTGACCATATGATATAGATAGAATAGTAATTTAAGTACATTATCAGGCTTCTGGCCTACTTTGCGGTAAACAGTATTTAAATCAGTTGAGGATTCATGGTTTTATGTTAGGTTTGATTTGTTTGCTCCATTTCACGTTTTTATTCGAAATCTAATGCATTACTAGACTGTAAAATTGTTTCCTTTGTTATTGCTTGTGTGCGTTTTGGAAATAACGCATCCCTAGATAATTTTAAACTGATTCTTTTTTTTTCAATAGCCGCCATGAAAAAGAAATCATAATATCCAGAAGATTTAGAGCACATCAGAAAACTAAATTGAAAAAAATGACAAATAATTGCCATCTTCGTAAATTTAAAATTCTTACTTATTTTTTATTGTTGTATTTATTGCTACTGTCCTTACCTTTTAACCAAATAAAAATTTGAAGGATACATCAATATTAAAACACACACCGTTTTAAACAAGGATAAGTTGTTCATTATTACAAGTTCAATGACGTCTCCTGCCTTTCGTAGATGGTACAGGTAATCGGAAAATAAAGCTTAGAAATATTGATTTATTTAAAAAAAAATAATTTCTTTTGAAAATGTCAAGTATGAGCTTGGACTCTTTATTATTTTTTTTAATTTGAAAAAAAGCTTGAAAAAAAAGTCAAATCTAAAGTTTGAGATCTTAGAAGCAAAATTTCAAGATTTTTAAAAAAGATTTAAAAAACATTTTTTTTCGAAAATTTTGACCTTTTTCAAAAATTTCACATTAGAATTTTAAATTAGTGATTTAAATTAGCGGTTTAACTATTATCTTAAAGTTTCAACATTGAAGTTAAAATTTCGTGAATAGGCAAAATTTCAACTTTAAGATATTTAGGCCAAATTCGACTATTTAACTTTAAACTACCACTTTTGAGAAAAAGCTAAAGATTTCAAGTCAATTTAGAAATCAAAGTTTCGAGAAGAAATATTCAACATTTCAAAAAGTTATCTAGAATTGTTTATACATTTTTCGAAGATTTTAAAAAATTTCGACTTTTTCAGAAGTTCAAAATTAAAATAGGAATTTTTAATTAATTGTAAGTCTTTTGACTTTTAAACGACATGTAAGAAATAAATTTGGGAACTAAGCTCGAAATTTCAGGAAACAAGTCAAAATTTTGATATCAAATTTCAAGTTTAAAATCTAAATTTCTTCGAGATTATAAAGTCAACAGTTTGAGAAAGAGTCTAATTTTCGACAATAAAGTCTAAATTTCAAGTAAAAACTCGAAATTCTTTTTTCTTAAAATTCTACTTTAAAGTTAAAATTTCTAGGATGCAAAAAATTCAGAAATTTCTAGATAAAAATGTTATTTATACAAAAATTTAAAAATCCAAAAATTTGAAACAAGTTTAAATTAAAATTTAATCTTCTGTTAAAACTCCTACCTTTGAAATCAAAATATCCTTAAAATTTTAAGAGCAAAGTGCAATTCTTAAAAACACAGTGGGTGACCATATTATTAGAAACACTTAAAATTTTTGACTTTAAATTATATATAAAACAACCACAACAACAAATTAATTTTTGAATAAAATTTTTATCAGTTTTGCTAATAAAGAGATAAATATTTAATATTTTGTAATATCCCCTTTAGCTGCAATAACGGCCTCAATTCTTCGCGGCATACTTTCTACACACTTTAAAGCATTTTTTTTGTTTTTCACTATGATGCCAACCCTCAATTATTTTTCAATTAATATCTGTTTATTTGTTATAATTTTCATGGAAATTTCCCTCTTGGTTAGTTTTCAAAGATTTTCAATTGGGCTGAGATCAAAGGAATTCCCAGGCCATGGCAAAATTCCAATATTTTGGCTTTCTAGAACGGCTAATACAGATTTTTGCCTTATGGCAAGATCCTGATTCAAGCATAAAAAATTCATATCTAGAAACCAGTCCCCCACTTGTGGCACCATTCTTGTCCTCACTCAAAATTTTAATATATTGGTCCTGGCGCATGGTTCCTTCCACTATATAGAGTCGGTCGGTACCATGTCCTCAAATAATTGACCAAACCATCATGCTCAGAAGGTATTTGGTACTCTTTGAACAATGCAGTTTTTATGGTATTTTTCCGTGGGCGTTTTTGAACAAATGAAGATTTGTCTATCAGAATCTGGAACGTCAACTAATCAGAGAAACAAACCTTCAAGAAAAAAAATCATATTATTATTTCAGTACATTTAATTTTTGACCTCCATTATTTTTTCCAACCTTTTGAAAACATATGACGATGATTTTTGGCCGACTCCAACGGCTTTTTCTTCATAGCTTCGGCAATCTTGTTTTTTTTTACTGGCCTGCAACACTTGAAACCTAGCTCTTGCAGACATCTTCGAACTGTTCTATCAGACAAATTCATTCCTGAGTCTTGGACCAATTTTGTTAGCATTTTACTGCTTTTGTTTCGGTTTTGCAAACAAATATCTCTTATTTTTTCATCACCTCGTGGTGTTGTTGGAAGTTTTCGACCACAATTTTCAACATGTTCCGCTTAACCACTCTTATTTTTTAGCATTTTTGCTTTGATTCTGTTAATTGTGGCAACTGAGGTGGGTATTAAAACCGATATTTTCTCTTGGGGGTAGGCGGTATTCTTTAGAAGGGTCGAAACTTCCGAAAATTTGATTGGGAAAGTATCTTTTGTCTTTCCCATCTGGAAAAATCATTCTCCTTGAAGAATGCTCTCTTGGGCCAAGTTTTCTCCAAAAAAATATATAAATTATACTGACTTCTCTTTAAACACACACTGAATTATTCTATTACTAAAAACTCCTTTTAAACACCAGTTTTCAACGCACAATCAAGTTAACACGTGAATTAATGGTCACCAAAAGCTATCCATTAAGTTCAATAAGTGTCAAACTTGCAATTTATTTGGATTTACGAGCCAAAATGTATAATTTAAGGCATAAGCAACATTATTGTACATCATTTAGTATAATTAGATGCGTCAATTTACGTTTTAAATGCTTATAACGTCGGAAAATTCGTAAAACTGTAAGTGTTTCTAATAATTTGGCCCTCAACTGTATGTTATATTTCCTACAATTAAGATTTAAAGTGGATAATTTGTGATTACAGTTGACACCCCGAAAAAAATGAAGGAGAAATTTGAAATTTTCAAAAAAAATTGTTGAAGTTTAAAAACAAAATATGTTACCTCTAAAGATAAAATTTCTAGTTTAAACGTTAAAGCAGAAATGAAGGTTAGGGGTGAAAATAACTTCGAAATTTCCACAAAAAATATTTCTTGAAATTTGAATTTAAAGACGAATTTCGAAAAGAAGCTTGGTTTTAAACAAAAAACGAACTTCTTCCTAATGTCGGCTTAAAGATTGCAATTTGTAGTAGAAAAAGTTTTAAATTGAGATGTAGAGATTAAAATGGTAGAAACTTTGAAATTAAAAGAATATTTTCTCCAATATTTCGATTTTAGTTAAAATCAAAATTACGAAATTAAAAAATTTTAACGTTTACTAGAAAAATAGACTCGAACATGATTTTTTGTTTAAATAAATGAAGTTTTTTTCGAAATTTTTATTTCTTTTTACGCAACATTTCGATTTTAATTCTAACATTATAAAAATGTTCTCGATTGCTTAAGTTTCAAAATTAAATTAAATTTAAAATAAAATTTCAAGTTTTGAGAAAAATCCAAAATTTATGAAAAGGAAATCAGAATTTAATAAAATCTTTAAAAAAAATTGAAATTTTAAGAACAATTCGGAACCTGAAAAAAATTTTGAATTTTTTAATTTAAAAATGGTGTTTTGGTGATAAAATCTTTAATACTTACTCAACTTATTGCTAAAAACTTCGAACTTTCCCAAAACGTGTCAAAATTTCGAGAATAAACTTGGAAGGTTCTTATTTTTTAATAAATTTAATTTTTCTTTCAAGGTTTTCAGTTTGGCTAGAAATATAGAGTTGTTCTAAAAAAATTTAATTTTCTTTTGCAAATTATTCGTAATAAAATTCGTAATAAGAAATAACAATTTCAAGTTTAAATTTTAAGAAAAGAGTCAAAATCTCAAAGGAAAATTGGGGCAATTTAAATTCCAAGTATCAAGAAAAAAGGTAAAATTTTGCTAAAAAAATGGAAACTACTAAAAAGTTCTTCATGGTAGACCCTTATTGACCGGAAATATTATGTTTTTTTCAATTTATTTAACATTTCTTCGGCCCAGTTTGGAAATATTTAAATTTTTATGGTTTGTTGACAATTTTATAAACAATTTTTGAAATGCGACTACGTGATATTTAAATTTATTGAAAACGTCACTTCATGACAGTTTACAAATTAAGAGGTTAGTTTATTTTACATAGAATAAGAATAATGAAAAATAGGAGACCAAAATTAGATATGGAAAAAATAAAAATTTTTGTTTTTTTGATAAATTAGGAAAATATAAAAAATACATAAAAAGTTGTAGCACTGGACATCGATGTTTCGCTCTCATTTGAGCTCGTCAGCAGTGCATAACATGGAAAGGGAAAAATGAGAAAAAAATACCTAAAAATAAAAAAATTTCTAAAAATATAAAAAAAAAAGAAAAATTAAGAAATTTTAACATGAATAGACGTTTCATCATCAATTTACTGTGCTAAAAATTTTACTGTGTTAAAAATTTAAATATTTGAAGCCCGAACTATGTAAGTTCGACCCGCAAGTGTAGTTCAATGCCGGAAGGGGTATTAGCCCTCGGAGTAGTTGTTTCTTGTGGATCGGGCTTCAAATATTTAAATTTTTAACACAGTAAAATTTTTAACACAGTAAAATTTTTAACACAGTAAATTGATGATGAAACGTCTATTCATGTTAAAATTTCTTAATTTTTCTTTTTTTTTATATTTTAAAAATTTTTTTATTTTTAGGTATTTTTTCCTCATTTTTCCCTTTCCATGTTATGCACTGCTGACGAGCTCAAATGAGAGCGAAACATCGATGTCCAGTGCTACAACTTTTTAGGTATTTTTTATATTTTCCTAATTTATCAAAAAAACAAAAAATTTTATTTTTTCCATATCTAATTTTGGTCTCCTATTTTTCATTATTCCTATTTTATGTAAAATAAACTAACCTCTTAATTTGTAAACTGTCACGAAGTGACGTTTTCAATAAATTTAATTATCACGTAGTCGCATTTCAAAAATTGTTTAGAAAATTATTAACAAACCATAAAAATTTAAATATTTCCAAACTGGGCCGAAGAAATGTTAAATAAATTGAAAAAAAACATACTAAAAAGTTATTATGCGACATATTCCTTTCTTCGTTTCTCCAAGCAGGTACTTAAAGAAGTGATCCAAGAATCCTTTCTTTTTCCTTTTAAAATAAAAAGAATGTAGCCTTCCGTGGAGAACACGTCACTGCCTGTATTTGTATAAAAAGAAAATAATTCTCTTGTGTTAATATTTCCATAACAAGACTTAGTAAAAGTTTCCATGAAATTTAATTTATCCACCGTCACTACCACCATCACTACTTGTGCCATCAACTCAAGAAAATAATTATTTTGTATTATTAATTCATTGCTTGATTCTAACTACGCATCTAATAATTACACAGTTATGCACATTGTAAAATTTATAAAAGCAGGTTATTAACTAATATTCGGTGGAATTAAACTTTGGTATAATTATAGGTATAAAAGGTCTCTCTGGCTAAAATTAATTTTTTAATTTTTGAAATAATCTTTCTTGAATGATTTATAAATGTTCCTAAAAACTGCATATAACGGTTTTATGTCGGAATGATTGTTTGTAATCATTTAGGAAAGTAAATCAATCTCGCTCATGCTTGACGTTTACGACAAACGAGAGATCACAAGAGATTATTTACACTCATCGCTCTTGAATAATTGTATAACTTCTTGTACTACATTTTATTTCACAACGTTTTCGGGTGTGTTGAAATTTGAGCCAAATACTGTTATTACAAATAACTGTTAGCAAATTTAAATTTGATTGCCTCCTGAATATGAATTTAAAAATTAATAAATGCTTTATAGTAGTCAAGAAACATAACTTTTAATTAGACTTTTCTGTAAATTTTAAATTATTTGATTTAGAAAATAATTAATTAGTAACTGGATAATAAATATTATTTGAATATAATCAGGATTAGAGGATATTTCATTTTACTACTGCTGATAAACCGATAACAAAAAAATATTGTACTTCATTCATTCATCCATTCCACAGAAAAGTTTTTCAATGGCCAAAAAAGGATGTAAGTGAAATAAAAATTTGTTTTTAAAAACTGTTTGTAGGTTTAATCTTACAATTGTACTCCAAGGGATATCTACAAAAAACGTAAACTAACGAGAGTCAGTATCATATGTAGATATACGTCTTGCTATCAATAATAAAAATATAAGCCTACTGGTTATATGTCTGTGTATTTAAAACGATCAATAGGCATTCAGCTATTTCAGATATAAATTAACTCTTTAAGTTTCTTATAATACATATATTTTTTTTTGTAGAATTTTCCTTAGATAGATGTGCGCCAAGAAATGCACCAGAAGATTCAGAATTGGCCGCTTTTAATGGAACTTGTTACGAATTTCGGATAAGTCGGGGTGGCTCATTTGAACAAGCAAGAACCTACTGCCAAAGCCACACAGGGGATTTGCTACATGGTTCAACCGTTGCAGCTACAACGTTTTTGTATGCAGAACTGGACCGACTAAAGCCCAAATTGAAGACTCAACTCATCTGGATAGGTGCCCAAAAAGAACCTGGATATTCGAAAACTTGGAGATGGGTAAATGGTAAGATTATCTTGAACAAATATCAGTCAATTAGATTTAAAAAAAAAGAACTAAAGCACTCACATATCTTGTTTTGTATTTTAGAACTTCTGGTATTTTTCATTAATTGTCACAACTGTCGTGATAAAAGCATGTCATTAAAAATCGTTATTAGTCGGTATCATTATTTTTTAATCATATAAGATATTTTCCATAAACAACAATTCTTTTTATAGTTTTCTCACAGTAATAGCATTGCAACAATTCGAATTTAATTACCATAACTAGCTGTTGACCTTGATTCTAGGTGATTTAATACAACGCCCATTATGGGGGAAAGATCAACCCAACAATTATAACGGAGAGCAGAACTGCGTAGTCCTTGACGGGGGTCGCGGGTGGCATTGGAATGATGTAGGATGCAATCTCGACTATTTGCACTGGATTTGTCAGCATAGTGAGTAGTCATTGCCCAATGTTTCTTTCAATCTTTTAAACAAATACGCCTACAATGCTCCAACCTGTCTTTTAATGGGAAGGTTGATGACACGAATTTAAAAATAAGATAAATGTAGACATATGAAATATGTTGTTTTTACATTTTATTAATTAGTAAAACAATAAGGTGTAGTTGTTTGCAAAATAGGGATAGTAAAGCAGTCCTGCATAGTTAAAACGAAAATTGCGATTAATTTCAAAATAACAATTTTTTTCAGAACCTTCATCATGCGGTAGTCCTAACAAAAACATCAACACCACGATAGTGGGTAAAGACTACAACGTTGGCTCTAAAATCGAGTACAAATGTCCAGAAGGACATATGTTGACAGGAGATAAAAAAAGGGAATGCACTAAAAAGGGAATTTGGTCTGGACAAGCTCCCACATGCAAATATGTTGATTGTGGACCGCTTCCAGATTTATCTCACGGAACTATTGAATTAAAGAATAAGAGGACGACTTACGGAGCACAAGCCCAATATACATGTCATGAAAATTACACTCTTATTGGGCATGAAATTCGTACTTGCGGAGATAACAGTCTTTGGACAAATTCTACCCCACAATGTCTCTTTGACTGGTGTCCGGAACCACCCAGTATAAATGGTGGTGTTGTTCGAACTACAGGTCGAAGAGCTGGTGATACTGCAACGTATTCATGCCAACCAGGCTTTATCATTATTGGACAATCGGTAAATTAAACTATTTGACAAATTGAAGACTCACTTTATTTTTCCATTGCAAAAACTTTGTAACAATAATAATAAATACTTCCGAAATCCTTTGTAGAAACTGCTGATTCTAGTGACCCTTCGTAATAACTCGATTAGCTAGTAACTTTAATTAATCTATTTCATAAAATATGCCTAAGAGGAAAAATTATAAAAACATTTTAAAATAAATAAATAAAAAACACAAATTCACATGCATTTTACTGCCATATAGTGCGCCCATAAAATAATTTTCAGAAACATATAACAATAAAATTTCTCGAACTCATCAATTTTGTTTTGTTTTTTGTCATATTTTGCGTATATTCAACTTTATACAGGATGTTTAAAAACGATGTGGTTTGCCTGCTACTGTTGTTGTTTTGGTTCGGTACACTTCTTACTTAACGTAATTTCACAAAAACATATTATTTAATAATTAAGATCGGGTGATCTTGTGTGTAATCTAAGTCCCTTAACATGAATGCCATATTATAGATATTATCATGTGGCCTTGGTGGTGAATGGACGGGTAAAGCGCCATCTTGCAAATTCGTGGACTGTGGTACACCTCCTAATATAGATCATGGACAATATTTACTTTTGAACGGAACCACAACTGTAGATAGCATGGTCGAATATACTTGCATCAAGGATCATTGGTTAGATGGTCAAAGATACCAAACATGCACTAGGGAAGGTAAATGGTCTTCAGATACGCCTTCGTGTGAACGTAAGTTGTTCTTAGAGAATTATCTTTTTTACTTTACCCATATGTGACCTGTATCCACTTACCAAAAACTATTTAAGTGATAACCTGTGAGGAGCCAGACGTTCCCGCAGGCAGTTACGTTGTGGGATATGACTTCAACGTACATTCTTCGATAGAGTACAACTGCGAGCCTGGTCATTTACTAAAAGGAGATGCTAGCAGGACATGTTTAAATAACGGTATATGGTCTGGCTCAGCTCCACAGTGTGGCTGTAAGATGGAATATTAAAACTGATCACAATTTTAACATTTACGTTTCAGTTATTGATTGTGAAAAAGTAACTCCTCTACTCTATGGCGAAGTTAAATATACAAACGGAACGACTTATTTAAATAGTGAAATCACATACAGTTGCGTCAAAAACTACAGACTAAATGGTGTATCAAGGAGAAAATGCCTGCAAGATGGACAGTGGAGCGAAAGTACTCCAAGATGTGAAGGTACATTTTTGTAAACTTTAAGTAATTACTGTTATCAAATCGTCTCTTAGAATTAAGATGCCCGGAGCCGGTATTAGCCGAACATAGTATTTTGTCAGTTACTGGAAATGACAGGATGTATGGAAGAACCTTAATAAGAACATCAGAATCCAGCAAAGTTGGAGCCACGAGTTACAAAATAGGTTCCCTGGTAAAATATCGCTGTGAAAGAGGTTACAAAGTGGTAGGTGAACCATTAAGCACGTGCGAAGAAACTGGTCAGTGGAGTGGTGATGTGCCGAAGTGTGTTTGTAAGTAATAACATTTGACTTAAAAAATTATTTGAAATTTACATGGAATCTTTACAGTTGTGGATTGTCTCAATCCTGGAAATATAGATAACGGCAAAGTTACTCTAGCAACTAATGCTACTTATTACGGAGCATTAGCATTGTATTCTTGTAATCCGAATTATGAGCTAGACGGAGTTTCTAGAAGGTTGTGTCTAGAAAATGGAACTTGGAGTTTGGATCCACCAATCTGCAGAGGTTAAAATAACTTTTCCACTATTTTCATTTGTACACTCCAGACCAATATTTTACGTACACTAAAAAATTTAAATATACCGCGTTAACCACTGAGTACTGCATCGATATTCCTATTTAACTATGCTAATACTTGAGGAAATCACTTGTTAATGCGTAATTCTTGAAAGGGTTGTTAAAAAATTCTTAATGTTCGATTTTTATTAAATAATAAGCGGCCAAAATTCTTCTTACAGTGCCTTAATTTTTGATTTGGGTTAAACTTAATGGTAAGTTATCATTCTATTTGGATCACCCATGCATTCAAGCGAATTTATTGATAAGGTTATTGATTCTTTGGAGATCCCTAAAAGCATCAAGGAAACTGCTAGAATTTTTAATTTACCTACTTCTACAGTGCAATACATGGTTAAGAATGATTATTATGAAGCTAAAAATGGTGTTAGTAGACCATGCTTAATTGGAAATAGAGGTAACACCGGAATTAGGAAGGAAATTCGTTCCCTCAATGCAAAGCATAGTGACCGTTAGAAAAGTTCTCAACAATCTGGATCTTAATGTTAGCGTGTGAACTAGGAAAAAAAGAATAAGAGCTCTTGACTTTAAATGTGAAAAGATTCAAAGTAAAATTCAATTAACCAAAAAGCATAGGCAGAAACAACTGAAGTTTGCTGAAAAGTATTCGAAAGAAAGTCATCCCTGGAAACAGACCATTGAAAAAAGGTTTAGACTGGACGGGCCCGATAATTTGTACTCATTAATGAATCCAAATAATCCGATGGTTAGGAACAGGAGGCGAAAAAATGGTATGGGGTATGGTTCTATCTGATGGTCTGATATAGTTAAAGAAATTAGAAGGAAAACAAAAATCCCAAAATTCAGTTGAGTTAATTAGATAGCACGTAAAATCATTCTTAAACTACCATTTTCACTGTGACAGTTATTACTTTCGATAAAATAACTGCTCAGTTCACATATCAAAACAGTCTGGAACTTTTTTTTGAGATCGCATTTTATACACATTTTAGACTGGCCATCAAAAAAAGCCTTGAGAATGTTTGGAAACTTATTTCTGATCGTGTTTATGAATCTGAACAATATTATTCAACTAACAATCTATGGGAAGCATCTTTTTACAATTACAAAAATTATGAATATATTATCAAGCATCAACCCAAAATTAATTGAAGGTGGTAAAAATAATGGTAGTTTAACCAAGAGTTAATAAAATTTTGAAGCAGTCCCTTGTCTTTCATAAATTCATTGTTTGCAAAAAATTTTGACCGTTCTTGAAACTTTCGAAATAAAATTCTAGGGTGGTAATTGGTCTGTTTGAATTGTGTTCTTACTTATACCAGAAAGTATTCTGCGGCATCATTGTTACAACTTATTCAATTGTTAAAAAAATAAGATTAGCCTAACTCCAAATAATGATAGATTTTATAGTGTACGAAAAATGTTGTCCGGCAGTGTATATCGGATGTAAAAGACTCATTTCATTTTCTTTATAATATTCAAGCTTAATGCAATTCATATACACATGAACTTTCAATTTTTGACATGAAAATGATATTACTACTGCTGTGAAATTGGAATTTTTGAATGGAATACCTGTATGTTATTACATTTTTGAAATCATTTTTTTAAGTTCAATATTAACAAAGTTGTTGCTTAAATTTTATTTTTCAATCTAAGAAGGCGTGACTCATCCTATGTAATTCTAACATTAACGTTCACACTAAAATCTTGTTCCTTGAAACCAAGAAAAACAATACAACAATACTCGCTTAACAGGTATCGATAACCAAGCTATCATCTTCAAAGAATACTGAGTAATAATAATTATTTCTCGGAGGATGATAGCTTGGCTATCGAAACGCGTTGCAACAAGTGTTGTTGTTTAATTTTTCTTGGTTTCGGAGGACAAAATTCAATTTTTGACAATAACCAAGAATCAATTCGTCGTCCCCTCCAAAAAAATTAACGCTACAAAAAATGTAATCATGTAATCATGTTTAAAAAGATTTTACAAT
The DNA here is from genome assembly GCA_028583605.1 of Dastarcus helophoroides. NCBI lineage: Eukaryota > Metazoa > Arthropoda > Insecta > Coleoptera > Bothrideridae > Dastarcus > Dastarcus helophoroides. Next base: position 25,120,668 of record CM053325.1, on the reverse strand, counting down.
TGAAGGTAGTTACTCACAAATAATGTTAATTTCTTTTATATTACTGCAGAAATCCAGTGTAAAGCACCTGACACTTTTGAAAACGTCAATGTAGAGGTCAGTACGTACAGCATTGGTGGAGTCGCCAAATATACTTGTCTTAGAGGTCACAACATGGAAGGAAATTCTACTAGGATCTGTCTTAAATTAGGAAAATGGAGTGGGCAAGCGCCAGTTTGCATAGGTACATTCTAAGTAATACCAATATGATCCAGTTTCAATAGAAATCGTTTCAGCTGTCGATTGCAAACACCCGGGCACTATGGAAAATGGTCGAATCTTAGTAATGAACGGCACTACGTACAACAGCGCCATAGAATACCATTGCGTTCCCGGTTTTGAGAGAATAGGACCGTATTTGAGGAAGTGTCTTGAGGATGGAAAGTGGTCTGGAGAAGAACCGCGATGTGAAGGTGCCTAATTGAATTAAAATGTGTATTCATTTCATAATCTATTGATTACAGTTGCTTCGGAACAACCACAAGAAGCTTCAAATTTGGGTACTAACATCGGTATTGGAGCTGGAGTGTTATTATTTCTATTGTTGCTTCTCGGAGTTATTTATTTGAAACTGTGAGTAATAATAGCTAAAACAGAACGAATCTACTACAAATTTTTATTTCAGGAGAAAGCCGGTTCCTGTTAAAAATACAGAAAACATTGAAGGTGCCGAAAGAAAAGAAGACAGAAATGCTGCTGTGATGAGTTATTCGACTCTGTCTGATAGAAATGGTTTAACACCGTCTCATTTAACCTCAAATATTTATGAAAACATTCATGATGAAATGTATGATGCGCCATATGACGAATCGGGTAGAGATAGCGGTACTTATGAACCAGAACCAGTTGCATGCCAAAACAAAAATTACATCACCATCAATGGTGTTGCGATTTGATGACTTAAATCATAAAATTGCAGTGCATCGATTATTTTTTATTAGAGACTGATTCATAAAAAAGAACTTTAAGACAGGATAACCAAAGATCAGGTCTCTGTATTACTTTTGTCACATTTGCTTGTAAATTTGAGGATTCTTAAATCAAAACAATCTTATTGTCGTTTATGTACGTATTAATTTTAGAATGTATATATTTTGTTATTTATTATGTACAAATATTAATAAAACATTGTGTTATACATTTACATTAATTTAAATACTACCTTAAAAATCAAACTACCACTATATGCTGAGCTAATAAGCCTTGTATATACGAATATATACAAGTTTATTACGATGCAATTGAAATCTAATTGCATTAGAATCTAATGAAAACCAGACTGCAATTGCAAAGTTCACGTAGATGAGGCAAAGCTTGTATCACGGGTTGCATCGCAACATCCATAGATACAAACGTCCTCGGCGTGACTTTACTTTCATCTAGTTTTGACAAATGTCCAATTAAATGTTCTGTAATTAACGTGCTTAAAATCGAAAATATGTACAACCGCAACCATAGACTAGTTTCGGCCTTCCTTGGCCTCATCAGCATGGTAGTCAGTTACAAGTCACCCAATGGAGGTTTGCTCTCTTGGATACTTATACGACTGACTAACGGCTTTAAATTGGAAGTGTGTACCACCACCGTACCATGACATTTAACTATTTAATTACAGAACATTTAATTGGTCATTTGTCAGAACTAGATGAAAGTAAAGTCACGCCGAGGACGTTTGTATCTATGGATGTTGCGATGCAACCCGTGATACAAGCTTTGCCTCATCTACGTGAACTTTGCAATTGCAGTTTTCATTAGATTCTAATGAAATTAGATTTCAATTGCATCGTAATAAACTTGTATATATTCGTATATACAAGGCTTATTATCTCAGCAGAGAGTAATGCTTCAATTAGCATGTGGCGAAAATGTTTGCGTAATAAACAGTTATAAGTCAGTTGCAAGTCACCCAATGGAGGTTTGCACTCTTGGATACTTATACGACTGACTAACGGCTTTAAATTGGAAGTGTGTACAACCACCGTACCATGCTGATGAGGCCAAGGCATAGAGTAAAATATAAACTAGAGACGACAATAAACAAACTTTCGTGTCGTTGTTATTGGAGTGAGAGGGAAGATGTTTATCAACATGAATTTTGACAGAAGTTTTTGACAGACAGACAATGTTTCTTTGCAATTTTGTCGTTAATTGCAGCTTTGATGAGTTTAAATCTAGTGTACATTAGGCAGCATAGTGATTAGAAGTAATTCATAGCGTTAATTGTTAGTAAAAAGACTTTTTTTTTAATAATTCGTATACTTCATAGAGAAGCGTGTTCAAGATCGTTTATTGGTTGGGATGCAGGGTCGTATTCACATCGAATGCTTTCTAAAATTATCGATTTCAATTAGATTACTAGTAAAAAAATGGACGTGGATGGAAAAATGCTATCTATATCCAACCAAAAAAAGGGCCATGCTAGTCGGTAACAGTTCTTATACAATGAGGTCCAAAAGTAACGCATAATTTCATTACTTACGTAATTTTAAATTTTATGAGCAGGTCGATTTTGAATTCCAAAATGAAACTTTTTAAGCATTATTTTATCCTTTTCTCTTAAACCTCCTTGAAGTGACAGTTACCCCTTTGAGATTTTTAAATTGAACGAGAGAGTGCGTGATACATCATTTGGAAGGGATTTTAATTATCTAACCAACAAAGCTTTTTTGAATTTTATTAATATTCGTTGAGAAAATTAAATTTGACAATTTTAAATTGTGTTTGAAATGTATCTAAATTATGCTCATGTACCAAATATCTGTCAAATCTGACTTTCCTAATTGATTTTGTGTCATCCTTATTCAATTAAAATGTATTCTTTTTTTCCTGATACGCGGATGGCAAAATATCCAACACGAAGGCAGAAGTAAAAAGGATCTTTTTTTTACATATCAGAAAAAATTATACTTTTTTCTTTACCTGCAATTTATCAGTAAAATTCTGTATCACGTTAATTTTTAAATCTAAAATGACGTTTTTTTAAGCATAATTTGATACTGCCTCCTTCAGCCCCCATGAAGTAACAGCTATCATTTAAAATTTTTAAATAGAATAAGGACGCTTACAATATAGCTCATCTAAAAGGGTTTTTAATTCTCTATTCAACAATATAAGATTTCCGAATATCTGTAATTTTTTATCAAAAAATATTAATTTTTCCTGATATGTAAAAAAGAAACTTTTTTAATTTTTTTTTCTTGTGGATAATTTGCCACTTAGATATCGGAAAAATGTTTGATTTATTTAAAAAAGTAATATGCTTTAGTATTAGATATTAGTTACATTAGGCAATATTAATTTAGAAATCTTTGATTTATTAGAAAATTATTTATACGATGACTATCAGGACAATAATTATTGATTCAATTTATCAAAATTAGTTTTGGAGAAATCATTTATTTTAAGAATATTTCATGATGTTAAGCAGACGAGTTTATGCAAAAAAAATATACATAGAGTTAGGACTCTACTAACAAAGTTCTGACTGATTTTTATAGGCTATTTTATTGGGCCAGTCAGGTACTGTACAATGTTTTGATTGAGAGAGCGTACCCGCAAATGTGTTGCCGACAACATCGACTATAGAAAATAGCCTGCGTGTCGTCTCTAGCTATAAAAACTCTTTGGGCTAAGGAAGGCCGAAACTAGTCTATTGTTGCGGTTGTACATATTTTCAATTTTAAGCACGTCTATCTGTTTAATTGCAGAACATTTAATTGGTCATTTGTCAATACCACTATATGCAGGCTGCCTCTCTCAAACTGGCCTATTAGAATATCAGAAATTGTTAGATACTGTAAAAATCATTCTTGGTTTAAATTAATAATAATTTTTGCTATTAGGAATTCTTTTTACAACATTTTTCAAAATCAAATCACTGTAAAGAATTCTCGAAATAGGCTCTAAAAAATGACAATTAATTTTGTAAGGTTCTTCATACACTGGCGCGTCGACCACACGTCTGTGTGTCAAGCTTATGAAATGCTTCATTTTTTTTTTAAATTATTTATGTAAACAAGGAAGAGGCAGTGTGCTTTAACCTGGAATTTACGGAGTAAATGCAATTTTCTCAAAAACTACTAAATTTCAGCATAATTTGATCACAGAAAGTGATGACAGAGCTGGGCAAGTTACTTTTCAAAAGGACATTACTAAAACGATCCTCTGACATGTCGTAAAAAATAACACACAGAAACTCATAAATCAATTGAGGGTACAATATATTATTATAATATTGGTCAGGTTCGCCGAGAGAATTCCCGGACTCAGGGCAATTTTGGAGTATAAAGCTCACAAGCCCCTACAACATCTAGTTCAAACAAAATGACAAAATAAAAAGAAAGGTTTATTTAATTCTAAATGTTTGTTTTGACAAATATTAGAAAAATACAAAAAATTCTATTTTTTTTGAAAATTTGGACTTGTTTTTCTAATTTGGAATTTTTTAAAACTTCTGGCTATTCAAGATGTCGAAATTGTTTAAGATTGTTTACCCTTTTTCTTTTAGTTTCGCCTTTTCTCTAATTTTTTTTTTTTTTTTGAAAATTTTAATCACTTCTGAATATTTTGGTTTTTTTTTGAAAATCTCGACTTCTGTTGAATATTTCAACTGTTTTTAAAAAAATATATTTTTTTGAAACTACCGTCTTCTATTAATAAAAAAATTCAACTTGTATTTCAAAATATTAACCTTTTGAAAACTTCAACAGTTTATTAAAAAGCCGCAATTTCGACTTTTCTCAGAATTTCTACTTATGTTTAAAAATCTCTGCCAATCTCTGAAATTTCGACTTTTTTCCAAAATTTTGAAAATTCGACCTTTTTCCAAAATTTAGAAAATATCCATTATTTTCGCAATTTCGACTTTTCTCGGAGTTTCTACTTATGTTTGAAAATCGCGACTGCCAATATTTTGACTTTTTTCAAAATTTTGAAAATTAGACCCTTTTTTAAAATTCAGACTCCTTTTCAAAATTTAGATTAATTTTTTGAATTTATCTCGAAGTGTTGAATTTTTTAAAAAAATTCGACCTTTTTTAAAATTCTTAACTTATTTTTGAAAATATAACCTTTCCCTCATCAAAAATTTATAGCTTTTTTAAAAAAAATTTAAATTCTAATTCTAATCTAAAATAAAAGAATTATTTTTAGAAATTTGAATATTTTGAAGAATTGCCAATTTTTCTCAAGATTTATAGTTTCTGAAAATGACATTTTTGAAAAATCTTACTTCGATTTTTATTGACAATGTTTGACTTATAACTTGAAATTGTCGAATAAAAATTCTCCATTTTTTTAAAGGTCCACATTTTCCAAAATTTGACTTATTTTGAAATTTTAAACTTTCACTTTTTTCACTTTTTTCCAAAATTTCGACTTTTTTCAAAATTTCGACTTTATCTGGAAATTTAGACTCTTTTTTTAATTTGTCCAAATTTTGACTCATTCAGAATTTTCTTTTATTTTTGGTAATTCGATTGTTTTGATTTTTTTTAACGTTTTTTTACGTTATTCCAAAATTAACTGAAAATAACTTGAAAACATCGACTTTTTAAAATTATTTTTTATAATTTCCACATTTTCTAAAAATTAATCGTCAAGATTCTACTTTTCCTAGAAGTTTTAACTTTTTTCGGAATCCCGAAACTTTTTCAAAATTTCGACTTTCTTGAAAATTTCTAGTTTTTTCAAAACTAAATTTTTTCGAATGTAAGAATCTTTATGACGGTTCTGACGTTTTTAAATTACCAATTTAAAATTGACATTTCAAAAAGGGACATTTTTCAAATTTAAAGTGAAAAGTTTTAAAAAAAGAAAGGTCAGAATTTAGAAGAAGTTTAAAATTCAAACATGGAATTTTGAAAAAAAGAGCAGCTTTCAATAAAAATGTAAAGTTACATAAAAAAAACCTTTTTTTACACTAAATTCCAAGAAAAAGAAAGCTTCAACATTTTTGTAATTCACAGCAGCAGCTCACTGCTGGGCCCCTTCCTCCTTTAACCCTCTCTCTTGACGGGACTGATATTGGTAGAATATTCATTGTTACCCTCATATTTTACCATACAGTAGTCAGTATAAACCAGGGCATCGAACCACTAATTTTTTCGTTCCGGTTTTCCGTTTTCGTTCCGGGAAAATAATCATATTGGTTCCGTTCCGGTTTTCGTTCCGACAAAAAATATCGGTTTTTTTCCGGTTTTCGTTTCAGTTCCGGGTACCTTATTTTAAAATTTTTTATTTAAGTTGATTTTTTAACATAATTCACGAAATGTTCTCTCCCCCTTTTTTATATATTACAGCATATAACTACTCTGGTAATGCCTAAAATTTGAAGAAGATATTTCTCGATTTTTCGAGTTTAAAAATTTTAGGCTGAAACTCTGGATTCTGGGTTGATTTTGAGTTTAAACTTCAAAAAAACCGCCAACTTTATAAAAAAAATAGCTGATACCCGCGCTTTCGCCTAGGTGAAAAAAGAGAAAGGATCCGTTGGTTATATACTTTTTGGATGTTTCGATTTTTCTGAAGAATTCAATTTTTATTGAAAATTTTGACTTATTTCGGCAATTTCGACTATAAAAATCCACTTTTTCACTAAGTCAATCTTTTCTCGTTCGACTTCCAAATTTTCGAAATTTAACTTGATTTTGAAAATTTCGACTTTTTTCAAAATTTTGATTTTTTGAATATTCCAAATTGCTTAAAATTCGGTCTTATTTGGTTGGTTTTGATATTTTTGAACATTTTACTTTTATAACTTTTGTTCTTGTTAAAGATTTTATTTTTTGAAAATTTCAAATTTTTTTGAATATTTGGAATTGATCCCGAAATTTGAGTGTATGACGTTATTTTTGTAAATATCAGAAACTTCAAACTCGAAATTTAATCTTTTTTTTTGCAAAGCCAACTAATATTATATTCGATTTTTTCAAAATATTTCAATTCTTTTTGAAAATTTGAATTTTTTCAAAGTTTTAACTTTTTGCAAATATAAACTCTCTCGAATGTTCGTTTCTTTTGTTCAACTTTTTTTCAATTTTCAGTTTTTCGCAAAATTCTGATGATTACTTTTTGAAAAGTCCGCCTTCGACTTTTATTAAAAATTCTTACACATTTTTCGATTTCTTTAAGGCATTTCATCTTTATATTTTGAAAACTTTGAAATTCAAATGTTGTTTTTTTTAGCTTCCACTTTTTTCAAATGTTTATTCATTTTACTAATCGCAAGAACTTTTCTCCAATTGTTATTTTTTTTTTTTAAATTTTGATTTTTTCTGTAAATTTAATAATTCCATTCCTGCTGATTGGTATTTTCTTCACCAGTTGCTTCTTATGAAACTTCGCAAAGGCGATACAAAGAATATCCAAATTTAATGATGTTGAAAAACTGACTTTTAAAAACTTCTACTCTGTTTTTTTAAATTTTTGACCTTGGTCCAACTTTTGATAACTTCTTAAAGCTTTGATCTTTTTTGAAAATTGAGATTTTTTTTCAAATTTCAACTTTTTCTTGAGGTTTCGGCTTTAATGTAGTAAGCTGAAGTTTTATTTGAAAAATTAGATTCTTGTTTTATTTTTGTTTTTTGAAAAATTAAATTTTGCTCAAAATGTTGACATTTTTAATAATTTCGTACCTTTTTCAGAGTTTAGACTTTTTTTTGAAAATTTTAACATTTTATCATCGAAATTTCGACTTTTCTCGAAGCTGTAACTTTTTCGAAACTCGATTTTTTTGAAAAATTTCCTCTTTTTTTCAAAATTTTGGATTTTTTATTATATGGTTATGTTGAAACATTTTTTTTTAAAAACCGTTACCTTTTTTTGAAAATTTCCACCTAGCTTAAACTTTTTACTATTTCTCGAATTTTAAATTCTTTTTTTGATAATTCCAACTTTTTCTCAAAAATTTTCACTTTTTCCAAATTGCGATTTTTTGAAATATTTAAATTTTTTCAGGATTTTAATCTTTTTTGAAAATTTTTCCTTTTTATCATCAAAATTGGGACTTTTTTCAAAGTTAAATATAGGTTCATTCAAAATTTGAAGTTTTTTCGAAATTTCCATTTTTTTGTTTTTTTTTTTTTTAAAAGTTCGAGTTTTTGTGATAACTTCGACATTCAATAGAATTTTTTTAATTTTGCTGAAGAATCTAATTTTCCAAATTGCCAATTTTTAAATTTTGAACGAATTCTACAAAACGAATTCAAGACTTAACTAAATTTCGATTCTAAAGCTGCCTAAATTCAAAACAACCTGAAAAAAGTCGCAGCTTCGAGGCTAAAGTCGAAATTTTAGGAAAAAAGTCAAATATAGCGTAAACAAAACCAGATAAAAATTGGAAGTTTAAATTAGACATTTTCTAACATGTCATTTTTTCAAGTTTACCCTAAAAATTTCGACTTCAATTCCAAGATTCCGGTTTTAAATTGGAATATAAATGTATTTTTCTCTTGAAATATTGACTGAAATTCCCAGTTTCTAGGAAAAATTAAAAATAGTGAGATTTTATCTGAAATTTTGCGAAAAAAAAGCCTAATCCAGGTATTTTGGGAATGCGGCATCCTAAAAAAATCATTAGAATTTGAAATTTCGAGAAAAAATTGGCATATTTAAATTAAGATAAAATTTGAAGGAAAAAATTCAAGAAAACTGGAAATTTTTATTAATGACTTTAGAAAATAGGGATATTAGATTATAAAAGCGAAAATCCAAGTTTCAGAAAAAAAAACAAATTTTGAGTGTTTGTTCTGAAGAAACAGTTGGAATTTTCGGAAAAATTCGAATTTGCAAATAAAATTGCCAGGAAATTGGACTTTAATGAAAAAGACTCCACTGCTTGAGTCCATATTTACAATAACACATTGAATCTTTATTTTAAACTCGAAATTTTAGAAAAAGAAAAAAAAATATTTCAAGAAAAAGGTCCAAATTTCCAAAAAAATGCCAAAATTTTGAAAAAAGAATATTCAAGTTATACAACTTAGAATTCAATTTGGTTTAAAATTTTGAGAATAAAATCAACATTTTCTTAGAAAAAGTGGAAATTGTAGGTTTCTCATTGAACTTTCAAAAAAATGTTTTTTAAAGTTAACTCATAATTTTCAGATGAACGTTGCACGAATTTGTGTAAAATTTTGAAAAGGAAATTTCTAAAAAAATCCCAAACTTTAGGGTAGAGTAAAAATTATTTTAAGAATATACAAATTCAACGAACCGAAATAAAATGTTATTTTTTTTCTGTTCCGGTTTTCGTTCCTACAAAAATAACGGTTTTTTTCGGTTTTCGGTTCGAAGCCCTGATATAAACACACAGCTGATAAAAATCCAATGTATTGTTTTCTTTTACTAGACGTCTCAGACTCATTCATTCTAGTCATGGCAGTATTTTAATGGGACTTTGTTGCCAAATTTGAAAACTCATTATTTAAGGAAGAAATTTACAGGTGGACCATAAGTAATGGTACATAGAGCAAGAGTAGATTTTTCGTATAAAAATAACGTGATTTAGCCACATTTACCTTATACCAAAAGTTGTACCTACATGTTTTACGTAAAAAAGTATAAAATGTTGATACAAGCAACCGTTTTTAAGATATTGGCCATCAAAGTTTGCAGTACGTTAATTTTTCGCAGTAGGTTTCAAAATAAAAGTAATAAAATTGACTCTAACATAGTTGATATTAAATATTACTCTACTGACATTATTAATACACATAATTTTTAAATTTTTTAAGCAAATTTAAATAAAATCCAAAACAAAATTTATTTTCAAAAGTAAGTATGTGGGAAATGACTTTTTTTTCATATAAAGGGATTGTAAACAATTAAAAATCTGGCTGTTTTTTATTAAAATTCATCTTTAAAAATCTGCTTTGACCACACTGACTATTAAAATTTTCTTGTGGGTCTCAGACATCATGTTTCACATCTCTATGTTGGAAAAAAAATTACGTTTTAATTTTTTGGATTTTATTTATTGAGATTTTCAAAATTTAGGTAAAAATATTATCAGCAAAGTAATATTTGACATAATTAACTTTCAAATCTGTCTTATGGTTACTTTTTTTTCAAGCCTACTTCGAAAATTTAATATCTTGGTGATTTAAAACCAAGGCACGTCAAGCTTTAAAGGCAAATATCTTGGAAACGGTTGCTAGTATTAACTTTTAGAAAGTACACCTTTTTTATCTAAAAAATATGAGGAAATAAAATAACCCATTTCAAATTAATACACGTGGGTGCCCAAAAAAGTTATAATTTAGAATTATGCAGGAAAGCGCAGGTAGCGCCCCCTATCAGCTATTGGCAATATGTTAGCAAATTAGAGTTTGCCGACCTAAGAAACCCCCTTGTTCCAAATTTCGTGCCTATATTAAAATTCATTCCATAGTTATACGGAAAAATCGAAAATTTTTTTCAACTTTGACACCCTGTATCTCTGTTAATATCAACTTTTCGTACGAGGTAAATGTAGCTAAATCACATTATTTTTATTCGAAAAATCCACCATTGCTCTGTGTACCATTACTTATGGTCCATCCTGTATATCAAATAAGTCTATGTACAGTCAACAGCATTTATTTGCACATTAAGCTTTAGATTGAATTTGGCGCCATATTACTGAACGTTTCCGAATAGTTAAGTGCTGATATTAGACTTCGATTAGCGTAAAATCATGGCTATTCTTATATCATGATTCAAAATGGTATAGCTGATCCTAAATATTTATTCATATTTTATTCAAAGCAAGAACGACAGAAATAATATTCGTCATAGTAATGGAATTAGAAAAAGAAATGTAAATACTTTAAGAATGTAATTCCTTCATTACAACGTAATTTAAAAGTAATGAGTACCTGTAATTAATTTCCTTAAATGAGGAATGTTCTATTACTTTTCAACAAATAACAGAAATTACACATTACACTTTCTAACAGAGTAGTGCAGTTACAATTCCTTTTTTAAAAAATGTAATGAATGAGAAATGCATTAAATTTTGTAATGATTACTCCCCAGCTCTAAGTCGAGAGTCCGATTATTTTAGTAAAATATACTTTACATAACACAAATTGAAGGAATTTAAAAACAATTAAAAAAGTACTTTTGAATATTTATTGCGTTTAATAAAAGAATCAAAATTTTATAACATGAATATTTTATATTGTAACATAATCATTATGTCTAATAAAAATTAAGAATACAGATAATGAAATTGAAACAAATCTTAATACTAATAAGGCACATTGAGATAACATTTTATATCTAAGCTTGAGCAAAAGGCAAGTGTTGGAAGTAGTTATCTAAATCCTGGCTAGGATCAATTTTCAGCTTGGATGTAACTCCATCAATTCCCAATTCCTGTTTAGCTTGCTGAACAGACTGTCTTATACGAAATTCATGATATTTATTCAAATCATCAGTATATAGCGGACAACTGGAACAAAAATTATCTGTAAAAGTAAACCTAGATGATCAAAGAAAAGAGAACACCTGTAACACATTCAGAATGAACCATAAGCAATGGTACACAGACAAAGAGAGTATTTTTCGTATAAAAGTTGATACTAACAGAGTTACAGAATGTCAAAGTTGAAAAATAAATCCCGATTTTTTCGCGTCACTATTGAACACATTGCAATATAGGCATGAAATTTGGTACAGGGAGGTTTCTTGAGACGAGAAATCATAATTTGCCAACAGATAACTAATAGCTGATAGTGCACTACCCTATATGACTAACCATTATAACATTTTGTCTATTTATGTATATTTATCTTAAATAGGTAGTTTTATTTCCCATACTTTTTACATGAAAAAATGTTACCTTCTGAAAGTTGATAACGATGTTTGCGTTAACTTTAATTCAAATATTGACAAATTTTAAACATGTTAACTACTACTATTACTAGTATAACATAGATTTTACTATAAAATTGATACATACGTGGTTTGGTTGAAGTGATTATAGTCATTTACGGCTGCTCCACAGTTGTAACACATCTTGGCCCCACAAAGACATGTCATCTTGTTACAGCCAGATTCTTTGTAGAATTGCCTTGCACACTTCCAACATTTCCTTAAATATACTAGTATAATTTATTCGAAAATAATGTACGAAAACCGTCTACCTCAGAAGCGCTTCACTCATTTTATTCTCTATATAAGTCCTTTTTTTAATATCCTCGTCAAATTCTATTTCATCACAACCATACGGAATATGTGCCTCATGTTTACATCTTCGACAAGTCTCTTTCATACAGTCAATATTTTGGCACTTGAATATTTTATCGCCTTCGGCAGGAATCATCGAAAAATCACAAAATGGACAAATTTCCACTCCGTCTACTTGGGCTTCTTTTATTTCCGCAGCTTGAACTTTTGCTGCAAGTTTCTCAAAAATGTATTCATTCATAACCATCTGGAAATAGTTTACATCAGAACATTTAAACATCATGCATTGCAATTGGGAATAAAATTTTATTGTGAAACCAAGGAACTTTTTTCCTGGCCAAGGGGACACAGAGGCTAATCAGGGAAGAAATGCTCTTATAATCCTTGTAAACCCTGTTTATTGTTTGGTACATTTAGCTAGAGCAGGCTATCTGGGGAGATAGAAGGCATGTGCCCCATACCCATCCAAGTTGTAAAGTTGGCAATCACTAGACATAATTCTTTGAAAAATACTGTAAAACATGAAAATATATCAAAAAGGAAAGAAAAAGCAGAGGAAAAACATGAAATTTCTCATTTCGATATAACAGTTGTTGGTGCCATAAATGTGAAAAAAGATCTCATTCGGTTTAAAAGAATTCTATAAATTTTAGATATAAATCCCGACTAATGCAATGTCAAAGATTTTAAAGTTTAATAAGTGTATGTACCTGCAATGTTGTTAGAGTAAATTCCCCATCGCAAATGTTTAGACATGGGAAACGAATTGCTCCATATCCCATTTGAACCTCACAACCTCTTTTAATACAGTCTTTACAAAAGATACAGCCTTTATTGCAAAAATAGCATTCTTCAGGAATAAGACTGTCATCACAGCAACATTTACATTCCTCTAAAAGATTAAATTTTTCTGCTTCATCTCTGGCCAACTTATAGGCGTCATTTTTCATTTTCATATAGAGCTTCAAACCTTTTTTGTTACATATGAACGCAAGCTGTAACAAATAAAAAATACATTGTATTAAGAGCAATTTAATCCCCCTTAGTACGGAGCAAATAATTAATCTGAAGCACTGAGTATTAACTTTGTGATGACATCGGTACTTTATTTATTTTTTAGAATTTCTCTTTTATTTTCATCAAACCAGTTGCTAAACAAAACCAAAAATGTACCGGGATATCAAAAATTATCTTGGTCAAGGGTGGTTGTGGAATGTAAAACGTGTGCCTTACTTTAAATTTTTGAATATATTTTGTTGTGTCAGAATCTGTAAAGTCATTGTGCTGAAATTTTCTAATTCAGTTTTTGAATCATGCCTCTTACCACACAGTACAAAATTTTCATGATTGAAGCCTATTTTTGAACGGGGGCTAGTTAATGGAAATTGGCAATACAGTCAACGTTTGTGTTTGGACAATTTTCGAGAGCACTTCCCAAAACGTGGCAATATTAGCGGACAATTTTTATGCGTGCCTTACAAATTGTGTTGAAGTATTTCGCGAAAATAGTTGTGTGACTCATAAAAAAGGTGCTGGTAGACCAAGAGTTCGTACAGAAGAAGTTGTTAATGACGATCGTCAACGCATGGAAGAGGAGCCTGCAAAACCTTTGAAACGTCTTTCTCAGGAAATTGGCCTTTTTTATGGAACATGTCAGAAGATTTTAAAGAAAGACTTGAACATGCATCCATATAAGATGCAAGCGCCTTGCTTACTGCCATTGGTTTGTCAATAATTTAATGAATGACGATCTTCTGGACTTAACTTTTTTTTCTCACAAAGCGTGATTCCACCTTTCGGGATACATCAATTCTCAAAATATGCGAATCTGGAGCAACGATAACCCTCATGTTTTTACTGAATCGCCACTACATGCTAAAAAAAATTGGTGTTTGGATGGTAGTTTCTCGCAGAAGAATAATTGGGCCAATTTTTTTCGATTTCACCGTCAACGCAGAAAAGTACAGACACAACTTTTTGGCTGAATTTGTGCAACAGTTAAACGATGATGAACTTCGTTACGGTTATTTCCGGCACGACGGTGCAGCAGCACATACTACACGAGAAAATATTGCTTTCCTCCGCAAGTTTTTTGATGATCAGCTGATAAGTTTGCATACAGAAGTAGAGTTTCCTTCGTGATCACCTTATTTGACAATTATGGACTATTTTATATTTCCTTACTTAAAAAACAAGATATTCGCAACTCCGGTAAATAATTTGCAAGAAGTGCAACAAAGAATTGTTCAGCAATGTGCAACCATAACGCCAGAAATGCTGCAAAACACTTTTCACAGCATGAGGAAGCGCGTCAACTTATGCATCAAACAAAATGGGGGACATTTCCAACAATTACTGTAATTTAGTTTTTCTTGTTACTAAAACCGTTATTTCATAATTTGTAGTTCATTATTGTTTTACAACTGAAATAAATAGGTATGAAATTTATAGGTTATTGATAATGTCAGTGTGACAGTGGCATAATTATTTTAAAACGTAAAGTAAGACACACGTTTTACATTCCACAACCACCCTTGACCAAGATAATTTTTGATATCCCGGTATAATGTAAAGTTGCTGATACCCAAGAAATATTTTCCAACAACTCTCACAAAAGTTTTAAATTTTGTAAAGCTACAGTGATACAGGTGATGACGAAGAAATTTTTTTTTACCAACAAATCTTGTTTTTCTTAGTTTCTTTCATTTCTACGTAACCCTATTTTTACTTACCTCTTTCAGAAGCGGCTCATTTTTACATGCTGGTAAATCTTGGAGTTCCCTTGGAGTTCTAAACTGCTTCAACATTGAATCCAATATTGTCGAAGCCTTAATGAGATTCTTATGGGACAGTTTAAGCACTTGATTAATGGTTTTACATCTTAAATAACAATATTTATTCTGCAAAACTTTTACAGCATATTCCATGTCTTCTTCACCTATGTCTTCAGTTAGTACAGATTTATAATCGGGGTCAGAAAAAAATGCAATTGGGTCTGGGATGGCACTTGTAAAAGCTTCGAATGTAAAATGGTCAGTATAGGCGCTTAACTTGTCTATAACTTTTTTTCTCCTGGAAAGCATTAGGATGGTAAATCCTTAAAAATGTTAAGTAACGTACTTTAGATATTCCTGCATTGTTGGATAATCAGACTTTTCAATGGCCAATTGGAGAAACCCTTCGATTTCTCGGGAAGTCTTTGTGGATAAAATAACAGCCTGCTCTTCTAAATATTCAGGATCGGCATTTGGTAACATAAGCTTAAGACTGTTTGATATTTCTTCAGCCTCAATTTTTTTCTTTGGATATTCGCCTGAAAGAGGATATGTTATTAAAGGTCATTTGCAATCGATTAAACATTTTTTTTTTCAGTCCCGATGGCCCGTTAATTAAGAGCTGAATACTTATAATCAAAATCAAAATGTATGCAAATACTGCAGATGCCGACCGCTGGTATCTCAGCCAACGGTATAGTGTTAGATGGGAAACCAAGGTTCGATTCCCCACCAGGAAACATTATTTTTCTATCAATCCTTTTTAAAGATTGAAGTTAATAATTTTATCTACCGTATAAGATAAATTTCAAATAACCTATATACTAAAGAGAGATTATTCAAAATCACTAGCGATCACTAGTTTATCAGTTAATTATAAATACTGGTATAATAATATAGGGAATTCATATATTTTTTATGGCATGCTTACCTTTGGAAAACTCTTCTATGACCGATTCCATATTCAGATCGGAACATTTGCTGGCACAAAAAGTTTGTAAGTAACTTGGACATATATCTGGGAACATGTTGAGCAGGCACTCAAAACCGTCGTCCAGCATGGCATGTGCTAGATCAAAACCTACAGCACCTTCTTCTGCATCATCATTATTATCAGCTAGAATATCCACAATTTGTTCCAGCATTAATTCCAAAGGTTCGTTCGGCATGCCATTTGTTACTTCGTCAATAATATTGTCGATTTGATTATCGGGCCTATTCGGAAATACATCCTTGAGATAAGTTTTCAAGTAATTGCGTTCGTCGGTAACAGACATCTTGATTGCTATTCAAAAAATATAGTAACATTGGACAACTACGATGAAGCAGCTCCTAAAAGCTAAAAAAAAAACATTAACGTCTTTTATATAAGGAACTAGCAGACTTTGTCCGCGAAATTAAATGAATAATTGCCTTTAGTACACGATGACGAAAACAAATATGACATTGATTATACTTTCTGGATAAAATATTTCTTTGGAGGTATCTAGAATAGTGTTGCAGGAAATAAAGAAGCCTATTTCGTATCTCGGGTTTCAAGGAACCTAGTAGCATAGCTAGGAACCAATAGGCTCTTGTGCAAGAAAGTTTTCGGGATCAGGTGAGGAATTTTCTTCAGAAGTGGGCCGCTCCATAAATTTCGTAAATTTTGATTTTGATAATTTTAAACACATCACAACTTTTTTCAAAACCACTTTTTTCAAAACTTCTTTACTTGAAAATTTCAACTTTTTTTTAAATTCACTGAAAATTTCTACTTTTTCAACATTTGGGTTTTTTTTTAATTCTTTTTTTGAAAATACCAAATTCATTGGAAGACTGGATATTTTTTTGTTATTAGATCAATTTTATTCCAAAATTCTTTCTTTGAAAATATCCGCCTTTTAAAATTTTCGACTTTTTTCAAAATGAACATTTTTGTTTAATTACGATTTTTGTGAAACCATTATTTTTTTGATAATGTCGACATTTTTTCAATTTTTATTTTGAAAGTGTCCAGTTTTTTTGAAACTTAACTTTTTGACATTCCACTTTTTTCCAAAATTTTCACTCTGAAAATTTTGACTGTTTAAAAGTTAAGATTTTTGTAATTTCGATCTTTTTTAAAATTTTAGAATTTTTTTTCATTTTCTCATAATCTCAACTTTTTCGGCTATTTATGACTTCCACTTTTTTTTTAAATTACGACCTTTTTACAAAGTATCAATTTTTTGAACTTTCTTTCCCTTTTAAAAAAATTTCAACAATTTTTAAAGGATTTTTCACTTGTTTGTAAATATCCAGTTTCTTAAAAATTTCCACTTTTTTCAACATGTTGACTTTTTCGAAAATCTTAATTTTTCATATCAACATTTCAAAATTTCGGCCATCCTTTAAACTGTATTTTTTTAATGTCGCGTTTCTTGTAAGATCGATTTTTTTTAATTTGATTTTAATTCAAAATTTAGAATTTATTTGGAATTTTGTAAATTCTTGAACTTTTTAAAAGTGTTGACTTTTTCGAATATTTTAATTTCTTTTTTCAAATTTAAATTTCTACTTTATTTAAAATTTAGATATTTTAATTTATTATTTTTTTTCGTTGTTGTTTTGTTTTTTAAGGTTTTAAGATTTTTGAAAGTTTAACTTTAATTCAAAATTTCCCCTTTTTGAAAACTTATATTTTTTTTAATTCTGACTTTCAAATTTTAATGTTTTTTAATTTACCGAAAATTTCGCCACTACTTTAAATTTCGACTCTTTTTCAAAACGTCGACTATTTTGAAGATCTTAAATTTTATTTCTTTTGAAAATTTCAAAAATTTTTGTAAATTTTGATTTTTCTAGAATTATTAGAAAACAGTGTAAACATTCATTTATTCATATTAAAATAGATTTCCCTGAACTTTCGACATTACAAATTGAATTTTTCCTCTATTTTTTTTTTTTAGTAACATGTCTATTTTTGTGTTCGGATTTAATATATGAACCTCATTTTCATTTATATGCCTGGTACCTAACTATTGTCAATATACGGTCGTGTTTAAGGAAGTTCAAGGTACCTACAATATTTGTGCTTTGCTGCTATGCAGCAAATAGATTCCAAAGCTTCTAACGCACAAATCTTGCAAGTACAGCACTTTGTTGAACAAGACTTTAGACTTTCAACTCTGGCGCCGTAACAAAATATTCTTCCTGAAAGGGCGCCGCCATCTGAACAAGTTTGGGAACCACTGTTCTAAAGGGTTTACATTATACATGTACCTGAATACTCATTAACGCCAGGTATTTGGAACTGAATAGGCCCCGGACTGAACTGACGTGATTCAAAAGTAAAGTTCGATAACTGAATAATTTTTTATAAACACAAACTAGTGCTCGACTTTCTTAGTAAATTTTCAACTTCAAAGAAAACCGGACAAATAAGCCAATTACCTGGGCCGAAAAACCGGACCGCCCGAGGGAAAACCGGTCAGGTAGCAAGAGGGAAAACTGTTTATATTGCGTATTAATTACATATTTTATGTCTAAATAAGGATTTTTTTGTAGAAATTTTAAGTTTTAAAAGACTATACAAATATTTCCGTATAAGCAAGTTATCTTTTGTGATTAAAAATCTAGACTCTTCCAGAGTGCATTGTTGTCTTATCATGAGTAATTCAATGCCGGTAATTCCCAGGATTTTTATTCATTTATTTATATACTTCCGATCGAAATATTTTGAATTACGATAGTTTTAAAATGACACAATAATCCTTTATTTCTATCTATGCCTTCCAAACTTATAATAAGAAACTTACCCAGCAGGCTAAAATTCACTGAGACACATCCGATGCACAAAACCACAATGAAACAAACAACAAACAGCTGATTGTGAAGCTGAATTGACAGCAATCACACTTGTTGCATATGCAGTGTAGGAGCTGTGCCATCTACCAGCGGAAAAAAATCCCACTGGAAGTTAGGCAATATTAAATATGGTATGGAGAGCGTCTGGTTGCGTCGATTTAATTCGCTATTGGTGCTTCATTAGGCTAAATGCGATTTTTAAATTGAGTCTATAAAAAAACGCATATTTAATGGCTAGGCGCACTAAACTGAAACATCGTGGCTGTTTTTAGTTTTAAAATGGATTTTAAAACATATCTTTGGTGCGAAAAAGGGAAAAAAATGTTTCAGAGGATTACAAAAAAAAGTCCTAAAGTTATATTTCTCTAATAAATTTTGAATTTGTGCAGACCAAAAAAAAGTCATCAAGTCAAATACGTCTAATAATTTTTGTCGACCAAAAAAAAAACGAACAAAATATTGATCATTATTTCCAAGGCCGTACCTCATAGGTCTCTTCTGCCTCTCCTAGTATTCTAGCAACATAGGGGACGCCTGATTCACCTATGTGAATGGACCATTATCATTTTTTTGTCGCCAATGGGTGGGCTCTTATGTAGAGCAATGTGTTGCATTCACTTGAGCGTTAATCCCGTCACGCGCAAAATGTGATCAGTTGCAGTTTTAAAACCGCTACGATTTTTTTATCGCATGTGCGCACACTTCTATACATTACAATCGTGCTATAAATCGTAATCCACGGCTATCCTTACTCTTTTTAATCAGTAAAAGAGTTACGTGGTTAAAACAAGGCTTATAAGTTAGAATACTTAGAAATGTCGTAATCATGGGCGAAGTTAGGTAAGGGCTAGCGAGGTTTAGTCCCCCCAAGTTTTGAAGGTAGCCTCCACCCTGAGAAAAATAAGGTCCTACATTTTTTAAGATACAAAATGTTCAGGCGAAATAAAAAATTGGTTGTTTTTTAAACAAAAATTGATTGACCAAAATTGGTCCAAATACGAAAATAAAAATGATCCTCAACGATATTATGGGGGGGGGGGACTTAGCCCTCCCAAATCTAATGGTTTAACTTCATCGTAATGTCGAAATTTAGGAAAAAAACTCAAAATGTATGTTAAAAAATCCAGTATAAAGACGAAAATTTTAGAAATAGGTAGAAAATGAGAATCAAAAGTTATTCCAACTAATCTCATGCATACTATCGAAGTTATAGAAAAAAATTGAAATCTAAAAATGTAAACTTCAATTTATAAAGAAAAACGGATACCTAGGGACCTAGGAAATACATAATTCATTTTTTTAAGCTGCTAAAAAGTCAAAATTTCGTATATATGGTCAAAAATTCAAAAATAATGTCTACATTTCTATAAAGTCAATATTTTTCTTTATAATTTAACTCTTAGGAAAAGTAATATTGAAAACTGCAAATTCAGAATTTTGAGAATATAGTCGGAGTTACCAAAGGGAAATTTATTTTTTCGAATTTTTCACCTAATATAAAAAATTAAATTTTAAAGTATAAAATTGTAATAACTACAAACAACATATTATACTATGAAATTTTAGTTGTTCTTATTCTACAGTTCTGAGATAGAGTCGAATAGACTTTTACACAGGTCTTCGAACAGGCACTGAACCGAAGACCGGAAACCGAAAAAAACCGTTATTTGTGTCGAAACGAAAACCGGAACCCAACCGAAAAGAAAATATCGGTTTATTTCGGTTCACTGCAGATTCAAAAGTCCACAGTTAACAAACCCTCCCCCTTTCAATGTCAATGTTACATTAATAGTCTCAAATTTCAACCCAATATTTTGCTTGACTATTATATTATTGTGTTGTTCGCGAGTTTTTTTTTTAAATTTTGACTTTTTTTATTAAAATTTCGAATTTGAACTTATTTTTATTTTGCCTCATAAATGTCGGCTTTAAATTTAAAATGTTGAATTTTTCTAGAAATACTGATTATTTTTAAATATTCCGACGTTTATCACCAACATTTAAATAAGAAATATGTAGAATTTTGTAAAATAAATTTGGAATATTTTCTTCAATTTCACTTTTTTTCTCAATATTCTGGGTTTACATTTTCAATTTTTTCCTATTATTTCAATTGTTTTAAAACATTGATGTCTGATCCATAGTTCCTGAGTCACATGTGGTTTGCAGTAACTTTTGATGTAACTCGCGTTGACTATGAAGGAAAAGGTATCCCATTTTCTTTAATAAATTCATGTCTTTAAAATGAAGTCAAACACTCTTTATTGAAATTTCAATTTTAAAATCGAAAAAAAATTTTAAAATCTAACCTTAACGTAAAAAGTTTAACGCAAAAGTCAAAAATTCTAGAAATTATCTGAAATAAATTTATTTAAAAAAATTTAGTTTTCGAACTTCAAGTTTAAGACTCAAAATTATCTAGAGAGAGTTTAAAAAGAAAATCTGTAAAATATGTACGATTTTAAAAAGTATAATTTTCAACTTTCTATTAAAAATTTTGATGCAAAGTATTGAAAACTCCAATTTTCAAATCTAAAATTTAAACACAAAATTTTGAGTAAATATCGAAATTTTGAAATAAAAAACTAAAAGTTATTCACAAGAATTTAGTTCTAACACGAAATTTCGAAAAAATGGTCTAAATTTTGAGTTTAGAATCGAAATTTCGAGAAAAAATGAGAACTTGGGAATAAGATAGCATTTTGAGATTAAAAGTCAAAATCTCTAAAAAAGGAGTCTAGGTTTCGAGTTTTATATCGAAAATTTTGAAAAATAATAAGAAGGTTCAAGTTTGAATCCACAATTTTCAGAAGTAACTCGCCTAGGAAAGTCTTAAAATTTCGGCCATATTTTCGTATTTTGAGATGAAAGTAAAAAATTCGTTGAAATAGCTAAGACCTCAAATTAAAATTGTTAAGAAACGTTTTTCTTTAATAAATGGAACTTTCTTGGAAATTGTGACTTTTTTCCTCGAAACTTCAGTTTTAACCTTAAAATTTTAAATCTAACCACTTGACTTTGAGAAAAAAGTTTAAAAGTCCAGAGAAGCTTAAAATTGATAAAAATTTATTTCAGTTAACGAGAAATTATGAGAAAAATTCGAATATTTTAGGAAAAACTAGAAATTCATAATTTTTTTACTATAAACTCTCGAGTTTGTAAATGTCAAGTTTAATGTCGGAATTTTGATTTTTTTTTAATAAATAATGTTTATGTTTTGATACAAAATTTCTAAGAAACCTTAGTTTTTTTCGAAGTTTTGGGGTAAAACGAATTTTTTATAAATTTGCATTTTACCCACAGCGTTAATAACTTCAAATTTTCAAAATCGAAAATACCAGAACTTTCTTAAAATCTGTGGTATTTGTTCAAATTTTGAGTTTTCTGTCAAAATGTTCAAATTAAAATTTAAATTTTTACATTTTTACAATTACAATTTTTACAAAATGTCAACTTTAGAATTAAAATATTGACTTTATTTCGACTTTTTTAAACACTCAGGTTTTCATAAAATTTTGAGTTAGAACCCAAGATTATTTGCAGTTGAAATTTTTTGCTTTGATCTTCTGAGGTCAAAGCTTCAAAAAAATTTTTTCTTTAATTTTTCTCCTTAATCAAAAAATTTCAACTTAATAGGTAAATTTCGGTCTTCATTATTTACGTAATTTGACTTTAATCAGGAAATTTCGAATATAAACTCGCTATTTTAACTTGTATATCGAATTTCTGACTTTAGTCGTCATGTTTATTAATTTTATTTAACATTTCTGCGACCCAGTTTGAAAATATTTAAATTTTTAATCGCCACATTTCGAGAAAAAAATTTTTGTAAAAAACCTGAAAGTTTATTAAAAATTTTTATCAATTAAAAGTGCTAACTCGGATTTCGATGAAATTTGGAATTCTCAACATTTGCTTAAAAAATAAAAGTTTATAAAAATATGGAAATCTCATTGCTTATTAAAGTTTAAATTTTGACAAATGTTTTTCAATCAAAATATAGACTATTTCAAAAAAATGTTGATATTTTTCTCTTCAAATTTAGGATACTTTTATCTTAAAAAATTAGAATTTCCAATTTGAACTTTTGATCTTCAGAATATAATAAAATTTGGAAAAGAACCTGAAAATGTCTTCTTCAAATTTCCTGAAAACTTCAAAATGCTTAAAAGGAATTCAGAATTTGAATACAGTTTTTTTTAATATATTTGATCTTTTTTTTAAATTTTTACATTTGTCTTAAAATTTAATACAAAAATTGCAATTTTTGTGTTTTTTTTTCTAAAATTTCGATTTGAAACACGAATTGTAGTCATTTTCCAAACATTATGACTTTTTTATGTTTATACCTAAATCTCAAATTCGAATGTTGAAAAGTTGAAATCTTGAGATATTTTTTTTTATGAATTTAGTTTATTTCGAACTTTCATCTTTGATTGAATTGAAGTTTAGATTTCTTTCTAGAACTGTGAAATTGTTTCCGTTAAATTTAAATGGTTTCCTCAGAATGTCGAATTTAAAACACAAAATTAAGAAGATGTCAAAATTGAACTTACAATATCAAGGTTAAATAATTTTAAGAAAGTAATCAAAATCTGAAAAAATCCCTCGAAATTAATGTAATTTTTTTTTCATTTTAATCATTATATTTTGACTTTCAACTGGAATGTTCGAGTATTTTCTCTAATCTTAAAATCTCTAGTATAAGTCGAAATTTTGCAAATTAATACTTTTTTTAATCTTGCATTTTTTGCAAAATTCTACAATTGCTAGTTTTTTTTTTCTGAAAATTTTACTTCAAATTTAATTTCCTAGCAATACTAACTCTGTTTTATATATTATTTTTTAAACATAACTTAAACCTAATATGTTTTAAGATTTCTAAATAGTTTAAACTCAATATGTTGTAATAATAATGATTATAGGTTTTATATTAAAAGATGTTTGCTGTGATTCATCTTTTTTTTTGTCATCACTTCAACCATGATAATGTTTTTTATTCTATTTATTCTAAAAGTTAGATTACAAACTTACAATTTCTGCATTTTCTAAAAAAGTTGACTTTATACCCAAAATTTCAACTTGCATTATTCCCTACATTTCAGGGTTTATTTTTTTGGAGTTTGGACTTTTGTTTCAAGATTACTTGAAATATTTTCTTTCTTTTAAATAAAAAATTAAAAATTAGTCACTCGGAGCTGAACCGAAAACCGAAACCGGAAAAAACCGTTATTTTTGTCGGAAAGAAAACCGGAACTAAGCCGATATAATTTTTTTTTCGGAACAAAAACCGAAAACCGGAACGAAAGTAATAACGGTTCGAAGCCCTGCTTTTACACCTCTCAGCACTGCGAGCCATTAGGATATTTTGTGAGGACTCTAATTTTTTAACGATTTTCCAAGATGTTTAGACTTTTTACAGTCTATTATGTTTTTAGGAGCTGTTTCTCTTATTTCTTGGGGTGTCAGGGTCACCCCACCACCATGCATTCGCTAGCAGGTGTTCTGTTGTCTCTGTTGCTGCAGTTTTCATCACCCACTTTGAAATAAAAAACTTTTCCCCTGAAACCAAGAAAGATTAAAAAACAAGTTTTGTATTTCAATTTTTGAAGATAATCAAGGAGCAGTCGCTTCCACCAAAATAAAAAAAAAACATCCACTTTTCCCATCTTCTTAAGACAATACTTTAGTGGAAAGTGTCCTCTGAAAAGTCTCGTTATTATTCTTAAGTAGTTCTTGTTCAGTTCGAGAAGCTGCTGAGGTTTCTTTGTTGAGATAGTGATAAACTTTTTTGACTGTCTTAGGCCTGGAGTTTTCCTCCAGTATGACAGTCTTTGGTTTGTCTCCCAAGTATCTGTTTCATTTTTTACGTGGCTTTTTGTAAGACCACAGTATGGTTCTGGACCGAAGAGAGGTGTGATTGAGACCTCTTTTGCGAGTTTATCTACCTCTTCGTTCCCTTTTATAACTTGATGTCCTGGAACTCACATCAAAGTTACTTAGTTGTTTGCAGCTAGTTGCTTCAGGAATTGTTTGCTTTCCTTGGCCATTTTTGACTCGGTTCTGAACCACTCTAGAGTCTTTAATGCAGCCTGGCTATCCGAAACGATATAACCATGTAGGTTTCTGAATCCTTTTTGAAGACACTCTTTTGGCTCAGAGTTATAGAAAGCAATTCTGCTTAGAAAATTGTGGGAGTGTTTCCTAGAGGTTCAGAGAGTCTCTAAATTAGGACCCCATATTCCTGGTCCTACTTCTTCTAAGCCTTTCACTGTTTCTCTTTCATGTCTGGCGGTCCCCGATAACCACTTCCTATGGAACAACAAAGTCCAGTTTTGTAGGCATTTGTTCTGTTGGTTTGACAATGGATCCCAATGGAATTTTCTCCTGAATCTGTACGTGGCCAACCAAGTTACCCGGTTTCAATTTGTTCGATTGGAATAACTTTGAGACACTAAGCGCTGCCTCCTTTTTCGCACAAATATGAAGTGGAGTCAGGCCTATCATTGCCTCTATTTCAACTGTTGGACATGACGCCATAACTCCGGTTATTACATTGCAAACTAACCGCTGTAATTTACCTTGCGCAGAAATTTGTTCTGTTTTTGGCCACCATGCTATTGGTCATAGGTGACCATGGGCTTTATTACCATTTGGTTAGTTGTTCTTATTTCTTGGGAATTTCAGCTTTTTTATAAATTTCGAGAAATGTCACAAAGGAAATATTTTGTGAAAAATATTTTTTGAAATCTTGCTTCTTTTCTTGAAATTCGTGGATTCTTGCGCATTTTTTTTTTCATCTTTTGTTGTTGTAAATAAAAATGTTTTGTTCGGTAATGAGTATCTTGTTTAATGAACTTACTGTAAGAATTTAAAGACAAAATTGTCATTTCAAAGTCAGTGCGTAATTTGTACAGCTTCTATTAATCAGCATCTTACATTCGTGGTTGTGTAATTTCTAGCTACTCACAGTAATTGTTATTTTATTCTAGGGTAATGAATGTTCTGAAATAAATAAATTTGATGTGCCAGCTTTGACACACTATGACTATTAACCTTAATAAATAATATAAAATTTAATTTTGAATAAAGTTTATTTATAAACCAACAAAAATAAAGTATGTAATTTAACCGCAGATTTGTAAAAAGTGCTGTGCAACTTATAAAAATGTTTGAAAATTAAAAACTAACATCAAGTTCCCATTGTAAGAATATTTGCAATAATAGGTCAAAGTTTATAACGAGGGCGTATCGTTGTAGAATTCTGCATTTGATTTTGAACGAATTTTGCCAGAGGAAAGTGGCGTTCGATGGTGGGAGTTAAAAGATAGAAGCGTCGAGACGCCACATGGGGAGGCAGTTGCGCTCAACAAAGCGCCGTCGGTGTTCAGCGGAATTGCGAAAGTTCAATTTTTCAGTGATCACTCTCTTCTTTTACGGACATATCGGTTTAGAAAATATACGCTAACTCTGAATCCTAGTGCTTTTATGTCTAGAATCAAGTGACTTAGTTTGTGGACTTTACAAAATAGTTGGATACTACAATCTAACACATGTCCGAGTTTTGTTGAATTGGTAAGTCTTTAGATGAGCTTTAGTAACAGTCGTCAATTCTTTCTTAAACATGTGAATCTGATTAAAGTTGCAATTACAATTGCAGTTGTAATTGCAATTCACCACCAGTTTCATCGAAACTTAATGAATTTCTATGACTATTTCTTTCTAATTTTCTTGTTATTTTTTCTCGAAATTTTGAGTTAAAATTCGAAATTAGAAAAAATTTCAACTCAGGATTTTTAGAAATGTAACAACTGCCAAAAAAAGAAATTATGTAAAAAATATGTTGGCATTCTTGCAGTTTAGCACACTATTAAAAGTTGCACTCCACTATATTTTACTTTTATTAAAAGCATTTGTAAATATATAATTTGGTCTAAGAAATTAATTAGGATTAAAATAAGTAACAGCTTACAAAAATGACGACTAATGTAATATCTATCAACTAACTTGTTTTAGGAGGAACAGTTTTTCTTGTAATCTTCTACAATCCTCTCTTTTTGACATAAGATAAAATGTTAGATTTTGGGTAATAAGATATGGAACAAAAGGCAGTTAAATATTAGAGGCTTCGAAGCACCATTAGGGAAACGTGAACACCTGAATTATATTCATAGTATGAAAATGATTTGATATTCTGATGATATCTGGTGAATAGCAAAAAAGTACAAAATCTCAGAGATCAACTATTAACTATTAACTATTTCGGTAGAGTAGCGGTTCCTAGACAATAGAGCTGAAGGATGTGTCAAGGGTAATTTAAATATTTATTACTTTTAACGGAAGCTCCAGGTAACGGGCGAGCACAACAAATATTTTAAAATGTCTACTCTAATACTGAAATATCGAGTGTACCCGAATATGCGACTTATCCTAAAATATTCTTCAAAAGCGCAAAGTGTCTACAAAAAGGTCGAAATTTTGAGAAAACTTCTGTTAATATATTTACCTTCTTTTTGTCAAGATTTTGGACTTTTTTTTCAATACCAACTTAAACTTTTTTTCCAGAATTTCAACTTCAAACTCGAAATTTAAACTTTTTAGAAATGTCTTCGACTTCTTATTATCAAAATTTAGACTTTCATGTCTAAATTTTAATTGCCTTCTCTAAATTTCGAGTTTAAACTTAAACTTAAAATGTCACCGTTAAACTGTTAAAAAATTTGAAAATGTTTAGAAAAAGTCGACGCATTTAATTAATAAATTTATTTTAAGTCTTCGAAGTTTTGACTGAAATTTAGATTTTTCATAAATCTTATGAGACCTTCCTAAAAATCATCCTACAAGGAATGCTAAGAACATATAACGCGCACACAATTTGGGTTTCGTGGTGCCCAGGACACAGGAGAGGCAGTTTTTGCCATCCAAGTGTTGTTTCAATATACAGAGTGGACCATAAGTAAGGGTACAATATGATATTAACAGAGATACAAGGTGTCAAAGTTGAAAATAAAATTGTGATTTTTTCGCATAACTGATGAACACATTTCACTATAGACAAGAAATTTGGCGTAGGGGGGTTTTTTTGGTCAAAAAATTCTAATTTACTAACAGATTTTCAGTAACTCATAAGGGGCGCCACCTGCGCTACCTTGTATTATTCTAAAGCATCTAAAGCATCATAACTTTTTTTAACTTTAAAATAGTTTATATCAAATATTACTACACACATTATTACTACACACATTTTTTAAATTTCCAAAGCAAATTTAAATAAAATACCAAAACAAAATTTATTTACAAAAATAAGCATGTGGAAAATGACCTTTTTCATGTAAAGGGATTGTAAAAAATTAAAAATCTAACCGTCCTTTATTGAAATTCGACTCCAAATATCTGCTTTGACCACCCAGACTGTTAAAATTTTCTTGTGCGGACTCAGAGAACATATCTGACATCTCTATATTAGAAAATAAATTACGACTTAATTTTTTGGATTTTCTTTATTAGGATTTTCAAAATTTAGGTAATAGTATTATTAGCAAAGTAATATTTGACATAAATTAATTTCAAAGCTGTCTTATGATTACTTTTTTGTCAAGACTACTTCGAAAATTTAATATCTTAGTAATTTAAAACCAAGGCACGTGAAGCTTTAAAGGCAAATATCTTGGAAACGGTTGCTCGTATTAACTTTCAGAAAGTACACCTTTTTTACGTAAGAAATATGGGGAAATAAAATAACTTACTTAAAACTAATATACGTGGGTGCACAAAAAAGTTATGATGATTTAGACTTATGCAAGATTACGTAGGTAGCTATTGGTAATATGTTAGCAAATTAGAGTTTGTAGACCTAGGAAACCTTCTTGTGCCAAATGTCGTGCCTATATTACAATTCATTCCATAATTATACGAAAAAATCGAAAATTTTTTTCAACTTTGACACCCTGCATCTCTGTTAATATCAACTTTTGGTGTAAGGTAAATGTAGCTAAATCTCATTATTTTTATTCGAAAGATCCACCATTGCTCTGTGTCTACCCTGTATATGCTTTGTTGACTATCAGAAAGCGTTAGATCGAGTTAGACATAATGAGCTTATATTCCTACTTGAAGAAATTGGCAAGGATGATAAAGATCTGAGAATCATCAAAAATATCTACTATAACCAAACTGCTAACATAAGAGTGGCAACCTGTTGACAGAGGCAATCTTAACAGAGCACGGAGTACGATATGGATGTGTATTATCCCCCATGCTGTTTAATATATACTCCGAACATATCTTCAAACAAGCCTTAGAAGAATGTGATGAAGGCATACTAATCAACAGCGAACGCCTAAACAATATTAGGTACGCAGACGGCGCAGTAGTATTCCCAGACAGTATGGAAGGACTACAAACATTAATGACACGCATAATCGAAATCAATCAGCACTATGGATTAGACCTAACTACAAAGAAGACAAAATGCATGGTTATTAGTAAACGCATAACCCTGAATACACAACTGACGATCAACCAACAACCAATTGAAAGGGTTGAAAGCTGCACATACCTTGGCACTAATGTAAATAGTCAATGGGATCACTCACTGGAAATAAAACAACGTATAGCATAGGCTAGAACAGTGTTTATGAAAATGAGTACTATTCTCAGAAGTCATGACCTACCGCTGAAAAATAAGATCCTCGTACTGCAATGTTAGACTTTTCCAGTTTTGCTTTACGGAGCGGAGGCTTGGACACTCTCCGAAGGGTCAATGAAAAAACTTGAAGAGTTTGAGATGTGGTGCTATACACACATCCTAAGAATCTCGTGGATCGACCATATCATGAATAACGAAGTCCTACGCAGAATGAGAAAGAAATGCGAAATTACAGCTACAATTGAGAAAGGTAAATTGGAATACCTGGGCCATATTACGAGAAATAAACAAAGATACGGCCTTCTCGAACTGGTACTGCCAGAGAAAGTGTACGGTAAGAGAAGACCAGGACGAAGATTAACCTCATGGCTTCAGAACTTAAGAAAATGGTTTAACATGACCACGACTAGAAGGTTCCGCGCAGCTACCAATAAAGTTAGAATAGCCCAACATTCGGAGCGAATAGGCACCGCAAGAAGAAAAAGATTTTGCAGGGAAGGCAGCTTGCATGAAGAACAAAACACTGGCATAAACATTTTAGTGGATTAAGTAGTAGGTAATACGAGCTTAGTTTTGGACACTCTTCTTCTCGAAATTCTGATCTGCTACTGCTTTCACCCCAAATTATAGTTACAGCTTTCCAAATATATAACAATTTTAAATAAATTATTCGACTTTTAAATCAATTCAACAAGACATTGAAGATTTACCATATGGAAATAGATGTGGGTTAAAAATTAAATAATTAAATTAAAACTATCAGTATTGTTGAGATATTAGATAAAAAGAAGAAGGAGAGTAAAACTCCCAATATTTTTGATAAACAGGCGCTTTACTTTTTAAGAGCATTATAAAAGCTATGGTAAATATGTTGAAGTGAAGATTGCAAAACTATCTAGATTTTACCATTAATTTTCCGAATTTGAGGACCTTATTATTTTTTACTATTCTTGTTTATTTTATTTTAATATTCAGTTTTATTCTTTAGTGTCTCCTATCTCTAATGGTGGTAATAAGTAACAAAATCGGATCTTCCTTCATTTTTACAGTGAATTTCATAATTGATTTTGCTTCAAACTCATTCATGAAAACAGCGAAGCAAAAATAGCTCCTTAGATAAAGGTAAATCATGTAATATGTACTAAATCATACCTATTTAAAAAATTACGCACATCAATAATTTCTGTAATTTAATAAAAAATCTATTGGGGGAGTTTTGATTTAATATAAGTAGAAATGTCCATTAGTTATGTTACCTGCGCTCAAGAATCTCCCCTTATATGTTTTATGAAACCGAATATTGCTGCTGAAATACCTCAAATGTTATAAATAGTTTTAACGGTCGTCGTTAGATCCTTCTCAGATCCACTATTTCTTTGGAAGCTCTGTGAAGGAATTTCAAGTTTTGTTAAAGAAAACTTATGAAATATCCTAAACTAGTACAAATTGGACCTTTTCATCTCACATCTCGTGTCACATTTTCAAAGGATATAAATAAAATTTAAAATCTTTAATTTGCGAAAGTGTTTAATAAAAGGCTCTTGCAATATAGTGAATCGGAGCATATACTATTAATGACAATTTTCTACCTCCAAAACCAATTTAACTTAAAGAAAATTAATTAGATAGAAAAGTATTAAAATGAATTCTGCAGTCATGAATATGCATCTGGCAAATAAATTATCCACAGATTATTCCATGTCACGAGCGACACTTCGACACTTGAATCGCGAAAATGTCAATGAAATAAAAAAGAATGCTGCGTATAATAATTATTTTGATGTAATTAGTGGCCATCTTTGTTAATTATAAGAAATTATTTTAATAGTGGTGAAATAAGCAGTATAAATTATTTTGCTTAAATTGGAATGTTTTTTTAAAGAAATTAAGTGTTAATGTTGCCTGATGTGATATAAAAAGGCAGAATGCTTCTTTCGAATTCCGCAAGAACTTTTCATGTTAGAGAATGTATTTCCAAACTTCTGACAAATTTCTATGTACTTTCAAGTTTCATAGAAACTTGCAGATCTACGGATTTTATACCTTTCCTGCGAATTAATAATATAAAGATCTTCCACGGGAAAGGTGCGAAATTCCTAATTTATACAAATTTTCCAAACAACTTGGAAAAGTACGAAAGTTTCTTACATGTTTTGAACTGCAGCAAATGATTTATGAATATCATGGGTTTCAAACGAAACGAATATGTTACTTGGTTGTCACTACAAAAATATTTTATTTTACTGTGATCCATATATAACAATTTAAAGTAGTGCACCAGTCAATTGCTTTTCTATACATTTTCTTTAAATGTTTTTCAGATGTTAATAACGCTGTTACCTACACACTTGCAAAGTTAAAAGACCCGTACCGGTACCGAAACTGAGATATTCAATGTCAAACGATTTTTATCATGTAAAGTATAGGTGAAGAATATTTTCAAAGAAATTTTAATTTAGTGGGGTCAAACCATTCTATAGATTTTGATAAGAAAAGTAATATTGTAACGCAATGTAAATAGATGAAATAGGATTTAGAATAAAATTGTAGAATTTAGTAAATAAAAAAAGTTTCTAGAAGGATCTGATAAGGGAAAAGCGGCCGCGATAACGAAACAAATGGCAGATAAGCGTTCCAGAAATTTCGGCAAACGATAAGCCTTATCTGCCGAAAAGTTCTAGAAGCCGGGGGCCAAAACTATAAAAGGCGGTCAGCTTTCCCTCGAGTCAGACAGTTAGAAGTCAGTGTAGTTAGTGGCTTAGTAATTAGTAAATAAGTACTGAGTTAATTGTTCAATTGTGGTGATCCAAGATTAGTTTAGTAATTAAGTGGTATAATCCATCACGTGTAATCAATTCGAACCGATAAGCCCGTAATAATATATAAGGTACTAGAATATTGGAAACTAAATATTCAAATATGAGGATTTCTAGCGGTACTCGGTTTTGAATGATTGCAATCTGAAATTTTAAATCTCACGAAATGTCGATGCCTCATTCATCTTGAAGTAATGGCAACATAACAGCTTTATTAAAAGCCTCGCGATTCGCAAAGATCCACAAAGTGCCTGATTTGTGGTTTGTCGCATAAGTAGTGCAGTGTTGACGGCTCAGAACATCTAAGGCAAAACGGCTTTGAAGTTTGTATTATTGTGACCTTCAGTGGCGTGCATGCAATGAAAGCAAAAAGACATTGCCTACCATAGCAAAATCAGAAGAGAAAATGTAAAAGTACACCTACTCGTATTAAAAATAATTGTTCATTATCTCTCTAGATAAGATTTCTTTTTATTAATGACTTTGTACCATCTTCCGATCGTTAAAAGTAAGCAGACGACTACAACTTTTGAGATATATGTCAGACACTGGCTGAAATTTGTGTCAAGTAATTTATCCCAGCTGTGTGATTATCCTCAGATAGTTTCTGTCGGGATGGTTTAGGGTGCGTTTAGATTAGACACTTTATTCCGTATATTTCTCTCTAACATAAGTATCAACTATCCTGAGAAAGAAGCTATCCGAGACTTATCTACAGAGCTGGGAGGAGATAGGTTCTTTCAGAATAGTTGACACTTATGTGCCATTTACACGAGCAAGTAAAACTATCGCAAGTCGATGTCTGAGAGTACTTCCAGCGAACTTGCGTAGTGTAAACAGTCTCTGAGAGTGCTCTCAGAGCAAGTCGTCAAATTTTCGCAAGTGCTTGCCGCTATAATTCCTTGCACGTGTAAACAACCTTAGAGAGCGCTATAGGCAAATTCAGGTTTATTTTCAATTTGTTGAAAGTTGCCTGCAAGTGGGTTGTGCAAGTCGTACACATTGAGGTAGAAATAGTCGTGTATGGTCAATAAATATATTCGCTCTCACAAGTCGCTCTCGCAATTGCTATCGCAAGTTACTATCCCGTGTAAACGGCACATTATGTCAGAAAGAAATATACGGAATAAAGTGTCTAGTGTAAACGCACCGTTACACTTGATATATTATTATGTCAGAAGAAATATACGGAATAAAGTGTCTAATCTAAACGCATCCTAACAATTTAAAGACAAAATGACACTATCCGCCACAATTAAATTACATTACACTTCGTTTCGGTATCTTATATTCATGGTTGTTTCTGGATGCTGGTTTTTACTTTCTAGAAGTTTTCACATTAAATATCAGCAGTAATTATATTATTCTTGTTTTTGGACGATGACCGTTTTGAAATAAATAAATTTGACGTGTCAGTTTTGAAACGTTTGTTATAATTTCGCCATCATTTAAACAAAGAGCACAAAACTTTTTCTATGAAATGAAAGCGAATTACGTTTACTCTGTCACATTGTACTTAAGGGGAACCTGATCTACACTATATATGAAAGCCATAAGAACTTGAGGTTCCTAAGTTTGTTTTTGTCCAAAAAAGTATGTTTTCTGAACAGACAGAAATAAGAATAGCAAAAATCGGTTAAGAATTGCGACCTGCAGCGTGATAACACACTTTTGCGCAGACTGACAGTCGTTTTTCAATGACAAATTTTGGAATTAATGGCAATTTAAAAATGTAGCAAATACGAGGGTAAATCAAATATGAACTGGAATTTCTATCATGTCGCCATAAGGGCATCGGAAACGTGCGCATACTCGTAGACATATTAGGTGGGAATATCACGTGACTTCCTGCGCTCAAGCAAATTCCGTTCTGGCCGTTCGTCAGTTATAAATACAATGAATGAACAAGAAGTACATCCGCACGTTTTGCACCGCATTATTATTAAATTTCTTGTCGTTGAAGGTGCAAAGCAAGCCAAAATTCTTCGTAGATTAGAAGCACAGTTTGGGGATGCTTGTTTAAATAAAACTCAAGTGTATGAATGTAAAAAAAAAAAAATTGGAAGGAGAACTCAGGGTGGAAATAAACCCCTCGGACCAGTGTGACTGCGGACAAGATTAAATATTTTATAGGAGTTGTGCACGTCGATTTTCTGCCTACTACTCCCAGCTATTGGATGAAACAAAACGTGCATATCGGCGGAAGAGGCGCGAATTTTCAGTCAGAAATGTGATTTTGCTTCACGACAATGCCCGCCCCCATCCAATCTGGCGCATCAAGAATTAGGGGAAATGCATTGGGCAACATTAGAACACCTTTCTTATAGTCCCGACTTGTCACCATGCGATTATCATATGGACATTATCATGGGCCACAGAGAGCAGCTCTTGGAAGTGAGCGATTCCATGATAATGCTGCAATTGAGCCATTTGTGGGCAATTGGCTGCAAACACTCCTCCTTTCTTTTTATGATGATGGCATTAAAAATCTGCCAATCCGTTAGGAAAAATGCATAACAAAATCAGGAGATTATGTAGAAAAATAGTTAACTTTCATATATGTATCCTGTACCAATAAATCTTTAAAAGCAAATGCCGGTTCCTATTTGATTTACCCTGGCACTATCATCGTCTAGAGAAAGCTCTGCTTTATCCAAAAAGCTACATTACAACTGATTTGGTGCAAAATTTCCCTAAATGTAATCATTTTTATGGTAAAAAGACTGTTTTTGGCATTTTCCGATAATAGAGCAAACCACGGCTGCAATAATTTTAAGTGTTTTTCAGTGTCGAGTTACAAACAGGGATTAACAAACTAAGATCCAAAGCAATCGCTGTTTGGGGCAATCTATCTATCTATCTATCAATCTATCTAATCTAAGAGATTGCCAATCCTTATCCGAAGGTAACTAAAAATTTAGAATTGTGGAAGGAGTGACTGGCGAAGAAAAAGCCAATAAAACATAAATGAAAATAAAATACTTCACAAAGAAGTTACAGAAAAAAACCGTATAGAAAATATTTACAATTGATTTTATAGAGAAACATTTAATAATACAAGTTTCAAAAAAATGTTAAAAGTTTTTATGGTCTAGTTTCTAGTAGATACAAGTCGGAGTAAAGAAAAATCATGCATTACTTTTGCACCAACCCAATAAAAACATTTCGAATACATGTTTTTTTGCTGAAGCTTTAATCTTTCTTTCTCTGCTAGGCCTGAAATTCCCAAAGAATATAATGCATTTTCACATAAAATCATATCTATTCGGATAATGTAAGTGAAAACTTCTATATCTTCTACTTACTTTACTATATATCAAAGAAAGCAATATAACAGTAAAGCGTAGGAAAGTCAGCTTAATCCCTCAGAGCAGATACGTGCTTTTACGATAAACCTGGCCACTAGTTATTTAATAAGAAAACAGTTTCGGAGATTCCCATTCAACTAACATTTTTATACTGAGGATATTAAGGTCAACTGATTTTTGTTTTCTGTAGTTCACTTTGCACAAGTCACGTAATTAATTTGCGACTAATAAAAATAGAAATACCTTAACGAAAATATGGAGATAATAAACATATAAGTAAATCTGGCTCTAATCGCGATATCTTACCTCCTCGTAATTTATAGATTTAAAGAATTTCGTCTGATAATAAATGTCAAGAAGTAATAACCTTAAGTCGGCTGAATAGCTGTCAGGAAGTTGTGCATTTGAAATTCTCAAAGTTTCTTGAAGTTGAAGAAGTAGGTCATGCTGAAAACACACATAGACACACAGGAAGGGTAAATATCTTATTTTAGAGTTCACTGAGTTGAATGAAACTTAGAGACATTATCGACACTAAGTACACCATAAATTATTATCTAAATATCTGCAAGATACATGATTAAATTAGAAAACTATTCAACGCGATAAGGACACATTTAAGAGCAGTAGAACTGTAAAGTGTCGCGATACTATACCACTGTGCCATAAAATCGTAAAAATATTCAACAGACCCAATGGAGCGGAAAAATCGTAAAACTTTCTAGACCCCCAAAAACAGATTCAATTCTGACTGTACGGACTATTTCATCATCGCTCAGATTAAGTTAACCAAAAGAGAAAATATAAGTTTTGGTTTGAATTTTTATCAATCTAATCTAATTGACCTGATAATCGAACTATTTCTTTGGAGCAATACATGATTATTATTTGCATGCAAATAATAAGCCGTCATGCAGCATTTTGATTATGTTTTTGATATAGCATTTTATTAAATTCATTATAAGAGAAATTTTGTATTTTTCGTATCAGCTATTCGAAATAGAATTTAACTGGTTAGTATGCTAAGTTGATTTCACATAATATCCTTTTCATGTACTAGTTTCTAACACCAATTTATCTTTGTAAGTTTTGACTTTTTAAGCAAAAAAAATTCATGCTCTAAATTAATAACATGTGATATCCAAAATTTAATTTTTAGTAAAATAAGCTGGTCACGTTTCACAAACATATTTTTCAGGCAACCCAATAATTATATTGCAGATACACATAACAATTAGTTCAAATTGATATGTTCAAGCTTGGTATGTAAATTTCTCGAAGTTTATAATCCATAAACAATAAATGCGCAAAATTAATTGCGAAAATCCCACAGTATTTTGATATTTGGAATTATCATAATCAGCTCCGCTCTATTGCATCGTAATAGGTGGGATCTAACAGCAATTCGACCATTATTTGGTCAACTAATCGATTATAGACTCCTTTAAAAATATCCGAATAAGAGGATTTCGCCTCGTTTTGGTTGCAGGATTTGATTAATAGTTTCGGAGGATTGTTCATCATGATAAATATGTTTAGCTTACCATTTTTTTATCAAACATCAAGTGGAAAAGCCAAACGACAAAAACAGAAATTATGAATTCAAATTACATGACGCTACCGAGATAACCACGTTTTAGGCTCCGCATTCAGTTTAACAAACCACACAAATATTAAGACTTATTTTAACATCAAACTTTTTTTTGTCAAAATTGGTTGGTACATTTTTCATCTATCAAAGTGGAGCACCAAAAGGCAACAAAATCGCCTCAAATTTATTCTCAACTCTCACAGAAGGCTTATAGTAAAAGCAGGGGAAACTGGAGTCTTCTGGACCACGGGGAATTGCGGACCAGCTTTATATTTTTTTCCTCAGTAGGGGTTGACAGTTAGAAATAACTATCGTCAGTTCGTCTCATGTTAAGCTCATTTTTCCTTCAGTACTGGACTTGTGTACACGAACCATTACCTCGCTTCAATACCAAATAAAAATGTGACACTCCCATTTTTTTTACTTTGACTTTCCGTTAATTTGACCACACTTTTCGAGAACCAACTAGGTAAATATCTTCATAATACCCGCGGAACCTTAAGTCTTCGACACAGACATGAAATTTTGCATGAAGTTTATATTCTGTTACTCATATGATGCCATATTGTAAAAAAGGGCGTTCGGGGAATTACCGACCACTTTTTTTGGGGGCTTACGGACCACTCAATTCTTTACATTTCACAAGATGACTTCATGTATTTGATGCATATAAGTGATTTTTCATGCAAATTTTCAATGCAGCATTATTTTTCGACAATTTTTAATAGTTTTTGATACGATTTGGTAGGAAAATGATTTTTCAAATATAAGCATATAATATTGAGGTTATATTCTCTTATGTAAAGAAGTTTGGTTGCATTTTCAAAAAGCGGACATATTTATTATTCACATTTATAATTTAGGTTTACTATTTCTGTCTCGTTTGCATTACTCAGTTCACGCTTTGTATCAAAGAAATTTAATATTTAGAAAAAACCAATATTTTTGCGTGGCTGTTATTAAGAGATGCAAAGATATGAACTAATAATAATGTCAGCATTGAAAATTTGAATTCTCAATTGAAGAAGACCTCGTATACTTACGGCTAAAGCTGAATCCACATCAATAAAAATTTGTGTCGTGGCTTCTATTTTGAAATTTAGAAAATATATATTTTCACTCAAGGCCACTTTTTCTGTGGTTTAAATAGTTATTTTGTGTGCTTCAGGGGAGATATGGGAGAGTTGGGCAATGGGAAGGCATGGTAACCCCTTCGTAAATCAAAGTTTATTTCAGGTTTAATTTTTGTACGATAGTACTTTAGTTACATCCCTTTCATAAAATATTTTTCATTTTATTTAGTTATTAAAGTTATAAGCTATTTGCGATTATGTGCGTACTTGGCCTACTGTTTAATGATCATTTAAAAAAAGAGACCTGCGAGAAAACAAACATTTATTTTCTTTTTATTGTGCATTTCGTAACCTTCATGTTGACCTGTAAATCAAGCCAAAAATTTTACCAGTAAATTCAGAAGAAAAATTACTTGAAAAAATTTGTAGAGGAAGCAAAGGTCAGTTTATTTAAGGGAGGTTTGGGCATGCTCAATTTATTGGATATAAAAGGACGAAAGAAGAAACTAGATACCCCCGAAAAAAAGACTAGGCTAAAACAGACAGGCGATTTATATGTTTAAGTAAGATGGGTAATACATTTTTCTATTCCCAAATAGATGAAGTAGTAGACGCATTTCAATATCAAATAAATTGAAAACCAAGATTCCAAAATAAAAAACATTAAATAAAACAAAACGTGAAAGCTTTAATTATACGTTTGATAAACTCTTGTAGGTCCTAACAAATTTTAAATAAGTAAAAACGACAATTAAGTTAAAGTGAAATACAAATCTTGTACCTTGAAACCAAGGAAGATTAAAAAACAAAACAAAGGTTGCTAAGGCTATCGAAACGCGTTAGAGCAGCCTTTGTTGTTTTTTATTCTTTTTTGGTTTCAGGGAACAAGATTTGTATTTCAATTTTTGAAGATAACCAAGGACCAGTCCGAATAAGTTTTAAAGTGCCCAAACCACTCTACCGTGGGAGGCTTGGGCACATTTGATATCTTTCAGAAATCCTTTTATAACTTGGGGAGTGACTGTTCTTCTACTAACAATTCCTATCCGTTCCGGATGTTGGCATGCTATTCTAACTTTATTTACTGCTGCCGGAAACAGTTCAGTAGTATACATATTATTACGCCTTATGTAACAAAGTACCCATACCTTCCCTTCTGCCCAATTCGTCTATGTGTGTTCTAAATTCTTTAAATATAGTTCAAAAACCGTAACATTTTGTGAGAAGTACATCACACTATCGCACAACATAAATTGTTATTGATGTGGATTACGGTGGCCAACCATACTTTATAATAAAGTATCTTACTTTATATTTGTTAAAAATAAAAGTATGCGAAAATACTTCATTTTAATTTTATAATGTCATGCATGAAACCAAACATTATCATATTTTTATTAAAATTTCCATTTTAAATTTAAACTCGGAACTGCGGAAAAAATGAAATGAAAAATAGAGAATGAAAACTAAATATTGCCAATTTAAAGTAAGTTTTTGAAAAAAAGTCAAATTTGCTTCAAAAACTGATTATCAATATTTCTACTATATCCTGAGGGAAAAAATAATATTCAAATTAGTGTTAATTTCGAGTTAAAATAAAAACTTTAAACATTCAAATCTTTGATTTTAATCCCAAGATTTTGACTTTTCTAGAAGTTTTGAATTTCTAAGCAAAAAATTTCATCAGAATGTCATCAAAATTCAGAGTTTGAACTTGACGTCTTCAGATTCGCAAATTTGAAATAATTTTTTGCAAATGTCGAGTTTTTCTCTAAAATACGTCTTTTTTCTCAAAATTCCCGTATTAATGTAAAAATTGAGCGAAAAGGAAGCAGGTTAAGTTTAAATTAGATATTGCGCCATTAATGACAAATTTTTAATTCTAAATCTGACTTTTCCAAACTTTTTTTTTCAAGGTTTGGAAATTTCGAAAAGAACTGGGACATTTTAAAATTAAAGTTGAAGTGCCAAAAAAAAACGATATTTGATCTCAAAGATAAAATTTTGAGGACAAGTAAACAAATTTTAGTGTAAGCTGAAAAATGTTAAGAAAAGTCATAACTGTTAAAAAAAATTCATTCTTCTGGTTTGAAAATTTAGGTGTGACTTTAATGTAAAAGTTAAGATTTTCAGATTTATAAAAAAATGATGTTCAAAACAAATTTTCCAGAAAAATTAAATTTCCTGTAATATACCGAAATTTTTGGATTGAATTCAAAATTTTTTCAGAAAGGTGAAAAATCAAATTATTTATTTAAAAAGTTTTTTCTTAAAATAAAGTTTTCAAGTCCTAATCAAAAAGTAAAATATTCGAAAATGTATTAAAGTTCCGAAGTTACTACCTAACTTGACATTTTCAAACGAGGGAATCTGTATAAAATTTTTTAAATTTCTATTTTCTCTAGAAATATCTAGCATTCGGTACGAAATTTCATTTTTAGAAATTTTATTTTTTTCACAATGGAAATTTATTCTTGCAATTTGCAACCTCGTAAATTCGATTTTTTTTAATATATGTATGTATGTATATTTAAGGTTAAAGTTAAAACTTCAACTAAAATGGTTCGTAGGAAATTTGGAATGGGTTTAATTTACTAAAATAAAACATTTTCGCAAAATTTCGAAATGTAATTTTTTTAGAATTTTTTCTTTATTCTCGAAATTCAAGAACAAACCAGGAGTATTTTTTAAATGTTGAGCTTCTGGTTAAAATTACGAGATGGAACCTAAAGTTTCGAATTAAATAATGTAAAATTATTAATAGAAATTTTGACTTGATTTCTAAAAATCCGGACTTTCTCTAAAAGTTTGAAGGTAAATTCGAAACATACGAGGGTAAATCAAATATGAACTGGAATTTGTTTTTAAAAATTTATTGGCATAAAATACATATATGAAAGTTATTAACTATTTTTCTACATAATCTCCTGATTTTGTTATGAATTTTTCCCAACGAATTGAGAGTTTTTTAATGCCATCATCATAAAAAAAGGAAGGCGCATTTGCAGCCAATTGCGCACAACAGTAGCCTCATCATGGAATCGCTCACCTCCTAGAGCTGCTTTTAGTGGCCCTTACATATGATAATCGCTTGGTGACAAGTCAGGACTATAAGGAGGGTGTTCTAATGTTGTCCAATGCATTTCCTCTAATTTTTGATGTGTCAGATTGGCTGAGAGGGGGTGAGCATTGTCGTGAAGCAAAATCACATTTCTGACCGAAAATTCCCGCCTCTTCCGCCGATATGCACGTTTTGCTCCATCCAATAGCTGGCAGTAGTAGTAGTAGGCAACATTAACCGACGTTCATACAGAAAATGGACGTGCACAACTCCTTTAAAACCCCAAAACACTGTCACAAGAACCTTTCCAGCTGAGAGGCGAGTTTTTGTCTTGACGGGTGTAAGTTCCCCCTTTTTTTTCCACTCCATGCTTGCTTGTTTAGATTCAGGGGTGTAATGGTGGACCCAAGTCTCATCACACGTAACGAGACTGGAAAAAAACTGTCACCTTCACGTTGAAAACGTCCAAGATGGCGCTGACAACTCTCCAGACGTTGTTGTTTTTGTTCTTCAGTCAAAAGACGAGGTACCCACCTGACAGAAATTTTTGGAAACGCCAGCTCATCTGTAATGATGGATTAAGCACTCCCAAAGCAATTTCACCAACAGTTAAACGGTGCTTACCTTTCAAAAGGCGTTGAACAGCGTTAATCCTGTCCGAGGTCACACTGGTCCAAGGACGACGGGCATTGGGTTCATTTTCAACTTGAGTTGGTCCTTCCAAAAATTTTTTATGCCATTCATACACTTGACTTTTCTGCGAACAAACTGTGGTTTTTTTTTAAGTTTAATCAACTTGCAAAGGGTAACCCGACTATGCTTTCAAAGAACTGCGAGTGGAATGCGGAAACAAGGATAGATGGCGATGAACTGCCTTCTTAAATTGTAATTTTGTAATTTGTAAGTTGTAATTTTTGGGGAAAATTCCTTTCGGTTCTCGTCTACGAAGAATTTCGGCGGGCTTTACATCTTCAACGGCAAGAAATTTAATAATAATGCACTGCGCAACGTGCGGATGGACCTCTTGCTCACTAATTGTATTTACAGCTGACGAACGGCGAGAACGGAATTCACTTGAGCGCAGGAAGTCACGTGACATCCCCCACCTAGCATGCCTAAGAGTATGTGCACACTCCCGACGCCCTCATAGTAACATGATAGAAATTTCGATTCATATTTGATTTACCCTCGTAGAACTTTTTCACAAAATATATGTTGAAAAGGGGGCTTTTGGAATAATTTTAGTTTTTTTCGTTGTTTGATCTTTTGTTTCATTTTTTTTTAAATTAAAGTTTGTCGAATATTTTAGTTACAAAAGATTTTTTTTCTGGAAATTTGGATGCGTTCATTAAACATTTTAGTTTTAACTAGTTAGAATATGAATTTGAAAAATAAAGTAAAATAAGCGGTTTTTATTTTTTATTCTCAAAAGAAAAACTTAAAGTAATACATATTTATTTCTTTCAAAGGACGAGTTACGTTATTTTTCTCAGAAAAAGTTGGCAATCCTAATGTAGATCCAGCTTTAAACCTTTATATTATACAGTACTTCCGAAAAGTAACGGATAAATAAAAACCGTAAAGAAACATAATTTTAGAGAAATGCTTAGAAACTTATATTTTTATTTTTAAATTGTCATTTTACAAATTACTCCTTAAGAGACCTCGAGTAATAGATTTTTTATACTGAATGCAACAAAAATCGCCTCACAATTTCTAATGTTTTCTTAGAA
This sequence comes from Dastarcus helophoroides, assembly GCA_028583605.1. Taxonomy (NCBI): domain Eukaryota; kingdom Metazoa; phylum Arthropoda; class Insecta; order Coleoptera; family Bothrideridae; genus Dastarcus; species Dastarcus helophoroides. Next base: position 25,077,626 of record CM053325.1, on the reverse strand, counting down.
AAGTATTGTACTTGCAAATTATGCTTAAACTTACAAAACGAGGACAAATTGAGATAGAAATAAGGATTTTATGTAAATTCAATTGCTTTTTATTTACGCTTATGTAAACAAAAATATCAAGCTTTGAAAAAAACATTATGCATGCACATATTTTAGGTATATGCATTTCCATAATCTTGGTTCAATAAGAAAAGCTTCCGGCTTTACATAAGAAATATCTTTTAAGTGTATCCGGGCAAGTGTATTTGATCTGTTTTCTGAAACAATTCTTGCCCTAAATAGGAAAACAAATGAACTTTTAGGACATATTGGGTTAACCAAAAAAAATATTGGATTGTTTTTATTTCTTACACATCCAACTTACTTCTTGGACCTCACTATTACCTCTTCGGACTGCATACCATAACTATACAATATTTTTGAAATGAAAACTTCTTTAGGCGCGCTAAGCGACTAAAGATAGGGGAAAAATTGATGGTATTGCCATATATGTAATACCATATATCGGTATTGCGTTACCAAAAAACGCTCTTTAAACTACAAGTCGATTGCTCTACTACTGTGCCACTGAATTTAAATTGAATAGGGTGTCCCACCGGGAATCGCCGCGATCGATATCTGGCAAAGTACTCATCTAAAACATTTAAAAATTTGGCAACTTAGCAAAGACAATAGGACCAACACAACTAAAATATTTGCAAAGTGGTAGTACTACCGGTTATACCGGAAGTTGACACCACTTCGTTATTTTAAATAAGCCACCCTATATATTTTTACATTTTTGGATTTAATTTAATATTATAAGGCCACTTTAAATGATAAACATTTTTCCTAAAATTTATAGTTCTTAACACAATAAGGTTTTTAGAAAAAATTTGACAGATGCAAGGTTCCACGAAATTCTTCGTATATTTTTGCAGAAACTAGATATTTATTTTATACTTGGCATGTACATACGAAGCTATCTTACATAACTTTCGTAAGTCCAAAAACATTATACCGAGTGTTGAATTCACGTCTACATATTTTGGTATATTCAAACAGCGATAACTTTGTTATCTCAAATAGAACACGCTATAATTCTTCAGCCTATCTTATGTAGATTTTAGTTATATTTCACCTAATATAAGCTTTCTAGGGGTTGCTTTTAAAACTTTTAGAAATAATTGCAATTTTTTACCTTTTTTTTGCCATTTCACATTAAATGAACTCCTATCGGTTCGCATATCAGTAACGTTATAAGTAGAAATAATTTCTATCGACAACTATACTGTTTGAAAACCATTTGTCAAATTATTTATAGTTGATTTTATAGTGTGTGGTGAAGCTAAAATGAAAACATCCCCGACCATCTGTTTTAGTAATGAGATTTATTTTAAATTGTTTATTATTTTCCGATTATGTAACACAGTAATATCACAAACATGTGATATAGTGATAAATTTGGTGTTCGATATCCAATAGAGCCTCCATGCAATCCAATAAAGGGAATGCCAGAAAATCTCACCAATTTCGAGTCCGTCAAAGAGAAATCAGATAGAACAAAATCTGTTGTTGATAATAAAAATGTCGAAATAGGATTTCCAATTATGTCAACTAGTCATGTTTTAATTTTAGCTTCATCACACACTATGAACTACTATAAGTAATTTTACTGATTGTTTCATAATTTAAATGTCGATATCGATTGTTTCTTTTTTTTAAGTACATTTCATTTGTTTCTAGTTATTATGTCACCGATATGCTACTCAGTAAGAATTCAATGACCGTGAAATAAAAAAAAAAGGTTAAAATTACAATTACTTCCAAAAGTTGTAAAAGCAACTCCCGCAATGCCCATATCAGTTGAAAGATAATTTAAATCTGCATTAGATAGATCAAAAAAATATAGGGTGTTTCATTTGAAATAACAAAGTTATCGCTGTTTGAATTTACTAAAATGTACAGTCGTGAAATCACCACTCGGTATAATGTTTTTGGACTTATGAAAGTTGTGCAAGATAGCTTCGTATGTGTTCTACTCATATGCTAAATATGAAATAAACATCTAGTTTATAGAAAAATATACGAAGAATTCAATGGAACCTTGCATCTGTCAAATTTTTTATAAAAATCCAATTATCTTTGTCAGATGTCGATCGCGGCGATTCCCGGCGGGACACGCTGTACTATAATTGTTTAAATTGTGTTTTAATTTGATTATTATTATTTGTAATCTCTCCGTAAGGAAAAATTGCCTATATTAGAAAAGAAAAAACGCTGGCAAGATTCTAGTAGGCGGATAGGTCTCAATTCGAAATGCGCCATGGGAAGCAACGGCAATAAGGGCCAGAAAGGCGATTCTATAATATAACGACTCTACTCATCTCTATACTAGTGACTTACTTTTCACCTACTGCCAACTCATTAATGTTTTTGTTTACATTTTTGATCTGTCAATTTTGGAGGTTATTTTTTCTGTTATAAAATTCTTTTATCTTTGAGATTGGAATCTCGTACAGGTGACAATTTCAAAGAAACGATCTAGATAGACTTTAATAAGAAAGATCTCGATTATAGAGAAGGCAACTGAAATCTAATGAATTAGGAACTTCAAGAAGGCAATTGTGAGGCCGTTCGGAATGTTTTTAGGAATGGACGAAAAATGTTTTGAACATTTACTCAGTTTAATTGATGCCAGAATTATATGGAGTTTCAAGAAGAATTAACAACAGCTTGAAGATTTTTTCATTCTTTTTTTTTAGGATCGAAGTTTAATGTATCCTTTTCATGTTGCTGAGTGAACTATTGCTTTATTCATATAACTTGCGTGGAAAGCTTCTTGTGAAGCACTTGTTGATGGATACATAATGGTAAAATTGTTTTAATATATTTGAATTTTTAAAGTTAAGAAATTCTACATATGTTGCACATCGACTCATCCAACGAACACTGTACTAAGTCATTATTGGCAGTATTGAGATAATTCAAATTAAAGTGTTTACATATTCACGAAAAATTAGAACATTGAAAACATATTTTTTTTAAATATCTTGAAATTTGCTATGCAAATATAAAATTTAGATAGTAGGACATGTTTTTTAATATGCAGTAACCTATAATAGACAAGATCAAAGACTAAATCATATACAAATATGAAAGATATAAAGACTAGAAATAATAATTTTAATTTACAAATTAGGAAATTTTTATTTATAATATTACAACCCAAAAATTAAAAAAAAAACACTGCTATATCATAGTTTTGCGATTTCACTTCTGTCGGCAGTCCCCATAACTGCCCAATTTTTTAAATATACGAACTTTGTGGATTGATTTTTAATTAGAAACTCTATTTTGAATACAGAAAAGTATGGGATACGTCCAAATTGCATGGAAATAGGAGCAACATCTTAGTTATACATTTTTAATATATATTTTTAAGTGTTTTGATGCAGTCCAAAGGCCAACTAAACCGGTAGATAGTAAATATTGATTTAGCATTAGAATGTTGGAGCCAAACAACTGGTCAAACAATGAAAAATACGAATGAAAAAGAGGTAAATCCAGCTGCATTGGTTGTAGGTTTGGAGATTTATAAAACATTAAATGATTCAATCTTATGGAGGAATAGAATTTCCTATAGAGAGTTATTTTATGTAGTTTCTTCCATGTCAAATCACAAAATCTTTATTATGGCGGTGGTTGCTTAAATCATTTTCAAAAATAATATAATATCTGCTTGAAGTAATAAAACGATATTCGTTTACGAAAAATGAAATGTCAAGGTAAGACGTTATATCGTTAAAGAACACAAATACTGGGTTTTATTGTTCCAAAGATGAACAAACGAATTACAGAATTATTAGAAGTGTTATATTACACGCAGATGGATTTGAGTGCTAAATACCAGTTATGGATGTGATTACATTCGACAGTAAAAAGAGTTTTCTCAAGGGAAAATTTTTATGGTCCATCATAAACTTATGAATGACCGTATAATAAGCTTCAATTCCCTCGCAGCCAGTTAATATTGATCTCAGGGATTGTTGATATATTTCAGACAAATGAATTACGCAGTCTTGCTGTCGAAACTTTTTAAATTATAAGCACATAAAAAATGGTTTTCACTTAAAAGGTTTGTGCCATTGGAAGATGGAGCAGCAAAAGTTATGAAGGCAAAAATTGGAAAGTGTATTTCCATAATTACTAGAGAAGGTTCACATAATTTTTCTTTCTTACGTGGAGTCTTATTATTATTTAAATGATTGTCTTAAGTGGTCATTTAAAATAGCTAATGTAATTGTATTAGGTAATTCTAATATGTAATAAATAATGAAAGAAATTCCATCTATGAATTGGCTTCTAGTTTGATTGAAGAAGAACCCATCACACGTAAAATAAGTATAATGTCAAAAAATCAGGAGCAGTATGAGGAAATATATGTATTATGCAATGCTCTTATAAATATTTTCTTAAAAAGGAATATGCTATTAGACTAAAGGAATAAATCCAAAAAAGAAAAAAACTCAATATTAACTCTGCAGCATGAAATTGGAATGTACTTGGGTTACCCTAGAAAGAATGATTATTTTACTTAAGAGATATATGTCACACTAATTTTTCTTTTTTTTAGATTTATTTGAAAGAATGCTGCAGAATGAACCAGGCCGTGATTCTCCTTAAACAAAGGTAAGTTATACAAAACTAATAATAATACCAAATAATAATTATCTCTTTTTCGCTTTTTAATGCATACTTAGTTATTTTGAAATAATTTTATTTTTACACATGTACTTGTCAAATTAAAAAAAAAGCAAACGATTTCAAGTTATATGTTATTCAAACTCTGAATTCAGAGCTTTTATTTCTCCTTCATCCTTTTTAATATAGTACCTTAATTAGGATTTATACATTGACCCTTGCTTAAAATACTGCTTGCGGAATTCAGCTCATATATTTAGATTTTTTTCGCTTAATCCAATATTACCAGGGCTTTTGCTTTTTCAAAAGCATAAAGGGCATTGCAGCGCGTAACGGTTATCAAATAAAATTGTTGCAAACACGTGTTGGTCAACGTTTATCATTAAAAGCATATTAGATGGAAACGCGAGCAACCGTTTCAAAGATGTAATGTGACATGAATACCAAACGGCACCTCCAAAGTGTATTTTCTGCAATTATAACCAAAGCATAAATCAATGAGCAATTTTGCTTTTTTTTTAAACAAACCGTGAGCACTCTGTTACCTCTCTGTATTTATTTCCATTCCATTTCAATTTCATTGCACTCACACACAAATGGAAATTATAAAGACGGTTCCCAGACACAAATTAATGTCTTTATTGATTTGTTTGAGATGCGTATGAAAAGCAATTAGTTCTCAATGTCTCAAAGTACATTCTGAAAGGATTATTGTTTCGAAAGAGACTATAATTGTTTCTCTCTGGGAGCATGTCTTCATATAAAGAATTAGTGCGGTATAATTGCCTTTATTTGAGAAAGCGAAACTTGTTATTACATTATCATGATAACTAATATGTACAGGGTCTTTTGTTATAAATGCACCCCCCCATCTATCTCTCGAAATATGTTGAATGTAAAAGCTTCTAGACCCTTTTTAAATTTTTATTTGAAATAAGTTTGCTATATACAGTGTTGCGTTTCGTCAGCTTTCGTCAACTTTGGTTTTTTTAAAGAAAGCACCCCAATTAGTTTTTCGAATTCTCCCGAAAATTCTACATATATTTTATGTCATACACCATAGTCCTAAACTAAACAGTTTCTGAAATATTATTAGCTGAAAATCGTCAATTTGAAGCTTTTTTGCCACTATGCAATGTCTCTAGATTCACTTAATCTTTTTAAAAATACTTTTTTTGGCATTTTTAACAAGGCAGTCGTTAGTTTTAGTGTTATCACGACCAAATGTAAAACGATGCAAAAGATTAAGCGAATCTACAGAGTTGCATGTGGAAAATGTGTATCATATTGATAATTTTTAACTAACAATATTTCAGAAAAACTGAATTGAGGAATAGAGACAAGATGTATAGAATCTTCAAGAGAATTCTAAAATAAAATAATAATTGGGGTGTTTCGTTTGAAAAACCAAAGTTGACTTTGATTCTGAAAAAACGTAACACCGTATATTGCAAACTTATTTCAAATAAAAATTTAAAAGGGGTCTAGAGACTTTTGTACTTAACATTTTTTTGTATCTATCATATTTCGAAAGATAAATGGGGGGTGCATTTATAACCAAAGATCCTGTACAGACAATAAACAGTCAACTATTGATGGAATTAAGTTAGCAGAAACATATACTGGCTCCCTCTATTTTTATCTAGAAATTTTGAGGTTTTCCTCGAAATTAAGACATTTTCTTCCAAATTATGTATTACTTACATTTTTAAAATTTATATTGGAAGTTTTTGTAAAAATGATCTTTTCTTAAATATCATAGTTAAACTTAAAATCTTTATACTAACTTGACAATTCAATTTGTTTTATATTTTTTTAAACATAGATATTATTCTCAAACTTCCCCAAATTAAACTTAAAATTTTTACATTTATCCCGAATTTTTAAATTAGAAATAAATGGATCAATGGACCAAATTAAATCATTTTTACTTAAGGAATTTAAAATTTTATCAAATTTTCTTATATTATAATTAAAAAATTAAAAAATTGTTTATTTTCAGATATACACACTTTTTTCTACAATCAACCTAAGTCTATAAAATGGAATAAATTCAGTGAATCAAAGAGTTTTTTTTTTCGAAAATATGTTCGGAGACTTCGATTAATATTTTAATTTGCGCTCTTTTTAATGCATAAAAATTTCATGCAGAATGTCCCAAATTTAAGATATGACGTCATCGATAATTTTTTTTGAATAGCAACCCTATTTTTTTTCTTGACTATTCTTAAAGTATATGTCAAGTTACACATGCTTACCAAATTTAAATTTTTTATTTCCATAGGTCCATAGGTGTTAAGTCCGGAGACCTGGATGGCCAATCAAAAGGCCCTCTTCTACCAATCCATCTGCCTGAAAATACATCATCGAGACATTCACGAACAGGTCTTGCTAAATGAGGAGGGACGCCGTCTTGTTGAAACTAGATGTTTCTATTCGGGACCGAATCACGAAACAAAATAGCTAAATCAGGAATTAGCTCTTCCTGCAAGAACGCTAAATATCCTGCCCTATTGAGATTTCCTTGGAAGAAAATTGATTCGATAACTCGATCACCAACAATCCCTGCCCAAACATTGACTTTCTCCGGATGTTGAGTGTGACCTTCCGTCATCCAGTGTGAGTTGTTGTCTGCCCAGTAACGACAATTTTGACGATTTAGCTCACCATTTAACATAAACGTTGATTCATCTAAAAGCAGGATATTTTCTATGCTTAGAATATTTCTGTCCAGTAAGAGTCTTCTATCCGAATCATCTTTTAAGAGTTCATGGAGAAATGTCATTTTATAAGGATGAACTTTTTGCATTTTCAGAATTCTTGTAACTGAAGACTGGCTAATTTCGAGTTTCCTACCTATCTGAATAGTGGAAACAAGAGGATTTTCTTGAGTAAAGAGAAGTACATTAATTTTGATATCTTCATTGAGCTCATTCTGACGGGGATTTCCTGTTTTTCTTAAGTACCCATTTTTCCGAAACTGTTCATCAATCTTGCTTACAGTACTTTGCGATATGGGTGGTAAATCAGGATACTTCTCTCTGAATAAACGAATACCTGCATTTTATGTTCTTGTTCTGCCTTCGTAGCCAATCATTATTAAAATTTCAATCTTGAGGGTTTCAGTTAAGTACGGCATTGTGGTCGATTTTTTAATAATAGGTATTCCTCACTAAACAACAAACTAATAGCCTCTTCGATCAATGCGATACTGCTCTTCTTATTTGTTTTTATTAACTTTTTTTATAAGATTGTGATAAGACGTCAACCCAGTTTGACAAAAAATGTCAAACGAATACCTCCTTAGTTATTAAATTTGTAAATATATTTTAAATGACAAGGAATACAAAATTGACATTTTGGTACGCATGTGTAACTTGATATACCCTCTAAGAATAGTCAAGAAAAAAAAGAGTTGTTATTTTAAAAAATTGTTAATGACATCATATCTTAAATTTGGGATATGCTGTATCAAATTTTCCTACATCAAAAAGAGCACAAATTAAAATATTAATCGAAGTGTCGGAGCATATTTCCGAAAAAAAAACTGTCTTTAATTTACTGAATTTATTCCAAGTTGCAGACTAGCACTGTATTTACGGAACTGATAACTATGTTGATAGTGTCTCAAATAAAAACACTAATTCGCAAATCCCAGTAAGTCGAAAGGTTGAGTGATAAATAAATATTTATCATTCAACGGTCGAAGGCTAACGTAATTTATAAAATTGCCCAAGGTCGCGCTAAAAATGTTAAATTTCATCCGTTATTCCTGCATTACGTGAACTAGTGCTAACTTCGAAAATATTCATCTAAATAAAATAATTTCAAAGACAAATTTGATCTGCATTTTATCTTTCAGCTAAATCAAGTTTGTTATTTGCAAAAAAAAATATGACCTTATCGGGTCAAAAAGCCGTGGAATGCAAGCACCTACCTTTTCATGAAATATTTTTTTCTCAACAACTATTACGATATTAAAAAAACCTGCAATTTTCCGACAATCTATGACTCAATATCTACTAATTCCTGTTAAAATCTAAACTTTATTATTCAAAATCTAGGAGAACAGGGGAACGGTGATTTCTGAAACATTTTGAGCTGTATCTTTAAGACGATTGGACCTAAAATTATAAAAAAAATATTTTACGGATCCTTAGAAGGCAGATCTTTCAAATGATAGCTCACACTATATATTTACTAACACTTGATTTTTCGGATCCCAAATTAACGCCCCATTTTATTATAAAAACATTTTCTTTTTGGTTGGATCATTGAGAACTGACGTTGTGCAAAACTTCAAATTTCTACGTTACATTAGTAGGAGGAAAACCTCTTTGTGACAGACACGAGAGGCAAGATTATAAGGGTTCCGTTTTCTCTTTTTAAGGCACGGAATCCTAAAAAGTATGTCTGTTTTCTTTAAAAGACACGATAATTCTGACTATCTACAAAATTTCAATTCAAATCTCGAAATTTAGACTTTAATTTAAAAATTTTCAATTCATTTCTGAAATTTTTAGCTGATATATTCTAAACTTGAAGGTTTCTAATTTATTTTCGTAAACAGACTTCTTCCGTCAAATAAAAAAATTACGAGACTATACTTGAAATCTACTCTGTATAAATTTGAAATTTAACTGGCAAATTTGAGAAATTTTAGCTCGTAATTTTAAAGTTTTTTTTTCACAATTTTGACACCTTTTTTCTACAGCTTTTGAGTTAACCCTAATTTTTTCCTGAAATGTCGACTCTACGTTTGAAAACTAAATTACAGGAATTCCACCTCGAATGTTGATTATCTTTCCAAAATTTTTGTTCGAAATTTCTGTTTTCCTCAAAATGTCTATTATCGGTCGTTTTTTGTAAACCTTCATTTTAAGGTTTAGATTTTTTTTTTCAAAATTCCAAGTTTAGTGAAAACTTTAATTTTTTTTGTTGATTTATGTTTTTCGAATTTCGAATTTTTCTCAACATTTCTAATTTTCCAAGAAAAAGCAGAAGTTTTAATTTAAATTACTCCTTTAATCTCCAAAATTTGGCTGCAGACATTACATTCTAATTGTGGATTTTGTAAAAATTTCGCCTTTTAACTGTAAATTTTAACATTGATCTTAGAATGTTGTCTTCAATCCTAGGAATAAATTCACTTAAATTTATCGATTATTAAATTTCGAAATTTTTATGTTATGGAAGCGAGGTTAAAGAATCGAGGTTGGTGAACGCCAAATTAATATATTTTTAAAATATCGATGTATCATTTGCATTGCAATTCCCGATGTTGTAAAAAAACAGGCATTTTATTAATGAGATTACTCGTAAAGAAATTGTTATGTAACGGTAAAAATTTACCAACTTACCGGTATTATAGGCCCTACTTTAAAGTATTTATATGTTATTTACGAGGGTAAATCAAATATGAACCGGAATTTCTCTCATGACGCCATGAGGGCGTCGGGTGTGTGCGCATACTCTTAGATATGTTAGGTGGGGACATCAAGTAACTTCCTGCGCCTAAGCGAATTCCATTCTCGACGTTTGTTAGTTGTAAATACAATGATGAGCAAGAGGTTCATCCGCACATTGCGCAGCGCATTATTATTAAATTTCTTGCCGTTGAAGGTGTAAAGGCCGCCGAAATTTTTCGCAGACTAGAAGTACAGTTTGGGGATACTTGTTTGAAGAAAACTCAAGTGATTGAATGGCACAAAAAATGTTTGGCAGGACGAACTCAAGTTGAAAATGAATCCCATGCCCGTCATCCTCGGACCAGTGTGACAACGGACAAGATTAAGGCTGTTCAACGCCTTTTGAAAGATGATTGCCGTTTAACTGTCGGTGAAATTGCAGCTCAGATGGGAATAAGTTTTGGGAATGCTCTATCTATCATTACAGATGAGCTGGGGTTTCGAAAAATTTCTGCTAGGTGGGTATCTCGTCTTTTAACTGAAGAACAGAAACAACAATATCTGGAGATTTGTCAGCGCCATCTTGGACACATTTTTAAAGTGAGGGTGATGGTGTTTTACAACGTATCGTTACGTGTATTGAGATTTGGGTCAACCGTTACACCCCTGAATCTAAACAAGCAAGCATGGAGTGGAGAAGAAAAGGGGAAGATGCACCCGTCAAGGCAAAAACTTGCCTCTCAGCGGGAAAGGTTCTTGCGACAGTGTTTTGGGATTTTAAAAAAGCTGCGCACGTCCATTTTCTACATAAACGCCGTACGGTTAATGCTGCCTACTAGTGCAAGCTTTGGATGAAGCAAAATATGCTTATCGGCGGAAAAGGCTCGACTTTTCGGTCAGAAATGTGATTCTGCTTCACGACAATGCCCGCGTCCATTGGGCATTGGGCATTGGGCAGCATCAGAACACCCTCCTTATAGTCCCCACTTATCACCATGCGATTATCATATGTTTGGGCCACTGAAAGAAGCTCTAGGAAGTGAGCGATTCCATGATGATGCTGTTTTAAGACATTTGTCCGCAATTGGCTGCAAACACGCCTCCCTTCTTTTTATGATTATGGCATTAAAAAACTCCCAATCCATTGAGAAAAATGCATAAAATCAGGAGATTATGTAGAAAAATAATTAATTACTTTCATATATGTGTCTTGTACCAATAATTTTCAAAAAACAAATTCTGGTTCATATTTGATTTATCCTTTATTTGATAAAATTGAAACAGTTAGATACGGCATAGGGTACCGAGGTTTTCAGTTACCTAGCTGCGCAACTGCCGGACAAGACCGAATATAATTAATTATTATTAGTTGCAAATGTTTATAGAATCATACTAGTAACAAATATTAAATTTGATAAGCCAAAGCCCTAGGCATATACTGACATGCCGAATTGTTGACAAAGTATTTGGTTGATTTTTATATAAAACCATATTAGTTAACTCCTGTTTACTCGAGGAAGATCGCAAATAAACCAATCATAAATAATAATTTTGCATTTAGTTGGCTATCAGAATATTAATTATTTGTTATTTATTTTGCACCTCAAAATATTTTAACTTCTCAATAAATAATTTAATAAAGTCCGGAATTATTTGTTAAAGATATTACAGTTAAAGTTATGCGCATATATATTGACAAACGACTTTTTACATTTCTGCCTTAGCTGAAATTGTGATTGAAAACAATAACTATACTTTACAAGCTACTACACTAAACGTGCATCAGATTATTATTAAAAAATAGCACCATAAATTAATGATAATAACACGGGTGCTCTAAGAGCCTGTATACCGTTATCACAAAAAGTAGATATTCGAGTCGATAACCCATAGAATCAGTTTTTTGTTCCAAAAGATAAAAATATTAACTTTTGCATATATTTTTTTAATATTTATTCATTCTCTTTGTAATTAGTAAAAAATATGTGAAAATTTTAAACTACTCTTTGCAATTTCTTGTAAAAAAGATTGTCTTTTAAATTTTGAAAATATTTTTTTTCCATTATTTCGCCAGTCATCAATTTATCAATTTCGAAGACAAAAATAATTAAATTCTTTTTTGCAAAATATTTGCTTTAGAAAGTCACTTTCGTTGTTTTAGATATGTGGTTTGTTTTCTACTAATTTTTGGCCCCTGAATCCATAAATGATCTCAGTTTCTGTCTATCACGTCAAGTTTTTAATCTACAAAACATCCTCTCTTTGACTCAAAAGTCATACAAAATGCATAAATAAAGGAAAATAAAGGTACTAAATATACTGTTAGCAAATAGCGGTTTTGTTCGGGCAAGCTAGATACGAGTGTGTTGGGTTTATACAAAGAATGAGGTTTTTTTTACGAAACGTTAAACAAACAATGGAAGATGAACATTTTTGACTATAGAATCTTTTTGAGTATTTATTATGTGGACATTTTCATCTGATGAATAATGCTTTGTATATTTACACTTGGATTTCATCTACCTTGATACCGTGTCTCTATGACCTTCAAATTTTAGTGGCTTACCCTGCTCATCACTGACTGCAACAGGATTTTTGAGGAAGTCAGCAAGGTGGCTATTTAAAATATGCAATTTAATGTTCATTTTGCCACTAGGCGTTCTGAAACTCTCTAAGGATAATTTTGATGTAATTCTGAGCCATGATACTATAGTGTCATGATTCTGAGCCAGTGTATTTCCAACCAAATTTCTGACAATGTTTTTGAGTGGTAACAAATAAAGTTCTGCCATTCTTGCTATGAAAGGTTCGCTTTTAGCGAACTTGTCAACCTGTAAAACATCAAACACACTAGCTTTTATCTTTTCAAATAAAAGTTTAGGAAATGCCGCAATGGATACCTGAAACAATCTGCTTCAATTGACATATATTTAACAAATTGCTTCATGAGGTCCACTTTTATGTACCGGGTGGCCAGCTAAGAAAGGACGCCAGCTGTATCTCAGCAACGAATTATCCCACATTTTTGGGAAAAACATTTCACTAAGAAAAATCGCCCTGAAAGATCGCTGGAAAATATTTTTCAATTTCTAAAATGACCGCTAGGGGGCGAAAGACATAGGACTAAATAGAAAATTAGAAACTTAAAAATATTTTTGAATGAATTTTCAGGGCCACTTTCCTTATGGAATTCTTTTTCTAACGCTGTAGGATGATTCATTGCTGAGATATAGCTGGCGCCCTTTCTTAGTTGACTACCCGAGTACAGAGGTGAAAATATAAGGTTTTTTCTTTCAACAAGTTGTTGGTGTAAAATGTTTGAATCACTAGATTTCAGTTCGCATTTAGCAGTCAGTTCGACTACGCTCAATGGTTTTCACGAGATCTGTTGTTCCACATACACAAAAAAGAGGGATCCTTAATGAATCCGCGTTGATGGCCGAGCAAAAAGCAGGAAGGTCAATACAGATAATCCACTAGTGCATGTGATATTGCTACAAATTAGTTATTCTCTGTATGCCTTCGTATTGTTCACGCAAACAAATTAAGATTTCTATTAGGACTTCACCAAACAAATTTCCGTTGTAGAGGACACATTTCAATTTTCGCTTTGAGTTATCAATAAATAATCGTCATTCAGTTGCGTTTACGATGAAATTTCCAACACTTCCATTAAATTATGAACGTTATTTCAATAGACAATTCCATCATCCTTATTAAACTTCGAAGATATCGTATAAACGTACTTTCTCTTGATAGAAAGTATAATAGACATGTCTAACCCTTACTTTATGAAATTCTTCAATATTCATAACTATTAAACTTTATTAACAATTAAAACAACAACGGATGTTAAAAATTCCACGATATTTCGATAAATATTTGCTATGACCGGACCTGGTTTCGCTTTTCATTATCATCAGTTAAATTTTTTAATATTAAAAAAAATTGAAAAATAAAAACATTTGATTACGAAGACTTCCACAGCAAGTGTTCTTCCGGAATTGGAGAGTGTCAAAAAAATACTGAAAGGGACATTTCGCTTACCAACGTAAGGGAGTTCTTCAGAGCTTCTTTCTTTTCTTCATGTTTATTTTTATCTACACATTAATAAATAAAAGGAAATTGGACAGTCATGTGGATTGCCGACAGAAGTGAAAACTTAAAACTAGGAAATAGCAATGCTAACATTTTTCCTCATGTTATTGAATCTGAAGTAATCTTACTTTAAACTCAGATGACAGGTGACTAATACCGGGTGTTTTTTTTAGTTGGGAGGTTACATTTATATGGAGTATCACTTACTAGAAAGGCAAACTGATTTTTTCGATTGGGCTAATCGGAGCTAAACTACCTTTCAAAAATATTTTCAACTTCCTCCCACTTCCCGTTATACCGGAAGTAGACATCAACTTTCTTATTTTAAACAGCAACCCACAAATTTTATATTTTATTTGGATTCTACGTAGAAAAATAAGGTGAGTTTATGTATACATGTTTATTGCTATCTTTGGTAGTTTTTAAGATATTTCAATTTTTCGAAAAAAAAATGACAGAAAAGAGGGTTATTTTGACTCTTTGTATCTTTTTTATTATTTGCAATAAAAACATGAAATTTGGGTTGAAGTCATGGAATATTATGGAGACTATAATAACGTAATCAAGTTTTACATTTATTACACAGAGTGATGGAAATTTTATGATCTTTATTGTTTTTGTTTTATTCAAAAAAAAACTCTGTTTTTTTAAATGGGAACTATATGTTTTTAAACATTTTTGAATTCCTCACGTAAAAAGAAGAAAAAAGTTATATGACTAATTTTTTAAAATTCTGCACCGTTACAGAGATATAATGCAAAATAAAAAAGAAAAATATATCTTTTTTTTTCTAGTAACAACTTGGTAGTAGACAACAAAATTTAAAAAAAAATATAACCACAAGGCCTAAAAATTTTAGGCTAAATAACATTTAAAAGATAACCGTACAAGACGAATAAGTTTTTGGCTAATTGTTAGAACACTTATTGAAAAATGTTTAGGTAGCCACGAATGTAAGTTTCGTAAAAATGGTTTGTTAAACAGACTTTTTTGGAGTAACGAAAATCAACAACAAATGTTCAAGAAAATTCGTCATTTAACTGTTGTGGTGTTAGATTAGAACTCAGGATTTTTAAGCGTCAAAATTTACAATGAAAATCAAGATGGAAATTTTTTAGTGATTTTTTTACGACTACTGCATGACAAGCATATTGCTAGAAACAATAGGATGTGCTTAAACACGTTACTCAATTCGAAATCTTAAAATATGTCTTTAAATGTATTGAAACAGAAGATCCTCCTTGTTGTTCTTGATGTAAATTTTTTGTCAATTATTTTTGTTTTCTATTACTTATTATGATTAATTCTTTAAGCTTTTATTCCCTACAGTTAATTTCCTACTTGAACAAAAAAGAGATGTTTGATTCTTTTTATTTTGAGATTTATGTAAAATACCTCTGTAACGGCACAAAATTTTAAAAAATAAGTAATATAACTTTTTTCTTCTTTTTATGTGAAGAATCCACAAATGATTAAAAAACATATAGTTACCATTCAAAAAACAGAGTTTTTTTGAATAAAACAACAACAGCAAAGATTATAAAATTTTCATCACCCTGTATAATAAATGTAAAATCTGTTTACCTTATTATAGTCTTTATAATATTCCGTGACTTTAACTTAAATTTCATGTTTTTACTGCAAATAATAAAAAAGATACAAAGAGTCAAAATAACCCTCTTTTCTGTCTTTTTTTTTCGAAAAATTGAAATATCTTTAAAACTATCAAAGGTAGCGATAAACATGTATACATAAACTCACCTTATTTTTTTACGTAAAATTCAAATAAAATATAAAATTTTTGGGTTGCCATTTAAAATAAGAAAGTTGATGTCTACTTCCGGTATAATCGGTAGTGGGGGGAAGTTGAAAATATTTTTAGAAGATAGTTTAACCCTGATTAGCCCCATCGACAAAAACAGTTTGCCTTTATAATAAGTAGTACTCCATATAAAGGTAACCTCCCAACTAAAAAAAACACCCGGTATAAGCTAGCCTTGATCGTGGTGTTATCCGAATCTTTCCATTTATTCATCGTGATATTATCCAATGTATTCATTACAATTATTCCGTAGTTAAATCTCTCATTTTAAAATAGCGAAAATATAGTCCACTATTTCATATTTTACAAGGATCACGAAAGCACAAAAGTCAAAACATTTAAATGTGAGTGAAATCAAAATATTCGATGAAGATTTTAAGAAATGTCAGTAAAAATATAACAACGTTGTCAAACGTTCAGCCAAATGTTACTAATTCTTGTTTTTGTCCGGGGTTAGTCGCAAATAAGCAAGCGAAATTATGTGCCATATGTGAAGCATATCTTTATTACGCCGACTTTAATCTCGCACGTCGCATCCATCTTTCCAATTGACGCCTGTCCGTAATTTGCAAGCATTTTTTTCTGATATAGTGAGCTTTCGTTTACGGAGAGAATAGGAATAATAATAATAATTATAGTCTACAGATTTTCGCATATTCAATTTCACTTAAGGGGTAGGGTTAGATTATCAAGCCAGTTTAGCTTTTAGCAGTGCAAGCTGAAATGGTCCAGTGGTCTTGAATCCATACCTTGCATAGCGGGGTCCGAGTTCTGCCGATCTCGCGTTTTTTTAATCCTATTGCAGGATCTATTTATAGGTACATGTAGCTACAAGACATTACAGCATGACGGTAATTCAAATTGACTTTATTGGTAACACGAAACCATCCATTTTCCCCTATCTTTATTGGCTCAACGCACCTAAAAATGTTTTTACTTCAAAATATTTGTAAATAATAAACGTTTGAATAAAACAATATCGACTGATTTCTCCTGAAAGCCAATATTTTCTTATTTATTAAAGTAAACGATGCAATTAAAGAAAATACTGTTTACGAAAACCCGAAAAAAGCAACAAATGTTGCTTCAAGATTGTTTTCCACGTCTAATCTTGGTATTCAGTTATCGATCAGAGTTAACTGATATGCCCCAATTGCAACCCGCAGACTAGTAGCTATTAATTACACCTTATTAAACATCAAGTAATAAGCTAATGTCTAAAGCAGATTCCAAATATACTATGGGTATAATTAACAGAAAATCTCCAACATCCTATTAAAATTATTTCAGAAATAAGTTTAATTGTATTCAATAATTGTAAGTCCTTTTAAATTGACAGGGAAGTATGCTTCAAGATTCAAGCTTTTTTTTATACTTTTGATTATCTCCGTGTAAATTTCTGAAAAGTAGAATTTTATTTGAGGACCAAATACGGAATTATAAAGTTTACTCACCCTCATTCCCAGTTATGCATCTAAAGCCATAAAAACTTCGGTGAAACTTTGACACGACAAAAAATTCGTATAATGGGATTACTATACATTTATTCTGTGATGCAGAGATAAAACGAGATAAAATTATGTACAATTGTGATGTTTGGTTGTTATAGTGAGAATGGAATAAAAGCAAAATTTTTCTTGGGCATAAAATATGATTTCAAAGTATAATTTAAAACTCTTTGTAATCGTTGGTTACGTCTAATATTTATATTCTTAATCCTACGTGTTTTGCTTCAGAATTAAATGGGTGACTTTTAAATCAGAACGCATATAACATGCTGAGTGAAATTTTTACGCATTCTGGTTCTGCCTGATAACCATCTGGTTGAAAAATATGGTAACCATAATAGAGTAACATAAAAAATTGTTTATTTTAGAAACGTGATTGCTATATAATTATTATTATTTTAATCAAGTTAAAATCGTTGATTCAAGAAATGCATGGACATTTGGACATGGACTCTGTCTGTGACACTTTTGGTAGACCCTATGAAAATTTAGTGTGTATCCAATCAAGGAAGTTCACTTCTTCCCAGTCGATTGTTTTTAACTATTTCTTGAGTCTTCTTGTAACAGCAATTCTTGCAAAGTTTACCTATAATTGGTCCGAATCCTTAATTTACCTCTCTCGACTACATTGAATCTCAAAATATCGTTGAAATATCAACTCCAAATATATCTATTTGTTCATACAAGGGCAATTGGATTAGTTGGTGAATTTTTGAATAAAAGATTTATTTTCGGCAATACGCATTCTTTTTCATCAGTTTCCTTTTAATTCGGTGAGATTAGTCCAGAGTATTTCGAAGGTTTTTATTCCTTCCAAATAATAATTTCTTCAAGGTTTGGAAATATCAAATAGCCGCGGGTGGCTAAATCGAGAATATGCAGGATGTGGTAGCAGTTCATAGCTCAATTTATGATTTTTTGCCATGGTGATTACTCATGCCTTAAAAATTCAGCAGGTTCTCTGCTTTCAATGGCTGCCAGACACAAAGTAAATGATGCAACTTGCTCAAATGTTGACAGTAGTTTATTCATAATGGCAGTTAACATGAGCAGTGTGCATTTAAAATTTATGCCCGGAAAATTTAAAAAGTCACTGATGAGTTATCATATTCTCCTCGTTTTCGAGATGATAACTCACCGAAAATTTCACTACATGTTTCCATTGAGAAACCAATTCGCCATACTTTTCCTGTTTATATAGTAATACTGAGGACGATATCAGTGTCAAAAGTTTATACAAAATGTACTTATGCATTCCTAGGAATTGGGAAATGTAAATGTAGAAATTATTTTGCGTAAAATGTGAAAATTATTTACAAAATCAGGTCACTGCCAGCATAAATTAAGTCAAGATGCTGTAAATGGCTTAACCCTAATTCGCAATAAAATCAGCTTTCTGGAGGCTAGAGAGCTAATAGACAAACTTGAGGCATCGTATTTAATGAGACGCTACTTATCTGCTTGTCACACCAAGCCATGACCAAGATTACAAAACTAACTTTGAGCTGGGATCAATTAAGATTAAGTAGCAAAGGTTTAGGTCAGCTCAGATCAGATAATTGATTGATATTTAATCGTAGTTTATAATCTAGTACTAAACAATAAATTTTATTCGAGTATTTATAGCTAACGGTGCGTTTACACTAGACACTTTATTCCGTACATTTCTCTCTGACATAAAATATATTTTCTCTCTGAGATAAGTGTCAGCTGTCCAGATATGTAGATACGTCTCGGGGTCTTCTCTCAAGGTAGTTGACACTTAGGTCAGAGAGAAATGTAGGGAATAAAGTGTCTAATCTAAACACACCCTAAGATTTGCACATCTCTGTTA
Organism: Dastarcus helophoroides; assembly: GCA_028583605.1. Lineage (NCBI taxonomy): Eukaryota > Metazoa > Arthropoda > Insecta > Coleoptera > Bothrideridae > Dastarcus > Dastarcus helophoroides. The sequence continues at coordinate 25,058,273 of CM053325.1, read as the reverse complement.
GCACGATAAACACAATGTCTTTTTAAAAGAACACATTGTATATTTTTGCATATTTCAAATTAAAAATGAGCCTTCTTTGGGTTTAATAAATTTTCTTAAAGAATAGCGCAATTTTATTTAAATTTGTAATATACAGACTGATTAATAAAGGAGAAGTAACATTATTATTTTTGTTAGTCACCTACTCTTTACGAGAGAAACACCATACCTTATTTCATTCATTTCATTGCTTTCTGCTACTTTTCAGATCCTAGTTTAAAGAAAATACGACTAAGAATAAAATTTTTGCAACGGTCGTAAAGAAAGTTAATTAACTTGAAAAACGAAAACAATATTCCCCTAGGTGGCACTAAATTTATATTTATAGTTTTAGGATACCAAGATCGTGCGATGGTCTGCGATGTGGAGCTACGTGATGGCCGCGACCAGAGGTAAGTAAAACATAAATTTTAGTTTCTCTTAATCGCACCAAGATTTAGTGCGAATTTAAACATTGGATTCTAAGCTCTTAACAAGTTTAATTGCATAACCCAGTTAACATTAAATTGCGTGAAAACAATTAAATGGCATTTGCAAGGTTGCAAAGATAAGTTGAACTATAGAAAAATTACTCGTAGCTATTAAAGAGACCTAATTTAAAAAAAGATAGAATACTGTAAATATATAAATAAGTGATTAACTTTTTTTCAGGTATAGTTACGTTGAAAAGAAATACATAATTAAATCATAATTTAAAATCCATTTCAGGTTGCCATTGACTTCATGCAATTTTAACATCAACAGATAATAAATCTACTCAACTCGGGTATAGGGAGAAACAAAACATGTTTACGTTATGCCTGATAGATGAAAACATGTAGATCATCAAATAATATTTTCTTCTCCGAAAGCCCCGCTTTTTCGTGTTAAATCAGTCGATAGCCATAACGAATTGCAGAAGAACGATAAATGAATAAAAAATATAAGGAAAACCTGGGTGCGAGTAATATTTTCTGACCATCAGTTTTTAGTTTTAAAATGATAACGGAAACAGGTGATGCTGACAAAAAAAATCATGTTGTTTACCGACGAACCATCTTTTTCTCTTCATATCCTCAAATAAATCGGAAAACGAAACACTTTAATATTACTGCAAGTAGCTACAGAAGTACCTATTCTGAAAAATTAAATGTTTTTGGGTCTATGTTAGGAATTCCACCACTGACACATTTTTATAAATAACCTAACTGCCGACAGATGCAATTACATATTTTCATATTGTAACGAAATGTAAATTATAAAATTTAGTACGTAAGTAAATTTTCTAGAAAGATCTGATAAGGGAAAGCGGCCGCGATAGTGAAGCAAACGGAAAATAAGTGTTCCAGAAATTTCGGCAAACGATAAGCCTTATCTGCTGAATTTTTCTAGGACCCGAAAGCGAGAACTATATAAGGCGGTCGCCTTTCCCTCGAGTCAGGCAGTCAGAAGTCAGTGTAGTTAGTTAGTGAGTTAGTAGTTAGAAGTGAGTTAATTATTCAGTTGTAATATTCAGAGTTTAGTTTGGAAATAAAGTGGTTATAATTCACGACGTAATAATCATTCGAACCGATAGCCCGCAACAATATTAATTGCAAGAGTATGAAAAAAATAGGTTATACAGGGTGAGTCATTAGTAGGGAAAAGCTCTGTAGCTCCTATAGATTCTTCGCTAACAAAAATATTTGTGGTACGAAGATACCTTAGTATAAGGCACATATTCTAAAATTATTTTTTACCGTACAAGATGGACATATACAGAATGGTGCACTAAAGTTCCCTTTTTTAAATAGAACGCCCTGTATATTTTTTGACATATTTGAATCTCCTACAAAATGCTGATTAAAATGATATCAAACAATAGGATCCTGCGGTTAACAATTTCTGAGATATAAATTAAGTCTAAACTGCAAGCTTACTTGAAAGGCGGTAAACACCCAAATGACTTTATTTTTAGTGCAGATTATTTCAGAAAATCATTTTCCTAGAGAATAATGTAATTTTATTTAAATAACATTTGGAGTTATACAGGGTGATTAGTAGAGACCCGATTATATGCAACATAAACAACTTGAAATATGCAAGCAAAACACTTAAAATATGCACAAAAAATGTCAAAATATGGAACTTTAAATAATGATGCTGTTCACTTGAACGAATTTGCTTTCTATTTAAATAGACTTGATTCTAATTTAAACAAATTTGTCACAAATTTGAAAAAGTTATTTCTAGTGAGAACAAAGTTGTTTCTAATTTAAATAGCTTTGCTTCTAATTTGTATAAATTTGCTGTTAGTTTGAACAAATTTGCTTTCGATTTTCACAAATTTTTAGTATGTGACTACTTAAATTTAAAAGTTTTGTATTGTATAAATTTCAAAATTTCCTGTTAAAATTTGTTGTGCTTTTCTCGAAATTTAAACTTTTTTCTCAAAATTTTGGGTTTCTTATTAACGTTTTTAAACTCAAATGTTCTATAATCATTTCTACAAATAAAATGGAAATTATGGTTGAAATGCTGAATAAAATAAAATAAAAATTTCGAGTAAATAATTAAACACTTCAAAAACCGATTTATTTTTGTAAAAAAAGTCGTTTCTATTTTTTGTGATTGTAATCATGAAATTTTCGACATTTTTGTCAACATTTTCAAATAAAACTTAGATAATTTATGAATTTTTGTTTCTTACTTGATTTCAAAATTTTCCGAAATTTACCGTTAATTTTTACTTTTTTATACTCCGAACAAATGTTTTATTATAAACTAAGAAGTTTGTACTTTTCTTTTAGAAAGATTGACTTTATTTCCGATGTTTCATCTTTATCCAAATTTGGTTTCTATAAATCCTTAGGTTTTTTAATACTCGTAATAAGAAATTGTAAAAAATATTTTCCGAAAATTCAAGTTTAAATTCGAAAGTTCACTTTGATGCTTTGAATTTTCAGACTTTTGGCCCTTCCGATTTTTTTTTATTCAAATTTCGATATTTTCAACATTTAAGATCTAGAGTTTTATTTTTATTTTTAATTCTGAGGTGGCAATTTTATTCTTAAAATTTCGTTACATATTGGCCAAAAATTCAACTCCAACTCCAAGTCCCAAGGTTTTTTCACAAATTTCAGGTTTTGAAATTTTTGACTCATAAAATTTTCGAAATTTATCTAAAATTTTGATTTTACATTTCTATTTTTTTAGGTACTTAGCACTTTTTTAAATCTCTCCTTTTTTCCAAAATAGAAAGTTCAAAATTTTAACTTCATTTCAAATCTTGATTTTTTTATTTTCAATTTATTGCTCAGAATTTGATTTTTTTTCAGATATACCACTTTTTCAAAATGGTGACTTTTAAAGTAGCTACTTATTTAAAATTACGGCTTTCCAAATGTAATTTTAATAAATTTAAAATTTTCTTTTATTCTAAGTTTGTTGATCTTAAAACTTCAACATATTTTCCAAAAATTAGAGTTGAGATTCAAAAGTTTTTTCACAAATTTAAAAATAGATTGGCTATTTTGAAAATTTTGAGCTTTTTCCAAAATTTGGTTCTTTTTTAAATTCCATTTTTTTTTAATATTTCAAAGGCTTTTAAAAATCTCGTCTTTTTATGCAAAATAGAGACTTCAATATATGGACTTTTTTTAAATTGTGACTTACCAAATTGCGACAACCAATTTTCGGATTTTTGAAATTTCGATTTCCATTTTCGATGTTTTTTTATAAATTTGGACATCTTAAAATTTGAACTTTTGCTCAAAATTGTTACTTTTGTAAAATTTACCCGAACAAACCACATATCATATCGTTATATACATCGTATTCAACATTTTCAAACATTGATTTATTTTTTGAAAAATTTTATCTTTATTTAAAAATTTAAATGGTTTTTGAACTTTTTAAACTTCTTTTTGAAAATGCTTATTTTTGTAATTTTGCCTTTTTAGGAATTTCAGCATTTTTTAATTATTTTCAATTTTTTTTAAATTTCAACATTTTGAGAAACAAGTTGGAATTTTCAAAAAATTGAATCAAAAATAATCTCCAAAACTGTGAGATTTATAAAGACATTTTTCTTGAATTTTTGTCTTTTCAGAAAAATTCAGACTTTCCAAGAAACATTTTTTTCAAAATTTATACTTTTTTATCAAAAGATCATACAAATTTTAAGGAAAAAGCAAATGTTGATAAACACTTCGAAATTTGCAGAAATTTGGATTTTAAAAAATGGAAATTTCAAAAAGTCTGAATTTTGAAAAATTAAAATTTTAAAGAAAGAAAAAAAATAAAAAATGTTGAGATGAAAATTCCTAACTTTAAAAAGATTAGATTTTGATGTAAAAGAAGTTAAATTTCAATAATACATTTAAATTATAAAATAAAAAGACAAATTTTGCGAAAATTGAAGAATTATAAGAAGAAAGTTGATATTTCGATTGAATTTCAAAATTTCAAGGAAACGACAAATTTTGAAGAAAAAAATAGTAATTTTTGGAAAACCCTACTTGGTAGTGTGGTACTACCAAATGGTATAATTAATGGCCAATCTAACCGAATTTTCATTTTTGCTGTAAAATCAATAGAACTGAAATTACAGGCAAAGGAATTCAAAATATTCGGTTTCAATTTATTTGAAGATTTATTTAATAAGGACATAAGATAGCTGTGGAAAACAAATTTTAAAAAAAAGACACTTGCTAAGTTTTCCTAATATAATTTTTTTGCAGCGCTTATGTGGTCAGTTAGCGTTAATTAAGATGAGTCATGACCTTCTAGACCGAAAAATAAAATGAAACCAAAAAAATGTTTAAATATTTAAAAATCCTCATTTTATGTGTATTGTATCCAGAAAATTGTACAGATTCCAAAAATGTAATCATATACAGGGTGGTCCCTTTAAAAATCAAAAGTTTGTATCAGTTTTAACAAAAGTAGGAATGTAAATTTTATATGTAAAAATTTGACATTTCATAAATACATCAAGTATAACAATTTTGAAAATTTTATCTTCATAAATAAAGAAAAAATAGGGGGTGTACCATGATCCTGTTACACCCGGACGCCACCCGGTATACCCTAGAGTTGAAAACTTCTAGAATATATGAACTTTGACGATTAAAATCGAAAATTTGAGAGACTTTTCTCTTTTCTTCCATAATTTTCTTCTCTGTCGAAGTTTTGACTTTGACTCGCTTTTTCTAATAAAATTGATTTTTACTGTTACGACATGGTTTTCTAGAACTCTCGATTAAAAAGATCAAATAAAAAAAAATGAATGAAACCAAAAGACCAAAAATTATAAAATAAAAAGTTTTGAATTAAGATTTTGTGCGACAGTCACAATTTAAAAAAAAAGAAATTCAAATTTATTTAATAAAAGAATTTTCAAAATTTCTACCGCAAGTTAGAAGTCTTGACTTTAAACCAAAATATTCGATTTTTTTTTCTGGAAATGTTGCTAAAAACTTCAAAATTTCTAGAAGAAGTAAAATTTTTCAGAAAGATTTATTTAATGTATTTACCTTTTTTCGATATTTTACCTTTTTTCTTTTGAAGTTTTAAATTTAAACTTGTGAGTACTATTTTTTTTTCTAAAATTTCGACTTTAAACAAAATTTAGTCTTTCTCTACCAACCTCCTAACCTTTTTATCAACATGTTGACTTTTATTCTTTAATTGAACTATAAGAAATTGACAAATATAAGTTTCAATTTGGAAATTTCGAATATTAGACTTTTAGTTAAAAACTCAAAATTTTCAGGACTCGAAATTTTAAGATTAATTTTGAAAAATTGTTTGTCATAAATTTAGTTTGTTTTTCCTCAAAATTTAGGCTTTTTTAAAAATGATGTCTTTTCTTGAAATTTTGATATTCTTTAAAGATTTTAAATTAATGTTCAAAATAACAAATAACATGAAATTTTTAAATTCAAATTTATACCTTTGCGCTTGAAATCTAATTTCTGCTAACATTTTAAGCAAATATTTGAAATTTTTAATGGAAATGTGTATTTTAAAAATAAAAGTAAAAAAATTCACAAAAAGTGCAATTTCAATTATTTCTAAACTTAAATTTTCTATGAGAAAATTGAAATTTTAAGATCAACGACCAATTTTCTGAAAAAAATAAACGCGAATTTCAATTTTAAGGACGAAATTTTAGAAATAATTTCAGCTGTAGCTAAAAAGTTTGTGAATAAATTTAACATTTTTAGAACGGATTTTTGACACAAAAGTTCAAGGAGTAAAGGGCCGAACTTACAAAAGGCCGAACTTTCGAGTTTATGTCAGAAGTTTAGCGAAAGCAATTACCTAATATTTAACAGAACACACAATTTTGACTTCTAAATTCTAAATAAATTGCACTTTTGGGGGTAAAGTCTACATCTCCAGAAAAACATCAAAGTTTTCAGAATAAAAATTACTATTTTAACGTAAACAAAATCATTGCGAGTTTAAATTATACATTTTCTAACATATCACCATTTCAAGTTTACTGTAAAAATTTCGACCCCAATGCCAAGATTCCCCCTTTTTGCTGAAATTTTGACTTGAAATTTAAAATTTTCTAGGTTTTTGAAACTGCGAAACTTAAGCAAAAATCATATCTTGGAATTTTTGGAAGATTTAGGAAGTCGGTATCCAGAATTTAAATTTGGAGTTTTGAAAAAAAATTGGAATACTAAAATCAAAGCGAAATTTGAAGGAAAAAATTCACGAAAAATCGAAAATTTGACTAAAAATTTCAAAAAAGAAAAGAAAATTGAAATGTAAAGAAAGAAGTAAAGTTGGAATTTTTTTAAAAAGTTTCCAGAAAAATTTTCAGAAAAACTCGAATTCGCAAAAAAATTGAATAAAAAACAGAGTTTCCCTAACTTGAATATTTACTACCCTACTTTATTCCAAAGATACAACAGAGGAATTTTTCTTTATTTTAAACTCAAAATTTTAGGAAAAGAAACGAAATATTTCTAGTACTTTCCAGATTAAAGTTCAAATTTCAAGAAAAAGTCGAAAATCTTGAAAAAACATTCAAATTAAAATTTTAAATTTTAATTTCGGTTGAAAGTTTGGGAATAACGTCATTATTTCCTAGAAAATGTGGAAATTGTGATTTTCTAATCTAATCTAATCAGAAACGAGAGAAAAAATGAGATGAAAGTTGCATGGAATTGTGTAAAATTTTAAGAAAAAAATTAAAATTTCAAAAAAAAATTCCAATCTCAAGTATAAAGTAAAAACTATTTTAGGTATAAAGGGTGTCCCCGTTTTAAATGCCTTAACTGAAACAGGTGATGGAAAAAGTAATTATAAGGAAACAGTTTCCTATGAAAATATATCCGCAAACTCTTAATGAAAAAGATACAAGGTGTTAAAATTTGAATAAAAAAAAATTTTTATTGTTTCATTTTCAAGTTTTCAGAGTTATTTAAACTAAATATTCCGGTTTTCGGTTCAGTTCCGGTTCGAAGCCCTGGTCCAAAGCTCCACAAGAATGTATGTTGTATCTTATTCGTTTATACTGAACACCGATTGTAATAAAATATTTAAAGATCCCTTTGGTGGTTCGTTATAGCCAAAGTTGACTGTAGTTGATTGGAAGCGGATTTCAGATCCTTAGAAGATATCATTTTATAAAGCACATTTATCATCCGTGTTTAACATATGGTATAGTTTCAGTTTGTAAAACATCGTACTTATTACAAAATATATTCTTTCAGGTGAAAACCATAGGCGGGCCCGAACAGTTTTCACCGTGCCATGTAATAGTTACAACTGCCCGGGCCCGTGCAGAGAAGGACTTAACTCATTCCACTACTCCATCAAGCCTCCATTCAAATCAACGCAAGACGGTATTATTAAACAGACTTTTAAAAAGGCGGAACGAAATGATCTGCTATCAAGAGATGGTTCCAGGGATGTCCTTGCAGAAGTAACTGTACAGACACCATTAACCGAGAGGTCTGTCACTCCAAATGAAACCCCATTCGAACAAAATAATGAGGTAAGCTCAGTTAACATATGCAAACTTCACATTCACATTTTGCTGAAATGTTGGTAATCTTAATAAAAACTTAAAAATGATTCATGTTCGACTGTAAAAATTTTCTTACGAAACTTCCTCATTTTTTTTTTGGTTAAACATCATGTCTTCTGGTCTTTCACTGAAAAGACATTTTCAAGAAGGTTAGAGTGTACTATAAAGTCTTGTAATTATCAAAGGCAAAAATAAAAATAAATATTTAAACTTAAAATTTTAATATGAAGTTCCAAATGTGCTCCATATGATTGTCGCAGGGGTGTTCGAGCGTTCCTAAATATTCAGCCTATTACGGCCTGCGTATGTATTATAGAGTCTAGTACGGAGCCACAGCCGCAGCAAAGAGTTTTGCAAAAGAAGTTAAATTTATAGCAACCAATCACACATCCGAAATAAATTACTCTACACAAAATGGCGACACAAATTTCAGCTAGTGTCTGACATATCTCAGAAGTTGTAGTCGTCTACTTTCTCTCGAGATATTTCATGCGATTAACTATTGTATACCATTTATAATATAGAGATATTATTCCGTATTAATAATTTGCAAATTGAATTAGACAAATTTTGATCATTTAAAGTTGCAAAGACATTTTATATCGACACCTTATATCTCAGCTAGAAGTGTCAGCAATTTTATTCAGCTATATTTCTGTCATAGTGTAAACGGGCAAGGAAGTTTAGTCTCAGATACCTAAAATTTCGGTCATGAAATAAGTCTCTAATCTAAACGCATCCTTAAAGCTTATAGATATTTAAAAGGAAATTAAAATATATCAGATTAAACTTGGAATTTTGAAAAAATATCAACACTTTCTTATTAAAATTATAACAAAATATCTATCAGCCTTTATAATTGTAGTTTTAGAAAAAACTAACTCGGAATAACGGAGTTTAAAAAATTTTGAAAAGTGGAATTTTCGAAAATAAAGCCAAAATTTCTATACAAATTCCAAATTTTAAATTTTTAAGCGAACAACTAGGAAAAAAGTAAAAATTGAACTTGAAATTTAGACAAGAAAAGTCAAATATATTAAAATGAAAACTTTTCTTGAATTTTGGAGTTTATAATCGAAATTCGTCAAAAAATAAAAATAAGAATTATGAAAAGAAACGCAAAACTTAAAAAAAAGATTTTCAAATAGTTTGAATTAATTAATGTCAAATTTTCCGCTTCTGTTTCCAAATTTCAATTTTCAACTCAAAATTTTGAACGTTGCCGTCATTCTTTGAAACTTGAAATTTTTGTACAAATTCTTAATTTTTCCCAAAGTTTTTACCTTCTCTCAAAATTACAAATTCCAACTTAAATCATTCCAAAAGTTTGCATTTTAAATTAAAAATTGATAAAAATTTCTTTTATCACTCAAAAATTATTTGGTTTGTTTTCTAGACATTAAATCTCAACCTCCGAATTTTGAAATGTTGGTTGCTTTCGAAAAATTTCTTAACATGATTTTTTGTTACATTTGGAGACAAAATTTTAAATAATTTTTGAATTTAAAGTTGAAATTCTTATATTTTATAAAATTTCAACTTTAAATTTGAAATATTTGGGAATTTTTATTACTTTTTATTTAATTTTTAATTTTATCTCCAACTTTTGTTCTTGAAATTTTCAATTTAAAAATATTCATTAAAATACTCCTAAAATTTTGACTTTAAACATAAAACATTGCCTTTTTTTAATTTCAGCTTTTTGACAACTCTGCAATATTACAACACGATTTTCATTCCTCTAATTTTTATTTTTGTAAAACCTTTATAATATAAAAAATAACATCCATATAAATCAATAGCAATTAACATCTTTGGCGAATTTTAAGTTAAATCTAGAGACTATGCAGTTTTAGTTTCATTAAAATATTGATCACTGTATAATGTACTTTATAAAACTTTACGAATTTGCATGTTTATTGTTATCTTCATTTAATTTACTAGGAAATAAAAGCCGCTCACAAAACTCCTTAAAATATATTCTATACTCAATCTTGTCTTCCGACTTCTATCTTTTCCATTTCTTTTATCTTCCTTGTTTTTGTAGTTGAAAGAGGTCAAATCTCCTGTGAGCTCATTTATTTTGAACGTAAACGAAATCTTGCAATTCGAGAGAATATTTTTTGGTAACTTGGTAACTACGATTCCCTTAAATCAATAAAAAGTTTGATGTACCCTTCTTTGTGTAGGTTTAAAATGAGATTTTAATAAAAACAATTAATTATTCAAATAATATTAATAATAATCTAAACTTTATAATTCTTCCCCTTGACTTGATATTAAGAATCTTATATTGACTTTATAATTACAAGATATGAGAGAGATCTTATTGTGTACACGGTTAGTATTTTAGTAAACACTTTGCAATTTTTTTGAGCCATAAATAATTTATCAGTGATAATAAATTAATAATATTTGTAACTTTAATATCATTGTTCATATTTTTAAGGATTAACTTTTCAATCAACTCAAGTAGAAGGGTCGTCTAAGAGTATTTACATTAACTACTAGAATCATCTCTGGATGACTTATAGAGATTATAGCCCCTAACTTTCACTAAATCTGGATATATTTATTTTGTGGAAGTGCTTTAAGCTCATCTTCTATAAACAACAACTAATAAGGATTATCAGTTCGGCCAAAAATCAATTAATCAAATAAAAAGAAAGCAATCTTTAATATCTCAAATGCTTTAATGCAGTGGAATCAATTAAATTGAATGACCCAATTCAAAATTATACAACACTAACATTATTTATCATTAGCAAAATACGGATAGCATTTAAAATTTTGGCACTTTGGTGAAATTCAATTTCGTTCAACCAAAAGATAAAGATTATCCTCTGCGGGTAGGTTTAACGAAGCAATCTGCCCAATGGAAGCTGACACTTGCCATTGTAGAATCGAAGCTTTTGTATTTCAAGATGGAAAACGGCCGAACGATAGCATTAGATGACAAAGAGACTGCCAACGTTTAGGACAGCACACAAATTAAGTTGGGCAACTTGGAGAGTAATTCGTCACGATGAAAATATTTAACCCTAGTCGAAAACGTTGCGTTTTTTCAATTATAAACTAAACACACGGACATTTTATAACCATTTGTGGGATCCCCCATAAACATTATTGATATTTTCGATCAGCATCATTTTCAAACATTCAAATCCTTTACTCTAGTTATTTTTATGTAAGAGCAAAGCTCGTGTTGCATCGAGCAACCGTAGTGATCGAACAACCATAATAATCCTTCTTTCAATATTTTGCTTTTGTTTATATTTCATCACAACGGAGATCAAGTCTGGATATTTCCGCTTTATCTGCACAGTTCCAGATTTTTTTACTCGCAGTGTATATATCTAAAAAGGAAAATTTTTAGAATCGTATTAAAAATTGCGAGAGTCATGACTTTGACACCGAACCTTTTCAGTTCAATAAAAAGGGGGATAAAACGCAACAGCAACAACTTACTTTTCTCCTCTAAGTATTGAAAATGGAACACCCGGTGTATATGCTACTTGCATTTGTAGAATAAAAAGCAAAAATAAAACTTATTTCCAAACCCCTCATGACCTTATTTAAGCCGACATGGCAGAAATTGCTCTATCTTGCACAGTGTTATTAGTTTCAAAGAGATATAACAAACATGTGACTTTATTTCATTAAAAGTTCTCATGTGAAACTTTAACTCTCTCGTCGTATTGGCAGAAAAATCAGAAATTGATAGCCTTCTAAAAGACGAACATGACGATATTAATGCCTTAAATAAAATTTAAAAGCTTCCTAACCGGGGTTCTAAAAGGATATCATGTGCGATTTGGGATTTTATGTGAACTGGATTTCTAAGCATGCTTTTCATTGTTTGCATGGCCACATTTTCTTTGCTGTATATTTTCCTCTGTTTGATGGGAACAAAAGTTTTGGGAACGTATAAATTTATTTGTCTGATTTCAGAGACAAATAAAGGAGGTAAAGAGCGAAACTTTCCTTTCAGAACTCTAAATGTCAATGTGTTTTTTTATTTGCTTTCCCATATGTTTATTTCAGGCACCTTTTCTGTTTCTTTTACATAATATAGAGTGACAAGTACGTTAAATAATATTTGTTTTGGAATTTTAATAAACTTTATTTTTTTAAGTTTAATCCACTTTCAAAGGGTAACCCGATTATACCTTCAAAGCACTGCGAGTAGTATAAGGAAAGAAGGATAGATGGCGATGAAGCGCCTTCTTAAACAAGGATAGGTTATAATTTTTGAGAAAAATTCCTTTCGGTAATGAGTTCCATAGCTTGGAAGTTCTATAGAAAAAAGAGTCTCCGTAGACAGAAGTTCTCACTGTGTCAAACTGGACCGCACAGGAATTTGCTGTCTCCGACTGTCTTGTATGCCTCAAGAATCTTAACCTTGGGAGGATCAATCCTATTAGTTCCTGCGAGCATCTTCCATGATAGTACTTGTAGAAAAGAGACAAGTCACCAACCATCCGCCTGTGCTCTAGTGTTTCGAGAGAATCGGTTAAACTCTCGTCATCAATTAGGCGAATCGCTCTTCTTTGAATTGAATACAAAATAGCTAAAGTGTGCTTTGGGCCTGTACTCCAAACATGAGAACAGTATTTTAGTGTTAGCCTAACTTGAGCTTTGTATAGTGTGAGTAGCTGATGGGATCTGAAGTACTTTTTAGCTCAAAAAGAAAGCCTAGCTTCTGAGAGGCGGATTTGGCAATGGCGCGCAACGTTCCAAGAGAAGTTAATGCTCGCATTCACTCCTAGGAGAGACAGATTAGATCCCATCGGGAGGATTGTACCATCCATTAGTATTTGTTTCATTATCCCTTGATGTTTTCTTAGAGAAAATCGCGGCCTGAGTTTTTAGAGCGTTGAAGTCGACTAGATTTGCCTTACCCAATTTCAAAATGATTTCGAAATCCCGATTAATCATCGGTATCTGCTGTTCCCTTAGTCGATCTGAAGCAACGGTGGATAATGAATAATTATATAAACATTTTTTTTAGTTTACTCACTTGGGCTAATCTATTTTCTGTACATAACCTTGCTGCTGAATGGATGCATCATATTAATATGGACAAATGACAACATTAGCAATTAAGACGTCTTTTACCACGTGCAAATTAGACTACTAACATTCTCAACGTGAACGCAATATTAAAATAGCAACTTCAGTCGAAAACATTTCCATAATAAAGTTTTAGTTTAAAATCGGTTGCGGTCTAATAATAACATAACTTAACTTGTTAAAAACATATTGAATGTAGTTTAGTATCTTTAGGAAATGAGGCTAAGAAGATGGTTACTATTAAAATAAATTTAGAAGAAAATCAGTTGGTACGTATCTATGTTGTCCTCAAGTATTCTCCGCAAAAGTAAAGATATTGAACACTTGAGCAGTTGAAGTAAAACCTTTGCTTTGGAGGCTACACAAAAATTTAGTTTTTTCATATACTTTATTATCTCCATTTAATTATAATTACTTTGGAATAAATTAGGAGGCTTGCCTAAATGGTTTATAAATTTATTATACATATTTGGAATCAGAAGAATATGAGAACTTCGAAAAAGCAATAATATACCGTTCCATTACAAAACGAACCTTCATAGAATTCCGCTATTTTGCGCCTGTCTTTTTTTGGTTTGGTTGACAGATTTTAAGAAGATTAGGGGGTGGTAAATTATACGAAAAAAACCCTGCACATATGCTTAACAAGACAGTCGTTGACTTGGTTCGATATCTGCTTAGTTAATCACAACGTAATAATTTTACAAACTATTACAAAGAACCGTAGAATTTAAGATGTGAACAAAATCTTTCTGCTTGGGAGCCTTTCGTTACATTATGTCTACATTTTTAGATTACATGTCGAGATTCGTTGCGAAGTGCCCGAGATGTTATTAAAAAAAGAAAACGACCGATATGTTATAAAGTTCTTTCGAAAGTGATTGTAGAAGCGTCACATGATATATCGAATAACTGGATGCCTTCTTATTAAATTATATTGCTGTTTTTATAACTCCATCAAACATTTTCGGCTCTATTTCAATCGCTGTTATGAAACTATCGTAAACTCAAGGTTTTATAGTTGGTTTCTATATGTGACTCGAGAAGCCTAAAAAATGATAAAGTAATATTCTTACTATGTGACTATTTTGCAAATTACTATTAGGCAAATATGCTATTACTATTCTATTATTCTAATATATGTTACAACATATACAGGGTGCCTCAGTCATTATGTCACTAATTATTTAGTCACAATTTTATTATTTCTAATTTTAATGTTTAAACATTTGCATATAAGGACATAGTTACTTTTTCAATTGGGTCATTAATTTATTTTTTTTATAAGTTAAATGTAGAACATGTAAACACATTAAAAAAAACGAAATAACACCCAAATAATAACATATTTTTAACCATTACTATATTAGAAAAATTAAATCATTTTGAGGTGAAATCAGTAGATCTACTTACCATGCGTAAAACGAAACCAATCCTGGTATTCTAGATTTCAGACGTATTGTGGAATTTTCATAGTTTTAGTTTTCTTGTATTTATTGTTAATTAAGTTTATGAATGGTAAACTTAAGGTAAACTTTATTAAAGCAAGAACTTCCTTTAATTATATCCGGCTTACTAGTTTCTCAGTAAATTTGTTAATTCAACTTAATCTATTCATACTCCTCTCACTATTTCATTGTTTCGAAGTACAAAACAATTTTGCCTGAATTTTTGCACATAGAACTTTTATTGTTGTCTTTTATTTATGAAACTTTGGTTAATTTTTATCAGATATGTGCCCACCGACGATGCTGAAAAAAGAAACTTGGTAAAATAATATCTGATAATCGTGCGCATTCGCTTAACAAACCGGTACAAATAAATCCAAAATATAGTCAACTTCTAATAATAGTTATCTGTAGGCAAATTTTCCAAAATACAGATTTTTGGGATAAGGTATCATTTGTCCTCACGCTATTTGCTTTTAAAAAAATGCAACGATGGAAAAAGTTCTGGTAGTTAAAATGATCAAATAGGAGGAGAAAACTACCATCTAGTGTGTCGCCTCCACTAAGATTCTAGGAAATGATTTTTTCTTAAGTCCAATCCACTCGCTAAGCGGAATCCTGTTATGCCTTCGATGAAATGTTAGTAGGATACGGAAACAAGGATAGATGGCGATGAACCGCTTTTTTAAAAATTCGCTAACGAATTCCCATAGCTTGGAAGTTCTCCGTAGACCCAAGTCCTCACTGTGTAAAGCTGTACCGCACAGGAATTAGCTGTCTGCAACTGTCTTGTATGCCTTAAAAACCTTGCCCTTGGGGGGATCAATCCTATTAGTTCCTGTGAGTATCTTCACTGAAAGTATTTATAGAAAAGACAAGTCGCCAACCATCCGTCTGTGCTACAGTGTTTCGGAAGAATCGGTCAAACACTCGTCATCAATTGGGCGAATTGAATCCAAAAGAGCCAAAGTGTGCTTTGGGGCTGAACTCCAAGCATGAGAACAGTATGCTAGTGTTGGCCTAGCTTGAGTTTTGTATAGAGTGAGCGGCTAATGAGATGTAAAGTACTTTTTAGGTCTAAAAAGAAAGCCTAGCTTCTGAGACCTAAAGAGATCTGCCATTGAGAAAACTGGATGTCAAATGACAGAGTCCAGGAAGAAGAGCTTAAGATATTAATTTTGCGAGAAGAAATTGGTGCCAGACTCTGTCGAAGAATTTTGAGATATTCAATGCGACAATCCTAGCCTCATCGTGTTTTCCCATAACTAAGTTCCAGACATGAGTAACATATGCGAGGAGATCACCAGTTGTCCGATGTTGTCTGAAAACGTATTGCCTGTCCGAGGTAATTCTATTCTCCTCCAGACATTTGAGAATGTCAACATTGATAACCTTCTCCATCACTTCAGCAAATAACAAGTCTAGTTGATCAGCCTTTTCCTTGGAAGTTGTCGCAATATTATTGTTGTCATCGAGTAAAGATGAAAAATTTAAAGATGTAAAATTCTTTCAAATCGTCTTTGCAAATCCCCAAAAGGGCCTGGAGCCGTTTGGACACTCGACAAGTCTCTGGCGCACTTTATGAACAAGATCACTTTTTGCCTCGTCAATAATTTGAATACAAAAATTTCGTGCATCTACAAAGGTAGTCCGAGTCCCAACTAAAGGATTACTTCGCCAACGACGGTATGCGTGATTCTTGTAGAAGACAACCTGAGCACATTTTTTGATGAATCATGATTTACTGGAGGAAGACTTCTTTTGAAAATGGGGAATTGAGGATTCCATACCAAGCAGGATAGTTTCAGTGATGGATTTGGCGACTATGGAAGGGTTGTCTGAGTTAAAGGAGAATTCGTGCGATGGAGAAAGTCTCTTAATACTTCCCAGTTTGCAGATTTATAGTACCAAATTTTACGGGGCTATGTCTGAAAAGGAGGTGGTATATGAAGTGAACGAGAGTGCGTTCCTCAACCAAATGCTTCTGCCGCCCTTCCCGCATCGTTAGTTCGAGAAGAAAGCCAAGGAATGTTGTGTGTGCATGTTAAAGTCACCAAAAAAGACAACCTCGCCGTTTAGATAATTCACCTGTAGGTGATCGAAGGTTACGGAGAGATAAGAAAAGAGCTGTCTGAATGAGGGATCGTTTGGACAAATGAATATTACTTTGCTTTTGGAGCCAATCTTCAGCCAAATCACATCATGATGAGTAGATTCCCCTCTTAGGTCGAAAATTTGTGTGCAAGTCGTATTAGGGCAAACCAAATGGACCGTATTGATGGATTGAGAGACTCGGGTTTCTGAAGGTGTTGATGAACCTAGTTTAGATTTAAGTTTAATCCGAATGTTACAGAACTGAATTTTGAATGAATTATTATTTGAAAGAGATTTGGCCCATGGCATATTAGTATTTTCCATCGATTTTGGATTTTCTTACACATCCTTCATCCGGATATCCGAACAGGAGGGTAGTTTACGTCTGGATTTCTTTGCGCGAAGAGAGTCCATCATCATTATTTTTAATAATTACGAAGAAGAAGTCAAATAATGTCAAAAAATAAACTAAGAAAAACGACAGAATGAGAAAAAGAAGAATAAGAGGAACCAAATCACCTGCCAGAGACGGAAACATGATTATTTCACCTCCTCAAAGTGACACTTGGGGTATACTACCTGTGATGCGTGTAAACTCCAGCCTACCATCTACCAAATAGGTCTTATAGCCTAAATATACATTTGAAATTTCAACTCGATCGAACTATTAAATAAATTATTTTATTTCTCAACAACTTTAAAGGCCTATAACTTTTTATTTAACTTTTTTTCGTAAATCGTCTTTATTTGAGGTCGTAGGTTTACTGTCAATTGTTGTCGGTGAAATTCGCACATACCTTATATTTAACAATTTCGATTCAGTTAATTTTCTTATGGGAAGAAATGCTTAGGACTTGTAAGTCATCAAAGTAACAGCATTCATATTTTTAACTAGGATTACTTTAAGTAAGATTACTGCATATATCCAGCTTCTGCTTTATACATTTCTAAATTTACATTTTTAAGTTTTAATAGCAAATGCAACAAAAGTATCAACAAATTTTTACTTTAGCAAAGGCGTCGTGGTATCATAGAGTAGGTATCATAAAGGTATCATAAATCAATCCAAGCAAGGAATAAAACATCAAATTGCTGCCCCTGAAAAGATTTTCTCATTTTCCGTGAAGACCCTTTTCAAATTTACAACAAAACAAAACCGATTACGGATAACTCTACTTTCCATGCATTAAAGCTTTCCCTTAACAAAAAGGTCAAACTGTGCACTGTTTTTAGAAGCTGATTATAAATTACAATGGATATCAAATAATTACCAATTATTTCTTTACTACAATTCAAGACAACCGACATCAATCTAAATCGTTAATATTGGTACTCCGTGAGTTCACTAGTGATTTAAGCTATCATAAAAAGCTTATGTGATTAGGTTTTGACTGCTTTTGACTGCTTTTGACTATTTTAAAACTTTTTCTTTTGTTTCTATTTGTGCTTAATAGGTTTGTACATTTAAATATTAAAAAATGGTAGTAAACAACTGCTTAAATCGTGCACAGTTCTTTGAGTCATTTTCGATACAATTTTTACTAACGCTTCGATTATTTTATCCCCTAATTCGTCTAAATTATGAATAACATCCGTACTGTAAACATATTATTTTAAATTATCGCCAGTGACAGTAGTGCAATGGATTTAAATCGGGCGCTCGGGCATACAAGTTCAAAAGATCACAACATGTAGGTCCACTTATTTGAATACTTCCTGTTTAATATTCCTCGTAGGCGCCATGGATAACGTGGTTGGTAGTGAAGCATTATCTAGTTAAAATCACAATTACGTTGCAATAATCTCACTATCATAATTTAATTTGTTTTCGGCCAAAGGCGGATCCAGAATTTTTTTCAGAAGGGAGATACAAAGGCCAAAAATGGAAGAGGTGCTATCATAAGCTTTGTGGTTTTCTTAGTTTTCGTATCTTCGTATCGCCTTGAATCCACACATGTTTCAGCGCCTACATAGAAACTTCAATAGACTCTAACTCGAAAACGGCGGGAAACTCGACATAATGATATTGAGGTTTTTATCTCAGAATGTTATATAAAATCTGTAATTACAAGCTCCTCAAAAAAATTTGGGACACTTGTAAAAACAGTAAGACCCTGTTTAACGCTGCTCCATTTAGCGCTGCTTCGGTTTAAGGCTTTTTATTGGAATAGTGAGATTCTCTGAATATTGCACGCACCATTGGGCTTCCCTAAATCCAAAGTACATACAACATACATATATCGAGTGTAACAAGATCATAGTACACCCCCGATGTTTTCTTTATTTATGAAGATAAAATGTTCAAACTTGTTACAGTTGTACTTATGAAATGTCAAATTTTGACCTAAAAATAACATTCCTGCTGCTGTCACTTTCGCTAAAACTGATACTAACGTTTGACTTTTAAATGGAACACCCTGTATATTATCGAATAATCGAAAAATTTTTGCTCCCATTTTATTTTTCCACCTAGGTCATGATTCATTCCAATTGATTCTAACCGACCACATTAACGCTGCAAAAGTTAAAAATTTAGGAAGCGTAAATTTTTTTAATCTGTTTTTCACAGCTATCTTATGTTCTTATTGAATAAATCTTCAAATAAATTGAAACCAAATATTATGAATTTTTTTTGCTGTAATTTAAGATCTATTGATTTCACAGCAAAAATCAAAATATGGTTAGATTCGCCATTAACTATACTAGTGATTCTGAACTAGAGCAAATAAAACTTTCAAAATTTCTAAAGACCAGTTTAGCCACTATAACAGAAATTATGAACCTATTAATTCAAAATGAGGCAGATTTTGATAGGAGTCCAAAGGCAAGACGGTGTGCCATGGATGCCTTGCCCACATATTAACAACTTCTTATAGAGCGCAAAAGAAAAATACAAATAACAAAAAAGCGGAAAATTGGAAATGCAGAATAATCCGAATAATTTAAACATGAATGGTGACTTACTTTTTACAGCCGTTTTCACCTAACACCATCATTTACATTAAGAAATGGCCTCGTTTAACGCCTTTCGTATAACGCTTTTCTTGGTTGGGACGTAACCCCCGAGTTAAGGGGGGTTTTACTGTACTATAAATGTTTTGCCTAAACATTACATAAAAATCTATTAAATTACAATTAAACATGCTGAATTTTTAAATAATCGAAAAAAATAATAATAATAAACATTGAATTAATAAACAAAAAATTATGACAATCACGATTTCTAATTTCAACGTAACTATATAGCTGAAAGATAGTTATCCGTCTTTCAAAATAATGAATGTAATGTACCGTTAAATTATATTGTATCAGTTTGGATATGTTTTCTTGCTTCTAGGACAATACATCTCAAAATCGAATCCTTTCGGCTGTGAGAGGTCGGCTGCGTCAAGTAGTAGCATCCCTTCAAGCAGCTATAAGATTTCGAAGGTTTTCTCGGAGAGAATCTCATCCCCCCGAATGGTTCATAGATAAGAGCCATCAAGATGATAACGTTGATATCGGAGACCCTCCCACCTGCTGCGGACATAAAATTATAATTGATCCTGCGTTGCCTTACTATTATTCCGTAAGTCTTTACAAACTTTTTTCGTTTCGGTTGCTCTGGATAAGTCTAGGGTAAAAAATTAAGTTAACTCGCTTATTAATTTCATGACTGATACATGTCACCTTTTTGCAGTATAGTCTACATTGTAGACTCTACAATATTAAAGCAAACCCTACGTAATATATCAGCCATCCCTTTGTTTAGTTTGAAATTTCATTAGGGAATGTAAAAACTCGAATCTTTTTTTATTATCATTTCGATTTCGTATACATATGGGGGTATTTTAGAAATGCTGTTATATCTCACTCATTTAAATATATCGATTGCAGAATACCAGCATCGACATTGTATGCAATTAAGAAATAAATTGCTTCAGCGTATTCATAATAACCGACATGAGTGATGTGCTGTACGTTAAATTAATTGGTCGTTTTTTAATGCAGTGGTTAATGGTGGTCTCCGTTGCTGTCCTGTACAATGTGATCTTCGTACTTGGTAGAGCTGTATTCTGGGAGCTAAATAATTCATTGCCCGCTCTATGGTGGACACTGGATTATGCCTGTGATGCCATCTACATTCTAGATATCTTAGTTCATGCACACGAGGGTAAGCTACATACATACAGTTATTATTGAAGTGAAAACTTCTTTAGGCGCGTTGGAAGATTTTAGATTAGGGTTTCGCATTACTATCACGCTAATTTGTGTTACCAACATGCTTCTATGTTAATAGTGCTATGTAGCTATAAGTAAGACGTATAATAGAATTAAAAAACGCGTTGCCGACAGCGGGGGTTGAACCCGCAACTTATCAGACCTATGAAGCAAAATCTACTGCCTTAATTACTTAGCTATTCGACCTTTGACAAGAATATTAATTTTAACCACATTTACAATATACCGGCAGTAATCGGAGTAAAAAGTTTTGCATACAGCGAGACGCTACCACCACTGCTAATCATCTGGCTTGACTGCAGGGAGGTATTATATTATTAATGCACATCTGTTTTCCTAACTTGCGGAATGAATTATTGAAATTCCGTAATATACAGGGTGTTTCATAATTGCATGCTGAACCGGCAGGGGGATATTCCTTGGGCAATTTTAAGACAAAATTTTCATATTAACATATGTCCGGAAACGCTTCATTTTCGATATACAGGGCGGTAAAAATTGAAGAAAAAATCGTTTTTTCTTCAATATTTCTGAGACTGGTTTAGATATTTTTTTGATATTCAGTACACGATATCTGGGTATAAAAGCAAATATTTTGACAAAAAAACATTTGTTCTGATTCCACCAGTGCCGTTCCCACAAACAGGTCGATACACATTTTTGAAAAAAAAATGTGACGCCAATGCTATTTTTCAAAATAAGAATTATTTTCCTAGTGTTTGTTGTGCTCTTGACTTTTTGTCCTATGACGGACAGTTTCCGAATTAAAAAATAAAAATCATTTACTTGCTATGCCGCTGTGGTAGATTAATTTATTAATGAAAATCTAGTAGGCCACTGAGATTTAGTCTTGTGTTTACAACCAAGTGTCAAATTTTTCACTTCAATACTTTATCTAAATGTGAGTGATTGATAAGTATAAGAAAATATGTTTGAGAATGCTGAGTTTGCCGATATTCATTACATGTACGGTCTTGCGGATGGAAATGCTTTTGAAGCCAGGCGACTGTATGCAGAGCGTTTTCCGCAAAGAATTGTGCCAGATACAAGAACTTTTTCAAGCGTTCATAGAAGATACGCGAGAAGGGATGTTTTAAACCCGATCATCACTTAAAAGGGGCACAAAGAACCGCAGGAACAGAAGAAACTGAAATAGCTGTTCTTAATTCAGTTGAGCAAAATCCCGAAATAAGCACAAGGAAAATTGCTAGTAATTTAAATATCTCCCATATTTTAGTCTGGAGGATACTTCACGATTTTTTGTTATACCCTTACCATATTCAACGGGTTCAGGCCTTACTGCCTCGGGATTTACCATTTCGTATAAATTTCTGCCAATGGTTTATTCAAAAAATTGTTGAAAATTCACTACTTGACAGAGAAGTATTATTTACTGATGAAGCCAGTTTTTCCCGAAATGCAATTAGAAACTTCCACAACAATCACTTTTGGGCTGAAGAGAACCCGCCTGCCATGGTCGAAGTCAATCACCAAGAACAATTCTCGGTAAATGTGTGGGCAGGAATTGTTGACGACTATTTAATTGGACCCTTTTTTCTGCCAAGAAGATTAAATGGAGAAAATTATCGTCACTTTCTTGAAAATGATTTACCAGTGCTGTTAGAAGATGTCCCCGTTTTAATCCGAAATCGAATGTGGATTATGCACGATGGTGCCCCTGCGCATTTTAGTGTTTTGGCATGTGCATATTTGGACCAAAATTACAATAATCGCTGGATAGGCAGAGCAGGAACAGAATTATGGCCGCCTAGATCCCCTGACCTGAACAGTCTAGATTATTTTTTATGGGGCTATCTTAAAACCTTAGTTTATAGCACCCCAATCCAAACTGAAGAAGAACTGAGAAATCGCATAACAGATTCCATAACAACACTATAAGAAATACGCCAGGAATTATTCAACGAGTATGCGAATCTATGAGAAGAAGAGTTGAGGCGTGCCTACTTGCAGGTGGTGGACATTTTCAACACCTGATATGATTTAATTAATTTCATTGTTAAGATTTCATTAATAAATTAATCTACCATAGCGGCATAGCAAGTAAATGATTTTTATTTTATAATTCGGAAACCGGCCGTCGTAGGACAAAAAGTCAGGAGCTCATTTTTGATAGAAACACAACAAAGACTAGGAAAATAATTCTTATTTTGAAAAATAGCATTGGCGTCACATTTTTTTTTTCAAAAATGTGTATCGACCTGTTTGTGGGAACGCCACTGGTGGAATCAGAACAAATGTTTTTTTTGTCAAAATACTTGCTTTTATACCCAGATATCGTGTACTGAATATCAAAAAAATATCTAAACCAGTCTCAGAAATATTGAAGAAAAACCGATTTTTTCTTCAATTTTTACCGCCCTGTATATCGAAAATGAAGCATTTCCGGACCTATGTTAATATAAAAATTTTGTCTTAAAATTGCCCAAGGAATATCCGCCTGCCGGTTCAACATGCAATTATGAAACACCCTGTATATACATTCAGATTACGATTGTTCAAAACGGTAACGCTAGGAATCTTCATATTTTACATTACAGATCTTTTACTTTTGCAGGTGTTTAGGGAACATTGTTAATAACATTTGGCAGAAATTCAAAAGAAATATATAGAAAAACACCTTTTATTTCTCAAAACTTGGAGCTTTATTTCAAAATTTGCCTTTTTCTCGTAAATTCGACTTTTTTAACTCTTCTCTCTATTCGTCTTTTTTTAACTATGTATTTAGTTTTTTTCCCTAAATCTTCCTCTCTTCTCAAAAGTCGACAATCTGTAAAAATGTTTCCTTCTTTTAATTCGACTTATACTGGAAGATTCGATTTATTTCTCAAAAGCTCATCTTTTGTCGATTTCGTAATAAAAAAAGTAAAAATTTAAAGTAATAATTTGAAGATGTTAAATAAAATAGTTTTTGAAGATTTCGATCTTTTTCTCAAATTTTCTTTTTTCGAAATTTAGGTCTATTCTTAAATTTGACTTTTTTCCAAAATTATATTTTTTTTAACTTTGTTCTAAATTGCGACTTTTTTCTCGAAATGTCTGTTCTTTTTAAATTACGTTCCTTTTACAAATTTTTCCATTACCCTAAATTATTGACTTTTACTGAATATTTAAACTTTTATTTATATTCTGGAAATTTCGACCTGTTTCGCGAAATTAGGTGTTTTTCGAAATTCCAACTTTTAACTGAAAATTCGACATTTTATTATGTTTCTGCATGCTGCGATTTTATCGACGAAATTCACCCATTTTCAGAATATTTGACTTTATGTAGGAATTTGATTTTGTTTTTAAAATTTGACTTTCTCTTGGAAATTTTGATGTTTTTTTTAAGCTCAACACTTTTCTAGAAACTGAAAGTTTTATCCTCATTCCTTTTTATTTAGAAATTATTTTACCAATTTTCTCAAAATTCGAATTTTTCTGAAAATTTAAAGTTTTTTTTATTCGTCTTGTTCTCGACATTTCAAATTTATTCTCAAAATTTAACTTCCTCTGGAAAATAGCAAATTATTCATTTTCTTCTTCTCTGAAAAACTTCAACTTTTTAAAGTTCGAGAATTTTTTCTAAGCTTTGAGTTTTTACAATTTTTTTGTTGAGATTTACAATTTGTCACAAAATTCAAATTTGTCTAAAACTTTTTGGTTTTTAAATTTGTTCTGGGATTCAATCTGTTGTCAAAATTCGACCTTTTTTTTTAAATTTTTCTTTTTTGGGAATTTTTCACAAATTCATATTTTTCGAAATCTCTTTTTTTCAAAATTCAGATTTTTCCGGAAATATCAACTTTTATTTTGAACGAAATTCATCTGTTTTCAAATCTCAAAATTTGATTTTTTTCTTAAAATTTGACTTTCTCCGGAAAATTATGACATTTTTTTAAAGTTTAACACTTCTCGAAATTGGAAGTCTTTTCAACATTACCCTCCCTTTCGAAATTATTTTGTCAATTTTCTCAAAATTCGATTTATCTGAAAATTTGGAGTTTTTTTAATTCGTCTTGTTTTCGAAATTTCAAATTTATTCTCAAAATTTAATTTTCTCTGGAAAATTGCAAATTTTTATCGAAATTTGGAACTTTTCCTAAAATGTTGACTTTTTCCTTTAAATTTTTCCCAAAATTTGACTTTTTTCTACTTCTCTGAAAAACTTCGACGTTTTTAAAGTCCAACACTTTTTTAAGTTTTGAGTTTATTTTTATAACATCTCTTTTATCTAAAAATTTCAAGTTTTTTAAATTTGTTTTGGGTTTCAATCTATTGCGGAAATTCGACATTCATTTTTTCTAAAATTTTGCCCTTATTTAAGAACTTTGGACAAATTCATTTTTTTAAATCACTTTTTCCAATTTTTTTCTAAATCTTTTCCTTTTTTCTCAAAATTTGGCTTTTTCTGGGAAATTCTGATGTTTTTAAAGTTAAAAACTTTTCTCAAAATTTCCTTGAAATTTTCTCTTGAAATTATTTTACAAATGTTCTCAAAATTCGAATTTATCTGAAAATTTAAATTTTTTTAAATCGTCTTGTTCTCAAAATTTCAAATTTATTCTCAAATTTAAACTTTCTCTGAAAAATTGTAAGTTTTTTGTCAAAAGGTCGAGCTTTTCTTAAAATTTTGACTTTTTCCTTGAAATTTTTCCTAAAATTTGACTTTTTTCTTCTTCTCTGAAAAGCTTTAACTTTCTTAAATGTGAACAATTTTTTTTAAGCTTTCAATTACAATTTCTCTTTTCGAAATTTTGCAATTTTTCGAAAAATTCAAAATTGTCTAATAATTTCAGGTTTTTAAATTTGTTTCGAGTTTCAATTTATTGCCGAAATTCGATGTTTTTTTTGCCTTTTTTTGAGAACTTTCGGTAAATTCATTATTTTCGAAATTTCTCCCTTTTTCCGAATTAAATAAATTGATTTTTTTTAATCTCTTCATTTTTCCCATTTTTTTTTCGAAATCTCTTCCTTTTTCTCAAAATTTGGCTTTTTCTGGAAAATTTTGACCTTTTTTTAAAGTTCAACACTTCTCGAAATTTTCTTTCGAAATTATTTTACCAATTTTCTCAATATTTTTTCAATATGAAAATTTGGACTTTTTTTTTAATTCGTCCTGGTCTCAAAATTGCAAATTTATTTTCAAAATTTAGCTTTCTCTGGAAAATTACAATTTTTTATCGAAATTTCGAGTTGTTCTAAACTTTTTGCATGAAATTCTTCCTAAAATTAAGGTTTTTTCTTCTTTACTGAAACACTTCGACTTTTTTAGAGATCGACAGTTTTTTCCAAGGTTCCAGTTAATTTTTACAATTTCTCTTTTTAAAATTTCACTATATTTCAAAAATTCAAAATTGTCTAAAAATTTCAGGTTTTTAATTTGTCCTGGGTTTCAATCCATTGGCGAAATTTCGCGTTTTTTTTCTAAAATTATGCCTTTTATTGAAAATTTTTAATAAATTCCTTTTTCTCAATTTTTTCGAAGTCTGCTCCTTTTTCTCAATTTTTTCGAAGTCTTTGTCTCAATTTTTTCGAAATCTCTTTTTCTCAAAATTCGGCTTTTTCTGGAAATTTCAGCTTTTATTTCGAACTTTGATATTTGCCGTTTTTGCAAATTTAGATTTTTTTCCTCACAAAAAGTAATTCACCTTTTTTTCACGAAATGTCAAGGTTTTAAAAAATTTACAAATAAAAAAGTAAAAATCACGAGAAAAATAATTTTTAGAAATTTTCACTCCCCAAGTTGGTCTTTTTCTAGAAGTTTAAAATTTTACGTGTTTTTTTTTCAAAATGTTAATACAAATCAATCGAAAATTTTGGAAAAATACTTCTTGAAATCATAACTTTTTGTCAAAATTTAAGTAAAACGTAAAAATTCCTAGAAAAGTATTTTTTGAAATTTCAACCTCTGTTGGTCACTTGTTTAATAAGTTTCTGAGTGTCTGTGCGCTTTATCTTTTATTTTTTAGGGGAATATAAAAAGCCTCAATTCACTTTTAAAAGAGCCGCTTGCGGCTCGCGAGGCGCAGTTTGCCGACCCCCGGCCCTGGTGCATGAATAAACTTCATACTGTGGGTTAAAAGAAAAGTCCACTTAATTTATATCAAGCGTCTATAGAGTTTGATATTTTTTAGTGAAATGAAAACTTCATTAGGAGTGTTGGGCAATTTTTGATAGGGCAAAAACTTATAGTTTTGCGTCACCATTTAACTCCTTTATTAGTCACTTTTAGAAAACAAATTATGTAAAAAGGTGACCTCAATTTATCCTGAAAATATAAAAAGAAAATTTTGATTTAGCCAGTATTTCCTAAATATGGTAAACCAGAACGCTCATTTCAATCACAAATTTTTCGGAGATTTTTATAAATTAGACTTTCTCAATTTCTAGTGCTACGTAACAAATTTCGCATAGGTTTAAAAAGCTTCATGTGTTCTTAAAAATTCTAAAAGTTATGGAAGAGCTAATTATACTGCACAGGATTAGATTTAAAACAACCCTTCTAATAAACTATCTTGTACAGATGCGTCCTGGGAGTGGTTTTCAATGTTATGTCCTAATTGGTTTTTATTTCGGTTTTCTACAGGAGGGTAGGGTATTGAAATTTCTAAGCATTGCGTAAGTGCAAATATGTAATACTCTGATTAAAAATCCTACTTGTTAATTACCTACCATTTTTAAGACACGCTTATATTGCTTATATAAAACACCTGTTCTACAGAATAACGAAAATAACATGTTCTCCTTTACGGTGCCATTACTATTACTTGATGATCAAGCTTTTGTTTACTGATAAGTATTGCATTTAGTAATTAAAACTCGTGGGTAGCTTTTCACAAAGTAGGCTTTGCACGCTTAAACTAATTAATTTCCAACCTGTTTATCGAACTTATTTCCTCTCTCAAAGCAATCTCCAGCTAGAAAAACACTGAAACGGGTAACTATATAAAAATGGTGTGATTGCTGAAACTGAATTGATTAAATCCTTCTGCGGTTACCGTTTTATTCTAGACACATTTAATTCTCCTTGAATCCAAGGTTTATCGTGTTGGCAATTTAATCCTTTTTCAATTAATTTTTCATATTTAAAAATCGGAGCACTTTGCGAATATCAATGATAGTTTAGCATCCTGGCATAACAAACCAAGTTGTATATTAGTATATATGGTGCCACTGGGTAACGAAACAAATATTGACCAATTGGGGCGGATAATAACGTATTTCTTTCAAATTTATGAATCCATAATCTCATAAATTGTTTCACTTCGACATGACGTTATAGCTTAACAAACAGTATCGGTAAACGGCACACCTCAACGCGTACGTCATCCTGCTCAAATTTATGGTAATTATGAAAACACATATAAGAGTACTTCAAACATTAAACTCTCAAAGACCAGTAAGTCCATCTGCAAAAGTAAACTTTCAATATTTACCTTATAATGAAAAACTACATTGACATCACAATTCAACTTTTACCAAGTTAGTTACTTCTATCAGGTCGTGCATACTTTTTGACCTAACATCAATAACTAGATCAGTCAGCCAATGTACTGATCAAAATTACTATAATCTGGTAATGGACTTGTCCCATGTAAGATTTATTACAGTTTTTTACTTGCTCGGTCATTTATTGCAAATTTTGAGTAGGATCATTAAGACTATAGAACCAAAAATTATAAAAACCTTTAGAGGTAGCTCTTTTAAATGACACCTTACAAAATATGTTAATTAAAACCTAATTTTTTCTTTGCACCACGTAAAGACGAACACCAGACTGAAATTATAAGTGTTCCGTTTTTCTTTTTAAAAAAACCATAAATTTAACATTTCTCAGTAATAGGCAGACCAATAGGTTTAAACATTTATCAGATTCAAAGTTTGAAAATCAAAGGCCAGTTTCGACCCTGTGGGTGTATGCGTTAGAATCGAGTCTTCTGGAACTTTCCCAGAGAGCGACCGTTTGCCCGTTTGCTAGGCGTTTGTGGCTCAACTGTTGGTAGTTCGGCTACCCATGATCCACAACGCGAGGGTTACTTACAGTAGCCTATTTTCTCAACAAGTTAAATGTATCTTACTATCCATATCCAAAAAATTAATTTTTATAATACGTTCATAGACTCCATTTAACAACAAACACAACAAAATAAAATACAGTGTGTCCCACCGGGAATCGCCGCGATCGATATCTGGCAAAGTACTTATCTAAAACATTTAAACATTTGGCAACTTAGCAAAGACGATAGGACCAACACAACTAAAATATTCACAAAGTTGTAGTATTTCTGGTTATACCGGAAGTTGATATCAACTTCGTTATTTTAAATGAGACATCCTATATATTTTTGCATTTTTCGACTTAATTTAATATTTTAAGGCCACTTTGAATAACAAACATTGTTCCTAAAATTTATAGTTTTTAAGATAATTGGATTTTTAAAAAAAAATTGACAGATGCAAGGTTCCACGAAATTCTTCGTATCTTTTTCCAGAAACTAGATATTTATTTCATATTTGGCATGTGAGTAGAACACAGACGAAGCTATCTTCCACAACTTCCATAAGTCCAAAAACATTATACCTAGTGTTGAATTCAGGTCTGCATATTTTGGTAAATTCAAACAGCGATAACTTTGTTATTTCAAATGGAACACCCTAAATTTTTTCAACTTATCTTATTTTAGTTATCTTTCACCTAATATAAGCTTTCTAGGGGTTTCTTTTTAAACTTTTAGAAATAATTGCAATTTTTTACTTTTTTTGCCTCCACGAAATCCAATAAAGCGAATGGTAGAAAATGTCACCAATTTCGACTCCGTCAAAGAGAAATCAGATAGAAGAAAATCTGTTGTTGATAATAAAAATGTCGAAATAGGATTTCCAATTATGTCAACTAGTCATGTTTTAATTTTAGCTTCATCACACACTATGAACTAGTATAAGTAATTTTACTGATTGTTTCATAATTTAAATGTCGATATCGATTGTTTCTTTTTTTTAAGTACATTTCATTTGTTTCTACTTATTATGCCACTGTTATGCTACTCAGTAAGAATTCAATGGCCGTGAAATAAAAAAAAATGTTAAAATTAGAATTACTTCCAAAAGTTGTAAGAGAAACTCCCGCAATGCCTATATTAGTTGAAAGATAATTTAAATCTGCATTAGGTCAAAAAAATATAGGACGTTCTATTTGAGATCACAAAGTTATGGCTGTTTGAATTTACCAAAATATACAGTCGTGAAATCATCACTCGGTATAATGTTTTTTAATCTATGAAAGTTGTGCAAGATAGCTTCGTATGTTTTCTACTCACATGCCAAATATGAAATAAATATCTAGTTTCTGGAAAAATATACGAAGAATTTCGTGGAACCTTGCATCTGTCAAATTTTTTATTAAAATCCAATTATCTTAAAAACTTTAAATTTTAGGAACAACGTTTGTTATCCAAAGTGGCCTTAAAATATTAAATTTAATCCAAAAATGCAAAAATATATAGGATGTCGCATTTAAAATAACGAAGTTGGTGTCATCTTCCGGTATAACCGGAAATACTATAACTTTGAGAATATTTTAGTTGTGTTAGTCCTATTGTTCTTGATAAGTTGCCAAATTTTCAAATGTTATAGAAAAGTTCTTTGTCAGATATCGATCGCGGTGATTCCCGGTGGGACACGCTGTATAAACCCTTAATTATTCGTGAAATTTTTAGTCAGTTTCACGTTCTATTTCTCATTTGTTTCTGATCGTGAATGCGCATATACTTACGTTTTCTAGTTAATTTTAAAACCATAACTAAGTAGATAATGTATTCCTTTATTTAAAAGAATAATAGGTACACAAGATGTTGCTATAATTGCTGAAGCAATTATTTTTGATATTCGGTTTTTAATTTGCCCAGACAAAATCTATTTTTACTGATGCTGAAAATGAAAGTCTTACATCGATCTCAAATTGTCTGCTACTTCGCACAACCCAAATTTAGTGTGTAGATACTTCTCCAAATATAATAACTAGACTATGAGCATTTATTATTAGGCATTTTTGAATATATCTATACTTTTGAATGCTGGTTATTAATAAAAGTTTCCCTTAATTAATTGCCACAGCCCACTTAGTGACTTTAAAATAATGTTAATCACTTTGTTCAAGGTCTGATATAATTTAGTTATTAGCAAAGCCTAGCCCGGACCTCTCAATTAAGAGAACATTTACTAATCCCTAAGTGCCGTTTTGACCGTGAGCCTCGCATGCAGACTACTAAACGTCGCGTGATACATTCATTAGAAGAACGATGTCATAATTATTTTGATATTGAGACTACATGTATATTAATTAATTTCCATTCGTGGAAATCAATACTGGAGACCAATTAATTTTGTCGTGAATTATCCGATATTATCTTTTAAAAGTATCAATGGAAAATTACCCATTTGTCTGTATTAAATTTGATCCGAAACGTCCTCATTTTCATGAAGCTTTTTAATTAGATAATTACTCATGCCAGTCGTTTAGTGTTTTAACGCTCACTTACGGGAGTCTTATAAGGTTACCATCCAAAAACAAAAATACAGTTTTATTCTTACACTTTGAAGCAAAGATGATTTATAAGTTTCATTAGAGTATTTCAATAATTGATTGAAAATCTGCTGTGACTGAGGCGATAACGATCTAAAGATGCAGTTCTTCACGTAGATAAAACATAATAATGCAATATGACTTTTTAGTGTACATATTCAATCTATCAAACTGAAAGCTTCGATGTTGATAATAAATACATCGAAAACATAGAGCATCATAGATCTTGTCGAGAAAATATTGAAACACGTCGACTTTGTGAGGGGAGATCACTTTTGACGCAAGAATCATAGCCCTAATGAGCCCAAATTTTACCCTTCTATATCTCATTAAGTTAGGCAACAGAACACGCAAATTCAAAAATCTTGCCACCGTTGTATTATGGATGAAATACTATCTCTACTACTACTTAATAGAATTTTCGGCAAGCAGCAAGATTTATTAATATTGTTTTAAAACTGCAGGTTACCTGGAGCAGGGCCTTCTGGTGACTGATCCCAAGAAACTTCGACTTCACTATCTTCAATCAAAAAGATGGAGGACAGATCTCTTAGCATTAATGCCAACGGATCTAGCTTATTTTTGGTGGTCTCCCTATGAATGTGACCAAAAAGTGCCGTGTCCTGTTATTGTGCGCGTTAATAGACTTTTCAAATTACCTCGGCTGTGGGAATGGTTTGAAAGGACGGAAACTGATACAAATTATCCCAATGTGTTTAGAATTTGCAAAGTGGTACTCGCGATTTTAGTGCTAATACATTGGAATGCTTGTTTGTATTTCGCCATTAGCTATGCGATAGGTTTCGGTACTGATGATTGGGTATACAACCTAAGCGGACCTAGAAACTCTACTCTGGCGAGGCAGTATATTTATAGTTTTTATTGGTCGACATTAACTTTGACCACCATAGGTGAAACCCCAGTGCCTGAAAATGATGCAGAATATCTTTTTGTAGTGGCGGATTTCCTGGCGGGAGTCTTAATTTTCGCTACTATTGTTGGTAAGATTTTTTATGTTATCTAAGTCATCAAAATATCACATAGGTTACATCTAAAGTAACACTTATTTTAGCAAAGTTTGGACATATTTTCCAATTATCACTGAAAAATAATCAATCTGTGCAAAGTCTCATTAGAATTAACAAAATAAACACATGCCACCAATTAATCAAAATTTTACATTTGAAAAAGGTACATGTACTTTATTCGTTTCCCCCATTAAAACTAATATTCACTTTGTAAAAGAATTCCTATAACTTTTAGATTTTAAGTACAAAAATAGATTAATAAAGATATTATTTTTATTATTAGTAATGAGCATACTATTATTAATATTTTATTATTTCTTTAAGCGAACAGTAATTTGCACCAGAATAAATTCTTTTTTTTTTAGCTTTATCCTTTCCGGATAAAACCACTTTAACACCAATTGCCTAAAAAAGTCGTTTTATAGGTTTTTAATCCTTTTTCAACCGTTTACGTTCTTTAAGTTTGGATTTGAAATGTCTGAATATTTAAAGGCTAATTGAATATATTCGCTTGCTCTTTTCCCTTATACTTCAAAAGGTTTTATAAAAGTTCCCAAAGATGATTGGAAACATGATACGACAGGAAATTCTATACAAGAGGCAATATATGATTATTACTAAATCGGTTGATGTCTTTTAAATCGAATCGATGGTTACAGCTTACCGTACCTCAAGGGATTATTTATCAACGTTAACTTTCCAATTTATCTCTGCAATTTATTTATGTCTCAATATTTAGGATACCTTCTTTTAGTCCATTAAATAAAGGGAAAATTTGAAAAGAATTTGGTATAGCAAACGTCGATATATTATACTCTACGCAAGTACAAATTTAGGTTTATGTTTTCGTAATGCAAAAGCCGAAAATTTTTATTTCCGTTGAAAAATGTATTTATTTATTGGTAAATGTATCGATAAAACTCGATAAAACTTTCGCCTATTTTGCCCCGTAGGTAACATTGGATCTATGATTTCAAATATGAACGTTGCAAGGGTGGATTTTCAAAATCGTATGGATGGAGTAAAACAATACATGGCGTTTCGAAAGGTAGATAGGGAATTAGAGGCAAGAGTAATTCGATGGTTTGCTTACACTTGGGCAGAAAGTGGAGCCTTAGATGAAGAACGAGTACTTTCTGCATTGCCTGATAAACTTAAAGCAGAAATTGCCATCAGAGTGCATTTGGAAACCTTACGAAAAGTTCGAATTTTTCAAGACTGCGAACCTGGACTGCTTGAAGCGCTCGTTCTTAAACTGAGACTGCAGGTAATACTTATTTAGAATACCAAAATTAAAAACCGTTTATATGAAAAGCTCATCTTTAACAAAATCTTAACAATATATAAACCAGCAGGCTGATTTGCATGTAAAAAAATTCTATTATTTTTTTAAAATTAACCTTAACACCATTTTGATTGGTAAACCAACGTAATAAAATCTTTGACGCTTTTTTTAATTTTTTAACGTTCTTGTTTATTTTTTTTTAACCAAATAAAATCCCGAAAAAAATATTGAATTTTATTTGACTTACTAACTTTTTGGTGGAACGGACTGGGCCTTGGTTATCTTCAAAAATTGAAATACAAATCTTGTCCACTGAAACCAAGAAAGATTAGAAAACACAACAAAGTTTGCTCTAACGCGTTTCCATAGCCAAGATGATAGCTTGGCTATCGTAACGCATTAGAGCAACCTTTGTTGTGTTTTTTAATCTTTCTTGGTTTCAGGGGACAATATTTGTATTTCAATGTTTACTAACTTTAAATTTTTTAAATGTTACTTTCTTCTATTGTAGTTGTAGAAGGTACTAGTAAACCAAATCTACCGTACGCAAAATAATTACTTTTTTAAGCCTGTTACCGCTTTTTGTCCGATTTCTTGATCTTTTTTGTGGACATAACCTCTTTTTAAAGCTCTCCTCAAAAATGTTTTGTTTTTGATTTTAAACAGTGAGATTCAAATATTTATCCCAAATGCAGGTGTTTTCACCCGGAGATTATATCTGCCGGAAAGGAGACGTGGGAAAGGAAATGTACATTGTTAAGAGAGGCCGCTTACAGGTAGTGGCCGATGATGGCGTCACGGTGCTGGCGACGCTCGGGGCAGGCTCTGTGTTTGGCGAAGTTAGCGTGCTGGATATCGCCGGAAATCGCACCGGAAACAGGAGAACAGCCAACGTCCGCTCATTGGGCTACTCTGACCTTTTCTGTCTAGCAAAAGATGATCTCCTAGTTGCTCTCGCCGATTATCCCGAGGTGAGTAAAACGATCAAAAGAACTTTAGATAAGCAGCTACATCATAACTTGTTGCAACGATTATAATTGTAAGCTGAGCTGTGTGACGACATTAAAGAATTACGCTTTACTTATGAGATAAATAAAAAGTAAAAAGTGTACTGAATTGTTTATTTAGGCCATTAACGAACAAAGCGTTCATAATGTACGCCATTATTAATTACTTCAGTTTTTCATAGGATCGCATATTTTCCTATGATTCATTGCAGCTATAAGACATTAGACACTCGATAAAATCGAATGACGTTAAAGCAAGTAGAGCTAACAAGCACCATAAATGTTCTAGTATTTGTTTTACGATTTTGTCTGGAGCAGACAACCAATTGGAATCTCTTTAAATCTCTGTTTCTCTCTTTTCTCCCTTATTAATTTCAGTTAATTTTCGTGCTAAGCTTTATCATGAACTCAATAAAGCCTGAAGTCCTTTCATTGCTTTGTCTGGAGTCTAAGAAAATTACCTTTCATTAAATCCAATTTCCTGAAATTAGGTTGACGATTAAAGCAAAATATTTTGAGAAGGTTTCTAAAACACCTAATTGCTTAATGTTGCTTCAAGTTGAATTTCCTAAGTAAGAGTTTAATTTTTTTGATATTTATTAAATTCCTTAACGTAATGTAATGTACATTTTAGATTGAATTAATGAAAATTTATATTTTCATTATAATTTGATTTTTATTACTGTATTGTAAGAAAATTAATAATTATTACAAATATGTCAAATATAATAGACAGGATAAATTTTTAAAAACTTACCGGACGAATTATCTTGAAATCCGTTTCACTAAATTTTCAAGTTGGTTTAGCTGTTAGTTATTTATCTTAAGCACAATTAATTTGAAATATTGCAGATATCGTCAAATTCTAAAGGTCGAAGCTATAGGGTTAATATATCATTGATCGAAGCACATATATATTGTACCCCAATGAGAAGGGGAAGGCGGGGGGATCAAATCTCTCTTTGAATTTCGCTGCATTTCGCTTCCCGCAAGTGTGTGTTATTAGATTGAAAAGTATTGAATATAAAATTGTAACACTGCGTACCGCGTTCCTTCCCTGCAGATACAACGTATTATGTGCTTCAACATTTTAATATATTCGACCAACAGCATAAAAATATACTCATCACTTTTTCATTTTATCCCCCTAACCTAAATTCTAAACTGAAACGTCCAGTTTTATTTTTGTTAATAAATAATTTCGAAAGTAAGAAAATGATGTTTAATGCTTGATATTTTTAACATAAATTGAATAAGAAAACTATTCAGGAACGTGACCAATAATAAGAATTTTAGAAATATTTCGATTTATCTAATTGGAAATTGTGGAAAGTTCTAAATTATAAACATAATACAATTCCACGTGCTCAATATATTAAGGAAAATGATTCTTTATTACGACAAAATAACGAATTTTCAGGCAAGAGCAACATTAACGGAGAGAGGATGTCAGCTTTTAAGAAAAGACGGGCTTCTCGACGAAGAGGTGTTCAGAAAAGCACGTGAAACACAAGATTCCATGGTTGACAGCATAAAGAAATTGGAGAATACTGTGGAAACTTTGCAAACCAGATTGGCACGCCTACTCGCCGAATTCAGTGCCAGCCAAGCGAAACTGAAACAACGGTTAACCCGCGTGGAACTCAGGTAAATTAATCATATTTTCTCGCCAGCCACACGCACTTTCGGGAAAGTTTAATCGTTTAAAAGCGTGGCACTCGTACTTTACAATTCACGGATGGTTCAGTCATATTCACTTTTTGATGGACCATAGTTGCAGTATACATTAATTTGCTACTTTTTCAATATTGGCATTAAAGGTAAAGGGAGCTTCAGTCATAATGTCATTAATTTAAATAGAAGAAAGGGAAAATGAGTATAATATAAATACGTGATTAACTTTTATCAAGTGTACTTATTCTAAAAAAAATTTGTAAAAATATGTTCAAATCATAATTTGAAACCCCTTCCACGCTTAGATTTCAAGCGATTTTGGAATCGTCAGATAATGCGATAACCGCGCCATTTGGGAATTGAGAAAAACAAAGCACTGGTTATATCTGACAGATGAAAAATGTAAATCATCAAGTTATACCAGAGGTCATACGAGGATCTTCCAAAAATACCCGAATTAACAAAGAAAACAAAAAAATTTGGAAAAAATATTTTTATTTCCTTTTTAACTCAATACATTTTTTCCAACGATGCTCAATAAGTTCGAAACCCTCTCTATAGTGAGAATCCTTGAGTTCCTCAAAATAGTCATTAACCGCAGACCGTACTTCGAATATTGCATTCCTAGTGACAAACTTCTGGAACACCACGTTCTTTGCGTATTGCTTGGAACGCGCGATTGGCGCGTCCTGACAAAGAGCAGGCGAAAAAACTGTAAGTGTTAAGGGCCCTATTATTTTGACTGTACCTTCGTCTCAGAAGTGAAGTAATGGACCCATCTTTCATCCATAGTTATGAATAGACACAAAAATTCGGCTTTATTGCTGTGAAACTTCGCCAAAAACTCGATTGAAACATCCTCACGACGCTGTTTTTATTCCATTGTGAGTAATCGCGGTACTCATCTTACGCACAGCTTTCTCATAGCCGCCACTCCGACCACCTTAGATAATATAAATATAATATAATTATATGTATAGTCAAAGCCGGCCACTCACGATCCAACGCTCATTTCGATTTCGTTGAATGCGATTGCAGTACAATTTCGTTGAAAATTGAATGAGGGCATATACTTTGCGATCTTGCAGTAAAAAATGTTGCTTCAAATGGTAAACATCTCAGAAGAAGATATACTTCTAAAGGCTTCTGCGTTTTGTATATCAAAAAATAAAAAGAAAGGTTAAATAATGTAAGCCACAAGGATTGTATTCGAATAAAGCTACATATTGCATATTGGTGCAAAAATTATTTCGCTGCTGCGCAATTTGTAAAAGGGGTTAAGTCAAAAATAGATAAAATTGGAGAAGACAACATAACTCAGTTTACACAATACCTCAGATTTAGATTTTTGACTGTCGAGCACAATTATATAGACAACTAGCTGCTCGCCCCGTCTTCGACCGGGGATTTTAAACTTATTTAAACAGAATAATTATCGCTGCTAAAATGAAATGACATATGATGACATTGAATGTGTTTGACAGAACTAAGGTCACTTTGTTTGTCTTCGATTGTTTTGCCTTCCCGAAATCTCTTCACTAATACCTACTTGAACTTTACTGTATGGTATTAAGGTTCAAATTGGCTTTTAAGTATTAGTACAAACTGTTTCTATATGGGAGTATAAAGATGTTGATTTTACACTTTATCAAGATTTTTTAAAATTATCTCTCCGTAAGAACCTCCCCTGGACTTCCACGAATAATTCAAGACCAAAATTAGCCAAATCGGTCAAGCCGTTTTTATGTGATGTCGTGACAACGGAAAACGGGTTTCATTTATATATATATATATAGATAGATAGATAACTGACCCGACAGACTTCGTCCTGTCAAAAAGATTTGTAACCAAATCAAAATGTGTGCATGTGGCAATCCTCGTTTCTGCCACTCCACAGAATACATCCAGCAGCGTGTCTCACCAAACACATTATGTTTTACGATGAAATCCATTAAAGATTTCAACTTTTGTCTAAAGACTCTGGCTGTAATATCATGACGATCAATGGGTGATTGCCCAGGGAATAACTCCTGCTTGATTTCTATCCATTGCGGATTGCATGTAAATGTGATGAACAAATCTGCTGTACCATAATGACGAACATACGACATGGCATCTTGAGCATATTCGTGCATATGCCGAGGGCTTCCGATGTATGTTGCTGGAAGAATAGTCATCCGACCGACATTCTGTGCATTTCCATCAGTATTAATCGCATCTCGAAGGTGAATATACTCTTCAGATCGGAGTTTGGTTTGATTCAACCTGATGAATGTTAATCGCTCCGTTTCAATTTTAACATACATGTCAACAACATATTTGTGATATAATCGCCGACATTTCAATATGTGATTATCTTCATTTTCCCGGTTTTTCCAGCAATAATTCTAATTTTTCTCGCTGTAAAAACCATCCTTGAACTTCAACGAACATTTTAAAAAAAGATTTGGCCAAATTGGTCCAGGCGTTGTTGAGTTATGCGCTTACCAACACATTTTGCGATTCATTTTTATATTATAGATTAATTATACTCTAAATGACTTAGCTTCCTTTAAACAACGACAGTAACTTCCAAACTATATACGAAAACGACTTGAACTCATTTTTACTAAAGTTTGACTTAACCCCTTTTACAAGCGCAGCAGCGATTTATTTTCTTTTTAGCAAATATCTCCGTTTGCGTCCTTGTTCACCATTCTGAACCAAAAATCAGTGGTTAATTTTCCGACATTTTTTTTTATAACAGAAATAAAAGACTATTTTATTTTTCCATTGTATTCTTATTTCTCGTGTAGGTTAACTAAAAAATCATCATAAAAATGTCTCATTGTCAGCAATTTTTTCAAAGACTTTAAAATTTTTAATACTGTTCTAGCAAATCTCAAGGGAAATATCGTTTTTTTTAACAAAAATTGGTTATTCAAAATGACAAAAGAGCAATACACGCTTAAATAAAACGTCCAACCGATAAGATTTTAACTGCTATAGACACCAAAATCGACTATCAAAAATCGCAAACAGCAATACACGCTCAAATAAAAGGTCCAACCGACAATATTGTACTGGTGCAGACTGACCGGTTTGTCTGCCATCAAATCGCACCGACTTTGTTGTGCTGACAAAATACACGATCAAATTTCAGCAAAAAGTTAAATAAATAAAAGTAAAATCTCAAAGATGCAAGAATTATAAAATGGCCAGGAGCTGGTTTCTAGCATATCAGTTTTGAGTTTTGTGAAACAGGGAAACAGGTGATGGCGATAGAATTTTTTAAAAACGTGTTTACCGACGAATCATCTTTTTTTTTTCTTCAGACACCACAACTCCCAAATAGTTTTTAAAAAAATAGACACTCGAATATCGCTGTAAGTACATTGGACCTATCCTGAGAATCTGTCATTGGCACATTTTTCATAATCAACCTAATAGCCGATAAATAGTTAATATGTTCCGAAATAAAATGGTCCTCGATGCTTTATAAAAATGTAAAATAGATGCAATTACATATTAGTTTCAAATGTGTGGAAATAAAAATAAATCATATGACCAATAAAAAGTAGAAATTTGTTGTCATTAATTGGGGATCGCTATACTATCTTACCTCTGCAGCTAGTGCATATGAAGTAAACCAATCAAGAGTTAATTAGCTTCTCTTTTTTTGAAAGATCGATTTTTTTTTCGATTTCCCGACTACTAAAGTCTTTCGAATAATGTGGCTAAAATTAATGACATTATGGCTAAAGCAACCTGTACAATATGTTTCAACGAATGTGAAGAATGCTTATACATATTTATATGAATGACATGCAACGTCACCTTGATATTTTCATACTTTTAAAAGGAGTGTCCAAAAGTAGACCAATGTCCAAGTTGTATTTTTGAAATGTATATTTGTTACAGATAAAAATAGTTTATCGGAAATTCTTAGCTTCACTATGTCACTTAATTTAATTGGGGGAAGTTAAAAAAATTATTTGCCTATGTTTAATATGTATTATTTGCTACAATCAAATTACATGTGCTTGTTTCAGACCCGAGCTAGAGAAGGACACTGCACAATCTCTAACTGTACCAAATCCTCGAAGACGACTTCATTCCTTTGAAGCCCAAAGACAACCATTCGAATCTTTAACGAGACATAGAACAATGTAGATAGCAAAATCTTGAAATCAAAAATATTTATAATTGTTAATTAGTATACTGACATAATTTATCTGACCAATTGTAGATAGAAAAAATATAACAAATTTGTATAGCTTGATATTTTTATACCATAGACTCATGGAGAGTACAGTTGGATACAATAATTACAAACAATTATGTTTATTTCATGTGATTTAATTTTTTAAATGTTTATTGAAAGTGTAATTAATGGGTGGATTTACAAATCAGATCAGAGATCAAGTATAAGGCATCATCATAAAATATAATGTTGAAATAAAACAATATTTATAAAAGAGACGTGTTTTAGTTGTGAACGTACCTTTTTTGTCTTAATTTTGAAGAAACAGAGAAGAAAAAAGAGATGCAGTTATTTTCATATTAGCTTTAAGAATATAATATAATAATTAAAATTATTCTATAATTATACAACGAAATAACAGGTAAAAATTTGTTGACCATATCTCTGTCGAGTTATGAAGTGAAACAATGTCTATTAAACGCCTGTTGTTCTATGATATCGTAAACAATGTTTATGAAGGGTTTGTTATGAATTAGTAGTGCCTTGGCGGGGGGAGTTATGGGTTCATCTACCCCTTTTTAAAAGGTCGAATAACTTTTTTTTTAATTTTCCGTTTTTATTAAACTTCTCAATACGTGGTTAAAATTAATGACATTATGACTAAAATATCCCGTGCATTAAGCAGATGAAAAAAGAATACAAATACTCGGTACATAAATTTATTTATTTACTAATGCAATAGAAATCATCTATCGACTTCGCCAAAAACCACATCTATACTACCGATTGTAGCAATCACATCTGCCAGCATTTTGTTTTTGACCAGTTTTTCTATTGTTGATAAGTGTATGAACGATGGACCACTTAATCTACATCTATATGGCATGGGACCGCCATCTGATACCAAATATACTCCAAATTCTCCTTTGGGTGCTTCTATGGCAGTATATGTTGCTCCTGGTGGTACATCGAATCCTCGGGAAAATAGCTTGAAATGGTGTATCAACGCTTCCATAGATGTCTTCATTAAAGCACGAGACGGAGGCGTTATTTTCATATCATCAACCTTAACCTCTCCGTCCGGCATTAGATTGATGCATTGCTCTATAATTCTGAGAGACTGGCGTAACTCCTGTATACGGCAAAGAAACCTAAGTGAATCCATATCAGTCTTTACTTTTTAAAAATATTTTACCTTAAGCCGCACTTAATATTTAGCCTTAAAACTTAATTTGAAACTGTCTTCCTTAGGATAAAAAAAATAATATAATAACATTAGTAAACATGTCAAAGTGTGAATTTAGTAAATCTATATTAATGAAACTATCAATTCAAAATAACTATCTTTTTATAAGCTCATAGTCCGAATAAAAAAAAAACTTAAAACATTTTTGCTTAGTTTCTTGAAGGTTTTGCAATCTTGTCCCCTGAAACCAAGAAAGAGTGGCTATCGAAACGCGTTAGGGCAACATCTGTTGTGTTTTTTAATCTTTCTTGGTTTGAGGGAACAAGATTTCTATTTCAATTTTTGAAGATAACCAAGGACCACTCCGTTCCATCAAAAAAAAAAATAAATGAAAATATGTTTCAAGCAAAATTTTTTAAGAGATTTGGAATTTTATTTCCAGTCCTTATTTCTAATTCCGAGATTTCGGGTTTATATTCAGTCAATCCTGGGATTATTTTGGTATTGAGAAGGAAAAAGGAAAAAATGTTATAGAACTCAGCTTTTTAACAAATTAACAACAGCAATCAACCTAATCAAAATAAAGACAAAAATCAATGCATTTTCCTCACTCTTCTAACTAATGAGACTAACCAGACTTTTAAAATCATTCACTGTTTATGTTATAATTATTCTTTTTCAACATCTCTTAAGCACTTACATAAATTGAAAAACCTTTATGTGACTAACTATGGAAATAAACTTTGAAAATTAACAAAAATTCCCTTTTGCTAACTATAAAACAACTTGTTTTAATCGTTAATAAACTTTAATAGTTATCACTATTTAAAAATTCCACATAATAGAGGTTAGAAATATCAAAATTCCCTTTTAACATAAACCTCATATAACTCATTAACTAACTAATTTGAATGAGGAAAATATGATCAGAGAAATAGCAGTACGTCCCTCACCCAACTTTTTTAGTCCAAAATAAACAAGTTTTATTTTAAGAATGCCAAGCAATATCGGTGCTTGGAATAAGACTTTTTATTTTGTATTAAAGCAAGCAACTTTATTGGGAGCACTGGCCCTGAGCGTTTTGTTATGTACCGGGTGGGCAACTAAGGAAGGACGCCAGCTATATCTCAGCAATGAATCACTTCACAGCTTTCGGAAAAAAATTTCAATAAGAAAAGTGGCCCTGAAAAATCGCTGGAAAATATTTTTGAAGTTCTAAAATGACCACTAGACGGCGTAATAGATAAGACTGAATAGAGAATTATGATTTTCTCGAAATTTTGCTTCGTTAAAGTATATTGAAAATACATGCATTGTAATCCTAGAATAATTTCGATTTGTTTTGCTTTACAATTTTTGTTCTGTCTGTAAAAATAAAGTGGTGGGGAGACAACGAAAAAAGATTTTTTTAAATACCATTTACTTCAGTTAGCCTTAAGGAAATTTAACAAATTTAGTCTCTATAGAAAGAGTGCTATTTAATCTATCGACGGCACTTTCACGTGTGTTTATTTTAAAATTAATATCGCTGCTACAGAGCGTTATATAAAATGGTAACAAATTTCGCCGTTTTTCTAAAAAAAATTAAATAGATATGTCATTTTGGATATCTTAAAATAGAAAATTAAAAGTGCTAAATATCAGTAAAAATCGCAACTCGATATATTTTGTCTAACTGAAGATATTGGCAAACAAAGTTTAAGTTATGAATAATCACATAGTTTGTCTATAAAACTGGTAAAGTGGCCCTTTAAAAAAGGTTAACTGCGAAAATGAAATAAAAAATGCAAATCTTTAAGGTTGCAAATGTGTTTACTACCTGCTCTTCTAACTGAATTGTTATTTCCGAATTGGTTTCAGGGGACAAGATTTGTATTTCAATTTTCCAAATTAAAAAGATTTAAACAAATGAAGAAGCATTGGACATGCTAACTAACCATGTATTTCGAATGCATGAAAATGCAAGTGATGCTGCTAAATCTACGCGTGTAGTATTCTGAAAAACTTAACCAAAGTGAAAAAGTTTTCCTTCGACTGATACATCGCAAACGCACCACAGGAAAAGTGCATCTTGCTGTGCTCAGAAGATAACGTAGAGGTCGCATCGAGCAAAATATTATAAATGATTTAGAATATGTAAAGTTGAACCCTCTTTTAAGTGCTAGAACAATAGCTAATTACTTGGGGATATGCTGAACCACCGTTCAAAACCGGGCCCACGTGGCAGGTAGATAGAAAGTGGAAGTCAGTTTTCTTGGCTATCCAGATCCTCAGATCTGACTTACCTTGATTTTTATTTGTCAGGCGAATAGAAGACCTTGTTTTTGCCAACAAGCTTACAAAAGAAACGACATGATCGAAAGAATAAGAAACAGCATTTAGAG
Source organism: Dastarcus helophoroides (assembly GCA_028583605.1). NCBI lineage: Eukaryota > Metazoa > Arthropoda > Insecta > Coleoptera > Bothrideridae > Dastarcus > Dastarcus helophoroides. Next base: position 25,014,055 of record CM053325.1, on the reverse strand, counting down.
TGGTAGAATGGTCAATGGTAAAAGTAAAAATTGCAGTGATGTTCATTCGTCAGAGGATTCACTGCATGAAAGTGATGAGCTGCAGTCAGTTTGAACATATAGGGCTCCAATCATTAGACGTTATTAATTTAACATTTTTAATGTAATGCAGTGTCTTTTTTTTTACTTTTTTGAATATTAAATTGTTTCTTGGGTTAATTTTTTTACATTATTTTTATATTATGTACGACAAATTCTAAACCGCCTCTGATTTCATATTCTAAATGGTTAACAATGTCAAGCCTTTACGTTACTGAAATTTTATTTGCCAATATCTTCGGTTATACAAAAGGTATCGAGTTGCGGTTTTCACTGATATCGAGGGCTATTCTCTATTTTAAGATATCAAAATTTCAAGATATCATCCTATTTAATTTTTTTTAGAAAAACGGCGAAATTTGTTACAGTTTTATATAACGCGCTGTAGCAACGACAATAATTTTAAAATAAAAACATATGAAAGTACTTTCGATAGACTTAAACAACATTCTTTCTATGGAGACTAAATTTGTTAAATTTTGTTGAGGCTAACTGAAGTAAATGGTATTTAAAAAAAACTTTTTTCGATGTCTCCCCACCGCTTTATTTTTAGAGATAGAAGAAAGAGTGTATAACAAAAACATATTGAAACTACTCCAGGATTACAATGCATGAATTTTCGATATACCTTAATTAAGAAAAATTTCGAGAAAATCCTAATTTTCTATTTAGCTCCACATATTACGCCACCAAGCGGTCCTCTTAGAACCTCAAAAATATTTTCCAGCGATTTTTCAGGGTCACTTTCCTTATTGAAATTTTTTCCTCAAAACTGTGGGACGGTTCGTTGCTGAGATATAGCCGGCGTCCTTTCTTAGTTGTCCACCCGGTACAGTCTATTTTACATTTTTGTGAAAATGATGTCAATCCCGAAAATCCCGGAATTAGAAAAATTTAATCCCAAAAACTTTGGGACTGACTAGCGGTCGGAATCCCGAGATCAAATCCTCTAGCTCGCATGCATATGTCAAAAGTAAAACATAGGTGTCGTGACAATAAACAAAGTTCAATCCACTTGAAACATTTCTAAAAAAGCAGAAATTTGGAAAGAAAATTTTCGAATTTAAGTTTCCAGAAGAAAACCAAAATCTATATGAAATCGAAATGTTAGGTTTCGAGTCAGAAATTAAGAAATAAGAAAAGTAGATATTGAAGCTGTAACCTCGGAAAAATCGACATTTCGAGTTTAAAAGAAGAAATTTAAAAATCGAAATTTCGAGTTAAATTTAAAGTTGAAATTTCAAGGAAAATTTAAATCTTATTAACGAAAATATCGACAAGATGGTAAATAAAATACTGCATTTATCCACTTATAAATGTTAATAAACGGATATGTAAGTTGAAGGGCTATCCGAAGATCTATTTTAAAGTAAACAAAGTACGTCAAATACGCGGTAAACATGTTTTCTAAAAAGTTGTTTTTCTAGGTCATAAGTTAGAAATGACATTGGAAACAAATTACCTATCATAATTATCCCCGTGCTTTCCCACTGGCACATCGAATTCGACACATTCATATGCATCATAAGGACGTGTTTTACGCAAGTCCCATTTAATGCCAGATCCTCTTAACATAACACCACTACATCCCATATTTAATGCATCTTCTGCTTTTATAACTGCAACCCCTTTGGTTCGCATAACAAAAATTCTATTTTCTGTTATTAAATCTTCGACTTCGTCTATCCTTTCCGCATATCTCGAGCAAAAATCATGAATATCGTGAAGATATCCAAGTGGAAGATCGATGGCTACTCCACCAGGTCTAAAATATCCAGCATGCATACGAGCACCACAGACTCTTTCATAGAATTCGAACATCTTTTCCCTTTCTTCAAACAACCAAAAGAAGGGCGTTATACCTCCTATATCTAGAATATGACCTGACAATCCACAAGTATGACTCATAAATCTTGTTAGTTCAGCCAACATAGTTCGTATATACTTTGCCCTAGGCGGCACTTCGATATTCAACAACTTTTCAACGGCTAAACAGTAGCATTGTTCATTACATAACATCGATACATAATCCAATCTGTCGAGATAGGGGACATTTTGTACATAAGTTCGATTCTCCATCAATTTTTCAGTCGCTCTATGTAATAAGCCAATATGAGGTGTCGCTTTCTTTATAATTTCTCCCTCTAGCTCTAAAACCAATCTTAAAACGCCATGAGCTGATGGATGCTGTGGTCCCATATTAATAGCCATAGTTTTTATTTTGCGTTCCACGGGTGCCACATTAGGATTCCAAGGAGGAAGTTTCCAGTGTTTTGATATTTCATTAGGATACATTAGAGGTCCCTTGAACGCACTGAAATATTCACTATCTGGAAACCAAGTCTTGGAATTCCGAATTGGATAGACAATAGGAGACGACTTGGTGAATAGAAGTTTTACTTTTTTATCAACTCGCTGCCACATTTTTTGGCTAAAAAAAAAAAAATAAATAAAAATCCTCGATTTAAAGATGTCAATTAGACATATCTCCGTTCATCTGTGCTACTGTCTAAATATTAATAGACATACAACTACTGTGTTATTCAAATATACAGTATTGTACAATATTTCTTTTCTAACACTCTTATAGAAACTGCACATTCTATGACTAAAAATTGTGATGGAACAACCATCACTCCAGCATCCGTAATTCTTGACACCGTTTAGAATAATTATATTCTGCACAGGTTTTGATGAAACAGAAGCAGTTTACGATAATTTTAAGGAGGGATATCAAGTAATATATTTTTGTTGCTATGGTTATTTGTAATAATTATTTAAAGTCTGGCGTTTCAAAATTGACCACTTATAACCATTTTTTAAAGTCTGGCGTTTTAAAACTGACATCTATTTTGAAGATTTTTGTGACCATTTAGAGGTTTTTCTATAATCTCGTTAGAGAAAGTATAGTCTACAACTCGCTTGAAATGGCATATTCCACACTCATCTGCGGCTCAGGTTACAAACTTTTCACTCGTGTGGCGTATGCGTCATTCCATAACTTGTTGTAGAATATGCTATTTAAAGTTCAAAAGGTAGTACCGTTAGTGCATGGTTTTTCATTCAAAAATACTTTCGATAGTTCTTAATGGAACCGAACTGATACATTTATTATTTGTTACCCATCAGCGAAGATTGTTTTACTTTTAAATCATTGACAACTGATCGTTTTCGTCTCCTTATAATTCCATATTTGTACTACAGACAACTGACCCCTTTTAGTTAAAATAACCCTTGAATGTATACCGGACGATTCACATAAGAGTACGACCCTCACGAGCCCGAAATGCAATCCAATCATGAGTAAAAAGTCTTTCATTATCTAGGGATATCATCCATGTTGATTAAGACGATTCAAATAATATTGCAGCTTACATCTATGCTTATCCCGTTTTTTTCTCCTTGCATCAATGATTTTGTCACTCTTATTTGCAAGGCAGATTAAACCCATCAATTGGTCAACAGTTAGTAGTAGTTATAATTTTTTTTTCAGTATTTTATAGATGCTTGTTGAAATTTGTTGGGCTAAATCAATGGTTTTGAAAAAACAAGTAATTTAAATAAATATATTACAATAAACATGTACTATTAAGTTTCATAAAAGTGCATTTTTCATAAACATTCGTTTATTAAAAAATTATAATACTTAAAATGACATGTTTACCTATACAAGTGTAAGGAAAGAACTAACAAAAAGGAACATGTGTACTATCACAGATAAATTTTTTTGTAGTGTCAAACAATAACCCCTCACCTTTAAGGAGCTCTTTCCAACAACAGACAATACAATTGTTGATAAGATAGGTGTACACAATGTAATAATGAAATTGAATTTTTATTAATATCATAAATGTTGGAAAGATTGTTAATAAAAGAGAACGAGGAAGGATGTAACAAAAACACTCACTAAGAAAGTCATCTACCACACCTACATACAGTCTACATCACTAATTTTCTCCACTATGAAATATCTTTCATTTCTGATAATTCGTTATTTTCCTTTAATTTTTTCAACGCTTCTTTAGGGGACTCATACTGTATTTCAAAAGCTGTAAATGAAAAAAAATAAATTAATGAACCCAAAGTACAACAAAAATTGATGGTAAACATAAAATTATCTATTCGAAATGATCGAGTATACACTTAATGTGAGTATTGAAAAATACATGCAAGCACTAACTTAGGAAAAAAAATATAATTACCTTACTCACCTCTATGTTTAATGTCACATCTTATCCTCAAAACGATTATTATTTTAGCTATATACAGCATTTGTCACCATAAAAACATATCAGAAAAATTAGAAACTGAAGTAACTACCAATACATTAAAAATTAAGAAAAATGTTTCACAAGAAAGTCATTACGACAAAAGAGGTAAGAAGCATGCACTTTCAGAAAACCTTAATTATTCAAACATAAAAAAGAAATAATTAAACACAACAAGTTTATTAAAGCAATATATACAGGCAATATTATATGTTACAAAAAAAGAAACATTCATTTTTTATTTATATTTAAAATTAAAAGCAACGCAATAAAATTAAGTACTAGTTAGTCTTAAGGTGCAACAAATATTCTACTAGGATTTGTTCCGTTTACCTTGGTCGTTGACAAAGTACTGGACAACTCCATGAATCAGACAAGTTATAAGTGCGGCAATTCCAAATATCTTAAAGGTATCTGGTCCTCCATATTTACCATACAGAATCCCAGCTATTAAGCTGCCTATTGACACTCCTACACCCTCAAATACTGCTCCTACTAACCCCTGAAACAATTACATTGTTCATATTTAGGGTCACAAGTTAAAAGATGTTGCATGACTTTTCTAATGTGAATTTTATTTGAATAATATTTGCCACTTTACAAGCTCATTATGTCATTTCAATAATCATTATATCTTTTATATTGTTAGAAGTAGAAAATAATGTAAAGGTTTTTTTTGTTTTTTTTTTTTTGTGAAAACTCCTTAGGTGCTTTAAGCGATTTGAGATAGGGGATAAACTTATGGTTTCCCTTCACCATCATGCGTTACCAACATGCTCTACTGTTAACATTAGAGCATGTTTGTAACGCAAATTAGCGTGATGGTAACGTGAAACAAAAAGTTTACTTCATATCAAAAATTCTTGGGTGCGTTGAGCGATTTTTGAAACATAGTTCTCGTGTCACCATCACCAAGTAGCGCATGTTGGTAACACGAGTTAGCGTGGTGGTAATGCGAAGGGGCAGGTATATTGCGTTGAGCGATTTTTGAAACTTAGTTTTGTATTACCGTCTCGCGTCACCATCACCAAGTAGAGCATGTTGGTAACGCGAATTAGCGTGGTGGTAATGCGAAGGGATAAGTTAACCTCCTATCAAAAATCGCTCGACCTGCCTAAGAAGTTTAAACGTAAAAAATGCTTGATCGGTAACGGGGTTCCAACCTATGACCTCTCAAGCGTTTGAGAATATACTATTTTATAGCAAAATTGTTGTTGGTGTTAAAAAGAAAATGTAAAATGTGTTATTCTAGTGTTCCAGATATAATAATATTAATAATTAATAATAATAAAACTAATAAGGTGTTGAACATTACGAGCAATAAGTAAAAAGAGTATAACATTTATGTGTGATTTCATTATCAATAAATATTACGGTGCGTTTACACTAGACACTTTATTCCGTATATTGACATAAGTGTCAACTATCCTGAGGGAAGTTATCTCATCCCAGCTGTGTAGACAAAATTACAACCTATCCTTATTTAAGAAGGCGACTCAACACCATCTATCCTTAGTTTCCGCATCCTACTCGCAGTGCTTTGAAAGCATAATGGGTTTACCCTTTGCGAGTGGATTAAACTTAAAAACAAAAAAAAAGTCCCGGATAGCTTCTCTCAGCATAGTTGATACTGATGTCAGAAAAAAATATACGGAATAAAGTGTCTAATCTAAACGCACCCTTAGAATTGTTTCCATAAAACTACAAGCATCCAAACCATAAAATATGTTTAATATTAGTTTACTAGTGTGGGTACGCACTACATTACATAGACACTGTTATTTCCTAGTTTTAAGTTTTCACTTCTGTTAGCAGCCTTCAAGGCTGCCTATTTTTTTTTTTTTTTTTTGAATACACGTTTGAAAGGAGTATGGTGCACAAAAAAGGATTAAAAAACTTCCTAAAATAGTACAATCTGTTACCTTAATATATATTTAATTCTAACCTGCATGGTAGCTTCCGTTCCAGGTGGAGCAACTTCATAAGCATATGATGCCATACAAGCATAAAATAAACCAAATGTTAAACCATTGGAAAATTCTATGGGTAGGAACCACCAAGGATTGCTGACAACATAATATAAAATAAACCGAATGCCCAACACTAATAGTACGAGCGTCATCGCATTGACATGACCAATCTTCTTAAGTATGCGTCCAGATAAGAAAAAGAACGGTAATTCTCCTCCCAAACAATTTATCGCCATTATAGTGCCTTCCAAAGTCTTTATCCAACCTTGGGAATCACAGCCTTGGGCTTTAGCTAAGTCTTCAACTAGCCAAAAAATAAAATTCCACAAGAGTGCAGTACACATGCCCACTGCAATACACCACAATAAAAATACAATTATCCTCAATTCTCTAAACAGTTTTCCAACGTCTTTTAATATATTTGTTGATTTTTTAACTTGTCTATGCTGGAATTAAAACCATATTGGTTATGTTCGTGATATAATATGATGAAAATTACCTTTAATGTGCAGGATATAGCGAAATCTAGTAGCAACATAGAAGCAGATAGATAAAAAGCAAAGGTGTAATCCTTTTCCGACTGTCCTTTGCTCATGGCGTCTACTACTAGTCCTGTAATAGGTGTTATTATACCCCAACCTAGAGATCCAAATAATCTCTGATGACCATATCGTTCCGGATGATCTCCTAATAAAAAATATATATACTCCTTAACTATAATTGAAGTGATTCACGTTGGATAGAGGATTAAAAGTAAAGTTGTTCGGGATATGACATTTCGTATCTGGATATGGATACGGATATTATATACCAAATATTATAGTAAAATATCGTTTTCTTTTTTTTATGCTCAATCCACTCGCAAAGGATAGCCCTATTATGTCTTCAATTAATCATTTCATTTAATTATTATCATTTTTTTTTAATAAACCGTAAACCGTAAATTTCTAGCGCAGCGGTTAAAGACCTGGGAATGTAAACAATGCCACGATCATTTAAAAAATACAAAGTCTCTCAAAAAAAAAATTGCACCTACAAAAAAACCCGATAAAAACATGTTAACAAAACACGCGGTTAATTGGATACCAAATTACAATTGTTTACAAAGTAAAACATGAGACATGAGATTAGACGATTAGAGTTGCTCGAAAATTGGTTAGAATTTTTATTAATAACTAATTCTGCTTGAGGCAATTTAAAACGCATACATATTTAAAAATAATTAACAAAGTTCTTACCTAGCATTTGAAAACATATAGCATCTCCTATGCTCACAACTAAAGCTTGTCCCGTCCATGCAGTAATCATCAAAAGTAACAAGGTCCAGAACTGATACAACGTATCCACATCGCTGTCTTGAACGGAAGGCTGTTCTAGTAAACTATTGAGATTATAATCGCTGCATTCTATTTTACACAGAACTGGACCATTTGCAGAAAAACATGTTGGATTGGTTAAAACAATACTAGAGTTGAACGATATTTCGTTGATGGGAAAAAAGAGGATTTCCTTATTATCAGAAGTTCCGTTAATTGGAATATTACCAGTGAACTGAATGTCTGATATAGACTCTTTACAATACTCCTTTAACTTCCATTCATCACATATTATGTGTCCCATAACTTTGTTATTTGGACAAATGAACTAAAACAAGGACAGATTAAAACTTATAAACTGTAAGTGATGAACAGAATTACAAACTTTACAAGAAAGAGTCTCTTCCTTAAGCTGGTCAATAAGGCACTTATCCATAACTACACCAGAGGTACTTCGAAACTCGACATCCTGTGGACCACATGAAAAGTCTACATTGCGATTTATCGGTAATTTAGGAGAGTAAAAAATACCAAGAAAAGCAGCCGCCGACAACAACTGAGCAGCGAGGAAAATTTTTTTTTGGCACATAAAATGATCTGAAATCGCGCCCATTATGGGCTTGGCCACCATGCCGCATAATGGTAGAATTGTGTAAATAAGACCAACTATGACGCTTGAGAATCCTAGTTGTCTTGCATATACTGATAGAAATGGTACTACTGGTCCAGTTCCTGAAAATAAATGAGATACAATCAAAAAGTGCAGTATTTATCTATGAGTAAATGGAAGTTTTGGACTATGTGGAAGGTGGGGTAAGTAGATTGAAGAGATTCTGGTTTGTGCAGCTAGAGCTACATAACAATAAACCATTGTCATAGATTCTTCTATCTAGGGCAGACCCACAGTTTCACAGATTTCATGAAAATAAATGAGATACAATCAAAAAGTGCAGTATTTATGTATGAGTAAATGGAAGTTTTGGACTATGTGGAAGGTGGGGTAAGTAGATTGAAGAGATTCTGGTTTGTGCAGCTAGAGCTACATAACAATAAACCATTGTCATAGATTCTTCTATCTAGGGCAGACCCACAGTTTCACAGATTTCATTACAGTGCAGGGATTGCTGAAGGTGTGATCAATCTTCCAGATTCTGATCTTAAGGGTCGAGTCGTTTGTGTCCAAACCCAGTATTGATGTCAGTGACGGAACTGGCTTTTTGTTGGAATAAGGATAGAAGAACAGCTCTCTGATTAGGGAATAGTGGTTGACTATGGTAAAATAGGACTGTGATATTTTTTTAAGGCATGTATTCTGAACAGGTTACAAAATGTCCGAAAACTTTCTGTTCAATCAGACATAAACATCAAGAATATTTGGAAGTTGCATCAAACAATGCGGTTTGCTACATGCTACATAGCGATTTCCATTGAGTTTTTGGCAAGAAATACCATTTCTATAGTCAGCGCCACCTTATTAATCAAACTGAAAATTCACTTCATGTTTGAACTTCATAAAACGAATGCCCTGAAGGACGATTCCAAACATCCGCTAAGAGCTCCACATGAAATGTGGCAAAACTTCCCCTGAAAATATCAGCACTTATTCAGCAACCATATGCCGTTAATCATTGTCATTTGTTTTTTGTTCAAATTTACTATATTTTTAAACAGTGAATTAGTAGTAAAATACACCAAGACATTTTTTTAATTGTGTAATCTCACCATCTTATTAGCGCTAATACTACAAGTAATAATATTAAAACCTTAAAGTGGGACACTTAAAAGATAAATATGAATAATACTGATTACATATCATATTTTTACCACTTAACTACCTTTAGAATTATTAATATGTAGTATTAAAATCGTTTGCGGATTAGAGTCAATAACCTTGAGGTTGACTCAATAAGAGACAATTATATTTAATAAAACATGTGTGTAGATAAAATATACTCAGTCTTTTATTAAACAAAAAATAGTCAATTGTTTTGTGATCCATTGCAGTGAAATCAAGTGGTCAGATATATTGAAATGATTAATAATAAGCTCAAATTAATATGATTCGGTTAAGTAGTCACGTATTTCAAATCAAAGTAAAATAAAGACAGTATTTGTACGTAATTTTTTTTTTATTTATTTTTTATAATGTATCAGAAAGTCTTAGTAGGCAAAAGTGGGATGGGTACAATCTCTGGTTCCCGGGCCTCCCAAGGAGGACCCGGATCGGCAAAATGCAAGTCTTTTCATAGTAAGAAAAAATAGTAGAAATAACAAACCTATCAATTTGGTAATGCATAGATCATTTACTAAAACACTTTAATAACAAATAAGTAAAAATTTAATAAATGCTGCTAATTATCTCGTAATATTATACGATACAAATATGTGAGGTGATGACGCAAATGCATGTGTGCCGGCAAAAGTATTGGAAAGGCCCGACTTATTTATTTTTATAGAAACAAACTAACTTTTGTCTTTAAGCTTGCTGAGTTGTCAAATCTTGAATAACTGGGATGTCATAGATGAAGACAAGGCTGTCAAAAATGTAAATTAAATAAAAATTTTAAACCATAAGTTCATAAACAAAATAATAATAAAATCAATTCTAAAAATTAAGTTGTTCCTGGCAAAAAAATAAATCCACCTACATCCCAAAAATCACACAAAATACCCAATCTAGTCTGTAAAAAAAGAATGTTCCACAAAAGGTTTATCGTTTAGGTAATATGAAATTAGATAACAACGAAACACAAAAATGACCAGCGAGCCAATTTCAAGGCCGAACTATAAATGTGAATAAAAGATAAGACACATTCGAGGAAAACTTAGTCATTTTTACATAATGTAAAACTGCAATTTCAAAAAACTTTTGCGCATACCACTTTAACTGCTCAACTAGTGTCAGAGATAACTCAGAAATGGATCAATCGTTTTCACTTTTCCTATAGCAAGAGTTAACTTGAGGACTAGGGATAAAATATGGGCAAACAGGAAATTAACTCGATATTTTTATTTCGATCGGAAGTACTTTTCGTATCGTCAGACAAAATTACTTGTGTCGGTATTTGTTAGCAGTAGAGTATTCGGATCCTTACCCCCCCCCCTCGTATGACTTTTCTGCTATCAATTTCACATTAGCAGCACAGATCACAGCAGACAAGATTTTAAAGAGTGATACTTTTCATTAGATAACGAGTAAGTACTCATTGACGATTTCCTTCGATTCGAATGTTTATCTACTGATCTATGACCGTAGTAAACCATTTGTTGCGTTCAGCGCTTTGTTATAGAAGTCTATGGGATATGTTATTAAGCCTTTCTGAGTACGTACAAAAAATAACATTATATTAGAAATTGAAATACAAGTCGTGTCCCCTGAAATCAAGAAATATTTAAAAACCCAACAAAAGTTACTCTAACGCTCGATAGCCAAGCCATCATCTTCTTTCTTGGTTTCAAAGGAGAAGATTCGTATTTCAATTTTTGAAGATAACCAAGGACCAAGTACGTTCCACCAAAATTATATTAGAGGTGGGACATCCCGTCAACTCGTGCCCAAGATAACTAGGACCAGCACGAGGCCTTTCAGAAATGATAAGATACAGATTCAGTCGCAATTAAAAAACTAACAGTTTGACAGAGTAGAGGTTTTTTTCGAAATTTCAAGCTTTTATACAACCTTCTAGTTTTTCTAAAACTGTCGGCATTATTTTCAAAATCTCGACTTTAATTATAAAATGTTGCTTTAAAAGTTAAAATTTCGGACACTAAATTCAAAACCTTGCCTTAACTTGACTAAAACGAAATTTCGAATTTAATCATAGACTGGAAATTTAAAAAAAAAAACTATTAATTTCGAAAGAAAATTTAGCATGAGTAAAAAAATCTAGAAGTTTTGGTTTCCATCTTGAAAGATTCAGTTCCCTATAAAATTTCGATTTTAAATTTGGTGCTTGAAGATATACATGGAATTTTAAAATTTAAAGGTTTTGTAGAAATTGTAACTTTGAGTTCCGAAACTTTACCACATTTCTTTAAGCTGCAAGTTTAAACCAGAACCATAAAGGGTTACAAAAGTCACTATGTAAGACAATTTTAATTTTCTTATATTCTGGATTTGCATCACAGCAAATTTTACTGAATACACGCTTCCTCGGTGCCACGTGCGTTTAGGTATGTTAAACTCAACAAATATTTAAAGGTTCTGTAATGAGACAGTGCGAACCTGCTAAAAATTGAAAATATTTACCGCTACAGCTATATACCGGTTTCGGCCTTCCTTGGCCTCATCAGCAATGGTATTTGCTATGATGCAAATCCAGAGTACAAAAAATGAAAGTTGCCTCACACAGTGGCCTTTGTAACCCTTTAGGGTTACATCGTCTTCTGTTTGTAATTCTCGGCAATAATTCCTTCAATTAGCAAAAATGTTCCGTGTAAGATGCAGTCGAAAGTTAGGTACCCCTTAATGGTGCCGCATCCGTTAGGTATTTGTGTGGCTGACTAACAACTAAAATTGGAAGTGTTTACAACGACCTTACCATACTGATGACGCCAAATTGAAATTATCTATAAGTTTAAAGTTTTCGTAATTTAGGTTAGAGCTCGTTTAAAAAAAAACGAAATTGGAAAATTTCGAGTTACGGTCGGAGTTTCCTTGGAGTAAACTAATGTGACAAAATTGTGACATCTCAGAGTTAGTTCCAAGGCCTTCTAGTTAAGGTTGCCAGACGACAGGATTTCGCCCAGACTGTTCGGTAACTAAGCCAATTGTTCATATTCGGAATGAGAGGTGAACTGAAGTAATTCGATAATTTAGAGTTAAAATACGGACAATTTATAAATATACACAAAATTAAGGAATTAAGGAGTTTTTTTGGTTGTCCAAAATATTTCGAGAGCCGAAGTACGAAACGTATAAAAAATATGAATTGAGAACCTTTTTTTAGTCGTCAAAAAATATTTCCGATAGCGAAGATATAAAACATATTACTGGATAGCCTCTGTTCAAGGCAAAAATTTTTGAGTTGCATAGCTTAATAAATCTCGGACGTTTGTGAATGTTTCACACGCATGTAGTAAATTCACAAATATTCATTTCCGTAACATTTTCCTAACCTCCAACTTTAGAAAGCTTTAAATCTGGATGAAAGAGGTTTCAGGAAAAACTTGTGCTTTTGGTCAAGTTGCGCTTTTGGGTCTACTGGATTTTTTGCATTTATTAACCAATCATATTATCATGTTTATTTTCTTTTAAATGCGGTCTTACATTCTTACAAACTGCAGAAAATGATAAAGAATGATCTTCAAAAGTTACATAAGAATATAGAAATCAAATGAAATAAAGTAATTACTGTCAAATAAACCAGACACTCGATATGAAAATTTAAAAAAATAATAATAATAACGTTAATAGAACTTACAAACTACAATTAATTACCATAAATATGGTGATTTTTTTTGTAAGTCGTATTTCTATGAATTACATTTGTATGCTTGTAATGTATGCTTGGCATTGCGTAAGGTGAAACGCACATTTACAAGTTATATGTTTTTAATAGCAAATAAATTTTTAATAACTAAAACTCTAAATTTTTCTAAATATTACTATAAAATGTCATCAAATATTACCGATACCAGCTACTCTAAATTTATTCACATTTGAGTTTTATAAGACAATAACAACATTAATCAAGTAAGAAATTAAATAAAATTAATGTTTATACAACACTTACCTGTATTATAGAAGAAATAATGCAGTTTCATAGGTATAAGGTGCTTATTAATATTGAATTTCCACATTTTTTAAAATTGCCCACAAACTATATTATGACAATAAATAAATACTTCACTTTCAACACCTAATATAAAAAACTAAAATTGGACCATACAACAAATTGCACCATTGTGGACAATTATAAAGATAAACTAAACTAAATATTAAATATTAAGGTAGAAGGCCATAGAGGAATAAAGAATTTGAGGTTAGAAGTAGAGCAAATTGACAACTTTAATTAATAAAATTACGGATAGATGACGCGATAAAATGACAAGTCATAGGCGTGCAGTACCTTCGATCATTTTCAAATAAAGCCATACTCTTTTGGCGCTGTAATACTTTGTTAAAGACTAAAAATAAGGTCCTACATATAATATCAAGTGTAACGACATATGAAATATCACCATCATATGTTTGAAAATGTTTTGATTTTATAGGTAACTGTTATAAATATTTAAAAAAATGTTTGATATTCAGCGAAAGCTGTAGAAGCAAATGTGTTTACCCAATAAATAATTTGCGATTTATATAATTTTCAAACATATTATTTACAGATACTAAAAATATCAGGTGTAAACATTAGAGATGTCGATCTGAGATCGATTAATTGAAAAATCAATTTTTTCAAGTCTCAATTTTTTAGATGGATCTCAAATATAGGATCGATCTAATGAACGATTCAGAAATCCTAAGATCGAATCGATTTACCTTAGATGCAGGTCACTGTAAATTTAATAAGAAAATTTTTATTTGTTATGTAAGCGTATTTATGTCATGTTATTATCTACTTCCATCTACTAGTAAAAGCTGCGTTAATAAGCCAACAGATGGCAGCATTAACATTTCTTTTTATTCATTATGTCGTTGACTGAACAAGTCTAATAAGAAAGATAACTGTGGTGCAGTGTTGCCATATATTTGAAGGTAAAATTCCGTACTTAGGCAGTTAAAATTACCATATATTCACAAAAATTACTGTACGTTATTTTATTACCTGTTACCGGTCTTAAAAACTTTAATTTAATGGTTGAAAACGTTACACGCGTATTAATATTTACACTACAAAACTTGAAAAAAGTTTATTTACTTTTTTGAAGTAAAAATTACAAGAGCGTAGAAAGAACATCAATTTGAAAAAAAAATTATCACCGCATTTTGACTTTTCCTCCTCAAAATTCCGAGATTAAAATCAAAATTTCGACTTTAGAATCAAAATTTCGAAAATAAGTCGAAATTTGGAGTTTAGAGTCGAAAGTTCCAGAAAAAAGTAGAAATTTCAATTTTTAAATCAAAATTTAACGAAATGTTACCAAGGTGTAGAAAGGACATCGATTAAAAAAAATGTTATTTTAAAAATTTCGACTTTTTTCTCAGACTTCGACTTTTATTTCAAATTTTCACTTTTTTCTCAAATTTCGACTCTTTTCTCAAAATTTTGACTTTTTTCTAAAAATTTGAACTTTTTCGAAATGTTACAAAGGCGCAAAAAGGAAATCGATTTTAAAAAGTGTTATCTTTAAAAATTTAGACTTTTTTCTCAAATTTCGATTTTAAGCTCGAAATTTCGACTTTTTTCTCGAAATTGCGACTTTTTTCTCAAATTTCGACTGTTTTTCTCAAATTTTTGACTTTTCTCTCGAAATTTTGACTTTTTTTGTTTCTTCGTTTTTTGTTTCCCAAATTTCGACTTTTTTCTCAAAATTTTGACCTTTAATATCGAAATTTTAAAATTTTTCTCGAAATTTCGACTTTGAACTCACTTTTGACTTTAATATCGAAATTTCGACTTTTTTTCTCGAAATTTCGACTTTTCTCGCAAATTTCGATTTTTTGCTCGAAATTTCGACTTTTTTCTCGAAATCTCGACATTTTTCCCAAATTTCGAATTTCTCGAAATATTTCGAATATTCGATATTTTTTCTCGAAATTTCAACGTTTTTTGCAAATTTCAACTTTTTCCCCGAAATTTTGACCTTAATATTGAAATTTCGACACTTTTCTCGAAATTTCGACTTTAAAGTCAACATTTCGACTTTAGTCAACATTTCGACTTTTTTCTCAAAATTCGACTTTTTTCTGGAAATTATTTCGATTTTGTTCTGAAAATTTCAAGTTTTTCGAAATGTTACAAAGGCATAGAAAGATTAAAAAAAATGTTATTTTTAGAAATTTCGACTTTTTTTCCCAAACTTCGATTTTAAGCTTGAAATTTCGACTTTTTTCTCAAAATGTCGACTTTTTTCTCAAATTTCGACTTTTTTTCCTCAGAATTTCGACTTTTTTTGAGATTTCGACTTTTTTCGCGAAATTTCGTGTTTTTCTCAAGTTTCAACTTTTTTCTCGAAATTTTGACCTTAATATCGAAATATCGACATTTTTCTGGAAATTTCGACTTTAAAGTCAAAATTTCGAATATATTTTCAAAATTTCGACTTTTTTTGTCAAAATTTCGACTTGTTTTCGAAATTCACTTTTTATCAAATTATAACTTTTTCTCGAAATTTCAATGGTTTTTTCAAATTTCGTCTTTTTTTTCGAAATTTCGACTTTAATCTGAAAAGATCGACTTTTTTTCTCGAAATTTGTTTTTTTTTCTCAATTTTCGATATTTTTCTCAAATATTGACTCTTTTTTCGAAATTTTGAGCTTGATATCGAAATTTCGACATTTTTCTCGAAATTTCGACTTTAAACTCAAAATTTCGACTTTTTTTCGGCTTTTTTCTCAAATTTCGACTTTTTATCCGAAATTTTGAGCTTATAAGGTCAAAATTTCGACTTTTTCTCAAATTTCGACTTTTTTCTCAAATTCCGACTTCTTTCTCGAAATTTTGATCTTAATCACGAAATTTCGATTTAAAACTCGAAATTTCGACTTTTTTCTCGAAATTTCAACTTTAATCTCGAAATTTCTAAAAAAAGACCAAAATTTGCTAATTAAAAATAGCAATTATTGGTCGTACCCTACTACCAACTCTCAAGATTGTTGGGAAAGAGGAGTGTCGCCTGCCTAATTTAACCATAGAGTGTGCTTATTATAGAGAGACTTATTCTCGAAATTTCGAAAAAAAATTTGCTATCAAAGTTGAATTTCTGAGATTGAAGTCGAAATTTCGAGATTAATCTCGGAAGGTTAGGGAAAAAGTAGAAATTTCAAGAAAAAAGTCGAATTTTCGAGAAAAAAGTCAAAACTTCGGGTTTAAAGCCGAAATTTCGAGTTTAAATCCGAAATTTCGAGATAAAATTCGAAATTTCGAGAAAAAAAGTCGCAATTTCAAAAAATTTCTCCACAAATATTTTTTTTAATCAATGTTCTTTTTACGCCTTTGTAAAATGTCGAAATTTCGAATTTTTTCTGGAAAATTCTACTTTAACCTTGAAATGTCAAGAAATAAGTTGAAATTTTGCGTAATAAAAAATTGAATTTACTGAACGTACCCTACTGCTAAGTGTTGATATTAAATTGTAAAAGGGTTGGTGCTTAAATTATAGTCTTATATTCTAAGGGTTGGTGAGGCTTAACTGTGATCTGCCTAACTAGAATAGAATAAGAAATTTCTACTTATCTTGAAATTTCGTGAAAAAAAAATTGAAATTTCGAGATTAAAGCCGAAATTTCGACTTTATCTAAGAAATTTCCTCAAAAAGAGTCGAAATTTGGAAAATAAAGTAAAAATTTCCAGTTTAATCTCGTAATTTCCAGTTTAAACTTCATATTTCTAAATATATTTTTATAAATGAATACCCTTTCTACATATTCGTAAAAAACCAAAAATGCATAAATAAAGAACAAAGCAGATAATAAATGTGTATCGGGTTTTTCTAATTAGGAATAAATAATAAAAATATAAATAATTAGTGTTTAAGAAGAAAAAACGTTCAAAATTAAACTACGGCAATTTATCATTATCATTCAATTTTTCGTTTATTAGAAATGTTTAAAAATTTCACCAACAAGGCGATTAATCGGAAATCAATCTTCCCTAGTAAACATAAAGTTTAATAGAGGGGAAACAGCAATGCTACGCGTCAGCCAGCGCCCCATGCGGTCGACATCCGAACTAAAATGACGGGAGCGGCAATTAATTCGAACAATTTATATATTAATTTATTTAATTTACTAAACTTTAACAAAATTTATGGATTGAAAATTAATGCAAATAAACAAATTGTAAAAAATATAATTTATTTTCAAAAATATAAATAGCATTAACTAATGGATTTACACATCAAAGTAATAATTTTGTTACGTATAATTATGAGTGGTACATACAAAAATAATATTAAAACAGATAATCAAAACAGTTAACATTATTAGAAAAAAGTAATCTTTTTGCCGTCAAATTTGAAATGACTAAGAGTATATTAAACGAATGTAAAAAGTTTTACTAAATGAATGTAACATTTGAGTAAGAGCGAGCTCAGCAAGCGAAGAACTTAAAACAATAAAAGTTTAGTAAAACTGCTTTTTTCACGAGTTTTTTTTATATTTATATTATTTTTTAGTATTTTCCTGACAGTTATAAATAAATAATTTTACAGTGCGTTTACACTAGACACTTTATTCCGTACATTTCTCTCTGACATAAGTCTCAACTATCCTGAGAAAAACTATCTCGTCCCAGCTGTGTAGATAAGTCTAGCATAACTTCTCTCAGGAGAGTTGACACTTATATCGGTTAGAAATATACGGAATAAAGTGTCTAATCTAAACGCACCCTTAAATATGAAAGTATTACAAAGTTATAAATTTCAAAAAATTCACTGTTGATTTCCAAAACTTAGTAACCTGATCTGTCTTTGCTGATTTACACAACAAGAGTTGATTTTTGCCCCATCGAGGTCGAAAAGACGTGGGGATCTCACCCTATTTATCCACTCAGTAAATAATTCCGGATCATTTTTCGGAAATCGATGCCTCTTGGATAATTTATCCAAACAATGCAACAGGCATTTTTTCTAGACATTTTAATGAGTTTGCGTGTAAATATTTATTTTGGATTGAACACTTGTTTGAAACTTATTTTTACCTACCAAGAATCTAATGAAATGTTTGTTAAAATCAAAACTAAATATTTAACAGAATTGTTCTAAAAAACACTATAATAGTAAAAAAACACTACTACACTAAAAAAAACAAAAATTAAACACAAATCTTGACAAAAAAAACCGAAGAATTCGAAGGAAAATGGCGAAATGCTTTCCTTTTCTTTATAACAACTTCTTGTTGTCTTGTAAAATGTAAACAAAACAATCAATTGCACATCAGTAAACGACAACGCCCTTGACAGCAGCGCTTTTGCGTACGCCCTCGTTTCTAAAATATATGGTCCCGCGTTTTCTAAATTAGAGAAATCTCTATTTTATTTGTGGGTGTAAAGTCCATATAAGAAGCATTAAGTTACTTTAGGAAAGTCACTAAAAAAATCAATAGAACCAAAGCTGGCTTCACGCGTAATCTTTTGACCATTAATGTGTTGCCTACATTTCAGGAGTTTTTGGCAGAAATAATCGAAATAAATGATGTCTGTATTATTTTTATTTCTATTACTCACAATTTAATAATTTTTAACAGAAATTGACAACAAATATAAAAAATCATTCTTAAAACAACCGACAACAAATCAAAATATATAATGACATTTAGGTCAGGATTTTAAGAACACATAACACCATTAAGAACTGTCTCAGCATTGATACACGACCATTTCTAAATATTACGAGTGGTGCACTTTTCCAACACAGATTCTGTATTTCCCCTATGCGCGTTAGAAAATTATCGGGAGAGGCTCACTCGGTGTATCAACAATAAATTTTGAGTGATGCAATTTTTAAAACCCATTCATTTAAAATGGCATCTTGATTAGTTTAGTTTTTATTAGCTTTCCAAATCGGGCAACTCTGTCTGCCCCACCCAGTATGTTACTGCCCTTTTTTTCATATATTCACGTATACTCCAGTATGTTTCTTACTTGATTCCTATATATCAAATTAACATTTAACATTGACATGAACATTCTGCAGGCGCCGTAAGGAGTAAATGAGGTCCACTAATTATTGCTTGTTTCGAAAGGAGGATTTAGCAATAAAAGATTCTTCTTCCACTATAAAAGCAAATCAATGAAACAATTTTTTGAAAGTTATGTTTGTTTACTTGTCTGCTTGCTTGTTTGTTAAAGAAACTAATCAAGTAAGAGCATTACGTAAATATGATAAAAAAATAACATCAGCACACGAGATGGGAAAATTTTTTGTACCCGCGGTATAAGTATACCATGAAAGGATGAAAAAAATGTTATTAAACGATAAAAAGTTACTAAATGAAATGAAAATTCCACGAAACTTTTCTACTAAATCTTCTATTAAAAAGCAAAACTTCTACTAAACCTACTAGGGTAATGAAATATAAACCGGAATTTTAGATTCATATATAAAAGCTATTAACTATTTTTCTACAGAATCTCCTGTTTTTGTTATGCATTTTTCCCAACGAATTGGGAGTTTTTTAATGCCATCGTCATAAAAAAAGAAGACGTGTTTGCAGCCAATTACACACAAATGTCTTAACAGCAGCATCATCATGGAATCGCTCAGCTTCTAGAGCTTCTTTCAGTGGCCCAAACATATGATAATCGCATAGGGATAAGTCAGGACTATAAGAAGGGCGTTCTAATGTTGCTCTATGCATTTCCTTTAATTTTAAATGTGTCGAGTGGGGACGGGCATTGTCGTGAAACAAAATCACATTACTGACAGAAAATTCGCGCCTATATGCCGATATGCACGTTTTGCTGTATCCAATAGCTGGTAGTAGTAGTAGTGGACAGCATTAACCGTACGACGTTCATGCAGAAAATCGACGTGCACAACTCCTTTAAAAACCCAAAACACTGTCGCAAAAACCTTATCAGCTGCGAGGCGAGTTTTTCCCTTTACGGGTACACCTTGCCCCTTTCTTCTCCACTCCATGCTTGCTTGTTTAGATTCAGGGGTGTAATGGTGGCCCCAAGGCTCATTACACGTAACGATACGTTTCAAAAAATCACTAAATCACTTTGAAAACGTCCAAGATGGCGCTGACAAATCTCCAGACGTTGTTGTTTCTGTTCTTCAGTCAAAAGACTTGGTATCTACCTGGCAGAAATTTTTCGAAACCCCAGCTCATCTGTAATGATGGATTGAGCACTCCCAAAGCTTTTCCCTATCACCTTCACCAACAGTTAAACGACAATCATCTTCCAAATGCAATTGACTAGAAATATCAACTTTTTTGTATATCTTGACTGTTTTTAAAAACTTTTCAATTATTTTGAAGATTTAAATTCTTTCAGTTTTGATTTTTTTTAATTTGGCAAAATTTTGGTATTTGCTCAAAATTTAACTATTCGACTTTTGTAGAAAATCTTGACTTTCTTAAATTTTTCGATTTTATGTTTTGAAAATTTCGAATTTCCAGTCTCCTATTTTATTCAAATTTTAACGTATTTAGTAAATTTCAACCCTTTCCCGATTTCGCCTCTCTTTAAGAATTTAATTTTTTTGGAATTTTTGAAAATGTTGACACAAAAATATTTTTTTTGAAAATTTTGACATTTTTCAAAAGTTTAACTTTTTCTAAACCTTTATTTTTTTAAATATCCACCTTTGTTCCAACTTTTGACTATTTCTCGAAGTTTTGATTTTTTTTTAAATGTCGAAGTTTCGAATTTTATAAAGTAAATTGAACTTCTATTTGCAAAATTAAAGAATCCGATTTTTCTTAAATATTCCATTTTTTTGAAAAATCAAATTTTTTAAAATTTCGGCCTTTGAAGTTTTGTAATTTTTTTCAGAATTTTTACTTTTTTTTGAAAATTTCGACCCTTTATCACCAATTTCGATTTGTTCTCAAAGATATTTCAGAATTTGAAGTTTTTTCAAAATGTCTACTTATTTTCAAAATTCTACTTTTTGTGAAAATTTTGAATTTTTTCACTTATTTTTTGAAAATGTTGACCTTGCTCTTGAAACTTTATACTTTTGCAACTTACATTTTTTTTTATTTTGATTTTTTAAATTGTTAAAATTTTAAAGCAACTGTGTAAAACAAATTCGAGATTTAGCTTAACTTTGATTTTAAACCTGGGCTTTTAAAAATGAGTATTTTTCCAGTTTAAACTAAAAGGTTGTTAAAAAAGTCAAAAGAATGAATTTTCGAGCTTAAAATCTAAATAGGAATTTTTAAAAAACAAGACAAAACAAAATTTTTGGCTTTATTTAAAAATCTGAATTTCTACAAGTCTCTTTCTCGATTGAAATATTGAAGACCTTTTTTTTAGTCATCCAATGCGTTGAGCAGTCGCGCGGAGTTTTTCTTCAATCATCAAAACTTGTGGAGGTGTCGCGACTTTTTTTCATTTGTAACCGTCAAAATCCCGAACCCGGCGAACGAAGAGCAAAGAGGATATTGTACAATAATTTTTTATACCTAATACGATTTTTTTTTACTTTCACCTGACAGCACTGGTCCATCCAGATCATAGAGCATGCAAAGTCGCTTTTCGGTGCAGTTATTGCAAACTCATTTCCGCATCACCCCCATGAGTTACTTTTTGGCATGTTTTCTGCCAAAGATTTCATCCACGGTTTTTTGCTATGTTATAATCCTAATGCCCTTGAAAATTATTTATTCTGCTTAGTTTGGAAAAAATAGAAAATCTAAAATTCGGATTATCAAGCGGACTTATGTTGTATTTATCGTTAATAGTTTATCAGTTATAAAGACAAAAAACGTGTTTTCAAAATTCGGGAAACACAACCTTGTAACAGCAAAGAAGCGCACAAACCGTAATTGATTAGCAAAAGAAAGATCGAATTCATCCGAGTTTAAAACCAAATAAATACGCAGTCAATTCAATCGGTTAAACTCTCCTGTGTTGTGGTAATTTCCCATTTCACTGGTCTGGTAAAAATTCAAAACCTTCCTTTAGACATAATTTGTTTAAAACAAATGTCAGTCACTGCCAAAGTATTGTGAGAGTTGGATGAAGATAAATTAAAGAACGCTTTAAAAACAATAACTATATGGCTCTTGAAAAAAACTTTATTCTTATTTAACTTAGTACTTAAAGTTTAGTTTAAATAAATATCTATTTACAAAATATTTTGGTTTTTAGGTAGGCTAAAAGTTGATTCCTGTCCAACGTCTTAATATTAATAAGTAACTGACGAGACTTTGCGTCTTCTTTCAAGTCATACCAGGATGGACAATCCTGAAAATGTCATTATATTATTATTACAGACATGGTTATTACAACGCAACAATACAAAAAATTATGCAACCGTTTTTCAATTAAACTAATCCGTATCTCTTGTCATTTCAGACATTCCTATACAGATCTCTTTCGCGACATTTTGTCTAGTTTATGAGTTTTTATGATCTCAAAAAGGTTCGTTTTTGCATTATGTATAGATCCAGAAAATAGGAAGCTTAAAAACGGTACATTTACATTAGACACTTTACAATGTAAATTTCTCTTCAAGATAAAATATATAGAACATTTTGTGTCTAGTAATTTATCACAGTTTTGTAAATAAATCTCAGATAGCTTCTTTCAGGATAGTTTACACTTCATATATTTTATCTCAGACAGAAATGTGCGGAATAAAGTATCTAGTGTAAGGATACCCTAAGACCTAGCATAGAGTCCTTTAAGAGCTAATTGCTACGCTTTAATATTGCTTTTAAACTGTAGGAGAACATTACCTTGAATAACTGATGATCCCCAATGATATATAAAACCGATTTTGCTCGTGTTAGAGCAACATTTAATCTATTTGGATCCTGCAAGAAAGAATTGGAGGAATCTCTAACACAAGACAGAATAATGATATCCTTTTCTTGTCCCTGGAATCCATCAACAGTATTTACAGACAATTTAAGATTCTGTTGAAGCCTAAACAAACATTGGACATAATCTATGTAGTAAACACAGGATACAAGTTACCTTAGCGGCTGAATAGCTTTCAAGATGCCATCTCTTTGTAAACTATATGGCGTAATAATTCCAACAGTGTATTCCAATTTTGTACCTATATTGCTTTCTATCAACTGTAACAATATAGTAACAAGCATAATTTCCGACTTATTGATGTATTCCATTTTGTTGGAATTTTTAACTTCCACGTCAAATAATAAATACGGTTTTAACTTTGAAAGTTTCCGTTTTATTTTAGAAGATGTAACCAATTGATTGTTGTAAAACGTTTTACTTGGAAATGAGCATATTTCCTTGTGCATTCTATACTGCTCAGTTAGGGATGGGATGGGATTTTTTGAACAATTATTCAAATTTGTTAACACTCTTGTAAATAATGAATCACCATAACCCAGGGTTTTAGCTTTCTAAAATATAAAATGAGGTAAATCGCGTAACTTGGGTTCATTTTACAATATACCATATTAATAACTGTTGCTGGTAACTGGGCAGGATCACCTACTAAAATTAATTTTTCCACACCCAATCTAAATGGTATGAGAGATTGATTTTCAGTCGCCTGGGTTGCTTCATCTACGATACAACAGGTAAAGTTTAAAGTACCCCTAGAAACAGAAGAAATTAATTTTAACTTATTTAGCATATTATACATACTTTTTCACTGCATTTTCGATCTTCACATTTCCACAACTGTTTAATGTTGTACAGAATACATTACATTTTTTCATAAGAATGTTCTCGGCCATTCTGAAATGGTTGTCGTAATCTTTCTTTAAATGCTTTTGCAAAAAGTTTTCTTGAGATAATTCCGCTTGCTTGCTTTTTAATAGTTGACTTAGTTTAAAAGCATCTGCAGAATTTTTTGCTAAAAATTATAATTAATTTCATAAGTTATTAACATTTCTGAAATATGTACAAAAACACTAGAAATAATGGTATTAGTTGAAGAGCTATGTTTACTTTGTACAAGGTCTGTTCAAAAAGTAATGGCAATTTGAATCTTATTTTGGAAACATCGCGATTTTTTCCCAAATTTAAAGAAAATTTACTTAATATATATTTAAATTATGAGATTTTTAATTGTTACACCTTTCTAACAATTTCACGCAGGTGACCTTCCAAGGCAGTTGCATTGCAAGAAACAATATTTTTTTTAGAAAAACAAATTGCCTCATATTCAATGGCGGCTGGTCTTAAAGAGCGCGAGAGCGCGCGCTCCTCGCGAAATGAGCGATCTATTCTTTTCTGTTTAATGTAAAAGATTTGGATTTATCTCATTTTTAAGCACAAAGTAATGATATACGAATTAACTAATAATACTTTAAGTGACTTGGAATAAAGTACGCAAACGTTTTATTCCATTATATTATGTATTATGAAGAAATTGAAATACGTTGGTGCGCGCAGAATTATGCACCTAGCGCGGCTGTCGTGCGATGCCTATCAACGGTATCCACGGGATACGGAAAAATAAACCACAGAACATCACGTTAAAGCTAGCCCGCGGTACGCCGTACCCCGCTTATGCGCTATTGCCAAATGGTGAGTACGAGTCAGAGTTTGGAATGTGTATTTACGGTTTATGATGCCTAGATGCGTAGGTGCCGGCTGATTTGATTGCGATTACTAATTCTGCAGCTTACAGGCCTAACTGCTAATAGTACCTCTATTCACAAAGAGATAGCAGCACCCATTCTAGGGTCTAATTATTAATTTCTTGATTTCGTTGCAATTATGAGAAAAATAGTCGTTGAATAAACACCCACGACTAATGATGACATTGACAGTATGCGTGAAAATTTGATGTTCATGTTTTTCAGTTTCAGTATTTTTCTTTAGATTTTAGATTTAGTTCTGTGTTTAAAATGAACAGTATCAGTTTGTTAGAAAGTTAGAAAAAATCGTTATATTTTGAAACGAATTATTTCCTGCATAAAACTTTGCAGCGCATTTGAATTAGCACTTAGAAGTCATGATGAAAGTGAACAATCAAAAAATTGTGGAATATTTAGGGAACTTGTCGATTTTTCCGCTGAATTGGATGTAAGAACATTTAAAAACTGCAACCGTTTTTCAGGGAACATCAACAACGATACAAAATGAAATATTAGATTCTATACTGGCGATTTGCAGAGATGAAATCAGTAAACAAATTAGAGATTCAGAATTTCTGTCTGTTCAATGTGACGAAACTACAGACATAACTAATTGGTGTCAGTTGGTATTGATATTTAGATATGTACGTAATGGTACAGTTTGTGAGAACTTTTGGGAATTTAAGAGACTTAAAGACAAATCCGCCAAAGGCATAACAGAATGTATCGAAGAAGAACTGGACCCTTTAATTTTGCAAACACCTCACAAATTAATTGCACAAACTACCGATGGTTCAAATGTTATGAGTGGCTCTATAAACGGAGTGCAGACTCAAATTCAATCAAAATATCCTTATGCCCATTATGTTCACTGTTACGCTCACCAGCTTAATCTTATAATGCAGAAAGCAGCATCGCAACATTCCAAAGTTCGAGTATTTTTTAATAACCTATCGGCTATTCTTGCTTTTTTTTCAAATTCATCTAATCGATATAATGTCTTAGAAGAAATTGTCAAACAGAGATTGCCCAAGGTGGCAGGAACTCGGTGGAATTATAATATTAGAACAGTAAATACTGTGTATGAAAACCGAGAAGAGCTACTAGAAGTATTTGAAAAAATAGAAGAATGATGTACAGATGGTGCACTTTAAATGAAGCTTCCGGCTTCAGACGTGCTTTAGAGGACACAGAATTTATGTTTTGGTTGAAGTTGTTTCACAAAATCCTTCCACACGTCGACGTACTTTATAATCAAATTCAGTCGAGAAATAAAGACAGTATACAGCTGCAAAAAGACATAATTAATTTTGAAAACACCATTTCTACCATTAGAAATGAAACAGAAGACATTGAGAAACACGTCAATACAAACTTTCCAACCAGAAGAAGGAAAAGAAGTAATGATCATTTACAAAAAAGTGTGTATGCCAAAGAAATCTGCGATTTAATCATAACACAAATGAAGGAGAGCTTTTCGTACCGTGGACACATTCTAGATGTTGACCTATTTAACAATCAACTATTTAAAAGATTTGCAGTTACTTTTCCAGTTAGTATTTTCGAAGCTGTGACTTCTGCTTATCCACACGTATGTGCGCCTCGATTGAAAACGGAACTGACATTTATTTATTCAAGACCGAATTTTGTTGATATTATTGGTGCCGTTAATTTATTGTCATTTATGTCAGAAAATAATTTAACTGAAATATTTTCTGAAACTGTAAAATTATTAAATATAATTTTAACAACACCAATGACAACTGCAGAATCAGAACGCTGTTTTTCGACGCTTAAAAGAATTAAAAGTTTCTTACGCAATACTATTAACAATGATCGTTTAAATGCATTAGCGATGATGTCTATCAACAAAAATATGGTGCAGGAGATAGACGATTTTGATGAAAAAGTAATAGAACATTTTATTTCTTTAAAAGGCCGCAGAGCGAATTTTATTTATAAAATTTTTTTTTGTGTTTTTGTATAGTTTATTTAGAACTTTGTTAATAAAATACATTTTATCTTCCAATGCAGTTTTCATTAAAAAATAATATAATTTTATTCCTATGAAAGCTAATAAATTTAATTAAGTAACGTAAAGCGGTAGCGAGGTGCTTTACAGTGCTTTAAAGGGGCTCAAAATGTTTTTTTTTTTTTGTACTCAATGAATATAATTTAGAGATTATAACCCGAAAATATTTTGGAGGTTATAAGATGGTAATTAAATTTAATTCGTAAAAATACTATTAAATATCACACCTTTTGTATCACTTTTGTTTTTCCTAAATTTAATATCTTGCTGCGGCATCGGAGTCACCTAAACTCTTAACTATTAATATTTTTTGCATCTGCGCACCCTCTGTCAAAAAGTCACCAGCCGCCACTGCTCATATTCCAAAAGGTTCAAAGAATTGTTTAACTTTATTTAAAAGAATAGATTTTTAGAAAAACTTACTCAACGCATTCTGCATTATCTACAATTACTATTTCAAAGTCCTTATTGTGTGTGAATCCGTTGGAAATTTAAAAAAAAATTGCATTAAAAATTTGTTTTAGGTATAAATCCCAATCAGACATTCAAACATTTAAATCAAATTTATTCACCTATTTAATGTAAAAAGTATATTCAAAAATTAATTAACTATTCTACAACAACTTGCATAAATAAAATAATGGGTTACCTTGTGCATTTTCCAACTGTTTAGACAAATTAGAAACTTCATCGTTTAGTTTGTCATAAGCAGCTTTTATACTAAAACTCTGTATAGCATGTTTAAACATATGCTTGTAGGTTAAAGAAGTCAAACTATAACCTAACACTTCTTTACGAAAAGCTGATTCCCTTCCATATCTCAACATTTTCAGTCCTCCGTGGAATCTATTCATTGGTGCTGCAAATTAAAAAAGGATACATATGTATAGCTCATAATATGAAAACAAATTGGAGTTAAAAATAAAATATAATTGGTAATATTTTTAAAATTATTAAGAAACTTTTAACAAAATCTGACAGCAGCATATTCATGATAAATTAACATATTTTATGTAGGTCAAACACGCAGTAATCTTAAAGCAATATGAAAAAACCACTAGTTTGCTAATGTAACCGAATTTGTCTCTTAAATAATAAGAAAGTTGGCAATAGTGCCCATTTAATTTTGAAGAGGCTGTATACTAGATAGATATGTAATAGCGTGCTTTAAATAAAAATTGTAGAGACCAACCGAAACTAGACTTTTTGCTGAAGTCGAAACAAAAACCAAATGTCGGCTTCTACTGTGGTTTCGGCTGAAACCAGAACCGAAACCGAAACTTAAGAAAATTACATTCATACACATACAATAAAAAAAACAAGCAGCAACATTTTAAATGTTTAATTACTAGTTTAGCACCTAATTTAGAAATTACCTTTACTGAACATAGTTAAATACTTAGATTTAAAAAAGTAGACAGTCTTATATAAGCTAAGAAAACCAACAAAATATGCAATGATTTATAATACTTGGACTTCCTTTCTTAATTTTGAGTTTAAACTTGAAGTTTGCACTTTTTTTGCAAGAATTTAAACTGTAAATTAAAAAAAAAAGTGGGGGAAATCTCAAGAATCATCTAAATTTCTAAAAAAGGAGAAGATTTCGAATCTGAAGTCAAGATTTTAGAAAATATATGACCAGTTTCGGATTTTTCAAAGGATATTAAGTAAAGTGTTTGAAAAAAGAGTTAATGAACAAAATTTTTCTCAAAATTTCGACTTTTTCACAAAAGTTTAAGGTTTCGAAAAAAAATATATCAAGAAAAAATCAAATATTCAAGTTCAAAGTCAATATTTTGTGATTAAAATGTGAATATTGGAATATTTTTATTGAGTTTCAAATTTTTCTTCAAACTGGTGTTTTCTCAACATTCCGAGTTTCATCATAATATTTGGAGTTTTAATTTGAAATTTGATAAAAAAAGTCTACATTTTTAATGAAAATGCAAACTTCGAGAAAAAAAAAATAGATGTGTAAGATTTTTCACTAAATTCTCTTATTCTGAAATGTTGATATACAAATCTTGTCCAAGAAAGATTAAAAAACAGTAGGCCTGAAATTTTGCCTTTTTTAAAAGTTTCTCAGCAAAACAAATCGAATATTCGTAATTTTATTAAATGTTAAGTTTATCTAACATTTGAATTTTAACTTACAGCTTTTATCAAAATCTTGGCTTTTTTCTAGAACTTTCGTTCTTGAAACTTTTTTAATTAAAATATCGTATATTTTTATGATAATTTTAATGTGGAAGTCAAAATTTCGAGTGTAAAAAAGTTAAAATTTTGAAAAAAAAATGTTTTAATCAAACTTCTTTTTTCAAAATTTAAAGTTTAGCATCGAAATGTTGGATTTTTCTCGAATCTTTAACTTGAAATTTAAAATTATAGGTTTTGCTAAAAACTTGTGATACTTTGTGAAATTTTGGATTTAAATGTAGCAAGTTCAAAAAAGATTCGAATATTTTAGATTAACTAAGTCAACTATTTGGATATAAATTCGAATTAAAAAAACATTTTATACATAAATTAGGAGTTTTTTCGAAACGTTAAGTTTCTTGGCGAAATTCTGGGTTCAGACCTCATATTTTTAATTTTTATTTATAAAATTTTGACTTAACCCTGTAAGGCAGAAGTCAGCAACCTTTTTTGGCTGAGGGTCAAAATCAACCAAAATGTGAGTATTAGAGACGTTTGGGTCAGATATATTTCCATGGATCTTATATAAACACTTAAGAGTATAAGATCCATACTAATCGAATTAAAATGTTCTTAGTACATAGGCGTAGATATAATAAGGCAGTCCCCCTCTTATGCAGCCACATAAAAGACGTGTATTTGAACGAAAACTTTTTTATCTAAAAATTTCGACTTTTACTTTAAAAATCGCCATTTGACTATTTTTGCTCTTCTCAATATTTCTCTTCCTTTGGAAAATCGATTTCATCGAATAATTTTTAAAATTAGATTTTCTACTCAAAACTTCAGTTTCTTTAGGAACTCTACTTTTTCTAAAACCTGTTTTTTCCCTCTTTATCTCAAAAATCGACTTTTTATGATTTTTTTTATAATTGGACTTTCATCCTTAAATTTTTCTCTATTCTTCGAAATTAAGATATATTCACAAAATTTCCCTTTTTTCAAAATTAATTTTATTCGACTTTGTTTTAATTTGCGGCCTTTTTCTAGAAATTTCGTCCACTTTGTTTTTAAGATTGATCTCTTTTTAAAAGTTTTCCCAAATATTAGCTTTTACTGCACATTTTTAGAAAATTCGACTTGTTTCTCAAAATTCGCTTTTTCTCGAAATTTCGACTTTCATCCCAAAATTGGACATTTTATTATGGTGCAACAAATTTCGATGTTTTTGAGAAAAAAAACACTTTTTTAAAAAGGTGTAAATTTTCGAAAAAAGTCGAATTTTTTAAAAAAAGTCAAAACTTTGAAAAATAGTAAAAATTTGAACAAAGTAGGAATTATAAAAGAAAAGTGAACATTTAAAAAAGTGAAAATTGTGAAAAAGTTTGAACATTTTAAAAATGTCGAAATTTTGAGAAAAATCAATTTTTTCTCAAATAAAAGTACAGTTTACTGCATAAAAATCTTTAAAAAAAGTGAGAGTTAAAAAGAATCGATTTTTTTCAAATAAAAATTAAATTTCCTGTTAAAAGTCGAAACCTCGAGAAAAAGTCGAAATTTTTGAAAAAGAAAGTCGCAATTGTCAAAAAAGGTCAAAACTTTGAGAAATTGTCAAAAGTTGGACAAAGGTAGAATTTTTCACAAGAGCAGTAAATGTTTTCAAAAGTCAGTTTTTCCACATGATGCAATTTATAGAAAAAATCAAAACTTCGAAAAAAAATCACAATTTTGAAAAATCAAAATGTTTAAAAATTTCCAAAAAATTCAGACTTCAGAAAATATATCAAAGAAAGACGAAACTGTTAAAGTCTTGCAATTAATAAAATACGTTAACATTTTAAAAAAGGGGAAGTTAATAAAAAAAAATTGACAAATTTGAAATTCGAAGTTTTTAAAATATAAAAACAAAATGTTTAAAAAAAGTCGAAAAATGATTACGAATTTTCAATAAGAATCGAAAGCAGACTTTTCAAAAAAAGTCGCCATTTTCAGAAAGTTAAAATTTCGGGAAAGTCAATATTTTGAAAAAAAAACATCGAATTAAAAAAATCAACCACTTGACAGTCGATGTTTTCAAAAGTCTAAACTTTCAAAAATTTCATATTTTCAAAAAGAACTGTTTTGAAAAAATCCAATTTAAAAACAGTCAGATTTGCAAAAAACTGAAAACTCGAGTGAAAATTTCAAAAAAGATTTTATTTTCAAAATTAAGGTCAAACATGAGAAAAAAAGTCGAAATGTTCAGAAAACTTTAAAACCTCAAGATAAAATCGAAATATTCAAAAAAATCTGAAAGATTCAAAAGGAAATTTTCAAATAAGTTGAAATTTCCAAATAAATAAAATGTTTAACAAGATCGAAGGTCATAAAAAAGTAAAAAAAAATCAAAATATATCCAAATAAGCCAGAATTTTGAAGAATTCGGAGAAATTGGAGTTTTCAAAAAGCTAGGATTTTAAAAAAAGTCGAAACATTCAAAATCAAATCAA
Organism: Dastarcus helophoroides; assembly: GCA_028583605.1. NCBI lineage: Eukaryota > Metazoa > Arthropoda > Insecta > Coleoptera > Bothrideridae > Dastarcus > Dastarcus helophoroides. The sequence continues at coordinate 24,982,416 of CM053325.1, read as the reverse complement.
AATATAAGATAAGTTGAAATTTTGGAAGGTAAACGAAAATTTCGACATTTAAAATGCCCACTTTTTCACAATCAAAATATACCCAAATAAGCCAGAATTTTAAAGAATTTGGAGAAGTTGGAATTTTCAAAAAGCCAAAATTTCGAAAAAAGTTGAAATTGTCAAAGTCAGGTCAAAATGTTGAGAAAAAGTTGACATTTTGGAAGTCGAACGAGAATCGACATTGTGAAAATAGTAAGTATTTAAAATGTCGAAATTTTCGAAATAAGTCTAAATTTTCGAAATAATTCTAAATTTTCGAAATAATTCGAAATTTTCAATAAAAACTGAATTCTTCAAAAAGTCGAAAATCACAAAAAGTCAACCAAGAATCCTTTCTCTTCTTCGACGCGGGTATCAGCTAGTAAGGAAGTAATCGTGAGAAAAATCATTTTAGAAATTTCGACTCTTCCTCAAAATTTTTCTGTTTGGTTTCTCATAATATGTTCATTTTCTCAGAATTAGGTCGATATTATAATAAAAATATTTTTTGGGCAATTCCAACATTTTTTTACGAAATTTCAAGGTTATGTCAAAGTTTACAAATAAAGTATAAATCACGAGAAAAATATTTTGAGAAATTTCATATTTTATTTTCGCTCAAAATTGTTCTATTTCCTGAAAATAATGTATAAATTGTAAAAAAAGATATTTCTTGGAAAATTTCAACATTTTTCACAAAATTTCAAAGTTAGGTCAGAATTTATAAATAAAAAAGTATAAACCGAATGACTCTATTTCAAATTTCACTTTATTTCTCAGAATTCATTTATTTCCTTAAAATTAAGTTGAAGTCAGAAATAATTCTGACAGTATACACAAATTTGTAAAGAAAAAGAAATTTATATTGATTTTCTGACAACAGGTAGCACTGCCCGAAAAGTTAAGACTTATAAAATAATATTGTTGCTATTTAGTTTTACATCGTTTAAAATCTTACAATAGTTTTAAGTGTAGAGTCACAAACAGCGATTTATAATCAAAGATATAACGCCATCGCTTAGAAGGTTACTGAAAATCTAGAATTATAGAAGGAGTAACTGGCGAAGAAAACATAACAAAAATAACACTACTTCGCAAAGAAGATACAAAGAATATTTAAAATTTAAAAATGAAACATACAGTTATCGAGAAATCTAAAATTCGTTTAAAAAGGATAAGTTATTTATGACAATTCTAAGTTTTTTCTTTAAACTCCAAATTTAAACTTGAAATTTGAAGTTTCAGCTGAGCCGAAGTTACGTCCTATTTGGGGTCGTACCGAAACTGCGACCGAAAGCCGTTTTCTGGCCGAAACAGAAACGAAACGTCGGTCAGTCTAGAAAATTACCTTTTTTACAACCTTCTGTTAGCTTAACAAACAGTTCGTCTACTGCCGCATTAGATGGAGCCAACAACAATATACAATGATTTTTTTCTTCTGTAGATGACGATAGAATATGATAAATTATCCTTTCAATAACAGTTGATTTTCCTGTGCCAGGTGGTCCAACAATTGGATAGATACCTGGCTTATCTCTGGTGCACACTTGTACTGCTTCTGAAATAACTTTCTTTTGAATGCTATTCATATCCTACAATAAAATACAGTAACATTTAATAACTACAATTATGCTAGAATTCACTTGCCAAAAGATTGCTTCCTGCTGTTGTATAATATTTGTCATATCCGATTTTGTAGTCTTCTGCATTAGGATGTAAAATATGCCTTAACAACGGTGAATATTCCAAAGACTTAGCTGCCGCAATAAGTCTAAAGTATGGCTTCAGATTTGCTGCCTTCAGTAAAGTAATGTTTTGTTCTAAAGTCCATTTGGTTTCACTCGGATGTTGAGTTACTACTGTAAAATCTAGTTTCTTGAAAGGAACGCCTGGGCATTGATGGGCCACTAAAATTATGAGGACTTGGATATTTTGTATGAATTGAATGAGACATCAACATCAATGTTTTACCATCGATATTGAAGTATGTAAAAGTTTTGGTCCCAGACTTTAAGTAGTTTGTTTCACTCTTATGATTTCTGATATAGGAGGTGGGGAGAATATTTAAAATCCTATGTAAGATAAGTACTAGAGAGCACTAAGTTGACATTTTTTTGTTTTTTAAATAATAAAATTATTGCTGCAAAACTGATGAAATATATTGGAACGTGTTTTTTTGTCGATAAAAATAATTGATTAAGATTGAAAAACGCTTTTTTATCAGTTTTTCAATTTTGATTTGATATTTATCCAATAGAAGATTTAAAAATGTTTACTGAAGCATTTGGAGTTCCATAATTTTTCTTATATTTGCCTATATGAAGGGAAGGGCCTAAAAGTACATCGTTTGCTTATTTAATACTTGAACACCCCCTAATTGTAAAATATCCGCATTTGAATACATTATTTAATTTTAAATTACTTACACGTTTTATTAATTAAACTATCTTCCTTAAGATGAGTCCAATTCACCTTAACAACAGTACCCATACTTTTAAAATACATTCTGCTCTTTTTGTTATTTTTCTCATTACTAGAGTAAAGCACAGCTACAAACATAAGATCATGCCATGAATACTGATTTCGGTTAAAAGCTTCCTTAGTGACATAGCCTAAAAATTACTACTGATACATATGTAATTCAGAAGATTTACTTAACTTACAACTGCAATCTAATGAAATAAGTGATCCATTTATTCGATGATGTTGTATTTCGGCTGTAAATGGCTCACTAAAAATAAAAGTAATTTAAATGTCGAACAAATGTGAAATGTTATTTATACCGTTTAGAACCTAATACATTTTCTTGAAAAGCATACTGCCACATTTCCAACATTGTTAAGGGAATCAAACTATCATAATACTCTTTAAAAGATTTAAAATATGTCGGCATTTTCTTCGGCGTTTTGTCAGTAACTGGAGGAGAATGATTTTGATATTCAGTTTCATGAAACCAGAGAGGAAGCCATTTTGAAATAATCTGATATATATCTTCAAAACTGTGATGAACAATTTTAGGATCAGGACATTTCCGCAATGAATAGTTTTTGTTAAAACAGGAATCCATATCGCCATAGTAACCGTCGAGCACACTACCAGATGACGAAGATTGTTGGTCATCTTCACACATGACACCGCTGATTCTATTTTTAGCAACACCGTTGCTATTTTTATTAATATTATCACTGTTATATTCAGTGGCATTCAAATAACACGAGGATTTGGTTAATTCATTTTTTTCCATGGATCCCAACGCCAAGTTTTTTGAACCCAATCTTTTATCACATTGATCTCGAGTTTTAGACTGATAACTTGCTCTGATTTCATTACCTTGAACATGTTTTTTCTTTACATCTAGGGAAGCAGCAGCCGAGTCATTCATTTCTAATAAAAAAAGTCCTCTGCTTCCAGTTACCTTTACCTTTGGATTTGAATTTGGTTTCATCTTGACAGTATTAGGCTTATCAGATGGCTTACAAGTCAGTTCTTTGAGTTTTTCTTTTCTCTTTTCATGAAGCATTTCTTTATTCTTTGTGTCATTTTTATCTTTCACTTTTTTACCAGCCCTCTTCTTAAATTCATTATGAATTGATTTAGTGTCACAAAGTGTCTCACCCATTGTTTTTATTCGCTTCACTTTTATTTCCGGTTGATTTTCAGTTGATTTCCTCTTTGGCTTGCTTTTTATCTTACCTAATGTATCTTTCGTTTTTTCTTCTTTCGACTTTTTTCCTTTTGAAGTGTCAATCTTCGACTTATTTTTATCTATAACTAAAGTGGGAGGTTCTATAATTGGAGGTTTTGTATAAAGTCGTCCAGTTTTCTGCGTATTAGTACACACTTTTTTGGCTTGCAACTCCTCTTCAATTGAATCCGAACCTTGCTATAAGAAAAAATAGGATGAAAAAATCAGTACTCGACCAAAATGGCAAAAAATACGGGGTATAAGAATAAATAAGACAACATATCAATAAATTCTGTCCCAATCTGTATAACTAGAGTGTGAATATGTGACTGACAAATTTCTTCTACTTCTGCTTCTGTTATGATTTCGACCGAAATTGAAAAGAGTATTTTCGTTAGAATTTGAGAATTTGAGAGCACTGCCCTCATTACTTCGCATTATTTTCTTTATTTGCATCCATTTTCAAAATAAAAGTTTCTACCAGATTGTGATATTTGAAAAAAGTAAATAAAATTACATTTAAAATGGAAAGATTTAAAAGAAAAATTAACAAAATATATGTTTTACTTACTAATTTAAATAATGGTAATTTAAAACCTAATTAATTTCCTTTTATTTATTTTTAAACCAGACAGACTAACTCCACAAGTTACAGTAACACACAAAGCAGTAGTATTGAAAAAGATTGAAAAATGTGCGTTGCTTACTAACGAACAAGTAAACCACTTACCAAAATGTTTAAAAGTTCACCATCATTATCACAGCTAAGATCTACCACAAATGGAAAATTGACTGCATCACATGCACCATCAATACATTCCAACTCTTCCTTAATTTTTAGAAAATCTTGATGTTGTGTGGGTTCTTGTAAGGTTGTGTCATTTAATTCTATGTTTGATATTTGAGATAATCTAAAATTGTTATCATCTATGTCGTCATCATCATCTAAAATAACTATACAACTATTTTCCATTCTGTAAGCATCCTTTGAATCGTTCTTCACTTTTTGTTCATTGCCATTATCAATTGTTACTTCCTCGATTTTTAATTTTTTAAGATTAACTTTAGGAGAATCTTCTATTTGGATTGTAACATTTCCCTGTAAAAAAGTTAAATATGTTTTTTATTTAAATTACTGAAAGCAATAAAGAACATAAAATAGTCAGCTAGCATATTGACCTCAGAAAGAGCGCCAAAAAGGGATCCTGATACACCTAAAAAGAAAAGGGAAAAGATATGGCCTGACATATACGAAGGCTCTCCCAAAAGTAAGTTACACTATGTTTTTTTTTAATAAATAAATGTAAAATTAAAAAAAAAACATATTTCCAAAATTACATATTAAACTTATTTTTCTACCTAATAGCCTTTCAATACATTTTTTAGTAATTTCTTTTTCAATTTAGTGCCATACCATTCTGCCGTTACAGTGATTAGCCATCTTTGCAGGTCCACCTATGAAATTTCCGGCCCGGGGATAATTGTGAAGCCCGGGCCCATGCAGTATTTGTTCAGGCTACCAAAACAGGTCAATGGAGGACAGCCAATATTTTTGTAGACGAAAAAAGGAAATTTGAATTGTCACGCTTGGCTGTCTGTTTTGTCGACATTTCAAATTATCTTGTACGTAAGCTCCAACGGAGTGAGTCGAATTCGACTGTATTGGTGCTGCATTAAAAACCTTAAAATTCATTAATTTGATAGGTTGGAAAGATCGAATTGATGTCAGCTTATGGTTTATTTATTTCCTTGGAAAAAATGCCACCAGTCGATCGGAATACCCGCAACGCAAGTCAACTATATGAATTGAAATACAAATCTTGAGCCCTAAAACCAAGAAAGATTAGAAAACACAACAAATTTTCTCTAACGCGTTTCGATAGCCAAGCTATCATCTTCAGAGAAATACTATCTCTCAACCTCAATTTTTAAAGATAACCAAGGAACCGTCGGTTCCACCAAAACTGCATGAATGTCGAGTCAAAGAGACACGAAAACAGCGTCTGGAGGCAAATTGAATGAGAATTTTTCAAACGTAATCCATTTTGACTGCGGAACAATGGATCACGCTTGAAAAATTCCTATTCAATTTGCCTACAGACCAGTCAGTCTCTTTGACTCGACATTCATATAGTTGGCTTGCGTTGCGCGTATACCGACCGACTGATGGCATTTTTTCCAAAGAAATAAATAAACCACAAACTGACATCAATTCAATCTTTCCAACCCATCAACAAATTCATAAATTTTAAGGTTTTTAATGCAGCACCAATGACATACTGAAATATCGCTTTCAATTTAATTCTTTTTCACAAAATATTGGAATTTGTTGTCACATAAAACATATTACATCAGAACTGTCAAACCAAACCGACTTTTCGGGTAGATTTTCCAACAAGTTTCTTTCATACAAACCTTTTCCTGACAATTACGAACACAAAAAAAAAACAACCAATTCGGCCTAGCCCTTCTCAAATAATGATGTTTCTCATGCAAGCAATAATAAGGTACTTGAGTAAAAAATAGGAAATTATCGGTTTCTATTAAAAAAAAAAACATGTAATTGATTTATTATTACAATTTTAAAATTGCAATATTCTGCTGGATGAACAAATGTCACAAAACGTAACCGGCCATAATGGTTTTAAGTGTGACGTAACTTATTGAGCATAACCACTAGCGTTTATCTTCGGCGACTGCCTCGTGCTTTTATGTGTTTTGCCCCTTTTATTTTATGGAAATATGGACCAGTTTATTATTGTGTAAACTCATCAGCACTAAATCTTTGACAGGAGTTCATTATTTCATATAAAAATTTTAACGATACCGAACATTACTTGCGCTAATTTTGGTTGCTCTACAAATGACCTTACATTTGTTTGAACATAGCAGCTCGTGTTTCCACGCCAATTTAAATAGGTAAATTCTATATTCTATTTCACATATTTTATTGCAAACAGTGATTTCATTTAAGGGAAAAAAAGGTTATTTGGAATAATACATCAGTGTGAACATTTTAAGACATTAAAAATAAAAATAAGAGTCCAATACCCTATTGATTTTTATTTAAACAGTTATATGTAGGTAGTTTATGAATTATGAATATTGAATAATCAACATCAAAATACAATGTATCAATTATTTTAAATAAATTTACTTACCTGGGGTCTTTCTACATAAAGAAGCTGCATTGGTAGGTAATTGTCTATACACTTTGATCCTCCAAAACTTATAATATCATTATCTTTTAACTTGTATTCGGTTTTAGGGTCAATTTTCACGTTATTAACAAAAGTCCCATTGAAACTCTATAAGAAAAAAAAAATCATACAAATGTTTTACAATAAGGATATTGCTGTGGTTATTACTCCAAGATCTTCCACATAGACTGTGCCATCTGCTAGAATCATAAATTTGGCGTGCTTTCTTGAAATTTCTGTACTAGTAGTCGAAAAATCTGCTTCACTACTTCTTCCAACAGTTAAAATAGGCCTTGTAGCGTTTTGTATTCTTTTTCGAGTAAGTAATTTGAATGTCCAATTTTCCATATTTGAATAAATCTACGCTAAAATAAAACCCAGTGGATTAATTACTCTATTAGACATACAGAGTTCAGATGATTTATGAAATAACAACCTACATAAAAGGCAAATATAATATTAAATATAATGTTATACATTCACAATTAAACAACTTTGTCTAAATGACAAACGTTTGGTCTTGATCAGAATGGTACCCCGATTTTTTACCTGACGACAGATCCACGACAAAAAATCCTCGACAAAATACCCAACAAACAAAATAACTAATAGACAGAATATCCGCAGACAAAATATCCAACGGACAAAATATCCGTAGACAAAATATCCAACGGACAAAGTATTCGCCGATAAAATATCCAACAGACAAAATCTCCATGATCGAAATATTTACGAAAAATTATCTAATAACATAAAATGCTAATGCGGCACAACAATCAACAACAGAAACTTATTGAATAGTCTAAATGATCTAATTTTAGATATGAAAGAAATTTAGTCAATTTTCAAAATGTAAATATTTAAAATTAGACTGCTTATCTTATTAAAATCCATTAATTTCTGCGTTTCATGGAATTATTGTATTATTAGATTATCTTTTGCCACAATATAAAATGTAAAACTTACTTTGGGAAACATTTCAGAAAAATTGAAATTGCGACTGTTCACCTCAATGGTACAGATAAACAATACACATAGGTATAGGATCCTTTTTTAAATATTTTGCAGCCTATCTGGGGACTTTGTTTGAGGAGCTGCAAAAAAACTTTAAATACAACAGTTAAACAGTTTTGTATGTATTATTTTTTAGACATATCAGCAAAAATAAGGGTGTATTGCAAAGTCAAAAGAATAAAAATCTTGTTTTTTTTTAAATGGAACATGCTGCAAATTATAAGCTAAGCTGAAAGATCCTTTTTCTCTCTTTTCAAAAATATATACATAATTATTGACATTTGACAGTAGTTTTTTAGTTTAGTAGTTTGATCAGTCTAATTTATAGACCGGATATTTTGTCTGTCGGTTACTCTGTCACCGGATAATTTATCGCTTGGATATTTTGCCGTTCGGATATTTGAGTACCTACAAAGGAGTTACTATTAAAGGTATACTACAATAATACACGACTTAATAAAATATACTAGGTATTAATAATGCAATTCGAATTAAAAACCGAAAAATTGAAAACAATTGCGACTAATACAAAATATAATAACAGCTTAAGAGATTTGAAGCAATCTGAAGTACATATACCCACATTATAAAAAAACAGAGCAATTTACTTATGTCCTATTCCATGTTAAACAGTTCAAATTTACCAAGGAATTATTGTTTCAGTTTATAAGAAAACACAAACCTATAAAAAAACATAAACAAGATCATTAACTAAAAAACAAACTCTTTCCTAACCTCTTAAATTAATTTCAAAACTACCGATCACAAAACATCAGTGAACTCTACACTGCAAAACATATATATCGATGGTTTGAGTAAAGAACACCAATAATGAAAAATTAAAGTCACCAATCAATCAGTGTAACCAACTTAGTTTTAAACTAAGCAGTGTTCAAATGAAAAAGTCATCAACTCGGTCCTATTTTTTTATTAGAAGAGGATCTGGTAAAAAAGGTATACTATTACTTATTTTGCTTGCTTTGGTTGATTTGTCAAGTGTCATTTGGCGTTTTATTTATGGAAAGAGGTTAGAATGTTCCGGGGCAAAAGAAAATCCTTTGGAAAGTTATTTTCTTTGAAAAAATATGATTTTAATTAATTATAGAGATTCATAATTTAGTGAGTCGCTTTAAAGTCTTCAAGTGATTTTATACAAAGCCACTAGGGTTTTTCATTAGTAGGTTTGTTATGATAGTTGTTCAAATGTATCATAACTTATTCAAAAAATACATCAAAAACAAAACCTGACAAAAATTTTAAAAGGCTTATATGTGAGACAAATGCTTTTTTCATTAGCAAAATGTATAGTTTGGCGTTAATCTGAAGCGGTAACTCGATTTACTCAATTGCTACACAAAACCATTCGGAAGAGTTGCTAAGGGACAATTTACATTATACACTTAGGATGTACATCGCCAGTCCATCCACAGTGAAAAATGTGAAGATGGTTTTCATCTACATTTCATCCAAAGTGAAAAGCACAAAACATATATATTAAGAAGGACAGATTACATTTAAAGCGAGAGCAACGAAGTGACAGAAGTGGATGGCAATACGCGCCATTTTCAAATTCAAATTTTAGGTGAAATTACTGCATTTTCCATTGTAACTAAAAAAATTTGACGTTTTATTTTTGCACAATGAAAATGTCGCAACGTATTGTTTAATTACAAATGAAAATGCAAAAATAAGACGTAAATTTTTTTAGCTAAGGTGGAAAATTCATTAATAATTAATGTACTTAATGGTTAATATGCTAAACGGAAAATGAATAATACGAAATAAATAATAGTCAGATTTTTTATTGGTTCACGATAAAAAACATTATAAAAAACTTAGCAATATGTATTAAAACACAACTTACATAATAAACGGAATATTAAAATATGAATTACAACATGCTATGTACAGTAAGTATGTAACAAATGTAACAAAGCTTCTCATGAACTAATGACAACTGGAACTAATTCTTTTTTGTGTGCCGTAAAAGTCCCAGGAGCAAATCATGAAAAATAAATAAATAAATCAATAAATAATAAAGGGAATAAAACGCAATTAGAAATTTCGACACAAGAAAATTAACACTTAATGGGCATCTTAAATAAATGCTCTGTTTACTTTAACTTTTTTATGAACCAATTTACAAACAAGTTTAATGTTTTTATTAATAAATTTGGTTAAACATAAATTAGAATCATAGCAAAAGGGAATAACTACAAAACTCACCATTAGACTTTTTAAAGTTATCTATCAAACTGTATTTATTGAAAAACTAATAGTACATACATGAATTTCATCTGAATAAGTAGGGGAAGCCATTTGTTAATTATGAAGAGGATTACTTACCGCAAAATTGTTGTTTACATCAATAACACACGCCATAACCATATATGGTCATAATTTCCTTCGTTAAATCGCTCAACTGACAGACGACAGTCGACGGAAAGCAGATCTTAAGCGACAGATTTCCAATCTAATCTATATCTGTCTCACTGGCACATTAATGAATTATAATAACCTTTCTCATTTTGACACTGCGTAGCTACAATTTTACAATCAAAAACTGCCGGCAGGCAGTTTGACATAAGTGGATGGCATGACAATTCGGCTGTTTCGCCCCCACTCCTATTACTTTCACCCCCATGGTGAAGAGTAAACAAAGTAGTCACTCTTTACTTTGGATAAATTGAATGGATGATTCATTGAAAGTAAAGCGGCAGATCATGGTATTCGTTGAAATGTCTGCATCCTGTTGCCAGATAATGAAGAGTGATTTGTAATTTAAGTTTTGTGGGAAAAGTTCGTCTCATAAAGGTATCAGCTTTCTGTATCAAAGGACTAACTTTTTGTAACAGATAATTAAGCTGAGCTTCACCCATTCTTTAATGATTCCTATATCTATTCAGATTTTCTGAAGCAAGTTCCATTAACAATTGTGTCGATGCTCCTAATTGCTTCAAGGCTTTACCCACCACCGACGAATTTGACGTATTTTTTCTCTTTTCTAAAATTTTGCAACATTCTTCTGGAAGTTCTAAAATTATTAACTCTATCCCGACACTCACCAACTCGGTCGACATTTTGCACACTATTGTGATTGTATAGAAGTGAATTCAACAAGGGATATATGTTTTTGTATTAACTGAAATAAATGACATAAATTTAAATTTTTGAGATGAAAACAATTCTCACTGAGTGATTCATCTGAATATTAAGCTGAATATGTGTAAATATTTTACGTTTCATCTTACATCTTCACCGTTAATGAGTCACTGGTGATGTGCATCCAAGGTGCGAAGGTTTAAATTCATCTTAGGAGAAAATAATATCTTAAAAGATGTCAGTTCTTGGCTTCTTACTCTATAAGCTGTAGACCATAAAAGGTATTAAAACTATTTCATTGACAATTGTTGTCAAAGTTCGTCCTCTCAATTAATAGGTTGTTTTTATGTTTATTATATTTATTCTTTTGTAAAATACATACAATGGCGGAACCTATTATGGGATCGGATAGAAAAGAACGTTTTAAAGAGATACTAAAAGAAAAAAACCTCCTGCGTAATCCATGTGACAACCCAAAGTTAATTAAGAGAAAAGAAGTTGCGAAAAAGCATAAAAAAGTTTCTATAGATCAGATTCAAGACGTTGCTAGAGCTTCCAGTATTCTCGAAGATGATCTTTCTTCCTTTGCGCACGAAACATTAAATTTACCCACACTTTTAGAGGAAACTGCCACTATTTTGGAAACAGTTGTTGGAGCTTCGGGAATGACTCTATATCTTGTAGATTCAACTGCAAATGAAATTTATGATATACATGATCCAGCAAATCGTTGGCGTATGGAAGAAGGTACAACGATTGCTGCATTTGTAGCATGTCAAAGAGAATATATAATGCTAGAAGATATTGTCTTTGATAAGCGGTTCCCTTTAGGAATCAACGAACAGGGATATTTTTTAGACATAAAATCACTCTTATGTATACCAGTCGTAACACCAGATGGTGAATGTTACGCAGTTGTAGAAATATATAGAGGTCATCAGCATGCACCATTTTCTCGCGATGATCTAAAAATTGCTATCGTTGTTACTGGATGGATGGGTGCTGCATTTCATCAAAATCGTCAAAGAGTTGCATTACAAAAGCAACAAGCATTAAACGAAGCTCTCTTGGAAATAACAAAAAGGTATTTTCAAGGCACTCTGAATATTGAAAAAATGGTTTCAGAAATAATAAATTTGGCCAAAATTACGGTGAATGCAGAACGTGGAGTTTTTATTATAGTTGACAATCAAAATGGGGAAATGATTGGCGATATATTCGAAGAGAGTGTATTAGAGGGAGAAACTAGCTATTTTCAGAAAAACGTCAGGTTTAGACTAGATAACCTGCCAAGTATTGCAGGAGACGTAGCAAAGACAGGTAGTTATAAATAAGAAGCGGCATTTTAAAAATTCCTACACTGTTTCATCTGCTGCCACCACTTTGATTACAAAGTTTAATTGTTGCTTTTTATTAAATTATAGATATCTGATATTTGCGAATAATTGAGGACTATAAATAGATATATATTTGCTTTGATAATCTCATTTCTTATAAAATATCTTAATTTCCTATTTTAAAATTTATTTGTTTTTCTTTGTTAAATTTATCCCAAATATAGTTATTTTAGTTTTAGTACTAGGACTGCTCTATATACACCACTTTTTCCTCCTTCTTTCTCTTCTTCTTCTTCTTCCTCTTTTGTTAAGACACAGTATTGTGTTTTCTGTTATAAAGCCTCTTAAGATGCGGATGTCCAGCTTTCATGTCATCTCTTATGTGGTCTGCCAAGAGGTCTTTTTGATGTAAGTTTTTCTTCTTTTGCCCACTTTGCCCATTCTTTTTTGCCAAATCCGCCTCTCAGAAGCTAGGCTTTCTTTTTAGAGCTAAAAAGCACTTCACATCTCATCAGCTATAAACACTATACAAAGCTCAAATTAGGCCAACACTAGAATACTGTTCTCATGTTTGGAGTTCAGCCCCAAAACACACTTTAGCTCTCTTGGATTCAATTCAAAGAAGAGCGATTTGCCTAATTGATGACGAGAGTCTGACCGATTCTCTCGAAATACTAGAGCACAGGCGTATGGTTGGTGACTTGTCTCTTTTCTACAAGTACTATTATGGAAGATGCTCGCAGGAACTAATAGGATTGATCCCCCTAAGGGCAAAATTCTTGAGGCGTACTAGACAGTCGGAGACAGCAAATTCCTGTGCGATCCAGCTTGACACGGATACTCTTTTTTTTATAGAACTTCCAAGTTATGGAACTTGTTACCGAAAGGAATTTTTCCCAAAAATTACAAACTATCCCTGTTCAAGAAGGCGGTTCATCGCCATCTATCCTTGTTTCCGCATCCTAGTCGCAGTGCTTTGAAAGCATAATGGGGTTACCCTTTGCGAGTGGATTAAACTTAAAAAAAAAATCTAACCATACTTTTTGTTTTAGAAGTCTCTGTCCGAGTTTAGGCCACATATGCTAGAACCGGTCTCACGATTGACTTGTAAATTCGAACTTTACTTTCTGTAGACATATATTTATTTCTCCAGATGAGGTCTTTTATATAACCCGATATTCTTGCCACTTTATTTGCTTGCGTACGGACTTCTTGATGTAGATTTATGGGGCTTGATCGGGCTACTCCCAGATAAATGCCTATCATATTTTGTGTAATTAGTTTGTCATACACTGTCAGCTAATGTGATTCTTTTGTCATTACCATTAATTCTGTTTTAGTCACTGATGATATTAATATATTAAATTTTTCAGCTGTTGTTTGAAATTTATATCATTCTCGTTTTCTGCCATTAGTATATCATCATCAGCAAGAATAGCATTTTTATTGCTTTACCTCCATTCTGTAATCTCCTTCCACACGTTTAACATTGTGTATGATTTTGTCCATTATGAGATTAAAAAGAGCTGGGCTCAGACTGTCTCCTTGGCGGATTCCTGTTAGTACAGGTATTTCTTTTGTAAATTCATTGATTGTTCTAATTCGTATTGTGTTGTTTCTGTTCAGTTCTTCTATAACTTTAATGTAGTTAAAGCTAATCTCGTGTTCTTGAAGAATTATGAGAACATCTGAAAGTCTCACCCTGTCAAAGGCCTTTTTAAGACCGACTAAACAGAGGTATAAGGGTTTGTTGTACTCTATAGACTTTTCGATTAGTTGTCGTAATATGTAATGTGATCTATTTTTTCTAAATCCTTGCTGTTCTTCACTTACCTCAATTTTCTTTGTTATTTTCTTAGAATTGTCGTTAATAGTTTACATGTTGAATTCAATAAAGTTCTAGTCCTATAGTTTTCAGGATCGTGTTTATGTCCCTTCTTAAAAATTGGCACTACAGTACAGTAATACACCCATACCTCGCTTTACGGCCTAGATACGTTCCACGAAACTTGGCCGTAAAGCGAAAAGCCGTATAAGGAATCAATTATTCTAATACAAATTCATACAAATTCATACAAATTCAATGGGATCGGTTCCAAATTTGTTAAATATGTAACATGGTTTATCATTCAAAATGCATTTTATCTTTTTATTTCATTTAAATCAAAAATACATACATAACAAGTACATACATTTGTACATTAAATAATAACGGACTCCAAAAACCAACAATAATCTATAAACAAAAATGAAACAACTTCATGTTACAGAAAATATATGTGTATGTATACATACATATATTTTTTTTTAATGGCTTTAATCCTGAAGACGATGAAGAAATGGTAAGCTGCAGATCACTGTCGTCATTATTTTTCGCTGGTAAGGATGGGTCTGGCTTAAAAAAATGGTTCAACGTTGTTTGTCTTGCCTTCTTAGTCTATTTCGTTGTACAGTAATTTATAACAGCTAATGGCTGAGTTAATTACTCGAGAAACTTTAGCGCTACGTTCGACGTCAGGATCGTTTTCAAGGAGAATGTTTATTCCTTGTTCGAAATAGGAAAAAGCTTTCGACAATTTGTTTTGTTAGTTGCTTGGATACAACAGGCTCTGTCTCTTCATCAAATGCCGGTTCTGCTTGCAACTGAATGAGTTCCTCATATGAAAGGGGTTCCCTATCAGCTTCAAGTAGATAAGCACATCACGTTCGTTCAAACCTTCAAATCCGACATCATGTGCTAGATCCAAAATGTTTTGCCTAATTTCAGGAAGGAAATTAACTTCTGCAAACATGATTCATTGTTGTTAATTTTAATTCCTTTCATGATTCACTGATGTTGTCAACAGCATCCTTGATGTTATAGTTTTTCCAAAATATTTTAATTGAAGATTCACCATCAGTTTCCCTTATAAGTTGTCGGAAAGTTCGGCGTAGGTAATATGCCTCAAAAGTGGCTATTGCACTCATTGGTTGAATCAGAGCTGTTGTATTTTCGGAAGGTACTCAATCATGACATCTTCAGATAGTTCGGATAAATTAGTAGGATGCCCTGGTGCATTATCCTAAATTAGCAAAGCCTTGTTGCTTAAGTTATTGTCTCGCAATTTTTTTTTCACTTCTGTGTCCTTATTGTTTCCAATTTTTCCAGTTAATGTGTAACAATCAGTAATAAATATGTACATAAAACACTCACAGACAAGTCTAAATCAGCCGTTTTATGGGCACACACTGAATAACGCTCGTAAACAAGAGGAAATAGAAAAGAGTGTGCATCGAGATTACGCTTGCGCAAGATTGGCAACATGTAGATATATCGATATCGAAAAAAAGTTTTTTTTGCCTTTATAGCGAAACATTTTAGGCCGTAAATCGAAAACGTGCCTTAATTGAAGAGGGCCGTTATAGCGAAATGCCGCATAAAGAGCGGCCGCATAGCGAGGTGTGGGTGTACTTATCTTCCATTCGTCGGGAATTTGTCGTCGAGAGATAACTTTTTGGAACAGTTTTGTTAGTACTTTTTTTAATTCTGGACCTGTGTATCTAATCATTTCGTTTGGGATGTCATCGAGTCCAGGGATTTTTCTGTTTTTTAATTCTTTTATTGCTGTATGTACTTCTTCTTGTGTTAGGTTTTCTTTACTTAATTCTTTTGCTATACCTATATTGGTACTTTGTCTGTTTCCTTCCCGTCTAAATGGTCTTTCCATGTAAGATTCCCATTTTCCTGATGCTATGGAGTTTATTTGTACTTCTTCGTTAATTGCCCTTTTTTTCTATTTACACAAATTAAATTTTGAAACAGGTATTTGATATTTGTTATTAAACGTATACCAATGAGGAAATGCAGAACATATATTCGGTAATTTATTAATAAACAAACAACAACTAATTTTATTCATCTATTTTTTAATTTAATTCAGCACTTTAATTATATTATTTAATTTATTTGTTAGAGTCGCTCTACATAATTTTAGTTATCCGTATTTTTTTATTTTTAACAGGTGTGGTAGCTAATATACCAGATGTTTATGAAGATCCACGATTCAATAGTGAAATTGATCGCAAAAGTGGTTATACTACTCGTTCTGTCTTATGTATGCCTGTAAGAGGAGTGGGAAAAATCTTGGGAGTTCTCCAGATGATAAATAAAAAAAATGGTGGATATTTTTCTATAAGTGACGAGAATTTTTGCAAAACGTTTACTGTATATTTTGCACTTGCCCTACATTATGCCAAACTCAATAAACAGTTAGAAACAACAGAAAAATTCAATAAAGTATACGTATCTCTGCTAAAACGCCAAATGCAACCTTGCATTCATGATGTTCAATATATGTTTGCAAAGCCATTTGTGAAGATTCCTACGGGATTTAATGAATTTAAGTGGTACATACAGCCGGAACTTTACAGTGATATGCCGCAACTTGTACTACAAATGGTATTAGAAATAGTTGGAGAAGAGGAAGTTTACATAGAAAGTTTGATGCGTTTTATATTAACAACAAGAAAATTATACCGAGATGTACCTTACCATAACTATGAGCACGCATTTACAGTATGTCACTGCATGTACAACGTATTAAAGCGAAATCTTGACCTATTTACAACAATTGAAAAAAGAGCTCTTATAATAGCCGCCTTATGTCACGATATTGACCATGGGGGATACACCAACAACTACTTAGTTCTCACAAATGATATTTTAGTTCAACTTTACGAAGAATCACCTTGGGAAAATCATCATGTTAAAGTCACAATGACTCTACTTGATGAATACAACATATACAAAAACTTATCTTTTTTGGATCATAAAATGTTTAGAAGGGAAATCAAAGAAGTTATAATTGCTACAGATCTAGCCTTATATTTTAGAGGACGATCTAAGCTTCTTCAAGTGGTTACAGACAATAACTTTGATTTTGCCAATCATTCTCACCGTCAAATGTTGAAATCAATCATGATGACTGTTTGCGATCTTTCTGGTCAGTGTAAACCATTCTCTGTCGCCGAACGCATAACATCAAATATTTATAGAGAATTTTATCATCAAGGAGACATGGAAAAAAGTCTTGGTCTTACTCCTTTACCTATAATCGATCGAGACAAACGTGACCAGCAACCACTGGATCAAGTTAATTTTTTGGGATTCATCGTAATGCCAGCTACCGATTTGTTAAAAACCATTCTGCCTAATACTGTTGATTTGTATATGGAAGCTTTAAATTTACGTAGATCGTGGCAGGAGATTCTTGAAATAAGAGCAAAAGACAGAAGCCATTCAAAAGCAACCTAAACAGAATAATATTATACTGAAAAAATCTTCTTTCAATTTTTTACTGATTGTCAAATAAAATATTATAAATAAAAATGGAATGTTGAGCTATAACTTATTAATTGGTATCATGATTTGCTGCTTCGAAGTTATGAATGTTCCGATTTAAATAAATCCTTGAATATTGGTAGCCATTTTGAACATGTTCCGCAATATTCCCTTATTTTTAGCTATACATCTTTATCCAAATGAAATGTTCATTATTGATAACTTTATTATTGTCGAAAATACAAAATTGTTTAAATTAGCAATAGAAATCTATTAATATTTTTAACATTCTTTAAGATGGAAGAATGAAATAAACCAATTGAGTATTGCGTTTTCAACCTCGGATCTAAAATACAAGTTTTTTAATAGAAGCTACCGTATTTTATTTCATTTTCGTCAATCGTTCTTTAGAGATAGGTAACAGTTCGAGAAACTAATTGCAACGGCGCTGAAAAACGTATCCTACAAAAGTTTCTGGTTAAATTCTTTGATAATCTATTCTATGACTACAAGGATTTATAAGTATGTTCTATGGTTATAGGTCATAGACAATGACAGAAAAAGACAGTTACCGAGAGGTTATCTCTTTGAATTTTAACTACTCTGCCAATTATAAATATTTTCAAATCTTTAGACAAGTAAAGTGCGATTTACAGCTTCCAAATTTAAAAATAACCACCAAAATTCTGCGAAATTAATATACTTCTCGCTTATAATGGCTAGAGCTTCCTCAGTTAAGAATGATAATGTTGATAGTTTGCTTAATGCGTTAGAAAGTACACATGTAGGCGAAAGAGGGCTTTCATTCGCCGGTAAATCTTTAAAATTGGACACGGAAGAAGATGGTAATATAATGTGATTTTATTACATTAATAAAAATTAATAGTTTGCAGCAAAACCAATTGTTGATGCTATTACTAAGTGTACAAACTTGGAATATCTGAATCTTGAAGGTAACACATTGGGAGTTGATGCTGCCAAAGCTATAGGAGATGCCCTTTGTAAACATCCCGAACTTAAAAGAGCAATATGGAAGGATATGTTTACAGGAAGAATGAAAACAGAGATACCAAAAGCTTTGGTAATATTTCTAAATTTAAAGAACTAAATTTTAAATTGTTTTAAAGTAAATATTCTGTAAAAGGGTAAAAAGTTATAAATCCAAAGTTGTGAATCATTAAAATTAAGTAATGTTTTAATATTTTGAATAGTGTATGTAATGTAATAAACATGACTTGCATGCCTGTAATCTCGAATAAAAGAATTCGCAATTCGGCACAGAATTCGCATCATTTAATGTGCAAGAACTTCAGAGATGTTGGGAGTCATCCGTTGTCGCCGGACGTGAAACCAATTCGGCATTCGAATGTTTTGTGAAGACCCAAGAACTTATGAATTATGTGATGATGAGATCTTGTGCTGCAAAAACTCGAACAGTATTCAAATACATGCATTCAAGTTCTTGCTAGGATCAAATACATCTCGCAACTTGTATTAGACAACAACACTACCCTAGAGCATGAGAAACGCCGACTTTCTTGGTATTTAATAAAATTCCACCATCAAGCTAAAAATTATTTAAACAATAACTTGTGTCATGGTTCTGTTAGGTCAGCGTTTTCTTGCTGTTGCCTGTAGAGATTGAGAGTTAGAATTTTTTTTTTGAAATAGAGTCATAGGCTTTACACTGCTCAGCTCTGCGACTCGTTAGAATCTTTTGTGCAGACCTATTTTAATAATTGTCCAAGATGTTTACACTCTACATAGTCTGTTATTTTTTTAGGAGCTTTTTATGTCTTGGGGTGTCAGGGTCACCCTTTCAAGAAATTTGCGCCTTTTACAGAACTGACCCCATGCAATCGCATAACAGGTGTTCTGTTGTTTCTATTGCCACGTTGCAGAATCTGCAATTTTCATCATTCACTTTTCCTATGTTCTTAAGGTGATTGTTTACTAGGAAGTGTCCTGTGAAAAATCCCATTATTATTCTTACATCATTCTTATTAAGTTCGAGAAGCTGCTCAGATTTCTTTTTCGAGGTAGTGATGAATTGTTTTGACTGTTTTAGGCCTGGAGTTTTCCTCCAGTGTGACAGCCTTTGGTTTGTCCCCCAAGTATCCGTTTCATTTTTTACGTGGCCTTTTGTAAGACCACAATATGGTTCTGAGCCGAAAAGTGGTGTGATTGAGGCCTCTTTTATGAGTCTATCTGCCTCTTCGTACCCTTCTATGCCTTAATGCCCTGGAACCCACATTAAAGTTACTTTGTTGTTTGCAGCCAGTTGTTTCAGGGATTGTTTGTATTCCCAGGCCATTTTTGACTGTTCTGAATGACTTTAGAGCCTTTAATGCAACCTGGATATCCGAAACAATATAAACCTGTAGGTTTTCGAGCCCTTTTTGAAGGCACTCTTGCGCACAGAGTTATAGCAAACAGTTCTGTTTGAAAAATTGTGGGAGTGTTTCCTAGGTGTTCAGAGAGTCTTAAATTAGGATCCCATATTCCCAGTCCTACTCCTTGTGTTTGTTTGGCTCCATCTGTGGACCAGATAGATGCATTGTTTGCTAGCCTTTCACTGTATCTATTCCATGTCTGGCGGTGCCCGATAACCATTTCGTATGGAACAACAAAGTCCAGTTTTATAGGCATTTGATCTGTTGCTTTGGTAATGGATTCCAATGGAATTTTCTCCAGAATCTGTACGTGGCCAACCAAGTCACCCGGTTTCAGTTTGTTTGATTGGAATAGCTTTGAAGCACTAAGCGCTGCCTCCTTTTTCACACAAATGTAAAGTGGAGTCATTGCCTCTATTGCAGGTTTTGGATATGACGCCACAGCTCCGGTTATTCCAAAGCAAATTAACCGCTGTAATTTGTGTAATTTACCATGCGCAGAAATTTGTTCTGTTTTTGGCCATTTTGAGGCTCAGGTGACCGTTTGCTTTACTACCGTTTGGTATATCCAAAATATCATTTTCGGTTACAGCTCCCATGTCTTTCCTACAAGTTTATGCTGCAATTGTGGCTTTTGAAAGAGTTCTTTCCAAATGAGTATTCCAATTTAGTTTGTGGTCTAGGAAGATCCCTAAGTACTTAACTTCATTGGAAAATTGTATCTGTATTCCATTGAGAGTGAGCAGCACTTTCTTGCTGCTGCCTGTAGAGATTGAGAGTTACGACTTTATAGACACCTTGAACTGTTGAATTAGTTTCAAAGATTTACTCTTGATCTAGTAAATCCACTAATTAATCTGCATCTTCTCTGGCATGTCAGCCCTGCATAAGAAGGAATTTTTTTTAATTCAGATTTCAAGGTCGAATCTTTAAAACATTGTTGCTATTTCATCTCGAATATAAATTGAACAACTAAAAAAGTATAGCGGTATTAAAGTTGACAATAATGAAACTAACAGAGAAATAAACATAAAACCATCCATTGTAATATGTAATTGGTCAATTTATTATTAATTCTAGCTGGTCGTTCAATTAATAAATTTAATATAACTATTAGAATTCTAGGCAAATTTTCTTTTCTCAGTTTTTTCGATTATCCAATATATATTTTTTGTGTGGTTCATGTCTCGTAACAAAATAACAAATAGTCTCCAATTTCATTTTGTCAATTTTGATATTTTCATGTCTCTTCTAATATTTCCTTTTATTAACAGGAACATTTAGGGAACGGTCTGGTTGCCGCTGGTGTTCAATTAAGGGAATTGGATCTTAGCGATAACGCGTTTGGGCCAATTGGAGTGCAGGGACTTGCATCATTACTCAAGAGTTCAACTTGCTACCAATTGGAAGAACTCCGATTAAATAACAATGGCTTAGGTATCACCGGTGGAAAATTATTGGCAGAAGCTCTTACTGAATGTTACAATTCTAGTAAATCTGCAGGACAAACGCTCGCCTTGAAAGTGTTTGTAGCTGGCAGAAACAGATTGGAAAATGACGGTGCAAAAGCTTTGGCTAAGGTTTTTAAAGTATGTTGCATTAAGTATTAATATATTGGCTTTTCAACGTCATATACAGCAAGAAAATTAATTAAGAAAAATAAGCTTTGGAAAATATAAAAACATAAATTTTTATGTTGTTTATAATGTGTCATTGGTTATATTATTATTTTGTAGATGATGGGTACTTTGGAGGAAGTCTCAATGCCACAGAATGGAATATATCATGTTGGAATAAATGCTCTATCAGAATCCTTTCAGTCAAATCGAAACTTAAGAATCATAAATTTAAATGATAACACTGTTGGTAAACAAGGAGCAAGTGCTTTGGCAAAAGCGTTGCCTGATTTACAACAATTAAGCCATATCAACTTCGGAGATTGCCTCTTAAAAACACACGGTGCTCTTTTGTTAGCATCAGCAATTAAAGATAAACATCCTAACTTAGAAGACATCGTTTTGGATTCAAACGAAATTCGAATCAAAGGGGGTATACAGTTGGCAGAAGCTATAGCAAATAAAACTAAATTGAAGAACCTTACACTGGACGCCAACCAATTTGGAAAGCAAGGAAGATCCGAGTTAGAAAAGAAGTTGAAAGAAATCGGTAAAATAATTAATTTTCCTCGAAATGTTAAACTTATTTTATCTTCACAATTATAGGAAAATTCAATGTTTTGGGTACCCTGAATGACAATGAATCAGAAGGTAGTGAAGAAGAAGATGAAAGCGAGGCTTCTGAGGAGTCGCAAAATGAAAATGAGGAAGATGATGAAAATGAATGCTCCGAAGTTAGATATGTGCCCCCAAAACAGGTTAATGCAACTGATTTTCTTAAATTACCTAGTGATGATAATTTCATCGCTCTTGGAGATAATAGACTGAATATTCTTCTGAATGAAGCCAAGGTAAATGTGTTTTCAATTCATAGGCCCATATTTAGATTTTTATTTACAGCAAGGGGGTGTTATTCAGTTGAATAATTGCATCCAAATTCTGATGAAGGTTTCAGCCTTGAGTAAAAGTTCCAAAGAGAATGTATCATCAGCTGCAACTAAATGTTCTGAAACACTTTACAAAGAGTTGTTTACTTGGGCTCAAGCTGAAGATAATGTATCTCTAGTTAATAATACATTATTGGTGAATCTTGGTTTGATAAAGGTAATAATTTGCATTTGTGTGAACTTGTTTAAACATTTTATTTTAGAGTGAAGATAAGAAGTTTAAACCAACATGGAATGTGTCTGTTTGCATAAATTTATTAAAGGATTTAGTCGAGAAGAACTATGTACCTTGTACAACCAAAGATACTCTAAAAGCATTTTTAACAAAGACGTCAGATAAAACAGTGTCTCAGTAAAAAATACATTTGTAACTTTTTTTTGTGTCATTCTTACTCTATTTTTTGTATTGTTTAATTCTGTGTGCAAAAGTTATTACTATTTTGCTTTGAAAATTACAAACTTTTAACAAACCATAGGACAATAATTGATGTTTGAATCCTTGAAATACAAATCTTGTCCCCTGAAACCAAGAAAAATAAACCCACAACAAAGGTTACTCTAACACGTTTACCAACCAATATATCAGGGCTTCGAACCGTTATTATTTTCGTTCCGGTTTTCGGTTTTCGTTCCGAAAAAAAAAATTATCGGTTTAGTTCCGGTTTTCGTTCTGACAAAAATAACGGTTTTTTCCGGTTTCGGTTTTCGGTTCAGCTCCGAGTGATTATTGTTTTATTTAAAAGAAGAAAATATTTCAAGCAATCTCGAAACAAAATTCAGAATTTCAAAAAAATAAACCCTGAAGTTTAGGGAATAATTCAAGTTGAAATTTTGAGTATAAAGTCCATTTTTTTAGAAAATGTAGACATAAGTTTGTAATCTTATTTTTAGAATAAATAGAATAAAAAAAGATTATCATGATTGAAGTGATGACAAAAAAAGGATGAATCACAGCAAACATCTTTTAATATAAAACTTATGATCATTATGTATTACAAAATATTGAGTTTAAACTATTTAGAAATCTTAAAACATATTAAGTTATGTTAAGAAAATAATATATAAAACAGAGTTAGTATTGCTAGGAAATTGAATTTGAAGTAAAATTTTCAGAAAAAAAGTAGCAATTGCAGAATTTTGCAAAAAATTCAAGATTAAAAAAAAAGTATTAATTTGCAAAATTTCGAATTATACGAAAGATTTTAAGATTACAAAAAATACTCTAACAATCCAGTGGAAAGTCAAAATATTATGAATCAAATGAAAAAAAAATTACATTAATTTCGACGGTTTTTTTTTTTAATTTTGACTACTTTCTTAAAAGTATAAGTTAAACTATTCTCTGTAATTTATTTGCGAAGTATTCATATTTTTTTTATTCAGTTTATTGGCTTTTTCTTCGCCGGTCACTCCTTTCACAATCCTAAATTTCAGTACCTTCTATTAAGGAATGGCAATCTGTTTTAGATTGCCGCAAACAGCGATTGCGTTGGATCTTGGTTTGTCAATCGCTGTTTGGGACTCAACACTGAAAAACACTTAAAACTATATTAAAATTCAAACGACGTAAAAAATAAATAACAAGATTATTCAAAATTTTAACGTTTCGGGCAGTGTTATTCTCTGCCCGTCGTCAGAAAACCAATTCAAATATATTCCTTTACAAAATTTTTTTGTAAGCTGTCAGAAAGTAATTCTGACAGTTTATTAAGTTATTCCCTAGGTGATTCTAAGGCGACCTAGTTGTTTTTCTCGTTTTAATAATGGCAGCCACATACCGTTAATATCAATAGAACAATTTGCGACACAGTTATCTCCATTTAGTAAAATTAAAGCTGCTTCTTTAATTTTTCTTTTTTTATAATGTGTTTCTTTGCCAATAATGCAGGATTTTGTCCACTGAATTCTGTGATCGTATTGAAAAGAGTGTTCGCAAATTTTCGATTTTGAAAAATCTCCCTTAGGTAATTCTTATGTTCGTTAATACGAATCCACATAGGTCTGGATGTTTCACCTATGTAAGTTTTGTTGCATTCGCAAGTTATTTTATAAATACAATTTTTAGTATGTTGTGTTTCATTTTTTGGTTTTGTATTTACTAGTAATGATCTTAGAGTATTTTTGGTTTTGAATGCTGTACGTATATTGAACTTTTGGCCTATTCGTTTGATTTTATCCGAGAGGCCAGGTATGTATGGAATAATCAAGGTTTTTTTATCTTGAATGGGTGATGTGTTTATGATGCCATGATTATGATTGTGTGATTCTGTTTCTCTTCTGTTTATAACTTTTTCCACAAAATCTTTTTGATACCCATTTTTTTGTAATACTGATGTAATATTAATTTTTTCTTTATTATATATTTCAGAACTCGTGCTGATATTTTTAGCTCTGTCTATTAAAGGAGTTATTACACCTATTTTTATATTTTTACTATGATTTGATGTGTAATTTAGGTATCTATTTGTGTTTGTTGGTTTCCTATAAACAGATGTGCATATCCCATTTTGGCCCCTCTCAATTAACACATCGAGGAAGGGTAGTTTATTATTTAATTCAATTTCCAATGTAAATTTTATCGTTTGCTCTTGTTCGTTTATGAAGTTTAAAAATGGATTTATAGTATCTATTGAATGAGGCCAGATGGCAAACACATCATCTACATATCTCCACCAGACAAATGGTCTTTGACTATGGTTCAGTATGACTTTCTCCAGTTCTTCCATAAATATATTAGCCATAAATGGTTAAGTTAAACCTTGATATTGTAAGTTAAATTTTGGCATCTTTTTAATTTCGTGTTTTAATTCGACATTTTGAAAAAAACATTGAAATTTAAGGGAAACAATTTCACAGTTCTAGAAAGAAATCTAAATTTCAATTCAATCAAAGTTCGAAAAAACACTAAATTCACAAATAAAAATATCTCAAGATTTCAACATTCGAATTTGAGATTTAGGTGTAAACATAAAAAAGTCACAATGTTTGGGAAACGACAACATTTCGTGTTTCAAATCGAAATTATAGAAAAAAAAACAAACATTGCAATTTTTGTATCAAATTTTAGGACAAATGTAAAAATTAAAAAAAAAAGATCAAATATATTAAAAAAAACTGTATCCAAATCCTGAATTCCTTTTAAGCATTTTGAAATTTTCAGAAAATTTGAAGAAGACATTTTCAGGTTCTTTGATGTGAAGAGAAAAATATGAACATTTTTTAAAATAGTCTATATTTTGATTGAAAAACGTTTGTCATAATTTAAACTTAATAACCAATGAGATTTCCATTTTTTTAGAAACTTGATTTTTTAAGAAAATGTTGAGAATCCCAAATTTAATTAATTACCAATGAGATTTCCATTTTTTAGAAACTTTGATTTTTTAAGCAAATGTTGAGAATCCGAAATTTCATCGAAAATCCGAGTTAGCATTTTTAATTGATAAAAATTGTTTATAAACTTTTAGGTTTTTATAAAAACTTTTTTCGCGAAATGTGGCGATTAAAAATTTAAATACTTCCAAACGGTCGCAGAAATGTTAAATAAAATTAATAAACATGACGACTAAAGTCAGAAATTCGATATACAAGTTAAAATAGCGAGTTTATATTCGAAATTTCCTGATTAAAGTCAAATTATGTAAATAATGAAGACCAAAATTTATCTATTAAGTTGAAATTTTTTGATTAAGGAGAAAAATTTTAAAAAAATTCTTTTTGAAGCCTCGACTTCAGAAGATCAAATCAAAAAAATTCAACTTCAAATAATCTTGGGTTCTAACTCAAAATTTCATGAAAACCTGAGTGTTTAAAAAAGTCGAAATAAAGTCAATATTTTAATTCTAAAGTTGACATTTTCGGAAAAATGTAAAAATTTAAATTTTAATTTGAACATTTTGACAGAAAACTCGAAATTTGAACAAAAACCACAGATTTTAAGAAAGTTCTAGTATTTTCGATTTTAAAAATTGGAAGTTATTAACGCCGTGGGTAAAATGCAAATTTATAAAAAATTCGTTTTACCCCAAAACTTCGAAAAAAACTAAGGTTTCTTAAAAATTTTGTATCAAAATAAAAACATTATTTATTTTTAAAAAACTCAAAATTCCGACTTTAAACTTGACATTTACAAACTCGAAAGTTTATAGTAAAAAAATTATGAATTTCTAAAATATTCGAATTTTTCTCATTTCTCATTAACTGAAATAAATTTTTATCAATTTTAAGCTTCTCTGGACATTTAAACTTTTTTTCAAGGTAAAGTGGTTAGGTTTAAGATTTTAAGGTTAAAACTGTAGTTTTGAGGAAAAAAGCCACAATTTCCAAAAAAGTTCCATTCATTAAATAAAAACGTTTCTTAAAAATTTTAATTTGAAGTTTTAGCTATTTCTACCAATTTTTTACTTTCATGTCAAAATACGAGATAAGGCAAAAATTTTAAGACTCTTAGGCGAGTTGCTTCTGAAAATTGTGGATTCAAACTTGAACCTTGTTACTATTTTTCAAAATTTTCGATGTAAAACTCGAAACCTAGACTCTTTTTTTAGAGATTTTGACTTTTAATCTCAAAATGTTATCTTAATCCCAAAGTTCACATTTTTTCTCTAACTTTCGATTTTAAACTCAAAATTTAGACCATTTTCTCGAAATTTCGTGTTAGAACTAAATTCTTGTGAATAACTTACGTTTTTTATTTCAAAATCTCGATATTTTCTCAAAATTTTGCGAATTGAAAATTCGAGAAGAGTTTTGTTATAAGAATTTATCTTTTCAATGTTTTGCATAAAATTTTTAAAATTATACCTTTTAAAATCTTACATATTTCACAGATTTTCTTTTTAAACTCTTTTTTAATAATTTCGAGTCCTTAAACTTGAAGTTTGAAAACTAAATTGTTTTAAATAAATTTATTTCGAATAATTTCTAGAATTTTTGACTTTGCGTTAAACTTTTTATGTTAAAGTTAGATTTTAAAATTTTTTTTTCGATTTTAAAATTAAAATGTCGATTTTTTTACAGAGTGTTTGACTTCATTTTGAAGACATAAATTTATTAAACAAAATGGGATACCTTTTTCCTTCATAGTCAACGTGAGTCCCATCAAAAGTTACTGCAAACCTAATGTGACTTAGGAACTATGGATCAGGCACCAATCTTTTATACCAATTGAAATAATAGGAACAAATTGAAAATGTAAATCCAGAATTTTGAGAAAAAAAGGTGGAATTAAAGAAAATATTCCAAATTTATTTTACAAAAATTCTACATATTTTTGATTTAAATGCTGCTGTTAAATGTCGGAATATTTAAAAATAAGTTCAAATTCGAAATTTTAATAAAAAAAGTCGAAGTTTTAAAAAACTCGCGAACAACACAACAATAATAATAGTCAAGCAAAATATTGGGTTGACAATTGAGACTATTAATGTAAAATTGACATTGAAGGGGGAAGGGTTTGTTAACTGTAGACTTTTGAATCTGCACTGAACCGAAATAAACCGATATTTTCTTTTCGGTTCGGTTCCGGTTTTCGATTCGACACAAATAACGGTTTTTTTCGGTTTCCGGTTTGAAGCCCTGCAATATACAAAGATCATGCGTAAGGGGAATAATAAATTATGTCCTAGGAAAGGCCCGGATTCAATAAGTGCAGAGCCCGATTGGATTTTTTTTCGTGGCCCTCTTTTTTTTTGCTGAGCAGCTAACAAAAATAATATAATTTTTGTGCTGTTATCGAGTTTATATGTAAAACAAACCAAATAGAACTCTTTCAATTTAACAGACCCTGAAATTGCAAAACTATTGTAACTGGATAGTTGATTACATAAAATTTTATTTCTGCCACCTATCCTAGCTACCCATAGGGGTAGCTATAATAGGGCAGGGTGGAGTGCTTGCCCCCCAGCAGCATGCAGCAAACCAAAAATGTATGTATTTAACTGGGGAACCAACATTTTCTTTCCAACTTTAAAATTCATTCTTGAAATATTTTTTCGAAATTTCGACTTTTTCTCAAATTTCGTATTTTTTGCAAAATTTCTCTTTTTTTTAATTATGTATTTATTCATAAAATTCCACTTCTTTTATTAAACATGACTTAATCAAAATTTTAAATTTTCATTAAAAAATTCGTTTTTTTCCCAAATGTTGCCATTTTTGGAAATTCAACTTTTTAATTGTGCAATTTTTCAGCTTGTTTAATAAAATTTACCTTTTCCTCGAAATTTAGTCGATCTTCTGATAAAAAGAAGTATATTTTTTGTAATTTAAAATTTTTGTAAGAAAATTACGAAAAAAATTTCTGGAAATTTGAGTTTGTCAAAATTTCGACATGTATCACAATTTCTGATGCCACATGAAGCCTGTCTTCCTCTGAGTCAAGCAATTAAAAGAAAATAAATATTGATCCAGGAAATTTCAATTTTATGTTTAAAGTTTTTTTTTTCTTAAAATTCGCGTTTTTTCTTAATTTCAATAAAATCTGAATGTTTCTGAAAAATTTCAAGTTTTCACTAAAGGATTGATTTAATGCTTTTTCTCGAAATGAAGATCTTTTTCGCAGAATTTCGATCATTTACTCCTAATTTCGTCTTTGTCTCAGAGTTTAGATTATTTTTTCAAAATTTCGATTTTTTTCTTAAAATTTGACTTTCTCTGGAAGATTTTGAATTTTTTCCTTTTCGAAGTTTTCTCAAAATTTCGTTATTTTTTTCACATTTCGATAATTTTCTGAACTTTAAGCTATTTTTGAAAATTTAGAATCTGATTTTTTGGAAATTTCGACTGATTTCTTTTTCATGAAATTTTGAATTTTATCGGATAATCATTATTTTCTTGGGAAATTCGTCTTCTTAAATATTTTACTTTTTCTCCTAAAATAGACTTTTTCCTAAAAGTTGCTTTTCTACAGAATTCAACTGTTTCGAAATTGCCAAAATTCTTTTTAAACTTTTGTTTTAAAAATCGTTTATTTTAAAATTCCGCAATTTTTTTTAATATTAGTCTGTCTGGATCTTGCAATAATTTTTTGAAAACTTTGAAATTTTGCCATGCTGGCAAAATTTTTTTTTCCAATACATATATGAATCCAGAAGCACTTTTTTTTTCACAGATTTATGTTAACTAAATTTAATCATTCATACAAGAACACTATAAGCTTCTTCTTTGTCTGAAAACATTTTAATAAGCGCTATCTCAAAGACATGTTACTTGGTAGTTGTATATTTTGTCATAATCTTGTCATGTCAGTGTCATATCATTTTGTTGTTACTTCGGTGAGCGCTCAGGCTTAAATAACAATCTTAACTGCTGAAATGTTTAATAAGTGCCCACAGTCAATAAGATATGATTGTACAAGATTGCCTATCAGTTTGCAGAAGATAGTGACACATTTCATTCATAAATTATAAGGTTTATTTTTCTGAAACTTTTGCATCTGATAAACGTTTTCTAGTTTTGTGCTAAAAAATAATCTTGCAAATGCGGTAAAAATATATTGAAAAAAAATTAAAATTTTTAAAATGTAAAACTGTAATAATCTGCTCTGATCTCATGGGTTATAATAAATTCACAGAACTAAACATTAGTTCAATAGATTTCCTTCCATTTTCATGTAGTAAATAAGTTATATTCAGCAATAAATTAAACAGTGCAATAAAAAAAAATGTATTGTACAATAAGAGCTTAATTATTTTTATTACAAAATTAATAATCTAATCAAATAAATGTGTCAGGTAAAATTCGTAGGCCTAGGCCTAAGAATCAATTTTCCCGTATCATCACATGACATATTAAAGTCATTAAGAACTTCCCTAGTTCTGGATGTTATTATAGAGGCAGCAATAACTCTCTTCTGTACACCAAGCAAGATGATTGTAGCTGAAATATAAAAAAGTCAAACTAAATTTACACAACAAACTGTGCAATAATTACAGAACATTATTGTAGCAACTATGAAAAAAGGATGATTTGATAACGAGTGAGATAGAGGTACTACTCTAGTTTCAGGATCCATTAACCATTGACCAGCTCCTGCAGCTACGCAAATTGATACCACTATTAGTACAACTGCAATAAACATACGATTATAAACAAATTCGATGTAAACTAAAAAAGCATACTTCTCCATCTTGTTGTGGATGGATGTAGGCAGGCTATTACTTCAGTTAAACGTCTTTCAAAAGCCTTCAAATCTGCAATAACATCTAATTTATAGGTTATGAATATTGTGATTTACTAATAAAAATTGTTACTACCATCACAATTTGTTTGCTCCAACGACATGGCACTGGGACGAGAAATTTTAAGCACAACATGCAATTTTTCAATGGAATATCAACTGGAATAGTTTACATTTTAATTAATCTTACGATGTTACAATTCGATTCTATTACACACAGCTATTACAATTTAATCCCATTAATCATGAATCATTAAAAGAAACTGAACAAAGATATAATGAAATGAAATCTATCAGCTGTCACTGTCATTAATATCAATAGATTATCATAGAGGAAGGTTAGGGTCATAGAAAAATATAAACGTGTTCTTCAAAATACAGTGCTGCCAACATGTATCTAATTTTTGCTTTTTTCCTATAAGGAGGGGAGGTCTTAAGGGATTGTTGTCTTCAATTCATAATTTTTGTTCTTGTCCTCACAACTACTAGCAACTAACAACTAGAAGGGTATGTGGCGTTGATATTTCTAGGGTGGATAATGAACTCCGCAAGATGAGCGTCTAATGAATTACAGGTATGAATAATGTATACGTAGACTTTTCTAGGGAGGCCAGCGAGTATTCTTGAGTGTACATTGCCCCACTTTTTGCCCCTAGCTACGCCAATGAGAGTGTTTTCAAATTTCACCTACAAAACTTGACAGCAGATTCAATTAAATTCGACTTAAAACTCGAAATCTAATTTTTCTTAATTGATTTATTTCGATTTTTCTCTCCTTTCGGTAATTGTACGCTTTCGGGTCTTCTGGTTTTCCCAACTTTTCCTGGTAAAATTACTTTCCTTACGTCTTTAGCTTCCCATTTCTCCAAAAATTTTCTTTCGGTAACTGTTCGTTCTCAACTTATGCCTTTTTTTACTTTGCCGCATTCAACGACTAAATTTACCCTTTCTGTGCTTCCTATACACCACAAACATCATACATATCTCTCATCGGCTCAATAAGGCCGAAACCGCTTTCATTTCAATTATTCTACACAAATAACCTTCCAACATACTAACCACAAGACATATATACTAACCTTGCGTGGAAATTCGTTCTGCGTGGATATGCCGCTGCGAATAGTAAAAACGACACAAATGAAATTCCAACTTGCTAACCTCGCGTGGAAATTCGTTCTTTGTTTCAAGTTGGATACGTGGGTATTAGAATAGTTGAAATAAAAGCGGTTTCGGCCTTATTGAGCCGATGAGAGATATCTATGATGTTTGTGGTGTATGGGTAAATTTAGTCGTTGAATGCGGCAAAGTAAAAAATGCATAAGTTGAGAACAAACAGTTTCCGAAAGAAAATTTTTGGAGAAATGGGAAGCTAAAGACGTTAGGAAAGTAATTTTACCAAGAAAAGTTGGGAAAACCAGAAGACCCGAAACCGTACAATGACCCTCCTTTCGAACTTAAATTTGCACATTTAATTAATTTCTTCAATTCTATAACAAATAGCTAAAAATTAGCATTTAATTATTTATGTCCTTGTCTTCAATCACATCATGATCATCATTCATCAAGATCCTTTTAAAAATTATTGAACATTACAAATGTTGAGTATACCATACCCTAATAACCCCAATACAACACGTATATAAGAATATCTAATTTTTCCCCACAAACATCTCTACAAATTTTTAAACATCTAACATTTTGTGAAATTTCTCACACACTGACAGCAGTATTAGTGATACACGCCTATTTTGTTGACACTTTGAATGTTAGATGTCAGCCTCATCGTTGATTGAATAAACTATGGACGGAAAGTCTACATTCTCTTATACATTTTGGCATTTATTCTGTGGTGCTGTCATTTCGTTGCTAGGTTATATTGTCACCCGGTTTCCAAACAAATTCAATCACATTTTTGAAATTCTAGAATCTTCCCAGAAAGTGAAAAGATTAAGATGAGCGGTGATAGCGATCGAGTTGAACAGTTCGACACTTTGTTTTTATCGATAGCGCAACATCACCCCGAAGGACCTACTCAGTTGTTGGAAACCTTTGTCAGTTTCTTGGGTAGGAAAACTGATTTTTTTACGGGAGTTGATAAGGAAACGTGGGAAAAATTCGTCCTGGATACATTTAATAGGCAGTATAAAAAATCGGTGGCTATATTGGAAGAAGAGAAAGTAAAGAAAGAAAAACAGAAGGAAAAGTCAATCAAAGAACCTACAACTGCTCGGGTGACCGAATTAACAGACGACGAAGCCGAAAAATTACAGCGTGAAATTGATGCCAAAAAGGCAGTAAAAGAAAAAAAAGAAAGCAACGTTGAAGAAATCAAGGCTCCAGAAATTATCCAAGAAGACGAAGAAGAGTCTGAAAATGGAAAGTTAAAGCCAAATGCTGGTAATGGATGTGACCTAGAGAAATATAGGTGGACTCAGACTTTACAAGAGGTAGAAGTTAAAATTCCTCTTAATGTTGACTTTAAAGTTAAATCAAAAGATGTAGTTGTTAATCTTGGTAAAAAACACATAAGATGTGGCATTAAAAATCAACCACCAATAATTGACGATGATTTTCCACATGAAATAAAATTGGAGGAATCCACATGGGTTATACAAGACGGTAAAGCGTTGTTGTTGAATTTGGAAAAAGTCAATAAAATGAACTGGTGGGCCCATTTAGTCATTTCCGATCCTGAAATAAGTACCAAGAAAATAAATCCAGAACCCTCAAAGCTTGGTGATTTGGATGGCGAAACTCGCGGCCTTGTCGAAAAAATGATGTATGATCAAAGACAGAAAGAACTTGGTCTGCCAACAAGCGAAGAGCAGAAAAAACAGGATGTCCTGAAGAAATTTATGGAAGCACATCCTGAAATGGACTTTTCAAAATGTAAATTTAATTAAAATCTCTGACAAGTTGTATGTTTTATGAGTTAATTATTGGTTCATATTATTTTTAATAAGCCATGATAATATTACAGTTTTGTAATTAAAAGCATACATATTGCAACATGTCTTTTTTTAAATTTAATTTAATGTGACTAATAAAATATCTCATGTAGTAAGTTGTAAATAATTTGTTCTTAAATAAACCTAACTTTCAGAACTGAAATTCCAATACTTTGAACACATCAAAAACATTTTACTATAATTGAGCAGGGATGTAACGAACGTTGATTTTCTCACATTTATGAATGGAAATGTTAATATGTATTTCCAACATTCGCGAATATGAATGTTGGCTTCTTCACAGGCATTTAGAAAATGTTGTGAGAAAAGTCGCAGTTTCCAAGATAAATTGAATTTGGAGAAAAAACTGTTTCCAAATATATTTCCCTTGGAATTTTTATTTTCATTTAAATTTTAACAATCTCAAAATTTATTTACAAGTTTATTCACCCTTTTGATAACACTTATCGGTAGAGAAAAAAAATCGCTAGGCAGGTTCAAGCATACACAAAATTAGTAGGATAATTACCCCCCAATGAATAGCAGGATGTTTACGGTCTTAATTGCTTTTCCTTTTCATGAAGGCGCAATAGGGATTGTCAAAGGGTGAGTAATTGTCAGGTCTGGAATAATTGCAGAAAGCATTTGTCCAAGAATCGATTACACCCGGGATATTTACTATCAACAGAATTAATTGCGTTTCATTTCAGTGCAACTGCAATTGAGATGGACAAACGGTCATTAAATCGGAGATGGTTGCAGAATGCCCTTGTCTCCGGACGATAATTGTTTGTCTTCTAAGAATGGAATTCATTGCGGAAGTAAATTTATTTTCAATCATTGGTTATGGATAAAAGGCCTCTGCGGTCAAACAGAAGGCAGGCCAATAAGTCTCTTATCCAACTTGGGTAAGGTGGCGGAGAGGATTCTGAAGAAGCGTCTGAAGCAGCGATTGCGACATCATTCCTAAGAAACAATTTGGGTTCCAACCAATGCACCCTACCTCGGACCAGTGGCTGCGAGTGATTGAAAGAATCACATACAGCATGAACTGGAATCAGGTAGTAGGTGCAATTTTCTTCCATATCTCCAAGGCATTTGACACAGTTTGGCACCAAGGATTAGTCTACAAGATGCATCACTCCGGGATACCTCTAACGATGGTTCAAATGGTAAGCTCGTTTCTGCACCGGCGCTCATTTAGAGCGAAGGCGGGGCAAGAACTGTCTAAAAAGTATAGGTTGGGGTATGGCGTACCTCAAGGTTCTGCCGCTCCTCTACTGTCTGTTCATATCAGACATTCCAAAAACCCACCAGACGACATTAGCAACCTGTGCAGACGACACAGCGTTATTGGCAAATTCTCTAAGTCCAGAATTGATTATCAGACAGTTACAGACGAACTCCTAGAATACTTTTGTAAATGGAGAATGAAAGTCAAGCCACACAAGACCCAAGCAGTTTTCTTCACCAGAAGAAGACTCCAACCATATGGTCATATTCACGTCCATGGGCAAAACATCGACTGGAGACTTCAGGCAAAGTATCTGGGAGTAATACTCGACAAAAAACTTACATTTCAGGCTCACATCGATTATTCAGTGTCAAAGGCCAGAATGCTAAAGGGACTGCTGCTAGCAATGATTGATAGAAATAGCAAACTGTCCATAGGGCTTAAAGCTTTGCTGTACACATCAATCATAAGACCAGCAATGACCTACGCATCTGTAGCCTTGTTACATGCTACTGATAACCAGATGAAGAAATTTCAGATGTTCCAGAACGTATTTCTAAGACTAGCCATGGATGGCTCCATGGCAATGTTGAGAGCGGAAACGCATCCCAACCAACTAGTTCTATAGGCAGTAGATTACGACCCCAAAATCCCAACCCAATCCCAACAATGGTTCTCTAGACTGTAACAGCGATCGACTTCCATTAGGAAAATTTTGGTGTTTTGTTTATTTGAGGCAAAACAGCTTATATTAGTACTCTATTAGTGTACTATTTCGACGGAGGGATTAGGGACCAAGGGCTCTGCCCGAAGAAGCAGGGATTTTAGTCGGTACCCGCAGACTGGAAGTCCGACATTAACTGGGTTATCTTCCCAGATATCCGTAAAGAATTTCTTCTGTTTAACAAAAAAAAAAACAGAAAGCAGTCAAGTGTCAGACACAAAAAGGCATGGCTTTTTCCCGCAGTTTGAAAACGACGTATAGTTCTTTAGACCCTTAGACCTAAAAACCTTTGCGTCTAGTTTTATTTTTTTATTTTATCCAAACTTATGCGGTCCGGTGCCAATATTTTTCAATAAATTTTGTAAAAATATTCTCAAAATTTTTATATTTCTATTCAAATTTCAATCCAATTTGGAAAAATAAACAAATTTTGAGAAAAAATTGAATTTTGGATAAAAAGTTCAATTTTATGAAGCAATTTCTAAAAATATAAGACATTTAGTCTAAACTTCGAGAATAAGATGAATTTTGAGAAACAGGTTAAAATTTCCGAATAGTCCAAATTTCGAGCAAATGGCCGAAATTTCTATGAAATATTTAAAATTTCTAATAAAGTCTAATTTTGAAAGAAGTAGAATTTTGAGTATAAATATATATAATTTAGTAAAAGACGAATTATAATAAAAAAAACCATTTTTAGGATAAAGTCGGAATGTTTAGGAAATCAAATCTGATATTAAAACCTGACCTTTTGAAAAAACCTGAAAAATATTGAAATTTCAAGCTAAATACGATTTTCGAGGTAAAAATCGAAGGTTTCGAAAACCCAAAAGAATTTTTTAAAAATCAAAATTTCCATAGAAAAGATCGACATTTTAAGAACAAAAAGTCGAAATTTAATGAAAATTCGAAATTTTTCAAAAAGAGTCAATGTTCCTAAAAAAGAGTGAATTTTAGGGAAAATTTCAGGTAAAAAGTTGAAATTTCAAGAAAAAAGAGTCAAAATTTTTCGACTGAATGTTTCTTTTTTAACGGCTGCCTGGATAAGCTCCTTCACCACTGCCTCACTTTGACGTCAGAAAATATCCACCATTGAGATTATAGTCGAAATTTTGAGTTGTTTTTGAGTTTTCTGGTTTTTTTGTCTTTTACAAAATTCAATACTTTAAAAATATAATTTTCAAAATTTCCAAATAAATATTTTATTCTAAAAATGTTTAGTTATTTATCAAAAGGTCTACCAAATTTCGAGAAAAAGGCGAAGCTTGATAAATAAATCGAAATTTGCAGAAAGATAAATTTAGAAAAAGTCGAAATTTTCAGAAAAAGTCGAAGTTTGATAAATGAAATTTTAAAAATCGTAATACAAATCTTGTCCCCTGAAACCGGGAAAGATTTATTTGTATTTCGATTTTTAAAGATAACCAAGGACCACTCCTCTCCACCAAAAAAATGAAATTTTGAAAAAAAAAACCGAAGAGTTTTGAGATGAAAATTAGAAATTTTGAAAAAGTCAAATTGTGATAAAAAAGTCAAATTTTAGAATAAATTCGAGATTTCTAAAAAGAGAAATTATGTGAAAAGGCATATTTTCAGAAAAAAGTCTAAATTTTAAGAAAAGGTAGAAATTTCGAGGAAAAGACTTATTTTCAGGAAAAAAGTTAAATTTCTGGGAAAGGTTCCCGCAGTTTTGAATATTGATATTCGGTTGGCTGTTTGAACTAGGAGCGAGCAAACGCCCCACCTTGCCCTAGTTAGTAGGAAAATAAAACAAGGAAGTTTAAAAGTACTTTTTATTATCTGAGGCTGGATAAATTGCTGTATTAGTTATTATCTTAAAAAATGTTGTTAACTATGCTACCCATGGACCTCCGACACTCATGATATGGATCCCGCAAGGGTAGGGCCGGATTTAGACTTAATGAAGCCCTAAGCTATTTAAGATATGGGGCCAGTGTTGCGAGCAAAAAAAAGGCATCACACTGCCTCGAAAACTTCTGGTCACCTAAATTTCCTCAACGTTTAGACGAGACTCAAAAATAAAAAAAGATCCTTAACTCTATTTGGGGCCCCCAAGAGGGGGCCCTAAGTTGTAGCTTGTGTAATTTATACGTAAATCCAGCAATACTCAAGGGTCCATGAACCCCAACTTAAGAAACCCTACCTTAGCAATTACATTGTTATTTCGTAAATAATTTCCCGTGTTATTGCGAAATACATTCGCAATATATCCGCATATTTTTTTTCCGAATGCGAATGCATGGAAATAATAAAAAAAGATGGGAATATTCGTTACATCACTATACTTGAGTGTTAGGCGGATAAAATTGAAAACCTTGGATAAGGGGATAACATCAATGAATTAATGCATTATATATTTGTTACAATTAAGTGTTAAAATCTTGTACTAAAATGTACAATATTTATTTACTACAGAGTTTATCAAAAAATTCAAGAAATAAATAATTTATACTAATGATTTTTGTCCTATGGCGCAAAGCGTGATATTTGAATTTTGGGACTGATAAATTACAGTTAATTTCGATATTTTTCTGTTAATTTTGATTTATGGTATACTTCAAAACTGTTTATTAAATTTCATAATTTTTGATTCTTTAAAATTTAACTGATTAATTATTTTTTCTTATTACAATACAAAGGAAAAGAAGTGGAAATCACGAGCAAAAATTAAATTTTATTTTGAAATTTCCACCTTTTTCTGGAAATTTTCAGTTTTTTCGTTAATGATTTAGAAATTTCAACTCGGGTGATAAAAATATTTTGAACAATTTTTAGTTTTGTTTTGAAATTTCGGCTGCTCTATCGAAATCTATCACCCGAAATGTATCGAAAATCTGCAACATTTTTAATATATTTGCATATTAGAATGGCACCTTTGCTTTATTTAGATATGCATGTAGACGTTTTAGAGAAAATTTCTCGTTTCTCTTACACATTTCAAGTTTTTTATGCAATTTTTAATCAAAAATAATTTTATGGATTTTTCTTAAAATTGTCAATAATTTTACCACTTGCGCAAAATTAGGCCCCCCAGGAACCTTCAATTTACCACTTTACACGAGGCTCTTTAGAATCTAGCAACAGTAATTGAAAGATCCTTCTTAAAATGGCTTCATCTCGTAAAGTGAAATTTATTGAAACTTTTAAGAGCAAAAATATATCAAAAACGGAACAAAATTGTTTATGTAAATATGAATGCTGTTTTAAATTTTCGATTTATTTCCGTATACAGAATGTCCGCAAATTTTAGTGACAACGCTTGACGGTGTATTCAGAGAGTAAATTAATTTAGGTAAAAAAAGGTTAATGCAGAATTCTTGGTTTTAGAGTGTTCCGAAGCTTTCAAAGTATTAAGGTCAATGATAATGATTATTAAAAGTAGCTGCCATTGATAGTTTACGAAGAAGTCAAGATATACTTATAAGCAGGATTTATGTATCAACTACACAAGCCATAGCTTATAACCCCCACATTCTCGGGGGCCCTAAGTTGGATGGTATATATTTGACCCGATGCAGTGTTGTCCAGAAGAATTTCTAGGGAAAAATTAAACAGGATCGAGGACCTTTATTTTTAATTCTCGAGAAGTGTGAGGACCTTTTTATTACTCGGTAAAAAATTCCCGGTAAAGTAATAAATTTTAGTTTTCACCTGGCAATATTTGCCCCATATCTCAAATAGCTTAAGGCCTTATCAAGCCTAAATCCAACCCTGCCGAAGAATAAATTCATATTTTGTTTGTCAAATAAATAAATATAAACTCTCGGGTATTTATATGATCTGTTTATTTAATTAGACGAAGAATTGTTAGTAAAGGATACATACATATGTATAGCCTCTCAAAATGTGTTACCATTACTTCATTGATCATTAGTAATGTTTGAAATTCTAATCGATTTTATTTAAATAATAAATGTGATTTTTATTAATTACAATTTTCAACTAAAAGAGGCATATGAATTTGAAAACTGAATTAAATTGCAAATATATTTAAGAACATCATAAACAATTAGCCATGCTTAAGAAGGTTAATTACATGAATATTTTATTCGCCAAAGCAGATTAAATCTTAAATGATTGACCGTCTGCTCCAATTACATTTGGATTTTAATGATACAGTCATGCGTGATAAACAAAGTACAAATATTATCGGAATTGGCGCATGCGTTAGTCGAGACGAATTATATTCAAATAGAACATATGTTAGTAACTAATTTACAAGAGTGTCGATAATACTATCAAATCCAAATAAGGACCATAGACCATTAAAACTGTTATTTGGAAATAAACAATATTTAATACAATGACTTTAGACAATGTCAAGAGAAAGGTAAGCAATTTTTTAAAGAATGAAAAATTTTAACTGGAATTTTTTACATAAAAGTCTTTTCCTATTCTAGTGAAGATAATGACTTGCAATGCAATGGCTTCTATCATCAAAGTACACTTATGTTTAAATAGATATTAACTAATTAATTATTCAAAGCATTCTTGTAGCTCAGCGGGGGGCAAGATGAATAAATTATTTCAAGATGTGTCACTTTAGCATTGCCAAGGCATAGTAACGAAACAACATATAAATAGTAAATTGGCTCATTGCTTCCTGTATCTAAAACCATCCAGTTTTTTAAAGATACTTAAAGAGAACGAACATAGCAAATCTTTATTTGAAATTAAACTTTTATATTGAAGGGATTCCACTAAAATATTTGTGCAATTCTCAGCAATTGAGTACTAATTATCTAGCTTCGTAAGCTGACCCACATAATCTTTGATCTTACAATAAAATATTTAAACTGTAGAAGTTTAGACTGTTATTATTTTTATTTCTTGATAACTTAGCATTGTGATATATGCTTCTACTATTGATATAAAATGAAAATAAAGCTATTGAGTAATGATCGATGAAGTTAAATTCCTTCAGAAATGCGTAGACCATAAAAATAAGTGTGTTACTGATTTGAAATAACGTTATTATAAAAAATATATATTCATTTATTGACTTAATTTGATATTCGACCGTATGTCTTTGTATTGTTAATTTATTAGCTAAAATTAGGTGTAGTTAAAAAACTGTTAAATATCAAGGTTCAACGTTCCGCTTGAAGGCGATGACATATGGATCAAAAATATTATTTTTATATTATTCTATTAAATACATTTAAGAGGATTATGCTTTGTGTGGATATTCGTCTAAGAAACGTAGAAATTTATTTGTATTAATTTTATCATTGCTATAAAGGTACCTGGTTATTAATATTTGTAATACAATATTTTTAGTATAATACTTGTGGGAGACTGAAACTATAAAAATGACAATTATTTAAAAAAATGACAAGGTTTCAATATCCGTACCATAATAATTTTTAATTATTTAATGTTTTGCTTATTTTTGTAGCTTGAAGAGGATGGTTTTGTAGTTTTGGAGGGATTTTTTACATCTGATGAATGTGATGAAATGTACAATGAAAGCTTGAAACTCTTGGATAACATGCCCGACAAATCGCAACGAGTCATTTTTAATCCTGCTAATTCAGAACAGAAGCAGGTAAGTTTTATTTTATTGTGGATTGTTCTTATGGATGCAAGGAAACAGAACTTCACATGCTAAAGTTTAGACATTATTCTCGAGATCAACTTTAAGTTTTTTTAGTACAATCTAGTCCCAAACAGTATAATCCTATTATGCTCTTGCAGTACTGCCAGTAGTAGTTTGAATTAAATTTCGAGAAATTTCGCTGAAATTTAGAGATTAAAAGTCTAATTTTTGAGACATAATGTATATAATAATTTCAAGTTTGATTCGAAATTTTAAACAAACAAAAGAAAATGGTTGACAAAAATTTTATCAAAATTGAATTTTCTTTTTCTAAAAACAATAACAGGGTTACCCTTTGTTCGAGTAGATTATTATTAAAAAAAGTTTCGACGGAACTTTTGTTTTTTTTTTTTAATTTTGAATGTTTTGTGAAAATTCGAAGTTGAAACATGAAATTTTTATTTTTATTATTGCTGGTGTTAATTCGAAATTCCAAGAAAAAGTGCAAATTTTTTTGGAACGGAAACATTTTTAGAAAAGTGCTGAATTCGTTCCAGTCAAAACTTTTTTTTGAATCCATGTATAACTTGAATCCTAAAATGAAGACTATTTCTAATTAAATTTGTCAAGAAAAAGTCAAGTTTTTACTAAAAATTTGAAGATTAAACTTGAAATTTTCAATTTCTGTAAATTCAAGCTTAAACTCGAAATTCGAAAAAAAGACTAAAGGTTCAAAAAAAGTCGAAAGTGCTAAAGTGGGAACGGGATTAATGCAACGGTTCGTATGCATATCCCGCTGTGGATTAATACATGCTTCCCTTTCTCTCCCACTCTCCCACTCCCACACTCCCGAGTTGGATAATCTGAATGTTTTTAGTGATTACGTCTTTTTTAAAGAAATTTCACTACTTCAAAAAATGTTTATATTTCCAGTTTAAGGTAAGAATTTGAGAAAGAAAATATAAAAATCAGGAATTTAAACAAAATTTTCTCAACATTTGGGTTTTTCTAGAACTTTTGAAGTTTTAAATGAAGTTTTGAAAAAAAGGTTAAAAAAGTAGGGCAAAAATTATGAGAATTTGTTTACTTAAATTTCGATGTTGTTACTGTTTTAAACTTGGAATTTAAATTTTTTTAAGAAATTATTTTTGAGAATAGGAAAATACTTTTCTGCAAATAAACTACTTTATATATACGAGGGTAATCAAATACGAACCGGAATTTGTTTTAAAAAAATTATTGTTACAAGATACATATATGAAAGTTATTAACTATTTTTCTACATAATCTCCTGATTGTATTATGCATTTTTCCCAATGGATTGGGAGTTTTTTAATGCTATCAACATAAAAAGAAGGCAGGGGTGTTTGCAGCCAATTGCGCTCAAATGTCTCAACAGCAGCATCATCATGGAATCACTTACCTCTTAGAGCTTCTTTCAGTGGACCAAACAAATGATAATCGCGCGGTGATAAGTCGGGACTCTAAGGAGGGTGTTCTAATGTTGCCCAAAGCATCCTCCTCTAATGTTTAATGTGTCAGATTGGCTGAGCGGTGGCGGGCATTGTCGTGAAGCAAAATCCCATTTCTGGCCGAAAATTGGCGCCTCTTCCTCCAATATGCACGTTTTGCTTCATTCAATAGTAGGCAGCACGACGTTCATGTAGAAAATCGACGTGCACAACTCCTTTAAAATCCCAAAACACTGTCGCCAGAACCTTTCCAGCTGAGAGCCCAGTTTTTGCTTTGTGTTCGTCCTTCCAAAAATTTGTTGTGCCATTCATACACTTGAGTTTTCTTCAAACAAGTATCCCCAAACTGTGCTTCTAGTCTACGAAGAATTTCGGCAGACTTTACACCTTCAACTGCAAGAAATTGAATAATAATGCGCTGCGCAACGTACGGATGAAACTCTTGCTCACTCATTGTATTTACAACGGACGAACGGCGAGAACGGAATTCTCTTGAGTGAAGGAAGTTACGTGATATCCCTACCTAATATGTCTAAGAGTATGCGCAAACTTTCGACACTCTTATGGCGACATAATAAAAATTCTGGTTCATATTTAATTTACCCTCGTAT
This sequence comes from Dastarcus helophoroides, assembly GCA_028583605.1. NCBI lineage: Eukaryota > Metazoa > Arthropoda > Insecta > Coleoptera > Bothrideridae > Dastarcus > Dastarcus helophoroides. The sequence goes on along the minus strand of CM053325.1, from coordinate 24,939,053 downwards.
TTTCATAACAGTAGCGAAAAACACTTAGGAAAAGATGATTGTGACGATTTTATTTTAACTTTTTTTAGTATTAGATTTTATTTTACCGAAAAATATTAAATCCCATTTGCAAATGAATCTTTTTGTAACACAAAAAATCGTGATATGTATGACGAGTATAAGAACTAAAGTTCATTTTGAAATATTTTTGTTCGAAATGCATTAGTTTATTGAATAATTTAGAATAAGTTATGGAAGTATGATTTTATAAAAATGTGTGAAATATTTTTAACATTTTAGAACAGAGAAAAATACTTTCTAGACAGCTCTTGCAATATTAGCTACTTTTTTGAAGAAAATTCTATAAATTCTGAAGGTGAATTAATTGTTGATCCAAAATTTGCCCTAAATAAAATTGCCCATGGGTTGCACATATGGAACCCAGTATTTAAAAAATATACTTTTGATGAGAGAGTTAAAGAGACTTGCTACCAACTGGGTTACGAAGATCCAGTGGTTGTCCAGAGTATGTATATTTTCAAAAATCCAAGGATTGGAAGTGAAGGTGAATATGTCTCTTAACTTTGTTGATTTTTATTAAATTTTTATTTTTTCAGTATCACAACATCAAGATGCAACGTATTTATATACAAATCCTATGAAATTAGTGGGCTTCTGGATTGCTTTAGAGGATGCTACTATAGAAAATGGGTGCTTATGGATTGCGAGAGGTTCTCATAAAAGTGGGGTGCACAGAAGGTATATAAGAAATCCCAATAAGGACTCTGAAGAACTTGTGATTTATAATTCCCCATCACCTCATTATCAACTAAGCACTTTTAAGCCAGTACCAGTTAAGAAAGGTATATGTTTATTTTTTGTTTCAGCGTTTATTGGGTCTTGTTTTTGTCTTTGCTAAGATTGCCGAACAGGTGATTAAAATTAATGACGTACTGAGGAAAAAAACCCCGTATAAAATGGAAAAGCTGCCCCATGAAAAAAAAAACACTTTAATGTGCAAACGTATAGCAGTAAGGAGAAAAGTATTTAACAACGTTAAGTACAAAATCAACAGAACTTTTACGAATCGCTTAAAAAAATCTGAAATTAATTAGTTTCTTCGTGTACCCGTTAATAGCAGGGGTATTTTAAGGCGTTTTTTTTTGTTGCATTTTATCGGTCCTTACCTTCCACTTGATGTGTCACAAGTTACCATTTCTTGACGACGCTCGCTAATCTAAATTTTCAAGACACCAATCACAAATTGTTGAAACAACCTGGATTCCATCAATTCATCAACATCACAACTTTTTTTTTTATGTTTACTATGGTCCCATTAAAGTTTTTGGGAGTTGGGATGGTAATAGGGTCTAGTGGTAAAAAGTGAGTAAGTTACCACTCAAATTCCGTAAACTAAAAAGGTTGGCAGATGATGCCACGAAGACAAAAAAATGTTCAGCCTTTTCGGACTTCCAGCAGATGATAAGCTTCCAGCAAAAACACCCGCGTAACGATCTAATTTGTGCATTTTAATCAGAGACTAATTTCAATAAAAACCTAATAAAACATAAAGATTAGTTTAGCTGCTTAAACTTCTATAATATTTTTTTGCTTATTCAAATTTTTTACACTTCCTTAGTGACCATTTTTGTACCTTTAGACATACTATTACTATCTTGGTTATTTCTGTTTGTTTTTAGTATAATAAAAAATCTAAAAGTGTAGATGGTACACAGTGAACCAGCAGGGCATGGCACACGGTGAACCGGGTTTCTGTATCCTACATCATGCTTTTATATGTATTTATCTTCTGTCAAAGTATCAAATGGGCTTTTCATACATATTTTGCTAAATTTTTGTAGATGGCATTTTGTAACTTAATGCATCAATCATTAGATTACATGAATCGGGCCAGATTTTCTGGTGTAACCATATACACGCTGTTCTAACTCAGTATTGCAACATTTTACTGTGTAGGTAATGACAAGTAACCATAGTAAAATTTTGCTTATTCAATAGCTCATAAGAGGTTTATTGTGGATCTACCCCCTCTGTCTGTTTCACTGTGTACCTTGGGTTGGATACACTGAACCATTTTCCATATTTAAAAAACCTTAATTATATTTATGCTATTGGAAGTTGGACTGAAATTAATACAAAACATAAAATTCAGACATATAACGCGTCATTTGGCCAAAATAATTTGTTTTTACTTCCGCATCCGAATGACTTATGTATGATTTTTGATTGTTCATTGTTGCCACCTTACCTTACTTTAATACTTATACAGCAATTAACACACCCGTTTTACTTCAGCTTTGATACTATCAAAATTTTATCCTAATTTTTTGTCCTTAACTGTTTACCGCTTAGTGGAGACAGAAGTTTTCAACGTTACTCCCTGTATATTGCACTTGTATTTTAGTGAGAATATGTGATTTGATAGTTTATATTATTTTGTAACACACACACTTTCTTATTACGAGGGTAAATCAAATATGAACCGAAATTTGTTTTAAAAAATTTATTGGTACAAAGTTATTGACTATTCTTCTACATAATCTCCTGATTTTGTTATGCATTTTTCCCAACGTATTGTGAGTTTTTTAATGCTATCATTATAAAAAGAAGAATGGCGGTGACAAATCTCCAGACGTTATTGTTTCTCTTCTTCAGTCAAAAGACGAGGTACCCTCAGCTCATCTGTAATAAGGGATTGAGTATTCCCAAAGCTTATCCCCATATGAACTGCAATTTCACCAACAGTTAAACGGCGATCACCTTTCAAAGGGCGTTGAATAGCGTTAATCTTGTCCTCAGTCACACTGATCCGAGGACGACGAACATTTTCAACTTAAGTTCCTCCTTCCAAAAATTTTATTGTGCCATCAAAAATTTGAGTTTTCTTCAAATTATTATCCCCAAACTGTGTTTCTAGTCTACGAAAAATTTCGGCAGGCTTTACACCTTCAAAGGCAATAAATTTAATAATAATGCGCTGCGCAACGTGCGGATAAACCTTTTCCTCACTCATTGTATTTATAACTAACGAACGGCGAGAACGGAAACAGCTTGAGCGCAGGAAGTCACGTGATATCCCCACCTAACATGTCTAACAGTATGCACACTCCCGACGCCCTCAGGGCGACATTACAAAAATTCCGGTTCATATTTGATTTACCCTCGTATGTCGAATTGAATAAATATTTAAATGTGTTTTAGGTACCTGTATTTTGATTGATGGCCAAGTGGTCCATTTTAGTGAAACCAATAAGTCTGACAAATCTAGACATGCATACACTTTCCATGTTATTGAGAGGAAGAATTCACAATGGTCTCCTGAAAATTGGCTGCAATATCCTGATAATAAACCTTTTCTAAGTGTGTATAGAAATTAGTAGAAATAGAATTTATATAAGATTTATTTCGCAAGTGTCCTTTTTTAGAATAAAGTTCGATTTCCTCACGTTTACATGTTCATATTAATTACCTTGTAGTTAGAAGATAAGCCTAAAGTCCATTGATAACATTGACTGCATAAATTCATTACAACCCGTAGTCAGCTTCTTCGTAATATTTTCAGCTAATTATGATCTATGGCCCATGAGGATTCCTTATTATTAGGAACCAGCATGGCGAATGCAGGACTGCATCAAGAAATGCCGTCGACGTCAAACCCGAAAGAGCTTGACGAATTACTACCTATACCTACCTACAGTTACTTATCAAAGTACTAAAATTCACAGAATATCGGATATAATGCCGTCCCGTGGTCGCAGTATTAATTTTCTACATATGGGCACATGAAAGGTAATTTATATTGATAAGCATCATTAACTATGTACACTTTATTTGTCTTATTAAGATGACATGAAGTTCAACAACATTACTTCACAGCCTGATCACACTGATTAAACTCAGTCTGTGGACAATTTTGCTTTGCTCGATATTCTGTGGGTGTCAACAAGCCACGAAGTATAGTGTCATAACTAACATTGATTCCCTTATTCGTCATTTTATGATATAGTTTCCAGCATTCTTTTTCTCTAGAAGTCTGAAACTTGGTTCTATCCGAAACATTTTCTTTAAGGACAACATTATTCTCGACTAAAATTTCATCATTTATACATTCTTCTTCAAATTCACTGGCAATGGAGTTGTCATTTTCCTTGCTCCTTAATGATAAACAGATTACTCCTTCCTGGCAAGTAGTGCTGAAATAACATATTTTCATTAATTTTTCCGATTATTATTGTATCATATTAAAAATACTAATGATAAATGATAATGATTGACTTTTAAAATATACATATATTTATTATAAAAAAAGATGCTTAATTATTTCAACTTATTCAATTATTAACGTAGATGCATTCATGCATTCATGTGTTTTAATGAACATTTGATGTACAGAATGCTTCAATGAAATTAATTTATTATGTCGTAGATTCGTAGATTAATTTTGTTCTTCAAAAGCATATCATCCGCGAGATTTTTGTTTTACATGTAACAAGTGATCTCATGTATCTTACGGTGCGTTTGCATTAGACATTTTATTACGTACATTTCTCTCTGAGATAACTGTCAAGTATCCTGAGAGAAGCTGTCCGAGACTTATTTGCACATCTGAGAGTCTCGAATAGCTTCTCTCAGAATAGTTAACACTTAATAAATTTTTTCAGAGAGAAATGTACGGAATAAAGTGTCTGGCATAAATGCACCTTTAGCTTCTTAAAAAGTCTTTAAATTCTCTATTCAACCATGCAGTAAGTTTCAGTAGCAGAATTTTGTAGAGAGTAAAAATCTAAAATTACAATATCAAAAAAATACTTCAGTAATCATAGACGATTAATCGGGATCTCGAAATCGTTTTGAAATAGGGTAACAAATATCTGGTCGACTTCAAAGCCTCAAAAACTCGGGCCCCAGCTTTCTCTAAGAAAACATCAAGGGATAATGCAACAAACATACTCGTGGGTGTTAAAATCCTCCCGATGGGATTTTATCTGTCTATCCACGGATTATAGAAGGAGGATGGTGCCAGACCGCAGAAAACGGTGACAAAAAAGCGTCTAGAAAGTAGGTAGTACGTTCTCGTGATATCAGGAGTGATCGGATTCTACTACTAATAAGGAACGAAGTAAATAAATATGGCTATTAAACACCTGTTGAGAAATGTCAGAACTTACCAATTTCGTTTAATTTTAATGTCATTTCTTGGTGTATTCAATTCATATTTTTTACAAAAAAGATGATATAGGAGAAATTTAAAAACGTTTCAGGTGGGTTTTTTATAGTCTTTCAACAGAATAACTGAATTGCAATTGCTATTATGATATCTTGCGCGCTTAACATGACCAATGATTTTCAACGAAAGAGAGAGAGAGAGAGAGAGAAAAGAAACAGTCGGAACTACTCCACTTTCTAGACGCATTTCGATCAAATTTTTATACATGACCAATATAGACCGTGCACTATCCTTATTCTATCATCTGTGTCCCAGGAGTAAATGCGAGCACTAACTTCTCTTGGGTGAACATGTGCTCGGTATTGCCAAGTTCGCGTCTCAGAAGGTAGGCTTTCTTTTTAAAGCTAACAAGAACTTCACATCTCACCAGCTGCTCACTCTATACAAAGCTCAAGTTAGTGCAACACTAGAATACTGTTCTGTTTGGAGTTTAGCCCCAAAGCACACTTTGGCTCTTTTGGATTCAATTCAAAGAACAATTCGCCTAATTGATAACAAGAGATTGAGAAATTCTCTCGAAGCACTAGAGCACACGCGGTTGGTTGGTGCCTTATTCCTTTTCTATAAGTACTACACGGGAGACGCTCGCAGGAATTAATAGAATTGGTCCCTCCAAGGGTAAGATTTTTAAGGTATACAAGACAGTCGGAGAGAACAATTCATGTGCGGTGCAGTTTGACATAGTGAGGACTTCTGTCTATGGAGACTCTTTTTTCTATAGGACTTCCAAGCTATGGAATTCACCGATCTGGAATTTTTTTCAAATATTATAATCTATCCCTGATTAAGAAGGCGGTTCATCGCCATCTATCCTTGTTTCCGCACCTTACTCGCGGTGCTCTGAAGAGATAACGAAGTTGCCCTTTGCGAGTGGATTAAACTTTAAAAAATACAAACTGTCGTTCCTAAATGACTTTTTAAGGTTCTCGGTAAAAAAGTTAATAAATTTACACCTATTTCTACCTAAATGTAAATAAGAGAAGGAAGGCCACTGGGAATGGAAAAAATGTCAATGTTCAAGTCTTCATCGCACCACCGTTGAGTAATCGGTACTACGATTAGCAGCATACGTCTAGAGAAGATTCCTCCTAAGAATGCGGGTTAATAAATTAATGATTACTGTCTTATATACCAGTGGAGGCTTGTGGCATTTAAACTCTGGTAGACGACAGTAGCCACTCAGTATATTTAACATATTAAAAATTAAAAATATATTTTTTCTTAACGATTAAGAGCAAGCAGTGCACACTACCATATAACCAACGACAACCATCATACCACTGAGTTCTAAATAAGCTTGAAAAATGTTGACCATGTCAAGTTTTAAAATATTAAACAATGGAACAAGGCGCCCATTTGACAAAATTTCCCTTTGAATGTTTTTTTACTTAAGCGACGGAACATGAAGTTTCAAGCAAACAACAAATTATATCATGAACTGGATTTTTCACTTTCTCAATTAAATTTATTAAAACAACTTCAAAATGGCACAAAAAGAAATCAAAATAAATTAATGTGCTTATCAGTTTTTTTCCCTCAAAAGGCAACGTAAAACTGAACACAAACTACAAAACGAATTTTATTTGTAACAAACTGCTGCGCTTAGAAAAGAAATTATCTAAACATTTAAGATGATGACAAAATATTTAACCGGGATTACACCCTTAACAGGTTCAAGGTTCAGTTCAAGATGACCGAAGGCGAACGAAAGTTCCACCTGTACGGGTGGTTATTTCAGAAAATATAATATTTGTTGTACGCGATGATTTCACTATTTTGTAGACTGTCGTATAAAGGTGATTGAGATAACTACCAACCGCCTAAATTTGGCATGTGCCGTCATACTAACTTCATAATGCGATGGCCAGATTTGTGGACGAGCTAAAAAAATTAATGCAAATCCTCCTCTTTTACACTCAATAAGTAATACTAATGGCAAACAAGTTATAATAAAAAATGCCTTAATTTGTACAATTGCCGCAACAAAAATTGAAAGTGATCTATTTTTCAAAAATAATAAAAATGAATTATTTAAGGAAATGAGGTGCCTACCTTGTCTACCCCAACGAGCCACCACTGCTGTATACATAAATGTGTTCTGATACAACATAAAGTGTTTAATAGATAATCTTTTACAAACTGTGAAACAACTACACTCTAGATTCTAGGCAAAAATTAATCTACGTTAGCTGAGAAAAGATTTTTATTTCATAAATAAAATGAACTATTCTAGTCATTTGGCATTAAATAAGAACAGTAGAGTGTCGCTTACATTTGTTTAAATAATGTCTCGCTTAAAAATGGAAAATATATAGCCATGCCGAGTTATGTATTTATGTTTTATGTTTTTATTTAGCATTTCCTGTTTTCTTCAGAGCCAAAATGGAATAAGTTATAGCTAATCACGAAAATATCTTTGATGACACTCAACGTTTCGGTTAATAGACCTCCGGATAATTCACGCTCTACTGTAATGGTATTTTTAAATAATTACTCTTTTCTTCATACGAATCAATACGTTGTACCAAAGTCGGTAAAATTATGGATGGCCTTTACCATTTGGTTATTGCTTGCGAATGGTACCGAATCAGAATTTAGTTCAATCTCCTTTTTATAACAGTTTAATAAAATCAATCATTTGTGAACGTTGTAACAATGTTAATTCGTTTTCCGCTTTCCGAAATCAATTCTATAATAAAATATCTATTGAATGCAACTACGAAAACTTACACGCCATATGTTCGGTTGAGATTATTGGAAATTGTATTTCCTATTACCTTGAATATAGAAGCCAAGGTTATAAGTTATAATGAAAATAGAGGATGTTCACTCTTTGCACTATACCTCAAAAACCATTAATCATACAAAAAATATGTTTGAAACAGAAACAAAACTTGCAGAGAATTTTCTGTTTCACAAGTCTGGTAGTTAATAGCTGTGATAGTGTAGTAGCTGTAATAGTGACGCATAGGAAGCGAAATATTTCTAAAAAACTGATCGGTGGAAGAGGCACGAATCTTCGGTCAGAAATGTAATTATGCTTTACGACAATGCCCGCCCCCACTTGGTCAATCTGACATCAAAAATTAGAGGAAATGCATTGAGCAATATTAAAACATCCTCCTTATAGTCCCGACTTATCACCATGCGATTATCATATGTTTAGGCCACTGAAAGAAACTCTAGGAGGTGAACGATTCCATGAAGATGCTGTTGTTGCGACATTTGTGCGGAATTAGCTGCAAACACGCCTCCCTTCTCTTTATGATGATGGCATTAAAAAGCTTCCAATCCGTTGGGAAAATGTATAACAAAATCAGGAGATTATGTAGAAAAATAGTTAATAACTTTCATATATGTATCTTGTACCAATAATTTTTTTAAAAACAAATAATTTACCATCGTATTTCACATAATGTTAAAGTTATTTTACATGATGTAACTTTAGCTGTTCTTTTAGGTTTAATTAATTTAATAATTAAATTAAATTACTTATCACACCCGATGATTTCAATATGAAGTTTTTTCTTTATGTTTTCATCGCAATGAAAAAAATGATTCTTAAGGAACAAAGCAACAAGCAATCAAAAAATAATGAAGTAACAAAGTAACATCTTATGAACCTTTAAATACTCTTACCCGCCCCGTACTTACAGCGATTCTTCATTTTTCATGTCGCCAGTTTTCATAAGTCTCCGTTTCGGTTCCCGTTCTTCATCAACGAAAGAATTAATTACAGTTCGCCTTTCTTGATTTGGAATTTTGCCACAATTTTGCTTACAATTAGTACCTGTACTATTTTTAATGGTCACTGCACGTGCAGCGGTAATGCGTTTTGAGGGAAAACTCGCCGAAAAACTTCTTACTGCATGTATGGTGGATTGTTGAAAGGAAACTGAAACAAATTTAAATATTGATACGACCTAAAAAATGTATATCAAAGGAAAAAACAATTTAAAGTTCACCACATAAACTAGCAATGCGTGTGCTGATATAATCGTTTTGTAGAATGATTTATGTTTCCACGTGCTTTCCAGTGTTCTTGTGAAAAAGAACAGTATTGATTTTCAGAAGAAAAATATTAATAATCCATATATAACTAATAGGCATTATTTTCGTTTTCTGCCCTTATTCTGTGGAACCACATTATACAAGATGAGTCATTAGTACGCCAAAGTTTGGTAGCAGCTACAATTTTTTCGACAGTAAAAATGAGACCACAAGAGACTCATATTTTAAAATTATTTTTTATTATACTACATAGTGGCCATATTAGCGCCCTGAAGTTGCCTTTTTTCAAAGAAAACCTATATATTTTTACATATTTGAATCTATTGCAATTGATTAAAATGTCTACTAATAGGGATCTGCGATTATAATTTTTGAGATATTTGAAAAAACTTGAGTCTAATTAGAACATCTATTGAATGTCTGTTGAATGATTTTAGTATAACCCTTTCTTAAAAATAATGTAATTTTATTTAAATAGCCACGGGCGTAGGCAGGATTTCGTTTAGGGAAGGGCAAGAATCATTTTGAAAAATTGATTGAGTATATATATGTTTTCACTTAATTAATACTAAGTGACTTACACTAACAACATGAACTGGGGAATCGAATTATCAGATTAAATTTGAAATTTGGAAATAGAGGCAAACTTTGGGAAAACAGTCAGAAAATTGAATCTAATATAAAAACCGAATCTTTCGGAAAACTTCGAAAACTGTCGACTTTTCGAATAAAAAAAGTCGAAATTTTAAAAGTAGAAATTTTTTTTTCTCAGAATTTTTACTTTATTTCAATTTTGTCATAATTTTGAAATTCAGAAAAAAAGTAGATATTTTGAAATGCCGAAATTTTCAAAGAATGTTTCTTATTCTTTGTACCAATTTTCAATTCAGGAGAGTTTCGCCTCTGGTACGGTGGACATACTGAATTATCGTGCTCTGATGTTTTGAAATTGGCGTTTTCATTCTTTCATTTTTGCATATTCTCTTATATTTCTCTTTTTGTTTAATGTTTCTTTTCTTTGTTCCTGAAAAAGTCCCCTACGGTGGTGGGTGAAACGTCGAACACTTTTAGTAGTTCTTTGACACGATCCAATCCCGGAAGTATATCCTGTACTGACTCTGGCCGTGGAAGCCTTCGTTATCAATGTTCAGAAAAATTTGAATTTGAGAATTGCTTAAATTCTGAGAGTCAAACTTTTATACAACTTTTAATGTATAAAAAAGTCGAATTTTTAGGTCAACAATTGCAAAAAATAAATTTCGAGAAAGTTGAAATGTACAAAAAAAGTCAAAATTATCTGCCTAATTATTCAAAAAATTCCAAAGCTTGAAATGTGCATTTTTTAAAGTTAAATTTACCAAAAAATTTCGCAAAAAACAGTAGAAAATTTGAAGAAAAAGTCGAAATGTTCATAAAAATGGAAACTTGAAAAAGGTGGAAATTTTGAATTTGATATCAAATGTCAAAATTCCGATAAAAAGACGAACATTTGAAAGCGACATTTTTACAAAAAATCACAATTTAGAAATGATATAAATTTTAAAATGTCGAAATTTCAAAAAATGAAAGTTTTGAAAAAGTCGAAATTTTCAAAAAAGTTGTAATTTTCTTAAAAAGTGAATTCTTTACAAAAGAGCAAAAATAGAGTCAGAATGTTGTAATTTCAAGAAAAGTTAGAATCATTTAAAAATAGTCCACCTTTTGAAAAAAGTCGAAATTTTTATTAGAAAAATTTCAAAAGTTTTCAGAAGGTACTATAAAAGTCAAAATTTCAGGACAAAGTACGAAATTTATAAAGTAAGTCGAATTTTTAAAAATAAAGTGAAGTGAAGTAGAAAACTTAAAATTTTGAATCGAAAATTTCAAAATAAATAAAATTAAATTCTCCAAAAAACCAAAATTTTGAAAAAGGTAGAAATTTTTAAAATAAGTTAAAAGAATGCTAAAAAGTGGAAATTTTGAGGTAATTATAAAATAATTATAATAATTATAAAATAAGTGAAATTTTTAAAAACCAACATTTTGAAAAACAATGAAATTTTGAAAAAGTGCAAATTTTGAAAGATAAAGGAAATTTTTAAATGTCGAAGAAATTAGAAGCAGTGAAAATGTTCTAAAAAAATGGCTTTGTTTAAATTCAAAATTTTCAAAAAGTTGAATTCATCAAAAAAGTTGCATTTTTTTTACAAAGTTAACATTTTTAAAAAGTTTTCAGTCAGAAGTTTCAAAGAAAATAACAATTTTGAAAAAAGTTGAGATTTGCAATTAATTATTAAAAAAGTGGAATGTTTCAACAAAAATTAAATTTAGAAGAAATCATTTTGAAAATCAGTTTTTTAAAACACAATTTAAAAAATATTGAGAATTAGGAAAAAAAATTATTTCTTCTTAGCTTAGCTGAACGTCGTGTCGCACGCCAAGGGGTGCAAATTTAAATTTCGAGAAGAAGCCATTATTTTTAAGGGCATAAATATTTTCTGAGAAAAAATATAAAAAAATCCAAACTTATTAAGAAAAATTTTAAAAAAGAGTTAATGTTATTAAAAAAAATGGCTTCATATTTGTAGGATTACAAAAGGCCCTAGAAATTTAATCTCCTGTTCGCGTAAATTTTATGAATATGACTGAACATATGGAAATAATTCTGCTACCAGGTATTTTATTTTCATGGCCCGGTCCCAGTATTTGGAAAACGCTACTATAAAGTATGTTTAATTATAAAATTATTTGAGCTATTTGCGTGCACTTTCTTCGTTAAATGATCTATATTTTTTTATATATCGTGGGTTTTTTGTTTTTAAAAAAGTTTCCAACATTTCGGTACTGAAAATATCATGCGACTATATTCGCATTGGTGTGAGGTTCCCTACGGATTCGGTCACGAATTTCGCTACGAATTTTTCGTTACGAATCCGCTGCAAATAAATCGCGTTGATTTGGGGGAGCCTTAAATGTTGGTTCAGTTCCAGTGGTGGCTCGTAGCCAAAACTAATGGGGGTGCTACGACAATGGTTAGCGTTATAAAATTTTTAAGATTTCGACTGAAAATTTTGACATTTTCAAAATATTACTTTTCGAAAATTTTAGATTTCTTGGAAAACTTGACAATGAAAATTTTTGATAATGTCGCGTTTTTTGAGACGTTGAATTTTTCCAAATTTCGACTGTATTCCAAAATTTAGATTTTTTTCTTGTAATCTCGACCTTACTTTATTTTTAAGTATTGACTTTTCTGAAAAACTGTGTATACTCTTTTAAAAATTTCCGTATTTTTGTAAATATTTAGAATATTCGGTGTTCTGTGTTTTTTGTAATTTTTTTTTAATTTTTACCATTTAAAAATTCACTCTCTTTGTGGAAATGTAATTTTTTTCAAAACTGGACACTTGACTTTTTAAATTTTCGACTTTTTTCTAAACTTCGCCTTTCTTTATAATTTTTTTTTTGGAAAATTATAAGTTTTTTACTGAAAATTTCGGTTTTTAATAATTTCGACTGATTTTTATTTAAATGTCAACTATTTTTCAAAATTTCGACTTTTTTGCAAAGTTTCGATTATGTTTTTATTTTTTTTGTTGAAAATTTAGCTACTTCTTAGTTTTCGAAATTCTATCAAAATTTCGATTTTTTTTGAAGATTATGAAATGTTTGACTTTTTTTGAAAATTTTAATTTTTTTGACCTTAAATTTCGACTTTTTAAAAAAAATGTTCCACTTTGATTCAAAATGTTAACTGCCAAAAATTTAAACTTCTTCCAAAATTTTAATTTCTCGATATTTTGACTTTTGAAAACCTCGATCTATCTGATAATGTTCACTTGTTTTCAATATCATGGTTTCGACATTTTGGTTTTTATTGAAAAATTGAGTGCAAATTTCCCAACTATTCAAAATTTAACTTTTTTAAAATTTCGAATTATTTCGTAAATTCGATAAAAATTCCCAAATCTTTTGCAAATTTTGATATTTTTTAATTTCGACTATAAAATGTCGACCTTTCTTTTTGAAAATTTCTTCTTTTGCAAAATTTTAACTTCTTTTGGAAATTTGAAAGATTTTGAACATTTTTGCCTTGTCAACAAATTTCGACTTTCTTTATTGAAAATTTTAACCTTTTCTTAAATCTGCAAATTTTGAAATTTTTGATTTTTTATTTTAGTTCCCACTTTGTTGAAAATTCCGGCCTTTTTCAAAATTTTGAAAAATTCAAACATTTGAAAAAGGCCGGAATTTTCAATTTAAAAATTTGGACTTTTTTTTTAATTTCAAATAATTTCAAAATTTTGACACTTTTTGCAAACTGTCGATCCTTTTTTTGAAAATTGTGATGGTTTTTTAAGTCAGACCTTGAAACCTTTTATTAAAATTTTCGACTAATACTTCGTAAAATTTCGACTCCATTCCAAAACTTCGACTTTTTAGTCAAAATTTCGACTCTTTTTGAAAACTCGACTTTTTTTTTAAATTTGAACTTTTTTAAAATTTTATTTATACGTTTTTTTAAACATTTCCAATTAAATCTTCGACCTAAACAAAAAGATTCTTTTTTAAACTTGAGCTCTTGAAAATTTCGACTTTTTTCCAAATTTTAACTTTTCAAAATTTCAACTTTTTTGATAATTACGAATTTTTTGATAATTTTGAATTATCTCCAATAATCAAAAAATTCAGCTTCTTTGAAATTTTTTTTTTTTCCAAAAATTCGTCATTTATTCACATTCCCAAAATTATTGAAAACGTTGACCATTTTTAAAATTGAAAACTTTTTTCGAAATCCTTCTTTTCTTTTAAAAATTGGACTTTCTATGAAAATTCCAAAATCTTTTAGGATCGACTTTTGTGATAACTTTTAGCTTTATTTTTAAAAGTGGTACTGTTTTTCTTCTTCAATTTACATTTTTTGGGAAAAATTTCGAAATGACACTCGAATTTAAAAAAAATAATAACAAAATTTTCTATTTTTTAAATTGCGCAGTTTTGAAACAAATTTCCAAGAAAAACTTGCATTTTATGTACAAATAAATTGTCAAAATTTGAATTTTAATCACAAAAAAATGGCTTCAAGCTGGAATATTTGATTTTTGAAATTAATCTGGAACTTCAAATTTACTAGAAAAAAATTAAATTGATGGTAAATTGTTAATGAATTTTTTTTCAAAATTTTGATTAAATTTTATTTCGAAATTTTCAGACTCTTCTAGAAATATTGACTCTTTTTTACAAAAATTTTAATAATTCCCACTTTAAAAGTAAAAATTAAAATAATATTTTTCACAATTAATTTATTTTAAAAAAAATTTGTATATTTAATTTTGAAAATGTTATTTTTTTTGAAAAATGTTTACAAATAAGAAATTGTAACTTTTTCTAGAAATATGATCTGCTTTTTTTTGAAATTTTGAGTTTAGTCTTTAAATTTCGATCTTTTTTTTTTATCGAAATTTGAAATTTCAATTCGAACTTGAGAATTTCAAGAATAAATTTAACATTTCTAGAAAAATTGGAAATTCCGATTCACAATTTTCTTTGGTCCTACAGTAGTAGCAATTTTTTAGAGAAATATCAAATTATAAAAAGGATTCAAATTTACAAGGTACATTTTTTCTTGAAATTTTAATATTTTTCCCAAAGTTTTTTTATTTTTATGCAGATTTAAAGTCTATTTTCCCTAAATTTATACTAAATAGTTTTCAGTTTCCTATCAAAATTACAAAATCAAATAAACTTTAAAATATTAAAATTTCGTTAGAAAACTTTTAAATTTCCAAAGCAAATTGGAGAGAAATGAAAATTTCTACAAGAAAAAATATTTTAAAGACAAAATGTCCAGGAAAAATCGAAATTTCAAAAAAAATTCTTTGTAGAAAATGTTTAGAGAAAAACACAAATTTCATACGAAAAAAAAGCAAAATTTCTTTGAGATAAAATCGAAATTTGAAAAAAAAATTGAAATATCTTTATAAAAAAGTCGAAATTTTTTGTTTTTCCCAGAATGTTGAAATTTTTATAGAGCTTTCAGAGTTTTTTCCAAACAATTTTTGTCAAAACTACAAAATAAAATGAACTTTAAATTATCAGAGTCGTGAAAAAAATTGACATTTTTAAAGCAAATTAGAGGAACATAAAAAGAAATCAGGAAAAGTTGGAACTTTTAGACGAAATTTTAAGGACAACACTTTCAGGAAAAATAGAAATTGCGAGAAAACTTCTTTTTATAAATATCTAGGAAAAATGGAAAATTTGCAGAAAAAATTAAAATTTCTTAAAAAAATCGAAATATCTGAAAAAAACTCAAAATTTTTATATAAAATGAGATTTGAGCTAAAAATTCGAAGACATTCTATTAACTTATTTTTTAGAGAAATATTAAAATGCGAGATGAGTTGGATTTAGATTTTTTCTTGAAATTGTAATTATTTTCTCGAAATGTTGACATTTTGAAAGAAATTTGAGTTTTCTTCTTAACATTTTAATTCCTGCTTAAAGTATTGATTCCTTCCTCGAAAATTTTACAAAAATTAGTTTTTGAAAATGTGATTTTGATCAAAATTAAAAATATAGTAAGTTTTTAAATGTCGTAACTTCGTGAAAGAAACCTAGAGTTTCTATAAATAGAAGTCAGAGAAAATTTAAAATTTCTAGAAAAAATTGTGTAATGAAAAGTCTTCAGAAAATTTTGAGAAAAAAACTTGTAAGCGAAATCGGGGGTGCTGCAGTTCCACAGTGCCTATACGCCAGCCGCCACTGGTCCGTTCCTAAAAAATCATTAATAATCTAGTTCCATACCAAACTCGAAATTCGATTTTTTTGTCTTTGAGGACTGAGTTGTTAAAATCGCCCAAACACGGGTCTAATTTTTTGTTTCGTACATTATTTACATGAAAGTCTAAGTTTTAAAATGCATTATTAACTCTGTTCCATGCTAATTTAAAAACTCCATTTCATCCTTTTTTTTACCCTCTTAGAGGAATAATTTCCAAAATTGCCCTCTTATTGCTGATCTACACCAAGAAAGGGATCTTCTGTCCAAATTTAGTATTTCTGGCTTCAGTAGTTAAGGCTGTGCGTAGATGATTAGGTTTTTCAGATCAGAAGTTCTCTTTACAATATTAATAGGTAAGGGTAATATAAATTACAAATTTTTTTTTGTAAATTTTGTCTTTTCGTGTATTTGGATGTATTTCAGTTCAAATTTTCCGATTTTTCCTAAAACTTCGATTTGCAGCTTGAAATTTTGACTTTCTAGAAATATCCAATTTTTCCTCAAAATAAAAAATCCTGTCTTTTATAATGAATGCAATTTATTTTTCAATTTGATATTATTTTAAAAATGTTGGCATTTTTTATATATTACATAAATTATTATATTTGTCCATATTTTTATTTTTTCCAGATTCTAATTTTTCGGTTTTAATTGTCACAATTCTCCTGAAATTTTGACTTCAAACTTGTATTTTTGACTTTTTGATATACTGACTTTCTTTGTCCATCTTTCATTTCAAAATTTTCAGACATGAAAAACTATAAAACCTTTTTTTCAGTTTTTTTTTTTCATGAATATCAAATAATCATGAATTATAAAAAAGTACTGAATTAATAAAAAATTGAATGGATCAAATTATATTTGGATTTAACTGCTTATGTCGCCTCTAAAGTATCGCCTAATGCGGTTGCCTCTTTGGCTTAGATATTTGATATAAAATGACATAAAATATTTTGAAGAATTAGTTCCATTTTTTATGGAGTGTAGTATAATACCAAATTGTATGTATAAGTTTGTTTAGGGACGTTGTCTACGATTGTGTTGTATATCAGTAACTATTGAGAGTTCATATTACATGAATCGTTCTCACTCTGCCATTAGATACCAACTAAATCTCTAAACGGATATTACTTGGTGAGTTTCTATAGAATTCATTTCTTATTCAGTTTTATTTTGGGCATGCATATGATATCAAAACAATGGCTTCCAGTTCCAGTTAAATAAAATTTGTAGAACGACTGACCAGTGTACACGTCAGATCAGCTTTTTTTTATTTTTCTATTTATTATTAAAAAACGACAAATATAAGCATGTATGTTAGCGTTGTAAAAAAATAAATATAAGTAATAAACCTACGTGAAAATGCATTAATCTAAAAGGTTATAATTGTAAAGCTATAACCTAAGATACATGAATCGACGGCATACTTAAAATTGCAGAGATGGTGTTTGTGTTGCCGAGGTTTCCCCGATGCACGGATTATAGAAGTAGGATAGTGCACGAACGTAAAAAAAGGTGTCAAAAAAGCGTCTTCAGAGTAGATAGTACCCTCTCGTGATATCGGTAGTGATGGATTTCTACTACCAATGAGGAACGAAGTAAATAAATATGGCTATTAAACACCTGTTGAGAAAAGTCAAAACTTACCGATTTCGTTTAATTTTAATATCATTTCTTCTTCATATTTTTTACGAAAAAGATGATGTAGGAGAAATCTAAAAATGTTTCAGGTGGTTTTCCTGTAGTCTTTTAACAGAATAACTAAGGCAGGGTAGGACCCTTGCCGCCCTGGCTCATGCAGTTAAAGGAAAATTTATATTCAACTGAGGAGACTTTCTCTCAAAAATTTTCATTTCTACTTTGAAATTCCTCCTTTCCTTGAAATATGACAATTTCTCGAAATTTCGAATTATTTCTCAACATTCGTCTTTTATCACAAAATTGGTCTTTTTTTTCTAAAATTACAAATTTATTTTTAAAATTCCTTTTATCAGAATTCGATTTGTTAAAATTTGGAACTTTTGTCTCAAAATTGATCTTTTCTGTTTCGAAATTTTACAATTTCTCAAAATTCGTATTTTCCAAAAATTTCAACTCTTTAAATTATGATTTTCGGCAAATTTCGACTTGTTTATCAAGATTTAGCCTTTTCCTCTAAATTTGGTAGATCTTTTGATAAAAAATTAAAAATATTTATCTGGAAATTCTGATAATGATTCTTTGGAAATTTTGTAAAAAGACAACAATTTCAAGAAAATTTTCCCTGGAATATTAACTATTTATAAATGAAATATAACTTTTTGGAACTTGTTTCCCAAAGTTAATAGGTTCATCTCAATATTGGACATTTTCTGACTTAAGTTGAGGCTGAACAGGCCACGCACGTCTGCCTCTGATTCAAGCCAAGAGAAAATTCAGAAAATTTCATTTTTCTCAAAATATGCCCTTTTTCCAAAATTTCGATAAAATTCGACTGTCGTGGGAAATTTCTCGTAGTTATTAAATTTCGACCTTTTGTTGGAAGTTTCGATCATTTTCTTATTAAAATTTCGCTTGTTTTAAATTCATTTTTGTTTTTTAAAATCCCGAAGAAAAAATCGAAATTTCCATAAATAAAAAAAATATTCCAAAAAAATCGAAATTTCGATATTTTTCTCCAAATCAGCCTTTTTTCAAAAATTTCAATTTTATCTCAAAATATGATCCTGTATGTTTATGGAAATCTAACTATTTTTCCCTGAAAATCATTTTTTTTATGATTTGTTTTTTTTTCATAAACAACTATTCTCAAATTTGTATGCAGTTTTATTGGCTTTTTCTTCGCCGGTCAAAATAAATTACAGAGAATAAACTATTCTCAAAATTGTACATTTTTCTTAAAATTTGAATTTCTCCTCAAAATTTCGATCTTTTTCTTCATTTGTTAGTTTTCTCGAAACTTCGACTGTTTTTTTTTTCGAATTTCCGTTATTTTGTTTAACATCGGGTGTTAAAGATTTTGATCTTTAGAATTTGACTTTTCAGAAATTTTAACTGGTGTCTTAAGGTTAGCCCTTTTCTCGATATTTTTATTTCAAAATTCGCTATTTTATTTTTCTGGAAATTTCGACTTTTTCTCTTAAAATTTTTTGAAGTGAAAACTTCTTTAAACGCGTTAAGCGACTTTAGTTTCTGGAATTGACGATTTTTTGCTCGAAATTTACTTTTTCTTAAAAAGTCCGTTTTCTCTTAATCAGATCGATTTATGTTATCAGAAAGTAAAAGTGTTGATAACAATATTTTTGAGAAATTTCGAGAAAAAGATTTCTTGCACATTCAATTTCTTTACTAAAGATTGGAATAAAGAAATAAAAATTTCGAGAAAAATGTTTTTGGTAATTGAGACTTTAGAATCTAAATTCGACGACTTTTTCTGAAAATTGTGACTTTTTTCACAATATTCGATTTTTGGAAATATTTTGGCATTTTTCGAATTTTCAATATTTTACGAGCTTTTCCAAAAGGTTGGGTTTTTATTTTAAATTAGGTTTTCTAAAAATTCCGACCTTTTTCCGGTTTTTTTCTTGAAATTCGTCGCTTTCAAATTGCGACTTTTATTTTACTTTTTTTTTTAAATTGAACTTTCTCTTGACAATTTTGGATTTTCTTTTAAAAATGTCGACCTTTTTGTTAATATTTCGACGGTATTTATCAAAAATCATTATTTTTTTTTCGAAATCCATTTTTTAGTGTACGACTTTTTCTGATTTTTTTTTAATTTCAGAAAATTTTATGTTTATCAAGATTTCTCCCATTCTCGAAATTTTGACTTGTCAAAATGCGATGTTTTATGTTTTTGGAAATCTCCATTCACAGTGAAAAATGTTCTCAAAATTTCAACTTTTTCTGAAAATTTCGTCTTTTTTTCATAAAATTCGATCTTTGCAAGTGTATTTTTTCGAATTTCTATTTTTAGGGATTTTCCGACAGGTTAAGTTTCTATTTTAATTTTGATTTTCTAAAAATTCCAACTTTATCCCAAAATTGGTTTTTTCCCGAAATTCGCTCTCTCAAATTATTCAAAATTCTACTTTTTCTTCTCAAAATTGAACTTTCTCTTGAAAATTTTGAATAATCTTCTTAGAGAAATTTCGACCTTTTTTTCGATATTTCGACGGTGTCTTTAAAGAATCGTTATTTTTTTTGAAATCGATTTTTTTAATAGCCAAAAAAAATCTTTTTTTTTAATTTGAGTTTCCGAAAATTAAATGTTTCTCAAAATTTGTCTTTTTGACTTGTATTTCGGAATGCGATGTTTCTGGAAATTTCTACTTACAGTGAAACATTTTCTTCTTCTTTATTTTTCCAAAATTGTATCGACATTTTAATAAAAATCTAGGTATATTCTAAGAATAAAATTTTTAGAAAACTTCGAGAAAAATATTTCTTGCGAATTTCAAGATTATAACAGAATTGAAGTAAAGTAAAAATTCTGCCGAGAAATATTATTTTTAAGTTTTTTTTTTCTCTAATTTCGACTTACCATTTGTCTGGCAATTGCCACTTCTTTCACAAAATTCGACTTTTGAAATTTTCGACCTATTTTCTTGAAAATTTTGACATTTTTTGAAACTTTCTGGAAGGTTCGGTTTTTATTTTTATTTTTGATTCAAATTTTTGACTGTTTTGCCGAAGTTCGGCTCTTATTTCCAAATTTCAAATTTAATCTACAAATTCGATCACTTAGTTCATGTATTAAGAGAAGATATACCTATACTCAGCTGGAAGGTTTTTCGGTTTTCTTTTTTTTTTCATCAATTTTTTAGAATGATTGTTGCCTTCCCTTGAACGAAATTCTGCCGACGCCAATCCTCATTACTATTACATTCAAAAATACAGGATGATAAGCTTTTCATGACAGAAACTTCAGGGAACAATAGACTATTAAAAAATAATATGACTTTGTTCCATAAACAGTATCTCTTAAACGTATCGTTTCTGAGATACAGGTTGTCAAAATTTTCATTTTTTAAAGTATGTTTTTATATCTCAAACGAACAGCAATATTAAAAAAAGATTTAGTGATGTAAGATATCTCCTGGAGCGCTAATATTTCCCCGTCAGAAAAGTTTAAGAACCAGTGGCGTAGATCTGGGGCATGTTGACCCTTTTTCCTATTAGAATTACAGTTGAAACCGGATATAACGACATGACCGGTAGTTGTTATAAGCAATATAACTAGCAGTACAGTTAGTTTTTAAAATAATTGCACGGACCTTGCCATTTAGCCGTAATAACCCATGCGTCGTTGTATCCGATTTTGACTGTAATTCTAAAATTTTTGGATTTCATGACTGGAATTTATTGCATGATCTTGCCATAGATTCCATTTCTTTAATAAATATCAAGACTCAGAAAAATTTTCTTTCTATATAGTTTTTATGATACAAAATAAACGTTGAATAATTTATTTTTTTCAATCCTGAATCCTGAGTAATTTCTTGAAACCTTGGACTTTTTCTTAAAAAAATAATCTTTAATAAGGCATTTTTCTTAAAATGTCAAATTTTCTACAAAACATTTTCTCCTAGAATTTTTTTTCGAAATTTCTGTTTCGAAATTTGACTTTTTTTGAGTTAATCCAGAAATTTCGATTTTTTCAGAACATTCAAACTTGAAAATTTGATTTTTCCAACAATTTGATTGCGAATTATAAATTTTAAAATTAAATTTCGGTAAATTTCGCAATGTCTACTTAAAATTGAAAACTAATGTAGAACTTAGATTAGATTAGATTATGTATGGGTCGTTTCGTGTTTCTTTTCGTTCATTCCGCACCTCGACCTAAGGAGATCTTTTGTGCATACCCTGATCTATGTAATTCCCAGATTCAAACTCTTGTAAAAGTTTATTATGGACCTAGGATTGACTTTTTCCAGATCTGAGAGGTCAAAGGACGCCCATAGATGTTGGACGTGCCTTTGGCCTGCAATCGCATCCCACTTGGGTAGCACATGTTCTGCAGTCTCCGCAACGCAAAAGTGATATAGGTCTGTTTCAACTTGACCCATTTTCTTGATGTGGTACCTCAGAGGGCAATGTCCTGTTAAGAGACCGGTTAGTATTATCAATTCGGATTTGATGAGTTCTAAGTAGACCTTTGTCTTTTCAAGCGTTCCAGATATGAATCTTTTCGCCTGTCGTAGTCCTAGATATGATCTCCAGTGGGAAATCCATGACTTTGCTTCCCATCAACCTCATTGTTGATTTGACTTTTAGAAAAACCAAAAGCCAGTTCAGGTCCAAGAAACGACGATATAGATTCTTCTCTACCGAGTTGGTCCGCAGCTTCATTCCCTTGTATTCCTTTGTGCCCTGGCACCCACTTAAGGTTGATCCTGTTGTGTTTAGCCAGTTGCTTTAAAGTTTGCTGACAGTCCCAAACTAGTTTGGATTTAACAATGCAGCTATTGAGAGTCTTTATTGCCGCTTGTCTGTCAGAGTTAATATAGATCTTTGTTCCCTTCGAAAATATTCTTAGGCGCAGAGTTTTATTGTTTGAAAAACAGTTGGGTCTTTTCCTAAGGCTTTATAGAATTTATATAATAAGGGCCATAAATGTCGAATCCAGTCCCATGCGCTGGCTTTGATCCCTCTGTAAACCAGATGGATAATTTGTGTTTTTCTTCAGGTACTGATTGAACGTCAGTGTGGCTATTTAAGTCCACTTCAAAAGAATGATCAAATTAGTACCTGAGTTGCATATAATCAACCGATCTTTCCAAAATCACAGGGCTACATTCCTTAAGGATTCCCATGTGACCAGCGAAGTCTCCTTCTTTAAATTGTTTTAATTGCAATAATCTTGAGGCACCTTTGATCACCTTCCTCTTCACTAAAAGGCGGAGAGAAGTTAGACCTAGCATTACCCCCATTGCTGTTGTTTGGCAGTTGTCCATTGGGCCTGCTACGCCCAGACATGCGTACCTTTGAACTATGTTCAGTTGGTTGTGTGCTGTCTTTTTCGTTATTTTTGGCCACCATACTAAAGACGTGTATGTAATTCGGGGTGTAATTATCATCCTATATAACCAGTAGATCATTTTCAGTTTCAGACCCCAGGTTTTGCTGAATAATCTGCGGCACGTCCAGAACGCTGTCGTGGCTCGCTTGATTATTCGACTCAAATGAGGATTCCAGATGAGCTTTTGATCTAGGACTATTTCTAGCCTTTTTCTAAGCTTTTTTTTTATTTTTATTAGTTGCAAGAAAAATTCAAAATTTCCACAAATACTTTTTTTACGAATCTTGAATAATTTTTGAAAATTGGACCTGGGGAAATAATTTTTACAAATCTGTACCTTAGAAGCAAACTATGTTCAGTCCATTTTTTCTCAAAATGAGTTAACGATGTTATGTCTATCAGAAAAGTACTATCTTTAATTTGCTACCTTCAGCATCGACGTATCTAAATATGCAGCAAATTTAAGCCTTTTTGAAAAATGTTAAGTTCAGGTTTACTCCATTTGTTCATCATGAGAATGATTTTTGTGACTTAAAATAGTTTGCTTCTGGGGTACAGAAATGTAGTTTTCCTTGAAATTTTAACATTCGTGCATAACGTATAACAATGCAATTTTCTTAAGCTTTGGTTTAGGTCAATAATCTAGTTTCGATCGGTTTCCGGGTCTCCACCATTAATGCTTCTAATTAAGCAGACTGGAATGTCTTAAGTTGCAGTCAATCATTATGTACTCTTACTTAAGAAACTTGCAAACTTTTCATCGTTTCACTTGTAAACAGTGAACTTGTTAATTAACAACATTAATTGAAGGAGGTAACAGCATAGCTAGTCACGCAATAGCTCTACTTTAACGCCCTTCGTATTATGAAAAGCTATATAATCTTTATTAGTAGATTGATTTCGCATTTACCTACTTCACCGTACCGGGACACAACATATCGAGTAATCGAAAATAATCTATTTTTTTATCATCTGTTTTCTCTGCATGATTTTAAGGTGCTTGTGGCATTCCTTAGTCCCTATATAAAGCAACTGCTA
The DNA here is from genome assembly GCA_028583605.1 of Dastarcus helophoroides. Lineage (NCBI taxonomy): Eukaryota > Metazoa > Arthropoda > Insecta > Coleoptera > Bothrideridae > Dastarcus > Dastarcus helophoroides. The sequence continues at coordinate 24,915,011 of CM053325.1, read as the reverse complement.
CTTGTAGTTACTTTTATACGCGTAGCTATTTTTGTCGAGTTCAGATGAATTGGCAAAATAAGTAAAGGCAATAAGAGAAATCTTAATATACAAGATGTCGATCCACATGGAATGGATAACCGCTGAAAATATAGGTTATTTATAACCCAAACCATATTTAACAAGAAATATTACGAATACATATTAGAATTCCAAAATGTTTGAAATAATCTTCGATATTTCCGGACCGGATTCGCTTTATTGTGTCGTCTACCACGCAGATTGAAAAACGGGTTTTGAAATATTTTATGAGAGATTATAAAAAGTGAAATTTTTGTCGTTCAGAAACATCTGATGACCAAAAACAAATGGCCTTCATCTTAAATTATAGCTGAATATGGTTGACGACCAAAAAACGGTCTTCATTTCCAATAATAATTGAAATATAGTTGTAGACGTAAATCGACGGCTAAAAAAAATTTTTAACTCAAAATATGGGAGATTTTTCCTCAAATACTGGAGATATGGGGGACAGCATGTTTTAACCATACCCAGAAAATACGGGCGTAACTAGGGGTAACCCTAGTCTAATTTTCCCTTATCGTTTTCAGTTTTTTTTTTTTTGTTATTAGTTTTCGTTATTTTATCAGGAGAAAGTTCATGCCCTTGGAATCCATCTGGCGTTTTGCTCAATATTCTTTTCTTTAAGAACAAAGTAATTCTATTATGCCTTTGGAGTATCGCGAGTATGATGCAGAAATAGAGATGGCGATGAAGCGCCTTTTTAAATAAGAATAGATTGTAATTGTTATTCTATAGCTATATATGCGGGTTGCAGCGGTGCCATAGTACCACCCAGAGCTGGTCCAAAGCATGATGCAAGTGATGGCCAGCATCAGGGCGCCACTGTAAGGAGGCGCCTTACAAATTTATCTTTTAGAATAAAATATAGACAGTTTATTACGACCAATTTTGCAAATACAAACATAAATTAAGAGTGAGGTGATTTCTCGGATAAATATTCCAAATTTCAAAATTATGATGTCGACAAAATATGAATGAAATATATAATTTAGTTGATGCTTTGTTAAACTTTCTATCGCTTACTTTTATGGCATCTTTTCGTAACTCCAGGTGAAGGTGATACTGGTCAACGAGAGAAAGGTACCGTTAAAGTAATAAAAATTTAATAATTCTGTGAAATTTAGAAAAAAGCACAATACACCATATCGCCCTTTCGCCTTAGCTCCGAATTGAGTAGTACTAATTCTGCTAGTTTTTCATTGTGTCTTTGAGTAAGAAAAAAAAAAGCAATTCCAGTACATTGCTAAAACTGTCCACTTTAAAACCACCCCACTCTCGCATATGGCAAGTTATATTTTATTGCAATTCACAAAAAACTTTAAAAAGTGTTTCATTTTAGTTTTCCCCAACACATATTACTTGTGCCTCGGGTTAACTTAGCAATCCGTACAATGTTAGGGTTCCGTGCCTTAAAATAAAAAAACGGAACATTTATAATCTCACTCTGGTGCCCGTCCTTCCGTTTATCACAAAGAGTTTTTTCTCGAAAACTATGTAACGTAGAAATTTCAATTTTTGCACATCGTTAGTTCTCGATGATTCACGCAAACACCGCCAGCCAACTATTAAAAAAAGAAAATATTTTATAATAAAATGGGGAGGTTAATTTGGTCTCCAAAAAAATCAAGTTTTGGTTAATATATCGTGTGAGATATCAATTGAAAGAGCTACCTCTAAGGATCCTTAAATATTTTTTTATAATTTTCAGTCCAACTGTCTTAAAGATATAGCTTAAAATGTGTCAGAAATGACCTTTCCTCCTATACTCCTTGGTCTCTACAGATGAAATTTAAAATTTAATAGTGGTAGTAGATATTGGGCCACAGATTATCGGAAAAGTGCAGGTTTTTTTAGATATCGTTACAATTGCTGAGAAAAAAAATATTCTATAAAAAAATAGGTGCTAGCATTCCAAGGCTCTTTAACCCATATAGTAATAATTTTTTCAAATAAAAAACTTGATTTAGCTGAAGAATAGAACGCAGATCAAATTTGTCTTTTACATTATTTGAGATGAATATTTTTGGAGTTGGCACTAGTTTATTAAATTACTCGAAACGTAGTAATTGCGGTTTAAATGTGTTAGTCATCGACTTATTGCGAATCGCGCATGAAAACTTTTTACTTCAGACATTATCATCACAGTTATCAGTTCCATAAATATTGGGATTCAGAAACAAGTGTGTATGTCTCAAAATTGACAATTTTTTTTTTATTTTTCAATTATAATACAAGAAAATTTGGATAACATTTCAAATTCATACATAAGCAAAAAATGATTTACTTTGGTCTAATAACTGTTCACTGTAGTAATTGGTAAGGAACCCTAATTGTGCGAGCCCAACTCACTTTTGGTTAAATTTTTTAATTATACTTAAGAAAAGTTCTGCAAAATTTTAGCAATTTCTCCTAGTAATTTTTTGAGAAAATGTATCATAATACCTTACGGCTGTTGTATTGTTAACAATCTATTTATTATGACAGTAGGCATGTTTATAGTGTGTAGTATACTAGGTGTAATTATTACTTGTGTATTTTTTATGTAAATTGACCAAATTATATTTTATAGACTTGGTTCTCTATGCAGATTTTTATTACTCGAAAATTAACACTAATACTGCCTTTAAAAATATTGGGAGAGGGGCGCTACAAAAGAAGTTCGCATCAGGGCGCCGACCCCCAGGGACGGTCCTGGTACCACCCATTCACGAGTATTCTCGGATGACGGGTTCTTTAAGACAACCTAGAGTGTTGGGGAATGTTTTCCACATCTTTCTCATTTCGGTTAATTTTCTCTCTTTTATCGAGTTGATTCTGCGGTTGCGATGACTTGAACTTCGCTTAAACCAGCTCCATGGGGTTCAGCGGAACCGAGATTTAGACTCTGTTCGAACTTACACACTTCTTGTAAAACTAGTTTTAAGTACGGTTTAACGTTGAACCAAGCTTAAGCTTGATTTGCAATATTGGGCCTAATTAACCTTGAAGGTGCTAACTTACCCGACTTTACAGTTTTTCTCAGAGTCACACTTTTTCTTTCTTTTTCTTCTGATGTTGTATTTTCCTCATTCTGCATGTTCACTATCAACTGATGCGAAATGTCGTCTTTCTCTTTCTCAGTTTCGAGAATTTCTTCAGTATCGCTTCCTGCAGGGCTAACTAAAGATATCATTGTAATAATATCAATACCATTAGTGGGAGTAGTTCTATTTAACTTCTTTTTACTTTTGGTGACCTGTAAAAATATACTGTTTTCAAATAAAAGAAAATAGAATAGTATTACATTTCTTCCTACTACACCTTATTTTGTTATTATTACTTTAAATAACCAGCAACATCTCATCTTTAAATCTAATAATATTTGGTTTTACACTAAAACTTCTGATTTCGGACAAGCCTCAATAGTGGTCATCCCTTATAACTAGTGCAGGTACTTGATTTTCTCTTTCAAAGGAGTCATCTCTCAAAACAACCAAACGTTCAAGTTATTTTCTCTGGTAGCATTATTTATTAATGATTGATGCATAAAGTCGGTTTGAATATAAAGGCCACGAGCTATAACTCAATAACCGAATAAAAGAAATGTCGAATTTTGCATTAATTAAAACTTTTTCATTAAATACGTAATATATCACATAAAATGAAAAAAAAAACACGAACAAGGTTTAAATGTTTTTACATTTCATCTCGTACTTGTTTAGATATGATTTTTAAAAAACTTATGCTGATATGCTGGTTACATTTTGTGTTAAAATTAGGTATGAATTAATGTTAATGAATGCGTTTAACTGTATACCTTTGAATCCTCGGGCAAGAATTCACAGTTGCGTATAGTTGGTTCTAAGCTGTTTCTTTTTGTAGTCTTGAGTTTCCGTTTATGTGTTTGAAATTTAACTCTCGGCTTGTTGGGTGCAGATGAACTTCTAATTAGAGGCCTTACTGGTTTCTCGTTGACTATGGAATTAAAGGCGACATTTACCTTTTTTTGAAACATTTCTCTTTTTGCGGTTGCTGTAGATGGTCTAATGGTAACGCTTTCAATTGGTTTCGACTGATGCGTAATAACTAACTTTTCATTTGGGTCTGACTTCATTTTTTCAATTTCATCACTTGGTGCATTGGTTTTTGAAAAGAGCAAAGAGAATTTTTCTCTTTCTGGTGAGACTGGTACTATCAAAATTGTGTCATTATACTCCTTTCCCTTTACATCAGATTGAATACCTCCTATCGTATTTGCCCTTCGATTTTTAAAGTTTTGCCTCAGTTTGGCATCATTTTTAATATTTATAAACGGTTCGGTTGTTTTTGAATTGTCTGTATCTGAAATGTCCATCATTCCATCTTCAACATTAAACGTGTTGTCATATGAAGTAGTTCTAGTTTTGGTTGCTAAAAATATGTTTAAGTTCGGCTTATTATCCCTTGACATAATTGTCTCTTTTACTCTGTCGATAAGTTCACTTTGGCTGTTTAGTAAAGAACTACACTTTGAAAAGTTTTCGATATTTGAAGTAGAATCATTATAACTTACTCTGGAATATTTCTTTACAGTTATTTCTTTAGGAGCGCTACATTCCTCTTCCCATGCAATTTTAATTGGTTTTCGAGTATCTAATATCTTAGGTTTGTTCGTTAAACCTTTTCTCGTATTTATGTCCTTTGTAATATTTGTGGATTCGACTATTTCTTCGGAAAACTGTTTTTTTAACAGTTTTCTTTTTTCTTGCAATGGTGTATCACAGTTGAGAGAAAATTGCCTTCTCTCCAAGGTTTTTGTATTATTTATTGACATGATTCGTTGGTTAAAGTTACGTGTACGGACGAAATGGTTTCCACGAGTAAAGATATTCACCCTTTGAGTTATAAACCTTAACTGAAACATGCTTTTCATGCATTTAAAAGGTATTCATCTATTATTGATTAAAACTTTCCACCCTTCCAATGTATATTCTCTATTAAATTTTATCCATATTACACATAACATAAAAAGTAACATATATGAATAAAATTGAGTGAATAATTAGTTGTCAAAAATTGAAAATAGTACATCATGTCGTAAAAATATTTTTCTAAACTTCGCTACTTATCTTACTTTGTAAAGAACTGAATTGTGCGGTTGTCATGGTTTCTTTGATTTTAGGCTATTCAACAAATTAATGTGGGTAAAATATTTTCAATAGGTACACTACATTAAATTAAATAAATGTATGTAATAACTATAATAATTTTAGTTTAATCTCATATTCTGTTTAAAAATTGAGGATATAATTCACGTAACTGAAAACTGAATAATAAAACCCTATTCACTTGTATATACCATAAATTATGTACTAAAACACTGGTGGTACCAATCTACTCTCTAGTCAAATATTCTCTGCGTCTTTGCGAAGTATTGGTATTATCATTCATGTTTTACTGGCTTTTTCTTTGCCAGTTACTCCGTTTTAGTTGAAGTTAATAATTATTATTATTGAATGTAAATAATTAACTAATTGAACACACATATTGGGTTTAACTAGCAACCCAAGAACAAATATTATTTTATGTAAGATGCAAAAGTATCCTAAGCAAGGAACCGGAACTCAAAATTTTGAATAAATTAGAGTCCGACAGAAGATTTAGCTTAACTTCATTTTTATAAATGTTACTTCTTTTTCTGTTCAACATTTTGCATTTTTTCTCAAAAGTTTGAGTTTACAATTTCAGCTTACTTTTTTCTAAATTTTTGACTTTAATCTCAATTTTTTTCCTTTTTCCAGGGATTCTAATCTTCCTAGATGTCGATTTTATTCTCCATTTTATTAATGCGAATTTATTGATGAAATTTCAGACGAAATCTTGAAATTTTTTGAAGTTCGCGGGGTTAGGCGGGTTAGGCCGCCGGGACACCACTGAGATTAGGGGGAAACGGTCGTTTCGTACACATTTTGAGCTGTATTATTAAGATTACTAGACCGAAAATTATAAAACCTTTCACAATATATTAATTAAAACTTGATTTTTCGGCGACCAAAGTCACTCCCCTATTTTATTATAAAATATTTTCTTTTTATAATCGTCGGCTTGTGGTATTTGCGTGGGTCATCGAGAACTAACACTGTGCAAAATTTCAACTTCCTACCAGGCCAGTCAAATTATTTATGTTACCTGGCAAAAGGTAGGGTAATTCGGTTTTTTTTTCATATTACTTGGGATAAGATAGGGATATAAAGACCAGGTTTTCGATATTGGAAATCATGTGCGTAACATGCACTCCTAAAAAGACTCTGGAAAAATCGGACTTTTCTTATTTTTTCTGAATAATGTTTTTTTTAAGCAATTTAGCGCGTTATTATCGATTGAAAGACTGTTTGCAGAAAAGAACCAAGCCACAAATTCTAAAAAATTAGATTTTTGGCAGATAGCTCACAAGAAGTTATAATCTTTACTGTAAAAAAGGACCAGGTCCCATTTTAAAACCTAGCACCATCTATTACCCAAAAAGCCATTCAGCTGAATGTGTTAAACAGGTACAAAATTTTACATTTCTCAAAATTTCGATTTTTCTTCGAAATACGTCTTTTTTTCGGAATATCGACTATTTTTTTTTCAAAATTGCCTATTTTTAATTTCAACTTTATTAGAAAAACCATTTTTTTGGATTTCTGAGCCAAATTTACATTTCTTTTTCTCGAAATTTGTAGGAATTTAGTCAAGTTTTTAAAATTCATTTTTTTACATTTCGACTTTATTCGCAAAATTCGAGTTTTTTATAAAACTTTCTTTTCTCTGGAAAATTTCGAATTTTCCAGAGAAATTTTTCTCCAAATTTCGATTTTTTTAATTTTGCATTTTTTATTTGAGTTTTTTTGATAACTTCGACCTTTTGAATCTGGCTTTTTTACGAAATTTATCTTTTTCAAATGATTCTGAAAATTTTACTTTCAACCAAATCTAGGGCGGCCAGGAAAATAATAAAAGGTCTCAGAACTAACGGACGGGAGAGTACAGGGCTGAATATTATTCCAATAGAAAAATGGACAAGATATTACTCCAAAATTTTGACTGAAAATGAAGAGGCATTTCAACAAGATCTAGAGTATTTAGATAAGTATGACGAACAGGAAAGTAATGAAGAAAAACTAGACTCTATCATAATACCTGAAGAAGTTCAAATAGAATTACGAAACCTAAAAAATAATAAATCCTCAGGACCAGAAGGAGTGCCAAATGAACGACTTAAACATTGACCTCAAATTCTAGTGGAGTGGCTAGCATACGTATTCTCGCGGTTCCTTAGGAGAGATAAACTACCACCAGAATGGACAAAGGCCTATATAACTAATATACAGGGTGGACCATAAGTAATGGTACACAGAGCAATGGTGGAAAATAATGTGATTTAGCTACATATACCTTATGACAAAAATTGATATTAACAGAGATACAGGGTGTCAAAGATGAAAAAAAAAATTTCGATTTTTTCATATAACTATGGAGTGAATTGTAATGTAGGCACGAAATTTGGTACAAGGGGGTTTCTTAAGTCGACAAGCTCTAATTTGCTAACATATTACCAACAGCTGATAGGGGGCCCTACCTGCGCTATCCTGCATCATTTTAAATCATCATAACTTTTTTGTGCACCCACGTATATTAATTTTAAATAGATTTTTTTATTTCCCCATATTTTTTATGTAAAAAAGGTGTACTTTCTGAAAGTTGATACGAGCAACCGTTTCCAAGATATTTGCCTTTAAAGCTTGACGTGCCTTGGTTTTAAATTATTAAGATATTAAATTTTCGAAGTAGGCTTCAAAAAAAAAGTAATATAAGACAGCTGTAAAAGTTATTTATGTCAAATATTACTTTGCTAATAATATTATTACCTAAATTTTGAAAATCTCAATAAAGAAAATCCAAAAAATTAAGACGTAGTTTATTTTCTAACATAGAGATGTGAGATATGATGTCTGAGTTCGCACAAGAAAATTTTAATAGTCTACGTGGTCAAAGCAGATATTTGGAGATGAATATCAATAAAAGACAGCCAAATTTTGAATTGTTTACAATCCCTTTACATGAACAAAGTCATTTCCCACATACTTATTTTTGAAAATAAATTTTGTTTTGGTATTTTATTTAAATTTGCTTTAGAAATGTCAGTAGAGTAATATTTGATATAAACTATTTTAGAGTCAGTTTTATTACTTTTATTTTGAAACCTACTGCGAAAAATTCACATTTACATAACTTAAAATAAACGTACGGCAAACTTTGAAGGCAAATATCTTGAAAACGGTTGCTTTTATCAACATTTAGAAAGTATACCTTTTTTACGTAATAAATAGAGTTTAATGAAAATATCTATTTAAAATAAGTGTACATGAAGGCACAAAAAAGTTATGATGCTTTAGAATAATATAAGGTAGCACAGGCAGCGCCCCCTATGAGTTACTGACAATCTGTTAGCAAATTAGAATTTCTTGACCAAGGAAACCCCCCTATGCCAAATTTTTTGTCTATAATGAAATGTGTTCATCAGTTATGCGAAAAAATCACAATTTTTTTTGACACCTTGTATCTATTAATATCAACTTTTGTTATAAGGTAATGTGGCCAAATCACGTTATTTTATACGAAAAATCTTCTCTTGCTCTATGTCCTATTACTTATGGTCCAACCTGTATATAAATCTAACGAAACAGATATACGAAACCATGACCGTCCACATCAAAATTGGAAAAGTCCTTTCGACCGAAATTAAAATTACCAAAGGCCTAAAACAGGGCTGCTGTGTAGACTCAACACTATTTAAAATATTTTGTAATGAAACCTTAACATCATGGCGAAACAAATGTTACAATGTAGGTATACATATTGAAAATGAGAAGCTACTCTCACTCCATTTTGCAGATAACCAGACCTTACTAGCTGAAGATGAGGATCATGTCAGCTGTATGCTGCGGAAACTTCATGACGAATATTCTCAATACAAATAAAACAGAATATCTTGTGGTAGGAAAAAATCTCGAAAATAATAAAATGAAAAGTTTCAAGTATCTAGGTGTCACAATAATATCTAATGGCGACAGACGAGATTAAATCAAGGATGGGGCAGGCTAGAATTGCTACAAGACAATTAAATAGTCTTCTGTGGAACTCAACAATAGACAAGGAAAACAAAATTAGAATATACAAAACAATTGTTGAAAGTATAGGTTTATACGGAGCAGAAGTATGGGAGGTACACAGAAAAAGTAAATCTAAAATAAGAGCGATGGAGATGTATTACTGGAGGCGATGCTGTCAACTGACGAAAATGGATAGTCATGCGGATATCAGAACGGAGATAGGAATTGACATTGACATCACAGACACAATAGAAGTCAAACGGCTGAAGTGGTACGAGCATCTGAAACGAATGTCTATGGAAAGATGGACCAAAAGGATATGAGAATGCACCCCGCGTACTCAATGAAGAAGCGGGAGACCAAAGCATTTCTGGAAGGAAGATGTGAAGGATGCTATGGAGGCGAGAAATCTCGCGGAGCATGAATGTCTCAATCTACAGCAATGGAAACTAGGATGCGGCGCTTGCCGTAAAAAAATCGCAAAAATAAAATAAATAATGAGGGAACATTTCAGAAATCACGTTTTTTTAAATGCTTCAATTTTTTTTTATATTCATCTTTTTTTGGAAGACAACTTTTCGGAAATTACAACTTCGAAATTACAACTTTTATTTCAAAATTCGATGTATTTTATGTTTTTAGAAATGCACAATGTTTTATTTTGCAAGAAAGGACTAACCCACAAAAACGGCAAATTTCATTAAATACATTATTGTTAATAAAATGTAAGTAAATATATTCCTTGTACATATTTCGAAGTATCGAAACATGGGCTTTCCTACAAGCAATGGATGATGCTAGAATAGATTCTCGATACACAAATCTATTAAAAAATATATAAAACAATGCCACTTTTTACGCCAAAATCAATAACACTCTGAAAACAGATAAACTTAAAATAAATAGGGGAATACGTCAAGGCGATACCACGTCTCCAAATCTATTTACTCCAGCGCCAGAAAACGTCTTCAAATCACTACAATGGGAAACTAAAGGCATAAACATCAACATCTTATTGAATCATCTTCGATTCGCCCATGACATCGTTCTGATAAGTAGTAATATACAGGAACTGAGAGACATGCTAAAAGAACTCAGTGACGCTTCTAAAAATGTAGACTTAAAAATACAACTCTCAAGAACCAAAATGATAAGCAACACTTAAGAAAACATACATATACACAACGAGAAATTAGAAAGAGTAGTAGAGTATATTGATTTAGGACATACAATAAAAACAGGTAAAGAAAATCGACCAGTGGAAATAAGACGAAGAATAAGACTAACTTGGGGGGCTTTTGGGAAAATGGAATATATAATAAGAAATAAGAACATCCCTATCAACCTTAAAAGAAAAGTTTTTGACACCTGTATATTGCCAGAAGCGACCTATGGCCTAGAAGTGATGGCATTGACAAAAAAGACCACGAACCAATTGAGAGTAATGCAAAGAGCGATGGGCGGGCGATGCTCGATATCAGTTTGCGGGACAGAAAGAGAAATGAAGATATCAGACAAAGAACTAAAGTCGTAGATATAACAATAATATAATAAGATAATATAATAAGATTGCAGAAGTGAAATGGCTTTGGGTGGGACACGTGGCCTGATAAGACCAAAGTAAATTGACGATTAGAGACATTGGCAACCAAGACAAATCAAGCGCAGCGCAGGACAACCACAAAGAAGACGGCTTGACGATATCAGGATACAAGCAGGTAATATATGGTTTTAGTTAGAACAGAACAGATCAGAATGGAGAAGCATGGAACAGGCCTACATTCAGGAGTGGACAGAAAACGGCTGAGAAAGAACAAGACATATTTTAAGTCAAAATATTTCATTGGTCAATATGAATGTATAGGTACTCTGTACTGGTAATTTTAAATTAGTGTCAAACTTTAACTACCGATTTCCTAATAACTGTTTTTGTGTCTGGTTCTATTCTACAAAAATTCGTCCAAAAATAAAGAGCATTAAATTTACTTCAACTTTTGTACATCAATTTTTGTATAATTTTAATAACAAATGAGCTATGAATTCTTGAAGTGTAAAGTGTCGAAATAACACCTGTAAATGTTTTGCGACGCACTTTTATTAGTTGTTAAATAGTAGTGAACACTCCGAGATTTTGTTTCCCCTTTATTCGCTTAAATTGTCTAAAGATGAAAAGTTCTTCCTTCACTCTGCTGGAAAACTCAGATGCAGAAAAGAGATTTTCGTAATTCACTATTATTCTAATTTGTTCTATTATGTTAAAAGTATCGTCGCCTTCATTGTCATCGTAAAACACCTCTGGGGCGTTTGTACAAGACTAACCACAGATTAGAAAACACTTCAGCTCCGATTTTATGCAACTACAAGATCTGCTGCACCCTTTTTACAGATGCCTGAAATAAACTTGACTTAAGGAGCTGGATTTTTTAAGGTTGGCCACCACTTAAAGATAGAGCAAAATTTATATTTCCCATGCTCATATATTATAAAATCAGTGCCTTTCAGCACTTTTGGTACTTTTTGTACAAGATTTAGGGGGTATCCATCAAACACTATTAAAATATTATTTTCAAACTGATTTCCAAAGTACCTATATACCTTACGTAAGTGTTGAATATCTCAGTCATGGAATTATCTCGTCTCCAGATGACTTTGTGCAGAAGAAATTATCCATCCAGATGACTTTGTGCAGAAGAAATTATCCATCCAGTACCATAAATTTCCAAATTTGAAACCTTTAAACGCTTAACACAATTCAGTGGTGCGAAAACAGAATAGAATGTTGGGTTTCTTCCGGAAGAAATACGATTTTGAATTAAAATTATTCCTTCAGCTGTTGATCTGACTACTTTGTAAAGCACAGCTTTTGAAATAGAGTCAAAGGGATTAATAATAATATGAATATTCCTATTTTAAGATTGGAGATATATTTCTGAAATGAATTGTTTAATACTGATTTTCTCAAAGCTTTGTAAGTCAGGTGAAATTAGGTTTAGAAAAAACCGTACACAACAGATTGCAGATTATTTCGTGCTCTTTATAAATGATAATGACTGTTGTTACGCGACGTCCCGTAGAAAAAAAGTTATTCTCAAAAAACGAAATAAAGTTCGAAATTTTAATGGTTTTTTGAGGTTTACGTATTAAGCACGCGGCTTCCAATGTCAAAATCTTGGTTTTTTTTACCTCGGCCTTACTTTAAACAATATGAAAGAAAAATCAGAATTACCTTACCTTCTGCAAAGTAGACCCTTTTTTAAGTACATTTTGACTGGGCTATACGTTACCTAGTTTTCACGAAAAATCCCTTTGTGGCAGATGGAGGGACGAATCCTGGAGTGAGATTGTAAGGGTTCTTTTTTTTCCTTTTAAGGGATGGAACCCTAAAAAGAACCTCTCATATTATCCAATCCAGAATTGACAACCTAAACAAAGGAACGCACCACCATCCACTCGGCTTGTTGGGAACCGTCATATCTTCTTATCGGAAATTGAGAATTAATAGTCTAACAAACGTTTCTCGAAAACCATTTTATCTCACCGGACCGGTAAAATCTTCTGCGGAGCAAAGAATGGTTGCTCTAGTCAATGCTTTCTCATCTTTTGCAAAATGCTACATACAGATAAGAAAAAATTTTCATTGTCCATGTAAAATGCTAAGAATTGTCTCTTCCATATTTTTCTACGGCCGCTGAACTTATTCCCCTACTTTAACGCAGCATGCTCGTATCTTCCAGTTTAGATGTTTTACATCAGACTGGAATATTGTTTAGCACAGTCTGGTGGCCTATTTGAACTCTTTATATTGTAATGTTTAAAGAGTTATTATGTTATATTCTTCATTAGAATTATTATTTATTTTGTTTAAGAAATCTCGTCTATTTATTTTGGTTATCAAAGAATATCAGTTTTATTTTGCCTCAGACGTTGATTAAATCAACGGACTAAAAGAACAAATAGCATGTGGTACGCAAATTTTAATAAAATTGTTGCCTGCCGCTAGTAATCCCGTAACAAAACACGTTAGAAGCTATGATGTACTACTGAAATCTCCACCCGCGCTGATAGCTGCGCTCTGCGTTGAATTGTTTACACCGGTGTAGGAGAATACAAGGCGCCGCCCTTCTATCCCACTATTAGCTCTCAATGTTAAATCTCTCATTAACATTCTCCCTATGGACAGTGTTTGACTTTCCTGATGTGTACACTTAATTATGTTTTAAATATATTTTCAGTAACTCAGCATATGTTAAAGTTGAGAGTTTTACAACAGACTGAAATATTGTTTAGCACACTCTGGCGGCCTATTTGAACTCCTTATATGTTATGTTTAAAGAGTTATTATGTTATGTTCTTCATAAGAATTATTATTAATTTTATTTGAGAAATCTCCTTTATTTATTTTGGTTATCAAAGAATATCAGTTTTATTTTACCTCAAACGTTGATTAAATCAACGAACTAAAAGAACAAACAACATGTGGTACGCAAATTTTAATAGAATTGTTGCCTCCCAGTAGTAATCCCGTAACAAAACACGTTAGAAGCTATGATGTACTAGTGAAATCTCCACCAGCACTGATCGCTGCGCTCTGCATTGAATTGTTTACACCGGAGTAGGAGAATACAAAGCGCCGCCCATTTATTCCGCTATTAGCTCTCAATGTTAAATCTCTCATTAACATTCTTCCTATGGACAGTGTTTGACTTTCCTGGTATAACACCAAAAATCCTTAGAGAGATAGAAACATTATTGAAAAGCAAATTACGTCAGCATTCTGAATCAACAACGATATTCAGGGCATTTAATTATAAAAACTGACTGACCACTTTCATAAATCACTTAAATAAAGGTCTCTGTCCACCCTGTATGTTGTTGGAAAAATCTAGCAAATGTAAGAAAAACAATGTCATGTTGCTTAATTGTGTCTTAAATTTTAGCCTGCTCTGATATAGGACACTTACTCTGAAATAAAAGTTTGCCCAATAAATCTCCTAATTAATTAATATCTCGAAGATGGTTTAAGACAGGTATAGCGAAGTATAAACAAGAGTTATTCACAATCGCATGTAGTTTCGAAAAATGACAAAGACGTTGCAAAGTTTACCTACACCTGGCAACTCCGCTATTTTGAATTATTTTAGTTCGATAGAACATGGTCCGTTATACTAGTAACCAAATTTATAAAGCGATTGGTTAATACATTCCCGATATATTTCTAATACTCTATCTATCCACCCTGAATCCACTCTGTATTTAACAAATGCTGCAACGTTGATTAAATAGGATCATGTGATTATATTTTTAGTTTTTGCCTCATGGATCCGAATGAAAAGAAAAAGTACATCCCTATGGAGAACGTGATTAATGCCATTATTAAGAGACATATATCTGTGTGCGAGGAAAAAGTAAAAGTTAATAACAAAATTCTTAATTTTGTAAGTATAAGTTTATAGAAACGGAAAATGTTTAAATTACCTTAGCTTTTTCAATAAGTTCCAATAATAAAAATACACCAAATGCTTAAACTTAACTAAGATGTTCAGTAGTCAAGTGAAAAACAGGGAACCAGTGGTACACATTGAATCGCCACTCAAAGCCTGTAAACTAAAGGTTAGCAATCAACGCCGCGATGACAAAAGAACCCGGTTTTTTGACCTTTTTCACAGCCCCCGGTAGATGACATGCTCCCAATTAAAACACCCGCGTAACGTGCGAATTTGTTTTTCAATAAAAAAATAGATAAATAAAACATAGAGATTACTTTAGTTTCTAGGATATTTTTTGCTCATTTAAATTTTTTACACTTCCTTGGTGACTACTTTTGTATCTTTTAGACATTTCGTTACCACTTTAGTTGTTTTTTGTTTGTCGAGCGATTGAAGGCACTCTGCCTGCGGCGCGAGTCATGCTCAAACTTCGTTCTCTCTGATCATCTAAATCTTTTTTTTAACTTATTTTGAGTAACGAAAAATATAAATACAATGTATGGGAGAAACCAATGTATTTTCGATTTAAATTTTCAATCGCTTGGTGACACGTGTTAACGTGTTCGGAAAGACTCTCACTTTACAAACTTTTTCCCGTAATATGAACATATTTAAAGTCAGATGAAAAAATTCGAAAATGACCAAAATAAGGGACACCCTTGCATGCATGAAATGCCGTATATGTTAATACCAATCAGTTCATTCTTAACCGATTTTCTTTAGTTTGAAGACATATTTTTTATTAATGTAGGTATTTTAAAGTATGGGTTTAGTTTATAAGATGTTGTAGATTGATGTCCTTGTCGCTAAGATGCGGAAACTTGACAAATTATTTGACACTATGTATCAAGGAATTTTTTATGGAGGCAGTTACTATGACAACTTAAAAGTGGGTGATCCAGTTGAATATGATCTTGATTTGTTATTGTTGCTACCAAAAATTCTTGAACCTTCACCGGTTTTAAGTAATACAGAGGGCTACCTCAATTTACAAATATCTAATATTGAAAAAATAGAAGAAATCGAAGAATGTCCTAAATACAAGTAAGTATTCGTTCTAGTTATATTATGCATGCTACTTCAGGAGCAGATTAATTAAAAAATTTGATTTACATATTCCCACTGCTTTGGAAATAGAAGAAAAAAATACTCAATACATTAAAATGCCAAATATTTTTCAGGGGTTTGAAAAAACTGTTAGTAGATAAAAATTTTGTGTCTAGCAAAAAGACCTTAGCATGGACAGAGAGCTTAGTGAATAAAGCTTTAAATGAGTGTCGCAAAGGAGGGGACAACTCTTTTATATTAAATATTGATTTTGATGATTCGGAGTTGGATGTTTACGTAGGTAAATTTAAATTATGAAGACATTTTTGGATCCAATAACCTCCACAAAGTTGATTTGCCAGAGCGGAGTAGATCAACTCGGCAAAATGCAAATACAACTTCTCCTTAGTAAGGGATCATTTGGGCAACATGTGGTTATTATTCGTATAAGTAATAAACACGAGTTGAAGATCACCTATACAATAATGAAAGAAAATTTGAAACAACACAAATAAATTATTACATTAGTTTATTTTTTATTTGTTTTTTTTTAATAAAAATGTGATACGTTTAACAAAATCAAATCTATTTAATATATTAATTAATCAGTTTTAGTATTATTTTATTTGCAGACATTTTGGATATCTTTTTATTTTTGGAAATAATCTTCATTTTGATATAGGTATATATTTGAAAATCTTTAGTAACACTGTTGAACTGAATAATATTCGGGTGCTGACTGTAAAAGTTCGAATTAAATGTCTCGTAAAAAGTTGCACAAACGATTGCAGTTCTGTCGTTTGGAATTGGTAAAGCCCACCTTTCTAGAGGAAATATGCTATATTCAGGTATATGTATAAGTATATCTTCACTATATAATCACAGAGTTCGTGCACAAGAACATTCTGAGGTTGGATGGACACAAAATCTTCCACAAAACAATCAGAAACTTCATACAACGATAGTCCAAAAAAATGTTGTAATCATTTTCCAGTGTCAGAATCAGAACGGTAATTCTTACTCAAACCGAGTGCTTCAATTTTTCTAAACCAGGATTAACCAAGATGGTGTTTGTACACATTATACTAGTTTTTGTAGTGTATGCAGAAGAAATTTTTAAATATTCTACAAGTAAATCACTATCGGGCTGACTTTTAATTATTTCTGTACTATCAGTTACTTCAATTAATCCTTAAGTACAACTAATCCAATAAAATGGAACTGGTTAAAATGAAAGTTTAAAATTCTATTCTTAATTAGTGCTGATCGCGAGAGAAAATGTTTTACCGAGTTGATCCCTACTTTTCTAGGACATTCTTAATTAGGGATCATTGTGACTAACAATTTTTCCCAGTTGGGCTACGTCTTGCAAGATTGTCAGCAATGATTTTGTTATTCTGACAAGTGCCACTGTTAATTAACACTTGTTATTTTGTTTAATGAAGAAGAAGCGGCAGTAACACACAGCAGTTGAGTGTCATGGCAGTAACTAATAGGTAGACGTGGTTACTCCACCAGACTGAGTGCTACTGCTATAACTAGAAATATTTCTACTTTTGATGCAGCAGTAGTTATAACTGGCTTTTCAAAATGGCGAAATCTACCAAAGCGAAGAAGGGTATTGCCTTCTCTGATATGAAAATATTGTATTTTATTGATTTAATTTGACAGAACGAATATTTGTGGAACATCAAGTCACTTTCCTACAAAAATAATGGCAAGGAAACGAAGCAGACATAAATTTCTTGGAGAAATTGAAAATTTCTGAAACAAAAAAGTATAAAAAAAATCTAATTCGCACATTTCATGTGTTAATCCTTGTCGATTTTTAAAACAATTTATCACTTTTTCTTTGTTCGGAAGCACCTTGAAAATGTTTTACTGCTGCACAATATTGCAAGTATTGTTTAACACCACATAGCAGCATGCTATAACAGTTTGAAGCTTCCCCTACCAAAATTTCAGCTGTTATAGCACTTGACTGCTCTATGTATCTGCCACTTTAGAATTTTGTAACTGCTTTTTAAAGATGAATAACGATCTTTTATAAAAAGTTATGTCTGAGGAAACATAGTTCGAATTAGCGATAAACATATATTCGAAAAATATGAAAATCTGACAGCTAAAAATACCAAAAATAAAAGGATGGAATTTTTGCACTATGAAATAGCTTGAATATGGGAAACTCGTATTAACTAGTGGGTTTTGATCCAAACTTGTCGAACACTAGAATTATTTTAGACTTATAACAGAACTATCTTTTAACATAAGATTAATTTTAGATTAAATTGGTAAAGGCAGGTCCAGCATTTACCTTAAGAGCAAGAACATTGATGAACAATGAAGCAATAACTATGGATGTAGATTTAGTTCCATGTTTTAAATTTTTTAATGACAAATGGCCAGCTGGCAATTATCGTTCTAACAGTTCTACGAGTAGGGTAAGTGTTGTTTGGAAATTAATTGTCCCGAAATCTCCTTTTATGTCTAGCTAAACCAATCGATATATAGCATTTCCAAAAGAAAAAATAAAGAATTTGAATTATTTACAACGTGTCTGCAAATTTTATCCAGAACACTTGATACTAGGATCAGGACGATAAATAAATATGGAAAAAAGTTTAATGAAAAATTTTTAGTTTCTTAGTTAAACGCCTTTAAAGTGGTCAAGAAGAAAACAATAATTATTAACTCCATAACCCCTTTACCGGTGAAACAAGGATAGATGGCGCTGAACCGCCTTCTTAAACAAGGATAGGTTGTATCTTGGGGAAAATTCTTTTCGGTAATGAGTTCCATAGCTTGGAAATTCTATAGAAAAAAGAGTCTTCGCAGACAGAAGTTCTCACTGTATCAAGCTGGAACGCATAGGAATTTGCTATCTCCGACTGTCTTGCCTCAAAAATCTTGCCCTTGGGGGATGAATCCTATTAGTTCCTGCGAGCATCTCCCATTATAGTACTTGTAGAAAAGAGATAAGTCACCAACCATCCGCCTGTGCTCTAGTGTTTGGTGAGAATCGGTCAAACTCTCGTCATCAATTAGGCCAATCGCTCTTTTTTAAATTGAATCCAAAAGAGCTAAAATTTGCTTTCAAACTGAACTCCAAACATGAGAACAGTATTGTAGTGTTGGCCTACCTTGAGCTTTGTATAGTGCGAGTAACTGATGAGATGTAAAGTAGTTTTTAGCTTTAAAATAAAAAACTAGCTTCTGAGAGGTGGATTTGGCAATGGCGCACACATGATCATCCCAAGAGGAGTTAGTGCTCACGTTCACTCCTATGATAGACAGATACCATCAGGAAGATTTTACTGTCCATTAGTATGTTTGTTGCATTATCCCTTGATGTTTTCTTAGACAAAACCAAGGCCTGAGTTTTTGAAGCGCTGAAGTGGACCAGATTTTTCTTACTCCATTCCTGAATGATTTCGAGATCTTAGTCAATCATCTGTATCTGCTGTTCTCTTAGTCAATCTGATGGATAATGCTTTCTCGGAGAAAAAACTTGACACCAGGCTACTACCATCTGCGTAACTGTATATCAGATTGGAAGTTGGAAGCTAAGAGATCGTTTATATGTAGCAGAAACAGAGTAGGAGACAGGACATATCCCTGAGGCACCCCTGCATTAATCGCAAATGTCTCAGATGAAATGCCATCGACGACGACTTGAAGAGATCTGTTACCATAGGATGTTAATTTGGCGAGAAGAGATCGGTGCCAGACTATCGAAGGCCTTTCAGGTATCCAATGCTACAATCCTAGCCTCACATGTTTTTCCATCGTTGAGTTACATATGTGAGCCACATATACCAATAGATCGCCAGTTGATCGTTGCTGTCTGAAATCATATTGCCTGTCCGAGATGATTTTATTCTCCTCCAGATATTTGAGAATCTCAATGTTGATAACCTTTTCCATCACTTTAGATATAACGGGCAACAAAGATATACGATAGTTGTTAGCCAGATTCCTTTTTCCCTTTTTGGGGACAGGCTGCACCCTAGCAGATTCCCAGATGTTAGGGAATGTACCTTTGTTGTAAGAGGAATAGTATCAGTGATGGATTCGGCGACCGAGAAAGGGTTGTCTGAGTTAAAGCATACTTCTTGCCATGGGAAAAATGCAGAGAAGTCCCTTAATTCCTCCCAGTTTGCAGAGTTAAAGTGCCAAACCCTATGGGGCTGTGTCTGAGAAGGAGGTGGTATATGAAACGAGCGAGAAGCTGCTACAAGCTTGTAATCGGAATTTCCAAGCGGTGCTGTCACAGTGATTGTATATGAATTTGGAGATTTTTTAGGGAAAAGGTTGAGCAGATTAAGTTGATGGGTATTTACATCAGGAATTCTTGTGGGTTCCTCAACCAATTGTTATAGTCCGCAAGTGATGGCGAAAGCCTCTGCCACCCTTCGCGCTTCGGGAAGAAAACAATCAGGAAATGTTGTGTACGTTGAAGTTACCGAGAAAGACAGCCCCAGCGTTTGGATAATTCGTCTGTAGGTGATCAAAGGTTACGGAGAGATAAGAGAAGAGCTGTCCGTATGAGGAATCATTTGGAGACAGGTAAAGTGAACAAATGAATATTACTTCACTTTTGGAGCAGATTTTCAGCCAAATCACATCATAATCAGCAGATTCCAGTGCTTCTTCTCGTTGACAGAAAAGGTCGGTTCGCGTGAAAGCACAAATTCCCCTCTTGTGTTGAAACTTTGTGTGCAAGTCGTAATTAAGGCAAAGCAAATCTACCGTATTGATGGCTGAAGAGACTTGCCCCCGAATGTTACAGAACTGAATTTTAAATGAATTATTTGAGAGACTTGACCCGCGGCTCATTAAAATTTTCCGTCGAGTTTGGATTCCCCCGCACACACTCCACCCGGACATCCGAACGAGAGGGTAGTTTACGTCCGGAATTTTTTGCACGAAGAATCTTTGTTTTTTAAAAATTACAAGAAAAAATCAAAGGAGATAAAAAAACAAAACAAGGCTTGAAAAAGGCTTTACATTTTGGTGAAAATAAATGTTGAATTTAAGAAAAAAAATGAATTTTTAAGAAATTTGAAAGAAAATGTATACATTTCAAGGAAAGAGTCGAAATTTCACAGAGAAATTCATATTTTGAGTAATGTTTTAAAAATAAAGTCAAAATGAAATGACGAATTTTGGAGAAAAAATTAGCAGTTTCGAGCCAAATATCATTCTCCGAGACTTTCGCTCGACAACAAGTGGCTGAAAACAAATTTTGTGATAAAAATCAACATTTTAAAGAGTTCAAAAAGTCAAATTAAAAAACGTTTGCAATTTCAGGAAGAGCAGAATTGTTGAAAAATATTACGAACTAATTTCAAGAAAAATTTGAATTTCCTAGAATAAAATCGAGCTTTAATAATAATCGTTAAATGCTCGGAAAAGCGAGAGAATAAATTAAACATTAAAAGAAAGAAATCATAATTGTCAAGAAAGAGTCAAAATTTCGGGAAAGTCAAAAAGTTCGAAATTTTGAGAAAATAGTTGAAATTTATCAAAAGGATTTAATTTCCCGAAGAAAGTCAATTTCCAAAAAAATCAAATCGAAAGTGAACATTTCCAGAAAAAGCAGATGTTTAAAGAAATATTGCGAAATTCTGAAGAGACATATTTTGAGAACAGTCGAAATTTCAAGAGAAGTTTTAAGTTTCGAGAATAAAGTTCAAATTAGAAAAAAAATCTTGATTTTCCGAACAAAGTAATTTGGGAATAAAGTCGAAATTTCAAAAAGAAAAATGCTGACAAAAAAGTTGAAATCGTCAAAAAGACGAATTTTGAAAGTCGAAATTTGCAGAAAGTCCAATTTGGAAAAAAGCCGACTTTATGAGAACAAGCAAAAATTTAAAGAAACATTGCGAAGTAAAGAAATTGAAACCGTGAGAAAAAATTCGAAATCTCGAAAAAAGATTTGAACTTTACCAAATTCCGTTAGAAGCTAAGTTTAAAAAAAATTGGCAACAAAGTCAAAATTTTGAAAAAGGACAAATATTCTTATTCTTCCTCTTTTTTTTAAAGCACAGTCTTGTGTTTTCTGTTATATAGCCTCTTGTGATGCGGATATCCAGCTTTCATGCCATCTCTTAGGTGGTCTGCCAGGAAGTCTTTTTGATGTAGGTTTTTCTTCTTTTGACCACAAATTTTCAGAAAAAAAAGAAACTTCCATAAAAAGGAGAACATTGAAATATAAGTTTTGTACCTAAAATTATTTCAGGTTACAATGCGCGTAGTTAACTTTTGCGACTATGTCTTCAAATTCCTCCTGTACTGTAGCACACAATTTACATTTGGTTTAAAGTTGCATAAGGAAGGTATAACATTTGGATTTAATGCCGTTTTAACGCTAAGAGTGTTCTGAAGTAACAGTAGGAATTCATAAACCACGTTAGAGCCAGGTCTTATAATTCTCTCAATTTCTGCATTTTGGATTGTACTTATTTATCTAATAAATTATGGAAAGCAACGAAAGTGATATAAAAACGTTATTATCCCAGTTCACTTTTCAATCGCAATTTCCTATGATCTTTCATAGTTTTTTCGTCCTAGGAATCATTTTTTCTTGTTCCAAAAGTGCCTAAAGATGATGGAAATCAAGAAATTTACTGGAGGTTATCGTTTCAAGAACAAGAAAAAGAGCTATTGAAAAGCAACGAATTTAGAGCAGTCAAGCCTGCTATCAAATTATTGAAGGTAACATTTTTTTTGAGAACTATTGGAATTCATAGAATTTTGACATACGCACTATTTTGTAGTCACCTTTATTAATCCATGAGAGAAAAGACAAAGACAACTTCTACTATTTCTTGAATATTTATTTATTATTATAAAAATATAATTTCAGTTTAATTAATACACTGTTCAAAATGTTCTAGAAACTAAGAGATCAACAGCAGCATAAAAAAATTGCTAGTTATTACATAAAAACAGTAGTTCTGTGGGAATTAAGTAAACAAGAGAAACAATTATGGCAGCAACCGATAAGTTTGGTGTTTATGAAGGTAAGTTTGCCATTTTTTTCGCGGACACCTTATGAATATTGGTACTCGAATTTAGCAAAATGTTCTTTTATGGCAATTTACAATTATTGCGTTATTAACATCCTTCTAAGCCATCTAATAACCATATGAAACTTGTTGGACATTTTTAAAAGAATCTAATATCAGAATGAAAGGATATGGCAGGATAAGCATAGGGAATCTGCTCTTAGAACCAAGTGTGGTACTTTTTTTTTCTAATACTAATAAATCTACGGATAGATTGAAAACCAAATTGTAGACAATGACAAATATTATGCATGACTGTCCTAATTAATTAAACTAATAAATCTACGGATAGATTGAAAAACCAAACTGTAGACAATGACAAATATTATGCATGGCTGTCCTAATTATGCCATTACAGTTGACTCCTGTTAAAGTTGCGCCCGTTAAAGTTGTCCGCTCGTTGTCAAGATACGATCGTTAAAGTTGCGCGGATATTCCCCCGCTCTAATTTTCGAACAACGATTTGAACTTCAGAGTTTTAGCGCCACTTTTGCATAACCCACTCAACCGCGTAAGGAGCAATAAAACATTCATATTTTTCGACAATAGTAGGGATAACGGGGAGTAGCAACTTTAACGGTCGATCCAGTATGGTGAGCGCAACTTTAGCGGGAGTCTACGGGAGTATTTCATCAGGCCCAGATCTAATAAGAGCGGGGCCCGATTAGATTTTTTTGCGAAGCTCTCTATTTATTTTTAATTTTTGTTTTGGCAGAGCAGCTAGCAGAAATAAAATTATGTTTGTGCTGTTATCGAGTTCATATCTAAAACAAAACAAATCGAACTCTCAATTTATAAAACCATGAAATTGCATAAACTGCTTGTAACTGGATAGCTGATTTCATAAAGTTTTATTTCTGTTACCATTTTTTTTAATACTATTTTAGAACGTTTTGTTTTATCACCTTTTATACGTAATGTTAACGAACATATGGTATCTTAGCTAACCATAGGCGTAGCTAGAATAGGGCAGGGTGGGAAGCTTGCCCCCCTCTAGTTCATGCCGCAAACCGAAAATTTATGTATTCAACAAACATTTTCTTTCCAGCTTCAAAATCCATTCTTTTCTTGAAATTTTTTTTTTCGAAATTTCGACTTTTTTCTCAAATTTCATATTTTTTACAAAATTTGTCTTTTTTTTGAAATTTTGCATTTATTCATAAAATTCAACTTCTTTTATCAAACATGACTTTATCATAATTTCAAATTTTTCGTCGTTTTGTCATTTTTCCTGAAATTTTCCCATTTTTGGATATTTGACTTTTCCTGAAGATGTCGACTTTTTTTAATTCTGCAAATTTCAGCTTGTTTATTAAAATTTGTCTGCAAATTTCAGCTTATTTATTAAAATTTGCCTTTTCCTCGAAATTTGGTCGATCTTCTGATGAAAAAGTATATTTTTTTGAAATTTAAAATTTTTGTAAAAAAATTGGGAAAAAATCTTCTGAAAGTTTTAATTTGTTTGTCACAATTTCTACGTGTATTACAATACTGGACATTTTCTGATACTACATGACTCGAGCAATCAAGAGAATATAAATATCCACCCAGAAAATTTCTTTTTTTTTTCTTAAAATTTGCTTTTTTTCTTAATTGCGATAAAATTTGATTTTTTTGGGAAAATTTCAAATTTTCACTACTAGATTAAACGCTTTTTTTTTTAATTTACCTCTTTTTCGCAGAATTTCGATTATTTTCTCGTAATTTCGTCTTTTTCCCAGAGTTTCGATTATTTTTTTCCAAATTTCGACTTTTTTTCTTAGGTTTGACTTGTTCTGGAACGTTTTGAATTTTTTGTCCATTTCGAAGTTTTCTCGAAATTTCGTCTGTATCAAATTTCGATAATTTTGTGAACGATATTTTTGAAAATTTAGAATCTGATTTTTTGGAAATTTCGACAGGTTTCTTTTTCATGAAATTTTGCATTTTATCTCAATATTCGATATTTAATATTTTCTTAGTAAATTCGTATTTTTTCTTAAAACTTTCACTTTTTCTCTTTAAATAGTATTTTTCCTAAAGTTTGCCTTTTCCTAAGAATTGGACTTTTTTGAAATTTCGATTTTATTGTCAAATTTCTACTTTTAGAACTTTTGTTTTAAAAATCGTTTATTTATTTCGAAATTGGGCAATTTTTATTAATATGCGTCTTTTCCAGCAAATTTCCACAATTATCTCACAATGGGATGTTTTGTGGTTCTGAAAATGTTTTTTTCTCTAAATTGGATCAGAATGTTGAGCAAAATGTTGAGAAAAATATTTTTGAAGATTTAGAGAAAAAGATTTTCTTCTAAATTCAACATCTTTACTGAATTTTAAAACAAAATTAAATTTTGAGGGCAATGAAATTGGAAATTGCGATATTTTTCTCATAATTAGACTTTTTCACAAAATTAGACTATTGAAAATTTTAAGTTAGGTTTTTATTTTTAATATGATTTACTGAAAACTCCGAATTTTCCAAATTTTTCTCCTCGAAATTCATCTTTTTCAAAATTCCAATTTTGACCTTAAAATTGGATTTTCTCTTGGAACCTGAAATATTTTCTAAAAATGCGATCTTTTTCTCTTAATTTCTCTAAATTCTACGTATTTTTCAAAAATCGTGTCTTTTCCGAAATCCTTTTTGTTAATTGTCTGTTTTTTCCTAATTTCTTTTTAAATTTGATTCCAAGTAATTTCAAATTAGTGTTCGAAATTTATCCTACTCTGCAACTTTTTGACTTTTATCTCAAATTTCGATATATTCTGTTTCTGGATATTTCCATTTAAAATTGATTTTTTTTATATTTCGACTTTTTCACAAAGTTCCTTTATTTTTTTTAATTGGATCGAAATTTTAATAGAAATCTAAGTCGTGAGAACAATATTTTTAGAAAATTTTGAGAAAAAGATTTCTTGTAATTTTCAATTTTTTTACAAAAATCAACCTTTGGAAATTTGGTCTTTTTTTATCGTCAAAAGCAATCTGCTTTAAATTTCGAAAAATATTTTTTTTTAATTTTGGTGGTGATGCGGGGCCCCTTCAATCGCTCCAATCGCCTTAAATCCGGGCCTGACAGTGAAGAATGTTCTCCCAGATAAAAAAATAGATAATTCAAAATAATAATTATCGAAAATAATAAATATTTTAATAAAAAATTGCTTAAATGAAGGAGTGAAAACGTTGAAGCAAGTCAAGAAAATAAAGTTAATGTATGCATGTGTCTGCACCTATTATTATATTTAAATATCTACAAAACAAACATACTAGCTTCCTGTGATAAATATTTGTAATTTTCTAAATAAATTTTAAGTATAATGACGATCATAAAAATTAGATGCTATAGGGTACAAATGATAATACGTGTATTTTATGTGTTGTAAACGTTACATGCATCACAAAAAAAGGAAAAAGGAAAAAGTAAATTTAAAGCATGATTATAAATGATATTCAAAATATCTTTCGTTTTCTTCCATGCATTTTTAAATTCCATTGCGATGATCTGAAGACATTCTGAAGATGAATCGATCGTTTCTAATTTTAATTTTCACACCTTTTCAATATCTCTTGAAGTCATCTGTGATAAACTGCCACAGAAAGAAATCGAGTGTTCTTGCTGGTGAACAAATTGCCACTTTTGCACAAAATACTCAGTGCAAAGTCTCCTTTGACGAAATTTTCTTGGCAATTGATGAATTTTACCATCAAGAAAAGTGACAATATCTCGATAACCAGTAATTTTTGGCATACGATGTATTTAATAAATGTTGTAGGTAATTAGAAAACCTATTCAATCATCAAAGAAAACAAGGGGCATTCTATTTAAAATAAGCTAGTTTTTACTATTCAAAATTCTCTGAAAGCGAAATAATGTTCATCTTGTACAATATTTTAAAAACCTAAATAAGTGATTTAATTAAGCGCATATTTGAGAATAACTCCTGAAAAAACCATTTGTCCGTGATGTCCTTCGTAGCCGTAATATATTTTTTTACACCACGCATTGCCGTTTTTGCACAAACACCGGAAAACTCGAAAAAGATTTGTAATTTAAAAGCTTTTATTTATAATATAACCTTTATTTTTTGTAAAGAATCAGAAAATGCAACAACAAATATGAGTTGCCCTTTAAAAACAAGAAGTTGGTGCCTGTATAGGGAAAATTAAACACCCTGTATATTCCCCGTATTTTAATTTTGGGAAAAGAGAGAAATTTTATTTTATCTTTAATCATTAATAAGATATCTCACTATTCTGCACTAGGTGGATACCCTGTATAAGTTAATCTTTTGCAGATGCTGAAAAGTTATTGGATGTATTTAAAAAATGGATGTATACCTTATTATTGGAACGAAAATTATAACTTGATTGGACACATCAAACGTGAAACTATAAGCGATACAGCTTGTAAAATTAAGAATATCATAGACGATATTGAAAACCATCTTTGCGATCCATACTGTATAGCTAAATATTTGTGTAAGTAACACATATTATTATTATTATTATTATTATTATTATTACATCGATATAGACAGAGGCAAAAATACATTTAATTCCAAGTCAAACGACTAATTTAAATAACTATAAAGAAAAAAATAAAAAAGAAAAACAAAAAATGGACTGATGCGCACGATATCTAAATTTGATTGTCTTTCACAGAAATATAAAATATAAAAAAAAATAAGAGTTGTAATGTTGTAATAAAATTGAAAAGCGCATTTTTCGATTGTTTTTTGCGACCACCGTAACAATCAGTATAAAAAAAATATACCACTTTGCTAATTTAACTGAATTTATATCTTTAATAATAAGAAAGTTAGCAATAAGGAATAATGCCGACTTCGTTTTGAATGTACTGTACAATGGCCAACATATTTCTTGGAAAGAAATGTCATTGGTTCTAGATCGAAATCGGTTTATCGATTTTGATTGAGCAATTACTGTCAGTGTTAATCGAAGAATTAACTTAATTTTACAGTGACAGCTGAACAAGCAGAACTTTTGAAGAGTGAAGTCGATTTAGGTAAGAAACATGAAGCGAAGATCAATATTAATATTGGAAAGTGTATCCCCAATCAATCGAATGAAAACACAAGTAATCCCACTGAACTAGTTAAAGCCCTATTAAATCAGGATTATATGTTACTAAAAACCTGTTCTTTGCAAAATTTTTCAAATTCTAAAAATAATGATAGCTGCGAAAAATATTTTCAAACTATAATGGACATGTTAACTAAAATTAGTGGCAAATTAAACAGCTTAGAGACCCAAAATGATATACTCATAACAAAAGTTGATATATTAGAGAAGCGCGTGGAAACTTTAACTTTGGAAAATATTGAATTAACAAATAGAGTTGAAAAATATATTGCAAGTGAACGTATGCCCCTTGAAGACAAATTTATAAATACTTGCGACTTATATTTAAACGGTGAGCAACTTAACTGATCATTTTATAGACTTTTTATTTACAGTTTATGTTAAGTATAATTTATCTTTGAAAATTTATATTGTTTAATATGACTGTATGATTATTTCTTTTGGATATGATTTTATTAATCATACATACAATTAGGATATTATCACAGATAATGGATTTTTAATTAAACACTTTGAACGAATTATGTTCGAAATAAGTGATCTCTCCAAAGTTTGTATTTTCTTTAGTTTTTATTTATCACTTATAGCTGACCAAGCATTTCAGGTACGTTTTTTACTGTCAAAACGTCAAAATCGGAGTTTGGAGAAATTGTGAATAAATCTACAATGTTTATGAGAAGTGCGAAATATTTATTTAATTTATTTTTTAATAAACTTGAGTTAATACTAGTAGTGAAAAAATTGAGGTATTCAGCAGTTAATATAAGGGTGTCCCCGTTTTAAGTGCCTTAAATGAAACAGGCGATAGAGAAAACAATTTTAAGCAAAAAGTTTCCTATGAACATGTATCCGGAAACTCTTAATAAAAGATACAAGGTGTTGAAATTTCAATTAAAAAAAAAATTTTTACTTTTTCACTTTCAAGTTTTCTAAGATATTTAAACCAAATTTTTCACACATGGTGTATAAATGAAGGATCACAAAATAAAATAAAACTAAGTTTCTATCTCAACCAGTGGTGGAGTTACGAGTAATCTGTAATATTATTGTAGGAGTGTGTGGAGAAATGAAATAAAATACCTGTTTTGGGTAAAGTATTTAATTTTGGATAAAAGTTATTTCTTAACATTTTTCCGTATTTGCCACTGGTTGCGTCATGTCGTTGGTTTTGGAAAAAACATTACTCTCACTCGTACTTTCACTAGGGAAAGTTCCAAAAATTTAAATTCTATCACAATAGGGACAAATAAGAAAGAACGTTAAGAGTCAACTTTATCTAAAACTGTTAATTCATTTCTTTTTATCCAGTATAGTAGAATCTTAAACTTACCCCTCTTTGTGTTAGTCGGTGGTTATTTACATTTCATTGTATTCGAACAGTTCCTACGTAAAACAAATGGTAATAAATGCCAAGAAAAATATCAAGAAAAAACTTCTTCAGAATTAAATGCTTAATCCAAAAATTTTATTTTATTTTGTTTAGTGGCGTACTACTTTTTTTCAAAACAATATCACAAATTATCCGCAACTCCGCCACTGGTTGAGATAAAAACTTAATTTTCTCTTATTTTATTATCCTTCATCTACACACTATGTGTGAAAACTTCAGTTTAAATAACTCTGAAAACTTGAAAATGAAACACTACAAATTTTGTTTTTATTCAAATCTTAACACCTTGTATCTTTCCGGATACATGTTCATAGGAAACTTTTTCCTTGAAATTACTTTTTCAATCATCTGTTTCATTTAAGGCACTTAAAACGGTGACACCCTGTATAATATTTACTACTTATTTCACCTGTCACATATCACTTTTTACGATCATGACTCATTCTAGTATCGATGATTTTAATCCATTTTTTACTAAAATTATAATATACAATCATATTAATTATTTTTCTCAAACTTCATTCCAAATTTTTTATAGTTCTTAAGTATATTATTATTATATCAAGCGTCTAGTATTAAATGAAGACTGTGTATTTTCAAATTATTAAGTGTTATTTCTTAAATAAGGATCACATATTTATTATTTTCTTATTTCAATTTTTTATCCTATAATACATAATATGATCGTGTGAATGGTTTGTTAATAATAAAAATATGATTCATTTACCTAAGTAACTGTTTTTATCTTTCCTAAAATATACAAACTTTTTTAAATCTACTGCACAAGAGGAATCAAAAACCAAAACTGTAAGCAGTGGCGTGCATACAATGGCCTGGCATACCTACTCGTTAATAAAAGTAATTTTTCGATAGATAAGTATTTTTTTTTATTAATACCTTGCTCCTCTGTTCGACCATGAAAAGAAAGGTACAAACATTAAAATTAATTCAACGTTATTGCAAAGTTAACACGAATACGGTAATATTCCAGTGAACAGTCACACTCTAACACAATATTACAGTTGCGTGCAAAAATTCGCGGCCAGGTAAGGTTTTGTTGATTTCCAAAATATGTTTGTTTTCTTTAAAAACTACAATTTTTAAGGACAGTATTTTTACCTAGTGACGATCCAAAACTGTTTTAAACGTGTAAGTTTGGCACATTATAAACATTTTCTAGCAAAGATAAAGAAACAGCCTAATCAAAAGTTCCCAGCCAGATGGAATTCGCGTTTTCAAATCAAAAGCATCGCTTTAAAGTAGTCTCTGCTTTAAAGTCACGTGGACCAGCCTTGACTCACAATACAATAGGTAGCCTTAAAGTACAGTGGTATAATGATGCCCAATACAGACATTTATTTACGGCAAATAGTGATTCAGCTTTCAGAAAAAGGGCGCTCTTCTCGTCGAATTGCCGCGGTGTTATCAATAGGAAAATTAAGTATTAACGATTACATTGTTAAATATCAAACTGGCGATGGTCTTAGTAATGGATACTGTGCAGGCCGACCAGGTAAAACAACAGAGAGAGTCTCTGAGTGAGAGCAACAGTAATCGAAATGGAAGGCAACCCTGACGTATAGAGAGCAGCAGCCGGAATTACTCGCAAAATACCAGAAGAAAATATCACCGACCTTAGTTGAAGCATTGTGACAAGGAGGTTACATGCTGGGAATCTTTTTGGTCGAAAGGGAGCAAGAGAACCTCTACTCAGCAAGAAAAATCGGAAAGCCCGCTTAGACTTCGCATGTAGATATCAACTGTAGACTGCTGAAGATTGGAAGAAGATCTCATTTTCTGATAGATCAAAGTTTAATTTGCTCGAAAATGATGGGGAACCCCATGTTGGTCGACCTAGAAGAGAGAAAGACAATGCCAGGCTCCAAATACCAGCAGTCAAACATGGTGGTAGTAACGTTCTTGTGTTGGGCATCTTTTCCAAGTACGGAACTGGTCCGATTATCAAAATGGACGGCAAATTAAATGGAGTAACATAAGACGATGTTTTTGGAAACAAATTTGTTACAATATGCTGAAAATCACATGCCCGAAGATTGGACATTTCAGCCCTTCAATGATCCAAACCGCACCTCAAGGGTTGTCCAACAGAAACTATCCACCAATAACATTAAGGTACTGAAATGGCCAGCGCGGTCACCGAACTTGAACCCTATTGAACATTTTTGAAACGAACTAATACGTCGAATTAGTTAGAAAACATTTAAAAACAAAGCGAAACTCCTTAGGTGAAGTGGCCAAAATTTTCCCAAAAAAACAATGGATCGAGTCATCCAAAGATTAAACTGTAATTCCTTTGGACATATTCTGAATTGTTGTAGATGTACCTGAAAAATAATACTTAATTTTGTTAGTGGCCGGAAACTTATGAACTTATGAAGCTGGTTTGTCTCTTGTTCAGGATATGATTAAAAGGATTAAACGCGATTTGGCTTCGATCCCCGACAATTGCTCGGGCTCCATCTGGAACTATCGAGTAGGTTGTCGGGTGAACATTGGAGTCATTTCGACGCCATATCCTATAATCAGTCCGAAAAAACTTTATAATTAGAAAATCTGAAACACAAATAGAAATTCGAATCCCTAAGTCCCAAGGTCAAAACCTATAGTTTAGTCTCAAAAATGGTAGTCAATTTGTCTTCCCGTCCACTATCGGATAACGAACATACCATCTTATCTAAAAGACTGAATTTTGCTGTCGCCCCAAGAAAAATTCCAACTGAGGAAATAATCACTGCAGTAGACTCTTTCATCAGAACTCCCCCCAAGGAGGCAGCAGATCCTATTCGTTTTCAAACTACAAAAATACTTAAACATGCCAGACCACCAAAGTCCAACATTTCGAGAGAAGAAAGATGTGCCCTTAAAACCCTAAAAACAGATTCTTCAATCACTATTCTCCCGGCTGACAAAGGTAATGCAACTGTCATCTTGGATAATTCCGAGTATGTATCCAAAATTAATGACGGATCCTATATTCCTCTTCCACGGGACCCAACAAGCAAAACGTGAACTAAAGTCCAAACTAAAATCCTCAAATTTGTCCGCAGACACTCTCAGACATCTTGTTCCGAGAGAATCCAAACCACCTCGTCTTTATGGTCTCCCCAAAATTCACAAACCCAATATTCCTCAATTGTCCCCATTATCAGCACGATAAATTCACCTACCTACAATGTCTCGAAATATTTATCTAACATCCTAAAGTCATATACCGGAAACACATCATCACACGTCCTAAATTCTAAACACTTTGTCGAACTATTGCCCGAATTAACCCTAGACCCCAACGACATACTGGTAAGTTTTGACGTCACTTCACTATTCACTAATGTTCCAGTTTCCGACTCTATGACGATAATTCGTTAATTACTTTTAGGCAAAGAGAATGCAGATTCTCTACCTGATTTAACTGAAATGTGCCTCACATCGGCTTATTTTTCTTTCAATGGCACCTTCTATAAACAAGTCTCCGGCACCCCAATGGGTTCCCCCTTATCCCCAGTCGTAGCAAATATTTTCATGGAATCTTTCGAAAACACTGCAGATTTAAAACTTAAGGTTTGGCTTCGTTATCTAGATGACACATTTATTGTATGGCCACATGGCCAAGGATTCACTAAATTTATTTTTGGAACACCTAAACAGTTTAGTTCTTCCGTTATCTTCACTATGGAAATCGAAACCAACGGTTCTCTTCCTTTTCTTGACGTACTGGTCACCCGTTTACCAAACGGTCGCGTTTCTCATTCCGTTTATCGAAAACCCACCCATACTAATCGTTATTTGCATGCAGAGTCCCATCATCACCCTTCCCAAAAACGTTGTATCATAAATTCACTGGTTTCACGAGCTGTAGCAATTTTACAACCGATAAATCTTTCAGAATAGTTGACCAAAATTCGTTTCAACCTCCGCAACAATGGTTGCAAATCGCACGACATTGAAACTGTCATTAAACGACATCTTCACCCTACCCCTCGTCCTTCACAAAATTCAATAATTTCTTCTAAAGCCTTTCTTCCTTATGTTCACGGAGTAACAGATCAAATCGGAAAATTATTGAGAAAACACCTTAAACCCATTTTTTCATCATCCTCAAAGATCCAACAGCTCCTCCCAACTCCCAAAGATAAAATTTCATCCTTTTGTTCTAATGGTGTGTACAGGGTTCCTTGTTCTTGTGGTTCACTGTACATCGGAGAAACGGGGCGATCATTTAAGACACGAATATCCGAGCACCAAAGATATCTTAGGTCTGGTTTGTTTTTGCAGTCAGCCATTGCCGAACATCAACATGAGACCGGACATAAGATTCTCTTTGATAATATTTCAATTATATCCAATATTCCGAATTACTATAATAGGAAGATACGCGAGGCCATTGAAATCCAAAAATTCCCCAAAAACATCAACAGAGACGACGGTTACATGCTTTCCTCCATCTAGAAACCATTCATCGGAAATCTTCGGAAGTGATCGCGCAGACGAATGTAATATAAAGTTTCCCTTTCCCTCTTTCCTGTCAGAAGAGTTTCGCCTCTAGTATGGTGGACATACTGAGTTACCGTGCTCTGATGTTTTGAAATTGGCCTTTTCATTCTTTCATTTTTGCATATTCCCTCATATTCCTCTTTTCATTTATTGTTTCTTTTCTTTGTTCTTGAAGAAGCCCCCTACGATGGTGGGCGAAAGGTCGAACGCTTTTAGTAGTTCTTTGACACGGTCCAATCTCGGAAGTATATCCTGGAACGTAGACGTAAAATCAATGCTATTGGAGAGTTGATTATAATTCGCATTCAGAATTTAGGCAATCGGTTATTTCGTGAA
This sequence comes from Dastarcus helophoroides, assembly GCA_028583605.1. Taxonomy (NCBI): domain Eukaryota; kingdom Metazoa; phylum Arthropoda; class Insecta; order Coleoptera; family Bothrideridae; genus Dastarcus; species Dastarcus helophoroides. Next base: position 24,880,908 of record CM053325.1, on the reverse strand, counting down.
CTTTTACATTATGATACACTATATTAGTCTTCGTATGCCTTTCCTAAAATTTGGAAAATCTATTTTATTTTATTTATGTTTACCCTCATTCGTTCGAGATTCATTAGACGGAAAATGAAAACAAATTTACTATTATGGTCCTACAGGTTGAAATGTAACAGATTTTTTTTTCCTCAATGCGGGGATGTCATTTTGATTGATATTTAACTTCCACAACTTCATTAGGTTTTCCTATTTATCGGTAATCGTTGTAGATAACAGTTACCTTTTCATTTTTACACTTTTTTAAACTCTTTACATTTCTCGAGAAGACGGCGGACAACATGAATTTTATTATTTACGTTCTCAAGCGCCACCGCTGGCAAATTTAGAAACTATAATCGACGATAGTTCAAGAACCCGCATGAGATGGCGCTGGAAACAGTATATTTGAATCTCCCACAACACTAGAAGCCCCCTAGGCTGCACCTTTTACGTGCTAATGTAATAATACTGCCGCGACATCTTTGTTATGGTAGACGTACATTACATTAAAAGTTTCATTTCGGTAAATCCCCTAGAAATTAACTTATAAATAGAGACCGGAATTTTGATAAAATCCTATGATCCTACATTTTCATCTTTTTCTGCGTTATTGCCTAAATTTCAATTTCGCTTGTTTTTGCCTTTTTATACATGATTTGGACCTACTTTCAAAAAAGTTTCATGCCTGTTTGTCTTTTTGTATGGGTTTTCCCCAGTACATTTACACTTCTGAACAATTTAAACAGAAATATGTATAAAAATAAAACAATAAAATAAAAATTTAATCCATCACAATAACAATAAGAAGCTTCAAGCATTTTCCAAGAAGTCATTTAAAATTTAACAACAATTACTCTTATGACCCGCCCAATCCCCTTTAAGTTTTGCCACAACAATAAGGAACAATTTTAATTATTTTAATAATAATTTTAATATCCTTCAAATTCGATTCTTTTTAGAAATCTGAAGGCTTAGCGAAAATTTTTGTGAGAAATGTAATGTCATATCAAAATTCTGAACTTATTTTGGATTTTTTAATTTGGGATTTCAATTTGAAATATCTAGAAAAGTCTACATTTGGAGTGCACAATGTTGTTTTAGAAAAAGTTTAATTACGAATAGGCTTAAATAAAAAAAAAACAACCTGAATTCATTAATAAGTTTCTCCAAATTTAAATTGTTTAGAAATTCATAACTTTTTTTTTAAACCCAAAATTCTAGAAATAAGTTGACATTTAAAATTACTATCTACATCTAAAGAAAAAAGAAGCCATAATTTCTAGAAAAAAAGGTTTGAAGTCGAAATTTTCGAAAACAAATATATAAAAATTGCAAGGCAATTTGACTGTTTTCCCAAAATCTCCAGTGAATTTTTTTTTAAGTTTAAATGTCGGGGGAGAAAAGTCAAAATATTTATAAAAAGTCTGATTTTTGAGTCAATGCCAATGTGAATATTTTTAAAGAAAAAAACTTTTTAAAGAAAAACACTTTTCTTCAAAATTTCGACTTAATCTCGTTATTTTTAAACTCGAAAATTTTATAAATCAAGTTTTTCGCAAAATATGAGTTTAAAGTCACAATGTCGTGATTAAAAGTCCCAATTAAAATTCCCAATTAAAGTCAAAATTTGGTAACTACGATAGAAATTTCAACATTGGATTTGAAACGTCAACATTTTTCCGAATTTTTTACTTGAAAGTCGAAATTTTGAGAAAAAAAGTCGAATTTTTCGAACCGAAATCGAAATAGAAAAAATCGTAATAAAAAATTTTGACATTTTTTATTATAAGGTAAAAATTTTACAAAAAAATTGAAAATTTCTACTTAAACTGGTTAAATTTACAAAAAACTCTAAATTTTCCAGTTTAAAAATGCTTAGATTTTATGCAAAACTAACATTCATGTCATACAGCAGGACTTCTCAACCAGCGAGGTGCGCCTCTCGTAATTTCGCTTTTTTCAAAATACTTACTTTTTAAAACGAATTTTTACTTATTTAAAATTTTCCACTTTTTTTTAAATTTTGACTTTCAAATTTTTGACATTTAATAAAAACTTCGGCTTCTTTTTAAAACATGGATTTTTTTTTATTAAACTACAAAATTGCAACTATTTATAAAAATTTCAGTTTTTACGCTTTCAATTTTTTTGAAAATGTCAAGATTTTTGAAAAGTTGAGATTTTTTTACAGTTTTATTTCAGAATGAGGACTTCTTTTTCCAAAATTTGCAATTTTTTAAGATTTTTGACTTTCTCAAATTTCGATGTTGTTCAAAATTTTCCCCTTTTTAAAATGTCGACTGCGATTTTTGAAAGGTTCGATGATTTAAAAATTTTCGACCTTTTTTGAAAATTTTGGAATTTCAAAAACTTTATTTTTTTCGGAAATATCGATTATGTTTTTTGAAAAATTTCTTTCAAATTTTCGATTGTTTTTTATCATTCCCGACTTTTTTTAAAGTTTCGAATTTCTTTGGAAATCCTCATTTTTCAAAATTTCATTTTTTAATCAAACTTTAAAAAAATGTCGACTTTTTTGGCAAATTTCGATTTATTCAAATTTTTTTTCGAGTTTTTTTTAAACATGCTATTTTTTTTTTGAAAACCTTCATTTTTTTGAAAATTTTAAATGATTATATTAAAATTTCAATATTTTTCAAAATTCTGACTTTATTTGAAAATGCCTTTTACAAATTTCAACCTTTTTTTTTAAATTTATCTATTTTTCCAAATTTTGAATTTTTCGAAAATTTGAAACTTTTTTCAAAAAATTTTTCAAATATTTTTTTTAATTTGACTTATTTCGAAAATCGCTTTTTTTGTGTTTGTGACCATTTTTCAATATTTTGATTTTTTAAGTTTATACGAATTTTTTTAAGAATTTCGACTTTTTGGATAATTTGCCCATTTTAAAAATTGCGACATTTTTGAAAATTCATCTATTTTTCAAATTGTTCAAGATTTGTCTATTTGTATTTTAAAAATGTAGTTTTTTTTTAAATTTCATGGTTTTTTTAAGATTGAATTTTTCGGAATTTTTTTTCAATCAATCTATCAACTATTGTTGGAAGTGTCGAATCTTTCTTAGAAAGTTAAAACTTCCAAATAAAGTTAAGGATTTAAAGAAACCAACATTTTAAAAATAGGCCAAATTTTCGAAAAAAAACAGTTGACATTCTAAAAAATATTCTAAAATCTAAAAAATATTCGAAATTCTGGAAAAATGTCGAGATATAAAAAAAATAAAGAATTTTCAGTGAAATCTCCTAAAACCCCAAATTTTCGAAAAGCCCAAATTCCGAAAAAAAGTCAAAATTATCAAAAATTTCGAAATTTTTGTTAATTAAAACTTTGAGAAAAAATTTGAAAAATCATAAATCTTAAAAGAAAATTCAATTTAAAAAATTGTCGAAGTTTTCAAAAAAAAAGTTAAGAATTTCAAAAAAAAAGCTAAAATGATGGAAAAAATCGAGTTCAAATTTTCGAAATAAATTAAAAACGTCAAAATGTAATGAAAATTTTGGAAAATAATCCAAAATTTTATCAGGAGTCGATTTAAAAAAAAAACGATAGTTTCAGATGAAGGCGAAATTTTGAATGTGAAAATTTTTAGGAGTCAACATTTTAGCAGACGAAATTTCGAAAAATTTTCGGAATTTTGATAGAAAATTAGAATTTAAAAAAGAATCAGACCTTTGAAAAAGAATGTCAACATTTAAAAAGATACCGTTGAAAGTCGACCTTTTCAATAAATTCAAGGATTTTGATAAAATAAAGAAATTTTCAAAAAAACTTTTAAAATAGTTGAAATTTTGAAAAATAATCCGCGAATTTCAAAAATAATCAAAATTTTCAAGAAAAGTTGAGATTTAAAAAAATGAAGCATTTTCAGTTAAATTAAAAAAAAATAGCCGAAATTTTCGAACAGCCTAAATATTGAAGAAAAGTGAAAATTATCAAAAAAACTAGAAAAGAAAAGTAAAAATGTTGAGAAACAGAAATTTTTGGTTAGTTAATATCAAAAAGAAAGGTAAATGTCGTTTTTTAAAGAGTTTGATTGAATACTACCTTGATCAAAAAGTTCCCGGAATTTATTCAGAAAATTAGCAATACAAGTTTATTCATCTAAATCTATATTGTCCCCTTCAAAATAATCCCCATCGACTGCAACACACTTATGCCAGCGCTTGATCCAATCCTCGAAACATTTTTTATATTCGGTTTTCGGTATGCCCATCAGTGCTTCCTGCGATTTTTCCATTACTTCCTCTCGGCTGCTGAAACGCGTTCCCCGTAATGGTTTTTTAATTCGATTCAACAGAAAGAAGTCACAGGGAGCCAAATCAGGTGAATTCGGTGGCTGTTGGATAATATTTGTTGCATTTTTCGTCAAAAAATTACGTATAATGATGGCTTTGTGCGACGCTGCGTTATCATGGTGCAAAATCCATGAGTTTTCTGCCCACAATTCTGGTATCTTTCGGCGAATTGCTTCACGCAAAGGTCTCTCTCTCTCGTTGTTGCAAATTTAAATCCATTTCTAAAATTGTAAAAAATCGCCAACACACACAGAGATAGATGCACTCTTGGCTATGTAACTTTTGCAAATGTCAAGCTATGACGCTAAGATTTGGAGGGAATATCAACAACAGATGTACCAACTTAACAAAAAAAAAACTCAAATCGAAACGATGGGAGCGCTACACGGTGGTTATTCCGGGAACTTTTTGATCAAGATAGTATTTTCAAAAAGATTGGAACTTTGAAAAAGTGTCGAAATTTTCAAGTCAAAATTAAAAAAAAAACTATATAAGGTCGACAATTTGAAATACGTTGAAATTCTTATAAAAAAAATCGAAAATTTTAAAAAGCAACGAAAAAAAAAATTCGCAATTTTGCAAAATAGTTCAAAATGTCAGTTTAAGAATGTCGCGATTTAAACAGCTCGAAATTTTAAAGAAATTTTCAAAAAAATCTAGTTTTCAAAAAAAATAGAAAAAAAGAAAAAAAAGAAGAAAGGTGGAAATATTTGGAAAAGTCTAAATTAAAAAGAGGTTAAATTTAAAAGTAAGTAAGAATTTTCGAAGTGGAAATTTCGAAAAAACGTCGGAATTTTCAAAAAGTTAAGGATTTTAAAAGGTGTCAAAATGTTGGAAAATAAAATTACATTTTTAAGAGCAAAACTAAAAACAACATTTTTTTTAAACAGGGAGATTTAATAAAAGTCGAAATTTTGTGACAAAAGTCCGAATTTTGAAATGAAATCGAAATTTTGTAAAAATACAATATTTAAAGAAATTGGAATTTTTTTATAAATCTTTGGTGCCAAGTTTTTTAAAAAATATAGAATTTTCAAGAGAAAGATTTTTAAAAAAAGTCCAAATTATCAAGAGCCGAAATTTTTGGTCGAAGTTTTCAAAAAATTAAAATTTTGAAAAAAAATCGAAATTGTGGATAGTTGAAAAAATATTTTAAAGCGAAATTTTGATCAAAAATTCAAAATTTCGAACTAAAATCGGAATTCCTAAAAGTTGATATTTTAAGAAATTTACCGTCCATAAGGACTTGGACGAAATTGTATTCATTTCTGTGTTGAAGTAGACCAATAAAAAAAATAGATTCCGAATTTTACCATGTTATAGTAAAATTAAAGGATTAGCATATAGAACTATGTCAAAAATAGATGAAGAATTATCTGAATTGGAAAAATCGGTATTGGGCCACTTCGGCACACATATGAATATGATTTCGGCCAAACTAGCTCACCTTTGGAAACACTCAAAACTGACCATTTTATCCTGTTTTCGTTGGGCTACTTCAGCACAAAGATGAATACAGTTTCATCCAAACAAATTCACCCTTTGAAAACACTTAAAATTGGCCTCTTTGCCGTTTTTCTTGGGCCACTTCACCCAAAAATGAATACAATTTCGTCCAAGTCCTCATGGGCAAAGCGAATTCAGAGCTCTGTTTTATAAGAATATTTAAACGTTAAAACTGTCAGGGCAAATCAAATAATTAAAAGCATTGCAGTCTGTTATTTAAGAATTAGGATAAAGTGGAATGGGAAGATATATCAAGATATCAAAAATTTTTTATGAATTCTTGAAATCTTAATTTAGGTGTTCAAAATTAAAAACCTGCATTAGCTATTCAAGTCGAAACTTTATGAACATAATTATAATTTTTCAACAATTTATAGTATCCCTTTATAACCATCATATAAAAATAATTTTATGATTAAAAATAAACTTTTTTCACCTAACTTTAAATTTCGACATTTAGCTTTATAATAAAATCAGCAAGATCAAAATCCAACTTATCACAACTACAAGTATCAACAGTATACCTTATTCGGTAACTTGGAGGCATTCCAACTATTTCTTTGTCATGGTCTTTAATACTAACATTAGGTGGGATATACTTGAGAATTTTCTGAAATGTGTTTTTTGCATCCTCTATGTTGAACTGATTTTGTGTTTCTGCTTTAAATGTGTAGAACACTTCCCATCCACAAGGTTGTTCACTATTTCTATATGATTTATTTATTATGGTAATCTCCATGTCTGGAGGGCACAGAAACTCAAAAATACTTCTCGTTCTGGTAACGTCCTGTACATTGCAGCAGTCTATAACACAACCTAAAAAATATTGTTAAATATTTAGTCGACTCTTGATAATTCAAACCTTTAACAATTCGACACACTTGACAATTCGAAGTAAACAGTTGACCCCCTGAAATAATCTCTATAATTTGGAGTTTTTGTATGCAATTGGGTACACTCAGTAATACGAAGTAAAATTAAAAACGGTTTCGATCAAACTATGTGATAAATCAAAGTTTCATTGTCTTAACACGCGACAATTCGAACCAACATTATATATGTAACAACAAAAAATGCAAAAAAAAAATTTTATTGGTCTTGCTTTAGTGTGCATCAGTTTAGCACGAAACAAACACCTTTTGAACACAATTCTGAACTTGTTCGGAGTGCGAATGGGTGCGCATATTCCCTTAAACTCGTCTATTATACGGATAAACGTTATTTATTGACATCATGATTCGTACTACAAAGTATAAATCCTTTCAATTGCAGACACGATGAAAGTTATCGAAGCTGTTAAAAGTGGCGATAAGAAAATTAATGTAGCTAAGAAATTTGACATACTATTCAGTACGTTATCTACAATTTTAAAAAACAGAAATAAAATTATCAATACTAAATCAATAATTTTCGGCAAGTGAGGGCTGGCGAATTTTAAGAATAGGAATAGTATTGTTAAGAAAATTTGTGGTGAAAGCGCGAGCCTTAATGTTGGTGTGTGTTCAGATTGGCATAGACAATTGGCAATTATAATAGAAAATTATGAACCACACATGAAACTGGACTGTTTTTTAAATGTTTACCTGAAAAAACCTTCACATTTAAAAATGAAAAATGCCTCGAAGGTAAACACAGCAAAGAAAGGATAACAGCTTTGAACATGGAGGGCTCTAAAAAACTAAAGCCACTCTCTTATTAATTCGAAGTTCTTCTTAGTTCGAAATTTTTTGTAAGTCCCTCCAGCTTCGAATTATCAAGAGTCGACTGTAATAACGATTAATAAATTACTTTATACTCACTTCTTTGCAAATTGTATCCCTTGAACTGTCGAAAGGATAAGGCAGCCATTCCTAGTGTTGACGCTTCAATTCTAATTGCTAAAAGCAAAATCCATGGATAATTTAAATAAATGGATGGAGCGATAGAGCATTCGGTTCCAAATATAGGTACTTAAGCACCGAGAAAATAAACAGAGAAACGGCGTGCTATCGGGCTCGACTAATTGCGCATGCTAGAACGTATGATATTATCGACATTAAGGGTGCGTTTAGATTAGAGACTTATTTCAGGATAGAAATCTCAGGTATCGGAGACTAAATTTCCTTCCCGCTTTCACTATGGCACAAATGTAGCTGAATAAAATTGCTGACACTTCTATCTGAGATAAAGTGTCTTTGCTGCCTTAAATAATCAAAATGTGATTAGCTCTTATTCGATTTCCATAAATGTTTTACTTATTTGAATTTGAATAATTATCTGTTGGCGACACTGCAGATGGAGCATACAGTCTCTGCTTTTAAGGTAGTGTGACAGTTGCTAGGGGAATACCCGGTGCAAATAAAAGAAGAAGAAGAAGAAAAAGTCCTTAGAAAACAAAGAATTTAAAAATAATGCGGAAGTATAAAACATGTACGTGTGTGCATGAAAGGTGTGGTCTCTTTCGACAGAGTGACCCGATTGAGAAGTATTGTTGGTGAGTTTTTGATATTTCTATGCTTGTAATTCTTAGAAAGTGTAAGGGTTGATGTGATACAGTAAAATAAAGAAAATGAGATAAGAATTACTGTGCCGTCAGGGGAGGCTGTAGGGGGAGGTTGGAGGCCACTAATGGGGGTGTTTACACAGTTGTAAGAGTAGAAGGCGTTTCTGTAGATATAAGAGAAAGGAATTACTTTGGATGTAATTGTGGGAGGGTGTTAACCCTATAAGTAGCATAAGAGGATACTGTCGTAGTAGCAGCAGAGGATACTTACGGCATAATCATCTTTAGAGGGTGTTTACCTTATGATTATCAGAACATGTTTATATTAGAATATTAAATCAACTTCAGAGGGCGTTCACCTTAATAACAGTTTTAGTAGATATTTACTTTACCCATGATAAAAGAGAGTGTTTATTTTATGTTACGAACTTAGTTGTACAATGTATGTAAAGTTTCGGTGTATTAATAATTAGGCGAATCTTAAGGCAATCCATTTTGCGTATTGTATTTATAACCTACAATATTCGCGACATGGTGGAGAAGCTGGGATCACAGATACGGATGTTCCGATTTCCGATACAAGTAAATACGAGTAAATACTCGATACTTTTATTTCGATACCAAATACTTTTCGCATCGATTCATTTTTGCGATACCTGCTCGGTATCAACAAACATTGTTTTTTCGCAATTTTGCCGTTAATTGTAGCTTTGATGAGTTTAAATCTAGTGTTCATTATGTAGCATAGTGATTAAAAGTAGTTTATAGCGTTAACTGTTAGTAAAAATAGTTATTTTTAAAATGATTCGTATACTTCAAAGAGAAGCGTGTTCAAGATCGTTTATTGAGTAGGATACAGGGTCGTATTTACATCGAATGCTTTCTAAAATTGTCCATTTCAATTAGCCTACTAGCAAAAAAAATTGATGTAGATGGAAAAATGCTACATCCAACCAAAAGAGGGCCATATTAGTCAGTAAGTTTTTTTTTTATACAACGAGGTCCAAAATTAACGCATAAATTTATTATTTACGTAATTTAAAATTTATGAGGAGATCTATTTTGGATTCTAAAATGAAACTGTTTAAGGGTAATTTTGTTCTTTTCTCATCAACCTCCTTGAAAGTGACAATTATCCCTTTGAAATTTTTAAATTGAACGAGAGTGTGCTTGGTAGGTCATTTGGAAGGGATTTTAATTATCTATTTAGCAACGGTTTTGTTAGATATCTAAGATATTTAGTGTAAGAAATGGTCAGATCGCCACTTGACCACCGGAAGCATGTGGACTGACCAGCGACCCTATTAGAACAATAGAACACATGTGGGGTAAAACTTGGTGTTTTGAAGTAGTCTGTAGGTTTTGTACCAAAGAATTTGCATCCCAAATCTCGGCGATGTCAGTTCACTTAATAAACGTCGTTAAGTTTACATAAAAACGCGTTTCATTTATCGGAGCTATCAAGACCTGATAGTGATCCCGAACAGGTTTTTTTTGCATTTTATTAATATTCGTTGAGAAAATTAAATTTGACAATTTTAAAATGTGTTTGAAATGTATCTTAATTATGCTCATGTATCAAATATCTGTCAAATCTGACGTTTCTAATTGATTTTGTGTCATACTTATTCAATTTAAATGTATTCCTTTTTTCTGATACGCGGATGGCAAAATATCCAACACGAAGGAAGAAGTAAAAAGGATTTCTTTTTTACATATCAGAAAAAAATATACTTCTTTTCTTTACCTGCAATTTATCAGTAAAATCCTATATCACGTTAATTTTTAAATTTAAAATGACTTTTTGAGCATAATTTGATACCGCCACCTTCAGCCCCTTGAAGTGACAACTACCATTTAAAATTTTTAAATAGAACAAGGACGCTCACTATAGCTCACCTGAAAGGATTTTTGATTCTCTATCCAGCAATATAACATTTTCCGAATTTCTGTCATTTTTTTATTGAAAAATACTAAATTTTTCCTGATAAGTAAAAAAAAACTCTCATTTACTTTTTTTTGTGGGTATTTTGCCACTTAGATATCGAAAAAAAAATTAAATTAAATAGTTATGATGACACAGAATCAATCAGAAAAGTCACCCAATGCTTCAAAATTTATTATATAAATCTTTGCCAAGTTGCTGAAAAACAATAATTTAGATTTGCAACGAAAACATCTGATTTATTTAAAAAAGTAATATGCTTCAGTATTAGATAAGTTACATTAGGCAATATCAATTTAGAAATCTTGGTGGGGAATCACGTGGCTTCCTGCGCTCAACCGAATTGGCATTTCCAGCTAAAGATCACTCCTTCTTGTGGCAACAATTTCAACTAGTGCAAGTAGATCGCAAGCTTGTTTACCATTTTCTTTGTGCTCGTTCAATTTTCGGTTAGTTGCTGTTAGAATCAGAAGTTAATGGTTTGATTAGTTTGTATCTAAGTACCTAAAGTAGTTGTAGACATTTGTTTATAACTACCTACATTTATAGACTTTTTAAATTTAGTTATCCATTATTTCAAAATATGGAATTTACTTCAAATCAAATAAAAAGCAAATCAAAGATTTTTGGCATTGTTTATGACTGCATTACACAAAAATATATAAAAGAAAATATTTAGAAGGCTCTTGCTAACATTCTTTGTTCATGAAACTAAAAAATATATTTTATATACAGTGCTATTATTTCTCTTGGGTAACGTTTCTATTGCTGAGACAGTTAATGACATATTTTACAAAATGTTATCAATTTTAAATATAGTTTTACAGCCAGCTATTCCATTTCTCCTCAAAAAGGACATTTACGATACCATAACTATGTGACTAATGTTTTAAATAATTTCCAAACAGAAGTATTCCACAATGTACTTAAATTCTAGTTTAAGCAGCAACATGTCTATGCTGCTGAATCAAAATGGTAAGGGTAACCAAATTTTAAAATTCATCACTGAAATTAATCCTTCTTGGCTGATTACGGTGTTAAAAAACGAATCCTGGTCCAGTCATATCAATCGCTTGTCGGAAATATCGTGGACTTTTTAATGTTTATTGTTGCATTTATTGTTAATACAGTTTATTAGTTGTTATATCTTTTATCAGTAAGATGTAGGGGGTTAAAGCATTTGATAAACAATTTTTGAAAGTAGTAATATAATTCAGTAGTTAGGATTAGGTGGATGCTATTGTGATGGGCAAAGGAATTTTAATTGATGTAATGTGCAATTCAAACCTTATTAGACGATGACTTATATATACCTCGTTTGGAACTGTTATGTGCACTATCGGAAATAGACTCATACCGTACGTGAAAAAATATCTCAGACTTGAAATTCAAAAACAGTACTTGTGAGCAGGCAGTTCAGTATAGCAAGAAATTGGTGTAGTTTACAAAAATTGCTACCTCCATTCGTGCCCAAAAGGTTTAATGAGATAAAGCAACACAAATCTCTCAATATACGTTACGTGCCAACCAATCTCAATATAGCAGACGCGGTCACAAGACCGAGCGCATAAATTAACAATAAATTTTGACTAACAGGCTCAATTTTTTCTCAGAATGTTAAATGGCCTACAGAAGTCAACAACAGAGAAATAGTGAATTAATTTACAAGTTCCTTGTGCGGGATGATTCTTCGAATCCACATTACAGTCGAATTTAAGGAACGGTTCCAAAGAAGAATTACTCGAGGTGTACGGAAGAACAAAGAGAAACCAAAACTATCAAACAGCTACACAATGAACACTTTTCAAGAGAAATTAATGGCACAGAAACTGATTTAACCAAAACACTTGGATTGTACAAGGACGAAACAGAAATATTGAAATGTGCTGGCAAATTTAAACATGCTGGCTGACCATAAACTCAAAGAAATCCTATACTTCTTCCTAAGAGAACAGAATTCACTTATAAAATCACAGAAGCAACTCATATCAAAAACTATCATGTTGGAGTTACTTCCACCAATGGCTCCACCACCAGCAGAAAGAATTAACTACTAGATGCCGTTTATCTACACTGGATTAGATTATTTTGGCCCTCTTACCATCAAAAATGAAACCACTGAAAAGCGCTAGGTATGTTTATTTACATGTTTAGCTGAACGAGCCATACATATGGAGATTGTCAAAGATCTGACAGCAGATGAATATTTATCATCCGTAAGAACATTTATAACCATTAGAGGGCTGCCCAAACGCATCATATCAGACAATGCTTTGCAATTGAAATTAACATCAGAAGTTTTATCAAACAAATATTGCATACTAAATGATATCAAATGGAAATTTATACTAGAATTGACATTCTGGTTTGGCGGCTTCTACGAGAGATTGATCAGTCTCGTCAAGCATTGCCTTGAAAGAACTATAGACATACTTCTTGTCAATAAAAATCAGCTGTCTATTATCATAAAAGAAATTTCCTCTGTAGTAAACACGAGACCTTTGACCATCGTTGGGAAAGAATTAGTACATATTTTAAAACCCCCAGAGTATACATGTTGGAGGTCCTCTTGTCCCTGAGGAAACAGAAGCAGAATTTTTAGGCCCGGTCACAGTTACCAAAAACAATTTAATCGAAGGCTGGAAACGTGGACAAATTATCCTTGACGAATTTTCTAAGATGTTTGTAAATCAATATTTAACAAGTTCTCGAAATCGAAAGGATTTACAAAGGCAATCCAGAATTACAGTAGACGTGATTCCCAAGATCGGCGATATTGTACAAATTAAAGATGCTAATAACAGATTACGTTGGAAAGTAGGAAAAATTACTAGCCTAATTAAATGTTCCCATGGACACATTCGAGTGGCTTGGGTCTCTACTTCCTCGAATGAGACTTTGATGAGATCAATAGCTCACTTGTATCCATTAGAGTTGAAAGACAGTTAGACATCCTCCATGGAAGAGAATCAGTCTGAAAGAGAGTCAAGTTCATATACTTTGTTTGTTCAAATAAGTTAAGCCTTATAATTCGTTCATAAAATTAGCAAATAAATTATTTTTGGTTTTTTTGTAATGTTTAAATAAAAAAAATTTAACCAAGAGACTTTTCATTTACATCCTCATAGCGGGGAGTGTCGCGAATAGTTGCGAATTCTATGAATGTTCTACTTATTTGAATTATCACCTGTTGGCGACACTGCAGGTGTCTGCTGCGATAGACTGATAGTATGCTACGGGGAGTGCCAGGAGCAAATAAAAGAAGAATATAAAAAGTCCCTGGAAAACAAAATAAGCGTAAGTATTTATTAGTAGTGTATGTGTGTGCATGAAAGGTGTGGTCTTTCGAATGTGACCTAATTGAGAAGTATTGCTGGTAAGTTTTTTGATATGGTTCTAATTGTCAGAGATTGTAAAGGTTGATGCAAAATAGTAAAGTAAAGATGATGGGATGAAGATTGCTGTGCGATCAGGGGAGACTGTAAGGGGAGGTTGGAGGCCACTAATGAGAATGTTTACCCAGTTGTGAGAGTAGGTGTTTGTGTAGAGATTTAAGAGAAAGGAATTACTTTGGATGTACAGTGACTTACAGTTTAAATGATGCAGTTATCATATTTTATTACAAAAGAGCATATAAAAATAAGCAAATGAAAACTGAGGCAAATGTTGGTTGTAGTAAATAGGGGTATGTATATGTAATTTACCGCTAGAATAATATATATGAATACAATGCTGACAATAACCAAAATATAAATAAAAATTTGTGGAAACTGGTAAATTCAGCATCACAATTTAAAGATGCAGGCTGCAGCACTTGCCCATATCATCAGAATTACGGAAGATTTTTCCAATTTAGCTAATTATTAGATGTTTATAATAGTAAATCTTAATTTTGTGCCATATTATGTATGCCAAATGTTTGTAAAACAGACATAAATAGCTGTGGGGACCGTCATACCACAATTGAGAAGTCACAAATGATGATTAACCATTTAAATAATGGTTACAACTATAGAAAATTGCTAAAATGATCAAAAAGGTCAAGCAACAGTTTAACATATTAAAAAACATTATACTAAAACAAAATAGGACCTTAAATAAATTAACAAAAGCTTATAACAAAATTATTACTCAATACAAGGAGCAGTTGTAAGAACAAGCACCAAAAACCCCAAATTAAGTGCCTCAAAGTTAGCAATAGAAGTTCATAAGACACTAAAAAACAACGTTCCACACAAAAAAATTTTAAGGGGAGTTAATTTACACGGCAGAACATCTTGGAATATACCCCTCAAAAGAAAGCTAAGAATGGAAGTCCCTCAGAAGCATCTTAATAAAGGAATGATCTGCATGAACTCAATATTATTGGCTGATGAAACAAAATTTAACCTTTTTTCATCAGATGTGAAGATAACTTTAAGAGAAAACCTAAAGAAGGATTAAAATTTAAGAATTTGAAATTTTCAGTTTAATAGGATGGTCAACACGTGATGCCGTGGGATTGTATGTCTTTTGTCAGGGTCGGCAAAATACACTTTAGTGACGGTAGAATGGGTTTGTAATACTGTTTCAATATTTTAAAACAGTTCGTACAATATAGTGCTGAAAAATTAAACATTCAACAGAATTTTCAATTTTTTAACAACAACCTAAAATTTTCAGAGTGTACTGTATGAGAATGGTTATTTCAAAATTGTCTGGCGTGTCTTAATACACCACTACTATCATCTAATGTTAATATAATAGAAAATGTATGGTCAATATAAAAGAAAAAAGTCTCTAAACATAACGTAAACAATAAAAATGAGTTAAAGATGATCATTGAAGAACAAAAGACAATTTCTTCTCAATGCACCCGAATCTTAGGAGAGACAATGCGTAAAAGATAACAGGCAATTATTGATAACAAAGAGGGACCTTTAGATTACTAATAAAGTACAAATTTATGGTATTTTATGGTTAGTATAACGACTGCATCATTTTAGCTGTGATCTCTATAGGCGCATCCGTTTGTTTGCATTTTTTTGTCAGGTACATTACTTTTAGAGCTTGACATACAATAGAGTTTGAACCATATTTGCAAAGGTTTATAACTCTTAGTAACTCTTTGTGTTTAGTTCTTTCTGTATGTTTATGCCAGTAGTTTTATCTGTTGTATGTTCGTTCACTGCATCATTTGAGCTGTGAGTCACTGTAATTGTAAAGAGTGCTTACCCTTAAATTAACTCCATCGTGTCCAGGAGGTATTTACGTCAGAATCAGCTTTACCAGTAATTTATGTTTTATCTTTTATTGTAAGTTCTTAGTAGTAATACTATGAAGATTTCAATTAAAAATAATGTATAATATGTAAACAACTGTTTATTTTAACAATATTAAACTGAAACATTTGAAAAGACAAAGTAAAATCTATACATTTAACCATCAATGTTAACGTTAGCTAGCCGCGCCCATACTTCTCCCATGAATCACCCCGAATGAATGCCTCAACCCAGCCGCCGCATTTCGGTTCATCGCAAGCACTTTTTCCCTCAGCATTCCTGTCGCACTCGACTCCTGAGATCGCTGACCTTGTGCGAGTACCCTCGGTTGCCATGGTTGATAACATTCGGCCCTTCCTGACAGCTGGAGTGTCCTCACTTCAGTGGTGGATCTGTGCAACAAAGTTTATAAGAACATGTATATTTACTTTTCTATTTATTTTTGAAGAATATTAGTACTCTGGTTAGTGAGAGGCAGCTTATATTTTTAGAACTTAAACTCTTACTTAAATGCTAACTCTATGGGCTAATCCCACGCGAAAGTATGATGATTCTGAACAGTTAACCACCATTCCATCTCCCTTCGCCACACTGAAGAGCACCCTGAGTATTTGGTTATCCAGCTGTTCTTGTCTGAGTAGTAACCCTACTCCAAGAACCGAATCCCCCTACTCTACTCTTCAGTGTCGTTAACTTACTCAACCATTTTGTTAAATTGAACCCGAAAGGAATGCTTCTGAATAGTTGACCACCATTCCATCTTCTTTCACCGCACTGAAAAGCTTCCTGGGTATCTGCTTATCCAGCTGTTCTTGTCTGAGTAGTAACCCTACTCCAAGAACCTAACCTCCCTTACTCTATCCTTCAGTGTTCCTGCTTTTGTGACCTTAGAGACCTTTTTATTTTGGTAATAATTGACTTGTACCTGTGCTGTAAAAGAAAGAATTTGTTTTAAGGAAAATTAATCATTTGCTTGAGCTAATCGGGAACAACGCTTTGGATCGAAATATGCATTTTTGTTTGGACTGGCAAATAGATGCATTTTCAATTATTTGCTGTAGTACCGCTCTAACATCAATACTCTGCTACATTTCAGCTAGTAATAAGGTCACCTGCCCTATTACACGAAACTCCATCAGATCCTCACTTGGAGATGCTCCTAATGTCTGATTTATGGTACCATTTAATCCTAACTGGAGTTTGTTAATGTTTTCATTCAATTTTTCATGGTTTATTTCTGCTCCCATAGTAGACAATAAATCGAGAATGGTTCTATTGTAACTTTCAACTTTCCTCTTGGTCGCCCAGCTGCATTCAAGTAGTGAGTGATACCGTATTTTATTTTTGCGAAATATTCCAAAATTATTAGACGTAAATGGTTTACCTTGTCACTAGTTAGTAGTTGGAAATGGTGCACCAAAAACCCTTATGAAGAAGTCTATCATTACAGTGAGTACATGTCTTACCTTGTATTAGGTGAAGGGTAAATTAAAACAAACCTTGTAAACGCATCCACAACGAAGAATACTTGAGTATTACCTCATATCGTTTTTATTAAAGACCCCAGATGATCGGTGAGAATTTTATAAAAGGATCTGGATATTTCCTAACAAGATCACGGTATTCGACGCTTTCTACAGATTTGAAATATACAACAATATACAAGTTTTTCATGTATTTCTCTACCAAACGTCGCATGCGCAGAAACCAATAATTATGAGCTACCTGATCATAAATTTTACCTGTTGCAAAAAGACTATGATCTTCAAGATTTAGTTGAACAATTTGAAAACGTGCTCGTTTGAATACAAGCCAGTGAGGACCATGATTTGTGATTTTTTTTTTATATATATATTTTTTTTTATTATTTTTTTTTACCTCTCTACCCTTCAATTCATACTGTAACGTAATGTAAATAGATGAAATAGGATTTAGAATAGAATTGTAGAATTTAGTAAATAAAAAAAGTTTCTAGAAGGTTCTGATAAGGGGAAAGCGGCCGCGATAACGAAACAAACGGCAGATAAGCGTTCCAGAAATTTCGGCATTCGATAAGCCTTATCTGCCGAAAGTTCTGGAAGACTCGGGCCGAAACTATAAAAAGGCGGTCAGTTTTCCCTCGAGTCAGTCAGTTAGAATCAGTGCAATTAGTAAGTTAGTAGAAGTGAGTTAATTGTAAATTGTGGTGATTCAAGTTGAGTTCAGTAATAAAGTGGGTCTTATTCGATAAGTGTAATCAATCGAACCGATAAGCCCGTAACAATACATTATGAGTGTAGTCGCTTGTACAACCGCTAGCATCAACAACGCATTTGCTGACAGGTCGATTGTCTAATGCCAAACTGGTATTCACTCAATTCCAAAACCCACCAGCCGATTCTCTGATTTAATTCTACCTTTTTGAAAGTATTTGTTACTGCAGCACAATCAGTAACCACTGTGAAGGGCCTTCTGACTAATTGTAAGTACTGCCGAGATCTATTAACTAATAACACAATTGCTACAGTTTCTAATTCAAAGGAATGGTCTCTCCATATCAACATAATATTTTTGTGAAACAATACACTTTATGGTTTACTTTGTTCTGAATAACAGGGTGTACATTTTCTAAAATATTCGATTAAATTCAAATATTATTTAAGTTGCCGAACTAGGTGTTTTCGACTAATAATAATTTATCGCTTTTATGGTCGAATCAGGTACCTTATACTCCCGTATTTCAATCTTGATTCGCAAAAATTAGCACTTCAAATATATGTACTTCAATAATGTGAGAGTTAGATTATGTTTATTGTAGGAATTAATTCTTTAAAATAATCTCAATAATTACTAAGCAATATCATAGTAAAGGTACACCTATTAATAAAATGGACGAATCGGACAGTTTATAGCAAATTAATTTATGGACCCAAAATCTAACAGTTCTCATAAAAATAAAGGTGAATACGTAATGGCCTTTTTCAGATCAAACTAATTACCTTAAAAACCCATAATATCAATGTTCTGTTTTTGTCGCAATCGTAAACATCATAACTCGAATCTTTAACAGATCCTTCCTAACCTGATAGCTGACTAATGCCATCACCTAAATGTTTCTTTTTTTCTTCGATAAAAGATGAATTGTTTTGATTTTAGTTTTGTATGTTCATTAGTTCGTTACAAGTTCGATAGCAAAAACCTTTTTTTGGGGAATAACCCTTTATATAGATTTAAACGTTGTAAAAGTATTTGAATTGCTGTTCTATTTTATTAATATCAATGTTTGGATTTGTTTCGTTAAATTTAAAACCCTTTGTTGAGTAATCGTCAAAACGCAATAACCCGTCTACTTTTTTTTATAATAAACATCATTTAATGTAAGTCCTAAAGTTCTAAGAGATTTTCAACGTTCAAAACGCTCTTGTTTATGATGGGAGCTCTACTCTTCTACTCCGTTAGCATTATTTCGACGGTCACGTACTCGTGTATGGGTAAAGTTGAGTCACAAATACTTTTATTAAGAGGAGCATGCGTTTCTTTGTATGCTTACTTCATTTACGTTTAGATTTCTTGTGATTGACTGTTAAATTTAATAACTTTGGATTTTTTTTTGCATTTACGATTTTATCAATCATCTGACGCAACGCAGAACATTACTAAAAGCATTTAATTTGTTTATCGACTCACTACTCTCCTGCACCCTGCTAGCGATTATTACCACACTTGAGGTTCTTGGGGATGTATAACTTGACCTTACACCCTCCTGTCTTCACCTCTGTTTATGGCTTCCTCAGCTCTCTCGTGAGCTCCCCTGCCATCGCCGATGTCTTCTGGATTCATGCCGAATCCTCAGTACTTCTTTTACTTTGGAGCGCGTTCTCTGGTATATTTTTGCACCTTTTTCACTAAAAAACTTAAAAAACACACCAATACTATCCCACTTTTGATGTAAACAACTGTTTATTTTAACAATATTAAACTGAAACATTTGAAAAGACAAAGTAAAATCTATACATTTAACCATCAATGTTAACGTTAGCTAGCCGCGCCCATACGTCTCCCATGAATCACCCCGAATGAATGCCTCAACCCAGCCGCCGCATTTCGGTTCATCGCAAGCACTTTTTCCCTCAGCATTCCTGTCGCACTCGACTCCTGAGATCGCTGACCTTGTGCGAGTACCCTCGGTTGCCATGGTTGATAACATGCCTTCAATTCCTCATTCATATCCTCAATTATAAGCCGTATAACCTATTTATCGTAGAATTTAGTTTAAGAGCTTTATTTTAGTAACTTTACTTAAATGCTAACTCTATGGGCTAATCCCACGCGAAAGTATGATGATTCTGAACAGTTAACCACCATTCCATCTCCCTTCGCCACACTGAAGAGCACCCTGAGTATTTGGTTATCCAGCTGTTCTTGTCTGAGTAGTAACCCTACTCCAAGAACCGAATCCCCCTACTCTACTCTTCAGTGTCGTTAACTTACTCAACCATTTTGTTAAATTGAACCCGAAAGGAATGCTTCTGAATAGTTGACCACCATTCCATCTTCTTTCACCGCACTGAAAAGCTTCCTGGGTATCTGCTTATCCAGCTGTTCTTGTCTGAGTAGTAACCCTACTCCAAGAACCTAACCTCCCTTACTCTATCCTTCAGTGTTCCTGCTTTTGTGACCTTAGAGACCTTTTTATTTTGGTAATAATTGACTTGTACCTGTGCTGTAAAAGAAAGAATTTGTTTTAAGGAAAATTAATCATTTGCTTGAGCTAATCGGGAACAACGCTTTGGATCGAAATATGCATTTTTGTTTGGACTGGCAAATAGATGCATTTTCAATTATTTGCTGTAGTACCGCTCTAACATCAATACTCTGCTACATTTCAGCTAGTAATAAGGTCACCTGCCCTATTACACGAAACTCCATCAGATCCTCACTTGGAGATGCTCCTAATGTCTGATTTATGGTACCATTTAATCCTAACTGGAGTTTGTTAATGTTTTCATTCAATTTTTCATGGTTTATTTCTGCTCCCATAGTAGACAATAAATCGAGAATGGTTCTATTGTAACTTTCAACTTTCCTCTTGGTCGCCCAGCTGCATTCAAGTAGTGAGTGATACCGTATTTTATTTTTGCGAAATATTCCAAAATTATTAGACGTAAATGGTTTACCTTGTCACTAGTTAGTAGTTGGAAATGGTGCACCAAAAACCCTTATGAAGAAGTCTATCATTACAGTGAGTACATGTCTTACCTTGTATTAGGTGAAGGGTAAATTAAAACAAACCTTGTAAACGCATCCACAACGAAGAATACTTGAGTATTACCTCATATCGTTTTTATTAAAGACCCCAGATGATCGGTGAGAATTTTATAAAAGGATCTGGATATTTCCTAACAAGATCACGGTATTCGACGCTTTCTACAGATTTGAAATATACAACAATATACAAGTTTTTCATGTATTTCTCTACCAAACGTCGCATGCGCAGAAACCAATAATTATGAGCTACCTGATCATAAATTTTACCTGTTGCAAAAAGACTATGATCTTCAAGATTTAGTTGAACAATTTGAAAACGTGCTCGTTTGAATACAAGCCAGTGAGGACCATGATTTGTGATTTTTTTTTTTATATATATATTTTTTTTTATTATTTTTTTTTACCTCTCTACCCTTCAATTCATACTGTAACGTAATGTAAATAGATGAAATAGGATTTAGAATAGAATTGTAGAATTTAGTAAATAAAAAAAGTTTCTAGAAGGTTCTGATAAGGGGAAAGCGGCCGCGATAACGAAACAAACGGCAGATAAGCGTTCCAGAAATTTCGGCATTCGATAAGCCTTATCTGCCGAAAGTTCTGGAAGACTCGGGCCGAAACTATAAAAAGGCGGTCAGTTTTCCCTCGAGTCAGTCAGTTAGAATCAGTGCAATTAGTAAGTTAGTAGAAGTGAGTTAATTGTAAATTGTGGTGATTCAAGTTGAGTTCAGTAATAAAGTGGGTCTTATTCGATAAGTGTAATCAATCGAACCGATAAGCCCGTAACAATACATTATGAGTGTAGTCGCTTGTACAACCGCTAGCATCAACAACGCATTTGCTGACAGGTCGATTGTCTAATGCCAAACTGGTATTCACTCAATTCCAAAACCCACCAGCCGATTCTCTGATTTAATTCTACCTTTTTGAAAGTATTTGTTACTGCAGCACAATCAGTAACCACTGTGAAGGGCCTTCTGACTAATTGTAAGTACTGCCGAGATCTATTAACTAATAACACAATTGCTACAGTTTCTAATTCAAAGGAATGGTCTCTCCATATCAACATAATATTTTTGTGAAACAATACACTTTATGGTTTACTTTGTTCTGAATAACAGGGTGTACATTTTCTAAAATATTCGATTAAATTCAAATATTATTTAAGTTGCCGAACTAGGTGTTTTCGACTAATAATAATTTATCGCTTTTATGGTCGAATCAGGTACCTTATACTCCCGTATTTCAATCTTGATTCGCAAAAATTAGCACTTCAAATATATGTACTTCAATAATGTGAGAGTTAGATTATGTTTATTGTAGGAATTAATTCTTTAAAATAATCTCAATAATTACTAAGCAATATCATAGTAAAGGTACACCTATTAATAAAATGGACGAATCGGACAGTTTATAGCAAATTAATTTATGGACCCAAAATCTAACAGTTCTCATAAAAATAAAGGTGAATACGTAATGGCCTTTTTCAGATCAAACTAATTACCTTAAAAACCCATAATATCAATGTTCTGTTTTTGTCGCAATCGTAAACATCATAACTCGAATCTTTAACAGATCCTTCCTAACCTGATAGCTGACTAATGCCATCACCTAAATGTTTCTTTTTTTCTTCGATAAAAGATGAATTGTTTTGATTTTAGTTTTGTATGTTCATTAGTTCGTTACAAGTTCGATAGCAAAAACCTTTTTTTGGGGAATAACCCTTTATATAGATTTAAACGTTGTAAAAGTATTTGAATCGCTGTTCTATTTTATTAATATCAATGTTTGGATTTGTTTCGTTAAATTTAAAACCCTTTGTTGAGTAATCGTCAAAACGCAATAACCCGTCTACTTTTTTATATAATAAACATCATTTAATGTAAGTCCTAAAGTTCTAAGAGATTTTCAACGTTCAAAACGCTCTTGTTTATGATGGGAGCTCTACTCTTCTACTCCGTTAGCATTATTTCGACGGTCACGTACTCGTGTATGGGTAAAATTGAGTCACAAATACTTTTATTAAGAGGAGCATGCGTTTCTTTGTATGCTTACTTCATTTACGTTTAGATTTCTTGTGATTGACTGTTAAATTTAATAACTTTGGATTTTTTTTTTGCATTTACGATTTTATCAATCATCTGACGCAACGCAGAACATTACTAAAAGCATTTAATTTGTTTATCGACTCACTACTCTCCTGCACCCTGCTAGCGATTATTACCACACTTGAGGTTCTTGGGGATGTATAACTTGACCTTATACCCTCCTGTCTTCACCTCTGTTTATGGCTTCCTCAGCTCTCTCGTGAGCTCCCCTGCCATCGGCGATGTCTTCTGGATTCATGCCGAATCCTCAGTACTTCTTTTACTTTGGAGCGCGTTCTCTGGTATATTTTTGCACCTTTTTCACTAAAAACTTAAAAACACACCAATACTATCCCACTTTTGATGTAAACAACTGTTTATTTTAACAATATTAAACTGAAACATTTGAAAAGACAAAGTAAAATCTATACATTTAACCATCAATGTTAACGTTAGCTAGCCGCGCCCATACTTCTCCCATGAATCACCCCGAATGAATGCCTCAACCCAGCCGCCGCATTTCGGTTCATCGCAAGCACTTTTTCCCTCAGCATTCCTGTCGCACTCGACTCCTGAGATCGCTGACCTTGTGCGAGTACCCTCGGTTGCCATGGTTGATAACAAATATATAATTATAAATTTATTTTACATTACCTACAATTATAATGCCGTAAAACCTATTGCTCGACTATGAATTTTTAAGATATTAAGTATTTTGATTTTGGTTCAATGATTTAAGTTTTCACTTGTTGCCGTTGTGCGTTTTCAAAAAATATTTTCTTCGAAATTATAATACTTATGATTTAAAATTTAAATAAAAAATTATTTCTTCCAGGATTGGACTGTATCCAGGAATTACCACTAAAGTAGAAGCGGAATCAAGAACATTTGGTAAGTTATTAATAAAGCCCGGAACTTCCAGGCAATATACTTAAAATGCTTATTTTTGCTAATTTTGGGAGGTTACTGCTTAAAAAGCTTATAACAGAAAATATTTGCTTATAGAAACATAATAATGGGTTTCGTCAAAATCTCATAATATCTTAAATACATTATTTTCTTCTATTCATTAGCCCTTACCGTATACAATGCCAATATATCTCAGTAGGGGTGCAATTTCAGGTATATTAAATTCTGGAGATATATTTATTGTATCATTATTATTTCGTGTTTACTACATTTTAAATGTAAGTTCTTTTCCTTTGGAAATTCCTCCGTACGTAATATCAGAAAAAATCCCAAAAGTTGCGTCCTCATTAAAAGACAAATTTCAAAAATTCGTTCAAGAATTTGGAAAAGACATTTTGTCAACGGATGGTGAAGTGCTTTTGTGTAAAGTGTGTGAAAAAAGTATTAATGGTGAAAAAAAATTCTATATCACGCAGCATTTAAATGGTAAATTTCACACGGAGGCTGCAATTAAGAAGAAACATTTTAAAAAACAAGGACTTACAGTCGTTTACGGAGATAAATAACCGCCAGTCTCAGTTTTCCGAGGATGTATGTACTGCGTTTGTTGAAGCCGGTATCCTTTTATGGAAAGTACAACACAAATCAATAAAAGATTTATTTGAAAAGTACACTAAAGAAAAGCTTCCCTGTGAATCTTCTTTAAGAAAAGGATATTTGGAGAATGCCTATCAAGGAAAATTAATTCAAATACGTCAAGGCATTGGTAACAGTAACATTTGGGTATCAACAGATGAAACTACTGATGCAATGGAGAGACATATAGCTAATGTAGTCATAGGTAGTATGTGCCCCGAAAGCCCCCCTAGAAAAAGTTAATAGCAGCAGCATTGCTCAACTGTTTATTTCATCGTTAAATATACTTTGGCCAGAAAGGATTCATCACGAACGAGTACTTTTATTCATATCTGATGTTCTTACATGAGAAAGGCGGCAAAAACTTGAAAGAGATTTTTCCGAAAATGATGCATTTGACTTGCTTCGCCCATGCCTTACACAGAGTCCCCTGATGTAGACAAACTAATTTCAAATGGTAAGAACATTTTCTTAAAAGCCCCTTCGAGAATTCAAGTATTTAAAGAAATGGATCCTGATCTACCATTACCATCTCAACCAATATTAACAAGATGGGGTACATGGATTTCCGCTGTTGTATATTATTCAAAGAATTTTGCCACATTTAAACAAATTGTGGTCAACCTCGACAAAGATGACGCAGCATCGATAGCAATCGTTAAAGAATTTCTTCAACAAAAAAGTGTTAAGAATGCTCTTAGTTTTATTGCTGCTAACTAGTCTGATTTGGGTGAATCAATAAGAGCTTTGGAAAAATGAGGTGAATTGTTAACAACTTCAATTGAAGTTGTTGAAGATATAATACAAAAAATGTCTGAAATTCCGGGCGATAAAGGAAATAAGATTTTTCGAAAATTGCAACAGGTAATAGATGCGAATACTGAATGCCAAACTTTAAAAAATATTTCAGAAATTCTTTGTGGAAATGAAGCTAATGTTGAATTACCAATAGACAAAACTGTACGTTTTAAATATGCAACTATTACATCTGTAGAGGTAGAAAATATTGTTTTTAATGCTTAAATGCCTATTGTTTTAGTGTTAATATAAGCGCTTATTTTAAGGATTTTTAGTGCTTAAACTTCCGGTCTTTAGTTATTAAATATAGTAAACAAGAAGAAAAGCACACAAACCTCAAGTCAAGTGAATTATAAAAGTATTGTTATTTTCGCAGGGTTCGACTATATCAAAGTTTGTTTCCTTTCCAAAATTATTTCGAGCAAAGAATTTAGATGATACCCGATTTAAAAACGCCAACTTGATAAGTAACCGAGATCCTATTTACTACTATATCTTACATACATTGTATGCACATTTTATATACTTAAGTTAAACATTTTTATTTGATAAAAGTACATTTAAAATTAGATTTTGATAAATACTATATTATATTTATGCAATACGATTACTTCGTTTATTAACTTGCAAAACTTCCAAAAATTGAGTATTTATTTATCAATTTCAGATAGAATATTCAAGATCAAATTTTATTGAGCTATGGCAACCGAAGACAAAAAGCAATATAATTCACTAGAGCCTGTATTAAACAAGATCAACGGGACAGTAATTGCACTATCTGATGATGAAATCAGAAGTAAAAATATAATTCAAAGACAGGTAAGGAATTAATCCAGTTACCAATTAAATTTTATTTATCCCACCCAGAAATATTCCATGCAATTGTTGCATCAAAAGTTATTTAAAAAATAAAATAAAAAATGCGAAAATTTGAATTTCTTTAAATAACTCTAAAAGTAATAATGGCATGGAATGTTTCTAGGTGTCATTTTGTTAGTTTTTTAATTGTGCAACTTTTTCCCTATTTATCCGAAGCTGTATCTCTCGTCGTTTCCGAGATGCCCATACTGCCCGTTATCTTGGACACGGTGATATGATTTCATTACTTAACTTAGGATGCGTTTAGGATTACACGCTTTATTCCGTACATTTCTCTCTGACATAATAATATATCAAATGTAAACCATCCTGAGGGAAGCTATCTGAGACTAATCCACAGCTGAGATAAATTTCAGCCAATGTCTGACATATCTCAGAAGTTGTAGTCATCTACTTTCTCTCGAGATATTTCATGCGATTAAATATTGTACATCGCTTATAACATTGAGATATAATTCCATATAAGTAATTTGCAAATTTAATTACACAATACCTATTCAATATTTGCAAATCATTGGTTACAGAATCGAATATCCAGAATTACCAATTGTACCTGATCACAATTTGATTACCTAAAGTAGCAAAGACATTTTAAGTCGACACTTTATCCCGGCTAGAAGTGTCAGCAATGTTATTCAGCTACATTTGTGTCATAATCTAAACGGACAAGAAAATTTAGTCTCAGATGCCTGAGATTTCTATCGTGAAGTAAGTCTCTGATCTAAGTGCACCCTAACAGAAGAAGAATATTGCAATTATCTTATTCTTCGTATAACTATTTTTTTTTCCAATGAAACTTGGATTTTCTCTTCTTATCATTTACCTCAAATTTTTAGTTCCCTTTAGCCTGATGGATGGTTGCTATTTATCTCTGTCGATTTTGTGAGACGTGTAGTCTCACAAAATCGGCAAATAAGACTTTTTAAAAAACCAAAATAAACACTAACAGGAAGATTATGAGCGTCATCTAGTTTACTTACCTGCTATTAGAAAATGTAGACCAACTAAACATTTCTTAAAACGTTAACTCATGAAGAGTTGGTAGAGATGATTCTTAATTATTAAAGAATGTGACAAAAATACTTTATTAAAATCTAAAATTTATGCGCAGCGATATTTCAACACAAGATATCTTAGAAAAATCTGCCTTTTGCTTAAGTTATTTGAAACACCGAATCCAGAGCTACGACGACTTATCCTACGTTAAGTGATTTCGATGAATAGTCCACTTCTATAATTTATTTGGCTAGATTTATGTGAATGTTGGGAAAAGAATTTACCTGAAACTTATCTGGTGCATCTTTGTTTTCCGGAACTCCGGTGCTGCTTTTTTCCCGGAATTTTCTTGTCTTGTGCTGGGAAAATAGCTTACCTGAAAAGTACCTGGTACGTCTTTTTCGTCAAAAATTTCTACAGCTACTTTTTCCCGAAAATGAAATGTTAGTTGACCCTTTTACCATTTTCGCATTTGGTGCTTTGTGTTTCTTTGCTACTGCGCAAGTTAGTGAAGCAGGCAACGGCGGCTGGCGTAAAAGCACTGTGGAACTGCAGCACCCCCAATTTCGCTTACGAGTTTTTTTCTCAAAATTTTTTGAACACTTTTCATTACACAATTTTTTGTAGAAATTTTAAATTTTCTCTGATTTCTTTTTATAGAAATTTTAGGTTTCTTTCACGAAGTTGCGACATTTAAAAACATATTTTATTTTTAATTTTGATCAAAATCACATGTTCAAAAACTAATTTTTGTAAAAGTATTCAGAAAGAAATCAATATTTCGAGCAGGAATTAAAATGTAAAAAAAAAACTCAAATTTCTTTGAAAATGTCAACATTTTAAGAAAATAATTACAATTTCAAGAAAAATCTAAATCCAACCCATCTCGCATTTTATTATTTCTCTAAAAAATAAGTTAATACGGTATCTTCGAATTTTTACTTCAAATCTCATTTTGTTTGAAAATTTTAAGTTTTTTTCAGATATTTCAATTTTTTTTAGGAAATTTTGATTTTTTTGCAAAATTTCCATTTTTCCTAAAAGTGTTGTTCTTAAAATTTCTTCTAGAAATTCCAACTTATCCAGATATTTCTGTATGTTCTTCTAATTTGCTTTAAAAATGTCAAGTTTTTTCACGACACTTTGACAATTTAAAGTTTATTTTATTTTGTAGTTTTGACAAAAAATATTTGGAAAAAACCCTACAGGCTCTATAAAAATGTTAACATTTTGAGAAAAACAAAAAATTTTGATTTATTTGTAGATATATGAATTTTTTTTTTCAAATTTCGATTTTTTTCTCTAAGAAATTTTGCTTTTTTTCCTATGAAATTCGTGTTTTTCTCTAAACATTTTATACAAATATTTTTTTTAGAAATTTTGACTCTTTCTGGAGATTTTGTCTTTAAAATATTTTTTCTTGTAGAAATTTTGATTTCTCTCCAATTTGCTTTGGAAATTTAAAAGTTTTTTAACGAAATTTTAATATTTTAAAGTTCATTTTATTTCGTAATTTTGATAAGAAACTGAAAATTGTTAAGTATAAATTTAGGGAAAATAAACTTTAAATCTGCATAAAAATAAGAAAACTTGGGGAAAATATTGAAATTTCAAGAAAAAATGAACCTTGTAAACTTCAACCTTTTTTACAATTTGATATTTCTCTAAAAAATTACCACTACTGTAGGACCAAAGAAAATTCTGAATCGGAATTTCCAATTTCTCTAGAAATGTTAAATTTATTCTTGAAATTGTAAAGTTCGTATTTAAAATTCAAATTTCGATAAAAAAAGATCGAAATTTAAAGATTAAACTCAAAATTTCAAGAGAAAGAAGATCATATTGCTAGAAGTTGAAATTTCTCATTTGTAAACATTAAAAAAAATACCCTTTTCGTACTTAAAAAAAAATTGTTTTTGAAATAAATTAATTGTCAAAAATATTCTTATAATTTCGACCTTTAAAGTGGGAATTATTGAAATTTTTGAGAAAAAGAGTCAACATTTCTAGAAGAGTCACAAAATTTTGAAATTAAAATGAATCAAAATGTTGAAAAAAATTCATTAACAATTTACTGCTCTAATTTAATTTTTTTCTAGTAATTTTGAAGTTCCAGGGAAATTTCAAAAATCAAATATTCCAGCTTGAAGCCAATTTTTTGTGATTAAAATTCAAAATTTTGGCAATTTATTTGTACATAAAATGCAAGTTTTTTTTTTGAAATTTCTTTCAAAACTTGGCACAATTTTAAAAATAGAAATTTTTGATATTAATTTTTTAAATTCGTGTTATTTCGAAATTTTTCTCAACAAAATGTAAATTTAAAATAAAAAACATTACCACTTTTAAAAAATAAAGCTAAAGTTATCAGAAAAATCGAATTTTTTTTAAAGTCAAATTTTAAAAAATTTTGAAATTTTCAGAGAAAGTCAAATTTTCAAAAGAAAACAAGGATTTTGAAAAAAATTTCACTTTATAAAATGGTCGACCTTTTCAATAATTTTGGGTATGTGAATAAAAGACGAATTTTTGGAAAAATATCGGTACCTAAAACAAATTGCAGAGTTTTTAACTAAATTTTAAAGAAAGCTGAATATTTTGAATATTGAAGAAAACTCAAAATTATCGAAAAATTCGTAATTATCAAAAATGTTGAAATTTGGAAAATGTAAAATTTTGAAAAAAGTCGAAATTTTCAATAGTTCAAGTTTAAAAAGAATCTTTTCTTTTAAGTCAAAGAAAATGTTTAAAAAAATGTATAAATAAAATTTTTAAAAATGTTCGAACTTTTCAAAAAAAAAGGTCAAGTTTTCAAAAAGAGTCGAAGTTTTAAAAAAAAGTCTAAGTTTTGAAATGGAGTCGAAATTTTACTAAATATTAGTCGAAGATTTCAATAAAAGGTTTTAAGAAATGTCTGACTTTAAAAAAAATCACAATTTTCAAATAAAAGATCCACAGTTTGTAAAAAATGTCAACATTTTGAAAATAGTTGAAATAAAAGTAGTCAAAACTTTTAAGTTTTCCAAAAATTTAAAATTCCTGAAAATGACCAAAATTTTGAAAAATTCGAACATTTGCAAAAGGCCAGAATTTTCAACAAAGTGGGAATTAAAATAAAAAGTCGAAAATTTCAAAAAAGTGCAGATTTAAGAAAAGGTTAACATTTTCAATAAAGAAAGTAGTTTGTTGACAAGGCAAAGTTTTCAAAATCTTTCAAATTTCTAAAAGAAGTCAAAATTTTGCGAAAGAAGTAATTTTCAAAAAGAAATGATCGAAATTTTATAGTCGAAATTAAAAAATATTAAAATTTGCAAAAGATTTGATTTTTATCGAATTTACGAAATAATTCGAAATTTTAAAAAAGTTTAGATTTTGAATAGTTGGGAAATTTGCACTCAACTTTTCAATATAAACCAAAATTTTCGAAACTAGAATATTGAAAACAAGTGAATATTATCAGATAGATCGAGGTTTTCAAAAGTCGAAATATTGAGCAGTTAAAATTTTGGAAAAAGTTTAAATTTTTGCCAGCCAAAATTTTAAATCAAAATGGAACATTTTTTAAGAAGTTGAAATTTTAGGTCATAAAAATTAAAATTTTGAAAAAATGTCAAACATTACACAAAATTTTAAAATTAAAAAAAAATCGAAATTTTAAAAGAATTTCGAAAGTTAAGAAGTAGCGAAATTTTCAACAAAAAAAAAAAATCGAAACTGCAAAAAGGTCAAAATTTTGAAAAATAGTTGATATTTAAATAAATACCAGTCGAAATTATTAGGAATCGAAATATTCAATAAAAAAATTATAATTTTCCAATCAAAAATTATAAACGAGGATTAAATTTAGAAAAAAGTCGAAAATTTAAAAAGTCAAAAATCCGGTTTTGAAAAAAATTGTATTTTCAAAAAAAGTAAGAATTTTCAAATGGTAAAAATTAAAAAAATGGAATAATTAATTTTCAAAATAAAATTACAAAAAAACAGAACTTTAAACTTTAAATATTTACGAAAATACGGAAATTTTTAAAAGATTATTACAGTTTTTCAGAAAAGTCAATACTTAAAAATAAAATAAGGTCGAAATTACAAGAAAAAATCTAAATTTTGCAATACAGTCGAAATTTGGAAAAAAACCCAACCTTTCAAAAAAACGCGACATTATAAAAAGTTTTCATTGTCAAGTTTTCAAAGAAATCTGAAATTTTCGAAAGGTAACGTTCTGAAAATGTCGAAATTTTCAGTCGTAATCTTAAAAATTTTAAAACATTAAGCAGCACCCCCATAGTTTTGGCTACGAGCCGCCACTGGAAGCAGGATACGACTGGGGCTACGAAGAAATATTTTGTGAATTAACTCTTTAGAAAAACAGTTATCAAAAATATGTCTGCAGTTTGAAACCTTTCTGTAAAGATGAGTAGAAGTGAAACTAAAAGAAGCATTAACTGCAAAAGTTAAAAGTTGGTTGCTAATGTAATAAAAACATATTCACAAATAATACCTGAATACAACACTCAATTTAAGAAATATTTATACTTTTTTTCTTCTTTAAAACAAATTCAGAACGATTTTTTTAAGTTATGCTTCAATAATAATAAAAGTTAAATTTATTTCAGATTTTAAATAAAATAACAACAAAAATGGCAGGAAAAAGATATTATGTTTAAAGCGATGTTTCAAAGCATTTTTTACGGTGGTAGTTTCTACGATGGGCTAAGGATTATCAACGCTGAAGAATATGATCTAGATTTATTGTTAAGGTTACCAAAAGTGTCAAAACCCATTATTGAACTCAGTAATAATCCAGGTTTTGTCACAATAAAATTGAGCGACATTGATAAACTGCTTAAACAGCCAGAAGGTCCCCAATATGGGTAAGGATTTTATTATAAATATATTTGTTTATCGAACTTGCTGACACCTGCATTGACCGCTGTCTTTCTTCATTTGCCTAAAGTTGATGAATATACAGGGTGAGTCATTAATGCGGTGAAGCTATCTAGCGCCTAGAATGTTTTTAATAATTTTTTTGCAAAAAGGTACTATTCAGGGTGAACGGTGGTTGCTTTTTTTAAAGGAAACACTCAGTATATTTGATGTATATCAAACAATGGGGGCCTGCGACTAATAGTTTTTGAGATATTTAGAAAAAAACATGAAAATTGAGTCTGATTTAAACCGTCGCCAAGAAGGCCGAATACAGCCGAATTATTTTTCTTTGGTGTGGATGATTTAAGTATAGTCTTATCCCAAAAATACCGTAAATTTGTTTAGATAACTTTTGCTACTATACAGGATGATTCGCAAACGCAAAATGACATTTTTCTTAGAAAAATTAAATAGAACACCCTGTATATTTTCATTTTCATTAAGGAACAATTTGCTTCTAATAGCAATGTTTATAGGTCTAGTTTTTATATGTAGTTTGGGAGTTATTTAACTTATTTAAATGATAAAAATGTCTATCTTTGCGTTTGAAGGTGCGAAATTGTAATGGAAATTGTTGGAAATTTATTTTTGACGGTAACGAAAAACACTAATAAATAAAATGTATACTGCATATATCCATAAAAAAAGTTATAAAACAACAAATTTGACATGTTTCAACCCCAGTTTTATCATGCCAACGCATTATACAAGTATTGTGTATGTTTAACTTATCTCTGTTTGGAAATATTGCCTATGAAATTTATTTTTTAGTGATTTTCATTGCTTTGGGTTGTATGTATGTTTGTTTTCTTATTATTATTATTTTTTTATCACCAAAACAAAAGGCAAACTGACTAGAATGCACTAATTTTGTACAATTTACTATTTTGACACTTATACCCCTAAATAATTAAAGAATGCAGAAAACATAGAATATAAATGCATATGATTTTGGTTTAGATGATAAGCACCATGTCCAAACCAATAAGTTTTCTAATTTGGAGTTCATATGGTTAAAAATATGTAATTTATATGGTCAAAATTAATACCTTACAATTAAATTAGCAGTCACGTAGCCAGGATTTTATTTAAGGGGGGGGGGGGGGGCTACTCCATCTTTTTTATATATTTACATATAATATATATATATATATATATATAAAGTGAAGCTTAATTTTGAATGCAATTTTACTAACAATTGTTTTTATATGTATAAAAGTGATTAATGTCAAATTTCTGAATTAATTCTATAAAATATGTATTCCATACAAATTGTTTAATAACTTTGAAATTTATTTTTTGTTAACTTTATTTTACTAGGTAATGTAGTACAATTAGTCATAATAACCAATTAAAGCATTAAGTAAAAGTACATACTTACTGATGTTTTCATCCACTTTTTTTTCAAAGACGGTCCTTGGCTCGGGAATAATAATCAAGTTAAAGAAGTAGGAGATGGTTTTTCCTTTGCACCAAGACTTTGAGAATTTCTTGAGGACATAAGGAAATGTTCCAATAAACTGCGAGGATGACCAAAGCAGAGAGGCTTTCGTTGGATGTTCGATTTCTAGTGACTGTTTTACTCGCTTCATCGTTAAAAATGTCCTTTCTACACTAGATGTAGGCACTGGGAGTGTTGCCAGTATTTTCAAAAGTTTATGTCGGTTAGGCAGATACTTTTCATCAGCATTTTCCAAAATATCTAATATTTCCACGTCTTTTTGGAGATCTTTGACTTTATTATACCAGAGTGTATATTCAGCCTTAATAGTAGAATCGGAACAAATATCTTGGTAGTAGATTGCTAAATCTTTAAGCCATCCTGAATTTTCCAAACTAGCAAATCGAGGTAGGAGTACCTGGAAAGCCTCCAGAAAGATTGCGTTTTCCGTGAATTTTCTTTCCAAGTGTGTTCTCAGCTCATCTAGGCATGTAAGAACACATTTTACTCGGTAATAATCTTCCGGAGTTTGCGTCTGAAGGCAGTTTCGATGTCCGTGCCTCCCAATTATTCTTGGAAGTTTCAGAACAGCATCAAAATTTTCTAGCATAACTGTAGAAGCTCGTTTAATGAAAGTATCTTCGCTATTGTGTCTCATGCTACCCAGACCTGTGATTATCGATCAAATCATCCTCATTGCGCTCATTATATCCATATTTGGATTTTGCAAGGCAATGGACAGCTTTACTGTCAAGTTCAAGAGCTTTTTACTAACAAGCATGCAAACAATAAACTCACTTTTCTCTAGTGCATCCAGAAAAGAAGAAGCTTTTGCAGAAGCGATTCTTGAAGGGTTCGAAGATATTTCTGCCAATACAATACATATGTGAGGAGAAAGTTCAACAAACACATTGACACTATCATGTCTCTCGACAAATCTGGTTTGACGCAGATGCACTAACCGCCTCTTACTTTTCTCAGGCGCATACAGTGAAATTGTATCTTTGAAAAGTTTTCCAGCACAAACATTTTTATTGAATAATCTTGTTACCTCGTCGAGTATCGAAAGCGTATTCTTCATAAAAGGGACCGACATCGCCTTAGAAATTGCATGGTTAATACGGCGGTTCGCGCAGTAGACGTATCTGACTTTTGGGTAATTTTCACTAATGCGTTTTTGCACGCCGGAGACACAGACCGCATTATTAGCTGCACCATCATACCCTTGGCCAACGCACTTCTGCATATTAAGTCTGAGGTCGCTACATGCTTTGAAAATTTTGTTGTAAATGTTTTCCGCACTTTGATTGTTTAAGGGAAAAAACCCTAAAGACAAAGACATTTGTTCTATGCTTGAAACGTCCAGTGTTTCATCACACAAGATCGCGAAACAGCACTGTTGATGTCACGAACGAGCTTTGCAGTTAATAAATTGGAACTTATCCCTAGAATCCCATTTTGAATGTCGGGGCTGATATAAATTGCATTTTTTTTTACCTTCGAGAACATGTTTCTTTAAAACTTCATCCCCACCATTTGCCCGAAATTTTTCATCACAAGTGAGCGGCTTTTCAAGAGTCAGTCGTCCACTATCATTATCTCCTCGCAATGGACGCTCGTGCTCAGCACAAAACAAAACAGTTTCTATAATTGGAATGGGGCTGCTCTGTTCTTAGCTTTTTCGTTTCTCTCTGAGAATCTAATTAAGTCGCAATATCGGCGAGTTTTCCAAGCCCGGTTTTTTCAAAATACTCAGCTATAACTACACATTTCTTATGATAATCAAGCTTACCATGTTCGCGGAATTTTTCCAGGGCTTTTTTCTAATTTTTAAATCCACTGAAAACTAAAACACCTGACTTTTGGTGGTGTCCCTTAACCTTTCACTTCACTACAAAAAAGCACACAAATCTTACAATATACTCCGTCTTCTTTCGACGAATATGCTATCCAGGGAAATAATTTTAGCCAGTGATTTTAAAACCTGCGCTTCTTACCTTGGGATTCGGTGAACGGATACGAGTACGTTTCACTTGGTAACAAAACAGAAGTTAATAAGTTCAGTTTTAAATCACGA
Source organism: Dastarcus helophoroides (assembly GCA_028583605.1). Taxonomy (NCBI): domain Eukaryota; kingdom Metazoa; phylum Arthropoda; class Insecta; order Coleoptera; family Bothrideridae; genus Dastarcus; species Dastarcus helophoroides. The sequence goes on along the minus strand of CM053325.1, from coordinate 24,845,375 downwards.
TCAACTAAACTTGTATCGGCGATTGAAAGGATAGAGATGTCAAACGTATCCGCTTGGAAAACTAAGGTTTCGAAACAAGACGAAGATTTTGCTGATTTGAAAGGTCTTCCTCGTCAAAACTCACTTTATTCACTTCTGTGGTACTTGCAATCGGCTCCGGATTTTCCACGTCGATTTTTGATTTTTTAGAAAAAAAATTGATAATTGGGGTTATCGCAAGTCGCTTAGACATGATTAACGAACGGTATCGCGATATCAGAAACCCACTATAAGATCTCGGTGAATCATCGGGAATCGGGGGTGTATTTAAAACCTTCCTGTTTCCCACTGGGCTGAGGGACTTCCAATAATAATTTATGGCTACCATAACACTCGGAATTCTAAAGCTAAAAAAGAGTAAGTTGACCGATGATTTACCGAATTTCATAGGACACGAAGATTATCCCAACTTGCCCTAGATTCGGAGAATGGTAGTGACAGTACCATAAATTTTGTAATTCTGGAAAAAAACCTCACATTTTATAGTTTTGAACACTAAGGTCTTATTTTAAAAGCTAGGTAGTTTGTTTTACGAGTATTGGCATTGGCCTGTTGTGAAAAAGTTAATTCAATTGAAATCAACTTGTAGAAAATTAGACCGTGCATTATTTCGGGGGGCCCGGGCCCCCTCTTTCGCTACGTGACTGAAATTAGTATATTTTAAAGAACCTATTTTTATTCGAGTCGAAAATTTTGCGAAGTGACGCATTTTACTGAAATAAATAAAAGAATTTTAATTTTAAAATTGAACATCTCCATAATTATAAGAATTAGGCCTACAGATGTGTACGTCAAAACAAAACTTAGCTATTGCTTAACAAAAGTAAAAAATAATACATAGTTTGCCATTTAAATTTTTTGAGAAAAATATCATTTTACCTTTGCTAATTGGCCCATATAAGAGCAAATATTATTTAAATAAAATTACAGCATTTTTTAAGAAAAAGATATATTGAAATATTCTAAACGGAAAGTAATATTTGGTTGTTTCCTCCCTTCCATATAAGCTTTTAAATTAGGCTCATTTTTCATGTCATTTTCTAAATATCGCAAAATTATTATATCAGACCCGTAATGTCTGGTATCATTTTATATCCAACTTAAATATGCATTAGGGTGTTTAGTTTAAAAAAGTGCAACCTTGGTACACCACTCTCTATATGTTTAACTCTTATAGTAAAAAATAATTTTAATTTATGTTTCTCATTCTTGTGTATCCTTGTAGCAAAAAGATCTTTATTATCGAAGAAATTGTAGGAGCTATAGGGCTTTACGTTATTAAATGACCCACTCTGCATAAACGCAATGAAATTATCAAATATATGATAACAATATATTTTGGCCTAAAATCAACATCATTTTATTACAGACTTTTAAAGTCGTTCCTGGATCAATCAAATTACCTACGAACAGACTTAGTTCGAAATTGGATTGAAAGTTTAATAGCAAAGACTTTAAATGAATTTTGCAACAAAATCGACGACTTCAGTGTAAGTATTTATACATATTATTTATCTTCGTAATATGATTATGACAAAATAATGAATCCATAGCAATTAATGACTACAAAAAATAAATACCCTAAAAGTATTAAAATATTTATATTACAAATAATCATATTTGAGTTCCTCGCGCGTGTGCACAAAGTAAGTAAATAAATTATCAAGCTGCTCCCGAAATAGGCTTTAAAAATGTCACTTTTGCCAAACTAACGCCAATTTTTGATTTTTAAACCGAATACCATATTTATTACATTTTTGGAATATGCACAATTTTCCAACTACGCCTAATAATAGACCAAAAATAGACTACATATTGGTAAAAAATTCAAGTCATTTTACTTTTTAATCTGGATAGTTATGACCCATCCTAAATAACCCTATCCGCCAAATTACCTCCATAAAATATCAAGTTGCGTGACAAAATATTATTTTATTTTTTTATCATGTATAATGTGATAGAAACTGTTAACATTAATGGTTTTTATACCAGAGCATTATATTTACTATATTTTTAAGGTACACTTCCGTAAAGGAGGACCAGCTTTTACACTAAAAGTGATTAAATTAGGCAGTTCTCAAAGCTTTCTTATGGATATTGACTTGGTACCTTGTTTTCTGTTTTCTGCTGACAAGTGGCCAAAAAATGGTATCCGACCTAATCCTGTACCACATAAAGTAAGTTTTGGTGCTATTAACTTTATTAATTTAAGTTACTGATTAAATATTGTAACGCAATATAAATAGATAGAATAGAATTTAGAGTAGAATTTAGTGCGTAAGAAAAGTTTCTAGAATGATCTGATAAGGGGAAAGCGGCCGCGATAACGAAACAAACGGCAGATAAGCGTTCCAGAAATTTGGGCAAACGATAAACCTTATCTGCGTCATTTTTCTAGAACCCGGGAGCCAAAACTATATAAGGCGGTCAGCTTTCCCTTGAGGGAGTTAGTTAAGAATCGGTGTAGTTAAGTAGTGAGTTAGCAGTTAGAAATAAATTGTTCAGTTGTAGTGATCCGAGTTGAGTTTGAAAATAAAGTGGGTATTATTCAATTCACGTGTTAATCAATTCGAACCGATAAGCGCGTAACAATATTATCTAGGTAGCATGCATTATTTCTTTTATTTCCTTCCGAATAATTTCACAAAAATCAGGTTGTTATGCCTTCTGCTCATCATATTCCTGATTATTGGATTTTTATAATAACTGTAACTAATAGCTCGCAATTTCAGATATAATAAATTACGACATCCTTGACAAAGAAAAATTATTAAGTTGGAATATGTCCAGAAAAAATTAACATGCGCGATTTTCTAATGGAATTTTCGTACTTTTGTGAATTACGAGTCGAATCTATGCATTGTTCTCAATTTTGAATCTGGTAAATATTTCACTTTGTTCACACATCGAAATTTTGAAAACTTTCCTTTTCACAGATGTTTACATTTTCTGTGCCTATTAGAGGCTGCCAAATAAATGCCTCATGTTTTGCTGCTTCCCTGTACTTCTTCAAAAATTTAACTAGATCATTATTTTACTAAAATCTGCCAATATGCCAAATTTCATTAAATTCTGAACGGAAATTCTAAAACCGACAGTACTAACTTAAATACATTTAAAATCTTCATCAACATCAATAATATTTGTTTTTTATTCCAACTTTAACGACTAACGCAGAAAAAATAATAATTTTACAATATGGCCATAGTTATGAAATTACACATTATTAAGTATAATTAACAAAGCGCTACTAAGGTTAGGGTTCGCTGGAAACCCATCCCATATATATTTTGCTCACATTTATTGTAAACTTATTTTTCCAGCCCGAATTCTTTGTAGTTCCAAAATCGCCCAAGACCAGCCTACCCGTTTCCACGCGCTTTTGGCGGCTTTCTTTCCAAGAACAAGAGAGAGTGTTAATTAACGGAAAGAGGACACTTAAACCAACAATTAAATTATTAAAAGTTTGTTACTAAATCTTATAAAAGCGATTTATACACATTTTAACATTTGTATGTATAACATTTTATTATTTATAGAAATTAAGAGATAGAGAAGGACAAGTCGCCGTTGCAAGTTATTATATCAAGACGTTGGTATTATTATTACTTGAACAAAGACCTGATGTTTTTGATACTTCTCTAAGTTGGGCATTTATTCAGGTAAGAAGGATGACTGTGATGATCTTATTTCATGATATCCGATTGTTTCATCTTTACGAAGGTTGATATGTATCCGTAGAGAGAGATCATTATACATAATTTTATTCTTTTTCAAAATCACCAGCAGACTTCTGCACACATTTAAATCAATTTTCATAACCCTTCTATCTCAAATCAGATACTCTTCGGGTATGGATACAAAAAGAAATTATTAGTGACCAAAGTAGAGCTGTACAGTCGAAAAACTGTCAATTAAAGAATTTTAACTGGCCATATATTGAATTATTTGAACCGATCTGTTATGGATAGAATGATCTTACATAATTAATTTGCCCAAATTGAGCACTGAGCAATATGTAGTTGCTGAGATGCCAGATATGAAAGATATTTACCTCTGCATTCTAGGAATATGTAATTCTCGCATTTTTAGAATTCGTAGTCCTTGTGTTGCTCAATTTGCGAAACTCGCTAATCAACTTAAGCAAATTCCGGAATAGAGCTTTACTCTGATTGTTAAGTGGGTATTTATTTTGGCAAATGAATGAATTTAGCATCTGAATCTGATATATCATATACAGATAAGGAAAAATTTTCATTATCCATATAAAACTCTTAGAATTGTCCCTTCCATAGTTTTCTACGGCCGCTGAACGTATTTCCCTACTTTGACGCAACATGCTCGTATCTTCCAGTTTAGATGTTAGAAAAAACTCCTCGAGAGTTTTACAACAGACTATTTGAACTCCTTATATTGTAATGTTTAAAGAGTTATTTTGTTTATTCTTCATTAGAATTATTATCTATTTTGTTTAACAAATCTCGTTTATTTATTTTGGTTATCAAAGAATATCAGTTTTATTTTGCCTCAGACGTTGATTAAATCAACGGACTAAAAGAACAAATAGCATGTGGTACGCAACTTTTAATTAAATTGTTGCCTGCCAGTAGTAATCCCGTAACAAAACACGTTAGAAGCTATGATGTACTACTGAAATCTCCACCAGCACTGATAGCTGCGCTCCGCGTTGAATTGTTTACACCGGTGTAGGAGAGTACAAGGCGCTGCCCATTTATTCCACTATTAACTCTCAATGTTAAATCTCTCATTAACATTCTCCCTACGGACAGTGTTTCATTTTCCTGATATGTATATCTTAGCACAGCACTTATTCTGCTATCACTGGCGTGGACAAAGTCTACTGTTGATCCGTTCGTTTGATCTAAGATTAACTGTAACTACATGAGGCTTCTCACTTTATGTGGTGGAAGAAGATGAGTTTAAACATTTTTACAATAATACGCACAACAGAGATTATATTCTGTAAACTTCTTCTTCTCATTTCAGGCATTGAAATTTTATCAGAGCAAATTAGAAAGCAAAATATTACCGTATTACTGGCAAAAAACGAATAACTTATTGAATTGTATACGAGACGTAACCCTAGAAAATTACAGTTGCAGATTGAAAAGAATCATATTCCAAATAGAAAGAAGCGTTCAAGACCAAACGTTTGAGCCGATTGTCTGCGACATACTTTGTAAGTATCTACATATATTTATTTATTAAACAAGTTTTGCCTACTTTTGAACTATCTTTAATTTTATTACAAACAGTCATCAATAACAGTTAGTGACTACTGAGATAGATACTTATCTCTCAATCCGAATTATGTTAAGAGAGGGAGAGCTAGGTAACATTCATTAATAAAAATTTAAATATTTTCAAACTGGGTCGCAGAAATGTTAAAAAAAATTAATAAACATAAACGCAAATAAAGGATTTAGATTAATCAAAGTGTGTCAGAGGCTTCTTCTTTCTCAAGAGAGTAATGTAATTGCCGATTAGGTTCAAAAATATCTGTTCACATAGGTTACCGTATTTTAAGGGTCGATTTGCCTCTTAAAAATTCGACTAACAAGAGTTTTTCTCGATATTCTCTCTTTAGTAGATCTTCCTAATACGTGTTTAAAATTAATGACATGACTAAAACTCCCAGTGTAAGATGAAATGGTTCTTAAATTGACCCTATAACAACGTGATTACCTGACCTACACCCCATTATTATACAAACATCCACCTACCTATGTATTAATAATATTTTCTTATTGTAGTGACTGAAGAAGAATGGAAGAAACTAATGAAAGAAGGTATTTTGCCCGACAACTCAAATTGCTTATTACTTTAGCTGGTAAATAGGGGATACCTTACTTGTATTTGTTAAAATATGGAAAAAATAATAAATGAGTTCTTGAAGTATAAAAATTAATTAGATTTAAATTTATTTAAAAAACATATAACCTGACCAATCAACCATACAAAAATTTATACTCCAAAAATATTGAATTCAAATTCCCTCACTGCACTTTTAAATAAATAAAAAACTTAAAGGTCGAATGCTTTAATGCTACACAGTAATTATTATAAACCTAGATATACACACCGGCATGGGCATACCGAGGGGGGAGCAGTGCCCCCTGGATTTTATTTACGTACCTACAACTCTAGAATTTTTATTGGCGATGCCTTATTTCATTGCTACAATTGACAGGTCATTCAGCAGCACACTCAGACGCTTAAAAACGTGGCTAAGATCGACTATATTCGAAGCTAGATTAAATAGGTTTTGTATGCTCAGTGTACATAGAAAATTTGTTAACGCTATGGGCGATTCTTTCACGGAAGACGTCATAAACCGTTTTGCTGAAGACCCTTCAAAGTAACTTTGAAAATAGCTATTGTATACAAGTCTTATACAAAATTACCGATTTTATTTTACTTTTTGACTAGGTGCTTTAAAAAAATCTGATTTGCCCCCCCAGACCCTGGGTACGTCGATGCATACAGGGTGACAATTTGAAAAGTAGCAATCGGGCATATCTCTTAGACAAAAATTAATATCAAGATCTGAAATGCATATCGGGGGATTGGAGGGGAAACCAAAATGAAGTACTTCTTGCCTCACCTCTTAGAGGGTAGCTACTCCAAGTTATTTTTTTTAATACGAACTTGTTTGGAACATCGTTGGAAACCTCGTTGCTTTCACTTTACAGTCCTACAGAAAAATCTTAAATCCTACGATTAATTTTTGAGATATCGATGTTTAAAGTAAGCAACATTTTTGAAAACTAATCATTTTGATTATGTTTCGGACAAATACACATCGGGAAAACCAAAGAATGTGTTTTTTGACTCACTTCCCCTCTCATCTTAAGGGCTAGCCACCCCTATTATTTTTTTTTAAATGAGAACCGCTCTGTATGATACCTGGCAGGAAAGGTTATGTGCTTTTCAGCGCATGTAAAGAGAAATAAAAAATCTTTCCAACGACGTATTACACGGGGTGGGTTTTTTTTTAAGAAAAATTAATAGGGGCGGTGAGCTTTTAGGGCGGGGTGAGTCAAAAAATACGTTCTCTCGTTTCGCTGACGTGTATTTGAGATTTTCATTACAGAATTTTTTGTGTAAGACAAAGTTAAAATGACTAGTTTTCAAAAAATGTTGCTTACTTTAAACACCGATATCTCAAAAACTAATCGTACGATTTAATAATTTGCTAAAAAACTATAAAGAGAAATAAACCAGCTTTTCAACTATGTGCCGCAGAAAATAGGTTCGTATTAAAAAAAATAAGTTGTGGTGACTATCCTCCAAGGCAGGGGTCGGCAAGCTTTTAAACCGAAACAGCCAACCACAATAAAAAAATTGATTCATGAATTTCAAAGAGCCACAAGTTATTATTTTTCGTTTTACATTTTATTTCAAAATTAAATCAGATAAATCAGACAAAATATGGGAGAGAAAGAGAGAGACCCCTCTGACTCATGTGGTGAAACGAAAATATTTTCAACCCAAAAGACTTTATTTCTCAAAATTTAGACCTTCACTTTAAAATTTGCCTTTTTTTTCGCAATTTCGACTTTTTTAACTCCTCTCGATATTAGTCTTCTTTTTTAACATTTATGTTGTTCCTAAAATTAAACTTTTACCCCGAATCTTCCTTTCTTCTCAAAAATCGACAATTTATGAAAATGTTTACTTTTTTCTAATTCGACTTAATGGAATATTTGACTTATTTCTCAAAAATTCATCTTTTGTCGATTTTTTATTAAAAAAGGAAAAATGTGAAGTAATTGGAGATGTTAAGTAAAATAGTTTTTGAAGACTTCAATCTTTTTTTCAAAGTTTTCTTTTTTCGAAATTTAGATCTATTCTCAAAATTTATTTTTTTCCAAAATTACATTTTCTCGACTTTGTTCTAAATTGCGGCAAATTTCCTACATTCTTTTTAAAATTCGTCCTTTTACCAAATTTCGGCACTTTTCCCAAAACTGACTTTTACATTTAAACCTAAATTTATTTTCTACAAATTTGGACTTGTTACGCAAAATTCGGCTTTTTTTTCGTAATTTCTACTTTTAAAATTTAACTTTTTATTGTTTCTGCAAATTGTGTTTTTTTCGACGAAATTTATCTACATATTTTCAAAAATGTTTGACTTAATCTTAAAATTTGACTTTCCCTGGAAAATTTTGACCTTCAAACTTTTCTCGAAATTTCTATATTCTTTTTAAAATTCGTCTTTTTTCCAAATTTAGCCAAATATTGGCTTTTACTAAACATTTATTTATTTATTTTCTACAAATATGAAGTTGTTGCACAAAATACGTTTTTTGTTTTCGAAATTTCGACTTTTAAAATTCTACATTTTATTGTTTCTGCAAGCTGCGATTTTTTCGACGAAATTCGTCAATTTTCAAAATGTTTGACTTAATCTCAAATTTGATTTTTTTTCTTAAAATTTGACCCTTCTTTAAAGATCAAAATTTTTTTCGAAACTGGCAGTTGCATCAACATTGTCTTTTCTTCTGAAATTGTTTTACCAATTCTATCAAATTTCGAATTTATTTGAACATTTGCATTTTGTTTTTAATTCGTCTTGTTCTCGAAATTTCAAATTTATTCTCTCTGGAATTTTCCCTGAAAAAAATGCAAATTTTTTATTTTATTCTTCCCTGAAAAACTTTGGCTTTTTAAAAGTTCGACGAATTTTTCTAAGCTTTTAGTTTTTTACAATTTCTCTTTTCGAAATTTTACAATTTTTCTCAAAATTTAAATTTGTCTGAAAATTTCAGGTTTTAAATTTGTTCTGGGTTTCAATCTAGTGTCGGAATTTTTAAATTTTATCCCTTTATCACATCGACAATTAAACAAATAATTACCCGACACGTATTTCGCCAGCAGAACTGGCATTTTCAAGCGCACTAATCCTAATTAATTAGCAAAGGAAGCACCGACATCATTTGCAATTGAGAACTTTTGACAGATTCATTTCTTTCGAAATCTCTTTTTTTTTAAATTCAGTTTTTTTATTTTTTTTTTGTACTAAATTCATCTATTTTCAAATCTCAAAATTTGATCTTTTTCTTAAAATTTGACTTTCTTCGGGATATTTTGACCATTTCTTAGAATTCAATACTTTTCTTGAAACTGGAAGTTTTATCGACATTCTCTTTTTTTTCAAAATTATTTTACCAACTTCTCGAAATTAGAATTTATCAGAAAATTTGGATTTTTTGTTTAAATCGTCTTGTTCTCGAAATTTCAAATATTTTCTCAAAATTTAAATTGCTCTGGAAAATTGCAAATTTTTTGTCGAAATGTCCAGCTTTTCTTAAAATTTTGACTTTTTCTTTAAGATTTTTCCTAAAATTTGACTTTTTTATTCTTCTCTGAAAAACTTCGACTTTTTTAAAGTTCTTCTTTTTAAGCTTCCAGTTTATTTTTGCAATTTCTCTTTTTCATATTTTACAGTTTTTTAATCTATTGTCGACATTCGACGTTTTTTTTCTAAAATTTTACCTTTTTTGAGAATTTTTAATAAATTCATGTTTTTCGAAATCTCTTCCTTTTTCTTAAAAACGGGCTTTTTCTGGAAATGTCAGCTTTTATTTCAAACTTTGATATTTGTTGTATTTGTAAATTTAGATTGTTTTCTCACAAAAGTAATTCAACTTTTTTTCACGAAATTTCAAGGTTGTAGAGAATTTACAAATAAAAAAGTAAAAATCATGAGAAAAATATTTTTTAGAAATGTCGACTCCCCAAATTTGTCTTTTTCTAAATATTTTAAATTTTATGTTTTTTTTAAAATGTTAATACAAATGAATCAAAAATTACGAAAAAATACTTCCTGAAAACATAAGTTTTTTGTCAAAATTTAAGCAAAACCTTAAAATTCCTAGCAAAAATTTTTGAAAATTTCGACTTCTGTAGTTCACTTGTTTAATGAGTAATCATTTTCTGCGTGTCTGTCCACTCTAGCTTTTAATTATTTAATTTTTTAGGGAAATTTAAAGAGCCGCCATTGTCTTTTAAAAGAGCCGCAGTTTGCCGACCCTTGCCCTAAGGGATGTGGCAGGGTAAGTCAAAAAGTACTTTATTTTGGTTCCCCTTCCAACCCCTTGATATGTATTTTAGTTTGTAATGGAAGCATTTTTTGTCTAGGAGATATTCTCGATTACTACTTTTCAATATGTCACCCTGAATGTCTCCCAAGTTTAGACGCTAATTTGTATCAAATAAAATTGTTATCTGCTACCCTGCTTGCCATTGAAAAACGACTCTGTTTCGTCGATTAGTCTGTGTGTATAGGAGATTACGCAATTCTTGACTGATTTTTGCCGTTTTTATTTGCCGACAATTTCATCTAAATCCTTGTAGTAAGTAAACAAGATGCTTATTACGGACTAAAACATTTTCCTGGTCTTATGGGAAATGCAATATGGTGAAGAAAATGTTTTGTAAAATGCATGATATAAGGCATGTTTATAATAAAAGTTTTGGAGACAAAAGTAGATTTTTTATATGTTGAGCGTGCAAACTGATTTGCTGATTTTTTTTTGAAAGTTTGCACTACAGAGCAAAAAATTTCAATTTAAGCTTTACGTAAAATTAAAAAAAATTTAACATAGTTTTACATAACAAATTCCAGTGGTGTGAACTTTTGGTTTTACAAACTTTTTTTTGTTCAATATTTTTATCTTATTAGTTATCAAAGGGGCGTGAGCATTTTATTATGATAAAAAACGCCTTTGGGAAAATTGGGAACCAGTGATGCATATGTATTTCAGAAAATTTCAATGTTTTGATTATTGATTATTTTAGTCGTTATGCTTTAAAAAAATTATTTAAATTGAGCTCTACAGGAAAACCGTATTGGGAACAATTTTGATCAAACCTGTAGTTAAGCAGAAAGTAATTGAGAACAATTCAACATTTTCAAATATTTTAATTTCTCAAAATTATACAAAAACTGGTATAAATTTGTTACAATTTTTACCTCATGCAAGGTTCAATCTCCTACTGCTATAAATAATAGCAAAAGCAAAAACTTCAAAAATGGGATATGCTACATAAGAATCAACAAATATATTCTGACATACTCCTCTATAAAATTATCTTTTTTTTTAGTTTATTAGGGATCATTTATCCTGAGTGTGCATTTAAATTTAGACACTTTATTCCGCATATTTCTTTCTAACATAATAATATATCGTGTGTAAACCTTCCTGAGAAGCACAAATTTCAGCCGCTGTCAGACATATATCTCAGAAGTTGTAGTCATCCACTTTCTCTCAAGATATTTCATGCGATTAAGTGTTCTATATCACTTACTACATTGAAACACTATTCCATATATTTATATGGAATAGTATTTATTAATTTGCATAATTAAACAAATTTTAAAGTAGCAAAGACATTTTATGTCGACACTTGATCTCAGCTAGAAGCAGGTCAATTTCATTCAGCTATATTTGTATCAGTGTAAATACACAAGAAAATTTAGTCTCAGATACTGGAGATTTCTATCATGAAATAAGTCTCTAATCTAAACACACCCTTAGTGCGTTTTTACTACACTTTATTCCATACATTTCTCTCAGACATAAGCATCAACTATCCTGAGAGAAGCAATCAGACTTATTTACACATCTGGAAGTAAGTCAGATAGCTTCTCTCAGGATGGTTAATACTTATGGCGGACAAATATATTTTATGTCAGTAAGAAATGTACCGAATAAAGTGTCTAGTGTAAATATACTGTAAAACAATATTTTTAATAAAACCACAAGATTAAGCATGTAGATATATTTAATTATAAATGTGACGTAATACATAGATTTTAAAAACTACTATAGGAAAACAGCAACTTAATAAATTGCTTACAAATTCACCCAATTCCAAATTATAAGGGATTATTTAACACCTTTTTTACCAAATCAATAAGCAGAATATATTTGCTGAAAAGTGAAGACAATACAAATTAATAAAACGAAAGTCTACTAACATCTACAAACATCAATTTGTAAAACTGAACAGTTTCTAATTCTACACCTAACATAAATGTATGTCATAAATTAAAACTCTTAGCTCCTCTACTTGCGAGTTTTCTTGCTTTTTGGACCTGCTCCATTCTTAACACCACCTCCCCTTTTTGGACGAGGGGGGGTTGACTCTGCTGCCTCTTGAGCTTCAGCCTTCGCCTCAGACTGAGATTCATTTTCATCCAAACTCACTTGGGATTCATCAGCGGCGTCATTTTGACTGTCATCAGCGCCATCGTTTTCTTCTTTACATGCTTCTTCAGGATCATACATATCAGCTTTAAGTAAAATTATTATTAGTATATCATAGAATACCTCTTACAAGTACATAAAAATCATAGTGTTACAGCAATTTTTAATAAATATGTTATTAGAGCACATCTTTACAGAGAATTTAAGCTATTTATTTTGATTTGCTTTGTTACTAGATATTTTTAAGACAGCAAACATCACTTTTTCTTATGGATGTTATATGTTACTGTTGGCAAAATAACCAATGAAATATTTAATAATAAATGCCATGGTGGTCTGTGAGACTAAGATATTTTGATCTTGGTTGTGAAATAATCTGTCACTATTTCAAACAAGATGGTGAAAAACAAAGACAAAAATAATTTATAAAAATAAGAATTTTATTATCTTACTATTCTGGGAAACGTCCATTGCACTGTCATCAGCAGTAACATCTCCATTTTCAGGTTTTTCCTTTTCCTTCTTTTCTTTCTCCAAACGTTCCTTTTCTTCAATTTGTTTCTTGTATTTATTCTTGATAGTTTCAACAAACTTGTAATAATGCCTGTGAGACTTCAGGTGGGCCTGAGACAGTTCTTCAGTAGTAAAACTTCGGTTGCACAGGGTACACACAAAGCCAGTAAAGGCCTCCAATGACTGGGTTCCAACAGGTCGATTTTTACGATAAGCCGGAGTGCGATTCTGAAGATTGGTCAAATCATCAGTTACTTCCAAAATAGGATTTTCGTCTTCCATTTCAGTAGCTTCATCCATAATAGGTTCAAGATCTAATTCTAAGTCTTGTTCAATTACTTTGGCACCATCTGAAAGTGTAACCATTAAAAATTGTGACATGAATAGTGCATTAATATTTTATCTCATTTTATAAAAGTGTTCAACACAGTTGGAGACATTCCCAACTACTTCACAGGTTTAAAAAACTAAACATCATGTACCTACCAACTCCACCTTTTCCTTCATGTTCTAGATATTCAGCCAATTTACGCAAATGATCTGGTGTCAAACGATGGTCAACCCATTCCATCCTGGATGGGAATTCCTTGCTGCAAATGGTACAATCTGGATGTAAGAAGCGCTTTAGTCGCTGGTGACCCTCAGTTCTAAAAACGATTACCAAACATGAAATAAAAAGCCATTACAGAATTATATTGCAAACTTACTTGCGATGGGCCATAATTTTTCCCATGAATTTAAAATCGCACATATTGCACGTACTTTCACCGTCATTAAACTTGCGGAAGCCCTTTTTATTCAAACGATGCATACGATTTAATTCAATCATTTTCTTTTCTTCAGCCAATCTCATGTTTTCACGAAGAATATTGACGGTGATATGGAAGCTTTCCTCCAAACTACCCAACATTTGTGCATGCGCGCGTCCTAAAAATAGTAACCGTCAAGAAGCCTACCTATTTAACTAAGTTCTAGTGTGTAAACCTAGTAGGTACTTTTTTTTGTGGAACGGACTGGTCCTTGGTTATCTTCAAAATTAAAATACAAATCTTCTCCCCTGAAACCAAGAAAGATTTAAACACAACAAAGGTTGCTCAAACGCTTTTCGATAGCCAAGCTATCATCTTCTTGATCTATCTGAAGATGATAGCTTGGCTATCGGAATACGTTAAAGCAACCTTTGTTGTGTTTTTTAATCTTTCTTAGATTCAGGGGACAAGATTTGTATTTCAACTTATTCTTAAGGTCATCAACATCTTTGTAATCAAAGTAGTCAACAAAGTGGGTTAACTGGTAAGCTAGCTAAATAGTGAAAGTTGACATTTCAAGAACGAAGTAATTTCCAAATCAACTTTTCATCAATAAATTTTTATTTTTCCTAATTCTGTTTTAAAAATTAGTGAAAAAAAAAAATAGCAATCTCAGATTTAAAATAACATTATGAAGTTCAAATCAAAATTTCAGGGTTCAACTTGAAATTTGGATATTTTCTTTATTTTTCAATAAACCTATAACTTTTCACTCACAAAGTTTGATACCAAAGTCAAAATTCTTAACAAAATTCCAAATTTAGTGTAGACGTTTCATCTTTGATCTCAAAATCTTGAGATTTGACTCGAAATTCTCAGAGATTAGATATGTCCGTCTGAATCTAGAAATGTCAGCGTTTCATTATAAGTTGGAAAATTTTGTGGTTAAAAACGAAATTTCGTGAAAAGACAACTTATGAATGTGAAATAACATATCTGTACTTTAACCTTAAAGAAATCAAAATTTCGAAGTTTTGAGGAAAATTTCAAATTTTTTTAACCCTAGATACCTAACCTTCGTGGAATCGACGAGTACATAGCAGTGTTCTTATCTCAAAAAACTATTTTAGGAAATAAGTCTGAACCAAATATTTTCGTACTGAAATAAAAATTTGTTTTGTTTACTAAAATAATATTTAGTAAACGTATCTAAGTATTAATCATAATGAAAACATTTATTAACAAATAAAATTGTACGTCCCAAAAATTGCTCGTTGTATCAACATGTTGATTAGGTTTAAAGATTGGTTTCGAAGGTTAGCTGTCGAGGGTTAAAAAACTTGTTAGACCTTAAGAATTATATACATATTTTGTAACATTCTTTCATAATAAAATCAAAATGCTTTCAGAGACTTTCAGAAATAATACCTTTGATGTACTAAAATTACAAGTAACGTATGTGTTCACAATGGATAAAAACATTAAAATTGAAAAAAGCAGCCATCTGCATCTACCTTTAATGTGCTTCTGGAATGATTCGCCATCCCACATGTCTTTGCTGCAAACAAAGCAGTGAAGTAAATGTTGTGGCACTCCATGGTAGCGTCCATCTTTGCTTTCCTTCTTCTCTTCAGAGTCATCTGCGCTTTCGTCCTTTTTATCCTCAGTTGTATTTTTCTCCTCTTTCCAATCCCTTTTGGTAACTTCTTCTTCATCTTTACTTTCCTCTGTAGATAAATCAATGGTTTCCAATTTTGCATTACCAGGCTTACCCTTCTGATTATCTTTTTTATCAGCACCTTTTTTGTTGTCACGAGCAGGCGAGCGCTTCTTTCCTTGGCGGTTGTTGTTGCGATTGCCTCCTTTATCCAACTGACGCCAGCCGCTTCCTAGTCGATTCTAATAAAATAATATTAATTATAGAAACAACCAAACCATTTGTAGATTTAAAGAATCCACGTAATATATTCATTTTCTAGGATTCAAATAAATAAAAACTAATTTTGTTAAAGACTAGAAACAAGACCAAAATTTCAGCAAAATGTTTTTCAAGTAAAAAAATTAAAAACTAACAAATCGAATTAGCATCTGTAAATTTTTGAATTTTCATGTTTTTCAAATTAAAAACATAACCATGTGCAGACGATACCTTATTTTATAGAAATGGCTAACAAGCAATATAAAGGAACAACTATTAAAAAATTAACAAACCTAAAAAAATCTATGATATATCTAAAATAGGGCAACCGAGTTAAATAGATGTTTTAGTGTAATGAGAATCTTTTTGTCACTATTTTTTTTAATTTACATAAGATTTATGCATTTTATCGTTTTAACAACAAAATCAACAATTGACGCCTTCATTATTTTAATTATGCTTTTAATATAACTTAAAAATATAAATAATAAGAATTTTTAATTTAAATGGGCATAAAGAAGTAGTTTTAGAAAGTTTCCATTTTTTTAATGTACAATCCACTCACAAAGGTTAATCCTATTACGCCTCTGGAGCACCTCACATGGGGGGAGGAGGGAGGATAAAAGTAGTCAGAGGTAGATTGAGGAGCATTAATAATAAAAAAAAGGAAGTGGTGAAGGTATAAAGAGAAGAATTTGTAAAAAACGATTTGAACATTTTTCTCCTGTTATCTAACGCATTTTGAGTGTTAGAATTTCTAGAACACAAGATAAACCAACTTTAATTTATTCCAAAAATAATTTATAGTAATGTCCGCTTATAGTGAACCTCAAGAGACTGAAAAAATCAGTTTATTATAAGCAAACTTTCTAATAAATGTTAAATACTAATTAACACATGTATAACGATGCATCTTTAATCTTCATACTTTGCAAATTGCTTCCTTATAACCAAAAGTTCGTAATAAATGGACATTACTATATAAAATTCTAAGATTTAATAACAAATGCTTCTTGAATTTACTCCAACATTGTTATACAGTTGAACATTTCCCATATTAGTTAAAACATTGTATGATACTTTATCATTGGACAGGGAGACATGTAAATAGAAAAAAATGATGAAAACAAGAATTTTTAAAGGAAAAAAAATTGAAATAGATCAAATATGTGAGTGGAGCATTTATCATCCCTGAATTATTATTATAAAATCATTTGATACATCCCAAACATAGATTTTTTATTGTCAATGTTAGATTCAAAAATCTTACCTAAAAGCAAGACAGTAATACATACCACAACTCAAGATAAGCTTCAGATACTTGCAGATAGTTGACAAAGTAAAATTTGTATACAAGTTGTAAAACGGTCAGATAATCTCAAAAAACTGAAGAAACTATAATCAACACTACTATAGAGATTAACTATAATTGATGTAACTGAGAGGTATGAAGCAATAATAGCGATGTTATAAATGTAAGTATTTCGCATTAAGAAATATTAAGATACTGATGAAAATTACCTTACAGTACAACATACATATTTTTAGATCGTTTTTGTAAACACAATTACCCTCTAAAAGAGTTCAATTTCAGACTGAAGCTAATAAAAATTATGACTGGGGAAATCATTTTTGTTGCCTTAACTGTTTAATATCCATACAGAATCAAAATAAGGAAAACTTTGAAAGGCTCGTTTTAAAGAAATAAATGTACATTTTCATAAACTATTAATAAACACTTGAGGCAACATGACAGACTTATTTGTCGTATATTTGGATGACATTCAACCTGTAGATAATTATAAAATTTAAACAGAAAGAACCAAAGACATTTTTCCTAAATAGACATGACTAAAGCATGTCAAAAAGGAATTAATTCGAAG
Organism: Dastarcus helophoroides; assembly: GCA_028583605.1. Taxonomy (NCBI): domain Eukaryota; kingdom Metazoa; phylum Arthropoda; class Insecta; order Coleoptera; family Bothrideridae; genus Dastarcus; species Dastarcus helophoroides. The sequence goes on along the minus strand of CM053325.1, from coordinate 24,828,034 downwards.
AGGTGCTGGAAAAAGATCATCATACCTTGTTGTAAGGCTCGTGGCGTCTAAAATCAGACCGGCCTCTGATACCAAGCCGTCCAAGTGAATCACGGTCTTGGTTAGAATAAGCAGGGGATGTATTCAAAGAAAGCAACGATGGTGGATTGTTCGCTTGTTGCTGAGGCTGCAGTAAGCTACTTAAAGCTAAAGCTAGCTGTTGGGGGTTAGATAACTGAGACACTAACCCCTGATTCAAATTATTGGACATATTCCCCTGCCAAGGGCTGACATTTCCTTGAAACTGTGGATGTTGAGAAAATGATCTACCTCGGTTGGGACCCAATCCGCCAACTCTTCTGTTTGCCATGATAATTCAACTACATAATATCAATAAAAAATCAGAATTATTACGATTGATAAATTAAGATTGCAATAGCGGTACTTCGCCATTTTGAAATGCTTCTCGGAATGTGGCACGTCAAATTTTATAGAAATAAAATGCAAAATTATACTTACCGAACCTTCTAATTATACTCCTACAACACACAAGTGCTTGCGCTTTTAGATGATAAATGCTTTATTTTAAAAATAGAAATAAATGCACTTATACGAAACTAATCTTCACACCGCTGCCGTTATATCGGTTTTCTGAACTAAAAGGAAGCCTGTGACGTCAACGGCGTCAGCAACCTTCGATTTTGCTCGGAACTAGTCGTTTCAATTCCGCCAACAAACTTTGATTATCGTTGAAGATCCCTAAATTTGAATTTTTGATTCGAAATGAACAAATCAAACATGAATTTTCATTAAAAATTCTTAATTAGAACAACAATAAGAAAGCAATGGTTTTTATCGGAGTTACATTTCTACTATTCTTATTTTACGACTAATAAGCGCTAAACCACGATAAAACGCATGAATTCAGTGTGCATTGTCGTTTAGGCAGCATAGAGCGGGAGTGGTCACACGCCAGATCGAGCAAATATCTGATAGGATAAATGTCCCATGCACATGTATGGTTGAGAGCCGCTGATAAAGAAATATTCAATTCAAAAAAACTATAGCCTTCTTGATTCAATTAAAGCAAAATCGATGACATTTATTTCGTTTCTGTTAATCGGCGATTCAAAATTTCTTCCACAGGTATTTTCCAAGTTTTTTGAAATAAATTACGAGTTTTCTACGAAAATTTGTATATTTTTTCAAAATTCGCATTCGCGAATGTTCACATGTTTTTTAATATTCGCATTCGCAAGAAATTATGCGAATATATTTGGCAATAAAACGGGAAAATTTTCATGAAATAACAATGCAACTGATCGAAAATTTACATTTTCAATTGAGGCAACCTCTTCAAAAAATTTTCATCTTTTCCAGTTACTCTTTTCCTTGAAATTTCGACATCTTTCGAAATTACTCGAAATTTAAAAAAAAAGAAATTTTGTAAAAACATGCAGATTTTTTTCCTCAAAAACCTGCATTTTTTTACAAAATTTCTTTTTTTTTGAAATTTCGCATTTATTCCAAAATTCGACTTCTTTTATCAAAATCTGACTTTAAAATTTCGAATTTTTACCTCAAAATTCGTAATTTTTTTTTCAAAATTTCGTCATTTCTGAAAATGTCAACTTTTTTAAAAATAGACCTTCTGCAAATTTGGACTTGTTTATCAAACTTCGCCTTTTTCTCGAAATTGGATAATTTTTGATGAAAAAGTAAAAATTTTTAGAATATATGTATCTGGAAATTTAATTTTTTTTTGAAAATTAAATATTTGTTAAAAGATAATTTAAGTTCCAACCTGTTTCTCTAAATTTCGACTTTTATTTCAATAGTGGATATTTTCTGAGTCACATGGAGTTTGTCCTTCACTGAGGCAGTGGTTAAAAAATGAATATTTAGTTGAGAAATTTCCACTCGTTTTTTAAAATTTTGATTTTTTTCCTGAAATTTTCCATAAAATTCGCTTTTTTTCTTAATATCGACAGTTTGTCGAATTTTTACTAAATTGCGATTTTTTTCGCACAATTTCAATCATTTTTCAAAATGTCAATCTTTACATCTAATTTTGATTTTTTTTTTCAAAATTTGTTTTAGTTTTAGAAACTTTCAATTTTTTTCTCGAAAATCGTCTTTTTCTCAAAATTTGTTATTTTACAAGTTTTTCTAAATGTTAGGTATTTATTTTAAATTTGATTTCATAAAAATTCCGACTATTCTAAAACTAGTTTTTTAATTTTAATTAGTCTATTTCTAAATTAAGACTTTATATACCCAAATTTCCACTTTTTGGCTTAAAATTGAACTGTATTAGAAATTTTGAATATTTTGTAGATATTTGGGCCCTTTTTCTCGAAATTTTGACTACCCAGAAACTTTAACCTGTTCTTAAAGTTCATCTATATTATTCTCAAAGATTTAACTAAATTTCTTATGCTTCTGGCTTCTGGAAATGTCTACTTAACATTGAGCTTTTTATCCAAAATTCGACTTTTTCTTAAAATTCTCTTATTTTTATAAAGTTGGACTGAAATTTTAATAAAAGCATAAAAATGGTGATAAAATTTAGAAAAAAAAGAGTTCTTGTAAATTTCGGGTTTATGTCAAAACATACATGAAAATAATAATTATGAGAGATATATTTTTATAAACTAGGTGTTTTCTTACAAAATTCTTCAAGTGCTAGTGAAAAAGCCAATATTTTGATTTATTTATGTAAATTTCGATTCAAATTCAAAATATGAGTCTTTCTTTAAACGTTACATGAAAATTCTAAAACTCAAAAATTTTTTTTGAAATTTTGCCTATTAATAAATTCAATGTATCAACAATTTTTTCCAAATTTTGAAAGAAAGAAAAAAATATGAACGAATCGTTTCGAAATTTCAAATATACATAAAACTGCGTATTCCAATGGAATATGTCTAGTTGCTATCATTTTCGTAGCCAGGTTTGAGACTTATCTTTGTAAAAATTTTGATCGTAGAGCAGTGAAGACGAGTTTTGCAAAATTAATCTTAATTATGTTCACATATAAAAATAAGGTTTTGTGCAAGAATAAGAACATTTAAGTAAATAAACAGCAACAAATTTTATTTAATTATTGGGGTCCAGTTCAGTGATTTGTTCAACAACAGATACTCACGCCCTGTTAACTTTCAATAATTTAAGAAAGAAAAATTAAGTAGCTGTCATTGGCACTGAACTATACCATCCAATAATTCTTTTTATCTAAAACTAAACAATCATTTTAAAACCTAAAAATAAACTACCAAAGTCCTAAAATACTTTGTCCTAATAATACTTAACTAATCCTAATCACTACATTCCATTATTATTCTCTACATATATTTCTCCTTCAGATTTTGGTGAAACAATTCTTGTTCTCTGAAACCAAGAAAATTTAAAAAACACAACAAAGGTTGCTCAACGCGTTTCGATAGCCAAGCTATCATCTTCAGAGAGAACTGATGATAACTTAGCTATTGAAACGGGTTGAGCAACCTTTGTTGTGTACTTTAATCTTTCTTGGTTTCAGAGAACAAGATTTGCATTTAAGTTTTTCTCCTTCAGATAATAGAAACAGTGTAAATCTGTTACATCACTCATTAAGAGAAAATGTTCTGTTGGACAACAGAGTAAACCCTAATTACAAGGCAATGTTGCAAATAGTTTAAAAGTTCACTATTATATAACTTTATTCTTCATGGTAGATTGTTATTGGTTGGAAACATTAATTTTATTTAACATTTCTGCGACCCAGTTTGGAAATATTTAAATTTTTCATAATGAAAATTGAATGTTTCAGAATATTGTCAACTTGTGTCAAGTTGAATATTTTAGAATATTGTCAACTTTAATTTCTAAAAATTTGGATATTTCCAAATTGAGTAGCAAAATCGTTTTTATACAACTTGTTCCATGATGTGTTTTTGCAAAATATTTAAATTGTTTAAATAAACAAAATCTTCGAATGGAATTAAATCAAAAATTGAAGAAAACTGTTGGTTGTCAATTTAAAAAGTTTTTTACCAATGCCCAATTTGTTTAAGTTATGAGTTTACAGTAACCATTCTTACATATCAAAAAACTTGAATCCAAATTCGAAATTTTTATATTTTCTCACCAGTCTAATTTTAGAATCAAAATTTTACATCTTAACTGGCAGTTTTATAATTAATTGCTTGTTTTTGTATTGTTAAATTTGAATTTTTTTTTAGAATTCTGAATTTGAACATGTTGGCAAAAAATTTAGTTTTCCCTTAAAATTTCAACGTTACCTTTAACCTTTAGATATTTTGTTTTAGTTTTAAGTTTGAGTTCCAGATTAAATTTCTAAATTCCCATAATTTTTAGAAATGGCCAAATCTCCAATATTTGTAACCTTTCGTTGGAACACATATTTTACCAGTGGTTTGGGAGCGTGCACTTGCATTAACTCTTGTATATAATTGTAGAAATAAAATACTTATTATATTATTTGGTGTTGTCCTTAACTACTTAACATAATAAATAATATAAATGCAGCAAAACTTGCTGTAGCAGAAATCAGAAGTATTTTATATTCTTGCATATAAGACTTATGTTCCAGATTAACAACATTTCGTCTCTCCTTATATTTCTTTTTTCCTTCAAAGAGCTTCTCATACTTTCGTAACTCCTCTTTATTTTTCGATTCGTTAATAAGTTTTTGCTGTTCCAATAGCAATTCATACTTTTTCTTTTCTTCTTCTTTTTGTTTCAAACACAAATCGTCGCACTGAACTTGAATGTTGTTGCTTCTAACTGCATCACAAGGAAACTCTTTTTTTATTCTTTTACATATACAGTATACCTTAACCTTCTTTTTACATAGATTCGCATTTGGACACTCTCCAGAATGGCAGTTACTTCGACATCTATGACCACAAGGGTACTGTAAAAAGAATCAATACTGAAAAGGGTTGTTTATACTTATACCAATCAGGAAGTTGAAAATTAAACCTTAAATATATCCCTAATATGATATGAATGAAAAAACAAACCATCAAATTAGCACCTTGCAGAAGATATTGTTAGGGAAAAAATTGTATGAATATATTGAATTCAGTTAAATGGGTCGTTTGATAATGAAATTAGATAATTTAAGGTAAAGTTCTAAAATGAAGTTAAAAACATTGCTTTATTGGAAAAAAATTGAATTTCTTTTCTGCATTTATCTCAAAAACTATTAACGCAGAATGATATTTACTTTTTACAGAAAGAAACATCTTTATATTACCTACATTTTTTGGACATTGATTACCACAGCTTTGTAACTTTTCTTTGTCTTCCTTAGAGGTCCATTGATGACATGGAATATAAGGTTGGGTTAAACCACAGAAACACTTGATTCGAACCATATGATTGCAAGGAGGGCATGGTCCATTATGACAAGGTAAGGGGCAGGAATGTAAGCATCCTTCAGGTCTATTCTTTTCACAGATATTTTCACATTTGCTACAATTACTTCCAGCCTGCAAAAATATATCTTTTTATTACAGTTAGATGTTTTAGTCTGGCCAAATTTAAAGCAAAGTGAAACACAAGAAAAACTATGATACGTTTCTTGTGAGTTTTATCGACAATGACAAAAATTATGTTCCAATGTGGCATGTTCATAAGTGATTAATCTTACAATATACAACATAGTCTTAACATATAATTTACTGACCTCGAATTCATTTTTAGAGTTCTCAACAACATGGCATGGTAATGTACATTTGTGATTTCCACAAAGTAACATTCTACCACAAGGTCTCTGACAACTAGAAGGTTCCGACAAATAACAAGGCCATTCAACCGTTTCATGTTCTCCTAAAAGAAAAATATTAAATAATGTCATAATTATGTGATTTTTAATTATAAATAAACAATAGATAAAAAATGTTGTCTATTTTACTTATACCATTAAGAATGTAGCAGCAGAGACAAAAAGAGAACTTTAACATTTTTAAATTGTTTATTAGTTTTAACAGAAAAATAAATCTCGATTTAAAAAGGTAATTAACTGATAAAATTGGATAGATATTATATTAAAAAGTAAAGGCTATACTAGTAGGGATGCCAAATTTTCAATTGTGTAGCCTTAAGTGCACTAGAAAGAAACCATCCAAACTTTTTTCCTAGATACTCGGGCTGTATATCCCATGTGAATTTAGGGTTATTGTAAAAATGCATCAAGAACGAACTAATAATTTTGTATGAGTGTATTTTAAAAATAAGCCAGTTCAAATTGTTCAGTCTTTAGAGATTTCTCTGAGAGTTTTCCCATATTTTTTATATGTAATACCAAAATTATATGCAAGAACAAATCATTATCAAGCAAGATATGTATCTAAAATATTCTTACAACAAGTAACCAAAACAGAATCAAGGTGGAATATTCTTACCTAAACAAGTAACCAAAACAGAAATTTTACAATCAGGACAAGGTAATGCCTTTTTTTCTACTTGTGGACTGGTTTGCTCCCAAGGCATAGTGGCTTTTTTCGTTTCTATCTTAACTAACACTGCCGAATGACACACAGAACTGCAGCTATGGCCGCAGTTTAATTTTTTATCACATTTTTTTTTACAAGGAGGGCATTCACCAAAGTGGCATTTATGTTCTGATCTCCTATCGTGGTGACAATCTGGTGGTGTCCTGTAAAAAGAAACCGGAAGTAATAAAAATTCAGTAATATTGCGTAATTTAACAACTTGGTCAGCGCATCCCCCACCATCTCCCCATCACTTGTCTGTGTACATTCAAGCTAATGGTATGAACATTTCTGTTTGTTCTTATGCCTTTTCAATGATAAATTCTTAAGCTTTAATGAATTAGAAAAAAAAAATCATTTACCTGCAAAGTTCATTGCATTTTGGTGGTTTTGTTTTTTGTTTTCTTCCACATGGTACAGTGATTTTAGTGCTACCACAAAAACAATTTACAACTTCTTTTAAATTGCAAGGGAAGCACGGTCCACGGTGGCAAACAGATAGGCACTTATGATTTCCACACTGTAAAGGTTTTCCGCAAACTTTCTCACATGGTGGGCAATTGCCGTCACAGCACTAAAAATTAATTAAAAATTTTTTTTATCAAAAGCCATAGTGTTTTTGATAACGGACTAGACATCTTCAACTGATTGGACATTAATGCATCCTGTCAAAAATAACCAAGTGTTGGTATTTTACACATGCATATTTCAAGATGGATTATCAAGTGTTTAGCAAGTTAACTAAATATAACTATTTACCTTTTTATTACAAGGATGTTTTCCACAATCACGAATTTTTTTGCATTTGCTTTCACACAAATACTGTTTAGAGCACTGAATCTCCTTTGAATGTTGTCCACATCGACAGTTCTTTGTTATTATTTCTAAACACTAGAAACAAACATACATATTATTTCAAAAATGCAAAACAAATCAGGTAAAGGTATATCAAAAATCAGTAAATCATCGAGGGCTGTCAGACAGTTTATGGTCCATCAGAACATCAGAATATATAAATATGATCTCAGCTTTTTTAATTCCATTTTATTTTCCCACACTAAACAATGCAAACGAATTCTTTTTCTAATCAATACAAATAATAAGTTTGAAAATATCGAAATTATTAGTGACATACATATTACGTAATTATTGATTGATTACTGATGTGGTAAAGGGGTAAACCTTCTTTTGACTTAATGCTAAGCCACAATATTTAGTTTAGAGCTTTAGAAAACTATTAATGCTGATACTAAAATCATTAATGGAACTTACCGCTCCACATTCGTCTCTGTGGCATTTTGATGCACAATAATGTAAGCAACAATCTAATAATTTCTCACATGTATCTTGACAAGTTGGTGTTTCTTCTGTGCAAGCTAAATGAAATATACACTTTCCACAAGGGCATACTCTTGGCTCTGATAGCTTACAAGGACCACATTCTCCAATATGACAAACTTTTTCGCACGTATGAATGTCACAGTCCACTAACTTCTTGCCACAAATCTGGAAAGAAACAGCATAAAAACACAAAAGTTCCATCATATATCCTGTGCACAATGACTTGGATCAGCCTGGAGCACGTAGCCCCTTAAGCTATCATATTACCATTAGCATTAGATTATTAATATTTTCCCATTACTTTAACAAATAAATATTATAAATTACATCCAAAAATCAAATACTACTTATTACAAAAACAATTTTCAGTTTACATACCTTATCACATTTCCATACAATATCAGCACATTCCCTTAATTTCTGCTGAGAACCGCAAATACACTTTTGTACGCTCTTCTTTGAACAACTTTTGCAATCTCCTGGATGACACACTTCGGGACAGTAATGTTTCCCACATTTTAATAGTTTTTTGCAAGGTTTTGAACATGACCAGAATTTATCGCTACATCTTCGCATTACAGGAGGTTGACCAGCACAGTAACATGACACAGATACAGTTACAGGACAAGGAGGGCATGGGCCTAAAATTTAAATTTTGGTAAATGTATTGTGTTAATAATTTTCTCTGGCTAGTAAGTATAATACTTGACCAAAGGCCATAGGACGATAAGCATAGTGAATCGGCCCCAGAGCAGTTTTTGAAAAAAAAATGTTTTCTATTTTTTTTTGTTTTTTCCGATTTTTTCAAAAATGAAAATAAATAGAATTCTGCAACTTGCAGGATCAAACTATCCTATTAGCAGGAATATACTCTTCAGAGATGACCCCAATATTACTGAAATTAAAATAAATCAATTTTTAAATGAAAAAATTGGTTTTTAATATTTTTCAGTATGGCGTACCTTTTTGATCAGTTTCAGAATTTGCAAGGTTATTCTACATCAAAAAGACATAAAAAAATTTTATTTCAAAATTGTTCTAGAACGTTATCATAAAGAAAAAAATAGTTTCGAAAAAAAATTGCCTGTTTCTCCTAAATAGCATAAATATTTTGGGTTAATATTTTTTTTCAATATAGCTTTTATACATCTCTATAACATGTCAAAATTTTATTCAAATCGCTCAAGTAGTTTTTGAGAAAAAAATATTTTTCTGTTTTTCAGTTTTTTTGATTTTTTTCAAAAACCAAAATAGAGATCTGAAATTTGCATAATCAAAGTATCTTATTAGTAGCAACACACCCTTAAAAGATGATCCAGATATCCTTCTGGGGCCGATTCACTATACTAATCGTCCTATGGACTTTAATCAAAGTGAGAATATGATCAGTTTAAATCAATTTAATTAGGATCAAGTGGAGTAATTGTAAAATCATGGCAAATGGAAACAGCCTATTTAGTTTTTAAACATCTAACTCTGGAAACTTTAAACTAATGGAAATTATAGACAGTAATATTTAGTATAGTTAGTAAATCTTTTAGTGCACTAACCAGCAGAATAATAGAGTCACGATATTTTATGTGAAAAGGTACAAAAATTTGTAGAAATCAGTTCAGAGGCGCTTTAGCATAATTTTAATAAAAATTGTAAAATATAACTATAGGTAAATGGTTGATAAATACTCCTAATTTACGTAATATAAGTGAACAAATTGCATGACCATTTGAACTTATAAAATAAATGCTCACGGATGATGTGAGCTATCATTTACAATTGCCCCAAGGAATTCACTGAATAGGGGAAATTGGAAACAAAATGGGTGAACAAATTTTCTGAACCATTAAACGACGTTTGGATGTCATTGGAATTTGTCATATAGATACTACAAATTTTCCATATGGTCAATTAGACCCTATTCTTCAACCAAAACATAAAAAGTAAAAAAATTATATCTGATTCCACTACCCAAACAGAAGATAATAAGAGTAAATTACATGAACCAATTTGACTTGAAACAGTAAAGGACAATTGCCCCATTGAAAACTATTATAAATTATAGCACATCCCCAATATTTTCGACTGTCGTTAAAAGTGAGAGGGGCAACTTGTAAAGGGAATTTTTTGCAAAGAATTCCTGCAAAATTTGCATATTTAACAATATAAATTGACATAAAATTTAATAACTAATTGTATGAATTATATAGATGCCCCCATTCAAATTTTCATTAAGAATATATGGAGCACTAAACTTCAAACCTTTAAAATCGTTTACAATTACCCTATTTGACTCTAAATTATAATAAATAAAACATATGTAAGTGACAACCAAAGTAACAAATGTGGGAATTATCATATTATGGATACTTTGTTGAAACGATCTTGTAAGATTAAAATTTCAACTTTTTCATATTTATATGCAGACTTACCCTGAATATTTTTCTTTAAGTTTCACAATGTAATAAAAATTAGAGGTATTTTTTATAAATCATCATACTCAACAAATTACCTGGATGACATAGTAAAAGGCACTGATGGCCACATTTTGGTGTTAATTCCTTCTTGCAGATTTCTCCACATGAATGTGGTACCAGTAAGCTATGATATTTAGGATTTATATTTTTTCTGCAAAAACACAGGTATGTGCTAGGCAACTCTTCTGCTGAGTAGCCATGACGACATTTGGGACAACTCCATAAAAGTTCTCGTAAATTCGAATTGCCATTTTCCAATGAATTTTTTTGATAAACCAACGAATCTTTTGACCACTTTTGAATGCAGTTCAAATGGAAGAAACAATAACATTCAGTGCAACTCCAAATCTGAAAAATAAAATAATATTCAAACTTAATGTCCTTTCTTATAATCTAGTGAACAAGCACAATTTTACGAATTTTCTAAAATTATGGTTGAGATGTTATTCAAGAAACTTTTTAAAAATATTCTATACAATCTGCAAAAGTTATGGACAGTTCAGTAAAAATAAAAGAAAATATGATATTAAAATAAACTAAATTTAATATTAAATATTTTAAGCATTTTTTTATGACTTTAAGCTTTTCTAAAAAATATGAATCTTTCCTAATATTTGAATTTTATTTTACACAATTTTGAGTTTCACTCAAAATGTGAACTTTTTTCTGGAAATACCAATTTAAAGGCATTTTTAAAAAATAAACTTTAAGTTAAATCGAAATTTGGAAAAAAAAGTTAAATTTATACAGAATTTCAATTTCAACACAAAAATGTTAAATGTTTCCTTAAATCTTTGACCTAAGTGAGTAGTAAGTATCAGAACAAATTTTAACATTTTTTTTACAGACAAAACTATAATGAATGATGAATGAATTCAACTTGTTAGTAAAAGTTAAATATTGGACAACTGTGTAACTATACAAGTTGCATACCTGATCATCTCGTCGTACCCTTGAAATGCATATAAGGCAAGTTATGGCTCCAGTTATAAAAGCATCTTGTAGAAATTTTTCAGTTCGTTCAAACTTTGAATCAGATCCTAATGTTTTATTATAAGACTTTACAACAGTTTCTAAAAACAATGCAATTAACAATGTAAATCCAATACATTTTGTTGAACATTACCGATTACTGATGTGTATTCAATTTCATCTTCGTCTGACGAAGAATCATAGTTGGTGCACTTCTGAACAGCTTGTTGCAACTTCAAACGAGTTTCATGAAATTTCTTTTCTTGACCATGCCCTTTATTTGACTTTTGGTTCGAATGTGATTGGGAGGAACCACGTTTAGAAGTCCAAGCATTTAAAGGTGGCTTATCCATTCTTTAATTTTAATACGAATGTGAAAATTATACTGAAACATCTGCAACAAAACGATAATTACTAAATCACCTAAAATGATATGAAATAAACGTATAAACACATATATATTTATTATAGTATTCTGTACCTATTATGTAAACCTCTGTAAGTTATAAACACTTCTAAATATTTTTTTTTAAAGAAAAAGAATATTTTGTATTCGTCCGATCTCAAAATTTGGTGACTGCTGATCGGTCTCCTGTCATGAACACATCTTCAAACACACGTCAATACGTCAAAAGTCAAAATTCAAAACGACATAAAACATTATGATCACAGAATAGTCCATTTCAGATAAATGTGCATAAGAATATGAATGTTACATTAAACGTTGATTGAATACAATCAACGCATTAGATATATGCATAAAATAGACAGTGAAGTCTTAAATCAACCTTTAGATAAATTACTAATAAAAAATCATAGAGTAAAAATTACCAAAACTACAAATCCTAAACGTTTTCATGATTAATGTGTTGCCTATCTTTCAGGGGTTGTTGCAGAAAGAGTAGGTTGTTAAATATTAAATCAGCCTTTAATTAAGTCCTTGATTTAATTAATTGAAATTATTTAAACAACGGTTAAGTTGGTTAAGTTACTAGAAAAACCACCAGAACTAAAGCTGCCTTCGCGCATAAAATATTTTGATTATTGATGTGTTGCCTATATTTCAATGTTTTTCATCTTGTTTTTATTAGTATTATTATCAACTTAATAATTTTCAGCAAAAATTGACATAAAATATAAAACAATCACTCTTAAAAGAATCATTTACAGGCAGGTTTTTCATGAAAGGAGGGAACAATTGAGCCAAAAGCTCAAGTTAGTGAATCTTACATTTTACAGCTGATTATTATACATAAGAAAAATTTTATAAAATGGTAATTACGGAAAAAAAGTCAACAGAGCATTAATATTCCAGTGACACCTCAATTAAATTAACATTGCTGCTTTCATTGAATCACAATTGATCTGCAAGTAAAAGAAAAATTGATGATTTGATCGTCATCGAGATAAATATACATTTATTTCGAAATCAACTTGTTTCGTGATGAAAACATTATTTTTTTTTATTTACATAATTGCGGATTTAAATAAATCGCAATTATAGGTACTTATCGTCTATTGTTAGTTCTCCAAATTTCATTCCTGAATTCAATATGAATTGGAGTACTACTTAAATTTCTAAACATTTCTTAACCAATCTCGCTATCCGCTGTTTTTCCAAAGTTTCGATAAACTTCCGATATAAAAATGCGGAATCAAATGCCGAAGCGGATGTGAAGTGTGCAGAACAGCAGAACTTCCGCGGTTGCGGAAGTGGAAGCAGAGGTTTATTGCAACACTAAAATTAATCAGCTTGTCCCCCTATGAATTTTAAAATGTTTGGCATCTGACACACATCAGATGTTTTGTGATAAGATGATAAGCGCATTAGGTACCATAACAAACTGTTGACAGTAAAATCAATTTATAACGTAATGTGAACTAATTTAGAAAATAAATGTCAACAGGATATTGTTTATAAAAATCAATGTACGTAAGTATGTAAGCTCCAAAATCTATAATCTAGAACTACAGATAATTTTGCGAAACGTTATAATTTGATTTCTGGTTCTGGTATTTGTTTTTTGTTTTCAGTTTTCACAAATGTTTACACCATTTCCTTTTGCGATGTACGCAAGCCTAGAATCAGCTGACATCGCAAAAGTATGCGCAGAATTTCACATAGAGAAAGCAAGAAGAAATAAGGATTTGTATTTGTGTATGTTTGTCAGCTGTTTGCTGGGACGCAATACAAAAGAATGCCATTCATATCGAAAGATTGGCGATCTCCTGGAGAAGCATGGGTAAAAACACAAGAAGGTTGGGAAAAGAAGAAGGTCCTTGAGCACTCTAAATCATTTAGGTAAGCAATTGATTTATTCAGTTTGAAAGATCGATGTTTTTATTAGCTGTGTTAGTCTTTGTCTTCATATTTGCTTTCAAATGTAGAATATGCTTGATCGATTCAACTTAATACGATAATTTGTCTGAATAACATCGATCAGTTACTAATACATAAAAGCAACATGATTTATTACCATTTAATCAAATACGTATTATGTATGTCATAAAATTAGTTGACATTGTTTTCATTTTTTTACTCATTTTGTATAATGTTATTAAACGAACAAAAAAAAAACGGTTTGTAGCTACTTACCCTTTTTTCGCCTTTTGCTCATATCTATCTACCTTGTTGGAGCTCAGCCCAAACTAAACTAAAATGACTATAAAAACTAAATGTTCTATTATCTATTGCAATTCACACAACAAAATATTTTTGTAGATACTTAATTGTATAGCTTCACAGGTGATGCCTAAACAAATAATCCATATTATTTCATTTATTATGAGATAACTTATCTATTTTATTGTGTGCTACAACAACCAATATTTAAAACGGAAATATTGACCAAAAATAAAAATAATAAAATTTTCAGCAAATGACAGAAATAATTATTACCCTAATTATAAAACGTTGTTCAAAGAGACTTAGTTAGGAGTATGAACTGAAATAAAAAAAATCTTATCAAATTAAATCACGGCCAGGATTGAAAGTCTCACTAAAAAGTGTTAACAAAAAAAAAAAAAAGGGGACACGTCAATTTAATTTAATACGACTTACAAATAACACAAATCAAATCGTGTCAAGGACATGATCTGGGGAGGTTTGGGGTGCCGAGCATCGAATTTAAACGCCACCTGCGATCACAAAACAACCGCACTAAATGCCATACGTAATCGCAATAATTGCAATAAAGTTCAGTAATGTTGAAGGTTGAAGCCATACTGAAGGTTATACTATGTGAAATCTTGACGATGGGCATTTCCTGGAGAAGCTTTAGAAGTAACAAAGACATGTTTCAGAACAGTTTTTCTTGAACTTGGCAAAAAAAAAAATGGGAGTGAGAGGAGTCGGGCTACTAAGAGTCTCAGTAAGCTTTAGGTTTAGCCACTAAAAAGCATTCGGTCTGTCGACGCTCAAGAAGCCAAGGATGAATAAACTATGATAGTCATCAGGACGAAAGTAGTATAAAATAAAGAGCAATCATCCACCAATATCTCTAAGTATTTTCCTTCCAAGTCCCTTTCATAATAATTGTTTACTGGACAGCTGGAGAGGAGAGCTTATGTGGATAAAACTTTATACTCAACAAGTTCTTTATTTCTCTATTTGGTTAATTTTCCTAAGCCATGTAACTATGGATTTTTCAACTTCGAAGGTCTACATTAAACGCCCAAAAAATATGTGTTTACTGGGCCAAAGCGCCAATTAGGTTCTTTCGAAAATGAATGCAAAAAAATTCTGTAACACAAAACACTTAGAAAAGTATATTTCAAATTTTATCTCTGTAGTGTTTTTTTTTGTTTTCGTTGTTATCTATGAATTTCAAAACGAAAATACATCTGTCAAAAAGTAGCCCCACTTGCACGAATAACTTTATGACATCTTTTAAAATAAATTTCAGTGTGATTCTTGAACATATTTACATCTTAGTAAAATATAAAATCTAATAAATAAATAAGTCTAATTAATATTTTTTAGAACTTTGTTTTGCATCTCCAAGAAAGATCATAAGACAGCGAAGGAAAATGTTAAAATTTTTCACAAAATGACCCCATCTTACAGTAAAATTAGGGTTGTTACGGATATGATATTTCAGATTTGCATACGAATACAGATATTTTCCGAATATTATATCGGTTTCAGATACGGATATGAAGTTATTTCGGATATTATTTCGGTTACGGATTTCTTTAAATTACTTTTGTTGGCCAAAAAACATGGTCCTCAAGTTAAAAAACATCCCTACTTAAAATATTACTACTTCATTTGGTACCAAAAACATTAACACTTTTGAAAAAGCGTTTTTGATATAAGCTAGAGCTTCCCATTAATGCATTACGCGTTTAATAAAAATCCTCATATACTGTGGAAAAGTAGAGGTAGCAGTGATAGAGTTGCATACTTTTATTCTCAATTGAAATCAACCTTTGCGATTATGTAGCAACATTTCCCAAATAGTGGGCCACCAAAATAATTTACCGGGTCGCAAAATTATCCCCCTATTGTCCAATCAGATTCATAAAATTTATGATAACAAAAGATAAAATGTCTAACGCTTTTTGTAACCCTATAAGTTTGAAGCAAGAGAACTTTCCAAAAATAAAATTTGATCTTTGATTTTTGATCGATTTATTACAAAAATTCCCATTTTTATCTCCGGCTACTACGACATGGAGAATTATAGAGTATACTTTTCCGAAACAACTAATGGAAGGTATGAGCACGGAGTGGGATTGATTGTCAGAGGGGACGTTGCTCAACACATCACTAATTTTATGCATATGAACGAAAGAGTCATGATCCTGTAACTGAACACGTCAGTGAACACCATTACATATATATGCACCTATCACCGATCACAGTGAGGGCGAAGTAGAAGAATTCTACTCTTAGATTAAGGATTTCATAAAGAAGTTGCCTAAACAAGAACTCCTTATTTTGACGGGTGACTTCAATGCCAAGATAGGTGAAGGGAGAGAAGGAAAACACATTGGACCTCGTGGGGTTCGTGTTAGAAATACAAGGGGAGAAATTCTCGGTGTATTTGCATCCGAACATGACCTACTAATAAGGAACACTTTCTACAAGCTTCCGGACAGACGACTATACACCTGGACTTCTCTCAGAACCGATGGGGAAGACCTCCGAAACTAGATTATATGTTAGTAAATCGAAGAATAGAAACAACTTCACAAGCTTGAAAACGTACTCGGGTGCAGATATACAGTCGGACCACAATCCACTTGTCGGAGAATATAGGACAAGGTTTAAGATTGTACTTAAAACAAAACAACCAAAATACAATCTTAATAAACCTTAAAATAACACAGTAAGGAACCAAGTAAAGAAAGATATCAACGACAAGTGTTCACTGATCGAAGAGGAGATTGACGACACGGAGGATCAAATAGTGATATTTCGTCGTTGCCGTGAAAAAATCTTCTATGTGCTGAAATGTAAATTTTAAAGGAGAGCAAAAAAACATATCGTCGCTGCAGTAGAAAAATTTTTTATGTGCACCTTTTTATAAAAATAGGTTCTTTTCGCAATCTGATGGAGATTGAATGTCTCTTCCCTTTCAAATAAAGAGGTTTTTCTGCTCTCCTGTAAAATTTACATTTCAGCACAAAAGATTTTTCCACGGCAACGACGATTTGCTGAAACAACAATTAATATTAAGGATAGGTACCTGAAGAATGACGGAGTGAAACACAAATCATGGATAACACAAAAAATCCTGACACTTTTGGAAGAACGGAGAGAACAAAAGAACAGCCCATCAACATACAGAAATATATAAAGGGATATACAAAGAAAAATCAGGGAGGCCAAACAATCAGAATTAGATGAGAAATGCCAAGTAACAGAAGCCTTGCAAAGCAGATTCGATGAGTTTAATATAAACAAGAAGGTCAGGGAAGTTACAGAAAAGCTTAAAAAGAAAACCGCGGGAAAACTTGTAAATGATGCAGAAGAGCTGATAGTGGACAGAGAAAATATTAAGGAAACTTGGAGGAAGTACATAGAGCAGTTGTTCTTTGACGAGAGAAGAGAGCCACCATTCATTCAAGCTGAGTCCGGACCTCATATCATGAGAGATGAGGTACGTTAAGCGAAGGAAAGACTCCGGGACCAGATGGAATACACTCGGATTACTTCGGGCTTCAATACGATGAGTCCATCAGGTCCCTGATTGGCATTTTGAGTGGCATTTACAATACTGGGAATTTCCCAAAAAAATGGTTTATCTCGGAATTTATAATGTTACCAAAGAACCAACGAGCCAAAGCATGTGGTGACTTCAGAACAATTAGTCACATGTTAAAGCTGTTCCTTAAAATGATTTATCCAAGAATCTACAGAATCTGTGAGGAGAGAGTGTCACACACACAATTTGGGTTTAAGAAAGGCACGGGTACGAGAGACGCACTTTTCTGTCTGCGAGTACTACTCCAGCGCTAAAGAGTTATGAACTGTGACATTTTTGCATGTTTACATTTTTGCATGTTTTGTCGACTGCCAGAAGGTGTTCGATAGAATAAAGCACGAAAAGATGATGGAGGTCTTGAGGAATACGGGGATAGACGACAAAGATCTGAGGATCATCCGAAACCTTTACTGGAATCAAACAGCTACTATTAAAGTTAATAAGGAAGAGCAAACCAATCCAATAATAATTCTTCGAGGAGTTAGGCAGGACTGTATTCTTTTGCCACTTATATTTATTCTTTACTGAGAGGAAATCTTTAGAGGCCTTTGACGATATCGATATTAGAATCCTTGGTGAACGAATAAATAACATCCAATACGTGGATGATACTGTGATTTTCATTGACAACATGAACAACTTGCAAGAGCTAATGAATAAAATTAAAGATGTTAGTAGCAACTATGGCTTAAGAATGAAGAGCAGTAAAAGCTATGGAAAAGCATGGTGAGGCTAGGATTGTGGCATTGGATATCTCAAAGGCTTTCGACAGAGTCTGGCACCGATCTCTTCTCGCCAAATTAACATCTTATGGTCTTCTTCCTGGACTCTGTCATTTGATATCGAATTTTCTCGCTGACAGATCTCTTCAGGTCGTCGTCGATGGCATCTCAGCCGAGACATTTGCGATTAACGCAGGGGTGCCTCAGGGGTCTGTTCTGTCTCCTACTCTATTTCTGTTGCACATAAACGATCTCTTAGCTTCAACTTCCAATCCTATATACGGCTACGCAGATGATAGTAACCTTGTGTCATCCTTTTTCTCCGATAAACCATTATCTATCGCTGCTTCGGATCGACTAAGGGAACAGCAGATACAGACGATTAATCGGGATCTCGAGATTATTCTGGAATGGGTTAAGAACAATTTGGTCGATTTCAACGCTTCAAAATCTCAGGTAGAGGTTTTCTCTAAGAAACAAAGCAACAAATATACTAATGGACGGTAAAATCCTTCCGATGGGATCAAATCTATCTATCCTAGGAGTGAATGCGAGCATTAACTTCTCTTGGGACGATCATGTGCGCGCCATTGCCAAATCCGCCTCTCAGAAGCTAGGCTTTCTTTTTAAAGCTAAAAAGTACTTTACATCTCATCAGCTATTAACACTTATACGAAGCTCAAGTTAGGCCAACACTAGTTTGGAGTTCAGCCCCAAAACATACTTTAGCTCTCTTGGATTCAATTCAAAGAAGAGCGATTCGCCTAATTGATGACGAGAGTCTGACCGATTCTCTCGAAATACTAGAGCACAGGCGTATGGTTGGTGACTTGTCTCTTTTCTACAAGTACTATCATGGAAGATGCTTGCAGGAACTAATAGGATTAATCCCCCCAAGGGCAAGATTCTTGAGGCGACTATACAGTCGGAGACAGCAAATTCCTGTGCGGTCCAGCTTGACACAGTGAGAACTTCTGTCTACGGAGACTTTTTTCTATAGAACTTCCAAGTTATGGAAATTGTTGCCGAAAGGAATTTTCCCCAAAAATTACAACCTATCCTTGTTTAAGAAGGCGGTTCATCGCCATCTATCCTCGTTTCCGCATCCTACTCGCAGAGCTTTGAAAGCATAATGGGGTTACCCTTTGCGAGTGGATTAAACTTAAAAAAAACAAATTGATGGTAATTAGTAAAGTAAGGGGTGGAAGATACGACCTAATGGTCAACAACACACAAATAGAGAGAGTTCCACAGCTCACCTACCTGGGAACCATGATCAACGAGAACTGGGACCACTCACAGGAGATCAGGTGCAGAATAGAGAAAACAAGGACCACCTTCAACCAAATGGCTAAATTGTTTAAGTCACAACCTCAAGATCGACATCAAAATCAGACTCCTCCGATGCTATATTTTCTCGGTACTCTTCTATGGGATGGAGTCATGGACATTAACAGAGGCAACACAAAGAAGGCTTGAGGCCATCGAAATGTGGCTTTAGGAAGATGTTAAGAATTTCATGGGTGAAAAGGGTGACCAATAAGACAGTAATGGAGAGAATGAACAAGTTGTAAATAATGAACACCATCAAGAGAAGAAAACTCGTTATTAAAAAAAACTCATTATGAGGAAAAAAGCAAGTATCGCCTACTAAAGTCTGTTCTCCAGGGGAAAGTTTATGGCAAAAGAGGATTAGGAAGAAGGAGAATATCATGATTTAAAAACTTGAGGACATGGTTCTCAAAAACTACTACCGAATTATTTGAAGCAGCCGAGAACAAAGTCATCATATCCAGGATGATCGCCAATATTCGGAACGAATAGGCACTCGAAGAAGAAGACCGAAATCACACCGGCGACGGCATTGTGACATATCCAAGTTCAAGGCCACGGAAAGTGGTTCTTCGCAAAAATCTCATTTCCTGTGACCTTGAAGTTAATGAGATCATTAAATTACCTAAAAAAAGGTTCTATGCATTTTTTTAATTTAAGCAACCATTCTCGTGATATAGCGCGGAGAAAATCCGTTTTAGTGTTATGTACTTTGCTAATAAATTAACCCAATCCAGTAGGGCGAAGTAATAGTTAAATTTAGGAATAAAAATGTGAAAGCTTAAACCTTTTTTTTGAAAGAGGAGTTATAAAGTCTTGTAGAATCTCTTGCTGACTAGTCAAGATATCTCGCTTCCTGTGCTATGATAAAAAATTATGTTGTGTATACATATGGCTTCAGAAATTACGTAATACTTTTTTCTTTTCAGAAAAGATAAAGCTGACTTAGAAGAAAAAGATATTTCGGAAGCTGAAACTGCTCTGCAACCGCATTGCCACATTACTGTTAAATGTACTAAGGAGGTTTGTATATGAATTTTAAAATAATTTTAATTGTTATGAAAATGAATTGAATATTTCTAGTAAGAGTCATAAATTTCTCGCCTGATAGGTTTCTAAAAGTACAATCAGATCGAAAATGTATGACTTGTTGATACATGTATAGTTAGAGACCAGTGTATAAGTATCAAGTTTACTCGCGCAATCTGTACCTGCCGATTTAATTTTATGCATGAAAAAATTAATTCAACATGGTAAAAGAATTTTTTATGAAAAAAAGGGGGATTTATAAATATAATCACTAAAATTTACAAACTTAAACTTTAACAATAAATTCGACCAAATAAAATAAACTTTCACAATATATTTATCTACATTTTTAGATTCTCCGAAGTAAAAGTACGACTTTTCTGATAAGAGGTGTTGATATTTTCATTCATCAATATTTTTACAGTTGTAAAAAATTGTAGAAAACACTATTGACTAATTTTCACACGGTCTTGCGTATTATAATTTTTTTCCATCTTTTAAATAAATTGCATCAATTAAAAATTGATCATCCCACATATTGATTATTCGATATACGGAATTCTGGATATTTTCTAGAAGCTTAATAGCTAAATTTTGATTTTATCGTTATATTTATTGTTAATACATTTTTCAGATTGCTGGATTTAACGAATTTGACGAAGTGGTAAAAAGGTTGGATTTCAGAAGTGCAGTAAGAGATGTACGTCGATTTAACTACATTTGCGCTTTACTCGACTTGTTGATAGGACAGCAAATGACGGCTCTTTCAGGATGTGCTCAAAAAGTATTATTAGCAATGTTAGAAGAAGTGGCAAACTATGTTACAAGTAGCCATCACAATCCAAGGGGCTTTCGAAAATTATTAAATAAATTACATGCTTTAAGTGTAGCTGAAAGGTCATCTTGCTGGGGAGGTCCCTTGGGATCTCAACTGCTTTGGCATCAGCATACAGCCAAAATTGAACGAATTTTAAATATGGCGGCACAGATGCAAATATGCGAATCTGAATCAGAACCACATCTTCTTCAGTTACCTGAAGAATGCATTCGAGAAGTGATATTAAGATTATCAGATCCTAGGGATTTAAATTGTAGTGCTCAAGCATGTGAGCAAATGGCTAACATTGTCAATGAACAGAGAATTTGGAGGGAATTGACTAAATTTCATTTTAATCCTCAACAGATCGACCTACTAATAAACAAGGAAGCTAAAGAAAATGATTGGAAATTAATTTTTAATTCTTTGAAACGGTAAGTAAAAGAAACAGTAATCATTTAACTACTTATAAATTGTACTCAGTATTGAACAGCAATAAAGGACATTTTGTAATCATTTTAATTTTATGTTTAAAGAGGCCCCATGAAATAACTAATTTTTTATCTAATAAGCATTACTTCAATTAGTGTTTTTTTAGAACATTTGGTATTTGTGAAGATCGTCAATATGCTGAAATGCTGTCATTCTGTCGATATTGCCGTTGTTTGTTTTGGAGATCTTTGGGACATCCATGCATAGCCGATCAATGTCCAGAATTTCGTGCTAGATTACAAGAAGCTGGAGGAATTACACCACCTAGTCCGGTACCTCCTTCAGCTTTCCTTAAATTTTTCTCTCTCTAGTTGCCTTTACTTGATACTAGTTGTGCTTGTGTTGCAATGTGATATTACATTTAATATACAATGTGAGTTGTTTCAAGGTAGCTATCACAATGTGGGAAAAAACATAAATTTGATTGGTGAAATAATTTCAAGAATATTATTTTTATTATTGAAAATTTTTCTCATATAGGGCACAGAATGCTTTAGAATATCAAGAAAGATTAAAATTTTATTAATTAAAATATAAATTTTATATTGCGAATATCATAATATAAAAGAAAAATATCGAAGATTTTATTTGGCTACTTTCACTAAAAAATCGTTCTGTGTCTTGTCCCATATTTTCTTTAACTAATGCCAAAGAATTTATTTATTAAAATACAGACATTACACGATGGCTGCCTTGGAATTGTCTGTATATTATTAATATGAATGTAATTATGTTCTTACTATTTGTGTAATGTTATAGGCTGCTATGTATAACAAATAAGAGATTAAATATTTTTACTTACTCTATTATGTCATTGGTTTTACTAAATTTGGTATTTCATTCCTTTTCACTTTTTTTGCTGTTTGGAAATTTTTAAAAATTGACCAAGGTGTTTTAATTGATGAAATTTTATAAGTGGAAACTTCTTTTGGCATATCATGAATAGTTTCAGATTATGAAAAACTATCCACTTAAGAGCTGTTCTTTCATTGAAACTGTCCACTGTGAGAGATTTCACTGCGTTTTTTATTCTGCTTCTGTTTTGGTATTTTTAGGTAGAATTTTTTAATTTATATAGCATTATAATTATGACAAAATAAAAAATATATTTCTTCCGGAAATGAACCGCTTCAAGGAACAACTAACGGTAATTTTATCCAACATTATAGATGGCTTCTTTAGGAAAAATTAAATTCAAGACAGAAGAGCATACATACAGAAGCAAAAAATGTGTTTAACGCTAGTTAGTAGTAGTTTGTATAAGATCAGATACGATGTCCATATTGCACAAGGATAAAGTATGAGCAAGACTGTAGGAGTGCTTCAATCATTCAAGTGAATTTTTCCTACGATTACAATCCATAAAAAGAAAATTTAAAAATATCAATTTTTCATATTTACTTCCTCTAACATAAATATTTTATATATCAAGGGTCAATGAAATGTTATATTTGTTGTAATAACATTCATATTTACTACAGATTAATCTTCGATATTTACAATTGATTTCTGGGGTAATTATGTCTGTCTCACTGGCCCCTTCTGGAATGTCAGCTGGGATACAATGTATTGATTTTGCACTAAAATGGCTCATTTTAAATATTTGCTTCAGCAAATAATCATAAAGCATAAAAACATAGGTAGGTCAATTTGATGTACTGATTTTAAATTTAAAAACATCATTCGTTTTTATCACACACAGAGATTGGTTGACTTCATATGCACCAAAGGGGATCTTTTGATTTTATTACACTCCTACTCATAGCTACAGAACAATATTAACATTAAAGCATCTTGATAATTGGAAATTAGCACAAAGTTTTTCTCTATTAAAAATTGTTCCACAGACCCCCAAAAATTTTCACAAAATAAAATAAACTTTGTAGATAATGGACAACCTAGTATATATCCAACAGTAGACTAAAGTATCTTTACTGTAAGTTGTTGATATTGTGTCAAGTAAAACAGCGTTTATGAAAAAAATTTATTAAATTCTATTACAAACTGCGAAAGTCTCCTCTACATAAAAAGTAATACAGAATTTGAAAGTGACAAGTGGAATAAAAGTTTTGGTAAAGTTGAAACGTTAATTAACCCTTAAAGTAACTAATAATTAACTTAAATCTATACAGATATTGCCATAATTTAATTACACTTTCATAACTTGGACAATGAAATGTAATTTAATTAAAAGCAATTTAAATACACTTAACAAAAACCACCAGTTTGTTGTTGATACACTTCTATAGTATCACCTTCTTCCATATCTAAAGATGTGGGGGTGTCATTTTCATTAATGGGATTTCCATCGAACCGAAAACGCACCACCTGCATACTCAAACCCTAGAAATAAAAAATACAAACATTGAAACGTCTTTAGTTCCGACCAAAGAATCATAAATGAAATTAATAATTATAATGTAAAAAATTAGGAATAACTGAATAATAAACAAGAACGATGACTTCATGTCAATGCTGTCTTTTAGAATCGAACAATTTTTAACATATTTCAATTATTTTTTTAATAGTTCACCACAACACAAAGAATTGAATTTAAAATAAATATAAATTGAATATTTTGTAGTCTTGACAAAGTGGAAAAAAAGGAAGACCCAAATTTTGGGATTTCTAAAATAATTTTGTTAACTTATTCCAACATTACATATTATTTTAAATAAGTATTTGAATTTTTTAAAATCTATTCAGAATTGTTTAAACTTCAAATTTCTATTTTTTTTTCATTCTAACGCTAAATAATTAACTTCTAAATTGCAAGGAACTGCTGGAAAATTGTAGACTACATTAGAGATTTTTGATAAATTTTCGATTTTTTTTTCAATAGCTCAAATTAAGATTAAAATATTAGAATTCGACTTGAGAAAATCAAAATTCCAAGAAACAGATTAAGAATTTTGAGATGAAATTCCAGGTTTGATGTATAAATCAAAATAATAAAATAAAAGCAATTCTGAGTTTAAAGTTTAAGTTAACAGTGTCAAGTCAACAATTCGGGAAAAAGTCCAAGTTTTAAGTTAAATCTTAAAATGTTTAACTTATTCCCTAAAATTTCAATTTGTCAAATGAAGTTTTTATATTTTTTTAATTTTTTGAAATAAGCCGAAATTTACAACTTTTCCGCCACAGTTTTGACTTTATTTGAGAATAATGAGTTTAAAATTGAAATTTCCTTTTCAAAGTTGAAATTGAAGAATTCAAAGTTTTGGAAAATAAAATTCAAAAATTCGAAACATTTTTACAAATCGCTAGTGTCTCAAAATTTTACTTTCTTAAAAACACGACTATAATATCAAAAATTTGGGAATATGCTAATAAAAATTTCTAGCATTAAACAAAAATATTTTTGAAATTTGGAGCCTAATGTTGAAATATTATCTTACAGCATCACAGTTTTATCTTACAGTTAAAATATTGAAGTTAAAAACGAAATATGGAGATTAAATAAAAAACCATGGAATTTCTACCAAAAAAATCTGCAAAGTCAAAATTCCCAAAACATTGAGAATAAACTTCCAAATGTCTAAAAAATAAACTCTTTCTCAAACCGCATAATTTCCAGATTAAAGTTGAAATTTTAAGTTTAAAGCCAGCAAGTCATCAAAATTCTGCAATATCTTTAATAAATGAAGCTTTTTTTTCTCTCAACATTTTAAATTTTTTTACTCTTAAACAATTTTTGAAGCTTTAAACCACAATCTTGGGAAAACTTTTTAACATTTAAAATTCGTTTAAAGATATTCTTAAGGTTTCCATTTTAGTCACAATGAATATTCAGACTTTTTTTCTGAAATTTTCAGCAAAAATCAAAATATTCTATAAAAAGTCGAACAATTTAAATTTAAGATAAGGCTGAAAATTCTGTAAAGTATTAAATCTTCGTTTCATGCGAAGTAATCTATTTAAGAGTGTTATTTATATCTTTACAAACTGACATCATCCACTCTGTGTAAATATAACATCTTAGTGTTTTATTTAAATAGTCCAATAACTATTAAACATTTTAATCGATAGTTTTCAATAGTTACCATCGATGTTTATTGAAAACTTACACCTATGTTGCCCAAAAGTTGTTTCTCCACAAAAATTTGTTGTCTGTTTTCTCTTTGAATTCAAATAAATTCAGAGATAATTCAGGAAAAAACGGATGACCAGATGCTTTTTCTTTTAATACAGTAATACCCCGACTTACGCTACCCTGACTAATGTGAATTCGTACTTATGCAATTCTTGATGACCCCTTTCCGCTGATAATATATTTTTCCTCAGACCCTGGAAGAATGTAATAAACGAAAGTGGTTAAATCAGTGAAACTGTATTTAAAATGTGAATGGGACCGAAATATTACAAAAGAAAATGCTTAAAGGGGCATTTATCAGATAATTAAAAAAAATCATTCTACTGTATTTTAAGCTCTCTGAATACAAAGAAACAAATTGTTGAGATTTCAGTTGGTGACTGCAAATTAAAAACAGTTACAAGCCTAATAGAAGGGCCTACTTTAATTGAAAAGGGAAATATTCTGCAAAATATAGCCCCTAACAATAAAGGAATAAAAAAATATTAGCATCATAAAAAAATTCTGCAGGAAGCAAAAAAGAATCATTGTCTCGTCAGAAAAGTTTGTTAATTTTATAACATTTTCTACATTTTTAACTAAATTTGGTTTAAGTTAATAACATAATTCATTAATTTGTGCGCGGAAAAATAAAAATGTTCATAAAATATTTCTTTTATGTATGTATCGCTCCTATATAGCATAGCTCCTGGTTCGAATTACATACCCAGACTCACGCGGTTTTCATCAGTCCCACTTATCGCGCAACGTCGAAGTATTACTGTATTTTCATAGTTTATAGCACAATACAGCAGCTCAAAGAAAAAAACTCCACGACTATAAATTTATCTGTAATTCTATTCATAACAAGAACTTTTAACTTACCGCTCTGTCACAATAAGCACTCATTAATTTTCTGAGGGGTGTATGTTTCTTAATCTTGAATTGGACAACGCCATTGTCTTGTCCCAATACTTTTAAATTGATGTGTTCGGATTCACTATTCTAATGTACCTTAAAGAATTAGTATCAGTTCGAAGAATACCACAAGCACCGTACACCAAAAGAAATAAACATGTTTACCTTTTTTTCGTCTCCCATTGTGTTCTAAAGTAGAAAGTTTATGAACCTTGTACAGAATGTAAAACTGCTGCTATTTAGCGGTTATCGAAGAATAAAAATGTGAATTTACACCGGCTTTCTGTCGTTGAAAAGTCTTTCGGCTTCCAAAGCTACAATGGCCGGCTTGGTGAGAAAAGCGGCAACTTAAAACGGAAGTCTACTACGTGAGTCAGAAATTGCGCGAATACAATTCTAGAATATTTCCTGTGCGGGAATTTCAAAATTGAAGCTAATAGATATAAAAAAGTATTTAAAAAACCACAATCACGTTACAATTTTTGCCAGAAGTGCAACGGAAAGCATATTATGTTATGAGAAAATAGATTTCACCTATATGTAATACATATTTTGTATGTATTAAATATAAAATTAAATCGTTATTATGACTAAAGCCAGGACCGTATTAACCATTAAATTAGTAAAAGAAATATCCAGGACAGGCCCGCATTTCAGGCGTGCCAAAATGGAATTGGATTCAGCACCACAAAAAATGCATATTTATCTGAAATATCTATATAATAGTTTATTTCAGATAAATGTGTATCACATCTACTAATGTTGTAGTATAAACAATAAGAATTGGTAGTATTTATAGTCCATTTCAGATAAATTTACATAAGAGTAGGCCATAAGGGGTATTAAATTAAACTTTAAAAAAGTTACTAAAAAAATCACTACAACCAAAGCTGACTTAACGCGTAAACATTTTGATGGTTAATGTGTTGCGTATATTTCAAACGTTGTTTGGCAGAAAAAATGAGAATAAATGTTTATCATATTATTCTTATTACTATTACTTACAATTTAATATTTTTCAGCAGGAATTGATATTTAATATAAAAAAAGCCCTCTTAAAATAAGCGGCAACAAAAATATTGAATGAAATGTCAAAGCACTGCCATACGACCATGTCTAAATATTACTAGTTTTTTTGTTGCTAGTACAAAATTAGAAGTCCATAGCCTACTCTTAGGCAGATTTATCTGAAATAGACCATGGACAAGAGCGTGAGGCCTTGGTATTCTTCTTCTTTAGATAGTCAAAGGCATTCATGAAGAATAAATATTCAGTATTCTTAAAATCCTAACCTCAATATCATTAATATTTTGATTTGTTGTCGACTGTTTCAAGAAGGATGATTTTATCTTTTATGTCAATTTCTGCCAAACAACTTAATTAATTAAGTTGTTCATAAAAATTAAATTATTGTTTCAGCCAAGCAACCCCTGAAATGCAGGCAACACAAAATCATAAAAATATTTATGCGTGAAGCCAGCCCTAGTTCTGGTGATTTTTTTAAATAATTTATCTAAAGATTGCGGCCACATTCAATTGAAACAATTTGAAATGGACAGTTATACAGTAGACATATCGAATAAATTAAATACAATAGAAAGTTATACGAAATGTACATGTATATCATCCCTTGAAAGTATATAGACACTTATTTTTATTTTTCTGCCTGACATTAAGCTATCCACGAATTGCAGAATTAATTTTACATTATTATATTATTTTTATCCAATTTCTCCGAAAAGAGATGTGATGGGACATTAGGAAGAAGAAGTTGCGAATCTGAAACGTCAAACGTCATATAATGGTGTGTTAACCTTAAATTGTGTAAATAATTGTATATTAAAAAAGTGTTTGCGTGAAGATATTGGCTACTACATATGTGTTAAAAAACCGAACATCTTATTTAATTTCGATTTATTAATAAACATCTGGAGCATTCACACAAATATGTGCATTTTGGACACTTATTAATTCGGAGTGCGTCATTAGATTCTTTATTTGGAGCTTCCTTGTTTATTTAAAATGTGAAGTGCTTTGGAAAAATTTATGCTTGGAAGTGTTTGTAACTCAAAATGGCCGGAAGAAATCCCATTCAAAACAAGAATTTAACTACAATATTTTCTAAATTGCAAGGTGCATTTTCTGAAGCAGTGGTGCATCAAAAGTTTGTTGCAGATAAACAGTCATTAGATAAAACTTGGAAACTTATGGACAAAGTTGTGAAACTGTGCCAACATCCGAAAATGAAGCTTAAAAATTCTCCTCCCTTTATATTAGATATACTGCCAGACACTTATCAGAGACTAAGACTTATTTATTCTAAATATGAAGACAACATGCATATGCTGTATGATGTTGAATATTTTAACATTTTCCTTGTGAATCTAATGAGGAAGTGTAAGCAAGCAATAAAATTGTTTAAGGAGGGCAGAGAGAAAATGTTCGATGAGAATTCACATTACAGACGAAATTTAACAAAACTGAGTTTAGTGTTTAGTCATATGTTAAGTGAATTAAAGGCACTGTTTCCCAATGGTATTTTTGCTGGTGATCAATTTAGAATAACAAAATCAGATGCGGCAGATTTTTGGAGGAATAATTTTGGAAGCAGGTAAGATTTAGGGTTGAAATGTCCATATTATTTAGTTATACAGTCATACCTCTATTAAAAAATAAGGTTTGTTCAGTGAACTTATATTGCTAAGCAAAATTTCTCATCTGGAGGTAGAAAAAAACCTTTGTATATAGTTAATTGCTGTTGGAATATGAAATTTTTTTTAATAACTGAAATGAGTCCTATTCAAATTTCAACGAATGTTGATTAATTATTATGACTGTATCATGTAATTTATAAATTATTATCTATACTTTGAGACTTAAATATGAGTACCCAATAATGAATATAAAACAGCGAATCAGTTGTTTCATTTTCAGTTTTTTCTAAAAACATATTATAAAATAGCGGGACATCTACAACTGATCGATGACTGGTAAATAATTCGTAACACTAAGGACAAGAAAAAGTATCATCTCCATAAACCTCTTAAAAGTTTAAATGTATTTGCAGAGGGTATCAATTAGTGTTTAAAAAATATATAGATCTGACATTTTGAGTGCTCTACAAAAAAAAACCCTTCTAATTTCATTTATATTCTTCCAGTTAAATAAAATAATTAACATTTCAGCACACTTGTTTCATGGAAAATATTCAAACAAGAGTTAAACAAAGTACATCCAATTAGTTCCGGACTTGAAGCAATGGCTTTAAAATCAACAATAGATCTTACATGTAATGACTACATATCAAATTTTGAATTTGATGTTTTTACTAGGTAGGTCCTATTCAAAATAGACAATAAAATTGTAAGAATTATTATTAACTTGTAATATGCATTTACCTATAATATTTGCATTCTGTTTTAGGTTATTTCAACCTTGGTCCAGTCTTTTAAGCAATTGGCAAATCCTAGCAGTAACGCATCCTGGTTATGTAGCTTTTCTCACTTACGATGAAGTTAAAGCAAGATTAAAAAGATACATTGGTAAAGCCGGTAGTTACGTATTTAGATTATCTTGCACAAGGCTGGGACAATGGGCCATAGGATATGTAACACCAGAAGGAGAAATATTGCAAACTATACCGCAAAATAAAAGCTTAATTCAAGCACTTCAAGATGGATATCGTGAGAGATTGTAAGTTAGATTTAATCTTTATTGCATTTGGTGATTAAAAAAAAGTGTTGCCCATGATAGTTAAATAAAGCAATCTTTATAACAATCAGTATGCTTGATTTTTCATAATGGTTATTTTAATAATTGTTTCAGTTATCTTTATCCCGATGGAAGACCTGTTAATCCCGATCTTTCTTTTGCTGTTCAACCTACCCCTGAAGATCACATAACTGTAACACAAGAACAATACGAGTTATATTGTGAAATGGGAAGTACTTTTCAGTTGTGCAAAATATGTGCAGAAAACGATAAAGATATAAGAATTGAACCTTGCGGCCATTTACTATGCACTCCATGTCTAACTGCTTGGCAAATTGTAAGTATTTCTCTAATTTATAGTAATAATTAATCTCGTTTTAATTTTTTTTGTTGTTGAAATTTTGATTTAAAAAAATGACATTCAAAATTTAATTTTTTTCTTAAAATTTCCACTTCTTTCAAAATATGGACTTATTTTGAGAATTTTAACCATTTTCAAATTTTATCTCGAGTTTTTTCAAAATTCCACTTTTTTGGGAAACGGTTCTTTGCAAAATTTACTGTTTCTTTTTAAATTTTGAGTTTAAAACTTACTTCTTTTGACCTTTTCCAAATTTAGACTTTCTCTGAATTTTGACCAACCTTTTGATAACTTTGACTTTCTCAAATTGTTGAGTTATTGATTTTTTTTTTGTAAAACTTCGACTTACTTGAAAATTTAGCTCTTGGAAAATTTAGGAAGAATTAAAATTTGCCACTTTTTTTAAACATTTTGACATTTATGAGAATTTCCACAAAATTTTAATAATATTAAGCAAGTATTTAAAACTCAGAAAGTAGTTAAAAACTAATTATTTTTTTGTATATTTCATCACAAAATAAGTCAGTTTAAGATTAAGTCCTTAATTTGTAATTTATATTTTTTTATAAAGAACAACATTTAATTTATGTATTATCTTTTTAACAGGATTCGGAAGGGCAAGGGTGTCCATTTTGCAGAGCTGAAATCAAGGGAACTGAGCAGATTGTTGTCGACCCATTTGATCCAAAGAGATCTCATGATTGTGTCAAATCGACTGTAAATTTTTGTAATGTAGATGATGAAGACTTGGATTTGGAAATGCCAAATGATCATTCGCCTTCTACCAATAATTACTTAGATTAAGTGTACATTTTTTTAAGGCTGTGTAGAATTGTACATTATAGTTAAAAATATTGCGTTTACATTAAGATTTGTAGTATTAATTGCCAAGTAGATTAAGATTTAATCTTTATGGGAATATATAAATTTTAATATTTAGGTTTGCATAATAGAATATATGACAATTAACATAGTTTAAAAGAACAGTTGTTTGAAATATATTATACAAAACATTTTTTTCTTTTATTCATTTGTAAATTGAACATATAGTATAAACAATAATAGAGTTCCAAGTTCATCAGTTTGTAATTGCCCCATTTCATTTAAATTTGAGATGCAATTTTCAAATGTAAGCAGAATGAGGTGAGTTTTTATGTGATTTCATAAAGTCGGAAATATTAAAACAGGGCCCAAAAAACACATTAAACTAAATAAAGTATCACAACAGTTTTTTTTTCAAATTTTTTCATTATACGTGATTAAAAATAAAGTAACTTTGTTTTAGGTCATCTATATCAAAAATTTGTAGTTTTTGAAATATTGACAATAATTATTACTTTTCTAATAAAAACTTGTAGACTCCCTCTGTAGATAGATCATGACTATGAGGAAAAAGTTGTATTTTAAACCATTACTGTCTGTTATTAAAAATCATACAGGTTTTTCGGAAATTCAATTTTTTTAGATTACGATTTTTTTTATTAAAATTTTATGTTATACTGTAGAAACTCGAAACAACGGTATTCTAGAAATGTCTACTTTAAACCTGAATATTTTAGAAATATTGAGTTCGTCCCCCAAATTTGCAAAATTTTGTGAACAGCCATAGCCGTATTTATTGAAATTTAAAGTTGAAATTTTGGAGAAAAACCAGACCCAAAGTATAGAAATTATTTGGACATTTCGAGTATTTTCTCTAAATTTGATTTTTTTTTCCTAGAATTTAGAGCCAGTATAAATAATTTCGAAATTTGGGGATTTCTCGGATTTGAATTTGAGATTAATTTCGAATTTTAAAGATTGATATATTATTATACTATTAGCTGATACCCTCACCATCGTCCGCGTGAAAGAAAAGCATGTATTCTTGGGTCACCTTTTTGGAAATTCCGATTTTTTTTGAAGAATTCAATTTTCACTAGGAATGTAGAATTATGTATTTTGAAAATTTCGACATTTTAAAATACCAACTCTTTCAGACTCATTTGACTCACAAAATCTCAAGTTTTTTTTTGAAATTTTGACTTAATTTTAAAAATTTAGACTTTTTTTTGAGAATTGCAGCTTTAAAATAATGATTTCTAGGTATATTTTGATTTTCTTTTTTGGAAACTTTTTATAATTTCTGTTTTGTTAAAAAATTTCATTTTTGAAAATTTGCTTTTCAATAGTTTAAATTTTTAATATTTTGTCTTTATGTCGAAGTTTTTTTTTGGAAAATGTTGACTTTTTATCACATTTTTGACCATATTTTTGAAAGTTTTGACCTTTTTTCAAAATATCCGTCTTGTTATTGAAAATTTTTGCAACGTTTATTAAAAATTTGACCCAAAATTTCAACTCTTGCAAACCTGACTGTTTTTAAATTCGATTTTTATAAAAGATTTCCATTCTAAATTCGAATTTCTGAAAGTAACGATTTTTTTTAACATCTGACTTTGATTTTTATTGAAAATCTTGACTTTTTTAAACATTACGACTTTATATTTTGAAAATTTCGAATTTCCAATTTTTTTTAATTTCCACTTTTTCCAAATTTTAACTTCATTTGTAAATTTCAACTCTTTTACAATTTTGAAGAAGATTTTGATTTATTTTTCAATTTTTTAAAATTTTGATTTCTCAAAATTGTGTTTTTTTTAAGTCTGATACTGTTGAAATATTGCTTTATTGAAAACCTTTTTTTTTCATTTCCACTATTGTTTAAATTTTTGATTATTTCTGGAAGTTTTAACATTTTTTTGAAAATGTTGACTCAAAATTTTCGAATTTTATGTAGCAAATGGGTTTTTTATTTAAAAATTCGATTTTTTTTTGAAAATTTTCACCTTTCTGAAAAATTGGATTTGTCTTACAATTTCGATTTTTAAAGTTTCGGAACTTTTTTTAAGAACATTTACTTTTTTTGAAAATGTTAAGCCTTTTTTGTGATCGAATTTCGATTTTTTTTCAGAATTTTAATTTTGTTATTTTTCTGAAAATCTTAATCGTTTGTCATCAAATTTTTTTCTAAAGACATGACATTTTCAGAATTGAAACCATTTTCAATATTTCAATTTTTTGTGACAATTTCCACTTCTTTTCAAAACTTTCGACTTTTTCTTTTTTATTTGAAAAATTTTAAAATTCGACTTTGAAAATTTTCACTATTCTGTAAAATGGATTTTTGATGAACCCTTGTCGTTAGATGACGAAGATGTTGTGTCGTTATTACCAAGCTTTGCATTTATTTACATAGAAAATGTGTCATGCTATTTGCGCGAGAGAAGAAAATCGAGAAAGTGCGCGAAATCTAGCAACATTGAAGCGGACAAATACACTTTCGGAGTTATATATTAGTAAGGATATATGTGTGAAAAAAGGTGACTTTCGTCGTATCTGTTTCTACCAAACGCATTAGGCCCCCCACAAAAATGTTATGAAGCACTCCTTTAATATGATCACTCCTTTAAAATGATCAGTTTTCAATTTAGAAGTTATTAAGTAATCTTACAATGTCACACATTTTTAAAATGTTTAAAAACCCCATTTGTTGTTTGGCGATTTTTTACAAATGACATGTTAGGAGTAACTTTCTTTCACTTCGGTACTTACCTTACTGTTCTTCTCACAATCATTTTCGGATCCTAATGGACATAATGAATGTACACAGCATTTGGTAATTACATTTACAAAAGGAGCTTTTTTAATATTATATAAGACAAAAATGTACATATTTTGGTTAGAAAAAAGAAAGCAAAAATTAATTTTTTGTATACTATACACATGGTGGAAAAATGTCTACATGATTAAAATTAAATAAATACGCAATCAACGTTTCAGTATATTCATGAATTGTCATTTCCTTCTGATCGTCTTCCTCTCCCTCTACCTCTAGGTATCTGATTTAAAAAGGTTAACATTCTGATCATAAAAGCTGCTGGGACTGTTATTGTATCTCTAGTTTCCTCCAACATAATAGCATTTCGTTTAATTAACTGAAACTATAATAAAGCAATTTAATTCGAACACATTTATTTACTTACATCATCTGCCATTTTGTTATCGAATCCAGGTTCTTCCAAAACTGGAGCCCACAACTTAACATCATGATCAATTCCACTTGTCGCTAATAAAGGTAAAATTGGATGAGGTTGTAAACAATTAACTACATGCTGATCCGCTTGTAATAACATTTTCAATTTTCCTGTGCTGCGTTCCCAAACAAAAATGTGTCCACAATCTGATCCTGACATGACGTGATCATTTCCCCAAAAAGTTGCTTCCTTGATCATAGTTCTGAAAGAAAAAAAGTATTGAATATAATAATTATTAGCTTCCTTTAAATTTATAAGCAATTGTGCTCATGACTTAACATCTACTTCCAATGGTTATACTGTGTTTCAGAGTAACGTGTATGAGCGAGTGTTTTTTTTCTTCTGCAGTTTAACTATAACATTGTAAATATTTATTTCGGGTTATTGAACTCACACAACATGTTTTTTATTATTTTTTTCTTCTTCATACTTTTGACCAAAAATCTGAGTAAATATTTTTTAAACATTTTTTATGAAAAAATTTTTCATCATTATTAAAAAACGCGGATTTCAACCATTTATTAGCAAACTGAATGTAAATATTTTCCTTCAGGAAACATTTGACAAAGCACATTTTTTTTTTATTTTAGCAAGTAATAAAAAATTCCTAATTGAAAATATGTTCCAACAAAGAGCATAATTAAAATTTCAATAACCGTACAGTTCGATGTAACAGTGCTTAATTTAATAATAGCTGTGCTAATAACAAACCTTGCATTTCTATGTCCTGAATACTTCATCGACATCTGAGCTTCATATATGTCTTCAGTTTTTTTGTAATAACCAGAATCAGACTCTTCATCTTCATCATAATCGAATTCAACATCAGAAACCTAGAAGAATAAAACACAAATGTATGATACTTTTTTCCACTACTTGCAAACAGTAATTTTTAACATTATGATATGCCCTGCTAAAGAGTATCGTAACTTTAGCACTTCCTGATTTCATACTTGAAAAATGAAAACAATAATACGAAAAATGTTGCAGTGACTTAAAGAGATTGGTACGGCAAGCAACATATTATGACTTATGACCAAGGGTAACGGTAGTGAAATTGGATTTCACACTGTGAATTACTTTACATATGACTGCACAAAAAATTATTTGTTTCTTGGACTTTTTTTTCTTAAATTATAACGTTTAGAGATAAATATGTAATCTTGAAAAAATAACTGAAAATGGTGTTTGGCAAAAGCCATCCTGACAAACTTAAAGTTTTAACTAGAGACTACACTGGGATCAAATTCGTGAAATAGATTCGATTAGTGATGTGCCGGATCGTTAAAAATGTATATCCGCGGATACGGATTTGAATACGGATATTTGGTCTCAAGATCGGCGGATACGGATCTTAACTTTCTTAGAGTACGCAGCGGTAAATGTTGCACATTGACCTTTGGAAAGAGACAATCTGTTATGGACAAAAGTTATTGACCTCTTTAAGAGTTAACTCTCATAACAGATTGTCTCTTTCCAAAGCTACCAAGTTACTCTTTTTAAAATACAATTTACCATTACTTAATTTTAATTATGACTTTTAACTTTTTTTAAGTTCCTCTAATTGTCACTGTGTTTTAATCTAATGTTAACACTTTATGTGCCATGCAGTATTAATTTACTTAATTAGAATAATAATTTAATTAGAATTGGAAATATTACGAAGATTTAAGTTTTGGTTTTTTTCTCATTATAAAAGTGTTCTTATAACTTTCTATAATACTTAAATATTTGCTTATTCTATTAAGCTTAACACAAAGATTTAAACTCAATTTATCTCATAAAGATATTTTAATTAATACTTAATAAAAACTTCTATAATAAACGTTTAAATATATCATTTTAGAAAGCTTATTACAAAGATTTGTGATTAATCTCATTATAAAGATAGTTAAGTACCTTTGAGTTATGTACTATTGGTATGGTACTCACTACGATAAATGTTTGCAATATAAAGGTGCCAAATACGGTTTTAAAAAATAAAAAATAATCTGAATGGAATTTAACAGTTTTTCATTGTTACCTAATCTCACATATATAAAACTTTATCTATAAATTGAAAATTAATAAGGTAAAAGATCCGCCAAAAACTAACGGATACGGATAAAGATCTTTCTTCTCCCTCGGATATCCGCGGATACTGATACGGATATTCGGCACATCACTAGTTTCGATGCATTTAGGTGGTCTTACCGTGTCACTCGTGGCAGTTGAGGGTATATCATTTTGCTGGGCACTAGTTGAAGGCACATTAGGCATGACTGCTGTTGGTTCTGGAACAACGTTTGGTCTGTCGAGTGTATTACACCTTAAACTGATTGTGGATTTGGAGGTACTCTGTTGTGAATACTTGAAACTAACCGACGGTTCAGAACCGTGATGTTCAATGAAACCTTCACGTAAATCTCTTAGAACGGCAAGATGATTGTGTAAGTCACTCGACACACGTGATTGACCCTCACCTGAGGCATTCCCTTTTTCATTTAGAGCTGTTGATTGTTGTTGTTGTTCATTTGAAGAATTATTCTCAGCATCATCGCCGTGGGTACTAGAAGTAAATATGATGATTGTGGATTGGGTTACTTAATTTATTTTTTAATAACTAGTATTAACCCTATTTCAGATCCCTTTTTTTATATTTTTCATATTTAAAATATGTAACATTACGATAATTTAGTCAACATCATAGACCTTCAAATAAGCAAGATTTCAATGGTGATGG
The DNA here is from genome assembly GCA_028583605.1 of Dastarcus helophoroides. Classification (NCBI taxonomy): domain Eukaryota; kingdom Metazoa; phylum Arthropoda; class Insecta; order Coleoptera; family Bothrideridae; genus Dastarcus; species Dastarcus helophoroides. The sequence continues at coordinate 24,790,304 of CM053325.1, read as the reverse complement.
TTGGAAAATGGGAACCCTGTACACTACTCGGAGTATTTTGCAGCAATGTAAAATCAACTTTTTTTTTATTGATCCTCACTATTAGTCACGGCGTAATTTTACTCTTTTTTTTGTGAGATATTACACTCACCAAGTATTTTCTGTTGAAGCATTTTCAGTTTCCATGTTATCATTTGATGAATGCTCAACGGTCTCTTGTGGGACATCTGAGGAAGAAGGCACAGCTTCTCTTTCAGTAGTTAAAGATTCATCTCTAGAGTCTTCAGTTAAACGTTGAGCTGCTTCATCTGGATCTAAAGAATCTTCACCACCAGCACTTAATGCTGCTCTTGTCATTGGATCATTCAACATTCGTGAAAGAACATCAGTCATGCGTTGCATTAAGGTATCTTGCAGTTGAGGTCTTGCTTGTCCTGCATTATAAAGTAAAATCTAACTATACATATTTTGGAATAAAATAAATAGATTTTTCAGTAAATCGTTACCTAGGAAAATATGTATATATTTAATACTCACTGACGGAATTAGTTGTTTCTCTTTCTGGTCTTGCATCAGGACCTGTGTCAGACCAGTCTCCACGCAATCTTAAACGTCTTACAGGGGTACCGTATCTTGCTCTTCTTGCGGTTAATGCTTTCACTTTGTCCCACGGTGATCTCAGCTTTGGTTGCTTTTTTAATTCAGTTGTTTGTGTATGCTGTAATAAACATACATGCCCTATTAAAAAAACACTTGTAATTTGAACTAAATTAACACACTATACTGGATGTAATAGTATATTTTTTATTTATAAAGATAAAATTTTAAACTTAAATGAGAGCTCTGAGACAAACCATGTAAAAAAGCGCCAAAAAGTCTACTTCTCATGAGTGGTGTGGGAATGAGTTTAAAAATGTATGAAAGTTGATTTCTCTGCTCACACTACACGCTAAATCACTCACATGAGGCTAAGAAACACAACTTCATTTTGTACATTTTTTTCCTGACCTACAACATTTTTTCTCAAAAATGTGACTGTTTACCGCAAAAAATTAAAAAACCAATCTTGTTTGAACAAAAAAAAAAAAAAAACAAATAGGACATTTCGATATGATCTTTCAAGACCCTTTCCGAAATTTTGAATAAATCCAACTTTGGAAATTCTGAATCTAATAAGTTGGCCAAAAAGTCGAAATTCTGGGAGAAAATTAGACACCTTGAATTTGAAATTGACCTTTTTTCCATGAAAGAGCTAAAGCAGAAATTTCAAATTTAAGTTGTAAAAACAATTTGGAAACGTGTGGATTTATGTATAGCTGATTCAGACTACAAAAAGGAGTTCTAAGAATTTAGATAATATAATAAACTAGACAAAAGATAAACCTGCAGAATTTTACAAATATACTCACTCCCCAACAAACATGAGTACTATATTACAACTAAAGCAATATAAATATTTAACATAAAAACACACAATGAACTGAAATTTCAAAAAAAATCTTAACTGAAAACAGTTAAATACACTTTTATAAACTTTCAATTGAAATCATGAAATCAATTATTGTCATATTATTCATTCTGTAGGATCAACTATTGATACTTGTCCAGTAATGTAAACGGTTTTTATTAAAGATTACCCAAAATATAAAAAATGCATTGCAAGTAATAACTGTCCCAAACCTTGCACCCCTTTTTACCAAAACGCTAATCACCAACTTATGCAATATTTATACTCAACTAACCTGTATATTAAATAGGTATAAATAATCTGAGGAATAACTGACTAGCATTTCTTGTCCATCACTGCTATAGCTTAAAGAAGTTATTCTATAATTGCGATCTTCTAAACTAGGAGCGATAAAACTACAAAATGGTTCGGCATTCAAGTAACCTAAAAATAAAACAATAATTAATGATATAATTTGGAGGTTCCCAAACTTTTTGTGTTTGTGGCATTTTTAATATTTATATCAAGACATAATGATTTGCTCGATAGATTTGCTTGCAGGCGCGGGCAACACTTCTCATTAAGTTTGATTTAAATTGATGATATTGTCAAAAATGTAATGGTTTACTGCATACTTTTTTAAATCTAAAACTGATACAAGCATGTATTGAAAATTGTATAAATTGTGATTTGGGTTTATCACCGGCTTAAAAATAATACATATTATTAACTTACCACTCTGAGTACTAAGGAAACGTCTATCATAAATACGGACAGTGGAATCGGCACAACCTACAGCTAACTGATGGGAGGCCATAGGACTAATAGCAAGTGCAGTTACAGCTCTTTTCCATTCAATTATGATGTCATCTCTACAGCGAGTTTTGTTGCAACTGTAATCAACTAAATTTAATAACAATTCATAAATGATTCTTACCAAAGTTGCTCTTAGTATTTTTCAAAAATTACAAAGCAATTTAATGAAAAACTGACTAAATACATTTTACTAATAGGACAAAGAAAAATATAGACCAACCAAAGGCAAAAAAATAACTTTTGGCTTATGCCAAAATTTTAAATTCAAGTTTAAACTCGTAATTCTAAAAAATATTGCAACTTTTTAGAAAACTCCAGATTTATGGAACAGATTTGATATTTACCACAAAATTTTAATTGTAATGCTGAAATTTTAAAAAGAAGTGTGTTAAATTAAAATTGAAAACTTTTATAAAAAAGTGCAAATTAAAATATTCTTAAAATTTAGAGTTTAAAATTTAAACATATAATTTTGAAAAAATGGTCCAAACAAGAACAAAAATAAAATAAATTTTAGTTTCGGCTGAAACCAGAATAAAAGTCAAAATTCGCTTTCAGCCAAAAATTTCATTCAGCTATCTCTAATTTTAACCATTTAAGTAAAGTAAAAGAAGTTCTTACCTGCTTTTTGTTCTTAAATCAAACCAACGAACAGTTCCATCTTCTCCACAGCTTAAAAAAGTATTAGGATGATTGGGTATGGTAATGACTTCATAGGTTGTTCCATTGTGGCAATTGAATTGATTAGCGCGAGTTTCTTGAGGGTTTTCCAGATCTAAAACAAAAACAACTTACATTAAATGAAAATCATTAAATATGCAACATTTTACTTTCGCAAACTTAATTATTACAAAAAATAATTTTTTCTTCACCTGTATGTAATATCATTCCATCTCCAGAGCATGAAATAATTTGCTTATCATTTGTACATGGCAAAAACTTGGCACTAAATATATTTGCATTGTGACTTGTATAATAATTTGCTTTAACTTCGTATGTATGTCCATTTGTTACAACTAAATGTTGATCATCAGATCCTGATAAAATATATTCTCCCGTTTCATTCCAACATATCGTATTTACACACCCCTGGTGGATTTCAAGTTTTTTGGTTAGCCCCAAGCGTTGAAGAAAACCCTCATCATCTGAAAATAATAATGCGGTTTATTTCACTATTTTCGGATTCTGGTAAGACTTACCTTTGGCATGTTTATGGAGTTTAAAATATTTATTTTTGTAAGAGTGATAATATATGTCCCTGAATATTGATTTACGTTTTATATTCATTGTTTTGAAACTATTGCACACTAAAAGATAATACACTTTGACCTATTAAAATTTCGTTTCCTTGATTACAAATAACTCCTTTTCCATGATGCACAAGCATTAATAATTTAGATATCTAAACTCTACGATTATTGTATTTTTTGGAGAAAATTTCGCATGATGACTAAATATGGGAACATTTTACTATTCTTATTTAATATCATTCTTTATTTCCAAAGTGACAAAATAAACACAAACGTCTAATTTGACATAAACTGTCAAATGCAAAGCCAAGATGTCAAATAATTTATAGCAGAGTTGCCAATCTTAGATAATATAAATATATGTATAGTCAATGTTGCCAACCATGTCACAGATAAATCTGTATATGCCGAAAAAGTTGTGTAGAAAACTGTAAATGTTTAAAACGAAAGGTGTCAATGAGCCAATGAGCGCTAATCAACGCAAAAACTAAATCTACAATTTCCGTTCATTTTATTTAAATGCATTAAATCAAACTGATGACTAGCAACTTTACTACACGATTATACATAAAATAAATTAACGAGACATTTTTGTCTGACCGATAACAAAAAAAAAGGGTTCCTCTCATTGTCAGTGGCGTATTTATCTATGGGGGGATTAAGGTCTAGACTAAACTTAATACATATATGCATTTTCATTATTTAAGTTTTAACTCGAAATTTCAAGAAATAAAATCAAAATAAAAATATTCAAATTTCAATTGTGAAGGCGGAGTTTTAGAAAAAAAAATTAAAATTGCAACTCCCAGATAATCAGATAATTCGATATTGATCCAAGCAAGATAAGCAGTTAGATATTTATTCAAATACCAAATGTAACATTTTGAAAAGTAGTCACGATTTTCGAAAAAATATCGATATTAAAAAAATTGAAAATTTGAATTTAAAAATTTCAAAAAAGTGGGTCTTTTTAAAAAGTATGGAATTTGAAAAATTCGACATTAAAATAGATCAACATTTTGATATCTAGAAATTCTTTAAAGTGTTGAAATTTTGAAGAAAACCATATTTTCAAAAACAAAATAGAATGAATATTTAAAAGTTCGCTAAAGTTATCAAAAACTTTCAAGTTTTCAAAACAAGTCGAAATTTTGAAAAATAAACTAAATTTTGAAGTCGATATTTCCAAAAAATTAGTAATTTTAAAAAGTCGTAAATTAAAAAACTTGGAAATATTAAAAAAAAGGTTAAAATTGTGATGAATTCTAAAAGTTTGAATTTATAACTTTCAAAAAAAGTCGAAATTTTGAAAAATAAAGCAATTTTCATGAAAAGTTAGCATTTGAGAAGTTGGGGTTTGTAAAAAAAATCAAAGAAATGTCAAAATTTTAAAAAAGTCGACATTTTCAAAAAATTCATGAATTTAAGAAATAATCTAAAATTTCAAAAAGAGTCAAAATTTTGAGAAAAATTGATTGAGATTCAAAAATTATTCAATTTTTTAGTAAAATCCGAAATTTTTGAAGTCTAAATATTTAAGAAAGGAAAGCCGAAATTAAAAAAAATCTAAATCTTGAAAAGTATAATGTTTTGGATTTGATTAAAATTTGTATTTGCAAATTTTCAAAAATTAAAATTTTGAAAAAATTTTGAAATGTATTAAAAGCCAAGATATAAAAAAGGGTTAACCTTGAAAAAAATGTTAACATTTTAAGAAAGTCGATATTTTCAGAAAATTAGAGAGTATTAAAAATATCACAAAATTATAGCAAAAACTTCTAAAAATGGCCACTTTAAAAAACAAATTATAATTTTCTACAAAAATGAGAAAAAGGTGAAATTTTGAAAAAATCAAACATTTTAAAGAGAGTTCAGATTTGAGAATCTACATTTTCAAAATAGTAAGGAATTTTAAAAAGTAGAAATTTTGCAAAAAAGTTGAAATTGTCAGAAAAGTCTTAAAGTCGAAAAGTCAAAAAAATCTAAACTTTGAAAAATCGAAATTTATAAAAAAATCGAAAGTTTCAAAAAGTAGACATTTTCAGAAACATTGGACCATAAAAAGGTTGAAATTTTCAAAAGCAGCAAACATATTAAAAAGTTTTGAAAAGTTTTTAAAAAGAACCCAAATTTTGACAAGAAATCAAATTTTTGCAAAAAGTCTAAATTTTTAAATAAAATCGCAATTTGGGAAAACTTCAAAAAACTCGACATTTTTATAATTTTTTATTGTCATAAAGTTTTCGCCGACATTTCAAATTCTCGAAAAGTAAAAGTTTTGAAACATGTCGAAATTTTGAAAAAGGTAACATTTTGAAATGTCAAATATATGAAAGTTAAATATTTAAAAAAACAAAATTTTGGAAAAATCGAAATTTTGATAAATAAGTTAAAATCTTCACAAAAAGCCAAAAAAGTCAAAAAAGCAAAGAGCCAAAAAAAACCCTAATTATCAAATATTTTTATTGTAAACCTTTTAAAGAGATCTGAAATTCTCGAAAAGTAAGTCAAATATATAAAAGTTAACCATTTAAAAAACTAAAATTGTAACAAAGTCGACAAATTTTGATAAAAAAGTTGAAATTTTTACAAAAAATCCAAAAAACCCGAATTATCAAAAATTTTTATTGGGTCTAATTTTGGTGTTCTATATTTCATTTTTTTTACCTCCTATTTTATGTAGAATAAAGTAATCTATTTTTTGTCAACTGCCATGAGGTGATGTTTTAAATAAATTTAGATATCACGTAGTCATATTTCAAAAAATATTTCAGAATATTGTCAACATTCATTAATAAAAAATTAAATATTAGAGCAGGTTGGCAATGCCAATTAGTGTGATGGTAATGCGAAACCATAAAAATTTTTATTGGGTCTAATTTTGGTGTTCTATATTTCATTTTTTTTACCTCCTATTTTATGTAGAATAAAGTAATCTATTTTTTGTCAACTGTCATGAGGTGACGTTTTAAATAAATTTAGATATCACGTAGTCATATTTCAAAAAATATTTCAGAATATTGTCAACATTCATTAATAAAAAATTAAATATTAGAGCAGGTTGGCAATGTCAATTAGTGTGATGGTAACGCGAAACCATAAGTTTCTATCTCTATCTAAAATCGTCCAACGCGCTTAAAGTGGGGTCGAGTGACATCAACTCGTTTCCAAATAAAAAATTACAGAAAAGATACAAGAGCAAAGTGAATTTCTAGTTAGAAATCCTGCATTAAAGAAATAGTTACTGATAAAATTGATAAAAATGGTAGAGTACGTTAGTAAGGCGTGATGGTCACGCGTGATGGTGACACGCAACCATAAGTTTACTCCCCATGCATGCATTACGGGTTGCGCAACTTGCATCATTACGCAACCTGAAATTCACGCATTTATCCGAACGCGTGAGCGTGGCATGTTGGTGTGTGTGGCACAAGCTGGTACAGCTAGTGCTCGGGGATTCAGAATTCACGGTGCGCATTTTGATGATGTAATTTATCAACTATATTCAATTTATTTACTTATTTATCGGCGGTTGTGGTGTTCGGATGATAGTGATCGAAATGGGCGTGAGGGCAGTCGATTTTCTTCCTCATTAGTTATGTGTTAGGTACCGCTTTAATGCGGGAGAGTACAGCTCTTGGTGTGCGGTAATACTTTCTCAATAAAAGGGGTAGGTACCTTTAAGGGGTATGTATATACAACGTTTTCTTTTGTGGAAGTTTATCGCCTGATGGCTATAAAAGAACTGCTTACATCTCATCTCCTTTGCTACCATCCCTTTAATCATCGATTGCCAACGCGCGTGTAAACAATGATCGTAGTGCAATGAAGATGTATTGGTAAGTTTTCTGTTTTTCTATTTGCAATATTTCTTTATTTTTTATTTATTTATTTATTTATTTATTTTAATTGGCAGGTATTATTTTCTTATAATTATGCATGCAGCTGTTTAATTACCAATTTATTGGTTTACTCGTCACATGTTAGTTATATGAAAAGATCATGAAGTGTGTTGTTGCCTTTTGTGTTGTGTGTTTGAATTTTTCTTTGTTCGCAGATTGTGCTCCAAGTTTCCACCAGTAGGGAATAATTTCTTGTATTTCTTTCTATTGATATTTTTCGGTATATTTTTTAATATTTCTAATTTTTTACTGTTAGTTTGTAGATTGTTGTTATTTAGTGGCATGTCACAATTTCAGAAAAAGGTAATGTGAACAGAATTTGTTATTTTATTTCAGGTTTCTAATATTCAACTTCTTTTTTAATTAGGTTATATTTAACATTGTTTTATAACCGTTAAATAGATTTTTTTATTTCATTTCATCATTTACTTTAAGCTGGTATATTCTATTAAAGGTTTATTTATTGTCATTATATATTGATTGTTTAATGGGAACGCATAACATTTACGTTTTATTTTATTGCTGTTCTTTTAAGCATTATGTAATTATGTATTAATATTTTAATTCTGGTAAAAGTTCATTTTTGACTCATTTTCTATTACTTTGTTCGTCTGTATGTATATTTTAGTTTCGACAAAAACAGTAGGCTTTAAATGTTTAGTTATTGTTTAATGTTTGTTATTGTTTTACTGTACTATTGTACAGAATACGAAATCGATTTCTAATTCTTTTGTGTCTAATATATTTTATATTTTTATTTTAACACTTCTGTGCATTGAAGTTCATCTTTGTTTTTTAATTTTTCCCAATTTCGATATTTTATTCAAAGATTGTGGCCACTCTCTTGAAGACATGTCAAAATTTCAACAGTTAATTGTAAAAACAGGTTTTGTAGCAACTATTTTTATTTACCATTGTTGTATTTAAGTGTTATTTGAAGTTTGTCTTATTCTGTTTAACAGGCACCAACGACAAGTGATACCGCCGAGCCTAATACTTAGTACATTTGTACCTAGGATAGGTGAATGTTTCTCAACTTTATGTTAAAGAAGTAAGTCTTGGAAATTCGGTATCACCTCCCGGAATTCCGGGAGCCAAGAAAATAAAACCAGAAACCAAACTACTGCGTGTGGGGGTTATTCTATGAAAAACAGTGGCGGACTAACAGGGGGGCGGAAGGGGCGGCCCGCCCCGGGCATCCGGCCTTGGGGGGCCCTCAAATGCCTCCTTTAATACTCAACTTGATGTCAATCTAGAGACGGAATTTGAAGTCAAGTTAACACAAAGACTTGGATAATAGTTAAGTTGGTAGTTAATTCTGATACAACTTAAGTAAAAGTCGTCATATGCAAGTTATTGTCGTTAAGTTAACCAAAAGTTTTTGCTACAAGTTCACTATAAGTCTTGTAGTTAACTTGACTTCAAATTACGACTGCATATTGTTTTTAACTCAGATGCAAATATTATTTAATTGCGACTTAACATAAACTTGATGTTAAGTTTGATGCAATTACTGATGTCCAAGATCTTGTACTAAAAGCCTGGTTATCAGGGAAGACTTTAAAGATGTGCTTAGTACCTACATAAGTTCATCAAGATCAAAACACTACAGCCATCTAGACTTTTTACGCGGTACTAATATTCTTTTAACTTTGCTGAACGCGTCCAATAGGCTGGGGGAATTCCCGTCTTTGTAGCGGGTACGCTAGGAATCCCTGAATGAATGAAGTACAAATAATTCCCTCTTGTACGCCTACATTTACATTCTATTTACGTCAAAAAATACACATTGGCCTCATTTAAAATATATTAAATTTCATTACGTTGATATTTAATAGTTTATTAGTGTGTTCTAATATTTTCCCGAACGGATAAGCCTTTTTTCAAATTGTAAAGTAATAAACGCGATCTTATCCGTTCAAAGTAATTTCATTAAAAAGTGTAATAGTGTTTTTGATTTTTGTTGCGGTATAAAAGTAAATGAGTTCACAGTTAAGTTGGTGCATTTTCGAGTATTTGGAAAAAGTAAGTAATTCTTCGTATAATTTAGCCTAGAAATTATACGAAATACACTTACGAGTACATTACTTCAGTTCTTGCATTTCGCGAGTAGTTCTTATTTTATTTGTAGTGCACGCTCATTAGGGAATAGAACACCCGCTTATCAAAATATTATTGTAAGGATGTTTCCAATTTATGTCTGTTTCTAGAAGTTTAGCTAAATAGTCTACCTATTCCGATCGCTGCTCATGACATCGTTAATTTACTGCACTAATAATAAGGTAAGGCGCATTTGTAAAATGCATGAGCTGCATTTGGCGGTTGTAACGATTGTAAAAAAATTGAGGGAATTTAAAGATATGTTCTTTTAACCAACACATAAAATATTGTTTTTTTATGCAAATATTAATTTTTTAGTCTATGTAATTCAGCTATCTTTTATAAAAGTTTCTTATTTATCTCCTTATTTTTAGTGAAAAGGATTCAACCATCTGACTCTCAGAAAAGGAAGCTAAAAAAAGCGAAGACTGAAGAGGCAAAATTGCTTGCTGGATCTGTATCCAAATACCTTTCGAATTCTGAAGAGAAGAAAAGTGGCGTTGCCGAAGAAACTAATCAAACTGTTGAATCGGGATCTAATATACAAATCACTGATATTGAAACAACAAACATAGCTGAAAAGTCTATTAAATGTGATATTAATAAAAACTCCGACGTGACTGACACTGAAATACAGGACTATAAAACTAATAAATTAAATAAAAATACTGAGGAAGCGACGAGTACGTTGCTTCTAAGTTAGAGTTCTTATCATCCAATGATGCTGCACCTTGACCAATACCTGTGCCTGAGCATATCAGAATTTTGATTATCACAAAAGGCAGTGAAATATTTCAAAACAAGGACGGACCTTTTGAATCTGTGGAAAGACCAGGTGAAAGCACTAAGGGAACACATCGTTGTTTAACTTTGCCGTGGTTTTACTCACATTTAAAAATTGATGCTATACTCTCCATCAACAAAGAAATTATATTGCTACTGCTGCCGGTTATTTGCATCTGAGGGTGACAATCACACTAATAAATTTGTCTCTGGTTTTTGTCAGTGGTGGAAATTAAATCCAAGAATATCATAGCACGAATCGTCTCATGAACATCTATCGAACTAAGAAAAATGGAAAACGTTGACAATGGGCTTGAAACTTAATAAAATTATTGATAAAGATAATTTGAAGGTTATTAACGATAAAACTAAGAAATGGAGCAACATTTTACATAGCCTTTTAGATATAACGCTATTCTTAGCCCAACAAAATCTTGCCTTTCGAGGCCACCATGAAGATATTTCTTCGGAAAACAGGGGAAATTTTCTAGAATTAGTACAACTTTTAGCGAAATATGATCCGGTGTTAAAAGAGCATTGCTTAAAACTAGAAGAGGCTGCTGGTGGATCAAAGAGACTACCATCTTATTTGTCAAAAGGAATACAAAATGAATTTATTCAATGTTTGGGTGATCATGTAAGGCAAAAAATTATTGCAGATATTAAAAAGGCTAAGTATTACGGAATCATTTTTGACAGCACTCCTGACGAAAGTAAAATAGACCAGATGAGTCAAATCATTAGATTCGTTCATATAGAGAATGATATTAAGGAAGTACGAGAATTTTTCTTGTTTTTTTTTAATGTCTGGAAAAACTGCTGAGGATATGTCAAAAGACATTCAGCAACAGCTGGAAAAAGATGGACTGGATATTGCCTTGTGCAGGGCTCAAGGTTATGACAATACCGCGTCAATGTCAGGTGTCCATGGAGGGGTGCAACGAAATATCCGAGAAGTAAATCCAAAGGCATTGTTCTAATCATTCCTTGAATATGAATATGGATGAATGGGTGAATGTGGAGTTCATGCATTTGCATGCGTTTCTTCCAGTGTCACGTGTTTTGGAACAGTAGAGAAATTATATTCGTTCTTTTCGTCATCTACACAGAGATGGCAATTTCTGAAAGAGAAAACTGGAAAAAATTTAAAACGTTTATCGGATACTCACTGGAGCGCTCATTACGAGTCAGTAAAAATTGTAAAAGAAAACATAAAGACAATTGTGAGTAGTTTGGAACATTTTCAAGATCCAACAAAAGCAAATCTGGATACAATATAAGGAGCAAGTCTGCTCCTGCCGGCTGTTTGTGATTTTACCTTTCTAACCTATATACAATTCTGGATTTCTATACTGGAGGAAGTAAATTTAGTTCAACAATATTTGCAGTCTCCAAAAATGACTCTAGATACAGGAATCACCAAACTAAATGCCTTGAATGAATATTTAGTGACCCAACGAACCACGATTGTAACAGTGCTGTAACTTTTGGCATAAAAAAATGCAGTGACATGGACATCAACATCGAGAAACGAAGAAGAAGGAAGGTAAAAAGAACGATGCCGGGTGAATCAGCTCATGATGCTGGATTATCAATTAAAGAAGAAATACGTCGGTCAATGTATGAATGCATAGACCGATTTATATGAGAATTGTCGACACGATACGGGGCCATGAAAAAAAACAATGATATTTTCCAAATTATTGAAACAAAGTTTGTGCTAGAAGCTTCAGATTAAGCTCTGGCTGTAGCAGTTGACAATCTGGTACAAATTTATGATGAATTTGACAAGGAGCAAGATTCCCAAGAAATAAAAAGGTACCGCAGGCATGTAAAAGCCACCGATACGAGTATGGACGTTATTGCCAAATGGAGAGCCCAAGAAATCCTTCAATTTATAATAAAATGGGACTTCAGTGAATCGTTACCCTGTATATCGCTTATACTTCAATACTTCTTGACCATTTGCATCTCGGTTGCATCATGCGAGAGAAGTTTTTCGAAACTTAAACTAATTAAAAATTACCTTCGATCTACAATGGGTCAAGAGAGGTTAATCTAGCCGTGCTTTCAATAGAAAGAAAAATTTCAAAAGAAATCGATTTCACAGAAGTTATTGAGCAGTTCAGTAAATTGAAGGCACGAAAACACATATAACACGCTACAAAAAATAAAAAATCTATCTTTGATTTATTTTATCTAATTTTTTTTTGTCGATCGATTCGTATTTTATTTTCCTCGCCCATATCCATTCCATATTGTAAGTATGTATGTTTATTTAGCCTAAATAATTTAAGTCGAATTTAAATTTCACTTGCCAGATTTTGACAAAATAAACATAAACAGTTATTTATACATACAAATGTGAACTGAATAAAAAGCTTGTAAAACTACATTTTTTTTAAAGCTGGGGGGCCTAACTTAGCTTTACCGCCCCGGGCCTCTGACGGACTTAGTCCGCCACTGATGCCAAATCTTGTCATTTGACACAAAGCTAAATTCGTTTTCCTTACTTTTGACATATTTATTTAACTAATAAAGATTGCATTATTTTTTTCTTTTAGGACAAGATGTATAATTTTTCCATATAATTATTTCAACTTGATTATATTCTGTTAACTGAAAAATTTTGGTATTTGCATTTTTATTCTTTTTCTTTAGATAATCCTTTATTGTTATTAATATATTATTATTATATTAGATGGTCTTATTCTGTCTAAATGTTGTTTAACACCTACCAATGACCACTGATACCGCCGACCCTAATACTTGATACATTTGTACCCAGGATAAGTGAATGTTCCTCAATTTTATGTTGAAGAAGTGAGTCTTGAAAGTTCGGTATCACCTCCTAATATTCCGGGAGCCAAGAAAATAAAACCAGAAGCCAAACTACTGCGTTAGAGAATCAAGAAAGGGTGAGTCTGTGAAAAATCGTGTCATTTGACACAAAGGTAAATGCATTTTCTATACTTTTGACATATTTATTTAAGTAATAAAGATAGCATTATTTTTTTTGCTGTTCTAGGAAAGGATGTATAATTTTTCGATATAATTATTTCAACTTGATTATATTTTGTTAAGTAAAAAATTTTATTAGGTTTGCGTTTCTGAATCAATAATTCTATTGGTCATGTTAGCAAGCTTACGACCCTGTGCCAAGTCAATACTGGAGGTCCACGACACCCTTATGTAATTTCCAAATGGGATTATGTTAATTTATTTTCGATGGTTGTTTATTATATTTTTGATTTGTCTGGGTCTGGTAACCCCGACCCGCAAGGTCATGGCCTATTTTTTGAAATTTATAATCACAAACACATAAACAAAACTGAACCATATAATTTTAAATTACTAAGTCGTTTAATTTGATATGTTAGATTTTACCTTCATCGGAACTTTATAAGCCAAAATATTATTTTGTCATATGACAGTTCTTTTTTTTTTTCTCATTTATTGCTTTACACTAATTAAGCGGTGTTAACTTAAATATTTTAAAAAATATTAAATTCGAACGATATCACAGTGTAAGAGTTTCTTTAATGAGTGCAGTTTAGACGATTAATTTTGCATCCATTAAACCCAGAAGTAAACACTCACAAAAAAGATGGTTCGAAAAATTCCTATCTGGTCCGAAAGGATTGAAGATGGCGTAAAGGTCGAGGAATAGAAGGCTAAGGACACACTAAACAAGATAGCCAACTAACACGTCGTGCACGACGCGGATAACATTTGACTCGTTAATTTCCTAAATACAATAAATACATCTCATAACAAAAATTTATATCGTTTAATATTAGGTATATTTCGGAAAATCCCCTATTTTAAATATTCTCCTGCACATAAGAAAATCATTTGATTTATTTTAGAAATACTGTAGGCATAAAACGGCTTATGTTAAGTATCATGGGATTGAAGTTTCTTATATGTATTCAGTACTTGTTCAAAGAGCCTATGCAAATTGCCTCAAAATGGAACCCTAATCTTCGCAAGTTATCTCAATAGTTATCAAAATAATCAAATATGACTTTATAGAAATCCGTTAATTTTCGGGCTTTCACACTTTTTTCAGTTTCGTGAAAATTAGTTTTTCGAGGGCCGAAAAGTTCCATATTTTAAGATTCTAATGGTTAATCAATCCTGAATAATCCTGATATAAAGATCTGGAAGAAGTGGGTATTCTTAAAATTGGTCACTGGGTTACAAATAACTATTTGAGTGTTAGCTAAGATGTATTAGATTTGTTCAGAATTACAAAATTGTGCATTCTGCTAATCAAAGTATAATAGACGAGTGATTAGTTGTTGGTTTCTGGGTTGTTTACTCTTCCATAGAAGAAAACGGGGCCTGCTGTGGACTGTCGCAACAGTATTATGAAAGGATGATCTGCCACAAATGTTTTAGGTGGTTCGGGGTTGTAGCTGGATCCTGGCAGAATTACTGAAAAACAGGTTTACATATCTAAGCGATAATATATTTAAAACGAACTCACTTGTTGCTGCTGCTCCTTCGGTACCCTTCTCCGAAACTTGGATGAAAGCCTTGTGGATTATGTTGCTGACGTCCACGGATTGATTATTTGCCAACAGACCATTTAAGTTCGCTCCATCAAACAACTCTCCTAAACCAAGCTAGAAAAAAAAGAGGTTTATGGTGTTTAACCTATGTAATAAATACTCACTTTGCCCAAATGGCTTGTCAATTCGTTTATGCTAGTCTCAATTTTGAATTTGGGCAATGATACTTCCACTGTTTGTTGAGACAAATCTTTCTCTAACTTATCTAAATCGTACGATGCTAATTTCGATTCTAAGTAATTGATGCCATTCTTCTCATCCGGAAGTATTACAGTCATACTAAATGTCCACTCAAAATCTTTTGAAAAAACGTATGGCAATTGCAGCACCTTAGCTTTCAATTCATTATCATGCTTGAACTTAAGAAATTTAGTTTGGTGCATCATTGGAACCGTCACTATTTTCTCATCGCTAACAAAGAATTTTCCAGGTTGGGTGTTTTCCGGATCGAAAGGTAATTCCCAAAAGCCTTTGAAATAAACAGCATTGACGAGAACTAGATGGGTTTGTTCATTAAAACTGGAAGGCCCTACGAGATTTTTAATTTTGTCATTGGTTTTTTCTTCAACCCATTTATTAACGGCTTTATAAGAATCTTTGTTCGCAAAATCAATTGGTTCAACTTCAGAAGAAAAGCTGTTGCGTATTACGTCTTTGAATTCTGGTTTTAATGTGTACTTATTATTGATGTACACTTTGTTTGCCATGTAGACAGACACTTCCGTAATTTTGGCAAGATCATCAATTACTGATTTATATCCGTCCGCAGCTAAGGATGCCTCAGGTAGGTTTAAACTTTTTCCCAAAGCTTCATACGTTTTGCCTTTAGCACCTTGATAAAGCATCGAGAGGACGGCATGGATGCTGATTGGAGAAAATACGAAATTATTTGGTTCGGTCTTCGCTATCTGCGTGTAGAGCTGATTACTGAATTTGTAGTTGCTTTTTAGAAGCTGCAGTACTGGACTCTCGGTGGTAGGAGCAGCCAATATGTTGGCCACAATGGCCAGAAGTAACGTCAACAAACAGGCTAAAAAAATTAGAGATATATGGATTTGCTTATTTATTTTTTTGTCAGTGTTTACACTGTGATTACTAGATAAGGAATTTTAGACACAATCAAATAAGATAAAAAAGTAAGCAAAATGTTAAAATGTAAAAGCGAACAGCAAAAAAGGATATTAAATAGGTAAAATATTCTTAAAAAATAAGGCATTTTAGGGTCAAAACCACAATAAACAAAAAAAACATTTTTTGGCCATTTTGAACATTATTTTATTCTCAACTACAAATTTAATGTCAAAATATTTCGAGATTGTAGTAAAACTGTCGACACTAAAAGGCCAAATTTACAAATTTAGATTCAAAATTTTGCGAACAAAGTCGAAAGTTTGCTATTAAAACCAAAATTTTGAGAAAAAAATTAAGTTTATTTAGGATATTCAAATATTCGAATTTTTTCCTCAAATTTTGACTTTTAGAGCTGAGATTTCGTTCGAAATTTTCCAGAAAAAGTTGAGATTTTGAGATTTAAAATCGAAAATTGGAGAACAAACCCATCATTTAAAGGTTAGGCTTAAATTTTTGAGAATTTTTAAAAAAATAAGCTAAACTGTTCTTGAAATCTCTTGTTTTTTTATTTAAAACCTCGATTTTACGTTTTAAATTTTTATGAAATCAATGTCGAATTTCGCAGTTTTAAAACTTCAAACTAAAACTCCCTATTTTGAAAAAAAATATTTAAATAAAAAAAAATCGAAATTTATATAAACAATCTTTCAGGATTTAAAACGAAATTTCGAGAAAAACTTTGATTCTGTGATAATATTTTTAAAATTTTTGAATTCATAAATTTAAAAGTTAAATTAGGTATTGGAATAAGGAGGCATTTTTTTCTAGGAATTTCTTCTACAATTTTTGTTTAAATGTCGATTTTTTTATAAAGTTCGAGCTTAACACAAAATCTGAGCATTTTTAAACTGGAAAATTCAGGCTCTTTTTATAACCTTAACTAACCAGTTTAACTGGAAATTTTAAATTTTTTCTAAAGTTTTATTTTTATAATTAAAAACGTCAAAATCTTTTAATATGAAGGTGATTTTTGTATACTTCGATTTTGATTTCAAAAATTCGACTTTTTCTCAAAATTTCGATTTCGAAGTGAAAACATGGGAAAACATTTTGACATTTCAAATTCAGTATTGGAATTCCTGTCTTAGTTAGTTACCAAATTTCAATCTTAATTAAATTTTTTACTTTTTAATACGACATTTCTACTTTAGGCTTATATTTTGCGAAACACTTGATTTATAAAATTTTTACAATGTTCCGAGTTTAAAAATACTAAGATTAAAGTCAAAATTTTGAAAAAAATTGGTTTAATAACTCAAGCTTTTTCATTCACAATCTTCATATTGGCACTGGCTCAATAATCATACTTCTTCAAAGTTAAACTTTTATCTCTCGGCATTTAAACTTTTTAAAAAAAAATTCCGCTAAAAATTTCTATAAAACAGTAAAGTGTTTGAAGAAACCTTAGGGTTTCTTCTCTAAATTTTGCTTCTAAACAAAATGTTGAATTTTGATCATTTTTGTTAATAGATTTCAAAATTTAGAGATTTTTGTTCAAAAATTCGTAATTTAAACTTGATTTGCAATTATCATAGTTTTCTTTTTTTTTAATTTTGGCTTTAGAACTGTTTTTTCAGAAATTATTGCTTTTTTTTCTCTCGAGATCTACATAGTAATTCTAAATGTCAACTTATTTCTGAAATTACGAATTTAAAAAAAAATGAAAATTTTCGCTTTGAATAAGGAAATTTGTTACGAATTAACATATCTATTCCACTGTTTGTTCGGAAGATAAATGTTTCTAAAAAAGTTGATATTTTGAGAAATGTTTATTAATGAATTCAGTTGGTTTTTCAAATATAAACTCCCTCTGAAACAATTTTGTCCGCTCTAGATGTAGACTTTTCTAAACATTTCGATTTAAAATTTCAAATTCAGAAATTAAGTTTAAAATTTTAATACATACAATTTACGCTAAATTTGCAAGTTTTTAGAAAGATACGACATTTTAAGAAACTATTTGTGGGTTTAAAGTAACATCCAAAATATTAAACTCTGAATTTTGAGAAAAAAGTAAAAAATATCGAAATGCTTCCAATTTAACAGAAAATCTAATTCAAATTTAAAATTTTCACAAAAGTAGAAATTTTGAGTTTAAGGTTAAAAAACACAAAAAAAATGATAAATAACTTTATAGCAAAATCTTTAGTTCAAAATTCTGAAGAATCAAATGAATTCCAACATTACAAATTCGGATAAAAGTCAACAATAATTCTAAAAAGCGTTGAAACTTTACAATTACCGACAAGGAAAAATCTGCGAAGGGAAGTTGCAACCGGTTAAAAAAAAGAGTTGAACGCTGGGAGGAATTTTTCAAAATTTAGAAAGCAATTCCTAATTCCAAATATTCGGGTGCAACGTTTAAATTTGAGGTAATAGTTAAAATTATGAATTGAAACCGAAATTTGAAAAAAATAAAAAGAAAAGTATTTTTCTACGATTGACCTCAAAATATGTGTTTAATTAGAGCGCTTTCTAGAGGCATTTTTAGCACACAAGTGCACCTTACATAAGACCGTTGAATGATAAATACTACTACTATTTATCAGTCAACGACGACAATGATAAATTTTGGAAAAGAAATAACCGTAGGTAGTTTTATCATTTTACCAGGATATCTGTTTTTCTCGGGAATTAAATTAAGATAAATAGGTAACATAGATCAATTGTCCTGTGCAGCAATAGCAGGAAATGTAAATGTAATTAGGAAAACCTATACAAAAGGATAAACAGGAATAAACATTTTTGAAAGTAGGTTCAAATCATATATAAAAAGGCAAAAATTAAGCGAAATTGAAATTAGGCAATAACTCTTAAAAAAAACAGAAAAAGGTGAAAAGGTAGGATCACAGGATTTTACCTAAAATCCGGTTTCTAGACATAGACCAAAACCAAGAAAGCCAAAGTAAAATGTCCATTGGTTATGCAAAAAAAATCTACAGATACATTAGCAAACTACATGTTTCCCTTTTGAGTTTTGGAAAATGAATCAGGAAACTACTCGTAGTTGAGCAGTTGGTTTCAATTAAAAAAAAATTATCATAAAATCTATTTTGAAAATCTTTGAAAATGAAAAAAGAAAAAAAAGAAAACTGAATACGACAAAGTTACTAAAAAATCAGACATTCTGCAAAGTAGAAAACATTTGGACATTCTAAAAAAAATTTATTTGAGTTTAAACGCTGCATATTTGCTTCTGACTACCAAAAATGTGCTAAGTAGAAAGACTTGCGTTTCCCTAAACGAGTGAAATAATATTTTACTGTCAGAAAACAAATATAAATTTGCGATCAAATTGTCAAAGTTATAAGATAAAAAATTCAAAGAGAACAAAGGGACTGTCTTTGGTCGTTTCTGATTTTATGATTCTGTGAGGATAAGGAACGAAAGAAGAATTCATCATATCAAGAAAACTTTTTCGTGGTTGCTCTGTTTTCATACAATCAAAATTCATTATTTGCTTCCTGACAATTTATTTTTGATTTAAAAGAAAGCCTAGATCTCTTTAGAACAGAATATCAGTATAAAAAGTAAAAACAAAAAATAAGTCATCAATCACCATTACTTACATTTCATAGCCTTGACTATTTTGGCATCAACGTTATTATGTGGCACGTAAAAATAGAAACTGACTAAAATGAAAATAAAATCGCCCTATTTGTATAATTCAGTTATCTGTAATTAAAGAAATTAAGAAGTCAAATGTTATCAGCCAATAAAACAACACGTTTTGTAGCTTTTAGCCCAAATTTTTAATCCTCCAAGTTCTTGGTATTTTTATAAAAAAGGAATTTTGCTAATACCCTAGAATTGTACACATACACAGAAAGTAGTTTAATAAATTCTTCTCATACCTACGCAAAAGAAAAAAATGCTTATCAATGCAACTATAAATATGGAACAGTATCATAGGGTATGTTTACAGTAGGTTAGTAAATTGGAAGCAAAATTTTTTTTATATTATAATTAGTATTGTGCAAAAATATTTAATAAGATACTTTCCCAAATATACTTAATTGTGGCGCGTGCTTGTCTTATTAAGAAACTAGCTGTTACCCCCAACTTCGTCCGCGTGAAATTAGATAACTATTTTTCTAGAAAATGTTATGCTATTTTACAATCAAGGTTAATCAAGGTTTGATTTTCTAAAAAAAAAAAAACACTTTGCGTCTTAGGTCATGCCCATTTACCGGTGCATTAATCGAATTTACTATGCAAGCTTAGGTTTCTATGTTCAGCTCTCAACGTGTTTAAGCAACTTTGAATACAACCACGTGTATTATTCATTCATTATATGAAAATTGCCCACCTGTTAATGCTCATCTTTATTATCTTAGAATTTTGAAAAATCCTCTCTTAGTGCTCACCTTTGTATTACAGGGAATATTTATATGAAATTTCATACTTCTAGACCTACCCATTTGGGCTATTCAGTCAGTGATTAAAGATTTATGCAATATATTATACGTTATTACTTACTCCTAGTAAATAAGCTAACCAAACAGTTCAAATGAAATATTTACTTTTCTTTATTAAATCATTTTCTAGCTAAAGACGATTTCTGTGATTATTGGTCGAAACTACAAGAAGAAGCTCAAAATTTTGAGAATTTTTTGGTTAAATACATTTTTCTGTGTGGAAATGTCACCGTTTTCTTAGAATTTCAGGTTGAAACGCGAATTTAACTTTTTTAAAATCGTAACTGAATTACAGAAATTTGGAATTTTTCATTGGAAGTTTCGACTCTTTTTAATAAATTCGAATTTATTTTAAACTTCAAAATGTTTTTTCCTTGGACTCAAAATTTTATACGAAATAATAGACTTTTTTCGAAAATTCAAGCTTAAACTTCAAAAAATATTTTTTATTAATTTAGGGCAATAGATTTGATGTTTTGAAACAAATTTGAGAAAAAAGATATTTTCATATTTGTATATATTTTTCTCGTTTCTCGTGAATGTTAGAGATATTTTGAATTTTTAGGCAAAATAATAAGAATAAAATCGAAATTTCGATATTAACGTCGGAATTTCCTGATTTCTCATAATTAAACTTGTAAAGTCCATTGATTTTGCGTTATATTCAGGGTTTTTCTTGACTACCGAAATTATTTTCATTTCTTCAAGAGATTTGGAAATTTTAAACCAAAAAATTCAAAGTGTAAGTAGATATCTCCAGAAATGTGATTTTAAGGTTCTTTTTTATATGATTGATTTTGTCTTCTTTTTTTCGAAATAAAAACTCCTTCTAATTTTCAGGTTTAAACTTACAATTTTTAATTTTATTGTTGATTGTTTAAAATGTCTAAAACTATTTATTTAATATTCGAAAGTTCTAGAACAAAGTCAAGTACTTGAATTTAAATTCAAAATTTCCTTATTAAAGTCAAAATGTCAAGTGCAATTTCAAGAATCTTATTGCTCTTTAAAATTTCGAGTTTTTATTTTCGAAGTTTTTACTTTTTCTCGAACTTACTTTAAAATTTAGTATATTTTAACAGACTTATTTTTTTTCTCGAAATTTGGACATTTCTCTTGAAATGCCAGTTTCGTGTATATGTTTTATGAATTTGATTTCCTTGCAATCCATAATATTTAAATGTCATAATGTTCTCGATTTTTCATGTACAACTTGATTTTTCTAATAAACTACATTTCAGAAAAGTCATCTCTAAACAAAATTTAATTTTTTTTTTTTTGAAAAGTACGAATTTACTTTCGTAAAATGTCATAATTTTCAATTTAATAAATTTAATAAAATAACGTATAATCTATTTCATAAATCTTTAATCACTGACTGAACAGCCCAAATGGGTGGGTCTAGAAGTATGAAATTTCATATAAATATTCCCTGTAATACAAAGGTGAGCACTAAGAGAGGATTTTTCAAAATTCTAAGATAATAAAGATGGGCATTAACAGGTGGGCAATTTTCATATAATGAATGAATAATACACGTGGTTGTATTCAAATTTGCTTAAACACGTTGAGAGCTGTATATAGAAACCTAAGCTTGCATAGTAAATTCGATTAATGCACCGGTAAATGGGCATGGCTAAGACGGAAGTGTTTTTTTTTAGAAAATCAAACCTTGATTAAGTAAAATAGTATAAAATTTTCTAGAAAAACAGTTATCTAATTTCACGCGGACGGAGTTGCGGGTAACAGCTAGTTTCTTAATAAGACAAGCACGCGCCACAATTAAGTATATTTGGGAAAGTCTCTTATTAAATATTTTTACACAATACTAATTATAATATAAAAAAAATTTGCTTAAAATTTACTAATCCACTGTAAACATACCCTATGATACTGTTCCATAATTATAGTTGCATTGATAAGCGTTTTTTTCTTTTGCGTATGAATGAGAAGAATTTATTAAACTACTTTCTGTGTATGTGTGCAATTCTAGGGTGTCAGCAAAATTCCTTTTTTATAGAAATACCAAGAACTTGGAAGATTAAAAATTTGGGCTAAAAGCTACAAAACGTGTTGTTTTATATATATATGATAACATTTGACTTCTTAATTTCTTTAATTACAGATAACTGAATTATACAAATAGGGCAATTTTATTTTCATTTTAGTCAGTTTCTATTTTTACGTGCGACATAATAACGTCGATGCCAAAATAGTCAAGACTATGAAATGTAAGTAATGATGATTGATGACTTATTTTTTGTTTTTACTTTTTATACTGATATGCTGTTCTAAAGAGATCTAGGCTTTCTTTTAAATCAAAAATAAATTGTCGGGAAGCAAATAATGAATTTTGATTTTATGAAAACAGAGCAACCACGAAAAAGTTTTCTTGATATGTTCGTTATCGTCACAGAATCAGAAAATCAGAATGTTTAAATGTTTTCTAGTTTGAAGAATGTCTGCATTTTTAGTAACTTTGTCATATTCAGTCTTCGTTTTTTCTTTTTTCATTTTCAAAGATTTTCAAAGTCGATTTTATGTTCAATTTTTTTAAATTGGAACCAACAGCTCAAATACGAGTAGTTTCCTGATTTATTTTCCAAAACTCAAAAAGGAAACAGGTAGTTTTCTAATATTTCTGTAGATTTTTTTGCATAACCAATGGACATTTTACTTTGGCTTTCGGTTTTTTTGGTTTTGGTTATTGCCTAATTTCAATTTGGCTTAATTTTTGCCTTTTTATATATGATTTGAACCTAATTTCGAAAAGTTTCATGCCTGTTTAGCCATTTGTATGGGTTTCCTAATTACATTTACATTTCCTGCTATTGCTGCACAGGACAATTGATCTATGTTACCTATTTATGTTAATTTAATTTCCGAGAAAAACAGATATCCTGGTAAAATGATAAAACTACCTAACTTTATTTCTTTTCCAAAATTTATCATTGAACTGTCTTGTCGTTGACTGATAAATAGTAGTAGTATTTATCATTCAACGGTCTTGTGTAAAGTGTGCCAAAAATGCCTCTAGAAAGCGCTCTCAGTAAAGACATATTTTGAAGTCAATCGTAGAACTATTACCTCAAATTTAAACGTTGTACCCGAACATTTGGAATTAGGAATTGCTTTCTCAACTCTTTTTTCTAACCGGTTACAACTTCCCTTCGCAGATTTTTCCTTGTCGGCAATCTTAGAGTTCCAATGATTTTTAGAATTATTGTTGACTCTTATCCGAATTCATAATGTCGAAATCCATTTGATTCTTCAGAATTTCGAAATAAAGGTTTTGCTACAAAGTTATTTATCATTTTTTTTTGTGTTTTTTAATTTTAAACTCAAAATTTCTACTTTTGTGGAAATTTTAAATTTGAATAAGATTTTCTGTTAAATTCGAAGAATTTCGATATTTTTTACTTTTTTATCAAAATTCAGAGTTTAATATTTTGGTTTTTACTTTAAGCCCACAAATAGTTTCGTAAAATGTCGTGTCTTTCTAAAAACTTGCAAATTTAGCGGAAATTGTATGTATCAAAATTCCGAACTTAATTTTGGATTTTCTGAAATTGAAATTTTAATTCTAAATGTCTAGAAAAGTCTTCATTTAGAGCGGACAAAGTTGTTTCAGAAAAAGTTTAATTGCGAGGGAGTTTACATTTAAAAAAAACCAACTGAATTCATTAATAAACATTTCTCAAAATATCAACTTTTTTGGAAACATTTATTTTCCGAACAAAAAGTGAAATAGATATGTTAATTCGTAACAAATTTCCTTGTTCGGACCGAAAAATTTCATTTTTTTTTTTTTAAATTCGTAATGCTAGAAATAAGTTGACATTTAGAATTACTATCTAGATCTCGAGAGAAAAAAAGGCATAATTTCTGGGAAAAAGTTTTGAAGTCAAAATTAAAAAAAAAGAAAAACTATAATAATTGCAAATTAAGTTTAAATTACGAATTTTTGAACAAAAATCTCTGAATTTTGAAAAGATCAAATCTATTAACAAAGACGATCAAAATTCAATATTTTGTTTAGGAGCAAAAGTTAGGGAAGAAACTTTGAGGTTTCTTGAAACCTTTACTGTTTCTAAAAAAAAGAACGGTCGATAGAGAAAAATCAAAATGTTTTGAAGAAGTATAATTATTGAACCAGTGCCAATATAAAGATTGTGAATGCAAATCCCTAAGTTATTAAACCAATTGTTATCAACATTTCGCATTTTTAAAGTCGGAACATTGTAAAAATTTTATAAATCAAGTTTTTCGCAAAATATGAGTTTAAAGTAGAAATGTCGTGATTAAAAAGTAAAATATCTTCTAATTAAGGCCGAAATTTGGTAACTAAGACAGGAATTTCAATATTGAATTTAAAAGGTCAACATTTTTTCCGTTGTTTTCACTTGGAAGTCGAAATCTTGAGAAAAAAGTTGAATTTTCGAAATCAAAATCGAAGTATAAAAAAATCACCTCCGTATTAATAGAATTTGATATTTTTAATTATATTATTATATTGTATTAAAATTTTACGAACAAATTTAAAATTTCCAGTTAAACTGGTTAGTTAGGGTTATAAAAAATCCTGAATTTTTCAGTTTAGAAATGCTCAGATTTTATGTAAAACTTGAAATTTATAAAAAAATCGACATTTTAGAAAGAAATTGCTAGAAAAAAATGTCAATGGCTTTTTAAGGGACTTTGAATTTTTAGTAGTCAAAATTTTATTCCAATGCCGAATTTAAATTTCAAATTTTTAAATTTGAAAATTGTAAAAATATTATCACACACACACAGAATCAAAGTTTTTCTCGAAATTTCGTTTTAAATCCTGAAAGATTGTTTATATAAGTTTCGAATTTTTTTTTAAATTTGAATATTTTTTCTCAAAATAGGGAGTTTTAGCTTGAAATTTAAAAACTGCGAAATTTGACATTGATTTCATAAAATTTAAAACGTATGATCCGAGGTTTTGAATAAAAAACAAGAGATTTCAAGAACAGTTTAAATTATTTTTCTAAAAATTCTCAAAAATTCATGCCTAAATTTGAAATGATGGGTTTGTTCTTCAATTTTCGATTTTAAATCTCAAAATCTTAACTTTTTCTAGAAAATTTCGAACGAAATCTCTGCTCTAAAAGTCAAATGTCAGGTAAAAATTCGAATATTTGAGTTAGTAAAAATTTCTAGATTTTTGGTGACAATTTGAGAATAAACTCAACATTTTAAGGATTTCTTCATTTGAAAATATACTTCTTCTGAATATCCTAAGTAAACTTAATTTTTTTCACAAAATTTCGAGTGAAAACTTCTTAATTTTGACAAGGTTTCTCAAAATTTTGGTTTTAATAGCAAACTTTCGACTTTGTTCCCAAAATTTTGAATCTAAATTTGTAATTTTGGCATTTTAGTGTCGGCAGTTTTTCTACTATCTCGAAATTTTGACATTAAATTTGTAGTTGAGAATACAATAATGTTCAAAATGGCCAAGAAATGTTTTTCTTGTTTTTTGTGGTTTTCACTATTAAATGCCGTATTTTTTAAAAATACTTTACCTATTTAATATCCTTTTTAGCTGTTCGTTTTTTGATTTTAACATTTTGCTTATTTTTTTTATCTTATTTGATTGTGTCTAAAATTCGCTCTCTAGTAATAACAGTGTAAACAATGAGAAAAAAGTAAATAAGCCAATTTCCATATATCTCTAATTTTTTTAGTTTGTTTGTTGACGCTACTTCTGGCCATTGTGGCCAACATATTGGCCGCTCCCACCACCGAGAGTCCAGTACTGCAGCTTCTAAAAAGCAACTACAAATTCAGTAATCAGCTCTACACGCAAATCGCGAAGACCGAACCAAACAATTTCGTATTTTCTCCGATCAGCATCCATGCCGTCCTCTCGATGCTTTATCAAGGTGCTAGTGGCAAAACGTATGAAGCTTTGGGAAAAAGTTTAAATCTACCTGGGGCATCCTTAGCTGCGGACGGATATAAATCAGTAATTGATGATCTCGCCAAAATTACGGAAGTGTCTGTCTACATGGCAAACAAAGTGTACATCAATAATAAGTACACATTAAAACCAGAATTCAAAGACGTAATACGCAACAGCTTTTCTTCTGAAGTTGAACCAATTGATTTTGCGAGCAAAGATTCTTATAAAGCCGTTAATAAATGGGTTGAAGAAAAAACCAATGACAAAATTAAAAATCTTGTAGGGCCTTCCAGTTTTAATGAACAAACCCATCTAGTTCTCGTCAATGCTGTTTATTTCAAAGGCTTTTGGGAATTACCTTTCGATCCGGAAAACACCCAACCTGAAAAATTCTTTGTTAGCGATGAGAAAACAGTGACGGTTCCAATGATGCACCAAACTAAATTTCTTAAGTTCAAGCATGATAATGAATTGAAAGCTAAGGTGCTGCAATTGCCATACGTTTTTTCAAAAGATTTTGAGTGGACATTTAGTATGACTGTAATACTTCCGGATGAGAAGAATGGCATCAATTATTTAGAATCAAAATTAGCATCGTACGATTTAGATAAACTGCAGGAAGATTTGTCTCAACAAACAGTGGAAGTATCATTGCCCAAATTCAAAATTGAGACTAGCATAAACGAATTAACAAGCCATTTGGGCAAAGTGAGTATTTATTACATATGTTAGGTACCATAAACCTCAACGCCAAAACGCTCCTAAACGTAATATTTTTATAGCTTGGTTTAGGAGAGTTGTTTAATGGAGCGAACTTAAATGGTCTGTTGGCAAATAATCAATCCGTGGACGTCAGCAACATAATCCACAAAGCTTTTATCCAAGTTTCGGAGAAGGGTACCGAAGGAGCAGCAGCAACAAGTGAGTTAATTTTAGATATATAATCGATTAGATATGTAAACCTGTTTTTTAGTAACAATGTTAGGATCCGGCTACAACCCCGAACCACCTAAAACATTTGTGGCAGATCATCCTTTCATAATACTGTTGAGACAGTCCACAGCAGGCCCCGTTTTCTTCTACGGAAGAGTAAACAACCCAGAAACCAACAACTAAATACTCCTCTATTATACTTTAATTAGCAGAATGCACAATTTTGTAATTCTGAACAAATATAATACATCTTATTTAACACTCAAATAGTTATTTGTAACCCAGTGACCAATTTTAAGAATACCCACTCCATTAATTGTCATTGCATCTTATGCTCGAAATTCAATTCGGCACTATTAATTTTATTTTGACCTGAGATTTTTTAACAGGATTATTCAGGATTACTTAACCATTAGAATCTCAAAATATAGGACTTTTCAGGCCTCGAAAAACTAATTTTCACGGAACTAAAAAAAATGTAAATATAAGGTAATATTCTTTTGATAATTATTGAGATAACTTTCAAAGATTAGG
This sequence comes from Dastarcus helophoroides, assembly GCA_028583605.1. NCBI lineage: Eukaryota > Metazoa > Arthropoda > Insecta > Coleoptera > Bothrideridae > Dastarcus > Dastarcus helophoroides. Next base: position 24,762,502 of record CM053325.1, on the reverse strand, counting down.
GTTGAATTTTAAGGCAATCTGCATAGGCTCTTTGAATCTGTATTGAGTAAATATAAGAAACTTCAATTCCATGATATTTAGCATAAGCCGTTTTATGCCTACAATTATTATTATTATATATATTTTAATATTATAATATTAAAATATATCAAATGATTTTCTTATTTGCAGGGGAATATCTAAAATACAGGTTTTTCTGAAATATGCTTAATATTAAACGATATAAATTTTTGTTATGTGATGTATTTATTGTATTTAGGAAATTAACGAGTCAAATGTTATCCGCGTCGTGCACGACGTGATAGTTGGCTATCTTGTTTAGTGTGTCCTTAGCGTTCTATTCCTCGACCTTTACGTCATCTTCAATCCTTCCGCACCAGATACGAATTTTTCGAATCATCTTTTTTGTGGGTGTTTACTTCTGGGTTTAATGAATGCAAATTCATCGTCTAATCTACACTCATTGAAGAAACTCTCACATAACTGTTACCTTAACACTATGATATATAAAGCTCGTTCGAATTTAATATTTTTAAAAATATTTAAAGTAACACCGCTTAATTATTGTAAAGCAATAAATAAAAAAAACGAATTGTCACGTGACATTGAATAATTTTTTGGCTCAATAAGTTCCGATCAAGGTAAAATCTAACATCTCAGATTAAACGACTTAATATTTTGAAATCATATGCTTCAGTTTTGTTTATGTGGTTGTGACTATAAATTTCAAAAATAGTCCATGACCTTGCGGGTCGGGGTTCCCAGACCCAGACAAATCAAAAAGATCGAAAAATAAATTAACATAATCCCATTTGGAATTTACATAAGGGTGTCGTGGACCTCTAGTATTTCCTTGGCAGAGGGATCGTAAGCGTGCTAACATGACCAATAGAATTGTTGATTCAGAAGCGCAGATATAATAAAATTTTTCAGTTAACAAAATATAATCAAGTTGAAATAATTACATGGAAAAATTACACATCTTGCCCTAGAAAAAAAAAAAAAAAATAGTGCAATCTTTAATAGTTAAATAATTATGTTAAAAGTATAGAAAATGCATTTAGCTCTGTGTCAAATGACAAGATTTTTCATAGGCTCTCCCTTTCTTGATTCTCTAACGCAGTAGTTTGGGTTCTGGTTTTATTTTCTTGGCTCCTGGAATCCCGGGCGGTGATACCGATTTTCCAAGACTCACTTCTTCAACATAAATTTGAGAAAGTCATCTATCCTAGGTACAAATGTACAAAGTATTAGGCTCGGCGGTATAACTGGTCATGGGTGCCTGTTAAACAGAATAAGACAAATTGCAAATAACACTTAAATACAACAATGCTAAATAAAAATAGTTGCTACAAAACTTTTTTTATATTTAGCTGTTAAAACTTTGACATATCTTCAAGAGAGCGGCCACAATCTATGATTAAAAGATCGAGATTGGGAAAAATTAAAAAACAAAGATGAACCTCAATGTACAGAGAAGTGTTAAAATAAAAATAAAAAATATATTAGACACAAAAGAAGAAGAAATCGATTTCGTATCCTGCACAATAGTACAATAAAACAATAACAAACATTAAACAATAACTAAACATTTAAAGCCTACTGTTTTTGTCGAAACTAAGGATATAACGAATATTGGTTTTTCCACATTCGCGAATGCGACTGCGAATGCGAACATTTATTTCCAACATTCGCGAGTGCGAATGCGAATGTTGACCTTTGTGAAAAAGCTTGCAATTTCCAGAATAAATCCAGTTTGGAGAAAAAAAAAGTTTCTAAGAATATTTTCCTTACAATTTTTATTTTCATTTAAAGTTTGACATAATCTTGAAATTTTCGAGCAATATTTTTCTTTAAATTTCGTTAACATATTATTTTCGAAATTTATTTTGTTTTTATTTTAGAACAATTTTAGAAAAATAAGCTAATTTTGAGAATTAGTCGAATTTTGGATAGAAAAAGAAGAATTATAATAATAAAAAACAGCTTTGGGATAAAGTGGGAATTGTCAGGAATTCAAATTTGATATAAAAACATCACCATTTTTAAAAATTTAAAAATATCGAAATTTTGAGAAAAAGACGATTTTTGAGCTAAAAATCGAAAATTTTGAAAACTCAAATATTGTGCAAAAGAAGTCCAAATTTCGAGGAAAACATCGACATTTTGGGAAAGAGATTGAATTTCGAGAAAAAAGTCAAAATTTAGTAAAAATTCGAAATTTTCCAGAGAGTCAAATTTTGTCGAAATTTCGAAAAAAAGGACGAATCTTGAGAAAAATTTCAGGAAGAAAAATGGCAGGAAGTCTGCTTGAACTCAGACACCTCTTCCTCAGTCTCCGAATCCATTACTAAAACTATCCTGATTGGTAAGGAATGCCCCTTCCCAAAAAAAGTCTACCTCCAGTAAACCTTGGTTCAGCAAAAAATGTACTCGGACTGTTTCTTGTAAAAATCGCGTATATCGTCGTTGGAGAAATAATCCCTCAGTCGAGACTCGGACCACCTTTGTAAATGCACGAAATTTTTGTATACAGGTTATTGATGAGGTAAAAAGTGATTTCGATCGTAACATGCGCCAGAGGTTTATGAACTGTCCGAACGGTTTCAGGTCATTTTGATGATTTGCAAAGTCGATTGGAAAGAATTTTACATCTTCAAATTTTCCACCTTTACTCGATGACAACAACATATTTTGACTACTTCTAAGGAAAGGGTGACCTGCTAGCCTTAAGGTTTGCTGAAAATTCCAACTTTGATTCTCGAAGCGCAGAACCTCCTATTTTTCCTAAGGTTGGCAATTCGATGTCTGAAGTTGTTTTTAGGTAACGCACGATCAGGAAGATTCTACTCGAGCTCGACACATCGAAAGCTTCTGGCCTTGATGGTATCCCTGTTATTATTCTTAAGAAATGCGCTCCAGAGCTTACTCCTGTCCTAAGCTAATTGTTCACACTCTCTTACAACAAATGTGTATTCCCTAACATCTGGAAATCTGCTAGAGTGCAGTCTGTCCCCAAAAAGGGAAAAAGGAATCTGGCTAAAAATTATCGCCCTATATCTTTGTTGCCCATTATATCTAAAGTGACGGAAAAGCTTATCAACATCGAGATTTTCAAATATCTGGAGGAGAATAGAATCATCTCGGACAGGCAATACGGTTTCAGACAACAACGCTCAACTGGCGATCTACTGGCATATATTACTCGTATCTGTAACTCAGTTATGGAAAAACATGGTGAAGCTAGGATTGTGGCATTGTATATCTCAAAAGCCTTTGACAGAGTCTTGCACCGAGCTTTTCTCGCCAAATTAACATCCAATGGTCTTCCCCTTGGACTCTGCTAGTTGATATCCAGTTTTCTTGCTCACAGATCTCTTCAGGTCGTTGTCGATGGCATCTCATCCGAGACATTTGAGATTAATGCAGGGGTGCCTCAGGGGTAGGTCCTGTCTCCTACTCCGTTTCGTTTCTGTTAGACATAAACGATCTCTTAGCTTGAAGTTCCAATCCGATATATGGCTACGCAGGTGATAGTAGCCCAGTCTTATCTTTTTTCTTCGACAAACCATTATCCGTCGCTGCTTCAGATCGACTAAGGGAATAGTAGATACAGATAATTAATCGGGATCTCAAATTCATTCTGGAATACGGTAGGAAAAATCTGATCGACTTCAACGCTTCAAAAACTCAGACCGCGGTTTTCTCTAAGAAAACATCAAGGGATAATGCAACAAACATTCTAATGGACGGTAAAATCCTCCTGATTGGATCTAATCTCTCTATCCTAGGAGTGAATGCGAGCACTAACTTCTCTTGGGACGATAATGTGCGTGCCATCGCCAAATCCGCCTCTTGGAAGCTAGGATTTCTTTTTAGAGCTAAAAAGTACTTCACATCCCATCAGCTACTTACACTATACAAAGCTCAAGTTAGGCTAACACCGGAATACTGTTCTCATGTTTAAAGTTCAGCCCCAAAGCACATTTTAGATCTTTTGGATTCAATTCAAAGAAGAGCGATTCGCTTATTTGATGACGAGAGTTTGACCGATTCTCTCGAAACACTAGAGCACAGGCGAATGGCAGGTGATTTATCTCTTTTCTACAAGTACTTTCATGGAAAATGCTCACAGGAACTTATAGGATTGGTCCTCTCAAAGTCAAGATTTTTGAGGCATACAAGACAGTCGGGGGTCGCAAATTCCTGTGCGGTCCAGCTTGACACAGTGAGGACTTCTGTCTACGGAGGCTTTTTCTTCTATAAAACTTTTAAGCAATGGAACTCGTTACCGAACGGAATTTTCCCCAAAAATTATAACCTATTGCCCTTTAAAATTCGAGTTTATATTTTTGAAGTTTTACTTTTTCTCGAACTTACTTTAAAATTTAGTATATTTTAACTAACCTTTTTTTTTTTCTCGAAACTTGGACATTTCTCTTGAAATTTCAGTTTCGAGAATATGTTTTATGAATTTGATTTCTTTGCAATCCATACTATACCATACTAAATGTCATAGTGTTCTCGATTTTTCAGGTACAACTTGATTTTTCTAATAAAGTACATTCCGAAAAATGGTCGAAATTTTAAGAACAAATTCTTCAATTTTTAAAGTTTTTTTTAGAATTTGGGCTTATTATTTGAGCTAGAATTTAAAATCTCTAAAACAGGCCAAATTTGTAAAATATCGAAATTTCCTATTTAAAGCCAAACTCCTAATAAAAAAGTCGAACTCCTAAGAAAATTTCTTAAATACCTAAAACCGCTTTCTTTAATTTGTTCCTATACCCATTTTGTTTTCTATACTTTTTTTCAAAATTTGGGATTATGTATTAAATTTTTCTTAAAAGTAAAACTATTTTCATTGTAAAAATGTTTAGAAAATGGAAATCGTTTTTTGTCTTTTTTCTACTTTTCTATTGTTCTACTACTAAGATTGTGCATCGAATCTGAATATTTTAGATTTTAAAATTTCGACAATAATCTCTTTTAACTCTTAATTATGATCACGAAAAAGGCCTAAATATCGATAAAAAAAGAGACAAATTTGAGGCTAAGGTTGATTGTATAAAAAAAAACTGTAAATTTAGAAAAGTTCACCTCAAGAAAAATTTGGTATTTTAAATTTAAGAATTTTAATATAATCCTAGTAAAAGTCGAAATTTCTAAAAAAATTAATTTTATCTTAAAAGAAATTATTACTTCCTATTTAAAATTTTAGGTACAATCTCAAGGAGTTCGCGAACTCTTGAGAAAATGGTTCAAGGTAAAGGAAAAAGAACTGAAATTTCGAATTAAAAGAATCTTCAAATTATGAATAAAAATAAATTCGGGAATAAAATCTTAAATAAATGTTGTCAGATTTTTTTATCTCAACTTTTGGTGGAGCGGACTCTAAATGGGCCTTTTTTTTTAATCTGCCATTATTTAAAGGTCGATCTTAACCTCGAAATGTTAAATTTATAATCAAAATTTGACTTTTATGATCGAAATATCGATCATTTTATCAATTTCATTGTTCTCTTTTTTGGAAATGCAGACTTTCTAGTGATCAAATTGAAAAGTTTTAAGGTAAAATTGAAATTTCGAGGTTGAATTCAAGTTTTGGGATGAAAGACTTTAAAATGTCACCTTTTCTTTTCAAATAAACTTGAAATTTCGACTTTAAAATCGAAAGAGAAAAGTTGAGATATTGAAAAACAAATCTTGTCCCCTGAAATCAAGAAATACAACAAAGGTTGCTCTAACGCGTTTCGATAGCCATCGATCATCTTCAGAGAGATACTGAAGTATGTCTCTGAAGATGATAGATGATAAACTTGAAATTTCGACTTTAAAATCGAAAAAGAAAAGTTAAGATATTGAAAAACAAATACTGCAGTATCTCTTATATCTTAAAATGCAAATGTTAATATTTCTTTTTTTTTAATATTTCCATTTCCTTAAAATTCGGACTCATTTTTTTTGAATTTCGAAATTCAACACCATATTTTCAAATGTCGAATTTTCTTTTAAAGGGGGCGCGATCGGTATTTTAAAGTTTACACAAGGGCGCTGATGTTTACCCGGCGGGCCTGCCTATTGTTAATAGATGGAATACTATAAACCATGGTCTTAATATAACCTACAAAACAAGTCAAAGGCGGATTTAGTTCCGGTTAAGTTATCCAAGAAGTGTACATACTTTCTTGTCCATGTTAAACACAGTTCTTTCAAAAACGGTGCCTCTTAGCGATATTTCTTTTATGCAGGAAAAAAAATTGAAAATTTGAAAAAGTTTATATTTGCGCCTTACGTACTGGCGTACCATTTACTTTTTAGAAAAGGGTCTAGAAAATATTAGAAAAAAATCCCTTAGTGTATCCGAAGATATGCATGAAAATATTTTTATTTTTTCAACTTTAACATCTTGTATCTCGAAAACTAAGCGTTTATGAGCAACACTGTATAAATTTTTCCTCATTAAATGTCGCCGTAGAATCCACTGGTAAAATTTTGCCCATTCTTTAACGGATACCTTGTATTCCGGTTGAAATCACTACATTTAATAATTAACATTCTAAAGAGAATATTAATCAAAGAAAAATTTTGCCAAATTAATTAATTGTAAGATAAAATATTCTTAATTTAAAAGCTTTTCGATGAGAGTCAGTCACTCTGAGCAAATCTAATAATTTTTAATGTTTCGTGTTTCGTACACAAATTGGCAAGACAAAGTGAAATGAAATCGGTGCTGCGAAAATCAATTTCTCTATTTAGTACCACATTTGAAATGTTTCATATTTTAAGATTCAAATTGTGGTTACGAGATCGTTAATAATAAGTGAAATCTTCATTAGGTGCGTTAAGTCACTAATGGTAGGGGACTAACGAATGGTTTCGCATTACCAATAACGTTAATTTGAACTACCGATATGCTCGAATGTCTTGTAGGTACATGTACCTGTCAATTCAAAATGCGTTGTGCGAGATAAGCGAGACAACGGCAATAAAGACACGGCTCGGCGGAACACGTACCTACAATTGCTGTGAATTTTGGAGTTTATTTGTGTTTTGTGTTATGAAATTGATTTTTCTTTGAGATTGCAATCTCGTATAGATGACAATTATAAAATAACGATGAGCAGCTTTATATTATGTAGTAGAAGCTGCTTAATTATATAGAAATAGACGTTAGTGAGCGAGACCTAAATTATAGAGAAGGCAGTTGAAATCTAATGAATTAGGAACTTCAAGAAGTTAATTGTGGGGTCATTGTAAACGTTTTTAAGAATTGATGAAAAATGTTTTTAACATTTACTCAGTTTAATTGAAGTTAGAAGTTTATATCCTAAAATTACATGGAGTTTCAAGGGGTGTCAATTAATAACACATTAAAGATTTTTTATTTGTTTTATGATCGAAGTTTGCGGTATCCTTTTCATGTTGCTGAGTGAACTATTTCTTTATAAATACAAATCGCGTGAAAAGCTGCCTATGAAGCACTTGTTGATAGATATACAATATATATATATATATATATATATATATATAAATTTTGATGGAAGGGACTGGTCCTTGGTTATCTTCAAAAATTGAAATACAAATCTTGTCCCCTGACACCAAGAAAGATTAAAAAACAACAAATGTTGCTCTAACGCGTTTTGATTAATTGCAATATTGAAATCATTCGAATTAAACTGTTTACATAATCACGAAAAATCAGTACATTGAAAACATATTTTTTTGAAAAATCCCGATATTTGCTATGCAAATATAAAATTTAGATGGTGTGACAGGGTTTTTAATATATTGTAACTCAAAATAGATAAGATCAAACACTGGATCTTATACAAATATAAAAAATATAAAAACTAGAAATAGTACTTTTAATTTACAAAATATGAATTTTTTAATTTTGATATTACAATTTGAAAATAAAAAACACTGTTATATTATAGTTTTAATTTTTCACTTCTGTTGGCAGTCCCCATAACTGCCCATTTAGAGCTCTATCTGAATTCAATTTTGTGTATACGATACAACGATAATTAACGAAGCTTTATCATTGATGTAAAGCTCAAAGGTTCACTGAATATCTTTAGTATTGGTTATTGGGTTTAAAAAAATTTCTTTCTATTAAATAAGGTATATTTTTTAATTCCAAATCTGTGTATTTTAATAATGACAAAAATTGTAGGGGTGACTTATTCATTACTTATTGGGTTGCTAACTCTTCCGTAGAAGAAAACCGGACCTGCTGTGGACTGTCGCAGTAGTATTACAAAAGGATGATCTGCCACAAATATTTTAGGTGGCTCAGGGTCTAACATGTATAATGATACAGTTGCTACAAAAAAACAGAGTTACGTATCTAATCGACATGTCGAAAACTTATTTACCTCTCGTTGCTGCTGCTGCTTCGGTACCATCCTCTGTAACTTGAATGGAAGCCTTGTGAATTATACTGCTGACATACATAGTCCCATTATTATTTGCCAACAGACCGTTTAAGTTCGCTTTCTCTTCATCAAATAGGTCGCCTAAACCAAGCTAGAAAGCGTTACGTTTAACATTAGAATTTAATTAGAACATTAAAAAATTATGATTTTCATAAAATTGTTTGCACACACACACACACACACACACACACACACACACACACACACACACACACACACACACACACACACTATCTAAACGCGTTAGAGCAACTGTTGTTATGTTTTTTGATCGTTTTTCAGAGTACAAAACTTGTATAACAATTTTTGAAGGTAACCAAGGATCAGTCCGTTCCACCATAAAAAAAAACAGTTTGTAGTGCTTAACCCATATAACAAATATACTCACTTTCCTCAAATGGTTTATCAATTCATTTATGCTGCTCTCAATTTTAAATTGGGGCAATGTTACTTCCACAGATTTATAAGACAAATCTTCATTCAACTTATCCAAATCGTACGATGCTAATTTTGATTCTAGATAATTGATGCCATTTTTCTCATCTGGAAGTATCACAGTCATACTAAAGGTCGTTCCGCGATCTCTTGAAAAGTCGTATGGTAATTGTAGCACCTTTGCTTTTAATTCATTGTCATGCTTGAACATGAATGAGTCATTCTGGTGCATCATTGGAACCGTGATTGTTTTCTCATCATTAACAAAGAAGTTTCCAGGCTTAGTATGGTTCTTACAGAAAGGGAACTCCCAATATCCTTTAAAATAGACAACATTGACGAGAACTAAACGCGTAAATATATCAAAACTATCAGGTCCTACGATATCCTTAATTTTCTCTTCAGTTTTTCCTTTAACCCATTTATTAACAACTTTATAAGAATCTGCGTTTAGAAAATCAATTGGTTCTACTTCAGAAGAAAAACTGTTGCGTACTATGTCTTTGAATTCTGGTTTCAATGGGGACTTGTCGTCGAAGTACACTTTGTTTGCCATTTGCACAGATACTTTCGTGATTTTAGCGAGATCTGCAATTACCGATTTATATCCATTCGCAGCTAAGGATGCATCAGGTAGATCCAAACATTTTCCCAAAGCTTCATATGTTTTGCCTCCAGCACCCTGATAAATTATCGAGAGAATGGCATGGATGCTGATTGGAGAAAATATAAAATTATTCGGTTTGTCTTTCGCAATTTGTGTATAAAGCTGATTACTAAATTTGTAGTTGCTTTTTAGAAGCTGTAGTACCGGACTTTCGGTAGTGGGAGCAGCCAGTGTATTAGCCACAATGGCAAGGAGTAGCACCAAGAAACAATCTAAAAAATATTAGAATTATTTTCCACTTTTACACTGTGTTACATAGATCAAAATCAAGAAAGCAAGTAAAAAGTATTTTGGATATAATAGGGTAATGGCACTTGTAATTGCTATTATTAGACGTACCTCTAACATATTAGTGATATCGAAAAAACTGGTTGCATTTTTTTAATGCCACCAATTCGTAAGAGGAAGACGACTAATTTATTTGCTAGGAAACTACCAACTCCTTTTTCGTCAAAAAATAAAAATAGAGGTGTGACATGGTAATTTGTGTTTGTGTATGTATAGGTATTACTATAGGTATGTTGTTTTAATACTTCCGATCAGGGTAATTGTTTCTTACCCACATGATTTTGGACACTGATATCCAAAACTAATTTCGATTCCTAAGAAGTGATTGTGCTTCTTTCGTAAATCGATTTTTTCGTCGCTTTAATTTTGAAGCTTTTCTAACATCTCCACGTTCAAAGATGAGTTCGTATTCTCATGAGTGAAATAGGGATGTCACATTTAAAAAAATTGTAGCAATTATTTTTTGGTTTGATGCTAATATCATCCTGAGTTCATTATAATTTTCCGAATTGTTAGTGTAAGATAACCTTTCTTAGGTGGAAAACCCTTTCTTCTGATATTTTTAATCCACTGCACTGTTTTGTCTTTTAATTTTTTTCGAAAAAATGTATATTTAAGTGCCGCTCTGGGTATTTTAAAAGTTTTATTATATCTTAAATATGTCATCAATTGTTTGCAGGCTTTAATTGCAACCAAAATTGTTTCCTCTATATATTAAAACAAAAATTGTCACTGACAGATTGCTAATAGTCAGTTAGCCACATTGTGACAATCACTGGATTATTTTAGTTTTTTGAATCCAGTAATCCATCTAAAAAAATTGCATTTATTACAATAAAAATGGCTGAAATTTAAGCTGAATTATTTCAACGTACCCTAACAAATTCGCTAAGAATCACAACAAAATATTTTGGACAAGGAACTGATGCACTGTTTTGTTTGGAAACGCGTTTGTATGGGCTACATTCAAAAGGCTTCATTCAAAAATTGTTGCAAATACACATGGGAACTAATTATGATCCTAAGAGAATTAAAGTAACGAAGCATTATCTTTTTTTTTTCGAAAAATATGTTTGGTGACAACTACTGGGGCGATGACAATTACCGATGCCATTACCCTATAACATCTAGGGAAAGATTCAAAAATTAGTTTCTGTTATTTTTTTTTGAAATATACAGTCTTGGAGAATAAACCTCGGGTGTTCTTTAAATGTATTAGTTGTAACTAAAGCATAAATGTATAATCTTAAAATCAATTTTGAAACCATGAAGACGTAAAAATAAAAAGAAAATACAAAATGAAGAGATTGCAAAAGAGTCAGCTGCAAAATGATTGAACCATATAAAAAGAGTTTTTTTTTGCCTCAAGTAGCAAAATCTGCTATGAAGCAACAATGTTTGCATTTCGGCAAACGAGTAAATTAATCAAAGTTGCTTTCAGAAAATAAGAAAAGAGGAAATGGGAAATATTAACTTTAAAATTTTCATGGAAATCGATTTTTTATTGTTCAAAGCTTAAAAATTAATTGCAAAAAATAAGCCATCACTAATACTTACATGTCATAGTCCTAGCTATTTTGACATCAACATCTCATACAAAATTGGAAACTGATTAAAATGAAAACAAAATCGTTCTATTTGTATAATTTAGTTATCTGCAATTAAAGAAATTAAGAAGTCAGAAGTTATCAGTCAATAAAAAAAACACGTTTGTTGGCTATTATCCTAATTTTTTAATCCTCCAAGTTCCTGACATTTCTATAAAAAAAGAATTTCGCCGATACCCTAGAATTATACATACATACGCAGAAAGTAGGGAAATAAATTCTTTTTATTAAAAAAAGATCGTTAATCCATCTGATAATTGCAGATTACCATCATAACGTATTTTACATTTAAATTAGGTCACTAAATTTAAAGCGAAAACTCCGGTCTCCCCTTGGACAAATTCTTATATCGATTTGTAATTTTGGCATAATTAATTTGATCCTGGCGCCCTTGTGGATGAATTCTGCAACGCATGCAGGAGCAGGAGCGTCAATAAATGCAATTAAAAAGATTATCGTCGTTGCCGTGGAAAAATCTTTTATGTGCTGAAATGTTCGTCGCTGGAATGGAAAAATGTTCTACATGCACGTTTTTATAAAAATAGGTTTTTTTCGTAATCTGATGGGGATTTAATGTATCTTGCCTTCCAAATAAATATGTTTTTTCCGCTCTCTTGTAAAATTTACATTTCAGCACATAGAAAATGTTTCCACGGCAACGACGTTATGTTACATGCCATTCAAGATGTCATCGAGTCCAAGAACAATCATCACTCTTGATGTGTTGATTTATTTAACAATGGGAGATGGATAAAGCACTAGAAAGTAAATGAGAGAACCCAATTTAAATGTTAGTTGTCATGGAAATATAAGCTGCATTTTTGCATTTAAATCCTTGCTTTTTTCAATTTGTTTAACATTTCTTCGGCCCAGTTTGGAAATATTTAAATTTTTATGGTTTGTTGACAATTTTATAAACAGTTTTTGAAATGCGACTACGTGATATTTAAATTTATTGAAAACGTCACTTCATGACAGTTTACAAATTAAAAGGTTAGTTTATTTTACATAGAATAGGAAAAATGAAAAATAGGAGACCAAAAATTAGATATGGAAAAAATAAAAATTTTGTTTTTTTGATAAATTAGGAAAATATAAAAAAAATACATAAAAGAGGTTGTAGCACTGGACATCGATGTTTCCTTGCATTAAGTTCACTGAACAAGATGCTTATCACCGAACAGAACATTTTTATTTACACCACTGCAAGTGGTCATATGGGAATTGTAATATGATGCGGAAGATTTTTTGTGAAACGCAGTGGCATAACGTTTATGTTAGGAAGAGTTTTAAGAGAGAAATCAATAAGTACCTTGAGCCTTTTCTTTTTTTTAGAAGTAAACATTTTAAGTTTAGCAGTAGAAGATTTAAGTGTAAGCTATGAAATCAATGCCGAGGTGTGCATTTTGGCCGACTTTGTGTAAAACTCGATTGTTCTAATAAATTTTGAAATATCAGGTCTCGTGGAAAGCTCCTAGTTTCCATACCTTACCTAGTTTCCATAATTTATTATTTAAACCTTTTTATCGTAGAAATGGTCATAATTTTGAACTTTTTCAGTTTACAGTTAACAGTTTAACAACATAAAACTGAAATTTAAAAAAGTTATCTCGAGAAAATTTCAGTTTGTAGAAGAGATTTTTCTTAAACTGTCTTTAGAAAGTTCGAATTGGGTCGAAATGTTGGTAATAATGTGTTTTTTAAATTCTGTTTATTTAAATGTTTAACTTTAATGTTTCGAGTAGCTTAGAAATTTCGAAAACGTTTAAATTGCAAAGAAAATTTTTTTGAATTTTTGAAAAATGTTAAAAAAACTTAAAATTTCTAATTTTAAACCGAATATATAGAAATGGTCTATTTCTAAAATAACTTTGTTGAATTTGCTTTTATTTATTTTTTGTTTTTTACATTTTTCTTTCGAATCGAAATATTGTGATTATAAAATTTTCACTAGTTACATTTTTATTCGCTTATTCCTACTGTAAGTTTCAAATGTTGATTTTAGTCTCGATATTTCGAGTTGTTCTAAAAATGTCAACTGTAAGCTTGAAATTATTTCGACTATGTTCACAAAAAAGGTCGAAATGTCGAGAAAAAATTGAAGTGTCGGTAAAAAGGTCGAAAATTTGAAGTTATGGTTGATTGTCCTTTTGAACTATTGAAAGTAATCTTACAAAATTCGAAAAATGTATATTTAAAAAAAGAGTATTAGAAGTCCGAATTTAAAATTGAAATTTTAATAAAATCAACTCGAAATTATAAAGCAAAAGTGAATATCCAAGAAGTACAGAAAAAATAAATTTTGTCTGAATTTTCATTTTTCCACAAATTTTTGAAAATTACAATTTTGCTTTTATGCTAAAACTTAACTTAAAATTTTGACCTTAATCGCGAAAAATTGTACAAAAAAACGAATATTCAAATCTTAAAGTTAAAATTTCGAAATTGAAGTCGAAATTTCAACTTCCAATTGGACATTTAAAAAAAAATTGAAAAATCAAAAAAAAAATCTCAATATTGGGAGAAATCGAACATATTAAAAATGGAAATTCTTTTTACTTTTTCGGGTTTCGTTTAACATTTTTTTTTAGTTTCGAATTTTTCTTTTGGTTTTAAACTCTTAGGTTTATTTCGAGAAATTTCGTGTTTAAAATTGCAATTTTCACTTTAATATCGAAAACTCGAAAATTTAAGAATTTTGACTTTAGTCTTTAAATTTTAATTTTCATCACAAAAAATTGCCACTCCCTACAAAAATTCGGATTATACGTCCCTAGAGCGGGCCCTGATTCAAACTTTATTTTCCGCGAATAAAAAAAATCTGTGGGCCTCTTTAGCACTGGGACTCCACCGGTTATTGGGTTATACACAAAACTCTTTATATTAAATAAAATGTATTAAATTTCTTTAAAATTACAAAATTGTGTGTTTTAGTATTTGCAGAAAAAAAACAGGTGACCTAAGCGTTAATTTTTGGGTTGCTAACTCTTCCGTAGAAGAAAACAGGACCCTCTGTGGACTGTCGCAACAGTATGATGAAAGGATGATCTGCCACAAATGTTTTAGGTGGTTCGGAGTTGAAGCTGGATCCTACTATAGTTACTAACAAAAAACAGGTTTACATATCTAATCAATAACATGTGGAATACTGACTTACCTGTCGCTGCTGCTGCTTCGGTACTCTTTTCCGTAACTTGGATGAAAGCCTTGTGGATAATATCGCTGACAGCCAAGGACTGATTATTTGCCAACAGACCGTTTAAGTTCTCACCATTAAATATTTCACTCAAACCAAGCTAAAAAAAATTATTTTAAGGACGTAAATTAATTTAGTAAAATGCGACATTGGACATTAAGGATATTATGATATCCATAGAACAGTTTGCTGAAACTAAGATGGTACCCACTGGTACCGACATAGCAATCCATGGCTATGGATATATTATGCATATGGAGATAATAATAATTCTTGGGTAATATAAGACCTATACCCACATAGCAAAGCCATGGATGTGGATGGATATACAAAACCTACGTCTAATATTGACTCAAATAGTTTGCTATGTGGGTATTACTGCCACTAAATTAATAAATATGTACCTTGTACCATTGAATAAAATAATAATTATTATTATACTAGTGGAGAAAATTTAATAGAAAATGAGAAGAGTTTTAGTTCTTTTTTATTGTGACCGAGTAACAATTCATCAATGTTACTTGCTACTTAGTGTTTCATTAACCGTTTAAGTTCGCTTTCCCTCCATCAAATAACTCGCCCAATCCAAGCTAGAAATATATTAATTGTAAAGACAAAATTTAATTTTATAAAACATAATTACAACATTAGATATTAAAAAAACATGCGGTATCCATACAATAGTTTGTTCAAACTCAAATGGTATTACTGCTGCTACATTAAAAATGAGCAAAAAATTGAAAGATATGTACTACTTTTTATAGCTGGAAAAAGTGTATAGTTCATTAAATGCATACCCTTAATTATTCATATTAATATAAATAGCGAAATTGTTACAGCCAATCGGAAAAACTTTAAAGCCATTTCATCTCATGCGAGTAATAATTTGACCCTTTAATTTTAGTTACTTAGTTTTCACAGTTCCGTTTGCAAAATTTATCCGAGTTGTTGGTGAATCCTTAGTGCTTAACCCATGTAATAAATACTTACTTTGTCCAAATGGTTCTTCAAATCATTTAGCTTGGTCTCAATTTTGAATTTGGGTAGGGTTACTTCCACACTTTTATAAGACAAATTTTCCTTCAGCTGATCTAAATCATACGATGCTAATTTTGATTCCAAATAATCGATGCCATTTTTTTCGTCTGGAAGTATCACAGTCATAGTAAAGGTCGACTCGCCATCTTTTGAAAAGACGTAGGGCAATTGCAACACCTTGGCTTTCAATTCATTGTCATGCTTGAATTTAAATGATTCAGTGTGATGCATCAATGGAACCGTCACTGTTTCATCATCTCATTGAAAGGTAATCGCCAAGATCCTTTGAAATAAACAGCATTGACGAGAACTAGACTAGTTGAATCACTAAAACTGTCAGGTTCTGCAATATTTTTAATTTTCTCCTTGGTTTTTTCCTCAACCCATTTATTAACAGCTTTATAAGAATCACCATTCGCAAAATCAATTGGTTCTACTTCCGAAGAAAAACTGTTGCGTACTATGTCTTTGAATTCTGGTTTTAATGTGTACTTGTCATTGATATACACTTTGTTTGCCATGTACACAGACACTTCCTTTATTTTGGCGAGATCAGCAATTACTGACTTATATCCGTCGGCGACTAAGGATGCGTCTGGTAGGTTCAAACCTTTTCCCAAAGCCTCATATGTTTTGCTGCTGGCACCTTGATAAAGCATTGAGAGGACGACATGGATGCTGATGGGCGAAAATATAAAATTTTTTGGTTGGGTCTTCGCGACTTGTGTGTAGAGCTGATTACTAAATTTGTAGTTGCTTTTTAAAAGCTGCAATACTGGACTCTCGGTAGCGGGAGCAGCCAGTATGTTAGCCACAACGGCTAGGAGTAGCGCCAAGGGAAAGTCTAAAAAAATCAGAGTTGTTATAATGACATATTTGTTCAATATTTAGACTAAATAAGTTTCATTGTTACAAAGGCCAAAACTAAGAAAGTGAAAGATAAAAAAATATATTGGTTATGCAAAAGAATCTAGAGAAGAATCGGTTTTTTTTTTAAATATATACGTTTTTAGACGATGGACTAACTAGTTAAAGTATCACATGGGTCACCCACCATCTTAGGAGGTTAGAAGGGGATAGGAATTAAAAAAAATTGAACAAATATAAAAAAAAAATTAAAATAGGAAAATTAGTTAAATCAAAAACATTTTTTATTATACATTTTATGAATTAGACTTTTTGTTTGATTGTAATTTTCCAAAAATTTATTAGAGTTGAAAAAAATGCAACGAAGTGATTTCCCCTTTCAATTTTCTCTCTGTAGAATGGTTTCTTAAACAGTATACTTACGAATAAATGAGGTTATACGTAAAATCTATTTAATAGATACCGTTCGAAGTTTCCGTTTCGGTTCTGGTTTGGCTAGTTTCGGACAAAAAAACCCTACCTATTTTGGGCCGAAATTTAGCCTAGTCGAAATTTCAATTTTTCAGTTTACATTCGGATATAAAAAATAAAATTTTCAAAAAAATTTCTTCATTTATAAAAGGAATTCTAGATTTTACCCCATACTTATTTCGTTTTTAAAGTTGACATTTTAGAAAGAATTATATATATATAATTATTAAGTTCAAAGTGAAAATATTCAAAAAAATTGATATTTAGGAAAATCTAAAGGAAAATTGAATTTTAAAGTAAACTTTTCAGAAACAGTTATTTCGAAGTTTCGAGAAAAAATGTTAAAAACTCTCTAAAAAGTGTTCATGTTCATACATTTTGAGTGTTAGTAGAAATTTTGGACAAAAAATTAAAAATTTAAGGTTTAAACTCGGAATTATGCAAATAAACTTAATATTTCGAAAAAAACTCCCAACTTAACAATAAAAAATTTTTAAGATTTTGAATTTATGCCCAAATTTTTTATTTTAATCCCAAAAATTCGTTTTCAAACTTGAAGTCTATGTAAAAGAAGAAAAAGAAATATTGGATCATCTTTGAAAAGTTCGATTTTATTGAATATTTCAAATTATTTTGATATTTTTGACATTTTAAAATATCCACTTTTTCTAGTTCGACTCCCAAAATTTCAACTTTTTCTCAAAAGGTTGACTTAGTTTTGAAAATTTTGAGTTTTGTCGAAGTTTTCAATTTTTCTTGAAATACTTTCTTTAAAATTCTGGCTTTTTTGTGTGATATATTTTGATTTTTTTGGGAAACTTATTTTAATCACTACTGTCCTTATTGAAAATTTTCTTTTTTGAAAATTTCAACATTTTTGAAAATTTCATTTTTAAAGTTTCAAATTTTTAAAAATATTTTGTATTTTCATAAATTTTGAATTTTTTCATATTTTATATGTTATTTTCTAAAATTTTGTCTCAAAATTTCATCTTTTTGACAAATCCGCATTTTTTTGGAATTCGATTTTTTTAAAAACATTTCAATTCTTTTTGAAAATTTAAATTTTTTGAGGTTTCAACTTTTGAAAATATTGACTCACTTGAATTTTTTTAATTCGATTTTTAGCAAAATTTTGGTTTTTCCTTAAAATTTTTACTTTCTAAAAATGACGATATTTTTTTGAAAAATCTTCCGACTTTTCTAATTTCCTATTTTACCTTATTTTTGATTTCCTTTTTTTTCAAATTTTAATGTACTTTCTAAATTTAAAATCTTTCACAATTTCGCTTCTTTTTATAATTTTGATTCGTTTTTGGAATTTTTGAAATTTTTGAAACAAAATTTTGATCCATTTCGAGGCGTTTTTTTCAAAATTTTGATCTTTTTATTAATCTGATTATATTGAAATATTGTTTTTTGTCAAACCTCTACCATTTTTCAGAATATCCTCTTTTTCTGAACATGTTTACCTTTGTTCAAAGTTTTGACTCTTTATTGAAGTTATTACCTAAAAAAAATTGAATTTTTCCAAACATTTCGACTTTTTTCTCGAAATTTTGACTTTCATGTAGTAAGCTGGACTGATATTAAAAATATTTAAAAATTAAACTTAATCTGAAAATTTCACTTATTTGAAAAATTGGATTTCTTTTTCAAAATTTCGACCTTTGAAATTTTCGAATTTTTTTCAGATTTCTCAGTTTTCTTAAAAATTTTTACTTTAAATTATTACATTTGACTTTTTCTGAAAGTTACGAGTCATAACTATTTTTTGAATTTAAAGTTTCATTAAAACTTCGACTTTTTGTGAAACCCTCACCCTCTTAAAAGTTTTTTGAAAATGTTGACCTTTTTTGTTTTCAAAATTTCAAATTTTTGTAATATTTATTTGACTGAAAATTTTAATTTATTTATATATATTTTTTTGGAAGAATCTGACTTCCTAAATTTCGAATTCTGTATAAACTGTATAAAATGAATTAATTAAATTTCGAATTTAAAGGAATTTTAAAAAGGAGTTTTTTTAAGTTTTAACTGAAAAGTTTCAAAAAAATCCAAATTTAGAAATCTTTTTGAGTTTAAAATTTGAACAGGAAATGTGACAAAAAGAACACAAAGCAAAATTTTTGTTTTAATTTAAATATTTTCTATAAAACTGTTTCTTGAAATTTTGAATTCAAAGGCAAATGGAAATGATATCTAAATTTCGAGAAAAAACTTTAAAATGGATATAAAATGTTCCTCAACATTTCAAGTTAAACATCGGAAGGGCCGAATGAAAGCCAAAGTTTCGAGTTTAAAACTAAAATGTTTAGAAGTTTATAAAAAAAAAGAACTCTGATCACTTGCAAAAATTTGAATAAATTCATGTGGAAACACATTCATCAACGACCACAGTTCTCAACGCATATAGACAATTTTAAATACAGTCTCATATACTATCCATTGCATACATTTTAAGTAATTTTTAATGCCTATTTTGATCATCTTAGAGGCTGAATCTTGAAAAATCTCTTGGTGCTCACCTAAGTATTATGGAAAACACTTGTGTGAAATTTCATCTTCCTACAACCACCGGTTGGGTCAGAGCGTTGTCTGTCAGTCAGTGTTTAGAGATTTATTAAGTAGATGTATAATTATGTAGCTAAACAATTTAAGCTTTAGCACCATATTTCGGGAAAAATTTCACATTTCGCGAGAGACTCAAAATTGACACAAATAGAATTCTACTTTTACCACAAAATTTTGATAAAATTACGACTTTTTGTCGAGAAGTTTCTAGAAAAGAAAAATTTCCCTCGAAACCTTAAAATTTCTTTAAAAAGTTGAAGTTTTGTTTAACTTATTTTTTTAAAACTCTAATTTGATTTTAAGAATTCCAAAAATTATTTTTTCGTTTACTAAAATATTGGTTGATACACAAATCTTATCCCCTAAAACCAAGAAAGATTAAAAAAGACAACAACAGTTGCTCTAATGCGTTTCGCTAGCCAAGCTGTCATCTTTAGAGGTATCTCTTTCAAGATGATACAAGATTTGTGTATCAATGTGAAGATAACCAAGGACCAGTCCGTTCTACCAAAAAAATATTGGTACTGCAAACCTGAGATGTTTCTTTCCAAATTTAAATTTCTAAAGTTTTACTTTTTTTAAAAATTTAACGTTTAAACTCTTCAAAAACTTTAAACATTCAAGTTTAAAATTAAACTTAAAGTAACTATTTTAATAGTAAAAGTAAAAAGTAGTTAAAGTAGTAACTAAACATTTAAACTGTTGCTGTTTGTTACTGTTTCGTTTCAATTGTCCGTTATACTAATACAATTTTCATAAGTTTCGGTTCGTTTCCAGTCGAAATCAAAATAGACACCTAAATTCGGTTTTGCAGTTTCGCAGAGACTAAACAAATGGGTCCAGATCTAGTAATCAATAAGAAAGGATTTCTCAAAATGCAGTCCGTAAGGATATAAAATAAGTGATAAATGATTGTTTGAAACTTCGTGAATTTTGAAGATAGAAATATGAACATTGGTGTTTAGGCTCCTGTTTATGAATAAAAATAAATATTCTCTAGAATTAAAAAAAATGTAATGTTAATAAGTAGATCAAATGTATGATTAATTTGATCACCAACCCCGAACTCTGTTTAAATTCTTTTTTAGCGGAAAAAATAGAAAAAAGAATTATTGCTTAGCCCACACAACTTTTATTTGTTGTGTGGCTGCGTTTTTTAATGATATTGTTTATTAACTAATAGAACGGCCCAACTTCAAAATTTTATATAAAAAGTTATTTCAGTTGTTCTTCTCATGTTTTCTTTTTTACATTTGGCATTCACTTCTAAAACTATAAAAATAAAAACAAAAATATATATTCACTACATTACTTACATTTCATAGTTTGACTATTTCAGCATCAACGTTGTCAAATCACACGAAATGAAATCAAGATCGCTCTATTTGTATAATTCAGTTATCTGTAATTAAACAAATTAAGAAGCCAAATGTTATCGGCAATTAAAAATTAGTAATAATAAACACTATTATTTTAATTTTTTATCCTCTCTTGTCGATGTTTCTATAAAAAAGATATTTTGCCAACACCCCGGATTTATACGTAGGGAGCGGGTAAATAAATAATAATTTTCGAAGATGCCAAAAAAAGCGCTTGTCAACCCATCTGATAATATAGTTCCACATTAGTTATACACTTTTATTAGATAGATTGGAAAATAAGCAACGTTTTCTCAGGAATCTTGTAATAATAGAAAAGGTTGTTTTATATAATTAGTATTCTGAAAGATAAATTGTTATACGAATTACTTTTCTTATTAAGAACATTAAGGGATCAAATGTTATCCGCATAGTATTATTTTCAAAGAAAAAAAGAACGCCTTGGTTGTTTATCTTATTTATTTTGTATTTAATGTTAAAGTTTCTGAAATAGTTTATAAAAAATAATTATTCTGTTATCTTAGAAACATAAAAAATCCAAATGTTGGTTAAAAAAATAAGTTTGAAATCACTTGTTACACGTTTTCGTTAGAAATATTTTACGACGCAAATTGTAAAACCGAAGATAAAATTAAAGGGTTTTCCGCCTATACGTACTTGTATTTTTATGTCAGATAAATTTCGAGAAAAAAGCTGAATTTCGTGAAAAGAAAATGTCGAATTTTGAAATATCAGCGTTTCGTAGCTATTAATTAAAAACTAACCTTCCACACCCTGTAACTCGAAAACGAAGCTTTTTACGATATATGTTTATATAGATTTTTCGTCTTATTTTGGGCTCTAAAATACGATTCTGAATTTATGGTACTATACAGTGAGTGTAAAAAGTATTCCTACACCTAACCATTTATATAAAAAGAACGAATTTTTACGGTTTAAATATATCTATTTCTTTAAAAAAATAATTGAGTCGATTACTCTATAGGCTTAGCACCAGTGGCGGCTCGCGTATAGGCACTGTGAAACTGCAGCACCCCCAATTTCGCTTACGAGTTTTTTCTCAAAATTTTCCGAAGACTTTTCCTTAAACAATTTTTTGTAGAGATTTTTAATTTTCTCTAATTTCTTTCTATAGAAATGTCAAGTTTCTTTTACGAAGTTAGGGGATTTTAAAATCTATTTTATTTTTTTTCTAAGTTTTATAAACATTTGGAAAAAATAATTGAAATTTCAAAAATAAACTCTTAATCTAACATTTCTAGCATTTTAATATTTCTCTAAAAAAATTAATGGCGCATATTCGAATTTTTACCTGAAATCTCAATTTCAACTTTTTTGTATAAAAATTTTGGGTTTTTTCTAGATATTTCGATTTATTTAAGAAAGTTTTAATTTTTACTGCGCAGTTTCAATTTTTCCTAAATATTTTCTGAAAATTTTGCCCCTAAAATTTCTTCTGAACATTTCAACTTCTCCAGATTTTTTTATGTTCCTTTAATTTGCTTTTTTCCCTAGACTTTGACATTTTATAGTTCATTTTATTTTCTAATTTTGTTAAAAATGTTTAACAAAAAACCCTAAAATTTTTATAAACATATCATCATTTTGGCAAAAACGAAGAAATTTTAAGAAAAAATTTAGACAAAATTTTGGAATAATATCGAAATTTAAAATAAATTGCAGACTTTTTAATTAAATTTTCAAAGGAGCGAAATTTTAAATATTGGAGAAAACACTAAAATAATCAAAAAATTCATAATTATTAAAAAGGTTGAAATTTTGAAAGGGTAAAATTTTGGAGTAGTTCAAATTGAAAATAAAAACAACCTTTTTTTAAAAGTTAAAGATTTAATAGGAAGTGTTAAGAAAAAATTATAAATAATATTTTGAAAAAGGTTCGACCTTGTCAAAAAAAGTCAAGTTTTCAAAGAGTCGAAATTTTGAACAAAATCGACGTTTTGAAATGGTGTCGAAATTTTTAGAAAAATTCGAAATTTTACGAATTAGTCGAAAATTTCAAAATACTTTTTTAAGAAATGTCTCAGTTAAGAGAAAAATCAAAATTTTTAAATAAAATATCGTCAGTTTACAAAGAATGTTGACATTTTGAAAATAGTTTAAATTAAAAAAATAGTTGAAATTTTTAAGTTCTCCAAAAATTTTTAATTTTGAAGAATGGCTAAAATTTCGAGAAATTTAAACATTTGAAAAAACCGAAATTTTCAACAGTGGGAATTAAAAAAAAGTCGAAAATTTTAGAAAAGTGCAGATTTAAGAAACGGGTAAAATTTTCAAAAAAAAAGTCGAAATTTTTTGACTTTTTGATTTTTCTAAATTTTGAGAAATATACAAAATATATAAAAAATTTAAGGATAAGGTAACAATTTTCAAAAACTTTAAAATTTCTAAAAGAAGTCAAAATTTTAAAAATGAAGAAATTTTTAAATAAATAGGTCGAAATTAAAAAAATATCAAAACTATGAAAAAGTAGACATTTAAAAGATATACGAATTATTATGGAGTTTTTAAAATAATTGGAAATTTTAAAAAAGTTTAAATTTAGAATAATTGAGAAATTTTCACTGAAATTATCCATAAAAAGAAAAATTTTCCAAACCGGAATATTGAAAACAAGTCAAAAATTATCAGATAGATCGAGGTTTTCAAAAGTTGAAATATTGAGAAGTGGAAAAAAGTTCAAAAATTTGAGAAAAGTTGAAAAAAGTTTAAATTTTTGGTAGTTAAAATTTTGAACCAAAGTTGAAGATTTTTTTAAAAAAGATTAAAATTTTAGATCAACAAAATTAAAATTTTGAAAAAATGTCAAACTTTTCATAAAACGTAAAAATTTTAAAAAAAGTCGAAATTTGAAAAGAATTTTAAAAATTAAAAAGAAACCAAATTAAAAAAAACAAAAATAGTCGAAAATGTAAAAACAGTCGACATTTAATAAAATGTCCCATTTCAAAAATTGAAACTTTTTAAAAATTGAAACTTTTTAAAAATTGAAACTTTTTAAAAATTGAAACTTTTTAAAAATTGAAACTTTTTAAAAATTGAAACTTTTTAAAAATTGAAACTTTTTAAAAATTGAAACTTTTTAAAAATTGAAACTTTTTAAAAATTGAAACTTTTTAAAAATTGAAACTTTTTAAAAATTGAAACTTTTTAAAAATTGAAACTTTTTAAAAATTGAAACTTTTTAAAAATTGAAACTTTTTAAAAATTGAAACTTTTTAAAAATTGAAACTTTTTAAAAATTGAAACTTTTTAAAAATTGAAACTTTTTAAAAATTGAAACTTTTTAAAAATTGAAACTTTTTAAAAATTGAAACTTTTTAAAAATTGAAACTTTTTAAAAATTGAAACTTTTTAAAAATTGAAACTTTTTAAAAATTGAAACTTTTTAAAAATTGAAACTTTTTAAAAATTGAAACTTTTTAAAAATTGAAACTTTTTAAAAATTGAAACTTTTTAAAAATTGAAACTTTTTAAAAATTGAAACTTTTTAAAAATTGAAACTTTTTAAAAATTGAAACTTTTTAAAAATTGAAACTTTTTAAAAATTGAAACTTTTTAAAAATTGAAACTTTTTAAAAATTGAAACTTTTTAAAAATTGAAACTTTTTAAAAATTGAAACTTTTTAAAAATTGAAACTTTTTAAAAATTGAAACTTTTTAAAAATTGAAACTTTTTAAAAATTGAAACTTTTTAAAAATTGAAACTTTTTAAAAATTTATATTTTTTTTGACTTCCGTATTTGTTTTTCTTGGTCTTTTTTCATAATAAAGTGCTGTAACCACCGTGTGATTGACCCAATTATTTTTTTTAAAATAATTAAATATATTTAAACTGAGCCAATTCGTTTTTTATGTGCATTGCTAGGTGTACGAATACTTTTTACACTCACTATATTTAGAATCACCTTGTATATGTAAGTAACGCCTACCATGCTAAGAACACGCTTAGCGTGTCCATCGCATCGTAAAGTTAAATTTACATGTACAATAATAACCTATATTTCTTTAAAGTTTTGTTCAATTTATTATCATATAATTATAGTATGTTCTGTCAAATTTCACAATTTTAAAATATTTGCCCAGCCTTATGCCCAGAAGGACGCAAAAAATAACGATTTTTGAGAATTCAAGGGCATAATATCTTTCTGTAGTCGACAATTTATTTTTGGGATAACTGTTTTTTAATCGCAAAAAATTATTGGCAAATACTAAAATTATGCCCGTTTTATATTTTTGGTCGTCAAAAATTATTTTGGGGCATTTTTTATTGCTATCGGCACACACCCTCATCCCCCTTCCTTTGATCAATATCCCGTTTTGCTGTTAGAAACCTAGATACCCTAATTCTTATGCTATTTATTACTTTTAGAATATTTCTAGTGCAATTTTTTAAAAAGCCTAGGCTAAGGGGGCATTTATTGCCAGATATATTTTGTTTATCTTTGCTTTGTTATTTTTATGTTCGAAAAAATAACAAGCTGGATTGAGAATAAAGTGAAATGCGTTTTGAAAAGTATATTATAGTCACTGTAGTGCAGGAAACATAAAATAAGCACAAATTAAAATTTTGTTTAGAATTTTGCAAGCGTCCAGAATAGAGCCTCAAGTGGGAAAGTAGCAAACTGGATTTGCTGTGATTGGCTCGCCTGATATGTATCTCTTTCTGTTCGTTTTATAAATGTAATTTTTCTCGAAGTGTCATTTTGTTCTAAGAATCTCAATAGCTCTATTTTCCTTACGCTAAAGATTTCTTATCTTTATCCTGTCCTCAACGAGTAAGATGTCCCTAAAAGACGGTGACATCGAAATTTTACTAAAATAGCACTTATCACCCAAAAATCTTCTAGTTGTCAAGTTTCATCGAAGTTTGAGTTTGACTTTTTCCTGAAGAAGAAAAACATCCCTAAAAATAGTGATCCTCTCTCTGGAAATCGACAGAACCGTTTCAGAGAGAACAAATTGTTCCTCAAGGAGGAAGATGTTCCTAATAAGTAAGGATCGGAATTTTTACTAAAATTGCTTCGATATTTAGATCATTTTTCTGACCCAAAAATGTCCTAATTACCAAGTTCATCGTCATTGATAGTGGTTTCGGACACAAAAATGTTGATCCTGAACTTATGTAGATCGCTTTCTTGAACCAAAAAACCCTTAGTTACAAGAGTTTCATCGAAATCGATAGAAACTTTTCGGGGATAAAAGTTTGTTTCCCAATCAGGAAGATGTCCCTAATAATGGTGACCTCGAATTTTTACTAAAATTGCTAAATTGCATCTACCTAGATCCATCTTCTTGACCCAAATATTCCCTGTCACCAAGTTTCATCTAAAACTGATAAAGAGTCGTTGCGTAGATAAAGATTGTTCCTGAAGGAAGCCCTTAAAAAAATTGTCATCTTAAATTTTTACAGATAATTTTTCCAATTCAAAAAAATGTTGGTTGCTGCAGCCTCTTAAGAGTGTCTAGTGGATCATAAGTATCTGAACTATCAACAGTTGAGCCAAAAACACTAAGCGAAGTGGTTGCTCTCTAGGGAAGCCCCAGAAGACTATAATCTGAATGCATGGACCACTAGGCTGGAACATTTATCAGGTTTAGAGTTTGGAAACCAACGACTGGTTTCGATCTTATTAGATCTCATCAGTTTGGTGTATCCAACTCGAATGGTGACAAGTGTTCCGGCAAGTATATATACAGGGTCCTTCATTAGTGCGTGCACGGAGGATAGCTCCTAAGCCTGAAAAGATATCAAAATGAAAGTTTGTCCAGTGGTTTTCATCTATAAGGAGCACATTTTAAAATTATTTTCATTTTATTACGCCAATCATATACAGAGTGTTAATATAAACTTACTTTTTTTAAATAAACACTCTATATTTTTACATATTTAAATAGCCTTATGAAAAGGCAACAAAATAATATATGATTTTTTAGTAATTTTTGGATTTGCAAACCTCCATCACTCTGCATAACTAAGTAATATAAGACAACAAGTTTATGGTTTATGGAAACTAAAAAGCAATCAATGATTAATTTTGTTGCAAATTGGTTAATACTACATCACATTTAGTGTTTACAAATGACTGCATCCGAGTCTTATCTCCTGATTTTGGATCCTTCATCAGGAAAACGACCAATCAAAATCCCCATTAATTCGATATTATTTTGCTGGATTTTATAGGGCTATCCTAATTTGTAAACATAAATAGGGTGTTCTATTTTTAAAAAAGTAAGTTTATATCAACACTGTATATGATTGGTACAATAAAATGAAAATAATTTTAAAATTTTCCAAGTATATTTACGTCACTGGGTAAAATTTTATTTTGATATCTTCTCAGGCTTAGGAGCTATTCTCTGTCCACGCACTAATGGTGGACCCTGTATACTATAGAATCAACAAATATCCTTTTTGTGATTCCTAAGTACCGCCAACGATTGGTTCATAGAAGAATATGTAGTCAACTCCAACAAGTATCGTATGTAAACAGACAGTAAGGATAATAGCATCATGCAGCCCAGCTCTTGTTGGAATTGTCCCCAGTTTCTTCTATGAACTAATAGGTGGTAGTACTTAGGAGTCTCGTGGAGGATGTCGATTGAATCTATAGTACATACTTGCCGGAGCATTTGTCAGCATTTGGGCTGGATATACCAAATTGACGAGATCTAATACGAGCGAAACCGGTCTTTGGTTTCCAAACTCTGAATTTGATAAATGCTCAACCCTATTGGTCTGTGCATTAGGACTTGGTTACCGCCTTTGTTCGAAATCGATGGAACATACGCAGAATCTTTTCAGATATAAATATTATTTGTTCCTGAAGAAAAAATAAGTTCCTAAAAAATAAAAAAATAGCGATACCGAAATTTTAATAAAACTGAATCCGTCTAGATCATCGTCCATTTATCAAGTTTCGTCGGAATCGATAAAGCCCTTTCGGAAATAAAAATTGTTTCTGGAGGCCAATGATGTTCCTGACAAAATGCGATCTCAAATTTATATACTTATTGTTTTCCTAATCCAAAAACCCTTATTTACCAAATTTCATCGAAATCGATACAACCGTTTCTGCGATAAAAATTACTTCCTCAAGGAGCAAAACGTCCCTAAAAATGGTGACATCTATATGTATTATTTTTTTGAATAAAAAAAAAAACATTAGTTATCAAGTTTCATCGAAGTCGATAGAGCCGTTTAGGAGATAAAAAATGTGTTCCTAAAAAATTAAAATGTTCTCAAGAACTGTTGATTCTTAATTTTTACCAAGACATCTATCTGGATCGACTTTTCGACTCAAAAAATCCTTAATTAACAATTTTATCAAAACCATTAGTCATTTTACCGAAAAATGAATATACAATAGTATAAACAAATTTAACTCATTTAATAGTATAAGATATATTGAGCAACTGTAGTTTTCATACATTTTTTAATCAGCAGTGAATGGGTTAATGAATAAAATTGGCCAATTGAATTTCGCATTGCTAGACGTAGGCCCAAGTAAAGTTAAAGTAAATTTTGAAAATATTGTGAAAAATTGCCCAGGCTTTAAAATGTTGTGTCTTTTGAGACTTTAGCAGAAAGAAACCAAGCCACAAATTCTAAAATATTGGTTTTTAGCATATAGTTCAGAAGAATTCATAATATTTGCTGCAAAAAAATGAATGAACGAGTTGGGTGGGTAGGTGACTTTCAGAATGCTTCCAACTGCTGTGATTTCTTTCAAAAAGTTCATAATAAAATAAATAATATATTAATATTAACGTAACGTGGGGCATTTCCTTTTCTTAGTTAGAGCAGTCGATAGAAAATTTATATTTAACTAAATGAGCTTTTCCAGAAATTACCATTTTGTCTTCAAAATACGTCCTTATCTTGAAATTTCAAAATTCAATCGAAATATTGACTTTTTTTCTCATAATTCTTCGTTTTTCGCAAAATCCGCCTTTATTTAGAGATTTAAAATTTGTTATTAAAATTTGACTTCCTTCTAACCAAAAGGGTCTAGCCGTACTTCCATAGCAAAGCTGCCCCCACCGGAAATCTATATCGTGATCTATGTCGCTACTTACAGAATGTCATTAAAAATTAATATATGTGGATTTCCCCCCTCCATCTTCGGTTACCATGGAGATAATTAAAAAAACTTTCAACAGGCACCTTTTCTTCTAAGCAATCTATCTGCTAAATTTTTAAAGTTAGCGAAGGAAAACAAACTGATTGTGGTAGTACACTGCAGGATTCATTTTATAATTTTTTTCAGGGGGGTTAGCCCTCCTAGAAATATCAATAAATACACATACAAATTTTCATTATTAATTTCTATGATGTCTTTTGGAGTGACCACTTTACAAAAAATACAGAAAATGAACTCATATGTCACCTAACAGCATACTAAGTTTCATTAAAATCCAGTTGGTGCAACATATCAAAAAAAAATTTAATATGTATGCATATAATCTTTAAGCCTGCTGACATGAAGTAAATTTAATTATTATTATTATCATACCTTAAATACGTTTCCATATTGAATAATATAACTTTGTGGATTACTTAAGGAATAAAAGTTCATATAAACCCAAGCTCTAATCTTTTTTATTTCCAAGTTACAGGCAGTTTCATTATAGGGGAAAATAAAATTATTTTTATTAATATTTCTGAAAACCTTTGACTTAAGTAATAAAATTTGATACATAGTACCAGTATATTAAAGGAAAACTTTTGCATTTATTCACTTTTTTTTTCAAACGCCAGGGGCGTACGTTAGAATATTAATATTAAATTTTCATATAAAAAAAATGCCATGCCACTGTATGTTAAAGTCTTAAAAAGATGAAACTTTAAGAATTGTTATGTAGTACCAAAAAATGTTTATACATTTTTTTTCAGTTATCTGAAGGCAGGAAAATGCCTTTGCAAATTTATAGCAAGTTATATTCGGGGTGAAGCAACGAAAACTTAAATATAAATGCTTGGATTTTTCTTATTGTTGAAAAAAATGCAAAAATAGGTTGATTTTGTTTGAATCAAGACAACTTTAGTCGCTTTTTTTGTTGTTTTAACGCCAACTTCCTAAAAAGGGCTTGCATCTCTTTCAACAATTTTAATGGAAAGGGGCCCGTGTTGCAGATCATTGGAAAACCCATTTGATAGTCTATAACTATTTATAATTTAATTATTTTTTTTTAAGGTATAAGGTAGTATGTTTGTCATTCAGATTCAGTAAAATGTTTACCTTTTATTCTGGTTTATTTATTTATTTTGTTCTATATATAAATAAAAAAAGATTCTAATGATAGACCATGTAGTATCTCTACGATTGTGACAAAAAAGTGAATTTACTCTGACATGTTATCTCTAACTAAAATGGTTTATTAGATTGCAGGAAGGGTACCTGTGATAAAATTGTTTTATAAAAATAACTAATAAATATCTCATCTTTTCGACAAACAACACTTCAACAATAATTGTTCTGAAATTAGTAGTAAAATTCCAAGACACACGATCTGTGGCTAATAAAAAATGGATTACTGAATATCTCATTCAAAATGACGATATATAGACAGGTAGCTTTTTGATGACATGTTACTATAAAGGGTAGATCATATTACATTTAGTTCCGTATTTTATTAGTCGCAGCTCCTGTATCCTTTATATCGGAATTTTGTTACTAAGTTCAGAACAATTTTGCCATCTATCGTCATCATTATTTATTTATTTATCGGTCGGTTAAACATATCAAGCTCTTATAGAAAAATATACATTATTTTTGTAAAATAATTTTAATAGAGTACTTCTACCATTCAATAGATTGTCTGTTTAAATACAATACTTGCAAGTGAAAAAATTTATTTTATAACAGACTACCTTAGGGGAATTGTTTTCCATATGTCTAAATAACTGCATTATTTTAAACTAAATGACAATGGAAGTTTGCATACTATATCGTATACTTTCTAATATATCTTCAAATAAAATTAATGAAATTCAAAAAGTAACTTATGGTTGCAAAGAAAATAAAAAAAACAAGTTTGATGTGCAACTTGAATCCTATCAAGGAACTTGTATTTAACACTATAAAATGTTCTGTAAAATATCGTCCTCTGCCAAAAATAATTCAACTATTTTCTCATTTTGTCGCAAAATAAAATCACAGACTTTATTGGATTTGTGTTACGTTTCTGTTAAGTCACCCCGTGTATGAATTGCTATAAGTTTGCAAAAATCATCTCCTGCGTTCAGATATACATTTTTTGGTATTTGGTGACCACTTTTAAACTTTCATTTTTTCAAAACCTTAAAAAACAGTGGCGTATCCCTTTTCTCACAAAAAAGTTTAATGTTAATACCCTAACGTACGCCCCTGGCCTTAAAAAATAAAATAAATTCAGAAGTTAGCCTAAGTACTGATACTGTGTACCAAATTCTATGAAGGTGGGTCAAAGGGTTTCCGAAATATAAATAAAACTAATTTTATTTTCCTCTATAATGAAACAGCCTGTAACTTGAAAATAAAAAATATTAGGACTTAAATTAATATGAACTATCATCCTCAAGCAATCCAAACAAGTACTTCATTCAATATGGAAACGATCTTAAAGTAGGATAACAATTATATTCACTTCAAATATACAAGGCAGCAGGCGCAGAGGTTATGGGCAGACATATTTAATTTTTTTGACATGTTGCACCCCTTGGATTGTAACGAAACTTGGTACGCTGTTAGAAGACATATGGACACATTTTCCGTATTTTTTGTAGAGTGGTCACTTAAAGAGACCCTACAGAAATTAATGCTGAAAATTTTTATTTATATTTTATTAATATTTGTAGGTGGGCTAGCTATGTAATCCTATATGTTATGAGATAGATCAGGATATAGGTTCCCGGTGGGGGCAATTTCACTATGGAAGTACGGCTAGACCCTTTAATTTCTTTAAAACTTTGAATTTTTATCACAATATTTTTCGTTTTGTTGTTTTACAGAATTTCCTTTTTGCAAAATTCGACTTTTTTTGAAAATTTCCACTTTTTTAAAATCCGGATTTCTGTAAATTTCGAATTGTTTATCAAAATTTGTTTTTTCCCTCAAAATTTGAACGATCTGCTGATAAAAAGGTAAAAACTTTGGAAATTCTAAATTTTTGTAAAAAGGCAAATAATCTTTGGAAATTTTAAGGTTTTCAAGATTTTTCTTAATCCAATTTTCTGAAAATTTGCCCATTTTGTTTTCAAAATTTAACAAAGTGAAGTGTCAGCTGCTTCGAACCTTTCCTTGAAATTTCGATCTCTTTTTGGTAATTTTAGTCCTTTTCTTGATTTTTTTTCATAATTCGTTTTTGTTAATGGAAATTTTAGTTTTATTTCTTAAAACCATAGACCTATTTCTCATTTCGATTTCTTTTTATGGTTTTTTTTTTCATAAGCGTCTGTCCTCAAAATTTTAACTTTTTCTCTGAATTCGTCTTTTTTTCTAAGTTTTAATTTTTTCTTTTTAGAATTCGTCTTTTTTTAAATTTCGCTTTTATTCGCAAAATTTGACTTTCTCTAAAAATTTTATTTTTAATTTCAAGGTTTTTTCTTCATGGTGAACTCTTATTGACCGGAAATATTATATTTATTAATTTTATTTAACATTTCTTCGGCCCAGTTCGGAAATATTTAAATTTTTATTGTTTGTTGACAATATTCCAAACAGTTTTTGAAATATGACTACGTGATATTTAAATTTATTTAAAAACGTCAAGTTTTTTCTCGGAATTCCGTTATTTTTCTTAACATTAGATTTTTTTAATTTTCTGCCTGCTAGTATTGAACTTTTTCTAGAAATTTTCATGTTTATCTCAAATTATTATTTAATATTTCTGGACATAACGACATTTTCTTCAAAATTGGTCTTTTTTTTCGATCTTTCGACTTTTTTCGAAATCTCTATTTTTTCAAAATTGTTTATGGAAATTACATTTTTTTTCTTGAAATTAGCCTTTTTCCTCAAAATTTCGACAATTTTCTCAAAATCGTCTTTTAGAAATTTCGACTTTTATGTCATTATGACATCCTTTATGATCCTAGAAATCTCAGCTTTATTTTCGAAGTTCGTCTTTTTCCCAACGTTTAATTGTTTTGTCCAAAATTCATCTTTCTCACAACTATTCTCAAAAGTTGAGTATTGTATTCAAAATTTAGTTTTTTTGTGGGAAATTTCTGTTGTTTTCTTAAAGTTTCGTCCCTTTACTCGAATTGTCTTTTTCGGGATTTTCGATTCGTTTTTTCTCAAAATTCTATTTTATTCGAAAATTCGACTTTTTTAAAGTGACTTTATTTGGAAAATTTCGAATTTTTTCTTAGTATTTGACCGTCGAAGTATTCAAAAAAATGAGAAATGAAAAAATAAAAGTTTAAGTGAAATTTTTGGAAAAAGTCAAACTTTTAAACAAAGATCGAAATTTTTATGTTCAACAAAAATTTCAAAACCTGAAATTTATGAGAAAACCTAGGGATCTGGAGTTGAATTGTTGGACAATATTTCGAAATTTTAAGATTAAAATTGTAGCAACCCTGGAATTTAAAAAAAAATAAATTTTGGAAAGCTGAAATGTTGAACATATTGAAATTCTAAAAAAATTGAAACGATCAAAAGACAAAAATTCAAATATGAAATTTATAAAAACCAAATTTGGATAAAGATGAAATATCGAAATTTTGAAATCAAGTAATTTTTCTACGAGAATTGTAAGAAAAATGTCGAAAATTTCACGATTACAAACAAGAATAAAGAGTTTTTTGCAAAAATTAAGCTTCTTTTTTTTTCACTTTGTTACTAGGAATTTCTATTTTATTTTACTCAGAATTTCTACTTTAATCTCCATTCCATTTATAACAAAATTCTAGAGCATTTGAACTTGAAATTTTTACTGTAACAGGAAACCCAAAATTTTGAGCAAAAAGTTCAAATTTCGAGAAAAGCACAACAAAATTAATAGCAAATTTTAAAATTTATTCACTAGGTTTTGAGAGAAAAAACCAAATTTCGAGAAAAACTCATATTAGAGTTTGTCAAAAGTGGAAGCAAATTTGTTTAAACTCTCAACAAATTTGTACAAATTAGAAGCACAGTTATTTAAATTAGAAACAAATTTGTTCACACTAGAAACAAACTTATCCAAATTAATGACAAAATTTATTCAAATTAGAAGCAAACCTATTCAAATAAAAAGCAAATTTGTTCAAATTAACAACATTATTATTTAATGTTGCATATTTTGGCAGCTTTCATGCATATTTTAAGCATTTTGCTTACATATTTGCATGGTTGAACGGACTGGTCCTTGGTTATCTTCAAACAAAAAAAAAATACAACAAAGGTTGCTTTAACGCTTTTCGATAGCCAAGCTATCGTCTTCAGAAAGATACAGTATCTCTCTGAAGATGACAGCTTGGTTATCGAAACGCGTTAGAGCAATCTTTGTTGTTTTCTTCATGGTGGACTCTTATTGGTCGGAAACATTATATTTGCTAATTTTATTTAACATTTACTTATTTAACCTTTGTTGTGGTTTTTAATCTTTCTTGGTTTCAGGGGATAAGAATTGTTTTTCAATCTTTACATATTTGGATGCACATTTGAAACTTTTTACGTTGCATAGCATCCGGTCTCTATTCATAAATGATCAATCTACACATTTCTCTGTGGACTAATCGAATTCCTTTGGGATTAGTAGGTGCAAATTCTAGTAGTTAAAACGTGCCAATCTAACCGCGAAATTCGTAAATGTTGACATGTTAAGTTTCTCGATTTTTCAAACAACAACATGATCTTGACAGATATATTTGTAATGGACTTGTAAAATTTTCACACAAGATATGGATAATCCCGGAGTAAGTTTATTCCAGGGCGAGGGCCTCAAGATTAACAACACTCAAAATCAGGAAGAAGCCGAAGATTTAGAAGATCGCATTCGCAGGCGGGAAGAAGTAAGTGTGGTCGTGTCGCGCGCCCCCGTAATGAAGGGAGTTTTTCAGCTTAAGGATCTGTTAACGAACGCTTTAGACGATTTTAAATACGATGATAGCACCGTAAATTCCTCTTCGAATACTTCTCTGACATCGTGCGAGGAAGGGAACCAAATTTATCGAAATGCAAGTTCGACTGATCAATTAAAAGTGTTGTACGAGATTAGGACGCGGGAGAATAAGGAGCTTAATGAACAGTTCAACAAATATAAGGAGGATTCTGAGAAGCAAATTAAGGATTTGAAGCAGAAGCTTACATTGGCTGAGGCAGATGCAAGGCATTATCAGATATCTCTGAAATCCTCGGAGTCACTTTTGGGTAGTATTTGTTAATGTTTTTGTTTTGAAGTAGTGCTATATTACTTTTCAGTGGAGAAAGTTGCGGATATAAGTACACTGAAGGAGGATGGGAAGAAAAAGGATGAAAAAATTTTAGAATTAACCAAAAAAATTGAGGAGGTAACGAATATTTTTAAAGTAAAAACTTTTTTGCTTTATATCAAGCTATTCCTTTCCATTTTATCAATTAGAAGACTTTCGTCTTTGTTTTGGCTTGTCATGCCAAATTATCTTCTTTCCTGAAGTTTTTTGTTACTTTCATTTATGGTACAGGTTCCATTGCAGAGGTTTTCTTTGAATTATTATTGATTTTATGTATAATATATTTTCAGTTGTAAATTTATTTCACAAATTTTCTTACTTCTCAGTTATTCTAAAAGTTTTATTCTTTAGTTGCAGTTGGAGGTTTTTGCTTCCAAAACAAATTTGAACGAACTAGCGATGAAACTGAAGATAGAAAATAGTGGCTTCAATCTGGCTGCTAAGCATTTCAATTCTGAGGAATTGCAGAAACACCACCAGAGCACTATCAAACGGTTGGAAACTTTACTAGATGAACAAAAGAAGCGAGCGGAAACTGCGGAGAAAGACAGGGCGCTGTATCAGGAACAGCTGCAGGATGTCTTGGAGAGCAAACGGGAGAATGAGACTTTGAATAATGAAACAATCATTTGTCTAAATAATGCGGTGCAAAACGCCCAGCAACAATGCAAGGAGCTGGTGGAGGTTATTGAATATTTGTCAACTGAAAATGAACACTTTAAAGGTAGTGTTTTAATCGAAAAAAAAAAAAAAAAAACGATGGACGGCTCACTTGCCAAAGTTTATTTGAATTCATAGAAATTTGTAAAATCTGACGATCCTTTGAAAAAACTAGAAATTTTTTAAAATTACCAAAATCTCGTAAAATTACAAAAAATTATGTCAAATTACTGAAAATTTCATAACATGTCTTTAACCTAATTGAAATCTAATTTGTGTCAGTTTTTCCTTCCAACAACAGCAGGAACTGATTTCATTGTATAAACTAAATTCTTTTGTTTGGAGTTTTCCTCAGATTTTTAGAGTACTTACAAATTCCTCAGATAAACTTTTCTTTTAATGTTTCATGTAAAGTATTTCAAAACACATTCAAAAAATTTTGAAAAGAAATTGAACATTTCGAAATAAATTAAAAATTTGGCAACTAAACCCAAAATCATTTAAAAAATACAAATTTTGAGTCTGGTCAAAATTTGAAATAGGAAAAATGGAAATGTTGAAAAAAAATTAGAAAAGACCAAGGTTTCCCTTGAATTAAATTTTAATTTGTTTAGGCAGAGTGAAAGATTTCGAGACCAACGCTCCAATACTAAAGGAGGAATATTTTTCTAACAATACATTTGTAAGTTTTCGCTTTTTAATTGAATTGGTTCTAATTATATGTTTTTAGGACAGTGCAACTGTTGTGATCCACAATGAGAGGTTAAAAAGAATGTTAGTCGACAAAGACGTTGAAATCAAAACCCTTAAAATAAAGCTAAAGTATGTTCCTGTAATTGTAGAGTTAATTGTTTTACACTTGGTATACTTTTAGGTATTATGAGAAAGATCTTAGAGAATTGCTGGAGTACAGGAAAATCTCAACTGGGGCGTTTTCGATGAAAGAATGCGGTAAATCTGCTCTTACTTCTGTCTTATGTAATTTCTGATAATTTTTTTCCTCAGATAACAAAATCCACGCTGAATATTTTGTCATACTTCGTAATGAATTAGACATTTTAAAGAAAACAGTAGACGAGAAGCAAAAATCCATAGAAAATCTCAATGTACTCAACAAAGAATTGCAAGAGAAAATCGAGGATATGCTTAGAAAAACGAGAGATGATATCCAAACCATCTCAGAGAAATACAGCCTACCCCAACTGGACGAAATGAGTAACGAAATCAAATCAGCGCAAATCGAAATTACCAAACTGCAGGAGGTCATCACTAAACTACAGGCCGAGAACCAGGAACTCAAGAGTCAGTTATCGGAGAGTAGGGCTGGGGAGCTGAAGCAACAGTTGATCTGCACGCAGCAGCAAATAGCCCAACTGCAAGAAATTTCGGAACGAAAGGTGCAAAACTCTGAGAAACTTATGATGGGGCTGCAATCCTCCCTGGCGAAAGTAGAAGAAGCTAAGAATTCAGCGCATCCGAGCAGCGACGATCTGGGGACGAAAACTGACTTGCAGAGCGAAGGCAGGCAGTGCGTTGGCACAGAGTCCACCACCACCAGAGATACTGATGTTTCCATTATGGAATTCACAAGGTTCGTGCCTTATCTAACAGTGCGTTTACACTAGATACTATTCTGTACATTTCTCTCCAAGATAAGTGTCAACTTTTCTGAGAGAAGCTATCTGAGACGTATTTACACTCCTGAAAGTCTTGGACAGCTTCTTTCAGGATAGTTGATACTTAGGGTGCGTTTATACTAGACACTTTATTCCGTACACTTCTCTCTGACATAAGTATCAACTATCCCGAGAGAAGCTATCTGAGACTTACCTACACAGCTGGGAGTTGGATAAGTTCTCTTAAGATAGTTGACATTTATGTTAGAGAGAAATATACGGAATAACGTGTCTTATGTAAACGCACCGTTAATATATTTTATGCCGGAAAAAATGTACAGAATAAAGTGTCTAGGGTAAAGGCACCCTCAGAGCTAAATGTTTGTAGCACAACTTTCCACTATTACATTAAAATAACTTGTTAGAGAAATATTTGTTTGTTTGCAAAATATTTTTCAGATAAACACTTTTTTTAAAAATATTTTCTCCATTAAAATTAACAAACACTATGGTCTCTAAATTTCCGAAAAATTGTAAAATTTATAAAAAATATAAATGCGCATCCATGTTTCTATAAAATTTACTATGTAAGGGTAATTTTTGACTCTGAACAACTTAATAATTTTTGCTCTTATCTAACACCAAGTAAAATATAGAAAAATCACATTTTTGAGGAAACACAGTGAGCTGGTGTTTAAGTGATTTTACAAAATGCTCCTAATTGTAATTGTCTGTATTCATGAGATTCAAACTAATTGTTACTTATAAACATTTTGATAGATTCTCTGAAGAAATCGAGGAGTTGCAACTAGCAATCAAAGATTTTATAGAAGTTCTTCATACCGAACCTGTAAAAGTAGATGAAATTGCTGCCGTGCTGAATTCTTGGTGGAAAAAATTATACAAAATCGGCCTTAATCCCATATTAAAGGAAAACCTAGACTTACAACTAAGCCAAACTATCGAAACCTTAAAATTATCACAAAACGAACTTGTCAATCTCAAGGACCAAATGGAGGAACTGACTAGGATAAAAGGCGTCCTGGAGGAAGATAAATTCAACTTGAACGATCAATTAAGACAATGCCAGGACCATTTGCGCTTAACTAAAGAGGAAAACA
Organism: Dastarcus helophoroides; assembly: GCA_028583605.1. NCBI lineage: Eukaryota > Metazoa > Arthropoda > Insecta > Coleoptera > Bothrideridae > Dastarcus > Dastarcus helophoroides. The sequence continues at coordinate 24,723,723 of CM053325.1, read as the reverse complement.
GTCGATTGCAGTGCTCGATCGATGACCTACGCAAAAGTTTGCGAGACTCCGATGAAATGGCCAAAACCCTCAATCAAACTCTCAGCCATTTAGAGGATGCAAGAAAGGAAATAGGGACGCTCCAAGAGAAACTCAAAGACCAGTGTTTGATAATCAAAAATTTGGAGGAAACGAAGGCCATTTTAGACAAAGAATTACACGAGAAGTGCAAGGCGATTAAGAAACTCGAAGAGTGCAAGGCAGCGCTGGAAAAGAACTCTAAATGTATGAAGAAGATAGCGGAAGAACAATCGGAGGTAGTCAAGAGATTGGAGCAGAATAACGCATTGATCGAAGAGGAAAAGAATAATTTGAAGGAGAACTTTAGGGACGCAAACTCGCAACTTGAGAACGCGAGGAAGGAAATCGCCATTATCCTGCAAAGAAATATAGCGGATAAAATACAAGAGGCGGAAGAGATTGCTGACAAAAATCGTAAGTTTAACGTAACTTTTCTCAAATAATTGACATTTATGATCCTTACGAATATGTCGGAATTCTTTAAGATCATAAACTTGGTTCAAGATTAAATATACAAAGATTTATCAGATTAAGCTTAATATTTGTGTAGGGGTCCGTGACGAATGAATTGGCATAGCAGTGGCTAAACAAAACGAGAACTACTACTATAATGTCTAGAAAATTCCATAAAAGCTTAATTTTCCTCAAAATTTTGACTCAGAAATTTTGACCTTAACACTGACATGTACCACTTCGTAGCTGTACCCTTGCAGAACGTGTTCCGTGTAGTTTCCGAATTTTTATAGATATTTCGCGATTTTGTACGCCACTGATATTTCCTATTAATGATAATTAATTTTCTCCATCTAGCTTACTAATAAAAAGTTTTTATAACGTAAATTACCACAAAAAATGTATAATTTTCATAGTTTATTTTTTATTGTTAAATAGAGTTCATGATTTATTAATAATTTTGGCCTGAATCATTTTTTCCCATATCAGACAAACACCACCAAAGCACCAAAAGTATCATTTTTTCAGGAGAAATCCACGAATTTAAAAGCGACTTTGAGGCAGCTCTCTTGAAGAAAGAAATCAAGATAAGGGAGGAAATCCAAGAGGATTACGGTAAAAAGATAAAGGCAATAGAAGAGCATTATCTGTCCATTTTGACTGATAATTTGAACAAAGTACGCAACTACAAAGAACAGGAGAACTCGTACCGACAACAATTAGGCCAACTCTTTAAGGAATGGGCGGCAAAAATCACCCCAATGGAGGCGGAAAACGCAACCCTGAAAGCACAGCTACACCAGATGGAGTTGGAATATGATAGGTTCAAACACGAGGTCTATCACTACAATCAGAAGTATTCGGCGATTCTGGAAAAGACCAGAGAGGATGCCGACGTAAGTGGTAACTTTTCACTTATGATCTCAATTAATTTAGATTTATGTTGCAGCGCACTATCGAAGCGTGGAAGGGTTGGGCCAAAAAGTTCGTCCAGGAGTGTCTTAGAGTGGAAAAAATCGGCTTCAAGGGGAGAGAAAGTTTGCTGAATACACTTAAGGAGTTAGACAAACAGGTTGGTGTTTTTTGAAGATTGTGTTTTTGGTGCAATTAAGTCTTTGCAGGTTGTGTTGGTGGAGAAACAATTTGATGACAAGATTAATCGCTACAGACGAAAACATCGGTCGATATTAACAATTACTACGGAAGAACCTAAACTCACATCAGGAGTTTAGCGAAATTGGGGAGAAACCTTTACTATTAGGATAATTGGTGCAACGTAATCTATGACTCATGAGCTGAACTGTTCATTAGGGTCGTTCAAATATACCAATTTTTATGGGATTAAATTATTTTGATATAAATTTGACTGCCATGTAAATATATTTATTGATGTGATTTATAAATAGCCAATAAAAGAATACGGTCAATTTTGTGTTTTATTTTTCTTTGTTATTTTTTTTATCTTATAAAAATTAAGAAGACTGTTTTGCATTTTTATTCAGAAGTAAGCTACTTAAGGATTGACGTAAGTTTTAGTTTTGGCCAAAAAACGAGTCTAGAGAATAAAGAAAATAACATTTAAAAACATTTAATATTACAAGTATTGATAAAACGAAGAATTTGGTGAGTCTCAGTTTAAATATTTTAAATCTTTGATCCTTATTTTTAAAAGTTCACCTCTTGGGAGAAACTCAATATCTATAAAAATAATACTACATTTGGTACAAAATTAATAGTTTTTGGAAAAAAGTCCTAATTTTGAGATAAAAAGTTAAAACTTTTCGAGGTCTGAACATTTTGAAATCCAAATTTATCAAACAATGTTTTTTTGGTTTCAACCCTAATTTAAAAGTTTTGCAGTTTTGAATCAAAAACTCAACATTTGAAAAAAAAGTATAGATATCTCTTATAAAAGTGCCTCAAAATGAACTATTTAATCCCTGATGAGTATCTGACATAAAACATTTCTACCACTAAGACAACACAACTCAAAAGTATGGCAATGGCATAAAACAAAAAGGCGAAGTATGTATCCAATAAGCCGGCGCTGACAAAAGTGCTTTTCCCAGAAGGACAAGTCGGTTTCTTCGTTTGCAATAGCTTTATTTCCCTATTATGCACTCCGACTTGTCTCATATGCATCAATCTGAAAACAGTATTTTCAGTATGAAGATATCTTTGTTTGTAAAAATCTGATCTCACCCAATTTTGATCAGCTCTCTATAGGTGGAATTCTTCTGAGCGATGACAAAGGGTTCTCTGACATCGATATAGGTTATTTCTATGAAATTACATTTTTCGCTCTCTTCGAAGGTATCAGATACCATTTTGTAGATAAGTTGAGTCTCAGTGTGAAACGCGAAGTATTCCGTTCGCATTTTCCTCACTCCTTCCTCGACAGAGAACGTATTCGCTTTTTTCCCCGGGGGAGCAATTTTCTTAGAGAAAATAGCTTGTTTCACAGGTTCGGTCGCGTGCTGGTCATAAAACTTTCCTAATTATCTTAGACCTTAGACCTAAAGCGCATACTTACCTCAAAGTACGGGTAGGCGTAACTTACGTTCTCTATACCTAGAGTGATTCTCGAATTTAGGAGACCTTCCAAGCTGTTGATGCTGTAACTTGTAGTTTGGAGCAAAGCTACGATGTAAGCCGAATACGAATTGTATAGGAACATGTAAATGATTAAAGAGAACACCATAGCGATCCTTCCGGCAATACTCTTCGATTCTGAATTGGAGCCCTGTTGGCTAAGTAATGATACCTGCATCACTATGACGTCCATTACGGATGGTCTTAACCTGTCCGGTAGGCGTTTAGCTCTTTTTCTGAACACGGGATCGCTCCATTCCCACTTGACTACCACGAGCGCTACACCGATGGCACATAGGATTAAGAAAAACACGGAATACCAGACTAGCTTGTCGAAAGGTTCAGTGAATATATTTCTGTCATATGACAGCGGGGGCGCCCTGAATACGAATCTGGTAAAGGATGGAGTGGTTGAAGCAACGTAATCTATTAGGTGGATTCTGCTACCAATTAGGAACATGGGAGTTCCTGGAAAGCAGTTGTGTAATTGCAATAAAATAATAATCGATGTATCTACCGCCTAAATCGTATTTTTTTGTGATTATGCTTCCGTAGAGGCCAAATGGATTTTCCATAGTGGCTTGTATACCGAAGGACTCCAACCTGATAATATTCCTTGTTGCATTCAAGAGTCCTGTGAGGTAATATATTGTGATGAAACTGAACCTTAAGGTCACATCCGCATGTCTATGCCTAAAATTATACCAACATATTAACGGTAAATTCGCTTAAAGGACGAACTTCTTCTTGGATTGGTGTGATTAAACCATATCAAAGACCTACTAAAAGTATATGAGGATAGCCCGTCATCCTAGGGGGCCTTATCAGGAACAAAGGAAAACCCAAATTCAAGATTGAACTAACAGAACAATTTAGTATGTCAATTGTGCTGAAGGCGAAACTTTTCTGATCAGAATAATGCATGTAGGCATTACTTTCTAGCCTACATCGTATGTAATACATATATACGAGACCTCAAAAGAATTGAACCACCCTAATTAATTTTCTGTTTCTATGAATATAAAATATATACATAAATTTCAGTGGAAAATTTAGACGCTCTGTATAAAGAAGGATAATTTGCTATAAATATATCTTACTGCCGTTACTATGCTATTGATTTTTAATATTAATTTTTGCTTGACAAATAAAAGCTACAGTTTTGCTTGTAGTAAATGTATTGCATCAATTTCTTAAAAATTGTAATAAAAGTAAGTTGCCTAAAATACGTTTCAAAGGTCAATGTTTTTGTGTCGTGGTTGCTAACATTATACGATTTCAATAAAATAGACCTTACATAAAGCTATACATTTATTTATTACGGTGCGTGGAAAATTTATTATTGCAGACCTTCGTAAGGCTATTATAATTTCCCATAATAATGGTAACTCGGGTTGGAACATTTCAAAATTATTAGGAATACTTAGGTTTACAGTGCGCAATAAAATTTGCTGTTATAAAATGTTAAACATGTAATGATCTATCAAAGAAGTGGCAGAACCTCGTAAATCACTCTTCGAGATCAACGCGCATGGGACAGATTAATTAAAAGAGACTAAGAATGAACTATTGCTATCCATTCCGATGCTAACAAATGGAAACGGAGAACATATTTTTCAACGAGATGGTGCTTTATGCCACACAGCAAAGATAGTTAAAAAATTTTTTAATACACAAAATATATTATAATTAGAATGGCTGTCTAATAGTCCAGACATGTGTCCAATAGAAACATTGTGGCGTGAAATTAAGAACTATTGTCGTACGTACCAAATCGGAATTAAATGATAGGTTGAATATAATCTGGCAACAATTTAAACTTGAATTTTGCAGATCACTGGACAAAGCAATGCCCCAGGTGTCAGCGATTCCACCACGGACAGATGAACTGTCACGCCGAGGCAGTTTACGTGAAGTGTGCTGGGAAGCACCTCACGAAGGATTGTAAGCTGCCGAGGGAAAAACCAGCAAAGTGCGCCAACTGCAAAGGCGACCATGTGGCGAGCTACAGAGGATGCCCTGCTTTTTCAGCGCTGAGGAAGCAAAAGGCCACTCAGGAGAAGACCCCAACTTCGAAAGCCAAACCGACAGTAAAGGCAACAGTCAATCCTCCAAAGGCTGCGCCGAAACCGATCGGAACCTTCAACACAAAGGTAAGTGGAAACACTTATGCCTCTAAGTTGCAGGTGGCGCGGAGAAGGTCCCAAACAAGACTTCGGAAACGACGAATCAAGTCGTGTTGGACTTGATTAGGGCCATCTCTGAAGCCGGAAACAGCCAAGAGGCCATCGTAAACATCATGGTGAGGTTTCCTAAGATAATCTCTCTGAAACACTAATGGAGAGACGCCAAGAAAGAAGAGTTAACGAAGAAAACCCTGCTCGTCGCCAGTACATCAAGGCAGTTTTCTGGAATTGCAACGGACTCCAAGGCAACAGGAACGAACTCGAAGTTTTCGCAAAGGAAAACGACCTGGACGTACTGATGCTGAACGAAACCAAGATGACGTTCAGATCTAAGGATCCCAAAATCCAAGGATATGTTCTTCACCGTAGAGATAGACCAACTGGCCCAGGTAGGTACGGCTATTTATGTAAGTAGAAAGCTAACTCATTTTGGTGCAGGCACTCCGGAGTTGAAAAAGTTGGAAGGAATTGGAGTAACAATTCAAATAGCGCAGGGACCTCTGACGCTGGTGTCTTGCTACTCCAGAACCAACGCCCTCACAGAGACAGATTTGGCACGCATCTTCGAAATAAACAATAACAATGTTATTGTAGCCGGAGACCTTAATGCCAAAAATGCCCAGTGGGGCAGCAGAGCCAACAACAAAAACGGGAGAACACTTCAAAGGTTTACAGCACAGAACGAAATCGATGTAATGGCTCCAGAAGAACCAATCCATCATCATCACGTCACAGGAATACCAGATGTCCTGGACGTTGCACTGATGAAGGATGTTCGATACACTGTTGAGTTAACATCAGTTAGAGAGCTCAGCTCGGACCATAACCAAACCTTCAGAGACCTGCAAAAAAACAAACTGGACACAGCTCAGGGAGTATCTAGCAGCAAACTTGGAAGAGCCTGGAGAGATCAATATAAACGATGACCTCAATGCAGCGGTGGAAAGACTGGAAATCACCATAACAGATTCAATTCTGGCAGCGACAAAAACCTTCCGGCGTAAAGAAGGCGGGGAACCACTGCCAAATCACTTGGTGGAGCTGATTAGAAGGAAAAATCGTGCCAGAAATAGAGCAAGACGGACCAATCTGCAAGCAGATAAGGCGGAAGTCAACAGGCTCATCCACGAGCTCAGGTATGAGCTCCGAGAGCACAACATTTCTAAGTTTCTGGAACACCTAAGAATTGCAACCTCGAAACTCCATCAGATCACAGTCAAAGCTCTAAGAGGAGACAGGAAACCTATCCCATCCGCACGGATCTCAAGGAATGGCTTACTCAGATCAGGATAGGGCCGCAGCTTTCGCTGAGATCTTTGAACGACACTGTCAGGCCACACTTGAAGAAGTGGACCCAGACTTCGTAGAGGAGGTCTAAGAAGAGGTTCAAGTTCTTCAGGAGAAAGTGCTAGAAGAAGACGACGTCATCCAACCGACTAACGAGGAGGAAATTCGAAGCTTTCTGCGCAAGCTAATCGTCAAAAAGTCTCCAGGTCCAGACGGAATTCCAAACCAAGCTCTGAAGTCTCTTCCGGACTAAGCTGTCAAATACTTTGGAGCAATAGTCAATTCCATGTTTAAGTACGGGTATTAAGCGGTATTAAGCGTCTGCAGAATATCATAAGCGATCGCGACATCATTCCTAAGGAACAATTTGGGTTCCAACCTATGCACTCTCAGACCAGCTGCTGAGAGTGGTTGAAACAATCACTCAATACATGAACAGGAACCAGGGAGTTTGAGCTATTTTCTTCGACATCTCTAAGGCATTTGACACAGTTTGGCACCAAGAATTAGTCTACAAGATGCACCAGTTTTAACAATGGTTCAAATGGTAAGCTCGTTCCTGGACCAGCGCTCATTCAGAGCAAAGGTGGGACAGGAACTATCAAACCAGTTTAGGCTATAGTATGAAGTGCCTCAACGCTCTGCCTTGTCACCTCTTCTGTATTCTCTGTTCACAGCAGACATCCCGAGAACCAATCCAACAAACGACCACACCTTATTGACAACTTACGCAGACGACACAGCTATGGCGGCGTACTCTTACAGTCCAGAGTTGGTCACCAGACGACTTCAGGAGGCAACAGACAGTCTACTAGATTACTTCGGTTAATGGAGAATCCAAGTCAACGCAGACAAGACCCAAGCAGTTTTTTTCACCCGAAAAAGTATCCAACCATATGGACATATAAATTTTCATGGGCAAAACATCGACTGGAGACTTCAGGCAAAGTATCTAGGTGTAATTCTTGACAAAAGACTTACTTTCTAGGCACACATCGATTATGCAGTGTATAAATCCAAAATGCTGAAGGGACTGCTGCAAGCGATGATTGGTAGAAATAGTAACCTGTCCATTGGACTTAAAGTGTTACTATACAAATCAATCATAAGACCAGCGATGACCTACGCATCTGTAGCTTGGTCACAGGCGACGCATAATTAGATAAGAAACAATCAACTCGATAGGGAAGCTGAACTACCTTTGGTAAGAGATTTTCTTAGGGAGATTAATTCCAAGGCGATGGTGAGGGCGGAAACGCATCCCAACGAACTAGTTCGACAGGCAGTGGATTACGATCCAAACGTCCCAACCAGGATTAAGAGACCAAGGATGGTCCTCCAGGCTACGACTTCCATTTCGGAAATTTTTGTTTTGTTTATTTCTTATGTTTCAGGCAAAACAGCTTATAATAGTGCTCCAGTACTATTGTACTGTTCCGACGCAGGGATTAGGGGCCAAGGGCCCGGCCCGAAGAAGTAGGGGTTTTTAGTCGGTACCCGTAGTTTGAGCGGAAGTCCGACACTATCTGGGTCATCTTCCCAGATGTCCTTAACAGGTTTTCCCCTGCTTAAAAAAAATCAAAAAAATCACTGGTAGACAGTAGACACACTGCCTAAACGTAGGTTATCAGTTTTAAAGCAAAGGGGAGACTGTCCACAGACTACACAGTGGTAAAATATTCCAAATAATCATGGGTCAATTAATATGAGACAATATCATAATGTCTGTTTTTATATTATTTTGTTTAAAATTTAATGTAGTTGTAAAATAGATGCACTTTTTTATAATATGTAAAGCAGTTAAGTATTATTGCTATTATTTTGTTTCTTTCTGTTTTAGTATTAGTTAAGTTTCTTTTAAAGATATATTTAAAAAAAATTTCTCAGTGATTCAATTTATATGCGACCTGGGTCCTATTGTATAGGATTTTTTCACGTAATTCAACACTTGTAACAAAATACCTCTGTTTTCATATTATTTTTTTGTTAGTTTACCTGTAATCCCATATGTGATCATGAGATATGGGATTCGTAAACACATAAGGTATTTGAAGAAGAGTTCCCTTTAAATCTTTACGATCCCAATAATAATTAACCTGTCGGTAGAAATGGAAACCATCATTTAGAACCCAAAAACCAACTTGATATGTCAAGTAACTGGTTACATTCAAAGCTAAGGCGTAGATGGCTGTCAAGTTACACGCTTCCTCCATTATTTCAACCATAACCATATTCGTGTCCACCCTTAAACCCATTTTACATTCTGTTATAGTGGTTAGATTCCCCAATACCAACCATCTAATGGGTTGTTTAAAAAGTTTCATTACTTCAGCCTACGGATCAAAAATTTAAATCAATAGCCATAAGTTTTCTAATTTAATTTTTCCTTCATTTCAATCAAGAAAGCATTTTTTTAAATGGTATATTAATGATGAAATAATTCGTTAGCTAATATTAAATCTTTTTATAATTTATTCTACCATAAGTTGACACTTGTAAAATGAAATTATTTCAACAGCAAATGTGGTTAACTAAGTCTTGAGTTGTACTCTATTAAATTCAATATTTGCTATACATATATCAAATATCTTGAGATGGTCTCTCTTTAAAAAGTTAAGAAAAGAGAGTCTAACGAAATAACAATTTTTCAATTGTACTTATTACTGCAATTGAAGATTATTTCAAACTGCGGTTTTGTGAAACCACTTGTAGACATTTTCTTTTTTCTTTTATTACGAGATAAAACACTTAATTTTTTTTAAATAGAAATTCCAGTGTAGTGAAAGTGAAGTACCTGTCTTAAGATATTGCATGCGTCCCAACAACTCATATCCAGGAGTAAAAGTGTGTGCTCTTCTCTAGCAGGATATAGCAGGAAATCTTCCATTTTTCCGGCGCTTCTAGAGTTCGTATTTCGTACCATAAATTTAAAAAACTTCAACGACTCTCCTACAGATTAAGATATTTGTTTTTGTTTTCTGCCTATAATTTGTGTACTTAAATTTTTTCTTTATGGTCGTTTAATTAATTTCAAAAATAAAGAACTAATAAACGGTACAAAAGTATACAAAACGATAATAAGGACAAGAGAACATATATTTTGTCAAATTGTTTCTATTTTTAAATAATACCCAAATAACTGAAATCTTTTCCCTTCCTTTTTTAAAATAGTTTATGTATTATTGTAAATATGAAAAATTATTGAATAAACAAAGAGTAGCGACCTAACTAATAATTTCACCATAGCTGAACATTTCAAAGGACATTATATGAAAAAATATTGCACCATTACCTCTCCTCCAGCATAAATGAAATACAACCATTGTTGGGGCATCTTGGGCTTTTAAAAAATGGGTGAAAAACGCTATTTTCTGATCCAAATTTTTTAGGGCACAAGTAATGAAAATATGATAAATGAAAATGCAAAATACCTCAAAGGTAAGCTTCATGTTTTATTCTGTTAGGTTTAAGAGGTGATACATTTATTGAAAATAGTGTAAATAGGTAAATATTCTAGGTCACTATTAAATCCATTCGTAAATAAATGCCTTTCCATTGTATATTTTTTCCTTGGGCACGCGATGTTTAATTATTTTTATTGTATCTGTTATGAGCATTGTTATTTTTATTTTGTACAAATAAGGGTATACATTGTGTTGCACATCAAATATTGACAAGGAAAAATAAATGTTTTCGAAAAAATATATATTTTTGTGGTTCCATTTTCATAATAAAACATGGCATATCTTCCTCATAAATCAGTGAGATGTTTCTAAGCTAATTTATAAAACACCACCACTGAATTTAAATTCCAGATCGGTATCCTGAGCAGAAATCAGTTGCCTCTCTATAATAAACTCGAAATTGAATGCAGATTTTATCTAATTCTCAGGGCGAGTGCTAATTATTGTGTATGTGATTCATTTAAAACTTCTACCCATCGTAATAATTTATATGTTTATGTTCCTGGTGATATCTAAACGAATTATTGGTTTTTACTTTGACAACCTTGCTTATTTTATTGTTTTTTATTTTTATTTTCTTCCACTGAACTGTTCGTTCAACTAGGAGAATAACCAAAGCCAGAAGAGTACCTCCAATGTAAATCGCAAAGGCGAAGTAGGAGTCGATAAGACCAACGCTTACGAAGTTGTTACCTCTGCTGGTGCAAATGGGTTTTTTGGTGTACACCCGTCTGATCTCTCTGTTGCCTATTCCGGTTTCTTTAATCATCCTAAACCTGGGAAGAAAATCAACACCTCAATTCCTAACATAAAATTTATCAAATATAATATTCTAAGTAAGAACTAGTCCCACTGTATTCAGTTCAGTAATTGTAGACTTAACAGTAGTAAGGAAGTAATCAACGGTCTTCGAAAAATACAAAACATTCAAAGATAGGATAGGACTGGATACATATTTCTTCATTACAAATCCCCAAAAACAACTATATTGGTATTTTTATCTGCAAGTTAGGTAATCTGAGTCATAACTAATCGCACCCATGGAAATATTTCCAAGCCATCGATTTTAGCCTTGATCCATTACAAATAAATCAGTGTTATTTAATAAGAGTGATCAACATTGAAAAATTATCTGATTATCGTCGCCTATAAAGCACGCTTAATTTAATAATGGGCGCAAATCCAGTGATCTAATTTTTTCACAAGTTATGCACCATATTGGTTACAAAAACCATTTGAGCGTTTCGAATTAAACTCTGGCTGCATTTTTGTCAGCCACAATAAATTTATATGTTACAGTGGGGCCAATGAATTTTTCGATTGAATTTTAATCTTCTATAGCCGCAAATTCAATTGTACCTGGTGCGATGTTGAGGAACCTATTTATTTAATATTATTCTTATTTTTGACAATATAGAGTGAACATATTGTATGTAAACGGTGGCCACTTTATTAAAAGAAGCATTCCGTATGTTTATAGTTTAGCATATTAAAATTGGCTACAAATTATTGATTAAAATTATATCAAATAAACAGCCAAATTTAACCCAATTTGTAACTGGTTTGGGAGGCGAAATGAAATTTTTCTCACATAATTTAAATGGCATAGCCTGCATGTTTTCCAGTGTCATGCATGTTAAAATGCAAATATACAGTGTCTGAAAACATGTTAAAATTTAAAGTTTAAAGTAAAAATTTCGAAACAAAATATTTTTTGAATGTTCTAGAATCTAGCCTCTGAAAAAATAATCGTGATTAGGATCAAAATTTGCTTAAAATTTATAAAAACAAATTGCATTTGAAGGGTACAGACAAAGAATGCATTAAGTCAAAATAAGTAGTTTTGAGAATAACAGGTCTTAAGATGTAGTTCTACATCATTTCTTTATTAAAGGAAAACGAAAATGTATTACAAAGTGATTTTAGACAAAGTTAGATTTTACAACATCGGCAGCAGATGATGTAGGTAACTCTTGGAAAAATTTGAAAATTTGGAAAGAATTGACTTGTCGCCTTCTTTGCCTGTACCTTTCATTTACAATCTAAAGTTTTAGAAAAAAAAGTATAAATTAATAGTGTAAACCTGAAATTATGACAAAAAACTCCGATGTTCAGATAAAATGAAAATTTATAACAAGAATATATACAGTAAGTATTAGTTCAATTTCGAAATTTTAAGAAAAGTCAAAATTTCGGAAAATGAAGACAACTTTTAGTTTGTAAAAGTATTTTTAAGAATAATTAAAAATTATAGAGCAAGGATTTTGGGAACCAACGACCGGTTCCCATGAATCTGACAAATATCCACATTCCTATAGTGTCTGTTTCTGCTAAACGTCAGTCGATCAATTGCAAATTAGCAGATCAGTTATCCCTGAGTCATTACACGTTTAAAAGCTTGCATTATTTCAATCAAGGTCGTCTTTTATTTACTAATAACATTTACCCAATTTTTAGTAGCTCTTTATAAGTGGAATTTTTCTTGACGGGAATATACGGCTCGCGTTGTGACCAATATTCGATTTCTTGCAATCCACACTTTTCATTTTCCAAGAACATTTCGCCGATCAGCTTATAGGCCGTGGAAGCCTCCGTGTGTAAGGCGTAAAACCCCATTTCTATTTTTCGAACTCCCTCGCGTAATGGTAGAATATTCGGTCCAGTTCCTACTTTATCTGGGAAAATTTTTCTGCTGATAGCCTTCCGAACAGAATCCGGAGGATTCTAAAAAAAATGTGCCTACTTAATTTGAATAATCAAAATCCCTTAATTTGCGTCTTGCCAAATAATTTCTTTTATAAAAACCTAATATGAACAACCTATATAGAGTATCTTTTATCTGTTAATGCTAATTGCTGCCCCCACTACTAGATTTTCTTTGTGCAAATGAATATGTGAAGAAATAAGTGCTGATTATTACACCATTAGGTTGTAAGACCAATTAATCGATATACGTAGTTGGGTTTGGTTGAGTTAAACGTTGAATTTACGCAGCATAAAGTATAAGATACATACATCCATGTGACATTTGTTTTAAATTCTTTTAAATTTCTAAAATATTGACTGTATAATCATACATCCTAATCAGGAAATTTTTGACACAAACATAAAATAGAGAGATAAATCTTTGAAGGAATTATATTTAACAACGAATTTACAGCATAATAAAATTTGCGGAATATGTGATTTATAAATGGATTTATTAGTTCATTAAATGGCTATAAAACTACCGTAAATCTATTCAGTTAAGATAAAGGGTCGCATGGATAGTATTTCGTATGATCGCCAATTTTCGGATAAATTCACTTACTACTAAAAATTGATAAGCATAAGGCACGTTTTCTACCCCTAGTTCCAATCCCGAGTCCAGTAAGTCACGAAGGGTATGAATACTTCTAGCAGACGATTGCAAAAGAGCCACAATATTGGCGGAATAAGAAGTGTAGACGAAAATCCAACTGAAGAAGACGAAAATTAAAGCTATTCTTACAGATAAATTCCTGGGAACATCGTTGCTGCCTTGCTGTGTTATCGTGGAAATTTTCATTAGCACGACGTCTAGAAATGATAACTTTTCTTGAGGTTTCATTATTTTGTTCAAGTACTTCTGTTCTAATTGCAAAAGTAGGTATATGGCAATGGTAGTTAAAGTAACCACAAGAAGAATGCTGATCCACAACCATTTATCGAATGGATGGACAAAAATGTTAGAAATATACGACAGTGGAGGATCTCTGAAAATAAATCTTAAAAAAGTTGGAGTGGTAGTTTCCAGATATTCCAATATTGCAACCCTTTCGGCCATCATGAAGATTGGAGAACCTGAAATACGTCTCACTTGCGCTTTCGATTCGATTTGAAATATTCAAGCTCTTACCAATATCAACCTTCCTTTGTTGAATGGCTCCAATTAAACCATTGTAAATAACTGGGTTTTGTTTTATAGGAATTCCCCAGATCTTCTCCAGACTGAAAACTCGTGTTGCGTTTAGTAAGGATTGCAGGTGTAGAAGCCAGGTGTTGATAACTTTGATAATTGGATCCGTTTGTGTTTTTCTGAAATAGAAGTTTACTTTCAAGAAATTTATTCACCAGTGTTCTGAAACGGCTAATTTTTCACTTTTTTTGGTCATAAATCACCTGTAATCATGCAAATGGTTTAATGTATCAGGATTAGTTAATACGTAAGATATATTGAGGCTGGTCCCTTTCAAATCTGATCTGTTTCTGAATGCGCTCAAGCTGTTAAAATACACGAATCCCGTAGTGCCACTCCACAAGGCTACGTCCTGTACCACATGTTTCTTCAAATCACGGTTGTATTTGTAAAAGCTTTTAATGGAGAACGTGTCTCGCTGGACCTCAGTGAGCAGAAAGAATCTGCTATCGACGCCAATATAGATACTTTCAAAGTCATTTTTCCCGTAAACCAACCATTGAAATGGCGAGCGAAATAATTCTAACTCATTCGCCTAAAACAAAACACAATTACAACAGAGTATTCTCGGTTATTATTCTTGTCTTGTTAAGTTATTTCAGGTAACTATCAGGTCATTAGTAATTACTAGATGGGTAGTAATTATAGATCTTTAGTTACTACTAGAAGTAACCTGTTGGCTTCCGTACTTGTTCCAATAGTTTTTTTGAAAATATGCAATTTAAATCCAAGAAATATAAGTAATGCTCCTCTGGGTGACCATAAGGAAGTTTGAGGTTTTTATTCGTGAGAATTGCGACCGTTATATAATTTCGGTGCATAATTCTTTGAAAATTAAGGAGGTCATCTAAAAATTAGTTTACTTATGATCTTAGAATTATTGTTATATTAAAGTCAATATTACTGAAGTATTACCTTCTGTCCAGCAGACAAAAGCAAACATTTTCAGCGGACCATTCTGAAAAGCGACAAAATCTTTTATAATTAACGGAATTGTGCTGTGTTGGGATTTCACCAGACCGACTCTAATAACTAGACATGAAACAAAGATTTTCAAAATTGGCAACATTTAAATAAATAAGTGCAGACGATCAGTCCTCTTCCAAATATTGCTTCGAATGATGACACGATCATAGGTTTCAATTTACTTAATGGTATATCTTGCTATCTTATAAAAATTGCAGGATCTGTTATAGTATTAAGTGATTGGAGTTATTTAGATAAAAGATTTGTTTTTGGAATTAAGGCAGATTATTTTTAAGAAAATAAAAACAAAAACACGAAAGGAAACAATTTTTTAAATAGAAAGTTACTCCTAATGATGATAATATCAGCATTTTTTAATAATACTTTTCACTGAAAAGTATTACTACTAGTAGGATTAATCATCGGGATCTGCCTTTGCCTTAGCATATCTGTTTTGTTCAACTGGGGTCAATGGAGCTCTTAGGGGTGCGCAGCGAAAGTGTCTGGGGTTCATGAGCTTATTTTTTGGGCTTTAATATAGTAATCCAGAACTTTTCCCCAGTCGAAACGCGTTAGAGCAACCTTTGTTGTATGCAGTTTTATTGGCTTTTTCTTCGCCGGTCACTCCTTTCACAATCCTAAATTTCAGTACCTTCTATTAAGGAATGGCAATCTGTTTTAGATTGCCGCAAACAGCGATTGCGTTGGATCTTGGTTTGTCAATCGCTGTTTGGGACTCAGCACTGAAAAACACTTAAAACTATATTAAAATTTAAACGACGTAAAAAATAAATAACAACAAGATTATTTAAAATTTTAAAGTTTTTAAATTTTAATATAGTTTTAAGTGTTTTTCAGTGTTGAGTCCCAAACAGCGATTGACAAACCAAGATCCAACGCAATCGCTGTTTGCGGCAATCTAAAACAGATTGCCATTCCTTAATAGAAGGTACTGAAATTTAGGATTGTGAAAGGAGTGACCGGCGAAGAAAAAGCCAATAAAACTGCATACAAATATGAATACTTCGCAAATAAATTACAGAGAAACCTTTGTTGTGTTTTCGTTTCAGGGGACAATTTTTGTATTTCAATTTTTAAAGATAACCAAGGACTAGTCCGTTTCACCAAAATTAATATAGTAATTCGACAAATAAGAATTTGACGCATTGGACCTGGTGAGCTTTTTTTGGTCGTAAGAGTTAATGTTGATGTTGGGATGATAACATTTTTTTCAGTTATCTCGAATATTCAAAGGCAGGGTTTGTTAAAGTTCAAAAATGATCCGCGACTACTAAAAGGTTGCGAAATTCTTTCCCATCTCAAATAGCAAGTGATAATGGTTTGTTGGAGAAAAATGATGAAAGCTCCATCTTTTACCCAACTATGTAAACATATACTAAGAATTCCATTTAAAAAAATTAAGTTTTATTTCGTAAATTCTTTTACAAATACTCTGTATAAAGTTGAATAAACAAAAGGTGAAAATAAGAAAACAAAATCGTTCAAACGTTTTTTAAAAAACATTTGTTTCTGAAAATTACGCATTGCTGTAATATTTTTTATTTATAGGCTAACCAACTTTAAAAATGCTAAGAGACAAATCAAGTGACTGTTTATACGTGAACGTTTTAAAGTTTATTTTTTACAGGGGAAGTTAGACGCAAAACTGTCATACAAATCAAAATTTGCCTCATAACAGCAAACTACTGAATGTATCTAGATAAAACAGCTTTATTGTTGAAAAAATTATAGGTCAAGATTTCCACAATTCTAAAGTATTTAAACTCACAAAAAAAATAATAAGAACAAATGTTTTTGAATTTTAATTTAATATTGCTCGCTCACTTTGACCTGTTAAAGTCATCTAATGCGATTAATAGAGCAAAACAAATAGACTTTTGATAATCCCTCGAGGATAAATAGAATAAAATCGCCAATCGTAAACAACATTGTTCACATGCTCGTAATTAATTGGAATGAAGACAGCGTCTGCTCTTTCATAATGAAATAATTGTGTTTAATTTGTACACAAACCCACGGACGATTCAGTGATCTCACGTTTTTATTCCAATAACGATGTTCAGGAGAAACATGACGTTCTACAAAGCTATTAAAAAAAATCGACATTGACCACATTGAAATAAGGATAATAGTTTTATATTTGATTCCATAACAAAAGAGATGACATTTAATTGTGCACCCGGAGGCCACAAAATTCAATGAAACATCGTTCGATTTACGTCTCTCTTTTAATAAAATGGCAAATAATAGAAATAAAATCAGTAATTACCCGTATCACTTTATATTCAGCCAGTCAGCTGAAATCGTCGCCGAATTCTGAGAAATAATCCGAAAAAACGTAGCCCGAGGATACATAAAATTCATGTAATTGCTTATTTAAATATAAGAAGTTAAGTTGGGAATACCTTGCATATCGCCCAACAATTTATTTCTTATTAGTGCTAGACCTTGAACTTTGTGTGGTAAATATCAAAGTATCCAATTAAAAATTAATTCTTTGCTCATCTAATGGTTCCTCATCATTTAATTAACGAAAATATGGCAATCGTTTGTTTGATATTTTATTTAAGAATCTTTGTTTGACTTTTTGTGAGATTGGAGAATTCGTGTATTACTAACCATAGATTTTATTACTAAATATGTACTAAATATGCATCACGTTTATTAAGTAATAAATTCTATACACACAGATTCTAAATTTTTGAGAAACTTTTTACCACAACTTCCTTCTTGAGTATAGAACTGAATAACAGTAAGAATAGTTCTTTTGCCAAGGAGCTTAGCATCCCAGATGTGAATCAAATGTGCTACAAATGAATTCATTATTTATCTGAAGATCTGAAAATTATCCTCTGATGTAGAAGAGTTTACTCTTGCGTTGATAATTTTTAAGTAACTGATAATTTTTATAAAATTTCAATATATTCACAGTTGGATAATTTGGAATAGACATATATTTAGAAATGATTCATGCTATAAGGGGGTGAAAAAAGTGTCACAAAACACTTTAATATTTAAAGACACGTAAATGGGTACCAAAGTTGGTATGATAAATAAATACAAATGTTCTACATGTTTAATTCTTAAAAATTAAATTTTGTAAAATTTAAATTACATCGCGAAATCTCGCGTTAAATCTCGAATTAGAACTTAACTCTGCCAATTATGGCACGAATTTTGACAAAGAAGAGACCTGCACACATGATATACAAAGAAAGGCGCGGTAGGAAATAATTATATCATTACTTTTTTTTAATTTAACAATAAACCACACGTCATTAATTAAAGTGGGGATCCCACGCCACACACTCATACTATCTCCATCGATACCTATTTACGGTTAAAGCAGTGGTTCTGACGGTCAGTCAATTGTCGGTACGATGTTGGTAACTGTGGTACTTGCGGCTTTCGTCGGCTTCAGTGCCGCGGCTCAGCTCGAAGAAGTTTTCTCTTGGAAGGAACTGACGTTCGAATGGCCCAACGATCAGGCCAAACTTGATGCCATAAAAAATGGCAAATACGTCCCAGCGAATAATCTGCCTTTAGGACTGGACCGATGGAATGACAAATTGTTTGTCACAGTGCCGAGGTAATTTTAAAATTCTTGGTACTCATATTTATTAGATTAGGTTTAAGTGCATCTGATGCGAGAGGAATATTTCAGGTTTATCTATAAATCTTAAAATCTGTCTTTTCTGAGACACCAAATAATACATCCAAACAAATAGAAATCCTTACTTCCAAGTTTCTACATCATTTCGAAAAAATATCATCTACAACTGAAAAACAAGTGAAAGTTTCAAGATCACAAGATGATTTTTGAAAAACTTTATACAGAATAACCTAAAAGTGTCAATATTCCTATTATAATTTCCTGAAAGATTCAGAGATCTCATGTAAGGTCAATAATTCTTTGAAATTATTTGGAAGTTTAAATTAAATTTTCTAAGAATTTCAATGTCTAAGAATTTTAATGATTCTGCATAACCGATTACTATTAAAAAAGTCTTATAATTTCCTCGAAGTTTTATTATCTGAAGATAATTTTAAATAATTTCTTGGGAATTTCAATGTCTTTAAATCACTTTATGAGGGTTCGATATCTAGACATAATTTCGGAAAATTTTCAACAGATAATTTCTTCAAAAAAATCCAAGAGTTTTGAAAGATTTCTGACACATTTAGTGCGTATTTTCAAATACTTTTTTAAAATATCTGCTGTGTTATAAGGAAACGCTGGGAAATATCGGTCAGGAGGGTAAATTGCATCAGTCAAATTCATTGTCAAATAAACCACCAATAGTCAATCTTTATGGCAAAAACAGTTCTTAGTATGACATATATAGTAATTTGTCGTTAAAATTGACGATATCATGACACGTCTGCCTGGTAAAGAGCTAGTTGTATTTTTTCAAAAGTTTTGTGTAGGGAATCGATAAGTAAACTTTATTTATGCATGCCTAAAACTAGAAGCATCAACCAGAATGGCTTACAACTTTTTTTTATAAAACTAATCGCTCAAATTTAATATAGCTTCACACATTAAAAGGTGCAACAACCTTATATGATCTATACATTTTCGGGTAATATCAATCACCGTGATCAATAATAACCGAAATCTATGGATATTACTTCGAACCATAATTATTGAAATTAAGTTTATTTAGATGTTATTAATTATTTTAATGAAAAAGCAACACGTGCCTCGTCGGAAGAATATGAAAATTTTGTAAGATATTTAGAATGTTGAAATTCCTCAGATCCACAATAGAACACCCACCATTGAAAAGATAGTCAAAGGGTTTGAAACTACAGAAATTTACACCTTAAATCCACATGTAATAAAGGAACCACCACATCAGAAACTGTTGCTAAATAAACAAATTCAAAGAGAAGCAACAAAGACATTGACATTTTAGTGGGTGAAACATCTAGAATCTTTCATATTTCTTAAAAAAAAACTAATTCGAATAAAAAAAATAACCAAAGATTGTAATTCTTCAACCGATGACTCGGCATTCGCTGCACTAGTATCGAGTCCCAAGAAACGACGATGAAGACAAAATTATTCATGTTTCATTTAGAAAATACTGATTACACCAAAAATTAGAACTTTTCCTTAAAAATCTAACTAAAAAAACGCATAACAAAATTTTGACTTCTACACCCAACTGTAAGGAAACCCGAATCAAATAAAAATGCTAAAGAAAGGTAAATATATTTAGTCAAAAAAAAGGGACGGAAATTTCTAAATCAGAAGCAAGTCAAAAATCAAAACAAATTCATTTTAAACAAATAATTAAGCACCAAAAGAAAGAAAAATGAATTTAGCCGAAAATAGTGTAGGACAAACTTAATTGGATGAAAATAAAGACAAAAATTAAACAGGAAGTTTCCCTGAATCGGTATGTAAAGAAGTTGATAAAGGTGTGCAAGAATGACTCGCGTAACGCAGCTCATGTTAAATGTGCAACCTATATGTGTAGTGTCCCTTAATCATTTTATTTGCGATTTATGAAAAAATTGTTAAAAATTTTTCGACTGTTTTTATTTGATCGTTTTTCACCTACCGTGTAGGTTAATATCGATCAATTACGTATGCAAGTAAAATGCAACCTAGACTATAAATTTATGCAGCCTTCCAGGTGTGTATAGTGAATCAATCAATTCAACTACCAAAAGTTAAAACACTGCCACCTAGCGAAGAAGTTGCTCTCTAGGAAAAAGGTCCCAGAAGACAAGGATTCTAATGCACAGACCAATAGGTTTGAACATTTATTAGATTCGAAGTTTGGAAACCAACTCGAATTGGATATACCATACTGACGAGATCTAACAAGATCGAAACCGGTATTTGGTTTCCAAAGTTCGAATCTAATAAATGTTCAAACCTATTGGTATGTGCATGAGAATCGATCAATTAGATTTTTTATTTTTGTGCATTTTTGTTGTTCTGTTTCTTTTAAATATTACTATTTAATAAGTTTTATTTAAATTGAATGTCTTCTATTTATTATGACTATGAAAAATATTTGCCTAGCTATAATGGTTTTTTTATTTTAGTTTATATTTATGTGGTCGATATTCCTCGGCGTTCCCCTATTTTAGAATAAAGAAAACTTTACTTAACATAAATTTCTGAAAATTTCTACTTCTTTTTAAGTGTTCCAGTGCTTATTTATGTGATGTTGATTTCTTATGACTTCTTAGAAGTTGAAATATTTTATTGTTCATTTGTCAGAACTCCGTGTTTCTTTGTTCTTGGTTTTAATATAAATTTGGTGTGATGCATTGCGGAAGATAGTTAGTCAGTTAAGTGGCATATGCGAAAGCTAGAATAATGTTGAAGAATATAAATGAACGTGTTAAGTTGAACGACGAATTATTGTGTTAAACGTTCTAAATGTCTTTATAGAATTTTCTAATAATTTATTTCGAGGTAATCGTCTGAGAATGTTGATGTTGCATGACGAATTCTAAAAATTGAAATATTTTATGGTGCAATATTTTCAAATTTTCCTTTGTATCAATTCGTTTGTTTTGAATTTTAATTTAAATATTGAGTATTGCTACAATATGCAAAATGTAGTGGTAGTCCAGTCAAAATAGGCGTTCAACCTAGACAACATTTCCCACAGAGCTAAAAAATTGCCGAGACCTTTGAATAGTGATTTTAAATGAAATGTAAAAAGTCCCTACCGATCATCCAATATGTGCTAAAATTTTTATTCAAGGTCAAAGGTTATGAAAATCGGTTTTTCGCAAATATCCCTTAAACGGTTAGTTAAGAGGGTAAATTAAATATGAACCGGAATTTGTTTTTAAAAATTCATTGGTGCAAGATAATATATGAAAGTTATTAACTATTTTCTCCATAATCTCTTGATTTTGTTATGCATTTTTTTCAACCGATTCAGGAGATTTTTAATGCCCTCATCATAAAAAGAAATGAGGCGCGTTTGCAGTCAATTGCGCACAAATGTCTCAACAGCAATATTACCATGGAATGGCCTCATCTCTTAGAGCTTCTTTCAGTGGCCCAAATATATGATAATCGCATAGTAATGAGTCGGGGACTATAAGGAGGGTGTTCTAATGTTGCCCAATGTATTTCCTTTAATTTTTGATGTGTCAGATTGGCTGAGTGGGGACGGACATTGTCGTGAAGAAAAATCACATTTCTGACCGATTCGCGCCTCTTCCGCCGATTTGCACCTTTTGCTTTATCCAATAGCTGGCAGTAGTAGGCAGCATTAGCCGTACTGACGTTCATGCAGAAAATCGACGTGCATAACTCCTTTAAAATCCCAAAACACTCTCGCAAGTACCTTTCCAGCTGAGAAGCGAGTTTTTGCCTTAACGCGTGCACCTTCCCCCTTTCTTCTCCACTTCATGTTTGCTTGTTTAAATTCAGGGGTGTAATGGTGGACCCAAGTCTCACCACACGTAACGATACGTTGCAAAAAACCATCACCTTCACGTTGAAAACGTCGAAGATGGTGCTGACAAATCTCTAGACGTTGTTGTGTTTGTTCTTTAGTCATAATATGAGATACCCACCTGGCAGAAATTTTTTGAAACCCCAGCTCATCTGTAACGATGGACTGAGCCCTCCCAAAGCTTATCCCTATCTGAGCTGCAATTTCACCAACACTTTAACGGCGATCATCTTCCAAAAGGCGTTGAACAGCGTTAATCTTGTTCGCATTCGCACTGGTTAGAGGACGTCTGGCATGGGGTTTTCATCTTGAGTTCGTCCTTCCTAAAATGTTTTGTGCCATTCGTAGACTTGAGTTTTCTTCAAACACGTATCCCCAAATTGTGCTTCTAGTCTATGAAGAATTTCGATGGGTTTTACACCCTCAACAGCAGGAAATTTAATAATAATGCGCTGAGCAACATGCAGGATGAACCTCTTGCTTACTCATTTTATTTACAACTGACGAATGGCGAGAACGGAATTCGTTTGAGCACAGGAAGTGCTATCTCTACCTAACATATCTAAAAATATGCGCACACCCCCGACGCCCTCATGACGACATGATAGAAATTCCGGTTCATATTTGATTTACCCTCGTATATTATAAAAAAAGCTGTTATCAAAATTGTAAATATAATTTCCGACAAAAAGGTCTTTATAATTTTTATCTTATGAGTGGTCATTAGCAAGTTATCGCAATTTTTAAAATTGCAACTTGGATTTCTCGTTAATATTGTTGCGTGTTATCGGTTCGAATGATTAACACGTGAGCTGTAAAACACTTTATTTCTAAACTGAACGCGGAACGCTACAATTGCAATTCACTAACATTTTTTAATTAACCAACTTATTCATTGACTTCTAACTAACTTGATCAACTTCCTTCACTGACTAACTTATTGACTCGAGGGAAAGGCGACCGTCTTATATAGTTTTCTCTTCCGAAATTTCTGCAACGCTTATCTGCCCTTTGCTTCATTATTGCGGCCGCTTTCCCTTATTAGATTTTTCTAGAAAATTTTCTTACGTACTAAATTTTATAATTTACCTTTCGTTACACTGCCTCCCCCTTAAGACTGATCAGTTTCAGTCTCCACTTTCATCTTAGTTCTGGGGCTACGCCCCACGGTCCAATCCCGGAAGAAGTGTATCCTGTGCTGACTCTGGGCGTGGAAGCCTTCGTTATCATATACGCTGGATCCTGTATACCAAGTCGTTGATCCTCTTCAGCACTTTGTACGGCCCTTCCCAAGATGTCGCAAACCTCGGCGAAATTCCTTCTTCCACCACCATCGTTGGCGTTTACGTCATATCTTGTTTTCATCAGGTCCGTCGCCAAGTTGATCTTCGTCCGCACCAGGGCATGTGTCTCCAATATGGCTTCTCTCAAGCCGTCTATGAAACCCATCGTCTCCCTGGGGGTCTCCCTTGGTAATTTACCAAGTCACACGGAAGCCGAAGTTCCCTTCAGAAGAGTGTGACCCGTGGTTTCATGAGTTGCCCCGCGATAGGCCATTAGAAACAGGGTTAGATGTCGGTCCCAGTCTGTCTGATACTTGGGAACGACCTTCGAAAGATGTTCTTCAAAAGTCCTGTTAAATCTTTCCACCATTCCATCAGACTGTGGACGAAGAGGTGTCGTTCGAGTTTTCTTTATTCCAAGAAGACGGCACAGCCCCTTGGAAGACTCCCGATTCGAAGTTCTTTCCTTGGACCGAGTGTTGTTACAAAAATCGACTGATGAAGTTGTCCACAAGAACTCTAGCTTCAGGCCATCTACTGAAATAATCCGTGGCCGCCAGGATGTACTTGTTTCCATCGTCTGATGCTGGAAATAGTCCGCCACATCGATTGCAATTCTCCCAAATGGAGCTCCCACAATATACTGCTTTTAGGGCCCCTTTGGATGCAGCGCAGGTGACACATTTCCTACACCACCGCTCGACGTCTTCCCTGCAGTTAAGCAAATAGAATCATTTTCGAATATTCTCCAGTCCAGGTCCCATTGTGCACCTCCAATAAAACTTGTGGATTTTTTTCCCTGAGGAACCCCCAACTGCAAGTTGACACGCTTTCCATTCGCGCTTTCCCATGCCCTCTTCAGCACCCCGTCCTCTACCTGGAGGGATTTCCATTGGGCCCATAAATTCTTAAAAGCTGGATTCCTGTCGGAAACCTCTTACCATTCAGGTCTATCTCCAGCTTCTTTCCATTCCAATTTGACTCGGATATCAGTGTCGCCCTTTTGTAACTCCCGAAGACCTTCAACAATATGTATTCTTTTTGACACCACCTTGGCGGTAGAGTATCTAGCCGCATTTTTTTGTATGTAATATCCATCATACTTCTAATTCACGATCTATGCAGACGATCAACAAGAGATAGTGAAGTGATTAATAAAAAAATTGAAAATTTTCATTGATTTGAAAACGGCATTATCAGTCTTCGGATTAAACATATTCAGAAACATTTTCTTCTTCTTCTTCTTGTTCTTTTTCTTCTCCTTCTTCTTTTGATTCTTTTGACTGTTGGATTTTTTGATCTAAACTTAATTCTACATTACATTATTAGACCTACAGGGTGCATAAAAAAATGCGCCAAGTACTCTACCGCAAGTGGTGTCAAAAGTCAGAAGAATTTCGCCTCTGGTATGGTGGACATACCGAGTTACCATGCTCTTCTGTCTAAACTTTCTTATCCTTTGTATCAATTTTCAATTCAGAAGAGTTTCGCCTCTGGTGGACATACTGAGTTACCGTGCTTTGATGTTTTGAAATTGGCCCTTTTCATTCTTTCATCTTTGCATATTCCCTCACATTCCTCCTTTCATTTATTGTTTCTTCTCTTTGTTTCTGAAGAAGCCCCCTACGATGGTGGGTGAAACATCGAACCCTTTTAGTAGTTCTTTGACACGATCCAATCCCGGAAGAAGTATATCCTGTACTAATTCTAGCCGTGCAAGCCTTCGTTATCATATTCAGAACCTCTATGGGAAGGGAAATTTCTCGCAAAACCCTTCTATTCTCTAAACTTCGTCATAAAGTTTCTAAACTTATTTCCAATCTAACTTTTCTGTCGCGTTGCAGGGATCACAATTTAATTCCGAAATATTTTAGATTTAAAGATAACCTTAGAACCAATTCTTCATTCAAAATTCTTCATAAAGCTGGTTTGTCTCTTGTTCGGGTTATGATTAAAAGGATTAAACGGGATTTGGCTTCGATCTCCCGACAATTGCTGGGGCTTTATCTGGAACTATCGAGTGGGTTGTCGGTTGAACATTGGAGTCATTTCGACGCCAATCCTATAATCAGTCCGAAAAAACTTTTGAATTAGAAAATCCAAAACGCAAGAAGAAATTCGAATCCCTAGGTCCCAAGGTCAAAACTTATAGTTTAGTCTCAAAAACGGTAGTTAATTTGTCTTCCCGTCCACTATCGGATAACGAACATACCATCTTATCTAAAGGACTGTATTTGCTGTCGTCCCAAGAAAAATTCCAACTGAGGAAATAATCAGTGCAGTAGAGTCTTCCATCAGAACTCTCCCCAAGGAGCCAGCAGATCCTATTCGTTTTCAAACTACAAAAATACTAAAACATGCCAAACCACCAAAGTCCAACATTTCTAGAGAAGAAAGATGTGGCCCTTAAAACCCTTAAAACAGATTCTTCAATCACCATTCTCTCGGCTAACAAAGGTAATGCAACTGTCATCTTGGATAATTCTGAGTGTGTATCCAAAATTAACGCCCTGCTGAATGACGGATCCTATATTCCTCTTCCTCGGGACCCAACAAGCAAAATTGAACGCGAACTAAAGTCCAAAGTAAAATCCTTAAATTTGTCCGCAGACACTCTCAGACATCTTGTTCCGAGAGAATCCAAACTAACTCGTCTTTAAGGTCTCCCTAAAATTCACAAACCCAATATTCCTCTTAGGCCCATTGTCAGCACGATGAATTCACCTACCTACAATGTCTCGAAATATTTATCTAACATCCTCAAGTCATATACCGGAAAAACATCATCACACGTCCTAAATTCTAAGCATTTTGTTGAATTATTATCCGAATTAACCCTAGGCCACAACGACATACTGGTAAGTTTTGACGTCACTTCACTATTCACTAATGTTCCAGTTTCCGTCTCCATGACGATAATTCGTCAATTACTTTCAGGCAAAGAGAATGCAGATTCTCTAACTGATTTAACTGACATGTGCCTCACATCGACTTATTTTTCTTTCAATGGCAGCTTCTATAAGCAAGTCTCCGACACCCATCGCTAGTCGTAGCAAATATTTTCATGGAATCTTTCGAAAACACTGCGTTGGAAACTGCGGATTTAAAACCTAAGGTTTGGCTTCGTTATGTAGATGACACATTTATTGTATGGCCACATGGCAAGGATTCACTAAATTTATTTTTGGCACACCTAAACAGTTTACATTCCTCCATTAGCTTCACTATGGAAATCGAAAACAACGGTTCTCTTCCTTTTCTTGACGTACTGGTCACCCGCTTACCAAACGGTCGCGTTTTTCATTCCGTTTATCGAAAACCCACCCATACTAATCGTTATTTGCATGCAGAGTCCCATCATCACCCTTCCCAAAAACGTTCTGTCATAAATTCACTGGTTTCACGAGCTGTAGCAATTTCACAACCGATAAATCTTTCAGACGAATTAAACAAAATTCGTTTCAACCTCCGCAACAATGGTTACAAATCGCACGACATTAAAACTGTCACTAAATGACATATTTACCCTACCCCTCGTTCTTCACAAAATTCAATAATTTCTTCTAAAGCCTTTCTTCCTCATGTTCACGGAGTAAGAGATCAAATCGGAAAATTATTGAGAAAACACAATATCCGAGCACCAAAGATGTCTTAGGTCTGATTTATTTTTGCAGTCGGCCATTGCCTAACATCAACATGAGACCGGACATAAGATTCTCTTTGATAATATTTCAATTATATCCAATATTTCCAATTACTATAATGGGAAGATACGCGAGGCCATTGAAATCCAAAAATTCCCCAAAAACAACAGAGACGACGGTTACATGCTTTCCTTCATCTGGGAACCAATCATCGGAAATCTTCGGAAATGATCGCGCAGACGAATGGTATATAAAGTTTCCCTTTCTCTCTTTCCTGTCAGAAGAGTTTCGCCTCTGGTATTGTGGACATACTGAATTACCATGCTCTTCTGTCTAAAATTTCTTATCCTTTGAACCAATTTTTAATTCAGAAGAGTTTCGCCTCTGGTATGGTGGACATACTGAGTTACCGTGCTCTGATGTTTTGAAATTGGCCTTTTTATTCTTTCATTTGTGCATATTCCCTGATATTTCTCTTTTCATTTATTGTTTCTTTTCTTTCTTCCTGAAGAAGCCCCCTACGCTGATGGGCGAACCGTCGAACACTTTTAGTACTTCTTTGACACGGTCCAATCTCGGAAGAAGTAGTTTCTATCATTTTTTATTTTGGAAACTGAAAAAATGTTGCCTAAAACCAAAAAATTACTGACCATCGACAAAAAGTCATATGCCATTTTTAAATCTTTTGCTATATGTTTTACAGAACTAATACTAATTCTACGTTTTTTTTTCTTTTAGTCTTCTTTAAATTAAGAACTTGGCATTTAAAAATTAAATGACGAAGCTGCTAAAATACCATTTTTTTACTGCAGATGCGAGTGGACCTAGAAAGAGTAGAAATTGAACCCTATAAGAACATTTAGGAATGTGTCAGCTTGCAATCGTGTAACAGGGTAAACTTAAAAAACATAGTGCATCTGAAAAATATTCCAACCCAAAAGTCTTTTGCAATGGAGTAGACTAGGTATAAGGAAACTGAAAACATTTCAATCGTTCCAACTTGTTTTTAGTGTACATCAGGAAATTTCAAAACTTTCTCTTAGAATTATGTATGTATATCGTAAAAAATAAAGACTGTCGACTTAATTTATTGATACAAAATATTTCCAAATCTAAAATCATGACAATTTTTGCATCGATAAATTTTAAAAATTGTTTTAGCTTTCACGTTTTTTTTGTATCCAAGCAATTCGTTGTGTATAATTATCCGGCTCTAGTGTTTCTTCTTGTTAATGAATATTCATGACTAAGTCTTGATGTTGGCTGTTATTAGCTTCCTAGAAGATGTGGTTGGCTCATTACATATTCATTATCAAATAGTCATTCGTGTCAACACGTATTCAATGCAAGAAATCAGAGCCATTTTTAATATCGCATGTTCATGCAATATTTAATACTGGTTATTTGTTCAAAAAGTCTCGCGGCACGCAATCATGCATAAGTTATACTGATGATGGTCAAATTACATCAAAACCTGATACTATTTAAACCAATATCACGCTGAGTATCAATACTATTATTATATTAATTTACCAAGCGAAAGCTAACTCGATAAAATTAAACAGGTTTCTAACACACTTTGTCGAATTTCATGAAAATATTTTTTCAATTTCGGACAATTTGGTAGTCAACTTGAAAGACGAATCTTGAACGTCAAACTAAACACCTACAATTACTAAACTTTTAAATATGAAAATCCGAACCACGAATTTGAATGGAAGGTTTTTCGAAAGAGAATGGAGTTTATGTTGTTACCTAAACAATAAACAGCAGGTCCATTTTTCAACCCCCATCATTGAACTCTTACTTATTTGAGGAATCACAATGTTGCTAAATTAACGCAAAGTTGCATATTTTAGTGCTGAATGATATATAGGTACCAAGTAAAATTAATACTGTTGCGTGCTATCGGTTTGAATGATTATTAACACTTGTTGAATAGTACCCACTTTATTTTCAAACTTAACTCGGAACACTACAACTGAATAATTAGCTCACTTATTGACTTCTAACTACTAACTCACTAATTAACTACACTGACTAACTGACTGACTCGAGGGAAAGGCGACCGCCTTATATAGTTCTCGTTTTCGGGTTCTAGAAAAATCCAGCAGATAAGGCTTATCGTTTGCCGAAATTTCTGGAACGCTTATCTGCCGCTTACTTCATTATCGCGGCCGCTTCCCCCTAAGAGATCTTTCTAGAAAATTTCTTTAGATTCTAAATTGGAATTTAGAATCTAAGGAAATTACATTTCGTTACAATACTTTTTGAATTATCTGAAAAACCTAAAAAAAATGAATTTCTTATTTTGGATTTTTCTCGTGACAGAGTTTTTAGTTAATACATTTTTAGAATACTTTATTTATAAAGAATTCAAAAATATATTTATCTTAATTTATTTTTTTACTGAACATCTCCATCACAACAAGCATAATTTTTTCTTACCGGCGCCATATCGTATTTTTTCAAGTTGCAATGTTTTTCATATGTCATGTGATTAGGCTTATTTGATTTATTTAGCCATAAAAATAAGGTTTTTATTGCGCCTCAGAAGCATCAAATTCGTCATGATTACTATTATTTATTAGTTATATTTTCCTTTAACTCCGAACCTGAAACGTTCATAGAGTCCCCGGATCTCTTCTGGTCGTCGTAGATGGTATCTCATCTGAGACAGTAGAGGTGCTCCACGGGTTTGTTCTGTTTCCTACACTGTTTCTGTTATACATAAATAATTTCTTAGCTTAAACTTTTTATCTGATAGTGCGTTCATAATGAACGAAACTAATTCAAAATAATCGTAATAGTGTATTATTATTATTAAATATTAAATAATATTGCATTATTACTCAGTTCTGAGCTATGCTTCAAACGTCGACAGAACATAGTTTTCAAACACAGACAAGAAGGCAGGCTAATAAAAATGTATTAATAACAATAAAGTGTGCATATTAGCATTACATGGCATAAATAAAATATATCTACAGCCTCTGGATGCCATATGGACCCTAAAAATACAGATTAATTGTGTCAGAGATATGAAACAAACAACATGATGCGTTGTTAATTCATTTGTTAGTATCAGGTATCGCATTAATTAATTATTTCTGCTCAGTTGACTGTTCCAAAAATCGCCTAATTTAGCAAAATCGTAAATTAGGCGCCTTCGCTTCCGATTACAATCAAGGCGATAATTGCCAGGAAATTATATGAGAAACGTTTTGTTTATTACTCCCAATTAAAACATTATTTAATAACCGGATAATTAATGTTTTATAAACGTAGTGTATCAGTGTGTTGGCAAACCGACACCGACCGATATTTGCACAATTGTTGGCCAAAGGCTATATTCTAACATGATGAATCTTGAAATCTGAAATGGTAATTCAAGGTACTTTCCCAGGGTCAATGGTAAAAGTTAATATCTTAATAAATCGTAGCAGCTGAGAGTGTATAATTTAAGTTCTTTGGGTATAATTAACATTTAACTTTTAGTTTGGATCTAAGTAACTTTTAATTAGGAGGAAAAATTAAACAAATTATACTTTAACAGGAACATTAAACTTTTTACATATTTTATAAGAAAATATACCACAAAGTATTAATTTTATGAATTATGATTTGCATTCACATAACCTTGGTAGCTGAAAGACAAAAGACTTTATGGAACTATTTCAAAGATGTTGTAGGTCGAAATTTGCAATTGAAAATACAACCTTCGAAATATTAATAAGAATTATAAACAAGAAATGTCTCTTTCACTTCCAATTGTTGTAAATTATGTTAGATGCTTATTACATAGTCGTAATTGTTATTTAAACATATTTATTGCACAGTTAACTTCAGCGATATTACATAAGACGCTTTCACGATAAGCGTATGACCTTTATCATTTTCGGCAGTATTAGAAAGAGTAAGTTTATTATTATTGTAGCAGAATTTGCTGACCACCATTATTAAATAAACAAACATAAAATAATAATAAAAAAAGAGTATTAGGTGGAAGTAGTACTTGAGCTCTGGGGATTCTTTACAGTTACATTGCAGTGAAGTACATTAAAAAATGTAAACCAAACCAGCTTGATGAAACGAAAAAAACGAATTCATTACACCACATAGTGTGTCGAAGGAGAAAATAAAATTGTATTGGAATTTTTTCGGCATTGTGGAAAACAATGAGACAAAATATGAAATGAAAAATTATTTTTTATTTATGTTTTTTTTAAATTTTAACTTCACTTTAAGTTTTAACAGTCAATTTCGAGCCTCCGAAGGTTCATAGAACTAGAAATTAACGCTTTAAATGACAGTATCTTTTTCTCGTTACTTGTGATATAATAGTAATTATTTAACTGTCAAATACCAATACTCGGAGTTAGCTAGGAAAAAACCGTTTAGATTTTGACCATCAGCAAGTGACAAATTCATGCTCAAGTGTCAAAATACGTTTCTAAATTATGCAGAAAGAGGGGTCCTCCGTCAATAATCAAGAACATTATCCTATAAGGGTAATCATTCATGCATTTTGAGATGCTGAACCCTAGAAATTCTGATAATTTATTTGCTAAGAAGCTACAACTTTCTAAGAATTAGACTTGTACTAATTGTGTTTCATTTGCACACCACGAACGTCGGTCATGGTTTGCTCTATTTTCGAGAAATGCCAAAAACGTGACTTTTTCGCCATAAAATTGACTATATCTCGGGTAATTTTGCACCAAACAGTTCTAATATAGATTTTTGGATAGAGGAAAGTTGTCTCTAGATGATGATACCATGTGCTACATTTTTAAATAGCGATTAATTCCAAAATTCGTCATTGAAAAACAAACTGTCAGTCTGTGTGACGTATGTTATCACTCTACAGGAAGGCAATTCCTAACTTTTGTCATTCCTATTTCTATCGATCCGGAATTGCTCAGAACAGAACCCTATTGATTTTGAAAATGGTTAGTTAAATTTTATCAAGCAAAAGCATGGTTAATTACAAAAAAATCAAACTTAGAAATCTTAAGTATTTATAACTTTTAATTTAAAGAAAGCTTTTTTCTTTTCATTTCATAGAAATTGGTTTGTGTTTTTTCTTCAAATGGTAGCGAAATTATGACAAACGTGTCAAACTTATTTATTTCAAAACTGTCATAATATTTGCTGAAATGTACTGAAGTACCGGAATATCAAAAATTATCTTGGTCAAGGGTGATTGTGGAATGTAAAATGTGTATCTTACTTTAAATTTTTGAATATGTTTTGTTGTGCCAGAATCTGTCAAGTCATTGTGCTGACATTTTCTAATCCAGTTTTTGAATCATGCCTCTTACCCCACACCACAAAATTTTCATGATTGAAGCCTATTTTCGAACGGGTGCGCTAGTTAATGGAAATTGGTAATACAGTCAACGTTTGTGTTTGGACAATTTTCGAGAGCACTTCCCAAACGTGGGAATATTACCGGACAATTTTTATGCGTGCCTTACAAATTGTGTTGAAGTGTTTCGCGAAACTGTTTGTGTGACTCATAAAAAAGGTGCTGGTAGACCAAGAGTTCGTACAGAAGAAGTTGTCAATGACGTTCGTCAACGTATGGAAGAGGAGCATGCAAAGCCTTTGAAACGTCTTTCTCAGGAAATTGGACTTTTTTATGGAACATGTCAGAAGATTTTAAAGAAAGACTTGAACATGCATCCATATAAGATACAAGCATATCAAGCTCTTCTGCCCGCGGACCACCCCAGACGCCTTATAATATATAATTATAATAATTTAATGAATGACGATCTTCTAGACTTAACTTTTTTTTTCTGACGAAGCGTGGTTCCACCTTTCGGGATACATCAATTCTCAAAATATGCGAATGTGGAGCAATGATAACCCTCATGTGTTTACTGAATCGCCGCTACATGCTCAAAAAATTGGTGTTTGGATGGCAGTTTCTCGCAGAAGAATAATTGGGCCATTTTTTCGATTTCACCTTCAACGCAGAAAGATACAGACACAACTTTTTTGCTGAATTTGTGCAACAGTTAAACGATGATGACCTTCGGTGCGGTTATTTCCAGCACGACGGTGCAACAGCACATACTACACGAGAAAATATTGCTTTCCTCTGCGAGTTTTTTGATGACCGGCTGATAAGTTTGCATACAGAAGTTGAGTTTTCTCCGAGATCACCTTGTTTGACAATTATGGACTATTTTATATCTCCTTACTTAAAAAACAAGATTTTCGCAACTCCGGTAAATAATTTGCAAGAACTGCAACAAAGAATTGTTCAGCAATGTGCAACCATAACGCCCGAAATGCTGCAAAACGCTTTTCACAGCATGAAGAGGCGCGTCAACTTGTGCATCGAACAAAACGTGGGACATTTCCAACAATTACTGTTATTTAGTTTTTCTTGTTACTAAAACCGTTATTTCATAATTTGTAGTTCATTATTGTTTTACAACTGAAACAAACAGGTATGAAATTTGTAGGTTATTGATGATTCAGTGTGACAGTTACATAAATATTTCAAACGTAAAGTAAGACACACGTTTTACATTCCACAACCACCCTTGACCAAGATAATTTTTGATATCCCCGTATAATTGTCAAGGAAATAGAAGCTGTAAAACTTACGTATTGACTTTAACTGACAATTTTGCCTTTAAATCCTTACAATAAGTTTATTAAACAAGACGTTTATTACCAAACAAAATGCCTCTGTAACTAGTAATATGGGAATTGCAATATCATGAAAAATAATTTTTGTGAAACGTAGTTTTGGAGACAAAAGTAGATTTTTATTGTGCTGAAGACCAATTTTCTGCTTTTTACTTCTCTGCGAAAATTTAACTGTACATTTTCAAACCAACTCCCACGGTGTGCACTTTTAGTTTTACCAACGATTTTGGGTTGATATAAAAGCGCAAACTTCGGAAAAGTCACTAAAAGCACCGAAAGCAATTTCGAATTCCCACCTCTTTGCATCTACCAAAGTAACCGTGAAATTTTTAGCAGTAGCGTTACATCATTTAGGTACGTGGCTAAGAAACTCAAATCCTTAAAAAACTAATAAGTGCAAAACTTTAAGAGCCTATTCGCGTTCAGCTACCAATAGGATATACTTTTAAAAAGTCACACATTTTTTCTTTGAATTCTGAAATTTCTGGATACCCTCGACTTAAAAAGCGAAACTGTAAATTATTATCTTTTTCAGATGGAAATCAGGAGTGGCCGCTACTCTAAATTACGTGAAACTAAACGCTGCTGACAAAGCAGCGTCTCTCATCCCTTATCCAGATTGGAAATCTAATACTTTACCCGAAGGAGATCACCCAGCTTCAGATCAGACAATCGTATCGACCTTCCGAGTGAAAGTCGACGAATGTGACCGCTTGTGGGTAATGGATAGCGGACTGGCTGATATTCTTGGGTCCCCGAAACAAATCACCCCTTCTACCATCATTGTGTACGATCTGAAGACCGATAAATTGCTGAGAAGGTACCAGCTTCAGCCAACTGATGTCAAGGAAGACTCTTTCTTTGCTAACATCGTAAGTTTTGCATCCAAGCAGCGTTTATACTTGCTTTATTGTTGATATTTTTGTATTATTTATCGAGTCGTTTTTGTCTCTTGATTTTTATAATTTATCGGATTATCCATTTTTTAAAAAGTTCCGAAATACAAGGGATCGGTGGTAATACTCAATAGTCCAACAAGATGATAATCAGACATCGCCCTACAAAAGTTTTTTCGGATCTTCTCGGGTATTCTGTATAATTATAAAAGTACATTAAACATTTTCTACAGTAAATGAAAATAGGGTAAACACGAATGATGGGTGAATCCGAACACAGCTATGTTAGAAATATGTGATATCTTTTTGCTCACTCCAATTTACAAATCATTTCACCTTTTACACTATACCATAAACGGAACGAAGCACTGTTCAAATTACTCAAGCTATGAATTTTTGAAACATTTTGTTGTTTACGGTGTAATTTTTTTATAGATTAAATTCAATACAGCTTGGTTTCTACAAATAGTTCTAATGCGAAATGAATGAATGTTTACTATTTAAAGATCGTATTGCGAATGAGAGTAACGTCATAATGAAATATGTCCCCAAATTAAATACTTCGTTTTAATTTTCCACTATAAATGGCAATAGCGAACAAAATGGGTTAGGGCAATCTCGAATTCTCGAGATGAGAGCGTAAAGAAATTCCAAATTATTCAAATTTTTTAAAACAATGTAAATAATAAAAGACAAAAGTCCAAAAAATCTAGTAATGAAGATTGTTGTGTTTTTTGTAATGAATAATATAAAAACCCTTCATTTAAAGATTCGATCGTGTTAATTATGAAAAAACTGGGCACAAGAGAAATAAATGTTCAAATAATTAATCGCCATCGGCAGAGTATCTAAATGATTTCTGATAACTGATAATTAGGCTGGTTTACCATTACTCCACAAATTTCGGGTAGAGCCCAAGTTAGTGTTTTGTTTTTTTCTTAAATGAGATATTTACAAAAGTATTTATTAAAGTTGGTTTTAAAGGTAATTGTAATTGATAAAATCTTTGAAAATTTTGAATACACAATGAAAGCCTACTGCAAAATTCGTTATATTAGAAATCTCGTTTAAGGGTTCCTAGTTCCCCACTTTCACCTAACTATTCTTTTTGATAACAATTTGCATCTAACGATTTTTTTTTCCTTTCAGATAGTTGATGTATCGCCGGATAAATGTGAAGATGCTTTCGCATACATCCCCGACCTTGGTGGTTATGGACTAGTCGTGTATTCTTGGGCTGCCAACGAATCCTGGAGAGTTAAACACAATTATTTCCACTTCGATCCACTCAAGGGTGATTTTAATGTCGGCGGAGTGAACTTCCAATGGACGGACGGCGTCTTCGGTTTAGCTTTGGGAAATCGTGATGAAAATGGGTAATTGTTATCTTATTTCAATCTGTCAAATTCTGAAGTGCAAGAAACATTTGTTGAATTTAATGTTTCATTTTTGTATAGATTCCGTCGGCTCTACTTCCATGCGTTAGCTAGTACAAAGGAATTTTCAGTTTCCACACAAATCATCAGAAATAAGACAGCAGCAACTAGCCCCCATTCTTACTATGAATATAAGGTAAGTGACACTCAATTTGTAGAATTTGTTTAGTTTTTCTGTCACTTGTTCGTTTTTTCATATTCCAGATCCCCAGTTATCATTTTTATTTCGATTAATGGAATAGCAACCATTTTTTAATCTAACTTCTAAATGCCCTAAATATGTCAGTTTTCAATTTGTTTTATTACTTCAATTTCTAAAACCAGAAAAGAGAGAGAGAGAGCGAGAGAGAGAGAGAGAGAGAGAGAGAAAGAGAGAGAGAGAGAGAGAGAGAGCGAGAGAGAGAGAGAGAGAGAGGGAGAGGGAGAGGGAGAGACGTCGATCTCCGATTTTAGGTAGATACAGAGACGCATAAAATAACAAACAAACAATCAGAAATGAATAAGGAATAAAAAATATGTGGGTTACTTTAACTCGACTAAAATAGTTTTTGTTTTTAG
The DNA here is from genome assembly GCA_028583605.1 of Dastarcus helophoroides. NCBI lineage: Eukaryota > Metazoa > Arthropoda > Insecta > Coleoptera > Bothrideridae > Dastarcus > Dastarcus helophoroides. The sequence goes on along the minus strand of CM053325.1, from coordinate 24,686,832 downwards.
CTCGAAGGTGACAAAGGGGAAAAATCTCAATCTTCTGGCTCGGATTTCGATTTGAAAGCCAACGCACTTTTCTTTACTTTAGTCAACAGAGACGCTGTCGGCTGCTGGAACCCCAAAGTTCCTTTGAACGATCAAAATGTCGGAATCGTTGCACAAAATAATGAAACGTTGGTTTTTACAAATGACATCAAGGTAAGTTCTTATAGAGTAAAAACTTAGAATTCAACTACCTAATTCATCTGACATTCTTAGGTTGACAGAGAAAGAAACTTGTGGATACTGTCGGACAAGATGCCTATGTTCATTTACCAAGAGTTGGATCCTAATCAGTTAAATTACAGAATTTTTAAAGTGAAAGTTGATGACGCCATAATGGGAACGCCATGTGCGGTTTAAAATTTTTCTAGATTTAAATTTATGTTTTATATTACTGTTGTTAGTTGTAGCTGTATTCTGTAATATTGATGTCTTTAATAAAGATATTTAACTAAATCATAATTTTTTTATTTGTAATATATTGGATGCCTGTTTGGTAAAAGGGTCTTCTTCTTTACAGTCTGAAATTTAAATAGGACATAAAAAACGATGAGTTCAAAAATTTTAAGTTACCATTTCGACAGTTCTTTTCATCACTTTTATCCCAACAGTCCACAATTCCGTCACACTTTTTCGTCTTGTCCAAACAAGACGTGGAATTCCCACATTGGAAGTTATATTTTAAATCACAGTCTAAAATAAAAAATATGATTTGTAACCAAGAAATTGTTCTTCATGGAAGACTCTTATGATTTCATCCTTAGAATATATTCCACCCGTACAATATATTCTAAGGTTTCACCCTTTGACTATATAAATAAAGGTTTCACCTACCGCACTCTGTCTCGTCTGATTTGTTTGAGCAGTCCACGGTGCCACCGCACCTTTTCTCCTCCGATATGCAGCGGTTGCCACAGTTGAACGTCTTAAGTGGGCAAGCTGCTTTTGATGTAAGCGCATTGGAAAATCTTATGTTTGGAGTCCAGTCGTTGACAGTATTGGGTGTTTCTCTTGCATAGGCCCCCACAGCCAGTTGGATCCAGTTTATCTCTCATTTTTATGCATTTGGGTTTCTCTTTTTCTTCGATTTTTAAACAGACTTCGTTCGGGAGGCAGTTTTGACAGTAGAGGCCCTTATTGGAATGCGAAAATATCGAATTCTAGAAAAAACGGAACTTAATTAGTTGTTTCTAAATTTAAATAGTTTTTGAGTTTCAAATATTGCTGCTTAGGAGTCGTCAGTCATGGGCGAAATTAGGTCATCAGACCTGGGAGCACTAAATCCCTCATATTAAAAAAAGTATATTTTTTCAGAATTACGAGTTTCATTTTGTAGTTTTTATTTCTTTTTGAATAACATTTCGACTTTATATTTCAGAGTCTATTTTTTACAATAAATTTTTTTGCACTTCATATTTTTTATTAACTGTGGACTTGAAGTGTTGATATTTTTTTTTAAGATTTTTTAGATTTTTAAGTGTGTTTAGTAAGTTTCAACTTTAAAATTTCATAAAATGTCCCTTCTTGTCGAAAAGTTTATTTTTTTTTTCAATATCTCGGTTGAAATACAAATCTTGTCCCGTGAAACCAAAAAAGATTTAAAAAAACACAAGAAAGGTTGCTCTTTGTTGTGTTTTTTAATCTTTTTTGGTTTCAGAGGACAAAATTTGTATTTAAATTTTTGGAAATAACCAAGGACCAGTCCGTTTCTCAAGAAAAAAAATATTTCGGTCTTAAACATAATAAGCTATTTCGAAAATGTCGACTTAATATCATTATTTACTTATTTTACTCTAAGTCATCCAAAGACAAAATAGGATTATCATTTGCGAGTGGACTGTTCTTAAAAAATATATTATCTTTTTCGAGTGACCTCCACATTTTCAAAATATTAGAAAAATCTGATTTTTTTCGCCAAAGTCTCGATTTACATTTCAATGTTGTCTTTCTTAAACTAATTTTCGAGAAAATGGCTTTAGCAATTTAAATTTTTTTTCCTAATTTTACGCATTTTCTCAAACATTTTGGTTTAGCTTCTTTTTTAAATTTTACAAATTAAGCTTGAATTCTTTTTTACAAAGTTCCGAAATTTTCAATCTGTTTTAAACTTAAAACTGTTTTTTTTCTGGAAGCTTTGTTTTTTATTCGAAATTTCTGCTTGAAATCTTGAAATTATAATTTTTTGAATTTCAAAATTTAAAGCTGTTTTTTCTACAATTTTTGTCCAAAATTTCAACTCGTAAATTCAACTCAAATTCGAAATAGAGTTTTTCTAGAAATTTTGAATTTTAACAAGATTTTTTTATAAATTCTGGGTTGCTTTTCAAATTTTAACTTTTTTCACACAGTAATTCCAGGTTTGAAACATAATCTGACATTTTTATTGGGAACTGGAATTTCTCTTGCTAATTTCAACCCTTATCAGAATATTGGTGACTTTTTCAGGATTATACATTTGAATGGCTTTAAATTCGATATATTTTTTAAACTCTTAAGCTTTTTCCAATTTATTCTTTTTTCACGAAATTTTGACTTTAAATTCGACTTTTTCATTTCTTTTGTAGGATTCCGTTTTTAAGTACTGAATTTCAACTTTTTTCCTACAATTTCGAGCTTACACTTTCAATATTTTTCTTTTATTTCTCAATTGTTCACTTGAAACTTGGACTTCTTCTTCTTAAAAGTTTGATTTTTTTCTCTGTGAAATTTCAGGTCTAAATTTTCTAAATTTCGACTTTTTTATTGAAATTTTGAATATTTTTTCAATTAAAACTATTTTGTTGTGTTTTTAAATAGGTTTACACTTTCAATTTTTACTTCAATGTTTGAATTTTTGAGAAGTCTGAATCTGACAGCCAATTTTGATCTTTTAACAGATTTTGATTTTTTGAAAGTTTTTGTTTTTCTTGTTTCGAATTTTAGCTTGAAAATGTGCTAAAAATTCCATATTTTGATTTTGTCTTCAAAATTCTCAATTTAAACTTAGAAATTTAAACTTTTTCCCGAAAACTTAAACGTTTCGGTGGAGACTAATTTTTTTTAAGTTTCTTCCTATTTTGGAAATGTCGACTTTTATACTTTTCCCGAAATTTCGATTTTCCATCAATTTTCCTTTTTTGGAAACTAAATTTTCAACTTCAAATTAAACTTAAGATTTTTTATCATTTTGATTATAAAGTCAAAATGTCTGTATTTCTGTTCGAAATTTCTAATTAAAACCGAAAAAAAAACCTAAGTAAAAAGTTCGCCAAAAATTTGCATTTTTCTGGAAATTTCCATTTTTTCCATGTGATTTTTAACTCCGGAATTTTATCTTTTTTTTTCTAATATTTTGATTTTGAACTTAACATTATTTTCTCAAAATTTCTGATTTATTCTTTTTAATTTCTAAAATTTTTGCTTTCAAATTACGGTCAAACAAATTTCGAATTTTTTTCAAACTTTTAGAGATTTAAATCGACTTATTTCTTACAAGTTAAGGGTTTTTTGTCCGAATATATGATTTTTAATAATGCTGCAATATTTTTAGGGGGCATTTTTTGTTTTTAGAAGCAGAAGGGCGAGAGAGAGAGAGAGAGAGAGAGAGAGAGAGAGAGAGAGAGAGAGAGAGAGAGAGAGAGAGAGAGAGAGAGAGAGAGAGAGAGAGAGAGAGAGAGAGATGCAGGCAGAAAGCGTGGGGGAAAGAGGGTAAGTTTAAGTGAAGAGAAATTTGGAGATAGAGAGAATAGAAAAGAGGAAGATGGGAGGTAAATAGAGGAGAAGGAAATAAAAGAAAAGAGATAAAACGAAGAGAGAATTGTACCGAAGATAAAATAAAATAAATGAATAGGAGATAGAAAAGAGCAAAGGGAAGAGATAAGAAGAACAGACGAGAAATGAGAAAGAAGAGAACGAAGAAGAAGAATAGAAGAGAAAATCAAGCCCGTCGAAAGAACTTACAGGCCGGGGCATTCTGGAAGACAGGGCCCCTTACATTCTAGGTAATGCAAGGGAAAATAATTTGATTACAGAAAAATCTATACAATTTTAGTTTTGCCGTCAAAAAATAAAAAAAGGCGACAATTTTTTCTTGTGTCGAATAAAAAAATTATAAAAAAGCGATGTTTTTCCATTTATACTTTTATTAAAATTTTTATTTTTTAAATTTTGACTTTTTTAAAAACTCTAACTTTTTAAAAAATGTGCGTACTTTTGAAAATGTTTATCCTTTTGCAACTTTCGATTTATCGAAATTTTTCATAAAAATTTTGAACATGTCGACGTTTTATGGTCAAAATTTTGAAAGAGCGAGAGAGCAAGAAGAGAGCGCGAGAGCGAGAGAGAGAGAGAGAGAAAAATAGAGAGAGAGAGAGAAAGAGAGAGAAAGAGAGAGAGAGTGAGAGAGGGAGAGAGGGGTAGGTACAGAGGATCAAGGAAAAAAAGAGAAACTGGAAACCAATGGCGCTACTTATTTTCATGGTGTACTGTGTACTGGTCATCCATTTACCAAACTGTCTCTCTCACCCACCCATACTATTTCACACACACCAAACACAAATTATTTTGGTTTTGGTTAAAGTCTACTGAAACTAAATTGAAAAAAATCGGTGAAAAATAGTGTTTGTTTAGTCCTTTTAAAACAGAACAAGCGCTAATTACAAAAAAATCTAATGAGGGTGATCAATGCAACTCGATTGGTATCTTGAATAATCCCATTAAATTAATTTTTGGGTCATTTATTTCATTAGGCAAATACCAATCGACATATGTTTAAGCTACATAATTTTTTAGGAATAATTTAGAAATATGTTGTCACGTTTTGGTATTTCTAGGTAAATTTATAAATGTGTCCCACGTGATCTTCTAGGTAAATTTAGAGGTCTGATGCCAGTGAAAAGCTCAATCGATGAATAAAAAAAGAATTAAACCCACCGCAGACGTATAATTAAATCCTCATGGACCCCAATCAAGCGGCGTGGAAACGAAATTTAAAGTTCATTCACTCCGTAATCTGTAGATAATCGACTATTTTCCCAGAATTTTAACAACTTTAGGACTTTATAAGCGACTTCCCAGCTAAACATTTTTAATTTCCATTACTTAGTGAGAATGTTGAGATTATTAATTGTTACACTATCCCTTCAAGCAGTCATATCTCAAGGAAAAAACTATTCTCTAATTGGGAAATTAATCAGCGACTTTGTCCAGCAACAAAATATCTTATCTAATGTTCTCCCTCATCTTTGTTGGAATAAAGGTAAGTGATAAAACATTCTGAAATTAGCCATACTTAAATGGTTTTCACGTTTACGTTTAAAGTAAGAAAGGACACTCATTTTGCAAAGCAAAATTTATGTAACACCTCAAAAAAAAAATGACGAAACTATAGACTAAATAACAAGTAAAATGCTAAAAAAGTATATACATATTACATATTTGTAATATTTTCTTCTTCGGTGCAGGGCACATAAATGTATCTACTTCTTATCTATTATTAAATCTGCGAATGAAAATTTGAATACCAAAAATATTCAGTTTTTTCGACATTTTAAAATATTTCCCAAAAAATCGTATTTAACCTTAAAAATTTTAAACAATTTGAAAGAATGAATTCGATTTTTTTAAATAAATACCGATCTGCTGAGAACGTTCAGCAACTTTTAAATCATATTTCTTTTTTTCATAAAACTTCAGCTTTAAAGTCAGGAATTTCGATTTTAAACCAGAAATGAAGATTTTTTCTGAATTTTACTAATAAAATTTTAATTTTTTTAAATAAACTATTAGTTTAAAAACTTTGTTATCTCGAAATTCCGAAATTTAATTTGGCAATATGGCAATCTTGGGATTGAATTCAAAATTTCGAAAAATAGGAACAGTTCGAAAAATAATCAAAATATTAAATTTGAAAAGTGTGAAAATTTGAGTTAAACACAAAATCCTGGGTTTACAAAAAATTGAGCTGCGTGAAGTGAAAATGTAAACATAAAATTCTGAGACAACAAATAAAAATTTTCGAAAAAGCTGTGAATTTCCTGTAAAAATCAGTTTTATCTATTGGAGGAAATATCTTGAAGGTACTTAATAAAAAAAAATCATTCAACAATTTTAGAGGGTACAACTGAATTGTCTAAATTGTTGCACACGACAAGTCACAATGTGGCCATCCAAACCAAAAACAACTCCATAATTCGGCCAATACGGGAAGAACACTCTGTTATACTTCTAGACTTAAACTGCAACATTAGCTGCAGCTTACTTAAGCAGGTATTTCATACTTTGAAAGTACAACCTACTTTGCAAAAGTTTGTATTTTTTACTAAACCCGCGTTTGATTTAGGGACAGGAGTCAGGTTTGCTAAAATACAACAGCAGGTGGATTTTATTGGGTGATCCAGATACATTTTCAAAGTGTAATATCGATTTACGGGTCGATAGCAGAATTTACCTGCTACAGCGAAAATCGTCGGAAAATTTTAAAGTTTTGGCAGTTTATTCCAAACGGGAGGACACTAGGAATTATATTTATCAAAACCTGGGTTTTTGGAACAAGGCGAATGGTTTTGAGAATTTTGAAGATATACATCTGTTTCGAGATCGCAAGAATTTGAATGGGACAGAGATCAATATTTCGTATATTTTTTTAAACCCGCATGCGGAAGAGCACATTTGGGACTATAGGTAATACAAGTTAAGATAATCTGCCATTTCAGGAAGAATACGCTCTGTCAGTTTATATTAAAAATTTGATTTTTTTTTCAGGAATCGGCATTCTGACGGTATTATTACCTTCGTGCACATAATGATGCATTACACGATGGATCTGTTAAACGCCAAAAGAAATTTACTGAAGCAGTCATCTTGGGGCACCTTCTCCTCGCAACATAATGCTTCTGGCTTCCTTGGAAGCTTAATGACTGGGGAGGCCGATCTTGGAGGTAAGTAACCATTTCTTGGATTTTAAATTCTATAGAAAAAAGTCTCCATAAATTGAAGTTTTCACTATAACCATACCAGTCAATGCCAATCGTCGATTTCATTGCATTTGCAGTGCTGCGTGACATGGAATTTATTCTTAAATTTAACCAAAGTTTGATCTGTTTCAGGTAGTCCACTGTTTATGTTAGAAGCGAGAGTATCAAGCATCGATTACATTGCATCCTCAATGCCAACTTACATGAAATTTATCCTCAAGGCGCCACCTCTATCCTACGTTTCGAACATTTTTATTCAGCCATTCGACAGACGTGTCTGGTGCTCCATCCTCCTCTTAATCATTCTTGTCATATTAGGAGCTTATGTCGTAGCGAAATGGGAATGGGCCGCATTCGAAGAAAATGAAGCTAACACAAATGACCAACTAAAACCTACCCTTACGGAAGCTATAATGCTGCAACTATCCTCCGTGGCGCAACAAGGCTCAGCGATGCAGATGAAGAGTGCCGCTGGCAGAATCGTAATTATATTCACTTTGGTGGCCTTCATGTTCCTCTACAATTCGTATTCGGCTAATATCGTGGCGCTTCTTCAATCCACATCCTCAAATATACATTCGCTGGAGGATTTGCTCTATTCCAGAATCGAGATTGGGGTGGAGAATAGCACCTACGCTATGCCCTATTTCTTGGTAGATATTTGTTCTTCGATTTCACGATAAACATTTATGCAATTTTTTACAGAACGCCAAGGAGCCTCTAAAGAAGGCGCTCTACAGCCAAAAAGTAGCTCCACCTGGGAAAACACCCAACATTATGTCCATGAAAGAAGGAATTAGTAAAATGAGAAACGAATTTTTCGCTTTTCATGCCGAATCCCAGAGTATTTACGAAGAGGTAGCCCGCGTATTCGAAGAAAACGAGAAATGCAATTTGATAGAGATAACATTTGAAAATCTCCGAGAGCCGTTTTTTGCCACCAAGAAGAACTCTAGTTATAAAGAGCTGGTGAACATTGGGTTAGTATTTAAATAGAATAAAATAGTTGAGGCCGATCAATTTTTGGTATATTCCCAGACTTAATCGCATGCTGGAAGTTGGAGTGCACCGCAGGGAGCAACAATTATTCCAGAAGAAAAAACCTCAGTGTTCTTTTAGGCGAAGCACCTTCGTTAGCGCCGGTTTGCTAGATACATACTTTCCTTTCAGTCTCTTTTTATCGCTGCTTCTGATCAGTGGAATTATATTTATAATTGAAGTTATACACCACAAATTATTAGAAAGAAAAGAGGCTAAAGCGGACACAGTCAAAGTTGTAACTGTAAAAATATGATCGGAGTAAAAGCGTTTCTTATTTTCTACAGCTATTAAAGCTTTTATCGTATCATTAAAAATTAAGTCTCGCTAAAATTAAGTCTTTATTGGTAATTATTAACCTCATAATATTTAGCAGCTTCAAAATAACTTAGTAGCACATAATACGTTAGTTACAATTATAATATGTTAGTTATCTATCACAATACTCTAAATACAAATTTCATTTTAAAAGTTTGTTGATTTTTTTATGTCATCGTTGTCAATGATACGATAAAGCTTTGAATGCAACTCGATTATTAGCGATTTAAACAATCTCGGACGTGGCCAGACGACTCGGCGCCTCGTCGCTTGGCAACGTCCTCCATTAATATAAATCGCATACAATCTCGTTACATTAATAGCTATTATGTTCCCTTTCAATATAAAAATGTGGCATCCAATTAAACCACAAATAAGGGATTGTCAAATAAATAATTAATCACTAATTGGTAGTATCTGTTTTTTGACATAGTAGAAAATTGTTAACTTTCTTAACAAAATAATAAATAAATTTTGAAATAACTGGAACTGCTAGCTTTTTTTTTAAATATTATCAGATTGGTTTTATGCGCCGATACAAATAAGGAATGCAGAATCAAGTAAATGTAAAATCGCAAATAATGCGGAATATTGTGAAGGAAAATGTACAAGTATTACAAAGTCTCAGATATATAGGATCTATGAGGAACACTGATGATGCCACTGAAAGTATTTTATACTATGTTTACCCCCATCGCCTTTTCTTTTTCATATACACCACAACCCACAACACCTAATTGATCTGTATTGATCTAGGAAAAAATATGCACTTGAGTAATCATCTAAGTCATGTAAGATGTGTCAGAATTTTCCTCTATTGGGACATTTTTCATAAACAAAAAGCTGACCGCCAAAAAATGTTTAATCGTTTGTTTTGTTTCGAAATCAAATAATTCCGGCTGTCTGAGCATTAAATATTAATTTTAGGGATGCGTCGTTTTGTATTTTTTAGAATTTCTGATTTAGTTGTCAATAATCTTGTTAATTATTTTCGAAACTTTTGCGTTAATTTCGTTTGTAGAATTCCTGTTTTATTTTTATCTAAGATCCAAGAAACCCAAATATGTAGAATAGTTTTAAATCAGTTTAAATGCAGAAATATTTATTTGGCGAAATAATACATACGCAAACATTTATTTGTAAATGATAATATCGGTTATCGCTGCAGAAAGATACTGCCCTAACTGAACCTCTATGAGAGAAGGTATCGTTTCAATGTGATTTCCTATCCAGCTTGAAATCTTCAAACAGTGTCCAGCATAACAGAATAGTTATTTAGTTTCTTACACGTTGAGCAGGTTGAAATGAACTGGTCAATACATTATATTCTGTTTTTGTAACATTGAATGTGAAGGCATTAAGAATGAATAAAGTTTGTACGAGCAGAGATGTTTAATTACAGGTTATGAAAACCACGAAATTTTGTAATTATCAGACATCGAAGCTTATTCTATAGTAGAGAAACAATATACTTTTTGAAATGAATCTGCGAAGGTTTATCACCCCAACGATTCTAATTTTGCTGTTACAAAATGGAGTACTTCAAAATAATAATAAAACGCTTTTCATTGAATTCTTAGTAGATTTTTTATCCGCGCAAAACTTTCCAGTTAATACAATCGCTCATTTTTGCTGGCCTGCAGGGTAGGTTATGAGTTATAACTTATAACAATGTTCTAAATTGAATCCACCCAGTTCGGTTTATTTACAGGCGATAGCATTAATTTGGCCAAAATGCTCAGTTCAAAAAATATGAAAGTGACTCTACGACCTCATCAAAGTAAGGTTACGCACCCTGAAAAAGAACAGTACACCGTTTTTTTAATTGATATGAATTGTGATGACTTTTGCAAGATATTGCAGCAGGTCTTGAATTAAAATATACTCTTGCAGAAGCTTAATCTGCCAATTTTTTTTGTAGGGTGAACTTTTCCAACTAATGAAAAAATCAGTGCGGTGGATAGTGGTAGGGAATTACCACACATTCAGAAAATGCAACATCGATCTACGTATTGATACCAGGCTGTATTTGATGGAAAAAACCATGTTTAACAAGTATAAAGTAACCTCAGTTTACAGCTATGAAGAAAATTCAAAAAATTATACAACCCAAGACATAGCCTTGTGGTCCAAAGATGGGTTCAGTTATTTCCAGGACATAAATCTTTTCGAAAATCGCAGGAATCTGCACGGAGCAAGGATCAATGTGATCTACAAATTTGAAGTTCAAAGTTCGGTCGATCACATCTGGGATTATCGGTAATTTGTTGTCCGAAGTCAAGGAAGATACACGACAAAATCACACAACTTTTCAGACGAATCTGAAACTGAATTTGATAAAGGCGTATTTTGGTCATTTTCTTTTAAACAAATTCCTCTCAAACTTCTTCAGATCTTTTCAAAAGTAATAAGAGAAGATAAATAGCATAAATAAATAATATAAATGTGACAAATTATTTTAAAATTTGTACGAACGAATTTTTGGAAAATTAGTGAACATTGCGTGTCACAATTAGAACTGGTGTTAATTCAATTTATAGAATACTCGATATATTAAATATAAAATAATTCGCTGCTTCAGGCGCACTTATTTGCATACAATTTTAGCAACAAGTTAAAAATTATTAAAAGTAATGTGTGTCGTAGTATTTATGCCTCCTAACTCTTAAGAATACGACACGAAAGTGTCAAAATAAAATGTTTGCTGCTTTGTTTTTTGAAAAATATTTTATAGCAAATTCAAAAGGAAGGGCACATTGAACTTTTCTTAACAGTTTTAAAAGTAAGAAGGGTAATTCAGCACAAGGTTGTATTTAATATTTCATAAGAGCTATTGGTCAAACATTTTCAATTAACTTTTCTTTTTCTCTTGAGTAAGAAAATAAATTTAATGAACATTTTTTCAAGTTTATACATAAATTTTTTCAAAAGTGAAATGTTCCCAAGAGTGAGAAGACAAATTTGAAGCAAATTATTTTAAAATTTACACGTAACTTTCCTTCAATTCCATCAAGTTTGTATTAACATCTTCTTGAGAATTTCTAAAGAGTAAGGATATCACATTTAAGATTTTTGGAGATTTTTCGAAAGTAAGATTAAATTTGATGTCAATTATAGCCAAGCTTACGCTAAATTTTCCAAAGAATTACTAAGAAATAAGGCATTATTTTTAGTTAAAAGGCGTGAATTAGACTCTTAAGTTTATTTTCAATTTTTTTCAAAAGTAACAAATAATTCCACTCCAAAAATTGGTAAATCTTATCCTAATTTTTTTCTTGAAACTTAATTGTCTTCGGGACAATATTCTGGGGACCATAGTTGCAATGTTTCCCTTTATTTTTCACAAATAGAGATTCATACAAAGAAGATATCCTTGTAAAAAGTTTGAATTTAATTACTTTGGAACAAATAAACTTCGACATGAAATGGAGATGAAATACGCAATGTGTTTACTTAGCAAGAAAAAATCCTCAGGAAGCATTTCATGAAAAATTCTTTTAAATTACATTTAAAAAAGAAAATCACATTCATAACATGACACCTTCTTCAGAATTCACTTCTGGTTATTTCAGTAACAAGTACTCAGACGGTGTTCTTTTTACTTTCGCCTACATAATAACGCATTACTCCACCGAATTACTGAATGGAACTAGAAATCTGACTTACGCAAATACCTGGGGTACCCTCTCAACGCCTCAAAATGCCTCTGGGTACGTCGGCAGTATCGTAAGTGGATCAGCGGATATCGCAGGTAAACCAAGTTACCCATTGGATGGTACAAGCTGTTTCCTCCTTGAATTTCAGGAGGTCCCTTCTATCTCATCGCTAATCGAGTTGCATGGGTTGACTACATCACGCACGTAAACCCTGTCTATCTGAAGTTCATTTTAAAACCCCCGCCGCTCTCCTACGTTACAAACATATTCTCGCTTCCCTTCGATAATTACGTCTGGTACTCTCTCCTACTTTTAACATTGGTGACCATTATTTTGGTGTATGCGGTAGCCAAGTGGGAATGGGGCGACCCAACATACAAGAAAAAGATTGAGGGTTCTTACGACAGTATGAAGGACGAGGTGATGGAGTCAGTCATGATGCAACTGTCGATTTTGAGTCAACAGGGTTCCAATTTCGAAATGAAGAGTGCTAGCGGGCGCATCATAATGGCTTTCAGTCTGATTGCCTTTATGTTTCTCTTTACTTCGTATTCGGCGAATATCGTTGTCTTGTTGCAATCGACAACTACGAGAATCAATACTTTGGACGATCTGCTCAATTCGAGGATAGAGGTCGGAATCGATAACCTTTCTTACGTAATGCAGTACTTTGTGGTAAGTTTTTGTAAAAAGGCAGCATTGCCTTAAAAATATTTTCTTCTTAGAAGATTTACACTAAGGAAGAGCCAACATTAGAATTAGTCGCTACTTGGATAAAACTGAAAAATAATAAAACACTAGCCAGCAATTTATTATTCTGTTGTATCTTAAGTATCTAACAACTCAACATCAAATCTGTTGTTTTTGATCAAGGTGGCCGGCTAGCCTTCTTTAGATCCATCAGATGAGAAAATGATAACTATACCATTGATAATTTGCTAACAAAATAATATTAGGGATAAACAGTACGATTCAAACTTCAATTAGTTATTTTTCAGGCGGCCGATGTACCCGTAAAGAGAGCATTATACAATCAGAAGATATTTCCACAAGGAAGAAAACCAAATATAATGCCTCTGCAACAGGGCGTCAGTAAAATGAGAACAGAATTTTTTGCTTTTCATTCGGTTGTATCAAATATATACGAGGAAGTTTACAAGACTTTTGAAGAGAGTGAAAAGTGTAATTTGATTGGGATCTCCTACATAAATGAACTGGAGCCATATATAGCCGCTAGAAAAAACTGGAGTTACACTGAGTTGGTCAAAATTGGGTTGGTACTTCAACAATCAAACAAAAAATGTATACATTTCTTTTTTTTTCAGTTTCAACAGACTAAGAGAAGTAGGTATATTCCGGAGAGAGCAGCATCGTCTTCAATCTGAGAAACCTCGTTGTACTTCTGCCCAAAGCAATTTTGTTAGCGTTGGTCTAAGTGATACGTATTTTCCCTTTATCTTTCTCGTGGTCTCTTACTTACTCTGTGCCTCAATGTTTATAGCTGAAATTGGATTTAAAAAGTACAAAGGTCTACACAACATTGTAGAGCACACTAGGAAGTAGGTAGTTTTTGCTACGCAGGACATTTCTGCAGTAAATGATTCTGTTGAGAATCTCTGGTAAAATAACTGAAACATGTGTGGTGACAAAAAAATTAGTATTTTTTGTTTTATTATTCAAGGGAATTCCTCATTGTAGAATTACACAATTTAATAGTTTTTAGTTTAACAGCATATCACTTTAGAATAGCTATTGTAGCACAAAATGTAGTTTATTCAAATAAAGTCCTATTTATCAAAGAATTTAAATTTTGAGACATGTTTTGCCGAATTAATTTTTTTTTTGCTTGACAGAAGTACAGTACCAAATTTAAATTAATAAATAGTCACAATATAACATATTCCTACTCTTACATGTGGTACAGGCATGATAATGTTTAAGTAAGGTAACCTGACGCGAGACGAAATGTGGCACGTAATCGGGAGACTGGCGGCTTAGAGAGAGATAGACAATAAGATGTTTAAGAACTGGCGTAACTATATGCAAAGTATACGGCATCGTCCGACGTATGTTTGGAACATTGGCTGTAACTTAAAAAAAAATGTAGAACAACATATTTTAAATAAACTTTATTTGGTTAATTATTTACCACATTTTGGAGACTTTAATTTCTTTTTCCCTGCTTTTGTTTCATTGCTACGGTAACGAACTTTGAAATTTCAAATAACATCCGTATTTTTTGTTTGCTTTTTTAGAATTTACATATCTTTTTGCATTTAATGACCCCAATTTTTACAGGGTTTAGAAGTGAAAAAGTTCAAGAAAATATAATAATTTCATAATTTTACCGATTCTTATATTAAATAAATTATTACTATTTGTAAACATGCGTTAGTAATTAAAATGAAATTTTTGCCAGTATATCTCTGTTCGTTTTTGGTAACGATTTAATTTTAGTACTTAGATTTCTTTAAAAATAACATTTAAAAATGAATGATACAACTTAATAAAGTTATGATTTCTGGAAATTCTCCGAATCTAACCCCTATAAATTTGATGTTACCGAATGCAGAAAGTTAAGGCTTTTTCAAAAAAGCAAATAAAAAATGCAGGTTTCATTTGAGAACTCAAAAATTATTTACCAAAGCAACAAAATAAGAGCTAAGAAAAGTCACTGGAAAGTGACAAATAATTAACCAAAAAAGTTTATCTGACTTATTTTTTCTATAAACATTAAGAAAAAAATTACAGCTAATGTTCTATACATACGCCGGACCATGATAAACCAAACGTCTGGTCTGCTTATTAATATCATTGTCCCTTCTTAAATATACAAAAAGAATTTTACGTTTAAATTACTTTGGGCATAAGATATTCATTTAAAAAGAAGAGAAGAGAAGAAGAAATACGTACTCTCCACAGTTCATTGTTCATTTCTCTTAAAATAAAATCTGCATTAAAATGTTTTTTGCCTACAAAATCTCGCAGGTCATTTCGCGGGATTTTTCGCCTCCATATATCAACTTTGTCCTTAGGCACTCGAAACAACGACACTTTTTTATTGCAGCTTTTATAACCACTGTTGCACATAGACACAAAACAAGTCTTGTCCGTTTTGTAATCAAAATATAAATATAAAACCAAAAAATTGCGAAACAATTGCATAAAGTATCAATATTTGCATAAGAAAGCATTGTTTTTATCTACTCAAGGCAGCCCTTCTACTGACTATCCTTCATATGGTGTTCTCTTTTCAATCGTCTCCGGTTTTAGTGCTACTTATCGCAACAGTGAGATGTAGCCGGTTACATTACCAGTCTTATATTATATCATGGGTACAGGTGACCGGTAAATGGTGATCGAACACTACCAGATTTAAACTAATAAATTGTCACAATATAACATATTCCTACTCCTACATATGGTACAGGTGACCGGTAACTGGTGATCGAACGTAAAATGCAGCACTGGAATATTATAAAGGTAAAAATACTGCGAACATTTTTTTCATTTTTATATCTTGTTTAGCTTTCCTATCTACGTCTAATTTTTTAATCTCTTATATTCCAATTCCTAGGTTTTTCGTAAAAAACTACAAACCTATTTTTTGTCAGATGTCATGAAGTGACGATTTAAGAATTTTAAATATCTTATAGTCGTGTGTCAAAAAAATCGAAGCAATAAACACAATTTCGACTCCTATTATCAAGTATGGCTATGAATACTAAAATGGACGAAAGCAGAAATCAAACAAATTGACAGAAAAACAAGAAAAATAATGACCATAAACAAAATGCTGCACCCAAGATCAGATGTCAGTCGTCTATACTTACCAAGAAAAAACGGAGGCAGAGGACTAAAGCAGGTTGAAATGTATTATAAATTGTCCACAATATCGTTAGTTAATTATATAAAAAACAATAGCAATAAATAAATAGTAAAAACCATAATTAAATTGGAAAAAGAAAAGAAGGCAGAAAATATAATTACGAAACGAGAAGAAGAAATACTGAGGAAATTAAACATCCAAGACCCGGATACAAAAGGGACAGTAAGGGAGAGCGAAGGGGAAAAACATGAAAGTACAAAGCTAAAATTAGAGAAAAACTAAAAGAAAAACTTTTCTTATTAACTGGCAACAAAAATCACTTCACGGATAATTCCTAAAATTAGTGCAAAGAAATGAGTTAAGCGAAAATGAAACATATTGGCTTAGACAGGGAAAACTAAATGTTCTATAATAGCAGCCCAAAATTAGGCATTAAGAACCAATTACTTCAGTAAAAATATTCTAAAACAAGATAATAATGGAAAATGCACAGTTTGTAAAGAACAGGTTGAAACCGGCGGGGTGCAGCAAACTAGCGGAAAAGGAGTATATTCAAAGACATGACTCGATTTGTACATATTTGCACTGGGAAATATGCAAAAACATAAAATTACATACATCAGAAAAATGGTACAATCACAAACCAGAAGCGGTTGTAATCCATGAAACATGACCATACTGTACAATCAGTCAATACAAACAGATAGACAAATACGAGCCAACCAACCTGACATAATAGTTAGAGATAAAGGAACCAGACAAACCCAAATAAGTAAGTCAAAACGAGACCGAAAAATGGCTAAAATATTGTTGCGCGTTATCGGTTCGAATGATTAACACTGGCGAATTGAAACCACTTTATTTCTAAACTGATTCCGGAACACTTTAATTGTAATTCACTAACACTGTTTAATTAACTAACTTATTTATCGACTTCTAACTAACTGAGGGAAAGGCGACCGAGTTTATATAGTTCTCATTCCGTTTTCTAGAAAGAATGTACCGATAAGACTGATCGTTTGCGGAAATTTCTGGAGCACTTATCTGCCGTTTAATTCATTATCGCGGCCGCTTTCCCTTATCAGATTTTTTAGAAAATTCCTAGCTGAATTTTATAATTACATTTTGTTACAATATAAAGACTTAAGCATCGAGATTTCAAGAAGAACGACCATCACTCCTATAGTAATAGGTGTCTTAGGATTAACATCAAAAGAATTAAAGGATTAAGAAAATCCCAGGTAATGCAACACAGAGCACAATCCAAGCAATATCACTAAATGAAACCGCGTATGTAGTAAGGAGGATAATATAGAACAAAACAAAACTGATCACCTGAGACTTCTGCTTGAAGTCTGATAGTTAGTAGAGAAGAAAAAAAAACAATCTTTAAACCCCCTTCTCTCTAGTAAGCCTGCCAATATCCGCCCGAAGCTCCGCCCAAGCCACACCTTACAAGAACCAAAGGTGTTAGTGAAAATTTCCCAGCTGCAATCCGAGGAAGTGTTCCAAGTCAATAATAATAATAATAATAATACCCCATCAGGGGTTGCTAGTCCTCCATCGGGCGCCTCCCCAGGTGGCGGATAGGGGAACACCTTCCAGATATGGATGGCACCGGGGAAATAAAATACCGGAGCAAGCAGCGTCTGATCCTAAAAGGGCGGCTACAAACAGCGTCTGCTCTTTAGGAGAGAAGCTGCTGTCAGCAAAACTTGACGGTAGGTAAAAAACGCAAACCCATTGAAAAATGGAGAAAAGAAACCCAAATAAGCCTCGAAACCGACGCTACTCGAGGATTGTCAGAGCATTTCTGGAACCATCGCAGGAGATGACAGCTTGCGGGACGGTAGTGACCCTTCGTTGATCAGGCGGACGAGGACAAATCAAACTGTTACAGCCGAAAACATCAACATACCAGCTCAGGATGCTTTGCATGGAAATATCCCGGCAGTTACCAAAGCAGGTCTTACAAGACAACGCATGACTTGGAATGATGAGATGAACCAACACGTCATGCGCTACTATTTAATCGCAACCATTAGAGCAGGATTTACACCACAAATGCATAATCTGTTCGTAGAAAAATACCCACACTTAAGACACGTTACTGAACAAAGATTGATGGACCAAAAAAGGGTAATAAGAATCAATAATAGATTACCACCAAATCAAATTCAAAAGGTCAAGGAAGAGATGGCTTAATCTAGTACCAGGTGAAGAAGAATAGGCACAAGTGTTAACGCCCCCCACAATGCATACTTAACAATTGTACATCGCAGAATTACCATCACGAAAAATGCCACAACAGAACGCAACAACACAAGCATTGCAAAATACGGACGAGTCAATTAAAGATGAATTAAGTGAACAGATTACACGATGGGAGCAAATCAACCCAAGAATAAGACCAAGACTTCCTTGACTAAGATGCAATAAAACATGTACAAGACAATACAATCACTCAACAAAATTATAACAACAATTATAGCTACTAACTGTGCTTGCTCATTAGAAGAATTACACATTATTGTATTTAGTACGCCTAGCTCTAAATAACCAAAAGGTCAATCAGCAAAGAAACAGCACACCAAAAATTCTTGACTGGCAAAAAAGACTAGAAAAGAAAATAAACACCTTTAGACAAGATATAGGACAACTCACTGAATATATTAACGAAAACAGATCTAATAAATTAATAAAAAGAGTTAAAAAGCTTAACATACCGAACAACAAAACAATCTAAAAATTAAGCTGGACAACTTAAAACAAAAACTAGCAGTCTACAGTGCAAAGCTAAGAATGTAGAAGGAAACAAATGAGAGAAAACAACAAAACAATATCTTCCGAAATAATGGGAAAAATTTCTAAAATAACATCACACAAACGGAAAAAGGAACAATCATTCCACCTAGCAAAGAAGTTATAATGTTCTGGAGCAACATATGGAATAGTGCGGTAAACCATAAGAAAACAGCAAAATTGATTCAAGACGAACATATACAAGAAGCCAAAGACAAAACAATTACAATAGCAGAAGTAGAAAAAGCTGTGAAGAAAACACACGGATGAAAAGCACCAGGGATAGATGGCATTCAACATTTTTGGTACAAACAACTATCTTCAATACACGGACCACTTGCACAAGCCATAAATGATATTGTAAATAATCCTGAAAAAACACCGGCATTTCTAGCTGAAGGTCTTATCTAGGTAAAGCCAAAATATCAGAATACTCAGAACCCAGCAAACTATCACCCGATTACATGTCTATCGACACTATACACATAATCACCTCGACAATCGCGGAAAAATTAGACATACATTTACACAAAAACAACATACTGACAGAAAAACAAAAAGGGTGCAGAAAAAAAAGTCAAGGGTGCAAAGAACCGTACGGTAATAAAATCGTTTTGTAGAGCCATAGCGATACGCCTGGTTTTAGGCCCAAGGTTTTGCCCATGGCTTACTTACACGCCCACATAGTGGGGTATAGTTTATTGGGTTTCCAAGTGTAAATTCCATTTGAGTTTATTGTCTAGATAAACTCCAAGATACCTTACCGAGGTGGAATACATTATCGCCTGTCTCCATAGATACAGTGGTTCTGTAGGAGCCGGTTTATATCTCCCAATGAATATTAGGGCCACAATCTTTGACGGCTTTATCGTCAATCCCGTTTTCCTACACCAGGAATTAACAATTCTCAGTGAATTATTAGTCAATTCTTAGACTGGGTTTAAGAATTTGCCTCCAATCAGTATTGCCACGTAATCGGCTTAGCAGTAGACTCGGAAGCTTGCTTCTTTCAATCTGAAAAAAAAGATCGTCTACCACTAGGTTCCACAGAAAAGAGGAAATAACTCCACCCTGTGGGCATCCCCTAGTAGGGCGACCTTTAATGGTTTTATTCTCATGCCTAACTGAGATTTTTCTCGATGTAAGTATGTTTTGTGTCCATCTTATCAGGATTGGTGGTATCCCCCAATTGGTGATAGCTCTCTCAATGAAGTCATACGCGATGCTGTTGAAAACCCTTCTGATGTCCAAAAAAATCCTTATTGCATAGTTTTTTACCAATAACTATTTCTTTACACCGCTTGCCAAGTGGTGTAACGCCGTTTCCGTGTACTTTCCTAGGTAGACGTATTGGGAGGTCGCCAATGGCCGGAGCTGCAGTTGTATGGTTGTTATGTATCTGTCTAATGCCTTTCTAGTACTTTTAAAATAAAGAACGTTAGGCAATTGGACGGAAGCATTTGGCCTGATTATAATTGTTTCTTGCCGGGTTTGGAATAAATACTTCAGTCCTATTCCAGGCGTATGGTATGTGTTCTTGAGTAATGCCAGCTCTACGAACTCGTGTAAGAGGACCTGGCATAATATCTAGCTCCTTTTGTAATAGGATGAGAAAAATTTGATCTGGTCCCGGTGCTTTATAGGGTTTAAAGGTCTTTATTGCCCATATTGCCCCTATGCAAGTGATAATTTCCTAGGTTACCTTCCAGTCCCTTGGTTGATATTCTTCCCTAGGGCTGGCCTCCTCCGTGTGATCTGATGGAGGTGTCTGCTTGAAGCCTGGGTAGTAAGTTCCCAGTAAAAGCTTCAATATATCGTCTACCGTTTCAGTGCATTGTCCCGTGGTGGTTTTTAATCAGTTTGGTTGAGCTGGTTTATTGGCGGATAGCATCCTGGCCAGTCTAGAAGTCTCAGTGAGATTTTCTATTCCCTGGCAGTTCGCTTTCCAACTTTTACCTTTAGCGGCGTTTATAGCCATTTGATCTATAATATGTATAAAAGTTACATAATAAAATTAATCTATTTGACCAATTCACACCAAAACCCATTCTGTTATTCCGAGAAATTCGAAATCTATAGAAACAATCGATTAAAAATTGCTTCCTTTAGCGTGATAACATTTGTACACACATACAAACTTTTTTTAATGGCGTATTTTGGAGTTAATAACAACTTTAGAATATAGCAAGTAGCATCATTGCTTAGAAGAAGCTCCCCTCTGTCTAAAAACTACATTACACCTGATTTTATGAAAAATTACTTGAGATATAATCAGATTCAGTTTTATGGCGAAAAGTTGTGTTTTTAACATAATAGAGCAAACCACGACATATAGTCCTCATGTGCAATATTTAAAGTTAATAAACTTTTAACTAATAAACTAAGATTCTTTCTGTTATTTTTTTAAAAAGTCAACTACTTTTTTAAACCTTCGAGAGCATGTTTCTTTAAATTAGTTTTTTTAACTTTTTCTTTTAAATTCACACTTACAATTTGCGGATTTTTTTTGGTATAAATGTTTCAAATTTCTAGTTTAAACTCGGTAAAATTTCAGTAAATTTTCAGTTTCTCTTGAATTGGCATTAGCTTCAGGCATCATCGTACGACGCGATGAGTCAATTTCAAGATACGATACATTTTTTGTCAAAATATGACAATCAATTTTTTTTTTGGTGGAATCGACTCGTCGTTGGTTATCTTCAAAAATTGAAATAATACAAAACTTGTCCCCTGAAATCAAGAAGAGAGCAACCTTTGTTGTGTTTTTTAAACTTTCTTGGTTTTGGGGGACAAGTTTTGTATTTCAATGACAATCAAGTGCATGGAAGTTCTAAATAAATCTCATAAACAGGAACTTCAATTAGGTCAAGGAAATATAACGATATTGCAATTAGAACGAAACAGAATATAGAAAATTAGATCATAATTAGACCTTGTGGTTTTTTACATTTTTCAGTAGGAAATTACAGTTATAAAATAATGTCCACTGTTAAAGTCTAGTACAGAAAATCAATAAATGTGTATTTTTATGCAGCGATCAGCCAGTATTATATTTTACTAGCTAGCTTTGAATCAAAACCTTATTTTTCCTGATTCATGACTATGACATTAACTTCGTGATGAAGTGTTATTTAGTACTAGCTTATGTGTGGCTTCTGATGCAGAAGTCCCAAACCATGCCATTCAAAAACAATCGTATTGCTGTACTTAAGGATTTGGTTTTAAAACAAAAAGTTCCTCTAAATATTGTATCGCACCTATGCTGGAACAAAGGTAAGTAAGTCCAAGTTACAAACATGTCAGGCAGATACAGACTTGTATGTATTAGAGCGCTGACAAAAGCGACAACTCTCAATTCATTCCATTTAAGGAAACTATAGCTCAATCGAAACTCAATATTTTAGTCGAAGCCGATCTTTGATTGTTGGTTTTATATAGTTTCAGCTGTAGCACGGTCGACTCGACTCTTATAGAAGATTTAATTGCCGTAGAATATTTTAGCTTAACAATATATTTTTAGCTAGCGATAAATTAAAATAATATAATTTCAGTCGAAATAAACAAATTAGCGAAAATGCTTTTCACCATTAATAAAAGCGTGAGGATTTCGTCAATCTTGGCCTATCCTGCTAGGGAGCAATATGCCTCATTTCTACTGGATTTGGATTGCAACAGCGCTTGTGCCATCTTGAAAAAGGTACAGAAGGTATCCGTTGATTTTGAAATTTTTGAACGCTCTTGTTGCTGCAGGCGGAGCAACTCAACATATTTAAGCAGACGATAAAATGGTTCGTATTCGGGGACATTTTAAAATTCGAAAGGTGCAAAGTCGGTCTTAGAGTCGACACTACGTTCTATCTTTTCGAGGAAACATCTTGGAGGACTTACAGAATATCAGCGGCATATGCTTATAAGGAAAGATCGACAAATTACGTTCTGAAGGACGTGGCGCTTTGGTCCCAAGATAAAGGATTCATTTCTTTCCAGGATATTAATTTCTACGTGGAAAGAAGAAATCTAAATGGCACTATGATAAATGTAACCTACAGGTTCCACCATGAAGAAGCTATAAATCATATTTGGGATTATAGGTAGGTTCGACTCTTTGAAATGAAGCTTTGGTCACAATACGTAAAATTATTTTATTTCTATGATACATGGAAAGAAGAAATCTAAACGGCACTAAGAAAAACACTATCTAATTTTGAAACGAAGAAAGATATCCAGTTTTTATTTCAAGCACTTAATTTTAAAATTAGACAAATAATTAATAATTATTAATGTGTCGAGGTGTGCAGTAGAGTGTATTAATTATCAAATTTGTTTTCAGGCATGTAGAATTGTGTTGCAACAGGTGTGTATGAATTCTTGTAGTAGTTTATTACTTTTTTTGTAGAAATAAGCACTCGGATGCCACAATTTTTACCTTTTCCGTTCATGGCCATGTATTTCGTAACGGATGCCTTGAATCTGACTAGAAATTTGACCTATTCAAAAACATGGGGAACTTACTCTACGCCAACAAATGCTACTGGATTCGTTGGAAGCCTTATGAATGGGGAAGCGGACATGGGTGGTAATTATGTATCTTTTACGGTGAATATCACAGGAAATTCATATAGAAAATTCTCTCTTAGGTACTCCGTTTTATCTGATAGAATCAAGAGTTATTCACGTAGATTTTCTTTCACCAATGCTTCCAATGTTTCAAAAATTTATATTTAAAGCGCCACCTCTCTCTTACATAACCAACATTTTCTCCTTGGCATTTCACCGGTACGTTTGGTATTGTATGCTGGCACTAATAGCCTTTACGGTTATCATGGTGCATTTGGTAGTAAAGTGGGAATGGAGAGATACAAAACACGGGAAAAAGGTGGAAGGAACCCACAATTCTATAAGACCCTACCTGTTGGAGTCGGTAATGACGCAATTATCGATTATTACTCAACAAGGTTCAGAGTTTGAAATGAAGAGCATCAGCGGAAGGATAATGATGGCCTTTAGCCTAATAGCGTTTATGTTTTTGTATACCTCGTACTCTGCCAACATCGTTGCTCTCCTACAGTCCACTACCACCAAAGTCAATTCATTGGAGGATCTACTCAATTCGGGAATAGAGCTCGGCCTAGAATATTTTTCTTTTTCCATGCCTTATTTCCTGGTAATTAATCGGCTTTATTTAAATTTATTCAGTTTGGTAAAACGCTAAAAATGAATTCCAGACTACGGATGATCCAATAAAAAAAGCAATTTATGAAAAGATAGCTCCACGAGGCAAAGATCCAAATTTTTTCGCCCTAGAAGAAGGCACTCATAAGATGAGAACGGAGTTTTTCGCTTTTCACTCAGTAATTCAAAATATCTATGAAGAAATCGGCAGGACGTTCGAAGAGAGCGAAAAGTGCAGCCTCATGGAAGTAGCCTACATAAGCGTCATAGAACCTTACTTGCCAGCAAGAAAAAACTGGAGTTACACGCAACTGGTCAAAATAAGGTGAATTTTAATGTTTTAGAATGAAAACGAGTTCTCCGTTTGGTTATTTCCAGTCTCTATCGCATGCGAGAAGGAGGAATATATCGTCGAGAACAGCATAAACTTTTGAAGGAGAAACCAGGCTGCTCATCAGTGCAAAGCAATTTTGTTAGCGCTGGTTTCCGCGATACGTACTTTCCGTTTCTTTTTCTTCTGCTGTCCTACGTTCTCTGCGTTTTATTGTTTGTTTTAGAGCTTGGCATCAAAAGATATTACTAGAACAAAAACACGGTTACTCTAATTAATTAAATTAAGATTTTATGAAAGCTATTATATCTAGATTGATAAAGTTGTAACACACTTGACGAATTTAAGTTTGGCACAATCAGTAGAATTTGTAAAAGTGTTTAAACAAGGTGAATCCGACTCAAATAAATATATGGTAAACTATTGGCTATTGAATTTTATATTATTCACCTACGATATTACTGTTTGTTTTTTCTTCGGTTTAGGATACTGCTAAAGTAAACGTTAATTAGGTCATCAGTAAACTTATTAGTTACAGAAATTAACCAAATGAGTACTAAATGAAACCACTATTTTAGTAAATTAAAATGGAATCTGTGATAAAGCTCCATATTCAGTGCAAGTTTCTTTCCTTTCTCGAAAGAGTTCTGGCCTTCTGCCTTGTATCTAACCTTCGAATTTTGCTTTAAAAACTTATTTAATAACAATTTATTTGAAATTTCATGCATCAGTAAGATATTTAATTGGAGACAAATTTGTATTTTCAAGAACTTTTATTAAATCTTGGAGAAGAACTTCGTGATGTATATATGAAATTGGAAAATTTCAAATAAATTAATCTATCACTAAAAGTAACGTTTCCTAAAATTTTTAGTTTGTTCCAGAATTGTGAGCTTCTTCAGAAAATTCTGATTTTAATTACCAATCTTCAATTTCCGTACTGTTTACAATATACACAGTTTGATTGATTGATTTATTTTAAAATACATGATAAAATTATGCAGCAATCGAGGACAAATTGTTTAATTAATCATTTCAATTGTAGTTTTTTTTTCAGTTAAATATTAGCTTGTAGTAGTAGAAACCTCAAGAAAAAATTCATATTGATCTGTTAATAATAACTGGGGATTTTAATAATATAGCATAAACAATGGTAAGATTTCAAGATTTAACTATCAAGCTGTGGTTATCCACCAGAATTTCACCATCCTACTTTTCATTAAATTTCTCTCACTAGAGTATTTTTGAACAGTAACATTCCCATTAAAGAACTATAATGTCCTTATTTTTTAAAGCACTGTTAGTAATACTGATTAACGGAGTGTGTTTTAGTAGGGAAAATAAATTTGAAATATTAAAAGATCTTTTTAATAAGCAAGAGTTGCTTCAAATACACTCTTATTTATGCTGGCATAGAGGTATTCTTGCTTCAGTCGATATGATAGAGCATTTACGAATTCGTCAAATTTTAGAGAATAATCTCAGGCTGGCCAAATCGCTATATACTATTAATCGAAGTCTAGTCATTCAAGTAATCACTAAATCCCTTCATAGCTTCAACAGGAAACAAAATGCCGCCATATTGGTCGACTTAAACTGCGAAAATGCTTGCAACTTACTCATTCAGGTACGTGAGGTCTTTAAATGCGAATCATTCATCATGCTCTGTTTGAGTCAACTATCTGTACTATTCATAAATTTCCAAAACATTGTCCAAAATCACTCATGCAGCTGAGACATTTTCATTTGCCTTCAGGGACAAAATCTCCGAATGCTGAAGCAGCCGCATAACTGGATTGTTTTCGGTAGTCGCTTTCAACTTCAAAGTTGTGGAATTGGCCTCAATCCGGATACCAACTTTTATCTATTGGAGGAATTTCCGTCCGGTTGTGGCATTTTCGAAATTTACGCGTTCGCCGAAAGTTCTCAACAATACATTGCGAGGCATATCGGCTATTGGAGTAAAGAATGGAAAAGTCTCAATTTTACCAACTTGAACACATTAGCAAATCGAAGGGATTTTGCGGCAACCCCTATAGATGTAGTCTATTCGTTTGTAAATGAGGACGCAAAGAGGCACATTTGGGATTACAGGTAAAAAAAGCACAAAATAAGTCGTTAAATGTATTAAAATTTATGCATATTTGAGATGGTAATGTTAAAGCGAAATATAATTCTTAGTTATAAGAAGCTGTTAAAAGAAAGTCAAGAAAGTCAAAAATGAGAAGTTTTTACTGAAGTATTTCTTATGTATATATATTAATTATTTTTAAATTACCTATTCGTATCATATTTATTTTTTTTATCTTTTATTAAAATTTCAATGTTTATTAAAATTAATACCAATCTGACGACCTCAGTTATTTCGTCATGCGCCTTGCTCTATTTTTAAATACGTTTAAAGCTGTTTTTATTGATAACCTGAAAATTCTTCATCTACATTGTATGGCCTGTTTTAGAAATAAATACATTGACGCATCGATTTTTACATTTGGTTACATCCTGACGTATTACACCACTAAATGGTTTAATTTCACCGTCAATTTTACATTTCACCCACCAGGTTATGTAAAGGAACTGGTTAGTGGAAAGTTCGACATGTCAGGTAAAATTTAACTTTATTTTAAATAACGCTTTTTTTCATGCTAGACCATTGGCAATTGTTGAAGGGATCTTCTAGGATTGGAACTGTTATGAAACTCAATGACACCTTAGTCAAAACAAACACTTTTTTTTTATTTTCAATATTTTGCAGAATTTCTCTTCAGGGTAAAATTTGTTGGAATAGCATGGAATCGCGACAGTGAGTGGCAGTAAATCCTATTCTGGGCAAATTCTAAGGAAATTATGTAGATTTTGTCACTTTACCTACATCCAATATTGCAGATAATGTAAAAATTTAAGACCAAAAAATGTTTCCCACTTCTGATTTTGACTTTGGCATTTTTTATGAAAATGTTTACCATGGCAATTTTAATTTTCTTATCATCCTTATCAATAGTTTTGCACCTGAATAAATACGAAAGATCCTTTAGAATTACAATTTTCCATTTTTCTTCAAGTCTTAAAAAAGTTGATGATTTACTTCATAATAAGATTAGAAAACTGTAACTAAATCTACAAAATGTTCTAATAATAAATTATTCAAAGCTTAGCTAAAAACATATTTTCCAATCCTGGAAGATTGTAAGAATATTTACCTTTTAACAACGCAAATATGAAAATTTAAATATTTTAGCTTCTCCCATATACATTACCGAGGAGAGAATAACCTCCATTGATTTTATTGCTCCACTGAATCCAACATCTTTAAAATTCATTTTAAAGGCCCCACCGCTGTCGTACGTTTCGAATTTGTTTATCCTACCTTTCGACGACTATGTGTGGTACTCTGTGTTGATCTTGACAGTTTTAACTATCGGTTTGGCTTACTTAGTGGTCAGATGGGAGTGGAAGGACTCCACCTTTAAGGCCCAAGTGGAATCTGTCTATGATAGCATGAGACCAGATTTTCTGGAAGCTGTTATGATGCAACTGTCTATCGCCAGCCAGCAAGGCTCCAACTTTGAAATGAAGAGCATCAGCGGCAGAATTGTCATGACTTTTACACTGATTGCATTCATGTTCTTGTACAATTCCTATTCGGCCAATATTGTCGCTTTATTACAATCTACCACCTCGTATATAAATTCACTGGATGGTCTTTTGAACTCCAGAATTGAAGTTGGAATGGAAAACTTGAATTTCTCGGTGGAGTATTTTACGGTCGGTATTTAATTGAGTTCGGTGCTGACTGTAATGAGCGAGTTTTTCAGGATGGTAAAGATCTGTTAAAGAAAGCTTTATATGATCAAAAGATAGCTCCAGCTGGTCGTCAACCAAATATGCTATCAGTAGAAGAAGGCATGAAAAAGACCAGGAATGAATTTTTTGCTTATCATTCCCTTACCGAAAACATCTACGAGGAAGTTTCCAGGACGTTCGACGAGACCGAAAAATGTAATCTAATTGAAATATCCTATGCGACTTACATGCAACCATTTCTAACGGCTAAAAAAGGTTGGAGCTACACTGAGTTCTTCAAAATTGGGTGCGCATTGTGAGATAATCTTGGTGTAGCGCAGTTGATATGTTTTTGTTGTAGTCTAGGTCGTCTTAGGGAGCTAGGTGTTTACCAACGAGAGAATCACCTGTTGCAGCCGGATAAGCCTTTCTGTACGACGAGACAAAGCAATTTCGTCAGTGCTGGTCTATTGGATACATATTTTCCGTTTACATTTCTTTTATTTTCCATCATAGCTTGTGCCGTTTTGCTCGTAATCGAAGTTTTACTGATAAAGTTTATTGGACAACGAGGTGTCTGCACTGAAAAATCGGAAAGTTTCGAAGACTTTCGACTTTATGGAGACGATACTTCTACAAATGACGATTATTCACCGTAGTTTTTTCTTCAATATTTTAGCCCATTGGATAAGAACCGTAATATTTTGACATTTTAGCACTATTAATGTTACAATGGGAATCTTACACAGCACCAATAAAAGCTTGTCATACGCATATGTTCGTTTATTTTGACTAATTTTTCATCTCTTTCTATAAAATTCCAGATAGAGGAATCTGAGCCTTTAAGAAACTAAAAACATTGGGCAGTTATGGGGACTGCTGACAGAAGTGAAAACTTAAAATTATGATAAAACAATGTTTTTTTTTATTTTCAAACTATAATTTCAAAAAAAAAATTCGTATTTTGTTAAATTAAAATTATTAGTTCTCTACTTTTTATATGTTTTATATTTGTATACGATCTAGTCTTTGATCTTGTCTATTTTAAGTTACTGCATATTACAAAATCTGTAACACTATCTAAATTTTATATTTGCACAGCAAACTTGAGGATAATTCAAAAAAATATGTTTTCAGTGTACTGATTTTTCGCGATTATGTAAACATTTTAATTTTAATTATCTCAATGCTGCCAATAATGAGTTACTACGGTGTTCGTTGGATGAATCGATATGCAAGACATGTAGAATTACTTAACTTTAAAAATTCAAACATATTTAAACAATTTTACCTTTATATATTTATCAACAAGTGCTTCACAGGCAGTTTTCCATGAAACTTGTGTGAATAAAGAAATAGTTCACTCAGCAACATAAGAAGGATACATTAAACTTTGATCACAAAAAAAACATTGAAAATATTTTCAAACCGTTATTAATTCTCCTTGAAACTCCATGTAATTTTAGGATGTTTCCTTCTGGTTTCAATTAAACTGAGTAAATATTCAAAACATTTTACGTCTATTCTTAAAAATGTTCACAACGGCCCCAGAATTGTCTTCTTGAAATTCCCAATTTATTAGATTTTAATTGCTTTCTCTATAATCGGGATCTCGCACACTACAGTCTATCTAGATTGTTTCTTTGTAATTGTCACCTGTACGAGATTCTATACCCATTCACTTAACAGATATAATTAGGCCACTACCCCTTAAAAAAGACAGGTGTACACGATATTAAGGAATAATGAGAAAATAAATTCAAATAGAATTGTACGAAAAGTTAATAAATCATTATATTATCATATCCTCAACAAAATTCTCCTCTCATCCTTTGTGAAAAATCATAAGGCGACTTCCCTTGCACAACGGATTGGTAAAGCAATCTTATAACATAAAAAATACCCTCCCAAATTGACAGATTCAAAAAGTTATAAGTTACTAGCAGGCAGATGAGTAGAGATCTTAGAATATAAAACCTCGTTTCACTTCAACAACAATTACGCGTACACAACGCGGGAAGGATGGCAGAGGCTTTCGCCATCACTTGTGGACTATCGCAATTAGTTGAGGAACCCACAGGAATTCCTGATGTTGATGTAGATACCCATCAACCTAATCTACTCGACCTTTTCCTTACAAATTCACCAAATTCGTATAAAATCTCTGTGACATCACCGCTTGAAAATTTGGATCACAAGCTTGTAGAAGCCTCTCACTCGCTTCATATACCACCTCCTTCCCAGACGCAGACCCGTAGGGGTTGGTACTTTAACTATGCAAACTGGGAAGAATTAAGAGACTTCTTTGCATCTTTCCCATGGCAGGAAGTCTGCTTTAACTCAGACAACTCTTCCTTAGTCGACGAATATATCACGGAAACCATCCTGATTGGTATGGAATGCTCAATTCCCCACTCCCAAAGGAAGTCTGCCTCCAGTAAATCTTGGTTCATTAAAAAATGTGCTCGGGCTGTCTCCTGCAAAAATTGCGCATATCGTTGTTTTGACGAAATAATCCCTCAGTCGAGACTCGGACCATATTAGTAGATGCACGAAATTCTTGTAAACAGGTTATTGACGAGGCAAAAGGTGATTTCGATCGTAAAATGCGCCAGAGGCTTATCAACTGTCCGAACGGTTCCAGGTCCTTTTGGGGATTTGCAAAATCGATTAAAAAGAATTTTTCATCTTCAAATGTTCCACCTTTACTCGATGAAAATAGCAATATTGCTACTACCTCCAAGGAAAAGGCTGATATGTTAGCTTTAATGTTTGCTGAAAATTCCAATCTTGATTCTCGAAACGCAGAACCCCCTAATCTTCCTATGGTTGGCACTTCGATGCCTAAAGTTGTTTTTAGACAACGCACAATCAGGAAGATTCTCCTCTTTCTCAACACCTCGAAAGCTTCTGTTCTTGATGGTATTCCTGCTATTGTTCTTAAGAAGTGCGCCCCAGAGTTGACTCCTGTCCTAAGCAAATTGTTCACACTCTCTTACAACAAGGTATATTCCCTAACATCTGGAAATCTGCTAGAGTGCAGCCTGTCCCTAAAAAGGGAAAAAGGAATCTGGCTAACAACTATCGCCCTATATCTTTGTTACCCGTTATATCTAAAGTGATGGAAAAGTTTATCACCATCGAGATTCTCAAATATCTGGAGGAAAATGGAATCATCTCCGACAGGCAATACGGTTTTAGACAACAACGTTCCACTGGCGATCTACTGGCATATGTTACTCATATCTGTAACTCAGCTATGGAAAAACATAGTGAGGCTATGATTGTAGCATTGGATATCTCAAAGGCTTTCGACAGAGTCTGGCACCGATCTCTTCTCGCCAGATTAACATCTTATGGTCTTCCTCCTGGACTCTGTCATTTGATATCCAATTTTCTCGCTGACAGATCTCTTCAGGTCATCGTCGATGGCATCTCATCCGAGACATTTGCGATTAACGCAGGGGTGCCTCAAAGGTCTGTTCTGCCTTCTACTTTATTTCTGTTACACATAAACGATCTCTTAGCTTCAACTTATTCAACCTATATACAGCTACCCAGATGATAGTGACCTTGTGTCATTTTTTCTCCGACAAACCATTATCTCTCGCTGCTTCAGATTGACTAAGGAAACAGCAGATAGAGACGTTTACTCGGGATCTCGAGATTATTCTGGATTGGGGTACGAACAATTTGGTCGACTTCAACGCTTCAAAAACTCAGGCCGCGGTTTTCCCTAAGAAATGCAACAAACATACTAATGGACGGTAAAATCCTTCCGATAGGATCTAATCTATCTATCCTAGGAGTGAATGCGAGCACTAACTTCTCTTGGGACGATCATGTGTGCGCCATTGCCAAATCCGCCTCTCAGAAGCTAGGCTTTCTTTTTAGAGCTAAAAAATATACTTCACATCTCATCAGCTATTAACACTATACAAAGCTCGCGTTAGGCCAACACTAGAATACTGTTCTCATGTTTGGAGTTCAGCCCCAAAACACACTTTAGCTTTCTTGAATTCAATTCAAAGAAGAGCTATTCGCCTAATTGATGAAGAGAGTCTGACCGATTCTCTTGAAACACTAGAGCACAGGTGTATGGTTGGTGACTTGTCTCTTTTCTACAAGTACTATAATGAAATATGCTCGGAGAAACTAATAGGATTGATCCCCCCAAGGGAAAGATTCTTGAGGCATATAAGACAGTCGGAGACAGCAAATTTCTGTGAGGTCCAGCATGACAGAGTGAGGACTTCTTCGGAGACTCTTTTTTTTATAGAACTTCCAAGTTATGGAAATTGTTACCGAAAGGAATTTTCCCCAAAAATTACAACCTATCCTTGTTTAAGAAAGCGGTTCATCGCCATCTATCCTTGTTTCCGCATCCTACTCGCAGTGCTTTGAAAGCATAATGGGGTTACCCTTTGCGCGTGGATTAAACTTAAAAAAAAATAGTCATTTA
The DNA here is from genome assembly GCA_028583605.1 of Dastarcus helophoroides. Classification (NCBI taxonomy): domain Eukaryota; kingdom Metazoa; phylum Arthropoda; class Insecta; order Coleoptera; family Bothrideridae; genus Dastarcus; species Dastarcus helophoroides. The sequence continues at coordinate 24,654,452 of CM053325.1, read as the reverse complement.
AATATATCGGCTGCTTCGTAATAATCTTTATAATAATATGCCATTTATTTAAATAGAAAAGCCACAAATGCTCGTTAATGTTCTGTAAATAAAATGTTATTGATCTATGTCCCCATTCGAATGAAATTGGGCATTTTGTCAACACCGATATTTAAAATTGCTTACGTTGGGCATGAACCTGATGGAAAAACTAAGAATCAGCAGTGAAACTAGCGTCATGAATATTCGGTAAAATTGGCAAATTACACATTGCAGGTTCTTAATTTATTTATGCTGAATACCGCCAATAGACTTATGTTGGCCTCATTTGTTTCTGTGAAATTTTCAAGTTCATATTACTAAGAAATGTTTACATTCATGGCTAAAATTTTGCTATTGATACTGATATCCTTAATATTTAAATCAAGCCAACAATCTCTCAAGCGCTCTGAGGAGTTAATTCCATTTTTAAGAGATTTTTTGGAAACGTTTGAGGAAAGCATCCCCATTTATACCAACATTGACTTCGACAGAAGTAAGTTTACAGCGACCAAAATTATAACTTTATTGTTGATTGGAAAACACTAATTGGCCTAAATTTATTCTAGAAGACTTCAACCTTTTTTGTAATAGTCAGTGGAATTTGTCTAATTCTGTGACAATGTTTCGTGGTAAGAATATCGAGAAACTTATTTTTTCTGATATTTTTGAACGACAAAAATATTATAAGATGGTTATCCTGCTGGATTTAAATAATGAAACTTATAGTATCTTCGAAAAGGTAAACCTGACTATAAAAAATATTGGCGTATTATTTTTTATCCTTTTTTGAAAAAATGCCGTTCTTGATCAAACCTCACTGATTTGGAAAGTAAAACATTGGTTTAATTTTAATTACTTTTGGGAAGCCAAACTAAGGTCCTGACCTTCTTCTTCTTCTTCTTCTTCTTCTTCTTCTTATTCTTCTTCTTTGCTAAAGCTTATTGCTTGCTTCACCCTCCTCAGTCCCCGTCCTTTTGACATTCAAACTCACAAAATAATGTGCATTAATATTAATTTTTCCAACAAGACTAAATATAACATCCATATTGAGCGAAAAAGAATTTCGAGCAGGACGCCGCAGGCGGAGTGCTTTAATCGTTCGAATGCGATACGGATAATTACGTCAATAAGCTCGAAATTTAAAATAATCTACAAATAACGATAAGAAGCGTGCACCGAACTTTTCTTAATTTAGTTGCTTATCTCAAGACATGCCGTTTAGAATACGTACCTTCTCATATTCCTTTAACCTTTGTTTCTCAACTACTAAATTACTTCGACTTTGTAACAACTATATCTCGCGCCAACTATATACCAACTAACCCGCTTTTGTACCGGGTGGCCAACTAAGAAAGGACGCCGGCTATATCTCAGCAAAGAACCATCTCACAGTTTTGAGAAAAAAATTTTAATAAGAAAAGTGGCCCTGCAAAATCGCTGAAAAATATTTTTGAGGTTCTAAAATGACCGCTAGGTGGCGTAATACGTGGAGCTGAATAGAAAATCACGATTTTCTCAACAATTTGCTTAATTAAGATGTATCAAAAATTCATGAATTGTAATCGCAGAGTAGTTTCGATATGTTTTTGTTTTACACTCTTTCTTTTATCTCTTAAAATAAAGTGGTGGGGAGACATCGAAAAAAATTTTTTTTTAAATACCATTTACTTCAGTTAGCCTCAATAAAATGTAACAAATTTAATCTCTATATAAAGAGTGCTATTTAGTCTATCGAACGCATTTTCATATGTTTTGATTTTCAAATTATTGTCGTTGCTACAGCGCGTTATATAAAATGGTAACAAGTTTCGCCGTTTTTCTAAAAAAAATTAAATAGGATGATATGTCAATTTTAATATCTTAAAATAGAGAAATAAAAACCCTAGATGTCAGTGAAGACCACAACTCGATATCTTTTGTCGAACATGAGATATTGGCAAATAAAATTTCAGTAACGTAAAAGCTTGATGACGTTGTTTACCATTTAGAATACGAAATCAGAGGAGGTTTAGAATTTGTTTTACATAATATAAAAATAAGTAATTAATATACCTACAATGATCTTATAGTAATAACAGTGAATAATGTAAAAAAATTAACCGAAGAAACAATTTAATATTCAACAAAGTAAAAAAAAGACACTGCATTACATTAAAAATATTAAATTAATATCGTCTACTGACTGGAGTCCTAGAAGTTCAAACTAACTGCAACCCATCATTTTTATGCAGTGAATCCTCTGACGAATGAACAACACTGCAATTTTGACTTTTACCATTGACGATTCTACCACTCTAAATAGTGTTTCTTATTCTTTCGATCATGTCGTTTCCTTTGTAAGCTTGTTGGTAAAACCAAGGTCTTCTATTCACCTGACAAATAAAAATCAAGGCAAGTCAGGTCTGGGGACCTAGATGGCCAAAAACACTGACTTCCACTTCCTATCTACCTGCCACATGGGCCTGGTTTTGAACGGTGGTTTAGCATATCCCCAAGTCATTAGCTATTCTTCTAGCACTTAAATGAGGATTAAATTTCACATATTCTAAAACAGTTATAATATTTTGCTCGATGCGACCTCTACGTTATCTTCTGAACACAGGAAATGTGGTAGATTTAGCAGCATCACTTGCATTTTCATGCATTTGAAATAAATGGTTCGTTAGCATGTCAAATGCTTCTTCATTTATTTAAATATGTTTAATCCTAAAAATTGAAAATAATTCTTGTCCCCTCAAACCGACTTTTTATTTTATAAAGAAATATAAATGCGGAAATAACAATTCAGTTAAAAGAGCAGGTAGTAAACACATTTGCAACCTTAAAGGTTTGCACTTTTTTATTTTATTTTCGCAGTTTTCGTATTTTTTTTAGGGGCCACTTAACCAGTTTTGTGGACAAACTATGTGATTATTCATAACTTAAACTTTGTTTGCCAATATCTTCGGTTAGACAAAAGATATCAAGTTGTGATTTTTACTGATATTTAGGGCTTTTAATTCTCTATTTTAAGATATCCAAATTGATATATCATTCTATTTAATTTTTTTTTAGAAAAACGCTGAAATTTGTTACCATTTTATATAACGCGCTGTAGCAGCGACAATAATTTTAAAATAAAACCACGTGATAGTGCCGTCGATAGACTAAATAGCACTCTTTCTATAGAGACTAAATTTGTTAAATTTCCTTAAGGCTAACTGGAGTAAATGGTATTTAAAAAATATTTTGGTTGACGTCTCCCAACCACTTTATTTTTAAAGACAGAACAAAAAGAGTAAAGCAAAACAAATTGAAATTATTCTACGATTACAATGCACGTATTTTCAATATACCTTAATTAAGCAAAATTTTGAGAACATCCTAATTTTCTATTTAGTCTTACCTATTACGCCACCTAGCGGTCAGTTTTAAACTGCAAAAATATTTTCCAGCGATTTTTCAGGGCAATTTTTCTTATTGAAATTTTTTCCCCAAAGCTGTGAATTGATTCGTTGCTGAGATATAGCCCGCGTCCTTTCTTAGTTGGCCACCCGGTACATATGGAAGCTCTATATTAACAAATTCATTTCTAGGCGACTAAATTACAATTGTTTCGGTATCCAATCACCTGGGTGGTAGCCGGTAATATTTTCTAATGAAATGGAACCCCTCGCCATCCCATTCAACGCCCAAATTTTTTCCATCAGTAAATCCGATGATGCCATCGTTGTGCAATCACTTTTTAAATATTCTTCGAGCAGCCATGCACCTTTGATAAGAGAAAATATCACTACATGGAGTCCAGTTCGAAAGTTTCACTACTTTAATAAATTGATGACTCCAGCCAACAGAACTCAAATTGGTGGTGCCAATATGACAGTCAGTTTTGTGGTCACTGATATGGATTCTTTAAACCACCTGTGGGATTACAGGTACGATATTTTGTATAAAATATTCGAAACCTTGATATTTGGTTAAATTTGTCAATTTGTTATTTTGATTTTGGTTTTCCATTTAGTTATTTTCTGTCATCTGAAGTTATCAAAAAGTAAAAAGACTTTACATAATGGTTAAACTTTTAGGAACAAACATATCGATCCAACGAATAAAGTTGGATATATACTCCTCCATTACCTCATGAACATGGTTAACGCTACCAGTGAATTTAAGTTGCAAAGATCCTGGGGCTATCGAAATGGATCCTCTCGATTTTTCGACGGCATGATGGGTGAACTACAAAATGGAACAGCTGACGTCGGCGGTAATTACAACTTTCCTGTGTTTATTTACATATTACAACCTTCATTGTAGCCACTGGTAGTTTCATGACTTTGGAAAGACTGGAGGCTGTTGACTATTTCGGCCCCAGTGCCAGAACCTTCGTTAATTTTATCTTCAAGTCCCCTTCTTTGTCCTACGTTTCCAATATTTTTATCCTACCTTTTCACGAGTATGTTTGGTATGGAATTGTCGGGGTAAGTGTTTCGACCTTTGTGGTAGTGTATGCCATCGTGCATTGGGAGTGGAAGGATCCATCATTTAGAAAGCATCTGGTGAAGCACCCTGATGCATTAAGATCGGATGCGATGGAAGTTATCATGCTGGAAGTGGGAGCAATCACCCAGCAAGGGAGCTTTCTGGAACCACAAAGCATCTCCGGCAGAATATCAATGATTTTCGTTTTTATAACTTTGATGTTCTTGTATACTAGTTATTGCGCTAATTATCGTGGCTTTGCTACAATCAACTTCTGACACTGTTAAAACTCCACGGGATATTTATTATTCTAAAATTAAAGTCGGGGCTTCGGATTTGGTCTACAATTATCATTTTCTTAAGGTAAGATAGATTCGGTTTGGGACCGTGTTGGAAATAGGTAATTTTTGATAGGGAGATAATGACCCGATTAAGAAAGCCGTGTATGAAGAGAAATTGGCTCCGAAGGGATCTAGGAAAAATTTTATGACAATTGAGGAAGGCGTGAAGCGTATTAAGGAGGAGTTTTTTGCTTTTCACGTTGAAACAACATCGGCTTATAAAATAATTAGTGATACTTATACGGAGAACGAGAAATGTGGTCTAAAGGAAATGGTTTACACCGCCTTGGGTACAACTTGGTTTCCAATTACGAAACAGTCACCTTACAAGGATCTTTTAAGACGAAAGTATTAGTAATTCTAACTTGAATAATTTGAACCTAAAATTTGATTTTTAGTGTGATTAGACTACTTGAAAACGGGGTTCATAAGAGGGAGTCGAAAAAATTATTTATTCCGAAGCCTATTTGTCACGCTCAAGGAAGCAATTTTGTGGAAGTGGGTCTCATCGACTGCTATTTTGCATTCGAAATTTTTCTAATTGGCGCCATTGTCAGCGTCTTGCTTTGTCTATTAGAAATCTTGCTCGCAAAATATAAAAACTCTCCTAAAAATTCGTAAAATAATTTGTTATCGCACAACGTAGATTTGATTAGCTGTTATTGTGAGCAAATAAGACACTTTATGACTTTTGTACACATACGTTAAAATTATTGTTGTATAGCGTGCACCTTAAAAATCAAACCGATTTAGATTTATACTGGTAATATTGGACTTAATTAAATTATGAAAGCGGCCAAGTGAATCTGCTTACATGGGTAACAATTAAGGAAATTATTCAACACTTAGCTTAATAATTATAGGATGGATTAGCTGTGCAACGACATGTATATAAGATAGAAGTTGAAAGATTCATAAGCTTTAACTTACGGTAAGCTTTTCACTTTGCTTTCTTAGTTTAGTAATTCAGTCGTGATATTTTTCATCGGTTAGTTGGTTTGTTTGAGATTTTAGTATACTTTAGATTTTAGAGTGGTTTTTCTCAAACTATGTGTAGCGGCAGACGACAAATGTGTCGCAGGAGTCCTTATGTGTCGCCCAAGAATTAAACTTTTTATTTTTTTAAATATTGAATTACTAAAAACATATTTTAAAAATTTTTCAAATTTTCTTCAATTTTATGTTAGACAAATGAAATAAAAATAAAAAAATACAAACTGTCATAACATTTTATAAATAAATTGACGCTATATAAATGTATTAAGTGTAGCAAGTTTGAAGATTTTATTTACATAAATAAAGAAAAATAATTGTACCTTTTGTTTGTAATATTCGATATTATATTGTATTTTGGTTATTTTTGCTCAAAAAATTGTATGTGTCTCAAAATTTAAACTAATTCGGAGTGTATCGCTAACAAAGGAAAAAAGTTAGGAACTACTGCTTTAGAGCAATAGATTAATGTGTAAGCAACATCAATTTACGGTAGTACTTACCTTTCAATATCTAGATCACCATATACCGAATTATTTGTCAGTTGGTTTATGAATAAATTGCCAGTACCTCATATTATGTACATAATATTTGAAATTACTGCCCTACTTTAAAAAGGAGCTGCAACGAACATGTAAATATTTTACTGGTAAATCATGAAATCCTTTTGCATTTTAGATGTTAACAAAATACTTCTAGTATATCCCTATTACTTTAAGTCTTGAATCTCTGGTTTTAACTAAAACAGGAAAATATTAAATTTCCTCCTGCCATAGCTAATTGAAATCATGCTCTCGTTTTTAACAGAAAGAAAAATAACACAAATTGGAAATACATTCGTTGCTGGATTAATTAATTTACCCTGATAGGTAATTCTTTCCTAACACGGCCGACTAAATCTGGAAAATTTTGAAGATTAGGATGAAATAAATGTAGTTGCTCAAATAAATCATGAACTAATGTAACACCTGGAAACTTTTTTTAACTGCTCGCTTAACTCGCTTGGAAAGGGCAACCCCACAATTTTGGTAAGTTTGCTCTTTTTTTTTTGTTACATTGCTTCAATATTTAATTTAAAAATACTGCTTTGATTCCATATTAACTGGGGTCTGGATCCTGAAATTAAATGACTTGTTTTACAGGTCCCTAAAATCAACATGCACATTATTCTATCCATATAAATAAAACTGAAATCTGCCTGTGATTTCAAAATAATTGTCTTTCTATAAGTTCAATTTTCTAATGATGTAACGGTGTGGTGTATCTTTTTTAAGAAAAATGTTCGGTAAAATTATACTCATCGGAATACTCATTTTATTGAATAGTGCAAATGGGCAGCATTTCTGGACCCATGACTTGGTTATATTTCTCGAAAAACTATTTGAGATGTTAAATCAAACGCTGCATATGGTGTGTTATTTAAATTGGGACAAAGGTAAAACATTTTGTGTAATTGCTTTATCTGTTTTGTGGTTGGTATCCTTTCATTACTAACTTGAGAACTAAAGACTTAATTTGGAACTATAGACCGATAGATGGCTCTTTACTGGGAAACTACACTGAGTAATCTTTGTAATTTTCAGTGTATTCTTTTTGCCGAATCATTTGTCAATATTAGCAATATGTGAATTGTTATTTTGCGTTATTTGGAAGTAAAACTAGCAGCAATAATTCCAATTTCCAATGTACTTAATTATAAGTACGAAACAGTTTGCATCTTATGGTTAATTAAACACATCTTGATGAAGACTTCAAACTAAAGTTTCAAAATGTTTCAGAAGAATACAGCATTTTATTGAAACACTTTTGGAAGACAAACAGACTTATCACAATATTTAATTTCTCAAATAAAAACCTACTTTCTAACTTTCGTTAACGCAACAAAAATAGCGTTCTTGATAAATTTAAATGCACCAGATGCAGCTGATCTACTTCATGAGGTAAATTACAAGAGACGAACGTTACACACCAGGTAACTTATTTCTAAACCACTCAGGCAAAAGACTTGGGGCTTTTTCAAATCCGTTTCGTTTGGATTTTGATGGGAAACGATAATGTGGAACATTACGATTTCTTAATCGACAGTAGCGCATATTTTATAAAAACGTCACCTAACGCATCATCAGCATGGTCCATTTTCAAGTATCAACCAAATACCACCCTGCTAAATAAAAACCTCGTTCTGTCATGGACCAAAAATAGAGGAATTATTTCAATGGATAGTTGGTCATATTCCAAGAATCGATCGAATTTGAATCAGGTGGTTATAAAGATATCGCATGTGGTAACGAATTTAGACACATTGAATCACTTGTGGGACTACAGGTAATTCATTCATTAAAATGATACATGCAATTATCCCTTAGCTAGTCAGATTTTTTCGTTTTTGTTTAAATATTAACAGTAACTATTACAAAACTTATAAGGCTAACTAACTGGTTTAAACCACTCCAGATAATTCGAGAATATACGGAATTTTCAGCCTATAGAGTACTTATTGTTAATATATGTAGTTTATCAATTCTGAGATATTTAGTGATTGAGTTAACTTTCTAACTGCAGAAATACACACATTGACCCTACGAATAAAGTCGGATTCTTATTAACGTATTACCTAACGGAGTATCTGAATGCCTCCCGTAGATATATCATTCAGAGATCTTGGGGAGTCCCTAATGGCACCACGGGAATGTACAGTGGTCTCATTGGAGACCTCCAAAGCGGGAGAGCTGACTTATCTGGTTCGTTTAAAACACAAAAAAAACATTTAAAACATATTGATTTGAATTTCAGGAAGTGGATCGTTTCTCAGATCCGAAAGAATAGCGATTGTTGACTACTTCGCCCCCAGTGCCCAAACTTTCGCCCGTTTTATATTACGATCCCCTCCTTTATCCTACGTTTCGAATGTATTCACCCTTACTTTCAACAAATACGTCTGGTACAGTTGTGCCCTCTTGATTCTCCTGTCCTGCTTACTCCTTTACATAATAGCCACATGGGAGTGGAAAGATCCGCTATTTCTGAAGAAGCTAGCGCAACATCCGGATTCTCTGCAACCTGGCATCTTCGAGATCATAATGCTTCAAATTGGGACGATTAGCCAGCAGGGGAGCGCCTCGGAACCCAAGAGTATCGCCGGGAGAATCACCATGATCCACGTTTTGATCGCCCTGATGTTTTTGTATACCTGTTATTGCGCCAATATCGTTGCTTTGTTGCAATCGACCTCCGATAACGTCAAAACCGTTGGGGACTTGTATACGTCGAGGATTAAGTTGGGGGCAGAAAATATCAGCTACAATAGGGATATATTCGAAGTAAGGGGTTGCGCTAGTATTCTTTATTAAAGCGACTTCTTCTGACGTCACGTTCGATTTCAGAATGTAAAAGATCAGATGAAAGTGTCAATATATCAAGAGAAACTCGCTCCTAGAGGTCAGCCAAAAAATTACATGAGTGTAGCTGAAGGCATTAAGCGGGTACGAGAGGAATTCTTTGGTTTCCACGTTGAACTTTCCAGCGGTTACAAAATGATTGGCAGCACTTTCTTGGAGCACGAAAAGTGTGATCTGAAGGAAGTTACCTACGAAGTCTTGCGAGAACCTTGGTTTGCTTTGTCCAAAAGGTCAAGTTACAGGAAAGTTATGGCTATAGGGTACTCCAGATGACCGAGCTTTCGTCTAAATGTTTTGGTTCTGTTTTGTTTCAGAATGAGAAAAATTATGGAAAACGGTATCTACAGGCGGGAGAGCAAAAAAATTTTCGCTAGTAGGCCGATTTGTCACAGCAAGGGCAGCAGCTTCGGAAGCGTCGGCATTATTGACTGCTACTTCGCCTTCGTCCTCTTCGGATCTGGTCTAGTCTTCAGCATTGTTATATTTATTTTGGAAAAAGCTTCAGCCTTATATAAGGCAAAATATTCACATTTACTGCAGCATTAAGCTTACTAGATAACCTAATAAAGGAATCATGTCTGCTAAAATGATTAGAGTTGATAATTTTCTCACAAAAAAACTAAAAGCACCTGAAGTTTTGTAGTTGCAAAAAATAAAATTAAAAAATTTGAGTTTTATTATAGACCTTTTCACACTATATGAAAAGTTTAAGTATAAAATTAATGTTAGGCCTTGCATATCTAGATGGTAATTTTAACTGCGAAGAAGCAAACTATATTATTGAAATACAGAACTTGTCCCCTGAAACCAAGAAAGATTAAAAAACACAACAAACGTTGCTCTAACGCGTTTCGACATTCAAGCTGTCATCCTCAGAGAGATACAGCTGGGCTATCAAAACGCGTTAGAACAACGTTTGTTGTGTTTTTAATCTTTCTTGGTTTCAGGGGACAAGTTCTGTATTTCAATTTTTAAAGATAACCAAGGACCAGTCCGTTCCACCAAAACTATATTATGGTTATATTCAGTCGTGAGTGATTTGTCTTCCTCTACCATGTAATGGCTGTGCTTGGTTACCTTTCTTGTATCTTGTATGCCAGTGTAAAATTATGATAACGAAGGCTTCTATGGCTTGAGTCAGTACAGGATATACTTCTTCCGAAATTGAACTTTGTCAAAGAACTACTAAAAGTTTTCGACGTTTCGCCCACTATTGTAAAAGAGTTTCTCCGGAAACAAAAGAAATATTAAATAAAGATTACAAAAATTACAAAAAAAAATGCAAAGGATTAAAAAACAAAAAAATCCAAAGCAACAGAGCACCGTTAATCAGTGTGTCCACTATACCGAAGATTAAATTCCTCTGAATTCAAAATTGGTACATAGACAAAATTGTTTAGACAGAAGGGATAAATAAGACAATAGATCTCGGTAACTCAGTATGTTCACCATACTGTGGTCGAAATATTGAGTTACCGTGCTCTTCTGTCTTATATATCCCTTGTGCCAATATTGATTCTTTATTTTAAAAGAGTTTCGCCTTTGGTGTGGTTGACATGCTGCATTACCGTGCTCTTTTGTTTAAACAATCTTGTCCATGTACTAATTTTCAATTCAGAAGAGTTTCACCTCTGGTATGGTGCACATACTTAGTTATCATGCTCTTCTGTTTTAAATTTGGTTTTTTGTTTTTTTATTTCCTGTACATTTTCCTTGTCATTTTTATAATTTTCATTTATTATTTCCTTCGTTCCTGAAGAAGCCTCCTACGATGGTGAATGAATCGTCAAATACTTTTAGAAGTTCTTTGACACGGTCCAATCCCGGAAGAAGTATATCCTGTACAGTTAAAAGTATCTTATTGTACTTAACTTTCATGATTGTGTGATCTAAAATGAGTTTTATATATTAAAAAAATACTTTAAACAATTGCTAAACTGTTTTACAAAATACACTTGTTATAACTTGGCATGGGAACATATTGAAAAATGTGGATTCAGCAAAGATGTCGAAAATGGAAAATGTTTAGAAACCACTAATAGTGATCACCTATCTACAGGCGACCTATCGAATTTGGTCTGACAGTCCAGGACTACAGATCAATTTCTAACATACACTTCCAGGTCACCTGCAAGTTACACAATTTGAGCGAAAACTGCAAGTGTGTTTTGAAATATCTTCAGTTCCCATCGAAGGCGACATTTTTAGCAAAGTTTAAAAATGTCTGTCAGTTTTTGCGATTTCACAGTAAATAACACGGATAGACACCAAATTCGTTGAACAATAATTGATCAATATGTTGGGCCATTTAATGAAAAATTGACCCCCTTATAATAGAAAACCAAAAAATGTTTTAGAGTTCTCCAAAATCCGCCGATTTATTTTCTTGGGGGTTAGGTTTCATTCCAAATACACTGGTGCAACATTTCTGGAAATTTGGTTGAGACTTTTAAATCATAGAAGACAAGAAGAGTGTTCTGCTTAGGTATACTATTAATCATGCCTATATGTAGTACGTTCAAATTTTCAACAAATCCAAACCTTATTATGTCGTACATTTACTGTACGTTTACTAACAATTTTCCTTTTTTGAAATTTTATGTATTTTAATGCAAACAAGCCAGTATAATAGAACTACAAAATCGAACTGATAGTGTGTGTCGAAATTTCAGGCCGAGAGTGTTGAGGTAACGCCTGAATATTTTCCAATGTAAACTGAATAGTGTGTAGTCTTTTTAGGGTACAGACTGCAGTTATGGATTGTCAGGCCAAATCCAACAAGCCACCTGTAGGTGAGTGGTCACTATAAAGATGTGCATCAATTCTGAATTATCGAAATTTTATGATTTCATAGGCTTTGTTGACAATGATTTTTATTGTGATTTCAACGATATAATCTGTGGGAAGAGGGACTGAAAATTGGAGCATAAAGTAACTGAAATAATAAACTCGTTTCATGTACTACTTGAGAGAACTAACAATAAAACCAAATGAAGTAACAGAAAATCTATTCATCAGCATAAACTTAATAACAAAGAATATAATAACAATGGCTTAAACCTAATGTATGAAAAAATAGTCGTTATAAAAGCGTAGCAATGTAATGTGAATTCGTAAATATTCCATATAACTGTGAATTTAAAAATAAATTACGATATACATAGAAAAATATAATATTGCACAGTTCTTAAATAACCCCATTGAAATCTTATGTAAATGCTTTCAATTTTATTGAAGGACTACAAGGAGAAACCAAGTTGTCCAATTTGGATTTTTATTAAATCAACTTTTGACGAATTGGCTTGTTGTACCACTGCACAAAAATCGTCAAAATCACAAGCCTTTTTCTTTCCATTTAGGGCACATCGCTTAGTACAAAATGCTACCTTAAATTGTCCTAACTATTTTTTTGAAGTCAGAACGGACCATTTACCTTAGGATATGTGGGATCGGACAATTTGTGAGCATGGCTTTTTATTCACTAAGGAAAAAACATTTAGGTACAGAATAAAGCGCTCAAAATGCAGATACAACATTTTAACTTTGTAAACATGTAAATAAAATGTTTACAAATACTATGAGCTAAAAAAAGTCAATGTAAAAAATTTTGCAGACAGGACATTTCTTCTTAACAAGGCAGTATACAGTCTGAACAGTCTATAAATTGCAGATCGCAATTCTACAACTCTGTTGCTAACGATTTCGCACTTTGCGCAAACAGTTTTGTAGCAATTTTATCTAGCTACAGTCTTATAAACTCATTGTCTTACAATCGTACTATCATAAGTCTAAGTTTTTGAAAATGTTTTGAAATTTAAAAAAAGTGTTAAATTATGGGGTTCTGGTAGAACTAACTACCTTTGGTTAACTTTAAATAGCAGCTTCAACGTATTGAAAACTGAGAATCTTCTTGTTTTCCTAGTTAACCTAGACTAGTTTACCTAGGTTTCAATACTCAGAGCTAAGGACATCTTAAGAGGCAATAGTGTTCAATGTTGATGTTTTCACATCCATTGACAAAACGTCAACGAACCACTCTGTGCAGAAACTACAGATTTTTTTGATTATATTGACTATTGGCTCTTGATATTTACATAGAATAAGCAAGTTAATTTTCTATCATTGTTATTGAATACTATTTAACGGCATAAGCTTCAAAATTGATATTTTAATAACAAGCCGATGGCTTTTCAGCAAAAACATTTTTTTTAATTCTTCCTAAAATTTAAAATATTCAAATCAATAAACGCTATAAAGTTGGTTAAGTACTTATAAGCGTAGAGCAACTCTATTAGAAATATCACCGAGGAAACAATTATCCCTCCAGCAAAAACAACAGCCACGGGATAACAATCTACAAGTCCGACGTTTATAAAGCTGCTTCCTCTACCAGTACAAATAGGTTTCCTCGTATATATTAAGAGAACCTCTCTGTTCTGGATACCGCTTTCGTGAATCTTCCTTAAGCTGAAAAACTTTAATCAGTTTGATTACAAAACTGATTAAACTAAACAACAAACCCAATTTTAAGCATTTCTTTAAAGGATGAGTTCTTCTGAACTGCAAGCCAAGGATCAGACACCTGCAGATACTCTATTTCTTTCAAACCACACTTTTCCGCCTCCTGAAAAGTTTCCTCTGAAAATAATAATCCAGTTATGCCGCTCGATTCTCGCTGCTAACGAACCAACCCACGATTTTATATCCAGAACCGATTTCCACATGGAAAGCAAACAGACCTTGCCTCATCCTTCTAATACCCTCCTCGATGGAATAAAACTGGGGTTTTTGTCCAGCAGGTGCCACCTTCTCCAAATAAATGGCCTTTCTGATTGGCTCAGTGGCGTTCTACACAATAACAATGAAATTAAACTGGTTCATGTAAAATTTAGACTTACCGGAAAGTAGAAATGGTTGAAAACTGTATCATCAACTCCGACCTGCAGACGGGATTTCAGCAGATCTTCCAATGTTTGAATACTGTCAGAGGAAGATTGCAATAGAGCTACAATGGATGCGGAATAGGAAGTGTAAAGGAACATTAAAGAAATAAATAAATAAATCGTGGTGATTCTTCCAGAGACACTATGGGGAATTGCCGAAGCGCCTTGCTGACAAAATGCTCCAAATGCTAAAACTGCAACATCTGTGATGGAATCCTGCAGCTCGGGACTGTTGGAGGTATTCTAAAAATTCAGAAGTCAAACAAATTAAGAAATCAGAACAGATTAATACTAATTAAATTAGAAAATACAACAAATTAGAAAACTAGGCTTATTGGGAAGCAACAAAACATTACTCGAATTCAGGATTGAAAAACTATACTAAATAGACAATTAAGGAATATAAATACATTTAGTGAATAGTTGCAAAAAGTAGGTTCTTTCTGAATCTACATAAGTTCATTCAGCGCACAAGATACTCGTACCTCTTTAAGAGCGTAAATAAAGTTTTTCTTATGTTCCCACTTAATCACAATGTACAACACCATCGAAGTAACAACAACCAAAAATATGGTAGAAACCCAAACCGTTCTGGAAAATGGAAGGGTATATACATCGGTTACGTAGGAGAGTTTTGGTTCCAGAAATATGAATTTTGATCTGGTTGGAGTTGTCATTGAGAGGTAATCTATGACGGCCACCCTATCTGAAGTCATAAATAGAGCGGTACCTGGAAGAAACCAATTAGAATGGCTCGAAATAATCGTAGTTTATGTTGACACCTCCAATATCGGCTAGACCTTTAGTGAGCTCCCCAATCATCCCACTCCAATTTGAGTTGTTGTCCTTGTATCCCCACGTTGATTGGACAGAATGATGTATGCTGGCATTTACAGTGTCTTTTAGATGCTCCGTAAGGACAAAATTTACTTTGCCAATGCTATCGATATGTTTGTCTCTTTAAAAGAAATTATAAAATAAGGAAATCGCCAAATCAGTTACCAAAAAGATGGCAAATGAAAATGAGTTTAACAAACTGTCAAGTAATAAATTACTAATCGCGAAGAGTAAGGATAGTTTCAGTAGAATTTAGAAACAGATATTGTAGTGGAATAACGACTCGTATGCAGGTATGCATCTCCTCCAAATACCTCAAAGTAGTTCCTGGCATGCCAAAACTCAGAATACATAATTGGGATTAATTACACTAGTCAACCCTGATTTTGGTACACGAACTCTGATAGGTAATCGTGCTTGGACTAACTAGCCCCATCATAATATTGTACTTAGTTTTTCCCATCACCTTCCGTTTTTTGTGACAAAATATTGTTCCTTTCTATTTGGGTTTATATATTATTTACATCTTAAGTAATTATACTAGAAATAAGATCTGATCACCTTACTTCATTATTTAAAGTTTTTTTATCATTAAAATGTTGGTACTTTTTACACGAATGGGACACCGGGGACAGAGGATATCACAATTGGATAATAGTTTGGCCTACAGGTACATCTCTAAATTCTGCATAGAAAAATGTGAAGCATTTACACCTACAAAGCTCTCAGGTATATTTCTTCCACCACTTCAAATCAAAATAAACCTCACTAAAAATTAAGTAGAGGGATGGATCGTCATAGAAATGGATTTTTTTATTTCAAAGAGAAATTCCCCAGAATGAGTAATGTTAGTAGTAGAAATCAGGGGCGGCTCGTAGCCAAAACTAATGGAGGTGCTACGACAATGTTTAGCGTTTTAAAATTTTTAAGATTTCGACTGAAAATTGAGACTTTTCAAAACGTTACTGTTCGAAAATTTTAGATTTCTTTGAAAACTTAACTACGAAAACTTTCTATAATCTCGCGTTTTCTGGATTTTCTTCCAAATTTCGATTGCATTGCAAAATTTAGATTTTTTTTGTAATCTCGACCTGAAAAACTGTGAATACTCTATTAAAAATTTTCGTATTTTCGTAATATTTAGTCTTTTCGGTGTTCTGCTTTTTTTTTTTAATTTTTTTTTGAAAATTAATTATTACATTTTTTTTAATTTTTGCCGTTTGAAAATTTTTACTTTTTCTGAAAATGTAATATTTTTTAAAACTGGACTTTTGACTTTTTAAATTTTCGACTTTTTTCTAAATTTCATCTTTGTTATATTTATTTTTTGGATAATTATAATTTTTTATTGAAAATTTCGATTCTTAATAATTTCGGCTGGTTTTCATTTAAATGTCAACTATTTATTAAAATTTCGACTTTTTTTTGAAAAGTTTCGATTATGTTTTGATTTTCTTTGTTGAAAATTTAGCTACTTCTTAATTTTCGAAATTCTTTTAAAATTTCGTGCAAATTTTCCAATTATTCAAAATTTAAACTTTTTTAAAATTTCGAATTATTTCGTATATTCGATAAAAAATCTCAAATCTTTTGCAAATTTTGATATTTTTTTAATTTCGACTATAAATTTCGATCTTTTCTTTTTGAAAATTTCTTCTTTTGCAAAATTTTAACTTATTTTGGAGATTTAAAAGATTTTGAAAGTTTTTGCTTTGTTAACAAATTTCGCCTTCTTTATTGAAAATTTTAATCTTTTCTTAAATTTGCATTTTTTGAAATTTTTGACTTTTTATTTTAATTCTTACTTTGTTTAAAATCCGGCCTTTTTCAAATGTTCGAATTTTTCAAAATTTTCGTCATTTTTCAAAATTTAAAATTGTTGGAAAACTTAAAAATTTTGGCTATTTTTTTAATTTCAACTATTTACAAAATTTAGACCTTTTTTGCAGACTGTCGATCCTTCATTTAAAAATTGTGATTTTTTTAAGTCAGACATTTCCTCAACCATTTTATTAAAATTTTTGATTAATATTTTGCAAAATTTGGACTCCATTTCAAAATTTCGACTATTTTTGAGATCTTGACTTTTTTTAAAAAAGTTTGAACTTTTTTAAAATTTTATTTATACATTTTTTAAACATTTCCAATTAAATCTTTGACTTAAAAGAAAAGATTCTTTTTAAACTTGAACTATTATTTTGACTCTTTTCAAAATTTTACCTCTTCAAAATTTCAACTTTTTTGATAATTACGAATTTTTTGATAATTTTGACTTTACTTTAGTATTTAAAAAATTATCTTCTTTGAAAATTTATCTAAAAACTCTGCAATTTATTTTAAATGTCGATATTTTTCCAAAAATTTTTCTTTTATTCACATTCCCAAAACTATTGAAAATGTTGACCATTTTAAAAATTGAACATTTTTTTCGAAATCCTTATTTTCTTTTGAAAATTTTACTTTTTATGAAAATACCAAAATTTTTGTTAAATTTGATTTTATTTTAAAAAATTCGTCTTTTCGGATAACTATAGCTTTATTTTATAAAGAGGTAATATTTTTCTTTTTAAATTTACATTTTTTGAGAAACATTTCGAAATAACACTAGAATTTTAAAAAATTAATAACAAATTTTTTTATTTTTAAAATTGTGCAAAGTTTTGAGACAAATCACCAAAAAAAACTTGCATTTCCTGTACAAATAAATTGCCAAAATTTGAATTTTAATTACAAAGAATTGGCTTTAAGGTGGAATATGAAATATTTGATTTTTGAAATTTCTCTGGAACTTCAAAATTACTAGAAAAAATTTAAATTAGAACAGTAAATTGTTAATGATTTTTTTTCAACATTTTGATTAATTTTAATTGCGAAATTTTGAGACTCTTCTAGAAATGGTGACTTTTTTTCTCAAAAATTTCAATAATTCCCACTTTAAAAGTCGAAATTATAAAAATATTTTTGGCAATTAATTCATTTCAAATATTTTTTTTTCCTTTAATTCCAAAAATATTATTTTTTTTTGGAAAATGTTTACAAATGAGAAATTTCAACTGTTTCTAGAAATATGATCTGCTTTCTTTTGAAATTTTAACTTTAATTATTAAATTTGGATCTTTTTTTTTATCGAAATTTGAATTTTAAATTCGAACTTGGGAATTTCAAGAATAAATTTAACATTTCTAGAAAAATTGGATATTCCAATTGAGAATTTTCTTTGGTTCTACAGTAGTAGTAAGATTGCAATAAAGGTTGAAATTTACAAGGTTCATTTTATCTTGAAATTTCGATACTTTTTCCAAAGTTTTCTTATTTTTATGCAGATTTGAAGTTTATTTTCCCAAAATTTATACCTAATAATTTTCAATTTCTTATCAAAATTACAAAATAAAATGAACTTTAAAATATTACAATTTCGTTAAAAAACTTTTAAATTTCCAAAACAAATTGGAGAGAAATCAAAATTTCTGTAAGAAAAACTATTTTAAAAACAAAATCTCCAGGAAAAATCCATTTTTTCAAAAAAATTCTTTGTATAAAATGTTTAGAGAAAACCACAAATTTCTAAGGAAAAAAAGCAAAATTTAAAAAAAAACGAAATTTGAAAAAAAATTTGAATTATCTTTACAAAAAAGTCGAAATTTTTTGCTTTTCCCAAAATGTTGAAATTTTTAGAGCTTTCGGGGTTTTTTGCAAACATTTTTAGTCAAAACTATAAAATAAAATGAACTTTAAATTGTCAGTCTTGAAAAAATTTGAAGGAGTTGGAATTTCTAGAAGAAATTTTAAAGATAACACTTCCAGGAAAAATAGAAATTTCGAGAAAATTTCTTTTTATAAAATATTTGAGAAAAATGGAAACTTGGCAGCAAAAATCAAAATTTCTGAAAAAAGCTTAAAATTTTTATACAAAATGAGATTTGAGGTAAAAATTTGAAGATACCGTATTAACTTACTCTTTAGAGAAATAGTAAAATGCTAGATGAGTTGAATTTGGATTTTTTCTTGAAATTGCAATTATTTTCTCAAAATGTTGACATTTTCGAAGTAATTTGGGTTTTTTCTTAACATTTTAATTCCTGCTCGAAATATTGATTTTTTCCTCAAATCTTTTACAAAAATTAGTTTTTGAAAATGTGATTTTGATCAAAATTAAAAATAAAATAGGTTTTTAAATGTCCTAACTTTGTGAAAGAAACCTAAAATTTCTATAAAAAGAAATCAGAGAAAATTTAAAATTTCTACAAAAAATTGTGTAATGAAAAGTGTGCAGAAAATTTTGAGAAAAATTAAATCGTAAGCGAAATTGGGGATGCTGTAGTTCCACAGTGCCTATACGCCAGCCGCCACTGGTAGTAATAGTAGTAGAACCAATTAATAAAATTATTTAAAGAAAATCTAAATGTTTTGAAAAAATCACTAAGATTAAGATACTTTAAAAATTGATTTGCAAAATTTTTGGGTAACCATACGAATGATATCTATAGAGTTTGTTAACTGATTTTTATTGGAGTATAAAACTTTGGGTTGCAAGTTGCAATCTAGGAGATAAGATTCATTTTTTGGACTCACATTTGGACTTTTTTCCTACAAATTAGGGATTTTTTAACATTTGACAAACAAATATCGTTGGTGAAGAGGATTTTAAAACTGCTTCTTTTAAATGACAACAACTAATACTACTACGAAACACAAAAGAAGTTCATGTAACACAACGAAACTTAAACTTTGTTGACAGTGTTATCTACCTCTTATCCGTAAGATGATTCAAAGACTCTTTGTGTGTTATGACAATGCTACTGTTTAGCCTTTCCCGCGCCAAGTCCTTTCTTCTCCTGGATGTTATTGTTTGAAAAGTTTTTTCGATTTTAACGCCTTCTTTCTCCGACCAAGTACCAAAATTTTCGTTCACGATACGTAAGTGTCGTCTAATTTTATTAATCTTTCGAAACGACGCCCCACCGTCCCATACTTTGGCCAAAGTCACGTCACTATCGACGAGAATCGAAGCATTCCGGAAATACACTATGGAATCTTCCATGGATAACGTTGTGGAGAAGAATAGCCATTTGTATGGAGCCCTCAACAATTTGCGGTGTTCTGCCTGAAACTCGGGATTTTTAAGTTGGGCAAGATTATAAAATGCTGCGTCGCGTCTATAATTCTTAACTTATAATAAAATATATTAATTGTTAATATATTTAATGATTATGATCTTGAAGAATTTCACAAAGTAAGGGTTAAAGAGATCAATTACGTCTATGAGTAAGTTTGGAATATCGCTGCATAAATCGATCACGAAAACCAAATGATTAGCAGGTTCTTCCATTTTTAAATTAGTTATAGTAGAAGCTCTGGCTGGAATGAAATCTTGTGATAAGCTCGTAAATAAAGTGGCAGCATCTGAAAGTTGAGCAAATATTAAATCTGACAAATTGACAAGGAAATGCTGTACCTCTTCTGTTGCATAGAATTGCTTCAACGACAAGGGAATCATCCTGGCCTCTAACAAAGTTCTTAATCATATTGGCGGGTACGTTCCCTCTAATCTCGGCGAACTGCAGTAGTCCTAATAAAATTATGTATTTTACATCGATCATTTTGTGACCAGCTGCTTTTGTAGAATCAAACAATAATGATAACAGTTTTCCCCATGCTTTCTAAGGTTAGCAAATAGTAATTTTCTTACTTTCATCCAATTTTGTATAATAATTGAAGAAAATTGGGTCAACGATGTGTACACAAATTTAAATGCTGAATCACTTGTACCATTTATTGAAATTCAGTATTTAAATTGGCAGTTAGGCCGCACCGTAAAATATAAATAATTGGGCATTGTTTTGGCTATACAGAGTGGTGAATTTAACTGAAATAAGTGCAATAAAGGTAAACCAAAATTTCTTTGGCCAAATTACTGAAGCAGCTGGATTTTGTTTATAGTTTGTCATATTTTGGAGTGTCTTTTTCCCCACAAGGAGAAATCTCGGGCTTTTTCTGGTTTAGACTTTTTTTATCAATATTTCGAGTTCGAAGTTAAAAGTACTTTTTCGATATTACCCCTTTGTAAGTAATATAATCAGTAGAGACCGGATTTTAGGCACAATCAAATAAGGTGAAAAGATGAGCTAGTTGTTAAGTTAGGTGAAAACAAACATTTAAAAAAGGCACCGAAAAGGCAACAACACTGTAAAAAAGACATTAAAAGATCAACATTTCAGTTAACAAAAAAACATTTATTGACAATTTGAACACTACTTTTTTTCCAACTACAAATTAAATGTCTCTCAATATTTTCTCCTGTCAAATTTATGCGATTTCACGTCAGTAAATACTTGTAATTTAAAAACTTTTTCTCTACGTAAATAGATTATGTCTAAATGACATCATTCGGTAACGAGCAATTGCTTTCATAATTAGCGTGAACGTAGCCAAAGTTTTTAATTTTTTAAAAAGATAGACACTTTAAAACAACGTACGTCTTCTTTAATATTACCTATTTTAGGGAGAAAAAATAATGCAGCATATTATTTTGACAATAAAAAGTATAAACAAGATGTTGCTTGATAGCATATTTTTGAGTCGTTTTTCTTTAGCCTATTTTTGCACCAATAGAATTACAAAAATGTGAACCACCTAATTTATTTAGAGTTCTAATGAAAATATTTACCCTAGATTTTACGATCACATTTTTATAAAAGATTACCTGATAGATTTCTTTTTACTACATTATTATTGTTTTTTGTTACTGTTTTTTTTTGTTGTTGTCGGCGATTGTGAAATGTGATGCTGCGAAACATGAGATTTTTTTGCGTTTAATTGAAACGAACAATGTTTTTATTGAAAAAAATGTTTGCTGTGATATAATTTAAATTAATATAAAAAGATTTTCAACATCTACAACGGAGAAGTTTCATGATGTTATTAATACTATGTTTAATGTAATGAGATTAAAATATACATTAAAGCTAATAAATCACTGAAAACTTTTTGAAATCTGTTAATAAATGACTGAGAAATAAATTATTGAAGTTTACATATTCTGGCGCGACCGTTTTTATGTGTGTGTGACGCCATTTGACCCTTCCGAGATCGTCTCATCACAAATCACTGAGCAGAAAAAACTCGTGGATTTTTGTAACTTTTGGATATGTTTTAGAGGGCCGAAACTAAAGGACATGTATTTTTTTATCGACTGATAAACGGTTTTAAGGGTAGTTTTACCCCCATGGATTAGGTCGAAAGACGTACACGCCTATTCTTACAAGAACAACTTTAAAAGTCCATACATTTTTTATTTCTAGAGATATTTCAATGATTCTTTCAGATATTTGTATCATTTTACTTAAATATTTATAATTAATCAATAAGAAAAAAATGAAAACTTCTCCATTACACAAATATTCTAAACTAAGTATTTGATTAGGGCACTTTTTCTTTATGGGGCCATTTTTCACAGACAAGTGCATTAACGAAAGGCAGTTCAAAAATAAATCAAAAAAGGAATATCCTTCAGATAATTTTATCATTTTACCTGAACATCTGTTTTTATGTAGAAATTAAGATAAATAAAGAAGGTACGAAAATGTTTAAAAATAGGTCCAAATCATGTATAAAAAGGCAAAAAAAAAAGTGAAATTGACGGCTTGCATTTTTAGGTTTTTACAAAAAATGTTGACTGTAAATTCTACAAAAAAACACAACATTTGTTCTAACGCATTTCGATAGCCAAGCTATTATTTTTAGAGAGATACTACTCCCTAAAGATGTTAGCTTAGCTAACGAAATCCATTGGGACAAGTGTTATTTAATCATTTTTCAGGGAATAAGATTTGTATATCAATTTTTGAAGATAACCAAGGACCAATCTGTTCCATTAAAATGATGGCTTCTCGATCTACTTTAAGGTACATACTGAAATTGTACGTTGTTTCTAGAGATTTCTCTTTCTTAAAATTTTTGTTTCTGGCACTTCCTTTTTTTAAATATTAACCTTTTTGCAAAATTCTGAATTAGAATTTGAGATTGCGATTTTTTTAAATTTTGTAATCATTTTCTTATAACATATCTTCTATAAATGTTTAGCTTTCTTGAAATTTCGGCCTTTTTAAATTCTAAATTAATTCGTAAACTATTTTTTCCCTAAAATTGAGATTTTAATGCCGATAGTGGTGTTTTCACCTCAAGTTTTAAAAATATGGTTGAGGGGCGTCAATAAGACGAAACAGTAAAAATCTTTTAAACAAATTTTATGTTTCAACTTTTTTCCGCGAAAGCTTTTCACTTTTTTTTGAAATACTGCCCCGTAATTTGAAAATATCTAACTATCCCGCAAAATTTCGAGTTTGCACTTTTAGTTTCCACGGTTCTATTTCTTATTTTTGACTTGTAAATCAAAATTTTGAATTTCCCCAAATTTTAATTCTATTTATAGAACTTTTAGACTTTTTTCTTTTCGTAATGTTGACTTTTTTAGAGAAGCTTTTAGGTAGATATTTTTTTTAATGTCAAACCTAAAATCTCAACGTTTTTAGAAATTTTGATCTTTTATTCTATTTTTTTATAGAAGCTTCAAATTTCAGCTAAAAACGTTGCCAATTGTTCTACCTTTGTGTCAAAATCTTGACTTTATTTCTAAATTTTGATTTTATTCTTGGAATTTTCGGCGTTTTTTTTTCGAAGTTTCGAAATTTTAAGAAATGTTCAGGTATTGTTTAAATTGTTTATAATTATAATTTAATTCTATTGGTAATTGCCGGAAATTAGCAGTAAAATTAAGGATAACAACATGAAAGTAGTGTACGTAGCCAATCAAAGTCTCCGCAATAATTTAGGTAATGCTAAAGATAAATTGGACGAGCTTGAAAATTCAGGAATTTACGAAATAAGGTGCAACAATTGTAATTTATCAAATGTAGGACAGATCAAGAGATCCATTAAAACTAGATTTAAAGAAGAGATCGCTCACTTTAGATACAATAGAGCAGAAAAATCCTATGTCGCCCAACATATGATAAGAACAAGACACAAAATTAACATTGATAATTTAAAATTGTTAAGATGTGTTACAAATAACAGAAATTGATGCATATGACACAATTTACATCAACTAGGGGCCAGATACCCTTAATGGAGATAAGCCAGCATTAGCAGCCTCGAATTTATTGAAGGTTATTCGTGGCAGGCCAAAATTGCATGCCCAGATGTGTTAAGCAATTCGAAATAGAAAAAAAGCCAAAGATCGCCAGTATTGATTTGAATCTCATTGTAGATGATATCGATACTTCTTTTGTTAATCAGTTAAGATTCGTATGCTTGAAAATGCTTGCTCTGATGGCGAAATACATATCGCATAATTATGCGATATGCATTTCGCCATAAAATATATAATTATATGTTTTATTGCCGATGTGGTATAGGGGTAAAACCTGGACTTAATTTACAATTAGTTAAGTAAACATTTGGGCGAAGATTTCGATAAACACTTTTATGGAAATTCTGTACTTTTCTTAAATTTAATAGACTAATTTGATTTTACCTTTAAATATAAAAATTTAAGCTTTTTTTCGAAAATTTCTAAATTTTTCTTCGACTTTACTCCCAAATTCTCGACTTTGAGATAGAAAAAAATAGTATTGTTTAATTTTCACTTTTTTGCAGATATTTCGATTTCAAAAAGCAAAGTTTTGAATAATGAAATTAATTAAACAAAATACAATTTGAATTTTAAACTTGACATTCTTATAGTCGAAAATTTAAAAAAAAACTCTAAAATTGTAAATTTTGTTTTCCGAAGTTTTAAGAAAAAAATTAGACGTGTTATCAGTTTTTCAAATTTTTTCTGCTAATTTCCAGATTTTTTGGTTAGATTTAAGCATTTCTACTATCAAAACTGTTTACAAGAATGCTAGCAGCAAGTAAGCATTCATGCTTTCAGTTTTATTACAAAAAATGAAGACAAGGTTTTTTTGATCATCTATTAGATTTAAAATGCTAAGAATGGGATAGGGACAGTAGAACACCTTAATTAATAAATAAATATTATTTATTGCATAAGAACACTCTCAGACCAATAATAGCCGACGAAAATCGATACAAAAAGTCATAAATGTTTTTACAGGTTGGTGAATATAATTACATAAATGTAATGTAGTAATGTATAAAATGACAACTACAAAAACGCAGTTTATGTAAATGCATCTAACTGTAAACCTTAAAATAAATTATCACGAAAAATAGAAGAAATTAATACTAGAGTGACTCCCAAAAGATTCATGTCCTGTTTTCTTGGAAGACACAACTTTTTACACAAAGAACAGTAACATTTTCATTAGAAAATTCCTTGTGACATTTATTAGTTTGCTGATTTTTAAACTTACAGATTTTAAGAATTACATCTTTGTAAATTTCCAACTTCTATTAAAATACAATTTTCTAACTTATAAACTGTTTAAGCTTTCAACTTTTAACGCGTACCTCTTTTAGAAGTTACAAATCAAAGCTTTCTGAATACAGGGTTGCTTGAAGGCTCCGAAATTAAATTTAAAAAGTTTTTTTAATCATGCAGATTTTTAAGTTTACTGCTTATAAATCTGAAAGTCTAAAGAAAGTACTGCAGACCTAAGGACATACATATCTAAAGCTGTCAGAGGAATTATTATGTATAATGTCTTTCAATAAGATATTTTCCTAATTGTTTGTGAGATAAAATATGCATCTTTTTACTAATATTTATTTTCATGAATAAATATTAAACTTATTATCAATAGCATTTACTAGTGAAAATGTTACGATTCCAAGAACATTCTAAAGTTACATTTTATCTAATCTTATCACAACTTGGAAGTATTTCTTTAATGACAGTCTAATGAGTGCCATCGGTCAGTCCTTATCGGAAGTAACGCTAAAACTGCGTGATGTCTATAAAATTATAAATATTTACAAGAGTAAACAATAAGGGCGGTCTCGATTTCATATTAATATGTCATGTCATCTTTCACAACCAATTTAACGTGGAATGTCGATTTTTATTGACTCCTACTACGAGTTCCGCTACAGTTTTTCGATTCATACTTAAATTGCTGGCGCCAGGAGTATTACTAACGGGGATATGGGGGTTTCGGTTGAGTTGAGAAATCTAATCAGTTGGCGATTTAAACAAAAATTAAGATGGTAAAAGAAGGTTTTTTGCTAGTAATTGATGGAAATTAAAAAAAAACAATTAGTGATATTTGAACCCTCCCTCGAATTAAATTCCTAAGTCTTATTTTTAGAAACACTATTCTTATTATCTCAAATTTTTTACTGTCATTTTTTCACCATGATATCCCCTGCATTTTCCTTTATTAATTTTTCATATATAAATATAATGATAATAATCAGGATTGAAAAGTATTCAAGCAAATGGCAATGCATTGTTCTTTAATTGAACATAATCTGACATTTGTAAACACAAATATAAATAAATGAAAAATATGCAATATTGTCAATAGAATTTCGAATCGTGATAAAAATATCATACATTTTAATGGGTTCGCTATCTAAATATTATTTATATTTAGCAATAATGATAAAATATTGCTCGAGTTGTAACTTGTTTATGGTGCTGAAATATTTAGAGGTAAAAATTAAACAAAATTCATTTTTCAAATAACTTGATATTTGTTTTTTCAGTAGCATAGCTAATCGGTTTAACAGGCAAAGGTAAGCTAGGAGTAAAATCGAAAATTCAGACGATTCCCCAACACTTTCCTAATGATTTTCTCCAAAAATAATGACTTCATCATTACTAAACTATTTAAGGTGTATTCTACTTTTTTAATAAGATTTTATACAATTTTCACCTGAAAAATAAATTCGTGAAATTATTTAAAAAAAATATCATTAGAAAAATATATTCCCCTTTAAAATAGCCTTTCAATCAATTCTAAATATGTGCCAGATGAATACATAATAGAGAAATTCTAACAGCAGTTGCGGTGCACAGTTTACGATATTGTGATCTTCATATAGATGTAGCATTAGTCTCTGATTTGGATAGACAGATGCTATTTCTAAAATTCAAAATCCCAAATCGAGATTCATCAGTATAAAAAAAAAATGCTTTACGCGCCATTATCCACTTATCAAAAAATAAAAACAACACAGTCAACAATATCAATAAATAACGACATCTAAACACCTAATCTATATACAGCACAGCTTCCTCCAAAGTTTCCTTCTCCTGTTCTGCTTCCGCAACGCCATCGTAATAGCCAGATCGAAAGCCTCCTTTAGGTGGTTACACGTTTTCGCGGAAGTTTCTACGTATGGTGCTCCCAATCTATCGGCCAATTCTCTCGCTTCCGATTGCGTTACGGGCCTTTGGCCATTCATCATCAGCCTTCGCAACATGTCGTGATTGAATTGAAGGTCAGATTGTGTGCCCACGAGGACGATCGCCGCTTTTTTATATTTGGACAATTCATCCGCCCATCGGATAGCCGCCGAATGAAAGGAGGCGGGATGCACTATGGAGAAACAGAGCATGAAGACGTCAGCACCAGGGTAACACAGGCTTCGCAGAGGATTCAGCCCATCCTAAAAATCAACAAATAATTAAGTCTTATACATATGTAGGGCGTCTCAATCATAATGTCATTAAAGAAAAGATGGAGAAAAATGAGTATGATACGAATACGTGATTATTACTGTTATTTGGGAGGGGGGGGGATATAATTACACTGAAAAAATTTCTCAGTTCAAACCTTTTTTCAGACTGACTTCTAGTGGCTTTAATATGGACATATCTATAATGCGAAAAATGATGTTTTAAAATCGAGAATCGAGAAAAACAAAACATTCTTTAGATACGCCTGAAAGATGAAAACATTCAAATTTGCCAATTATTAAATGTAGATATCTTCGTTTTTTCGCTCACAAACTAGCCGATGGCGATAACGAAACGCAGAAGAAAGTTAATAGCCAACAATACAGGGTGTTTCTTAATTGCATGCTGAACCGGCAGGGGGATATTCCTTGGGCAATTTTAAGACAAAATTTTCATATTAACGTAGGTCCGGAAACGCTTCATTTTCGATATACAGGGCGGTAAAAATTGAAGAAAAAATCGGTTTTTCTTCAATATTTCTGAGACTGGTTTAGATATTTTTTTGATATTCAGTACACGATATCTGGGTATAAAAGCAAGTATTTTGACAAAAAAACATTTGTTCTGATTCCACCAGTGGCGTTCCCACAAACAGGTCGATACACATTTTTGAAAAAAAAAAATGTGACGCCAATGCTATTTTTCAAAATAAGAATTATTTTCCTAGTCTTTGTTGTGTTTCTATCAAAAATGAGCTCTTGACTTTTTGTCCTACGACGGCCGGTTTCCGAATTAAAAAATAACAATCATTTACTTGCTATGCCGCTATGGTAGATTAATTTATTAATGAAATCTTAACAATGAAATTAATTAAATCATATCAGGTGTTAAAAATGTCCACCACCTGCAAGTATGCACGCCTCAACTCTTCTTCTCATAGATTCGCGTACTCGTTGAAAAATTCCTGGCGTATTTCTTATAGTGTTGCAGGAATCTGTTAAGCGATTTCTCAGTTCTTCTTCAGTTTGGATTGGGGTGCTATAAACTAAGGTTTTAAGATAGCCCCATAAAAAATAATCTAGACTGTTCAGGTCAGGGGATCTAGGCGGCCATAGTTCTGTTCCTGCTCTGCCTATCCAGCGATTATTGTAATTTTGGTCCAAATATGCACGTGCCAAAACACTAAAATCCGCAGGGGCACCATCGTGCATAAACCACATTCGATTTCGGATTAAAACGGGGACATCTTCTAACAGCACTGGTAAATCATTTTCAAGAAAGTGACGATAATTTTCTCCATTTAATCTTCTTGGCAGAAAAAAGGGTCCAATTAAATAGTCGTCAACAATTCCTGCCCACACATTTACCGAGAATTGTTCTTGGTGATTGACTTCGACCATGGCATGCGGGTTCTCTTCAGCCCAAAAGTGATTGTTGTGGAAATTTCTAATTGCATTTAGGGAAAAACTGGCTTCATCAGTAAATAATACTTCTCTGTCAAATAGTGAATTTTCAACAATTTTTTGAATAAACCATTGGCAGAAATTTATACGAAATGGTAAATCTCGAGGCAGTAAGGCCTGAAGCCGTTGAATATGGTAAGGGTATAACAAAAAATCGTGAAGTATCCTCCAGACTAAAATATGGGAGATATTTAAATTACTAGCAATTTTCCTTGTGCTTATTTCGGGATTTTGCTCAACTGAATTAAGAACAGCTATTTCAGTTTCTTCTGTTCTTGCGGTTCTTTGTGCCCCTTTTAAGTGATGATCGGGTTTAAAACATCCCTTCTCGCGTAGTCTTCTATGAACGCTTGAAAAAGTTCTTGCATCTGGCACAATTCTTTGCGGAAAACGCTCTGCATACAGTCGCCTGGCTTCAAATGCATTTCCATCTCCAAGACCGTACATGTAATGAATATCGGCAAACTCAGCATTCTCAAACATATTTTCTTATACTTATCAAACACTCACATTCAGATAAAGTATTGAAGTGAAAAATTTGACACTTGGTTGTAAACACAAAACTAAATCTCAGTGGCCTACTAGATTTTCATTAATAAATTAATCTACCACAGCGGCATAGCAAGTAAATGATTTTTATTTTTTAATTCGGAAACGGTCCGTCATAGGACAAAAAGTCAAGAGCTCATATTTGATAGAAACATAACAAAGACTAGGAAAATAATTCTTATTTTGAAAAATAGCATTGGCGTCACATTTTTTTTTTTCAAAAATGTGTATCGACCTGTTTGTGGGAACGCCACTGGTGGAATCAGAACAAATGTTTTTTTGTCAAAATACTTGCTTTTATACCCAGATATCGTGTACTGTATATCAAAAAAATATCTAAACCAGTCTCAGAAATATTGAAGAAAAACCGATTTTTTCTTCAATTTTTACTGCCCTGTATATCGAAAATGAAGCGTTTCCGGACCTATGTTAATATGAAAATTTTGTCTTAAAATTGCCCAAGGAATATCCCCCTGCCGGTTCAGCATGCAATTATGAAACACCCTGTATATTTCAGATTGCCAAATGCTGCCTTGGAATCAAGGGCAACAATCACTTGGAAAAAAAACTGGAAATCCTTCCCTCTGAGTATAATATATATTTTCACTTAATTACATGAACTGGGTCACTGAATTTCCAGATTAAATTTGAAATTTGAAAATAAAACAGAACTTTGAGAAAACAATCAGAAAATCGAATTGGAAATAGAAACAGAACCATTCGGGAAACTTGGAAAAGTGTCGAAATTTCGAAGAAAAGTCAAAATTTCCAAAAGCACAATTTTGTAAAAAAAAGTGCCAATTTCCAGGCTAATTGTAAGTCAAATTTAGAAAAAAAAAATTCAATTCTCAAAAATATTTCTCTCACAATTTTTACTTTATTTCAATTTTGTAACAATCTTAAAATTAAGAGAACACTTCTTTTGGAAGTTTCTTAAAAATATTTCTCTCAAAATATTTAGATTTTTATTAAAATTTCGATCCAATTTTGGAAAAATATGAAATATTTTTTTGGCAAAAAAGAAAAACATTAATACCGTCGAAATGTCGAACAAAGGGTCGAAATTTCTCGAAGAAAATTAAAAATCTTTTAGAGAAAGATTATTTTTAAAGAAAAAAGGAGGATTTTTAAAAAGAATTTCGAAAGCAACGAATTTTAAGAAGAAACCCAATTTTGGGAAAAAGTTGGAACTTTCAGAAAATCAAAATAAAATAAAAACCTAACCTTTCGAAAAAACCTCCAAGTTCTTTGAAAAAAATTCGAAACAAAAAACATTTCTTAAGGTCAAATTTTGTGAAAAAAAATCGCGATTTCAGAAAAAGTCGAAATGTTGAGAAAATGTTTCACTCTAAGTGGAGATTTTTAGAAACGTAAAACATGGAATTTTGAAGTACAAGTCAAAATTTCGAGTGTAAGAAGAATTTTGAGAAACATAAAATCTTCGGAAAGTTTAAACAAAAATCATAAAAAGCCGAATATTAAAACAATGGATTTCAAAAAATGAATAATTTTGGAAAAATACCGTCGAAATATCGAAAAAAGGCTTGAAGAAAATTCAGAATTTCCAAGACAAAGCTCCATTTTAAAAAAAAAATTTTAAGAATAAAGAAGTAATTTCGAAAGCGACGAATTTTGAAAAAAAAAATTTTTGGAAAAGTTAGAATTTTTAAAAAACCAAATTTAAAATGAAAATTTAACTTTTGGGAAAACCTCGAAAAATGATGAAAATTGGAAATGTATTTCTAAAGATCGAATTTTGTGGAAAAAGCAAAAAGAAAAAAAATTTTCAATTTCCAAAATTATGTTTCGCGAAATTTTTATTTCTTTATTCCAAGTTGGATATAATATTTAAATTTCAGTACAGAAATTGAATTTACAAGAAATCATTTTCTCGAAATTACTCAAAAATATGTTTCGTAACATTTTTTCTTCTTGATAACATACCGACCTAATTTAAAGAAAACGGGCGAAGGAAAAGCCAATTTCGAGGAAATGGTCGGTATTTCCAGAAAATAAAATAACGCATTTTGAGATAAAAGTGAAAATTTCGAAAATAAGGCGAATTTTGAGATACAAGTTTTTTTTTGTTGAACGGACGGTCCTTGGTTATCTTCAAAAACTGATGTAAAATCTTGTCCCTTGAAACCAAAAATGATTAAATAACACAATAACATTTGTTTCAATGCGTTTCGTTAGTCACACATTTTTGCAAAAACATAAAAATGCAAGCTTATGCTTGGAATATTGAGAACTGATTATAAGAGGCCGGATTTTAAGCAAAACCCTTGATCCTACCTTTTCACCTTTTTGGGCGTTTTTCAGGCGTTTATTGAAAAAATTGAAATACAAATCTTGTCCCCTGAAATCAAGAAAAATTAAATAAACACATTAGAGCAAGCTTTGTTGTGTTTTTAATCTTTCTTGGTTTCAGGGGACAAGATTTGTTTTCAAGTATTTCAATACAAGTTGAAATTTCCGGAGTCAAATTTAAAAGTCAAAATTAAAAAAAAAGACAAATATTAGGAAAAGTAGGAAAACTTTGAAAGAAAAAGTAATTTTTAAAAGAAGAATCCAAAAAGTAGAATTCTGAGAATAAAGTCGAAATTTCGAAAAAGACGAATTTAAACTAATTTTAAGAGCTGAGATAATAAGCCTTGTATATACGAATATATACAAGTTTATTACGATGCAATTGAAATCTAATTTCATTAGAATCTAATGAAAATTAGACTGCAATTGCAAAGTTCACGTAGGTGAGGCAAAGCTTGTATCACGGGTTGCATCGCAACATCCATAGATACAAACGTCCTCGGCGTGACTTTACTTTCATCTAGTTTTGACAAATGACCAATTATACCAAGTGTATACAACCACCGTACCATGCTGACGAGGCCAAGGAAGGCCGAAACTAGTCTATGGTTGCGGTTGTACATATTTTCAATTTTAAGCACGTTTAACTGTTTAATTACAGAACATTTAATTGGTCATTTGTCAAAACTAGATGAAAGTAAAGTCACGCCGAGGACGTTTGTATCTATGGATGTTGCGATGCAACCCGTGATACAAGCTTTGCCTCACCTACGTGAACTTTGCAATTGCAGTCTAATTTTCATTAGATTCTAATGAAATTAGATTTCAATTGCATCGTAATAAACTTGTATATATTCGTATATACAAGGCTTATTATCTCAGCAGAGAGTAATGCTTCAATTAGCATGTAGCGAGAATGTTTGCGTAATAAACAGTTAAAAGTCAGTTACAAGTCACCCGATGGAGGTTTGCTCTCTTAGGTACTTATACGACTGACTAACGGCTTTAAATTGGAAGTGTATACAACCACCGTACCATGCTGACGAGGCCAAGGAAGGCCGAAACTAGTCTATGGTTGCGGTTGTACATATTTTCAATTTTAAGCACGTTTAACTGTTTAATTACAGAACATTTAATTGGTCATTTGATAATTTTAAGAGAAACAGTAGAAATTTCCAGAAAAGTTAAATATCGAATATCGAAAAATATACAATTCTGCTAATGAAGAAAACGAATTTTGAAGAAAAGTCAAAATTTTAAGAGACGAGTTTCGAAGAAAAATATTTTAGATTTCCAAGAACAAATAGGATCGGATTTTGAGATAAATCTCACATTTAAAAAAAAAGGTAGATTTTCACTAAACTATCAAAATTTAGATTTTTTTTAATTCACTTTTATTTCTGGACATTTCGATTTTTTCCCAAAATTCAAAAAAAAACATAGAAATTTCGAGAAAAGGGTCAAAATTTAGATGAATTTGGATTAAATTTAAAAAAAACAGACAGAGTCAAATTTTATCAAAATTTTAAAACAATAAATATTGAGAAAAATGATATTTCTTAAATTATCTCTTGACTGCTTGAATCAAAGGCAGACATGCGCCCCGATCTGCCCCACGCACAGAAAACGTCGAAATATTTAGAAAAAAGTTGGAATTTTCAGAAAGTTGTATTTTAGCTATAAACAATTCTAATTCTATAGAAAATTTTCTCGAATTTTTTGTCTTTTTGCAAAATTTTCAAAAAAATCCAGACAAAGATATTTAGTGTTTTATCAAAAAATCGACCAAAGTTTGTAAAAAAAAGGTCAAAATTTGCAAAAAATCAAAATTTACAGGAAAGTCGAAATTTTCGGAAAAAATGAATTTTGAGAAATGGTGAAATTTCAAAAAAAAAAACGCGAATTTTGAGAAAACAATTAGAAACTTTGAGGTCAAATCTTGGTAAAAGAAGTCGAGTTTTAAAATAAATTTTAAATTTGCCAAGAAAAAGATAAATTTTATGAAAAAAGGTCAATTTTATAATAAGTGGAAATTTCGGGAAAATGACAATGTCTCAACGAAAGAAGGAATTTTGAGGAAGAAATAGATATTTTTTAGAAAGGCTCCTCATTCAAAGTTAAATATAAATTTTCGTTTAGCTTTATTGGTCAAGAGGGCAAGTGCCCTACCCTGCCCTATTCTAGCTAGTCCTGTGTTTGGGATGAAGGTACAATACACTGATTGAAATGAAACAAGAGGGAGGGAGGGAGGGAAAGAGAGAGAGAGAGAGAGAGAGAGAGAGAGAGAGAGAGAGAGAGAGAAAGAAAGAAAGAAAGAAAGAAAGAAAGAAAGAAAGAAAGAAAGAAAGAGAGAGAGAGAGAGAGAGAGAGAGAGAGAGAGAGAGAGAGAGAGAGAGAGAGAAGAGAGAGAAGAGAGAGAAGAGAGAGAAGAGAGAGAAGAGAGAGAAGAGAGAGAAGAGAGAGAAGAGAGAGAAGAGAGAGAAGAGAGAGAAGAGAGAGAAGAGAGAGAAGAGAGAGAAGAGAGAGAAGAGAGAGAAGAGAGAGAAGAGAGAGAAGAGAGAGAGAGAGAGAGAGAGAAGAGAGAGAGAGAGAGAGAGAGAGAAGAGAGAGAGAGAGAGAAGAGAGAGAGAAGAGAGAGAGAGAAGAGAGAGAGAGAGAGAAGAGAGAGAGAGAGAGAGAGAGAGAGAGAGAAGTGATAAGGAGAAAGATACACGGGAGAGGTAAACCCTGCCCTATTCTAGCTACTCCTATGCTTGGAATGAATATATACATACACTGATTGAAATGAAACAAAACAAAGACAGAGAGAGAGGACAGGAAAAAAAGAAAATAAAAAAGAGAAGAGAGAGAGAGAGAGAGAGAGAAGAGAGAGAAGAGAGAGAAGAGAGAGAGAGAAGTAATAAAAGAGAGAAAGAGACAAAAGAGATGAAGAGAGAAGAAGAAAGATGCACGAGAGTGGTAAACAGAAAAGAAGATAAAACGTGAACAAAGAGGGAGACAGAGAAAGGAACTAAGAGGGTGGGAGAGGGGAAGATTGGGAAGTTAAAGCGAAAGAAAAAGAAAATTAAGAAAGATATAAAAAGAGAGAAATAAAAAAAAATAGGAATATGAGCAGCTCTACCATCTCCTACGCCTCTCAGTTGCAGGATGATATTGCCTGCTTACAATTAGAAAAATTAAAATGGCAAATCTTAATAGAGATATAGAGAATGAAACTAAAACATAGATCTCTTTATATTTTTACTTGGTAATTGAACTTCATTCACTCTTACTAAGTTTAAGGAGAAAAAGTGACAACGTAAACTTTCATTAACCGCGAAGCGATCGCGTCCACGCTGACGTGCCAAATTAATGCCTTATTCCGCAAAGTTTATTTGCTACGCTCACTTGATGCCATTTGCGTTCGGTTCGGTTGCCAAAACTGTGATTCACGCGGTAAAGAACTGCGGATCATACGGCTAATTGCGGCCCCAGGTACTGAAAATAACTTCTTTGTGTTCGAAGACCACCGGTGCTCAGGTTGAATCATGAAAGACGAAAATATCAGAAGTTTCAGGTAGCGAACATCTTTCTTTCAAAGCCCCTACAGCTGATGGTTCCATAAAATTTGTTGCTGCTGAATTCTCCTGGTTGTTTTGAATCTTTAATTAACCGACTGACAAAATATTAAAATATGGGACCTTTAATCGAACTATTCGGAGATTCAACTCGAAAACAGGAAATGTAATCGTTTATGAAACGAGTTAGTTGCAAGCGACGTTTATAATTGCGTCTGATGCCTTAAATTGAGCAGGTGTGTTATGAAACTCGTATATTCAACGAATTCCGGTTTCGACGTTATTTTTCTCGCGTTAATTAAGAACTCATAATGGGCTTACTGGAAGCGCACACAGATGGGTTTTTTTTATAAACTTTATTCTAAGCAGCTCGCTGGAGAAAGTCGCGGTTAGAGTTATTGAATTATCGCTGCTTGTTTTGGGTTTTTACATTATCAGAAGTGGGACATGCTTTATTTCTTGTTGTTGTTTATTATGGTTTGATGGGTGAACGCAAATTAACTGAGCTACGAGGGTCGATTAGCTAATTCGATGAATGAATGGAAATGGAAATTGCAGCCCTAGATTGTAAACAAATTAAATTTCCTGAAACATGAAAACCGCTTTGGCAGGTTTTTTTAAAGTTCAATCCATTCGCAAAGGGCAACCCCATTATGCCTTCAAAGCACTGAGAGTAGAATGCAGAAATAAGGATAGATGGCGATGAATCGCCTTCTTAAACAAGCATAGGTTGTAATTTTTGGGGAAAATTTTGTTCGATGACGAGTTCCATAACTTGGAAGTTCTATAGAAAAAAGAGACTCCTTACACAGAAGTCGTCACTGAGTCAAGCTAGATCCTTGAAATAAGAATAAATTTGATTTAGGCTGTCAAGCTTTTTTCTTTGTGTATCACACTTTTGTTATACTTCCTAAAATATAATTTGAATTTAATTAATTGAACCGCTTTCAGCTGCTTATACAGTAACATACAATTTTTCTCTCAATGTCAATTAACTTCTGCGAAAGTTAGAATATTTAAGTCCTGTCATTTTCATATAAGTAAAAATTGAAAACTCAGAGAGCGATAAATCTGGATAATATGGCGCAACATATCGTTGGTTCTCTGGTTGCCAACCTCGGCGAAGACTATGCGAATGTGCTTTGTCCCTTCCCCTACCGCCTGCAAAATGACATAAAAAGCTCAATCAACTTACTTCACCAGATGTGTCACACAGCTCGATCCTGATTGGCTTTCCGTCCACCTGCACGTCAACTGCAACAAAACAAAAGGACATCAGGGCGAGTTTTAACTTAAGGCCGGAGGCATTCGATGTCATTAAAGGAGCAAACCCGTTTATTTTGCCGGTATAACATCGGTGCGGCTTAAGCAAGGTCTGCAATTTACGAAATTCACGGAGACAGCGTTTACGTATGAAATGTTCATTGTTGTGTCTTGTAATTGGCAGAAGATTACCCGTCTAAGTATTATAAATAAAAGGTACTGCTCCCTCCAGGGAAATATGCCTAGCTTAAGTAGAAATAAAAACTTTCTTGGAAGATTGATATACCCGAAGTTTTACTTTGAATCTTCCTAAAGTGATAATAATAAAAACTAGATTAATGTTATCATCACTTGGTATAACTGACAACCAATCGACATACCCTTCATTTTAAATATGATGGATTTTTATGTAGATTTGCCTCGCAAATCGGATATGCGAATGCTTGCTTACCTTGGGCGTATTAGGAAAGATTTAACACTAAGCGGGTTTTTCTCGGAAATTTACTAAATTAACTACAAATACGGGCGAAAGTTAAGGTCGCAATCACTTTCAGTTTACTGTCATTGCTAACTTGAAATAATCTAATCTTCTACGTAAATGAAAGTAAATATGAATTCCGGTGCAAACAGAACTTATTTCTTAATCCTTGATTACGTCAGACTGAAACCAGAAAGACATTTTAAGTTTTCATGTACCTAATTTCTTGGGTTTCAAATCAAATCATTAGATCAAGAACATGGATCATAGAATAAGGATAGTGTACGATCGTGCAAACGAAGTACGTTCTCGCGATATCAGGAGTTATGGAATTCTCTACGAATGAGGAACGAAGTAAATAAATACGAAGACTAAACAACTGTTGAGAAATTTAAGGGGTTTTTAGAAGAAGATGAGATTGTCGAGCACGTGATGTGTCACTGCCCGGCATTAATATCAATCAGAGGATCGACGCTGGGGGACTTCTGGCCTAGTATGCCCAGTTTGAGAAAGGTGCATCCAAGGGATGTTCTTCAGTTTCTCAACAAGGTTGGGTGGCTAAATGAATGACCAAGGACATCTCAACCACGGCGATAGCACAATGGGCCCGAAAAGAGTAGCCCAAGTGCTGGCCTAGACTCTGGGCAACCCACCTCGAAGCCAGAATCCAGAAATCCAGAACTGCTGAGAAATGTCAAAACTTGCCGATTTCGTTGAATTCTAATATTCTTTCTTAGCGTGTTCATTCATATTTTTTACGAAAAAGATGATTTAGGAGGAATCTAAAAATGTTTCAGGTGGGTTTTTTTGTAGTCTTTCACCAGAATAACTCAGCTGCAATTGCTAGTATGATATTTTGTGCCGTTGATTGATCAACGCTTGCGCGCCCATACATGACCATTGACAAATGATTTTCAACGGAAAAGAGAAAAGAAATAGTCTCAGCTACTCCACTTTCTAGGCGCATTTCGGTCAAATTCTTATATATGGTCACTATAGCTTGTGCACTATCCTTATTCTATAATGCGTGCTCAGGACAAATTGGAACCAAGACCGCTGAGAAGGCCTCATTCTCAGCGCATTTGTAAGTTTCGAAAAATTGTGTTGGAGGCAGCTCTTGATTGGTTGCCTAATTGGAACACTAAAAAAATTTAAAAAAAAGGAAATCATCAAAATGAATTTATAATGTGGTTAAGGTATAATTTTCAAATCATACAAATAAAAATTACTAGATTAAATGAAAATAAAAATAAGCTAAAGTGATTTGCTTAATTAATTTCGTTTTCAGATTGCCTACAATCATGATAATTAATCTGATAATTTTAGATCACATTGAAAACAGAACTATACAGCGTCTCCCAACGAAAACTTAACCCACTTTATAACTAGAAAACCGAGAAATATTTTGGAATTCGCCGTGACCCGTCGATTTATGTTCTTGGACGGGCCATTTTTTATGGTCAAGCCAACTTAATGTGTTCATCCCTCTAACCCAGGGATAAGCAAGCTTTTTTTACAGCGGGCTAACTAAAAGGTTAAAAATTTGATGCGGGCGTGAGGAAAATATGAACGCTAGATTTGATGATTAACACTAATTATTAAGTTTCTATTAACAAAACAAAAATAACAAAAGTACTATAAAAAATTACGTAATTAAAATACATCATAGAAATAAAAAGAGGGAAATTATTATAGGACAAAAATCGTAAACAAACTCTAATGAGAATTTTGAAGACGCTTCTGTGCCAAATTTGCCACAGCAACTCGCACAGAACTTTCCAGCCGTACGATGGTACTGTGTGCCCTTTTAACTATTTCCATTACGCAAACATAAGTTCTTCCAAAATCATAAGCGTAACTAGAATAGGGCAGGATCGGGCCAAGCACCCCACCCTAAAATATTCTGGTTCATGCAGCAAACGGAAAATTTATATGTTTTCAATTGGGGGACTTTCCAATTCCTCAGAATCCATCCTTTCCTTGAAACATTTTTTTGAAATTTCTATCTTTCTCTCCAGTTTTTTTTTACAAAATTTGTCTTTTTCTTTTGAAATTACGCATTTATTTATAAAATTTGACTTCTTTTATCAAACATGACTATCAAAATTTCGAATTTAAAAGTTGTTTTTATTTTAAAATTTCGCCATTTCTCGAAATTTGACATTTCTGAAAATTTCTACTTTTTTTAATTCTGGAAAGCTTGCTTATTAAAATTTGCCTTTTCCTCAACATCTGGTCGATCTTCTGATAAAAAAGTATATTTTTTGGAACTTTTATGAAAGGACAAAAATTGCGAAGAAAATTTCTTTGTAACTTTCAACTCTTTTTTTAATTAAAATTTTTGAAAGTTTCAACTTATTTGTCAAAATTTTGATGTATATCACAATATTTGACATTTTCTGACGCCCGTTAAGGTAAGGTAGGGCGCCTGTCTTCCTCTGACTTGAGGAGTCAAGAGAAAATAAATATTCGATTTTTTTTATTAAAATTTGCTTTTTATAAATTTCGACAAAATCTGATTTTTTCTGAGACTCTTCGAAATTTGACTAAGTTAAACGTTTTTTTTTCAAAATTTAGATCTTTTTCGCAAAAGTTCTCTCGTAATATTCTTCCCGGAGTTTTGACTATTTTTGTTTTAATTTCGACTTTTTTTCATTTGAATTTCTTTGCAAAATTTTTGGTCCATTTCAAAGTTTTCTCGTAATTTCGCTTTTTTTCCAAAATCCGATATTTTTCTGAACATTTAGCTGAAAATGTCGATCTTTTAATTTCTGTTTTTTTTTGAAATTTTGACTGGTTTCCTAAAGTTTGCATTTTTCAGGAAATTTTGATTTTCGTTTCAATATCCAATATTTAATATATCTATAAGTTTTTTTTTTCCCTGGTACATTCGTCTATTTTTTCAAAATTTAGAATGTTTCTAAAAGTCTTTACCTAAAATTCGACTGTATCTCAAAATTTGTCTTTTTTTGAAATTTCGATTTTTATCTTACTTTTTCAACTTTTTCAAATATGGTTTACTTATTTCTAAATTTTATCATTTTTCTGAATATTTGCCTTTTTCAAGATATTACGACTTTTAGCTTAAATGGTTTTATGGTTCTTAAAATGTTTACTTTTCCCTCTAAATTTGATCGAAATGTTAATAAAAATGTTGCGAAAAATATTTTCGGGGATTTCGAGAAAAAGATTTCTTGTAAATTCAAAATCTTTACTGAATTATAATATTTGAGAACTTGACTTTTTCTGAAATTTGCATCTTTTCACAATAATAGACCTTTCAAAATTTTGACTTTTTCGAATTATAAACATTTCTCGAGATTTTGAGAAAGGTTAGGTTTTTATTTTTAATATGTTTTATTGAAAATTCCAACTTTTTCAATCTCCCTTTTAAAATGGGACCTTTTTTTTGGAAATTTGAAATATTTTCTAGAAAGTTTGATATTTTTCTGGCAATTGCGATGTAATTTTCAAATACCATGATTTTTTTTCGAAGTATTTGTTTTTCTAATTTTTTTTAAATTTGATTCCCAGTAATTTTAACTTCTCCGAAATTCATTTTATTTTCCAAATTTTGACTTTTATCTCAAAATTCGGTATTATCTGTTTCCGGATATTTCCATTTAAAATTGAATTTTTTCTGAAGATTTAGACTTTTTCACAAAATTCGTTTATTTTTTTAAAATTGTACCGAAATTTTAATATAAATTTAAATATCTGAGAACAATATTTTTGGGAAATTTTGAGAAAAAGACTTCTGGAAAACTTTCAAGAATATGGAAAATTTAAATAAAATAAAAATTCTGAGAGAATATTTTTAAAAAGTGCATTTCTTTTTAACCTGAATTTGACTTGTTCAGGAAATTACCACCTTTTTAACAAAAATTAACTTTTAAAAATTTTGTCTTTTTTGCATTTTGCCTTTCTTCAAAATTTCGACATTTCTTAAAGTTCTTCGAACGGTTTTTCTTCCGATTGGGTTTTTTTTTAGAAATTTCGATTTTAATCTGAAAATGCTATCTCCCCAGTTCTGTAGTTTTTATTGAAAATACACATTATTCAGACAGAATATTTTCTTTTTGTCCATGAATTTTTCAAAATGATTGTTGCCCCTCCCTTGAAGAAAATCTTGCCTACGCTCATGTCCAAAATATTTCATGATTTGCATTGCATACCTGACTAATTTTTGAATGTCTTTACTGTGAAATTTGATCCTCAAATTGGTGTTGTTTTGTAAATCTATTAATACCATTTGTGCTCATTTGGAATTGTTTCTGTGTCCTATATTAAATGATTAAGAAAAAATACGGAAACTACGAGCAATTTCTTCGGACCGAAATATTTTTAATCTTGATTCAAATTGGTTTATTAAGTTTTGAATTTCCTGGCCATATTTACTTCTATCTGAAAGAGTTTATTTTCTCAAGCATGGAAAATGTCTCGTGTTTTTTGATAACATATGTTTCTTTCAAATGGTAAGTTTTTTTTGAGAAATTGTTTGACATTTTATTTCCAAAATTTTTATGTAAAGCAGTAGAGCTTAGGGGGCCGCACAAAAATATTAGGCAGGTCTTGTTTATTCCTGCTCTAACCCCTGTCAACTCTCACTTGAAAATTTCAAATAAAGCTACGCTACTTATGGTGCATCATTTTAAAGCTCTTTCCAGTGCGAATATACTGGTGCATCTTTCTTTAGAATTGATTGGGAATTAAAAACGAAAAGTTGACAAACCCACATTTGTGCAATAGTGTAAGTAAGACGCCACGAGTGTTCATCCATTTTTCCGCCTTACAAAGTCGATATCATAAAAAAACTAATATGGCCGTTTAATGGCACCCGGTGGCCTATGAATCGGACATATTTCTAATATATAGGGTGATTTATTTTGCAGTGTCGTAAAGCTTCAATATACACAGATTGTAACACTACAGGGATCTCGAAGACTGTAAGAGATACGGCATCGGTTAAATTAGGGCAAAGTTGCACAATTTGGCGATTAGAAATATTCTGCTGAGAAATCGAAAATATCTCTTGCTGTATTGGAGATTTTTGAAAAAAAGTAAAATTTTGGATTTTTGTTTTTATTATTTCTTGGCGTTATTTGAAGAGTAATTGGAAAACTGGAAACACTTTTTCATTGACGGTTTTTATCCTTCAGAAGTTTGTTTATTAAACGTTTCGTCTTTTCGTTACTATCATCAAATTCGTTATTTTAAATGCGGACTTGTAATTTTTATTGCATCTTTGTACAGCTTTTGAAATTCCGATTTTATTGATGTATATGGTTCAACGTTTTGTAACTTCAAACCATCATCAAGAGAAAACACTTTATTTTAGATTAACGTTACTGTATTACTTTTTATAACTAATAAGTAATTACTGTTT
The DNA here is from genome assembly GCA_028583605.1 of Dastarcus helophoroides. Classification (NCBI taxonomy): domain Eukaryota; kingdom Metazoa; phylum Arthropoda; class Insecta; order Coleoptera; family Bothrideridae; genus Dastarcus; species Dastarcus helophoroides. Next base: position 24,611,869 of record CM053325.1, on the reverse strand, counting down.
ATAAGACAATTATACAAATGCAATTAATTGGTAAGAGAAAAGTTAATGGCAAAATTATTAAACTTTAACAAAAAACAGCAGGCATACCCATAAACAATTGACCAAAAAAAAATAATAATGACTAATAACTACGAACAAAGCAACTATGGATTTCTAGAACAGCAAATAACAAATAAAACAATAGTTGTCACATTTAGATTGTCATATTATATTACATTCTGGTTAACTATTATTCAAAAATACAAAATACGTTTATCCGAAAAAGATGTTTTTCCTTTATAATAATTTATAGTTACGAAACGTTTAACCACATAAGAGTTTGATACATCAGTCAAAAATGCCATCAGAATTACAGGTCCGTATTTAAAATAAGGAACTTGATGATGGTAGAGAAAAGACGAAACGTCTAATAAAAAAACTTCTTATGCTACATTGTGAAGAATAAAAAACGTCAATGAAAAAGTGTTTTTAGTTTTTCGATTACTCTTCAAATAACTCCAAAAAAAAATCCAAAATTTTACTTTTGTCAAAAATCTCAAAAACAGCAAGAGATATTTTCGTTTTCTCGACGGAATATTTCTGATCATAAAATTGTGCAACTTTGCCCTAATTTAGTCGATACTGTATCTGCTACCGTTTTCGAGATCCCTGTAGTGATAAGCGAATTTGTTACAACATGTATATATTTAATTTTCAATGGAAAAAGAAATTATTTTCACGCCATGAAAAGGCGTGTTTAAAAAGCTTTTCAAAAATGTAATATACTTGATATCTATTTTGAACAATTATTTAATTATAGCCTATGTCGTGCGAGGATACACTGTCCAGTATTTGTGGACAATTTGGAATAAATATGCCAAGTTTCAGTTCATTTAAAGCACACGAGCCACTTTTATACAAAAAAAATACTTAAAATTTTCACAAATTTGAGGGGCATAATTAAATAATCACTTAAAATAGACATCAAATAAAGATGTTTTACCATGGCAAAAAATAGATGTTTTCATTTAAAAAAATGTTAATGCTTTGTGGTACTCCAAAATAAGTCGCCCGGTATATGAACGAATATGTCCAATTTATAGGCCACCAAAGACTATCTAATGGCCATATAATGTTTTTTTATGAAATCAACTCTATAAGGTCCAAGAATAGGTAAGCTTCTTGGCGTCTCATACTGTTACACTAATGTCTGCTTGTGAATTTTTCGTTTGTAATTTCCAACCAATTTTCAAAAATAATACACCATTGCATTTGCAATGGAAGGGGCTGTAAAATGATGCATCCAAAGTAGGGTAGTTTTATTTAAAATTTTAAAGTGGTGGTTAATAGGGGTTAGGAGGATGAACATATCTAGTTAACTTGGCCGTCAAAAATAGTCCCCCTAAGAACATAAATTGACGGGACTCGGCGAATTCGAAAATATTTCTTGGTTTTCTAATTATAGGGGGATCAAAATGCCCTAATATATGGACATAGTTTTGTTTGTAGAAAATATGTAAAAGAAGAGAATGAATCAAATCACTTTAGGTTCTTTTTATTTCCATTTAATCTGGTAATCTGGGAATTACAAAACAAAATGAGTCATATTCAGTGATAAATAAACTTTAATCACATGTTTTTTATCGACCCAACTGCAGTCCTTTCACTAACTGTGAAACATTTAAATATTTCTAATAAACAAATATTTCCAATTTAAAAAAAAATTAAAACCAAGAAAAGCTTGTGTAATATATAATGATAATTCATCTAATGACTGGTTCAAATGATTATAATAAACAATCCTTTTTTCTCACTTCAGGCAAATTATCTTGTGAAATATATAATGATAGTTCATATGACCATTAATTTTAAAAGGTTTTAATAATGTTAACAAATTTTAATGTTTAGAAGCGACCATTATTGTAAAGTCTAATAAGCAATAATTGAAAAAACGATCTTTTGCAGTGTTTTCCCACTTTTTCTAAAACTTAAATGATGGCAAAGTGAAATCTCAGATCATAAAAATAAATTTGTCGATTTAAGTTAAAACCAATTAAAACGGAAATTTTTCAGTTTCACAACCGACTTTTTGAACAATCTATGTACTTATTAATAATAATAATTCAACTTATCAATTTCTTTGGCTATCGATCGGTTGAAATTCTCTCTTTTTTCATTCTAAAAAAAACGAAAAACATTTATCTACTTGTTGAGTTGAAAATCAAATCTAGGTGATTTTTTATGACAGAGAAAAATCAGTACGTTTTCCAGAGTTTCACAACATCTTCAACTTGGTAAATTTTGGTGAAATGAGTATGTGTTACTTTGTCAAAAAAATTCCGTCATTTTGAATGTAATACATATGCTTTAGAGTGAACAAGATGTGAAACTTTATGATAATTGATTTAATCCAATGTGTGTCATCTTCGAAAAGACATCAATTAAAATTATATTTAATTGGCCCCGAATAATACGAGCAATTAAGGAAAAATAACCAAGCTCCTTGTGACCCCAAAAAAAACATGGACTAGAGATTAAATTTTTCCGTAATTGTATAACGATTACTTGAGAAAGAGTGCAAGAGAGATTTTCTTAATGGTTACCTAAAATTGCCCCTTTTTGTTCAAACTGGGTCACACGCATATTCATATTGTTGCCTTGGTGGAACACAAACCGCTTAAATTAGGTGCGATTATAAATGTTGAGTAATTTTTAGCGCTGAGGCATTGGTCTCAAAAATTGAAAACTTGAATATTTTGGACGTCTTGGAAGCTTTCTGACATTCTGACCTAGATCACGGTATGCTTTGATTCCTCCAAAGTTAAAATTACATTTTGTGATTCACTGCAAATCCATCAAACCGATCTTAAAATTGCAAAAATAATTATTATGATCGCATTTAAAGCCACTAATGTTTAAGGTTTTCTGAATATATAAAATGAACAAATTATTTCACAGTACACTACCCCTACTAGAATTAAACGAGGAAAATAATTTTTTAATAAAGAATAAAAATATTGTGTAAAAATCTTTTCAACAGAAATTTAGCCAAAATAAAGGATCGAGTACGAAACCTTTCTACAAGGTACTTTAATTTATGCGTTACTTTATCGCTAAATAAACATTTGTTTTAGTATCTTCGATTATAAGCTCTGTGTACATCTTGTAATAAATACAGGTAATAAATAAATATTATGCTAAAAGAAATCTTGTTTATTGCAGGCGCATGTATTATACACAAACAAAATAAGAAACCTTTTTCGAAGTAAAAAGTTTCTTAGACGCGTTGAGCGATTTTGGGTAGGGGGTAAACTTATGGTTTCGCGTCACCATTTGAATTTAAGATAAGATTTTTTAAAGTTTTACATCAAAAATTCTATGTATAATACTGAAAAGATATAAAATGCTGTTAACAAAAATATTTTTCAATTATCAATTCCAAAATTTAAACACAGAGTTTTAAGAAAAAGTACAAATTTAAAAAAAAATAATAGTTATTTGCAAGAATGCAGTTCTAACACAAAATTTCGAGAAAATGGTCAAAATCTTGAGTTTGAATTCGAAATTTCGAGAAAAATTTTAAACTGGTCAAAATTTTAAAATTCAAAGCCAAAATTTCTAAAAATATTTTAAGGTTCAAGTTTCAATCCAAATTTTCAGAAGAAACTTGCCTAACGAAATCTTAAAATTTCAGGCTTTTTTTCGAATTTTGAGATTAAAATAAAAATTCGATGAAATAGCTAACATTTCAAGACTAAACTTAAAATTTTTTGATACATTATTCTTTAATAAATCGAGTTTTTTTCGAAATGTCGACTTTAAAATTTCAAGCTAACCACTGCATTTTGAGGAAAAAGTTTAAACGTCCAGAAAAGTTTAAAATTGATAAAAATGAATATCAAGCTGACGAAAAATTATAGGAAAAATTCGAATATTTCAAGAAAAACTTGAAATTTATAATTTTTTTTACAATAACCTTTCGAGTTTGTAAACTTCAAACAAACAGATAGACAGACAGACATACAGGCAGACAAACATACAGACGGACAGACAGACGGACAGACATACAGACATACAGACGGACAGACAGACAGACAGACAGACAGACAGACAGACAGACAGACAGACAGACAGACAGACAGACAGACAGACAGACAGACAGACAGACAGACAGACAGACAGACAGACAGACAGACAGACAGACAGACAGACAGACAGACAGACAGACAGACAGACAGACAGACAGACAGACAGACAGACAGACAGACAGACAGACAGACAGACAGACAGACAGACAGACAGACAGACAGACAGACAGACAGACAGACAGACAGACAGACAGACAGACAGACAGACAGACAGACAGACAGACAGACAGACAGACAGACAGACAGACAGACAGACAGACAGACAGACAGACAGACAGACAGACAGACAGACAGACAGACAGACAGACAGACAGACAGACAGACAGACAGACAGACAGACAGACAGACAGACAGACAGACAGACAGACAGACAGACAGACAGACAGACAGACAGACAGACAGACAGACAGACAGACAGACAGACAGACAGACAGACAGACAGACAGACAGACAGACAGACAGACAGACAGACAGACAGACAGACAGACAGACAGACAGACAGACAGACAGACAGACAGACAGACAGACAGACAGACAGACAGACAGACAGACAGACAGACAGACAGACAGACAGACAGACAGACAGACAGACAGACAGACAGACAGACAGACAGACAGACAGACAGACAGACAGACAGACAGACAGACAGACAGACAGACAGACAGACAGACAGACAGACAGACAGACAGACAGACAGACAGACAGACAGACAGACAAACATTTTGGAATTATAGACAAACACTTTAATTCTAAAAATTGAAATCTAAATCTTGTTCCCTGAAACCCAGAAAGATTAAAAGACACAACAGAGATTGCTTTAACACTCTAACTCAACTCTATAGCCAAGCTATCATCTTCAGAGAGATACTCTTAATTCTCCTATTATATGTATATGAATATAGAAGATTACGCTGACCGTAAATGTTTTTTAATTGCTGAATATGATGTAAGTGTAAAATGTACAATGTCGCTGAACCAAACTGCATGCTTTTGACAATGTATTGAATTATAGGGTTGTTAATACAATACACCTGTTGATAACAATGAGACATTGTCGTATTAATGAATAAAATTAAATACAAAAGTATCGTTTACACTTTTTATCGGTAAACGAGCGATAAGTGTCCGTGTTTGTAATGGAACGATAAGAGACGGCGTGTGACATAATTTTGAAGTTCAATAGATATAACAAAAACACTTTTATTCAGTTCTACTATTGAAGATCTTCATAAGTTGAAAACAATAATTAAAGAGACGAAAATTCCGATTGTGATCTTCACAGTGATTGATAAAGATAAAATATTTAGATTCAAAACTTGATTATTTAATTAACGACCTATCTTTGCGTAATGTAAAATTTTCTTGAATCAAATTATTGACAAATTGCTGTGGACTTATATATACGAGGGTAAATCAAATATGAACCGGAATTTCAATCATGTCGCCATGAGGGCGTTGTGAGTGCGCGCATACTCTTAGACATGTTAGGTGGGGATATTACATCACTTCCTGCGCTCAAGAGAATTCCGTTCTCGTCGTTCGTCAGTTGCAAATACAATGAGTGTGCAAGAGGTTCATCCCCACGTGGCGCAGCGCATTTATATTAAATTTCTTGCCGTTGAAGGTGTAAGACCCACTGAAATTCTTCGTAGACTAGAAGCACAGTTTGGGGATACTTGTTTGAAGAAAACTCAAGTGAAAGAATGGCACAAAAATTTTTTGGAAGGACTAACTCAAGGCAAAAACTCGCCTCTCAGCTGAAAAGGTTCTTGCGACAGTCTTTTGGGATTTTAAAGGCGTTGTGCATGTCGATTTTTTGCATGAACATCGTACCGTTAATGTTGCCTACTACTCCCAGCTATTGGATGAACCAAAAAGTGCTTGCCGGCGGAAGAGGAGCGAACTTTCGATGATTTTGCTTCATGGCAATCTCCGCCCCCACTTAGCCAATCTGACACATTAAAAATTAAAGGAAATGCATTGGACAACATTAGAACACCCTCCTTATAGTCCTGACTTATCATCATGCGATTATCATATGTTTGGGCCACTGAAAGAAGCTCTAGGAGCTAGGAGGTGAGCGATTTCACGATGATGCTGCTGTTGAGACACTTGTGCGCAATTGGTTGCAAACACGCCTCCCTTCTTTTTATGATGGTGGCATTGAAAATCTCCCAATCCGTTGGGCAAAATGCATAACAAAATCAGGAGATTATGTAGAAAAATAGCACAACTCCTTTAAAATCCCAAAACACTGTCGCAAGAATTTTTGCTTTGACAGGTGCACCTTCCCCCTTTCTTCTCCACTCCATGCTTGCTTGTTTAGTTTCAGAAGTGTAATGGTGGACCTAAGTCTCATCACACGTAACGATACGTTTCAAAAAAACCATCACCTTCACGTTGAAAACGTCCAAGATGGCGCTGACAAATCCCCAAACGTTGCCATTTCTGTTCTTCAGTCAAAAGAGGAGGTACCCACCTGGCAGAAATTTTTCGAAACCCCAGTTCATCTGCAGTGATGGATTAACACTCCCAAAGCTTTTCTCTATCTGAGCTGCTGCTGCTTCACTAACAATTAAACGACGATCACCTTCCAAAAGGCGTTGAACACCGTTAATCTTGTCCGCAGTCACACTGGTCCGAGGACGACAGGCATGGGGTTCATTTTCGACTTGAGTTCGTCCTTCAAAAAATATTTGTGCCATCCAAACACTTGAATTTTCTTCAAACAAGTATCTCCAAACTGAGCTTCTAGTCTACGAAGAATTTCGGCCGTCTTTACACCTTTAACAGCAAGAAATTTAATAATAATGCGATGCGCGGCGTGCGGATGAACCTCTTGCTCCTAGCTCCCACCTAGCATGTCTAAGAATATGCGCACACTCTCGACGCCTTCATGGCATAAGATATGGATTATGTTTTGAATAGCTTTGACAGAAAAGTAGATTTGCATGTTGAGCTTGAAGACGAACATTCTGCTTTTTTCTAAAATTTTATATATTTCCGTGGTGTGCTCTTTTGGTTTTACCGACGATTTTGGACTTCGTGCGATTTTGTGGAGAATTCATTTATGACTTAAGACTTATGAACAAATCTTCCTTTTTCTATCTCGACTTCAATTCAGCAAAGCACCGCACAAAGCATTGTTATCAAATCGAGCTATGACTCGTATTTTTGTCAAAACCAAGTTATCTTGTTTAAATCTTCTACGATAAAGTCAGCTTCGCTTGTTAATTACAAAGTCACTAAATAATCACCGATAAACAATAATCTGTAAACGCCTGTTTATTATCCGGACGGCACCGTTAAACATAATAAACTTTTATCGGGCAGTATCTAACAACAGCGCGTACGAGTACCAAAATGATGAATGAATCAAACTGGTAATTTATTAACCCACAAGGCGCCCGGCTCTACACCGACAGCATCTAGCAAAGGCAAACAAAGCGATGGGATATGAAAAGGAAAAAATAAAGTTGCCTAAATCCGTGAAATAAACAGCACCTGTCCTTTTAGGGTTTATCTGCTCCAGGCTCTAGCAAGGATTTTGCTTTGGCCGGATCGGTGAGACGTTTTGTTTTGAATTTCATGGCTTGCCTGATGGATGTCTACAGTTGAGTGTGTTGGCCTTTCGCTTCGGGTTACTCGATGCGTGAATCTCGAATAGATAAAGCAGGGACGTCTCGCCTTCCCCCTTTTAATGGGGGCTTTATCACCGAAAAATGCAAACAAGGGACAGGTTTACGCACATCCCGGTAAATTTTCATGGACACATTTTGCTCAATGACAAAAGTTTTAGACTCGAGGGCGAATTTAATGTTTTTCCGATAAGATACACAACTACTGCGTTGTAGACCAGTTGTGGTATCTGCAGCAAAACATTGTTGGATTTCCTCTTTAATTTTATTTTTAGCTGAAAAAGTATTTCAGAAACACACAAGATATATTTGTGAAAATGAAAAAGCTCATTAAAATTAACAGGCATTTTCTCCTCCCTTGTCTTTCTGATTTCTTAGTCTTTACCAATATTTTTTTTAATATAATTTTTAATTAAATCATATTATCCTCACGAAATATTAAACCATAAAATTCTATGAAATAGGTAGAAAATAATGGCTGATCATTTAAATGTGCACACTTTTTATCGTCTGTATTTTCTTCCAGATCTTTAAATTTACATTTTCTTAAAATAAAGATTAAAAAACTTTTAAAAAATTATAAGGCACAAAAATATTGAATTGACTTTTACCACATCCAATGACTTCTTTGTCAACATATATTTTTTGAAAAAGGGCACCCTTTTTGTTGTTTATATTGCGGGCTATCGGTTAGAATGATTATTACGCAGTGAATTATAACCATTTTATTTCCAAACTAAACTCGCAACACTACAACTGAATAATTATCTCACTTATTCATTGACTTCCAACGACTAATTCACTAACTAACTACACTGACTTTTGACTGACTCGAGGGAAAGGAGTCCGCCTTATATAGTTTTCGCTTCCGGGTTCTAGAAAAATCCATCAGATAAGGCTTATCGTTTGCCGAAATTTCTGGAACGCTTATCTGTCATTTGCTTCATTGTCGCGGCCGCTTTCCGACGACAGATCCTTCTAGAAAATTTTCTTACGTACTAAATTAAATAATTTACATTTCGTTACAACATTAAAATAATGTTAGCACAAAAATTTCGAGGACATCAAAATTCAAGAAAAAATGTATTCGAAGTTAAAAAAAAATTGCGAATTTTATTAAAAAAAAATTGTTTACAACTTTTAAGGAGTAAAAGATAAAAACGAAAACCTGAAGTATGAGAAAAAGTTCGTAATTTCGAAAAATAACATGACTTAAATAAAAACAAAAGCAAGAATAAAAGTACATTTTAAAACAGGTCAGCATCTCTAGAAAATGTCAAAATTTTATGTTTAAAATTCACATTTTAGGAAATAGATTAAAAACGTGAATGCGAAACTTTAAATTGACATTTTAATAATAATAATTTTAAAAAATCAAAACTTACAAGTCGAATACTTGGAAACATTATTTGACTTTTCAATTTGTACTCAAAATTTCCAGTAAGTCGAAATTTTTAAAAAACATGTCAATTTTTAATTTACAATCGAACTTTCAGAAAAAAAAATGGAAATTGAATTATAGGAAAAAAGTTAAAATTGCAAAGAAACAAACTTGGATATTTTTTAAAAAGTTAAGTTTCAACTTAAGACAAGATTATGAAATAATCTAGAAAAATTGATAAAATTTTGATAAAAAAACATAAATCTACAAAAAAAGCGTTCTCAAAATTCTGAAACCAATTACTTATTGATCTAGCAGTTTGGAAAAAATGTGAAATTAAAAAAATCAAAAAAAGGTAGCCTTCTACCTTTAAGTAGTTTGACATTAATTCATTCAGTACATTTAACTATACTTATTAACCAATAACATATTTAGACTCAAATTATGTATAATAGTATCAAAAATAACATATCTATTGAAATTTTACATTTTTGTGGGTTGATTTCTTCTTGCAAAATAAACTTTGTACATTATTGTTTAAAAGGAAAACCAAATTTCGAAGAAAAAGGCGATATATCCAGAAACATATACAACTCGGATTTTGAGATAAAAAATAAAATTTGGAAAATAAGGCGAACTTTGAGACAACTTAAAATTTCCGAATAGACATACTTCAGAAAAAGACGAATATTTAGAAGAATGGTGGAATTTCGAAAAAATACGATTTTAAAAAAAAAAAACTAAAAAGTAGAATTTTAAGAATAAAGTCGAAATTTCGAAAAAGACGAATTTTCAGGAAAATGCAAATTTTATAAAAAAAGACTAATTTTAAAGAAAAAAAAGTCAAAATTTCAAGGAAAAAATGAATTTCGAAAAATTTATGGACAGTACATTGGATATCGAAATTTTAGGTAAAAAACAAAATTTCGATTAAAAGCCAAACTTTAAAATTTTAGGAATTCAAAAATTGAAATACAAATCTTGTCCCTTACAACCAAGAAAGATTAAAAAACACAACAAAGGTTGCTCTAACGCGTTTCGACAGCCAAGCTAACATCTTCATAGAGATACTGCAATTCAGTCAACATTTCTGGAAATTCAGATTCCAAAAATCTCGAAATTTTCAGAAAAAAATTTCAATGTTAAAAAAAAAACCGAGTTTCGTAAAAAAAGCTACACTTCAAGAAAACTTCAAGTTAAGACTTTCCAAAGAAAATCAATTTAAAAAAAAAAGTGGAACAGTCAAAATTAAAAAAGAAAAACGAAATTTTACAAATTTTCGCACAGAAAGTCAAATTTTGAGAAAATGGTCAAATTTTGAGAATAGCCGTTTATAAAAAAGGATCAATTTAAAAAAATCGAAATTTTGAGAAAAACATAAATATCGAGGAAATAGTTGGGGATTTCCAGAAACACAAAGAATCTGATTTTTGGGATAAAATTTCGAAAAAATAACGGATTTTGCAAAAATTACGAAATTTCGAGGAAAAAATTTTTATTTCCAAAAACAAAAACCAATTTTGAAAAAAATGGAAATTTCAAAAGGTCGAAATTTCTAAAAAAAGGCGAATATCAAAGAAAAATTTGTTATTTCCCAAATCTTAAATATGTGATTTTGAAAAAAGCATAAAAATTTGTTAATATTAATATTCCAAAGGATAGAAATTTTCATAACAAAATCCAGCTTTAAAATGAATAACGTAACTTCTAAAAAAAAGCAATTTTGAGAAAATAAACGAAACATTAAGAAAATTTTGAAAATTGAGAAAAACTTCGAAATTTTCCAGAAAAAATCTCACTTAAAGCAAATAGTCGAATTTTGAGAATGCATTCGAAATTTAAAAATGCGAATTTCGGGAAAAAATAGTCAGAATTTCGGCAAAAAGACAATTTTGAAAAAATAACAAAAAGACGAACTTCGAGAGAAAAGTTGAATTTTCAGGCATAACATAAAGGATCGGATTTTGACATTTCAAAATAGACTAGTTTTGAGAAAAATATGGGAATTCGGAAACAAAAGTCGAATTTCGAGAAAAAAAAACGAAATTTTCAAAAACAAAAACGAATTATAAAGAAAAAGCGAAATTACGACAAAAAAACGACATTTCGAGGAAAATATCGCATTTGAAGAAAACTTGAATTTTCGATTAGGGTCGAAATTTAAAAATGCGAATTTTGAAAAAAAAATGATCAAAATTTCGGAAAAAGGACAGTTTTCAAGAAGAAAGATGAAATTTCGAAAAAAAAATGGAAATTTAACAAAGAAATTAAAATTTTGAGAAATAATTAAATAAGACGAAATAAAAAACATAAATTTTGAAAAAATGACAAAAAGGCGAATTTAGAGAGAAAAGTTGAATTTTCGGGCATAACGGGTTTTTGAACTTTTCAAAATAGACTGGTTTTGAGAAAAATATGGGAATTAGGAAACAAAAGTTGAATTTCGAGAAAAAAAACAAAATTTTCAAAAACCAAAGCGAATTATAAAGAAATAACGAAATTACGACAAAAAGATCGAAATTTCGAGGAAATTCGAAATTTCGAAAAATGGTGGAATTTTGAGAAAAAGTCGAACGGCTGAATATTTATTTTATTTTGCCTAAGTCATTGTGAGGTGAGACTTTGTCCGAATAAAGATAAATCTCAGAATTTTGAGAAGAAAGTTGTACTTTCAGAAAATTCGTTTTAAATAAAATAGTTGAACTTTCCGAAGATAAATTTCCTCCAAATTTTTCGTTTTTATACAGATTTAAAATTTCCAAAAAAACATTTTTCAAAATGTTTACTTCTTTATGAAAAAGTTCACCAAATTTTGAGGTAAATGCAAATTTTGTTAAACAAATTACAAATTTTTGCAGAAATTCTGACTTTAAAAGGGCATGATTTTCAGAAAAAGTTGAATTTAAGATGGTGAAATTTTGATAAAAAAAAATTATAAATTTTTGAGATAAGTATTCAAAATTTTGAGAAAGTCAGACTTTCATCAAAGAAGTCGAACTTTAAAAATAAATTCGAAACTTCAAAACAAAGACAAATATTGTGAAAAAAGACCAATTTTGAGAGAAAAATATTTCGAGAAAATATCGAAATTTCAAGAATAGGATAAATTTCGGAAGTAAAAAATGGAAATTTCTTGAAAAAGCCCTCCCGTTAAAAATAAATATTCGATTGACCATTTGAGTCAGGCGGGAGCAAGGGCCCTACCCTGCCCTATTCTAGCTAAGCCTATGAAAACAATATATTAACTTTTTTGTTTTGCAGCAAGGAACCAAAGCACTTGGGAGCCTTTCGTAGTTACTTACCTTCCCCATTCAACAGATTAGTTCTTTGGTTAATAGGCAGTACTAGGATTTAAAACGCGACCTAATTCTTTTTTGCGGAAAGATTTATGACTTCTAAACAATATGCCAAATATCTAATACTTAAAAATTTGTAGTGTGACGGGCTTATCGGTTCAATTAATTACACGCGATGGATTATACCAACTTTATTACTGAACTCAACTTGGATCACCACAATTGACAATTAACTCACTTATTATTGACTTCTACTAACTCACTAATTACACTGATTCTGACTAACTGACTCGAGGGAAAGCTGACCGCCTTTTTTTAGTTTTGGCCCCCGGCTTCTAGAACTTTTCGGCAGATAGGCTTATAGGCTTAGAAAATAAACTGGCATATCAAATTTAAAGTTTCAATAAAAAACCAAAATTATTAGAAAAGTCAGAACTTTAAGAATTAAACTCGAAATTTTGAAAAATCCTTGGCTTTTTAATGTGTGCTTAAAATGTCCAGAAAAACAGTCAAAACCTTCAGCTTAGGAAAGTTTGAAATCTATAAAAAGTCACAAATTTGAATTCATAAAAATATTTTTTCAAAAACAAATATTGAAAATTGAAAGTGCAAACTCGAAATTTTGAGGTAAGAGTCGAAATGTTGAGATGAAAGTTGGAATTTTCAAAGGATGCTCAAGATTTCATGAGCAGATGCATGACTCCTACTTTCTTTCAACTTCTTGAACAACTTGAAACAAGCAAATCATCTGGCTCCCGACTTGTAGACATTTTACGCTCATATTTAGGCGGTAGCAACTACCGTAAGCGCCATCCATCTGTGAGAACGGAAACTTTTATATAACTACCATTTTGAAGGGCCCAATTTTGTTTTTAATATGATAAGGAGTTTTCATTGAAATAATAGAGAATTTTTGCCTTTAAATACTGAACAAACACTGCAGACTTATGAAGTTAAGATTAATGTTCTCATTTTGTCCTGTCCAATTTCAGTTCACACTTCTCCTGGTCAAGTATTTCTTGCGTAAAGCCAAGAATAAACAAAGTCAAGGCTGGGTAAGACTTAGAAGAGATAATTACCTTAGAACGTTTGTTAAATCGCCTCGTGAACTCGAAGACATGCAGCTCGGTTCTCTTTCTTTTTGTTGGACTTTTTTCGAGTTAGCTGCAGACCGCGTCTTATTATTGTTCCCATCATTATCGACCTCCTGCCGCATACACATTCGACTTAACTCTCTACCTTAGAGAGTTGTTTTTTATGCGTCTACGACCATCTATCTCCCTCGAAATTCTCCGCGGGACAAGATTGGGAAATAGCCAGCAATAAAAGTTCTATTACAAAGTATTCGGTTTTTATTGGTCGCCTAATTCTTACGCTAGAAAAAACCAGATATTCGACTGCGTTCATTTCATTTGGTCTTTTTGCTTGCGTCTTCTAAATCTTGAGAAAAACTTTAATTGGCTTTTCAACAGACAGTAATTCTTCAAGCCCGGAATCTTCCAGGTGTCAGGTATCAAAACACTATCATAAAAATATAAATTGGAAGATCTTTTTTTATGGCTAGTAGAACTTAATAGAAAAAGCTACTTCGAATATGAGGGGCTAAGGGCCTTGAGCCCGAAATTTGTAACAACGGACCTGATCTAAAAAATTTGATACGGCAACAGAATTTTTAAAATTCAAACCGCAACATTTGCTTGACGTTGATATCTTCTGTCAAGAGAAGTAGTGAAAGACATGAACATGATTGTCCTGTCACATTAACTTTGGAATTAATGAAAAAAATCCTATTTTGGACTTTAAAATTCCTATAAAAAATTGAAACTACACGGTTAAACTCAAAATTCTGAGGGGAAAAAAAGGAATTTTAGAGAAATTTAGGATTTGAAGGTGCATTTTTAAGAAACAATTTAAAATTTTTCTGTTAAAACTGGAAATTTCGATTTAAAAAAAACTCAATATTCATAACATAATTGCTCAAAATTTTGAGGTATAAGTCGAAATTTTAGAAAAAACGTTTTAGGTTTCAACTCAGAATGTTTATCAAAGCTTGATAAAAAATTGAAATTTATAATATAATGTTCGGATTAAAGCTAAAATTTTAGAAAAACAGAACCTGAACTGCGACATTGATGTCGAAATTAAAAATATATGTATATATCCATATTATAGAAAAAATTAGATTTCGAGTTTAAAGTTGAAAGAAAGAAAATCTTACCTAATTTTTAAAAAAGGTAAATTGAAGTAAACAAATATAGACGGACATATTTCCGGATTTTCCGCTTATTTTACCTTAAATTCCTATGTAAACAGAAAATAAAAAATATCGGTCTCATTATCAACATTGATTATTAAAAATTTTCCTGTTTAACTCAATTGCAATAATATTTATGACCGCTAAGGTCTAAAAATAAACAATGGTTGTATTTGCTTTATTTAAAAGTGCAATAAAAGCTGGCGAATTCGTGGGGTAATCACGTTTTTATCTCGTTGAGTGAAATTTACGCATTTCAAGGTGAATCTGCGGCTTATCTAATTAGGATGGAACATTCGACATCATTTTCAACGCACTTTACCTTCAAGGCTATATTTTGAAACAATGAGTCGTTTATGACAGAAAATTTCAAAATTAATTCGAAGCATAAATCTCCGATCTGCAGAAAAATGTCCGGTATTATATCTAGAAGTCAAAGACATATTTAAATACTAAACTAAATGAATATACTACATAGAGGCCCGTGCCGTGCTATGATGATGCATAGACGCAACTGCATCAGGCGGCACCTTAAGGGGGCGGCATAAGCAGCTAAATTAAAATATAATTTATATAAATATAAAAATAACTTGAGGCATTAAAAATTTAAAAATTTTTACACATCGCCTTTCTATATCATTCTATGTCAAAGGTAGGCAAATGTGGTTCTTTTCCAAATTTTAATGTTTTTTTTTCTAATTCAGAAGATACAATTCTTGTTAAAAGTTTAAGCAAAAAATTAAATAAAATTCCAAAATGTATAAAATTTTTTTCGAAATTACAATATTAAAAGTATGATTTCCGAAAAAGTGCAGAACTGTTTACGGACAAAATTTCGAACTTAAACTCGCGATTTTGCTGAAATAATTAAAAATGTAGATAAAATGGAGATTTGGAGATATAAAACTGACAAATATTCAAAAAAAAACTTCTCGAAATTTAAAAAAAAAGTCGTCAGTCACGTCTCATCCGAATTTCACAAACAGAAGAAGAAAAAAATAAAGACGTCGTTTGAGGAAAATTAAGAAAAATATAAATAAAATTTGAGTGTCAACTAAAAAAGGTTTAGAAAAAAGCCAAATTTTGAGATAAAATTGATATTCATGAAAAGGAAATAAACTAAAAAAAGTTTGATCGTTTTGTCATAAATGTCGAGTTTATTCTGAATATTTTCATTTTTTCTCAAAATTTTAAGTTTATATTTTACGATTCTCATTATTTTCGAGAATAAACTAGAAATTATGAAAAAAATCAAAATTAGAAAAAAATGTCTTCAAAAATTTTGAAATCAGGATCAGATAAACGAGAAAACAATTATTATTTCAAAACGTCAAAAATTCAAACTTACAGTCAAATTTTCAAATTTCTGAAGATGATAGCTTGGCTGTCGAAACGCGCTAGTGCAACCTTTGTTGTGTTTTTGAATCTTTCTTGGTTTCAGGGGACAAGATTTGTATTTCAATTATCAAAATTTCAAGAGAAACGTGAAAATTAAATTTTGGCTCCATAAGACAAAATTTTGAAAGGTTAAAAAAACAGAATTCAAAAACTTCAGGAAAGTTAAAATTTTGCAAAAAAGTAGGTTTAAAAAAGTGGCTTTTTAAAAAATTTGAAAATTATGAAACCAAGGAATTTTAAAAAGGGTTCAAACTTAAAAAAACTGAAATATTAAAATTGTTTTTAGAAATTTAGAGCAAAAGTCGAAATTTTGAAAATAAGACATAACTTTCAAAAAAAAAGTCTAAACCTTTAGAAGCAGTTGAAAATTTGAAAAATAGTTGGAATTTTTGATAAAAGTGAAAATTATAAAAAGAACAAAATTTTCAGTCAAAATTTTGAAAAAATAAAAAATTGCCAAAAACTTACCACGAAAAAAATTCAAAATTTGACATTTTGAAGAAAAAAAATTAAATTTTTGAAAAAAAAATAAAAGTTTGTCAATACCAAAAGGCAAAATTTTGTAAAAAAATTAAGATACATAATTTTAAAACATTTTAACAAGGTCAAAAAATTCTAAAAACGTAAAATTTTTCAAAAGTTAAGATCTTCAACTCTGAGAGAACAAATCAAATTTTTGACAATCGATCGAAATTTCAAAATTCTCCTCTAAACGAGGTCAAAATTTAAAATATTCGAACTTAAAAAAAAATCAAAATTGAAACAAAAAGTAAACGTCTTTATTATTTCTTTTTAAATAAGTAGAATTTTTCGAAATATCAAAGTATTGAAAAAAGTAGAAAGGAATTTTGAGTAGAAGTATTGAAAAAAGTATACAAGCAAAAATTTTCAATAACGTCGATATTTTCCATAGTAAAATTCTTCAAAAGTTAAAATTTTTAAAGGATATACTAAAAGTGGTCACCCGTTTACCAAACGGTCGCGTTTCTCCTCCGCAACAATGATTACAAATCGCACGACATTGAAACTGTCATTAAACGACATGTTCACCCTACCCCTCGCCCTTCACAAAATTCAATAATTTCTTCTAAAGCCTCTCTTCCTTATGTCCACGGAGTAACAGATCAAATCGGAAAATTATTGAGAAAACACAACATTAAACCCATTTTTTCATCATCCTCAAAGATCCAACAGCTCCTCCCATCTCCTAAAGATAAAATTTCATCCTTTTGTTCTAATGGTGTGTACAGGGTTCCTTGTTTTTGTGGTTCAGTGTACGTCTGAGAAACGGGACGATCATTTAAGACGCGAATATCCGAGCACCAAAGATGTCTAAGGTCTGGCTTATTTTCGCAGCCAGCCAATGCGGAACATCAACATGAGACCGGACATAAGATTATCTCTGATAATATTTCAACCATATCCAATATTCCCAATCACTATAATAGGAACATACGTGAACCCACTGAAATCCAAAAATTCCCCAAAAACATCAACAGAGACTACGGTTACATGCTTTCCTCCAGTTGGAAACCAACGATTGGAAATCTTCGGGAGTGGTCGGGCAGGCGAATGGTATATAAAGTTTCCCTTTCCCTCTTTCCTCTCAGAAAAGTTTCGCCTCTGGTATGGTGGACATACTGAGTTACCGTGTTCTGATGTTTTGAAATTGGTCTTTTTCATTTTTTTATTTTTGCATATTCCCTTATATTTCTCTTTTTATTTATTGTTTCTTTTCTTTGTTTCTGAAGAAGCTCCCTACGATGGTGGGCGAAACGTCAGAACACTTTTAGTAGTTCTTTGACACGGTCCAATCCCGGAAGAAGTATATCCTGTACTGACCTTGGCCATGGAAGCCTTCGTGATCAAAATTTTTAAAACTTGAAATCGAAGATCAAAATTTTTATAATAATCTAAAATTTAAGAAAAAGTCGTATTTAAAAAAGATAGAAATTTGAAATTTTCAATAGAACATTTTCAAAAAAATTCGAAATTTTCAAGTTAGATTTACAAATAAAATGGACTTTCAAAAATGTCGAAGAAAAACAAGAAAATCAAAATATCCTAAAAGGCAAAGTTTCGAAAAAAAATGAAATCTGGAAAAAAGACGATATTTCGAAAAAATTTAAATTTCAAAAAAATACAATTTATTCAAAAAAAGTCACATTATTCAAAATAAGTTGACTTTTTGATAAAAGAGAGAATCTTTTTTAAAAAAAAGTCGCAGTTTTTCAAAAATAAAAGTCAATATTTTCGAATCTTAACATTTTCAAAAAAAGTAGAAGGTCAAATCTTTCAAATATGGTGGAAATTAAAAAAATAAGATCATTTTTATAAGTTGCAATTTTTAAAGATCAATATTTTGAAAGAAGTGAATTATAAAAAAGTCAAAACCTTTAAAAGGTCGAAAATTCGAGAATCGAAATGTTCAAAGTCGACATTTATAAAAACTGATATTTTCAAAAAAACAGAATTCTTTGAAGAAAATCGAAATTTGTAACAAAATAAAAATTTCAAGAAAAAGACGAAATATTGAAAAAATCAAAATTTTCAAAAAAAGCCCAATTATGAAGTAAACATTTTCAAAAAATTTAAAATTTTAAAAGTATTTAAATTTTGAAAAATAACATCGAAGTGTTTCTCCTTAAGTTGAAATTTTAAACAGGTCGCAAGTTCATAATTTTTAAGAATAAAAATTCACAGGGGAAAGTTTGAAATTCTGAGAAAAAATTAAGATTTTCAAAAAAAAAGTAGAAAAAACCCTCATGGGCATTTTGAAGAGTTGCATCATACTTGAGAAAATTTACCTCACGGCCCTGGCTACATACAACTAAATTACTGATCTTCACAATATTTGTCTAATGTAAAAAGGGACTCACATTTGTGCTATTTACAGGTCTTTAAAAATTAAAAATGATTGTTTTTGTTTTTGTTATTAATTTATAATTACATGATAATTTTTTATCATCTCATATTTTATTTTTGCGGACATATTTCCTTTTTTACTTTAATTGCACTTTTCTATTAAACATTTAAATATTATAAAGGGCCCCTCTAATAATTGCACGTGCCGCTGCTAAACATATAAGTTGAAATTACCCCCCAAAATGAAATTAGCTGAATCGGTAGTGGATGAAATGTTGGCAGCGCCCCTAGGCAAATATTGTATAACGCACCTCACAATATGTTTTGACTTCCTTACGCCCCTAGACACCTGCCTGGTGTGCCTTATGGATGATCCCCCATTGTGATGAGCTTTTATCGAAATTTTGACCACCAAGAACATCTACGAGTTTTAAGATGGATTGATTTCAACTAAAGACACAAATAATGATGGGATAATATTGTTTTGTTTAAAACAAAGCTTCTAATGAGCCCTTAAAGTCGCCAGAAGATTAAACCTATCCCTACTGGTATATAAATGCGAAAGTATGTTTATCTGTCTGTTTGTCCACTTCAGTGTTGCCAGATTTGCCGCACTTTCTTACTTATCCTCGCGCATATGGCGCGACTCATTTTCTATGTAAATAAATGTAAAACTTGGAAAGTGACTACACGACGAAAGCCTCATCTAACCATGAGGATCCAAACTTAATAGGTAGGGTTCTTTTAGAGAACACCTGATAATTTGACAACGTCATAACGCGATAGGGCTCAAATTTCTCTCTTCCCGGCTTCTCTGCGGTAATCGTTGCCGGATCTCCCCTATCTTATGGATTCCTCCATATTTTAGTAAATCCGTATTTGGAAAGAAATCTCCCGTATTTTAAAGAGTGCAACGGTAACACAAATGTCATAAATAAGAAAGCATATTTGATCGGCAGCACCATCAATTGTAGAGATAAATAAAAAATTAAAGCAAATAAATTGATCCGTCAATTCAAGAAATTTAAGAAATTTCTTTTATTTGGGACACTTTTTCTGTTAAATTCTAATTATTTGCATAAATCCGCAGACGAAGTCGCGGGTAATAGTATGACATATCTTAGAAGTCCACTTTATAAAGAGAAAATTACAGTGGAAAAAGAAAATATTTCTGAGGAACTTTAGCTTATTGCGAAAATGGTGACCACCAATAACACCAGAGTTTTAATTGAATGCATAAAATATGAAAATATTTTGCTTCATCTCGTCGGTCCTCTGACATACCCAAGCGATGATGTACAACTTGGAAAATTATGTATAATATTAAGGTAAAATTAGAAGGGAAAAAGAAAATCTTACTGATGAAGTTTCGTTTTTCATTGAAATTTTGATTAGCGAATGATAAGTAGATGAATCGATTTTACCTGAATACATAAGATTATGATGGTGATATGCTGCTTAGTTTCAGATGAAATGTATGATTAGTTTCTAGTCTCAACAAACCAATCGATAAGGTACAGCTTAGAAAAACGAACCACGTGAAAATATGGATTTAGTGGAAAAAAAATTACCGATGAACTTTCATTTTTTATTGAAATTTTGACCACCAAATGATTATTAAGATCAACAGATTGCATCCGAACACATGAGATTATGATGGAAACATACTGTTTAGCTTCAAATGACATTTCTGGTTAGCTTCTAGAGTCTTTAACAGAACCAATCGTTAAGGTACAGCCTAAAAAATAGACCACATGAAGACATAGTTATAGTGGAAAAAGAAAATATTTTTTTATTAACTTATGGGTGATGAGTTTCTGCGAATTTTCAAATCCCAAAATTCAAATTTCACTTTTACTCTTACTTCCAAAACCAATTAAGATTTCAACAAATTTTAAAGCTTTGGTCTTTTAAGACTAAGATTAGTAGATTACTTTCAAATAAGCTTCTGATTCATTTCTATGGTCTCTAGCATAAGAATTCGACAAGATACAGTTCAGAAAAATGTACCATATGATGACAAAATTATAGTGGAAAAAGAAAATGTTACTGATGAACTTTGATCTTTCATTGAAATTTTTACCACCAAACGGTTATTACGATGCGAACGATTCTTTCTGAATTCGTAATATTATAATGACTAGATGCTGTTTAATTTCAAATGAAGCTTCTGATTAGTTTCTAGGGTTTCTAGCACAACAAATCTATAAGAAACAGCTTAGAAAAATGTATCACGTGAAGATAAAATTGTAGTGGAAAACGCAGAAATGACTTATGAAGTTTTTTTTTCATTAAAATGTTGACTACAAAATAATTATTAAAATGGATTCATTGCAACTTCTGGTCAATTTCAAGGGCCTGTAGCATAACAATTCGATTCAGTACAGATTAGAAAAACGTTCCATATGAAGACAAAATAATAGTGGAAAAAAAATTATTACTGATGAACTTTCCTCTTTCAACGAAATTTTGACGACCAAAATCATCGGCAAGTACTAAGAATCATCGGTTTTGATTGAATGCAAAAGATTATGACAAAGATATACAATAGTCTCCTGCTAAAGTTGCAGCGCTCAGCGTACTGGACCTACCGTTAAAATTGCTACTTCCTGTAATCCCTACCATTGTCGAAAAATATATATGTTTTATTGCTCCTTGCGCGGTTGAGTGGGTTATTCAAAAGTGGCGCTAAAACTCGAAAGTCCAATTCGTTGTTCGAAAATTAGAGTGGGGGAGTGGGAGTCGACTCCCGCTAAAGTTGCGCCCGTTAAAGTTGCACGCTCGTTAAAGTTGTGAGGAGACGATCGTTAAAGTTGCGCGGATATTCCCCCACTCTAAATTTCGAACAACGAATTGTACTTCCGAGTTTTAGCGCCACTTTTGAATAACCCACTCAACCGAGCAAGGAGCAATAGAACATACATATTTTTCGATAATGGTAGGGATTACGAGGAGTAGCAACTTTAACGGTCGATCCAGTACGGTGAGCGCAACTTCAGCGGGAGTCTACTATATCCGCGCAACTTTAACGAGCGTGCAACTTTAACGGGCGCAACTTTAGCGAGAGTCGACTGTACTATTTAGTTTTAAAACAAGCGTTTGATCATTTCTTAGAATCTGTGGCATATTCAATCGATTAGGTACAACTTTCCTAGTATAAAGATGAAATTATTGTGGAAAAATAAAATATTACTGATGAATTTTAGTTTTTCACTGAAATTTTAATCTCCATGAGCAGCAGTGAGTATTTAAGGTGGACAGACTTAACTAAATATACAAAATTTTGATAACATAATACTACTTTATGCACAGACGAATTATATGTTGAAAGGGCTCTAGATTGTCTAGGTAAATACTGATTGTCGCTCCATGAAATTATTTTGTTGATTAAAGATCCCGCCCCCTTGTAGCCTTGCGCCCCAAAGTACGTGCCTAATTTGCCTTATGGATAATTCGCCACTGACTTGTATAATTTCACGCTATTAATTAACATCTAACCGGAGCATCTAAACGACTATGTCTACTTGTCTACGTATACAGATTTCATAGCGCAAAATTCGCTTAAAAAGGATTTTTGAAAGTACAAATTATTTTGTGATCAAGGGATATTCTTAAGTACGGGAAAACACGCCATCAGTATGAACATTCTACACAATTAATGTTTAATTATTAAACCTAAGTGCGGATATTTGTTAATTTTAATTAAATATAGCGAAACATTCGCCTGACTGACTGATAATTTATTATAATCATAAGCGATCAAAGCCGGTAATAAATTTTCTCAAACTCCGAGGTAGGTCTAAAAGTCGTTAGACCAAGTCTTGGGTAATTAGTAATGAACATTTGCGTGTATATACGCCAACTTATCTTTTTTGCATTCCGCTACTTCTTTTTAAAGGTCATTTTAAAGGCTAGGGCGCGGCCTTGCTTTTATATCATTTCCATAAGGAGTTAATTCAGCTCATTCGACCTTTTTTTTTCTGGCCAAGTGCGGCGTTGGTAGGTAAACTAGTCAGACTAATCCGTCTCGCAAAGCTTAACAGATTTGATAGAATAATAAGAATGAAAATTAATAATATAGCATTTTGCTTCTTCGCCATTTGCAGTTACCTCATATTTTGAAACAATTTCCAAATCGGTGCTATTTTCTTTAACAAAAGGAAGAAAAGTGTCATTTTCAAAATGATAAATGCACATTCTGGGTAAAAAAAATTTTTATATTATCAACAGTGGCGGCTCGTAGCCAAAACTAATGAGGGTGCTGCGACAACGTTTAGCGTTTTATGTTTGATCCAAAATGTCGATTTCTTCAAAATTTTAATTTTTAAAATTTCAACTAAAAATTTCAACATTTTTAAAATCTAACTTTTCAAAAATTTTAGATTTCTTAGAAAACTTGACAATGAAAATTTTTGAATAATGTCGCGTTTTTTGAAAGACTGGATTTTTTACAAATTTCGGTTGTATTCGAAATTTAGACTTTTTTCTTATAATTTCAACTTTATTTTAAGTATTGACTTTTCCGAGAATCTGGGTATACTGTTTTAAAAATATCTCCATTTTCGAAAATATTTAAACTTTTCGGTGTTTTTTTTGTATTTTTGTTTGAAAATTGGGAACATTTTTAAAAAATTTCACCGTAGGAAAATTTTTACTTTTTTTGAAAATGTAAAAATTTTTAAAACTGGACTTTTGACTTTTTAAATTTTCGATTTTTTTTAAAATTTCAAAACTTCATCATATTTTTTTGAGAAATTATATTTTTATTGAAAATTTCGATTTTTAATAATTTCGACTGTTTTTTTAATGTCAACCATTTTTCAAAATTTCGACTTTTTTCACATTTTCGACTATTTTTGTTTTTTTAGTACTTTTTAATTTTCGAAATTCTTTTAAATTTTCGATTTGTTTTTAATCTTGACGTTTAACATTTTTTCAAAATTTTAATTTTGTTGACCTAAATTTTCAATCTTTTTTAAGGAATCTTCAACTTTGGTTCAAAGGTTTAACTACCAAAAATTTGTTTTGAATGTCCACTTTTTCAAAGTTTTGATATTTTTTTTAATTTCGACTACAAACTTTCGACCTATTTGTTTGAAAATTTCTTCATTTTCAAAATTTTTTTTCTTTTGGAAATTTGAAAGTTTTTAAAATGTTTGCCTTATTCTTCAATTTTTTATATATTTCGTATATTTCTCAAAATTTAGAAAGATCAAACTGTCAAAAAATTTCGGTTTTTCCTTGAAAACTTTAGCCTTTTCTTAAACCTGCACTTTTCTAAAATTTTCGACTTTTTATTAATTTCCACTTTGCTGAAAATTTCGGTTTTTTCAAATGTTCGAATTTTTCAAAATTTTAGCTACTTTTCAAAATTAAAAATGTTTGGAAAACTTAAAAATTTCGACTATTTTTTAATTTAAAGTATTTTTAAAATGTCGACATTCTTTGCAAACTGTCGATCCTTTATTGGAAAATTTTGATTTTTCCTTTAAGTGAGACATTTTTTAAATACTTTTTTTGAAAATTTTCAACTAATTCGTGAAATTTGGAATTTTTCTAAAAATTTCGATTCCATTTCAAAAGGCCGACTTTTTTTTTCAAAATTTCGACTCTTTTATAAACTTGTCTTTTTTTTAAAGGTCCGAACTTTTTTCAAAATATTATTTATAATTTTTGTTTCCAATTAAATTTTCAAGTTTTAAAAATCTGAGTTTTTATTTTAAATTTGAACTACTCAAAATTTCGAATTCTTCCAAAATTTTACCTTTTCAAAATTTCGACCTTTATGATAATTACGAATTTTTTAATTATTTTGAGTTTTCTTCAATATTCAAAAATTTAGCTTCTTTGAAAATTTAATTAAAAATTCTGCAATTTATTTTAAATATCGATATTTTTCCAAAATTTTGCCTCTTTCCATTCGCGAAATTATTGAAAATGTCGACTATTTTAAAAATATAAAATTTTTTTCCAAATATTAACTTTTTTCAAAATCCTTATCTTCCTTTGGAAATTTGACTTTCTATGAAAATTTCGAAATTTTTAATAATACCACTTTTTTTCAAAATTTCGGCTTTTCTGACAACTTTGGTTTTATTTTTGTAACTGGTAATTTTTTCCTTTTCAATTTAAATTTTTTGATATTATTATTATTTATTATTTATTTATTATTATATTAAAATAAATATTACTCCTAGTAACAAACATTTCGATTTTGAAAATTTTGCGAAGTTTTAGAAACATTTTCGAAAAAAAACTTGCAGTTTATGTACGAATAAATTGTCAAAATTTAAATTTTAATCTCAAAATATTGACTTCAAGCATTAAACTGCATTTTGATTGCTTTTAATATCGAAATTTTTGTGACTTCTTGAAATGTTGACTTTTTTTCTCGAAAATTGTCAACAATTCCCACTTTAAAAGTCGAAATTTTAAGAATATTTTTGACAATTAATTTATTTTTAAAAATTGTTTTTTTTCTTTGATTCCTAAATTGTTACTTTATTCAAAAATTTTGTACACAAATAAGAAATTTCAACTTTTCCTAGAAATATCGCCTGCTTTTTCTTCAAAATTTGCTCTTGATCTTTAAATTCGAACTTGAGAATTTCAAGAATAAATTTACCATTTTTAGAAAAATTGGAAATTTCGTTTCAGAATTTTCTTTGGTCCTACAGTAGAAGTAATTTAAAAAAAAATCAAATTGTAACAAATGTTGAAATTTACAAGGTTCATTCTTTCTTGAAGTTGCAATATTTTTCTCAGTTTTCTTATTTTTATGCAAATTTGGAGTTTATTTTCTCTAAATTTATCTACATACATAAAACAAAGTCGTGTTAGTTACACCATTTATAACTCCAGAATGGCTGAACGGATTTTTATGTTCTTTGCTTTGTTAGATTTGTCTTGGCCTCGAATAGCAGAATAAAGACTAAAATATTGAAAAAATTCACATGTTTTATAAAGAATTCGTGTACAACGCCATCGCATAGGCTTCGCCTGGAAACGGACGAGCGTATTAAATATTTTAATGTAACATTTAATTCAGCTAATGAGTTAACACAATATTTATTAATTCTGAGGTGGTACGAAGTACGCCAGGGCCAGCTAGTGCTTAATAATTTTCAGTTTCTTATCAAATCACAAAATAAAAGCGACGTTAAAATATTAACATTTCGTGAAAAACTTTAACATTTCTAAAACAAATTAGAGAAATAAAAATGTTTACAAGAAAAAATATCTTAAAGACAAAATCTCCAGCAAAAGTCGAAATTCCAAAAAAATTTGTGTGTATCAAATGTTAAAAAAACAACAATTATTATAAAGCAAAAAAAATCAACATTTCTTAAAGAAAATCGAGATTTGAGAAAAAATTTGAAAATCTTTACAAAAAGGTTGAAATCGAAATTTTACGAAAATAATCCAAGACTCGGCTGTTATTTCATTTTAGAAAAATATCGAAAGGCGAAAGCAGTTGAAAATTAAATTTTTTCTTAAAACTTCCTAGTTTTTTCCAAAATGTTGACATTTTTATTGAAATTTTAGGGTTTTTTGCGGAATATTTTTATCAAAATTAAAAAATAAAATGAAATATGAAAAGTCTAGTAAAAAAAAACTTGACATTTTTAAAGCAAATTAGAGGAATATAAAATCTGGAGAAGTTAAAATTTCCAGAAAAAACTTTAAGGACAAAATTTTCAGAAAAAAATAGGAATTTATAAAGAAAATTCTTTTCATAAAATATTTAAAAAAAATGGAAACTTCGCAGAAAAAATTTCAATTTTCTTAAATAAATCGAAATATCTAGAAGAAACTCGAAATTTTTTTACAAATAAGTTGAAATTGAGATTTCAGATAAAAACTCGATTATTCGCTATTAAATTATTAATATTAAAATGCAAGAATAATTGGATTTAGATTTTATTTTGAAATTTTAATTATTTTCTCAAAATTTTTACAAAAATTAGAAAAAAAATTAAAATAGATTTTAAAATCCCGTAACTTCGTAAAAGAAACTTGACATTTCTACAAAAAATTGTTTAAGGAAAAGTCTTCGGAAAATTTTGAGAAAAAACTCTTAAGCGGAATTGGGAGTGCTGCAGTTCCACAGTGCCTATACGCGAGCCGCCACTGATTATCAATTAAATATTTTATAATATTTTTTTAGCTTAGGTGGCCAAATGATAAACCGGTGTCCAAGTTTTAAATCTTAGACGCCAAAATTTTAAATTAGACTTTGTTTGTAGTTTAGATTAGAGGTCCAAATTACAAATTAGAAACTCTTTTATGTCCAAGTATCCAAATTGTAAATTAGGAATTAATTGTTTTAAATTGTCGTGTTAGGAGTTACAATTTTTTTGGTTCAAGTTCAGTTAATTTACATTAAAAAATATTTGTCTTAAGTATCCAAGCTACAAATTTTTATTTCTCAGGTGTCACAGTTGCAAATTAGAAACATTTTCTATCTAAGCTCAAATGGTCGTTCGAGTAATTAGATTTCTTTATCTTTCAGATATTCAAGTTCTACATTTCAATATTTATAGAGTTCAGATATCCAAGAAATAAATTAGAGCAAGCCGCGTATTAAGAGCATTTTTAAGTTTCAGTTGTCCAATATACAGAGCAATTAAAAGTATGAAAATGTGCTTATATTTCCTGAAATATACGTTATTTTAAAAAATTGTTTTAGTAAATAATGTTTTTAGGTTTATTTTTTTTGTATACTGGCGAAATTCAATTACTCTTCACTTAAATAAATTCATTGCTATGGCAACTAACTTTGTTTTTTCAAATGGCATATGATTTTCTTTGCATTTCTGGAGCTAAGAAGTTGTTTATGTGTAACAGAAACAGGGTAGGAGACAGGACAGACCCCTGAGGTACCCCTGCATTAATCGCAAATGTGTCGGATGAGATGCCACCGACGACGACCTGAAGAGATCTGCCAGCGAGAAAACTGGATATCAAATGACAGAGTCCAGAAAGAAGACCATAGGATGTTAATTTGGCGAGAAGAGATCGCTGCCAGACTGTCGAAAGCCTTTAAGATATCCAATGTTACAATCCTAGCTTCACCGTGTTTTTCCATAGCTGAGTTACAGATATGACTAACATATGTCAGCAGATCGCTCGTTGAGCGTTGTTCTCTGAAACAGTATTGCCTGTCCGAGATGATTCTATTCTCCTCCAGATATTTGAGAATCTCGATGTTGATAACCTTTTCCGTCACTTTAGATATAACGGGCAATAAAGATATAGGGCGATACTTGTTAGTCAGATTCCTTTTAACCTTTTTATGGACAGGCTGCACCATAGCAGATTTCCAGATATTAGGAAATACACCTTTGTTGTAAGAGAGAGTGAACAATTCGCTTAGGACAGAAGTTAACTCTGGAGCGTACCTCTTAAGAACAATAGCAGGGTTACCATCAAGGCCAGAAGCTTTCGAGGTGTCGAGCTCGAGAAGAATCTTCCTGACTGTGCGTTGCCTGAAAACAACTGCAGGCATCGAAGTGCCAACCTTAGGAAGAGGTTCTGCGTTTCGAGAATCAAGGTTGGAATTTTCAGCAAATATTAAGGCTAGCAGGTCAACCTTTTACTTGGAAGTAGTCGCAATATTGTTGTTGTCATCGAGTAGAGATGGAAAATTTGAAGATGTAAAGTTCTTTCCAATCGACCTTGCAACTCCCCAAAAAGAACCTGGAACCGTTCGGACAGTTGATAAGCCTCTGGCCATTTTACGATCAAAATCACTTTTTGCCTCGTCAATAACTTGTTTACAAAAATTTCGTGCATTTAAAGGTGGTCCAACTCTCGAGTGAGGGATTATTTCTCCAACGACGATATGCGCGATTTTTGCAGGAGAATGCACCAGCCCATATTTTGCTAAACCCTGGTGGCAGACTTCTTTTGGAAATGGAGAATTGAGCATTTCATACCAACCAGGATAGTTTCAGTGATGGATTCGGCGACTGCGAAAGGGTTGTTTGAGTTAAAGCAGACTTCTTGTCATGGGAAAGATGCAAAGAAGTATCTTAATTCTTGCCAGTTTGCAGAGGTAAAGTGCCAAACCCTACGGGGCTGTGTCTGACAAGGAGGTGGTGTATGAAGCGAGCGAGAGGCTGCTACAAGCTTGTGATCAGGATTTCCAAGCGGTGATATCACCGTGATTGTATACGAATTTGGAGAATTTGTAAGGAAAAGGCCGATTAGATTAGGTAGATGGGTATCTACATAAGGAATTCTTGTGGCTTCCTTAACCAATTGCGATGGTCCACAAGTGATGGCAAAAACCTCTGACACGCTTCCCGCGTCGTCAGTTCAGGAAGAAAACCTTAACCAGGGAATGTTGTGTACGTTGAAGTCACTGAGAAAGACAACTTTAGCTTTTGGATAATTCGTCTGTAGGTGATCAAAGGTTACCGAGAGATAAGAGAAAACCTGTGTTTCAGGGATCGTTAGGAGACAAATAAAGTGCTCAAATGAATATTACCTCACTTTTTGAGCAGATTTTCAACCAAATCACATCATGATCAGCAGATTCCAGTGTTTCTTCTCGTTGACAGAATAGGTCGCTTTGCATAAAAGCTCAAATTCCCCTCTTGTGTCGAAACTTATAGTGCAAATCGCAATCAGGGCAGAGCAAATGGACCGTATTGATGGATGGGGAGACGGATTTCTGTCAGAAACAGCACATGGGGTCTTTCATTTTGAAGGTGTTGATGAACCGAGTTTAGATTTGAGTTTAGCCCTCGAATGTTACAGAAATTCAAGGGTAGGGTTAAATTATCTGGCAAGTAGTTCACATTGGCGTTTTTCGGTAACGCGAAACTATTCGTTTGTCCCTTATTTTTAGTCGCTTAACGCGCCTAATGAAGTTTTCACTTCAAACATTTTAGTAAGTTGATTTGTCGCAACTGCCAACACTAATATAAATCAGAAACTTCTCCCCTCTGTCAATTTTTTTAAATATGAACCTTTTTATGTCTTAAATCTACAAGTTGCAAATTAAAATTGTCTTATCACTCAGGTTTTTGTTATGTAGTTTAAGTATTTTTATATCTAATGTGTACCTAACTAAAAATTAGAAGCTTTTGAGTGTCATATATCCAAACCGGAGACTGTTCTCATGCTACGAGATTGAAGCGTTCAGTCTATTTAGTCTCTGATCCAAACTGTAAATTATCAACTGGATTTGATAAATTATGAAAAAAGGTGCAATTTATACAAACAATTGAACTGAAATGTTTGTATAAATTGCACTTTCTTACAAAATTCGATTTTGTTTAGAAACTTTAAACCTAGATGCAAATATTTTATAAAATTAATTTGTTGAATGTATCTATTTGTTTGCTGACTGTCTGATCAAACCTCGTACATCAGCTATATTTCATTCCATCGTTATGTTGTGTTACAACAATAAAAGTAAAACTAGATGTCTGCATTAACTATGTTCAATGAGAATGGGTTCAAAGGATGTAAGAATAATATTCTAGCCAAGCGTGAAATTGAGGGCGTGTCAGATAGATTGATATTTTTATCTTTCGCCTTATCATTGCATACAATATTTATTATCATCGCCATTAAAAAAATTACTCAACTATTATAAATGGAATGATTTCACCATCTGGCTCCATATTGATGCTTAAAGTCTAAGAAAATTCTTTAATGGGATTAATTTATTAATTTATATAAACTCCTCAAACTTTCTGCAGTTAATTATTATATTTAATTTTTTCAATCAAAATAGAGTCCACATGGAAGATGAGATTTCGTGTAATTCGGCGGAATTCCTACGCGGAATTAAAAATTGGAAGACATCGTAAACAAGGTTAAAAATAAGGTGGACAATTTAGCAATGGGACTGGGCAATGCGAGAGGTCAAGGAATTAAATGACGAGGTCGTAAAGCGAATGTTAACTCATTTAAGCAGAAAAGTATAATGCAACGGATGAGATGTTACGAAAAGTGTTAAAGTTCAAATGTTAACGAGGTTAAACACCTCTCATTTAACGACATTAATAAAGTTGCTCTATGCTCCAGATCGGTGGACTCTACCATTTATATTATCATAATGCGATTATTTATTGAAAAATGTCTACCCCCGACCTCTACGATGAGAAATTGCAATGAACATCTTGACTTTGCTTCGGAGATTAACATTGCTTACATAAGCTTTGTCGTTATCGATCTTTTTTATCACGTTTTAAAGTAAACTTCGGATGATTCATTTAAAAAAACTATGTATTAGTAGGCGAAATTATTTTTCGAAATCCATTTTTAAGAATTTGTCGAAGTCTAGGTGCAATTTGGAAAAAAAAATAATATTTTAAAAATCTAATTTATTTAAAATGAAAATTTGGAATTATATCCCCACATTTCGATCCTTTTCTTGAAATTGCGACTCTGTCCTCAGTATTTTGACTTTTTTCAGAGATCTTAAAATTCGAAGTAATATTTCAAGCTTGAATGTCAAAGTTTGAAGAAAAAGTCTGCAAACGGTTCTTACGGTGCGTTTACACTAGACACTTTATTCCGTATATTTCTCTCTGACATGCAATATATTTTCTCTCTGACATAAGTGTCAACTATCCTGAGAGAAAGTATCTTCTCCCAGCTGTGTAGATAAGTCTCAGATAGCTTCTCTCAGGATAGTTGACACTTACGTCAGAGAGAAATGTACAGAATAAAGTGTCTAATATCTAAACGCACCATGAGAGAAGCTATCTCCTCCCAGTTGAGTCGATAAGTCTCGGATAGCTTCTCTCAGGAGAGTTGACACCTATGTCAGAGAGAAATGTACGGAATAAATTGTCTAATCTAAAGGCACCTTTATTAATCCATTTTGGGCACCAAAGAAATAGGACTAGGAGTCGACTATTTCTCACATATTTCAATTCAAAGTCAAGATTTCCTAAATTTCTGCCTTAAACTCTAAATTGCCAGATTTTCTGGACATTTTGAAATTTAAAGTGTTGCTTTTTTGCCAGTAAAGTTTTTAAAATAAATTCTGGGCCTTTTTTTAAATTTAGATCAGGTTAGGAATTTTTAGATTAGCTGCAATTTTATTTTTTCAAATTATTCATATAGCACTTCTTGTTTGAAATACAAATTTTGTTCCCTGAAACCAAGAAAGATTAAAAAACGCAACAAAGGTTTTTTTTAATCTTTCTTGGTTGAAGGGGGACAAGATTTGTATTTCAGTTTTTGAAGATAACTAGAGACCAGTCCGTTCCAGCAAAATACTTCATGTTTGATCACGTCTTTGCCTTATTTGATTATAAGTGAACAAAAACGTAGAATGTAAAATGTTCTAAATCTGTTTCATTCGGGTTAACTTGATCGAGAAACGTGTACGTCTTGAGTAATGAAGGAAAAAGGAAACGGTCGTCGTAAAGTTCGAGTTCTTTGTTATGGTACCTGGGGAATGGTACATGTGATACTCGTATTACCATTACCAGTTGCCCAGCTGTCTATACCATCTACCTGTCCGTCGTATTTGTTACCTGCTGCGGGAAGTTCGAGTTACACGAAATAACAGAGACACGTGAACGAAGGAAGCACATTCGAGCAAAATTATTAACAATAAAAAAACTAGACATATTACAAAGAAAAAGGTATCCAACTGAACACAGTCCTCAGGAAGCTGTGTTACATCTGAGTTTGGATCATTGTTGCCGAAATACATACATGGTCTTTGATTCCCAAACTTTGCCTATGATAAATGTTCAAAGCTATTCACTATGTGCATTAGTATAAAGTTAGTTGTCTTGCAAATTTAATTTCTTCTTTATTTTATCCCTTTAAAAGGATTTCAAAATCATATTGTCTTCGACATCGTTTTTACTTTGATTTGAATTGAGAAAATCATTAACCAAAATAAATTAATTTTACAAAAAGTGTATAAGAAGTTAAATTGAAAATAATTACTTTTTTAAAAATAATTGTACAATCGTTGATGAGTTTCAAGGAGAAAAAAACACTGGTTTCCAATAATTTGCTTCTATTTCAAATTAGATTTTTAAGATAGGGAATTAGATTTAAAAACATTGTCAAACACGAAGATTCCTCCTTTTCTAATGGATTTTGCTGCAGACAAGATTCAAACGTTAATGGCCATAGCCAGAACTTGTTTTAGTGGGAGGATTTTCAAAATTTGAAGACCAAAAAGAGACCTAACATGACTTCTAGAAAACCTTTCAGTTTCCAATAGTGGACTTATGTTGAACCTTTTATGGTTGATGGGTATCTACATCAGAAATTCTTGTGGCTTCCTTAACCAATTGCGATGGTCCACAAGTGATGGCGAAAACCTCTGACACCCTTCCCGCGTCGTCAGTTCAGGAAGAAAACCTTAACCAGGGGATGTTGTGTACGTTGAAGTCACCGAGAAAGACAACTTCAGCTTTTGGATAATAAAGTCTGTAGGTGATCAAAGGTTACGGAGAGATAAGAGAAAAGCTGTCTCTCTCAGGGATCGTTTGGAGACAAAGTGCTTAAATGAATATTACTTCACTTTTTTTTATTTATGAACCATAAATTATCAAACTTACTACACTCAATGTACTCATGAAACGTCAATTTTTGATATAAAACATATTACAGGGGTTAATCAAATATGAACCGGAATTTCTATCATGTCGCCATGAGGGCGCCGGGAGTGTGCGCATACTCTTAGAGATGTTAGGTGGGGATCACTTCCTGCGCTCAAGCGAGTTCCATTCTTGCCGTTCGTCAGTTGTAAATACAATGAGTAAGCAAGTGGTTCATCCGCACGTTGCGCAGCGCATTATTATTAAATTTCTTGCCGTTGAAGATGTAAAGCCCGCCGAAATTCTTCGTAGATTATAAGCACACTAGGAGGATACTTGTTTGAAGAAAACTCAAGTGTATGAATGGCACAAAAAATTTTTCGAAGGACGAACTCAAGTTGAAAATGAACCTCATGCCCGTCGTCCTCGGACCAGTGTGACTGCGGACAAGATTAACGCTGTTCAACGTCTTTTGGAAGATGATCGCCGTTTAACTGTTGGTGAAATTGCAACTCAAATTGAATGAAGCAAACGAAATGAGCATATCGGCGGAAGAGGCGCGAATTTTCGGTCAGAAATGTGATTTTGTTTCACGACAATGCCCGTCCCCACTCAGCCAATCTGACGCCTCAAAAATTAGAGGAAGTACATTGGACAACATTATATTACCCTCCTTATAGTCCCGGCTTATCAACATGCGATTATCATATGTTTGGGCCACTGAAAGCAGCTCTAGGACGTGAGTGATTTCATGATGATCCTGGTGTTGAGACATTTGTGCGCAATTGACTGCAAACACGCCTCCCTTCTTTTTATAATAATGTCATTAAACAAAAACCCCAATCCTTTGGGAAAAATGCATAACAAAATCACGAGGATATGTGGAAAAATAGTTAATAACTTTCATATATCTATCTTGTACCAATAAATTTTTAAAAACAAATTCCGCTCCATATTTGATTAACCCTCGTCAGTTTCAAAAATTGGTACCAACTTCTATTTAATTGGACGGCTTTTTGCATAATAGAAGCAACCCAAAAAACAGTTACTGAGAAATCGATAGTTAAAGTTTGACACTTATTTATAAATTACAAATACAAATAAATAAATATTGCCTAAAGCACTGAACTAAACACTGTGGCTTGTTGATTAAGTCCAAAGATTTCACCCCTTTACCACATCGGTAATTAAATAAATAATTACGCGATACGTATTTCGCGAGGCCTGGCAAAATACGTAACGCGTAATTATTTATGTAATTGCCAATGTGGTAAAGGGGTGAAACCTTCTTTGGACTTAAATATTGAACAACAGCATAGTTGAACTTGAAAGAATAAGAAGCAAAAAAAATTATCTACTAAAATTTTACGTTTTTGTGGGTTGATTCCTTCTTGCAAAAAAAACTTCAAACATTACTGTATAAAAGGAAGCCAATTTTGAGCAAAAAGTAGATGCTTCTAAAAAACTATTAAAATAAAAGTCGTATAATTTCGAAGTTAAAATTTCCTTTCACAAAAATATAAATTTTTCTTCCAAAAAATAAAATTTTGAGAATTAATTAAAATTTTCGAAAAAGGCGAATTTCGATAATAAAGTTAAAATTTCTGGAAATGTTAAACATCAAAAAAAATCCAAACTTTAAGAAAGAAACTTTAAGAACCAAATTTTTGAGAATACAGTGAACATTTCTGAAATTTTAGATCCTAAAAGGTCGAAATCAAAAAAAAAAACAATGTTAAGAAAAAAATACGAAATCTAAAAAAAAACGATCGAACGAAAACTTTGAAATCTAGAATAAATTCAAAATTTTCCAGAGAAAGTTAATTCTAAGAAAAGAAAAAGTCAAATTTTGTGAATAAAGTCAAAATGTGAAGAAAATTAATTGTAAATACGAAGAAAAGACAAATTTTGAGAAAAAAACTAAATTTTTGTATAGAAAATAAAAAAGTCGATTTTTCCGAATAAGGTCGAAATTTAAAAAAGGCAAACTTTGAAAAGAATGCTCGAAATTACGAAAAAAAGAAGAATTTCGAGGAAAAATAGGACATTTTAAGAAAAAATTGATATTTTGGGTTGAATGTATAACTTTGAAAAGTTATGAAAAAACGAAAATTTCCAGAAAGAAGCAAATTTTGATAAACCAACCGAAATTTATGTCGGATTTTAATAGAACCAGATTGAGACTTCATTAGACCCCAAACTATCTGAGATATGGAACTAGTGTTGCCAAGTAAATATTAAATTTATTAATTTTGGTGATCAAAATAAAAAACTCCTTCAAACAAAGCAATTATTCTGCATTGGCCTTCCTTATACTAACAATTTTATCGATGACTAAAAAAACAACCTATTTTTGCCTACAATTTCTTCTAGATAACAACACTGTATGTTCAAATATGATTTGGGGAGGGGGCTAAGTTATAGCTTGTATAGCTTATACGTAAATCCAGCACTAACCTTTAAGAAAAAGCGAAATACAGAAATTACAAAAGAAAAAAACAAATTTTATGAAAAAAGACGAATTTTGGGAAAAAAAGACGAATTTTGGGAAAAAAGTCGATATGCTTTTTCCCTATTCTAGCTATGAATATAAAAACATTAATATAATTATTAACTTTTTTGTTTTGCAGAAAGGACCCAAAGTACGTAAGTTCCTTTTGCAGGCTTTTTACCTACCGAACTCGTTCAGTTGAATGGTTCTTCAGTTAATAGATGGTGCTAGGTTTTAAAATGGGACCTGGTTCTTTTTTTACAGTAAAGATTATAACTTATGTCTTCTGAACTATATGCTAAAAATCTAATGTTGCAAATAATAATGTTTTGCAATAATTGTTTTAATTCAAATGATAGTCAACAAACACTTGAAAACTTAGGAAAGTTTGGTAATGTTTCCAAATGATTCCAAAAATACAAAGTCGTCTTCAAGTCTACTAATAAAACGTAATTCTCCCAGTGATTCACCCTTGGTTCTGGATGGGGATAGAGAACTCTTCGACGCTTTAAAGCTAATCAAACAAGTAGATAACGACGAAACTTATGTAAAAATCAGTGATATAGAAAACCTGAATCAGCGTCAATTTCTAGTTCACCGCATGCTTTAAAGCTAACTTCTTGGAGACCTACCGCAGCAACTGTTCTAGATGGAGTTCACGCGGACTTAGACTTACCATTGTAGTTATCATATGCCGTGGGCACGTATTCGTAAGGAAAACTGTCATTACTGTAGGACACAACCAAGGAGGTTTTCCCGACTGCTTTATCTCCCACCAGGACGCACTTTATCCTGTTCTTTTTCTTCGACTTTCTACTTTTGTTGTTGTTAAACAGCGTAACGGGAGTTTGTTGCTTCAACAGCGGTTGTTTATTGTTCGAATAATGTAAACTCACGTTGCACTGCGGCGTCATCGTCAATTTCGAGAGCAACAAGTGACAGTTATTGTTTTCGCGTTTGTGGGAAAAAAAGTCGAGTCAACATGACTTATCGTCGGCGTTTCCGAACGTATACTGGCTGGTCGACCGGAGACCGGAGAGATAACTGCAGTAATAGTTGTTGAACTCCGGGGGCATACTGAAGTACACTATAAAACGGCAGATAAAGCGAGATAGACCTGATGTTTTGTGCGAAATAGAGATAAAATGTACAGGTGAGACTGGCGGTTTGATAGCGTATCATGTGATACAGCTCGTATACCAGGCCAGATCACTAGGTAGTTTTGACAACTTCATGTCGGAAGGTATTGTACGTTTTTTTATTAAATTCTGACGCTGAAGATAAAGATGTAACCATGATTTTCATTTCGAGGTGAAGTAGAAGAAAAACTTATTTTTAAATTTTTTTTTCGAAACTTACATTTTTATCAACACTATCGTAATTTGAAAAAAAAAAAAGGAAATTCGAGAGAGGGTCGAAATTTCTAGAGACAGGAGACGAATTTTGATGAATCGAAATTTTCGGAAAATGCCCAACAAAGGCAAGAAGTCGAATTTCGATAAGAAAAGCAATATTTCGAAAAATGGACAAATTTGAAAAAACTTAGCCGGGTTGGATGCACAGAGTGATCTTATACCGGGTGTTTTTTTTTTAGTTGGGAGGTTACCTTTATATGAAGTACTACTTATTATAAAGGCAAACTGATTTTGTCGATGGGGCTAATCGGGGCTAAACTATCTTCTAAAAATATTTTCAACTTCCCCCCACTACCGGTTATACCGAAAGTAGACATCAACTTTCTTATTTTAAATGGCAACCCCGAAATTTTATATTTTATTTGGATTTTACGTAAAAAATAAGATGAGTTTATGTATACATGTTTATTGCTACTTTTGATAGTTTTAAAGATATTTCAATTTTTCGAAAAAAAATGACCAAAAAGAGGGTTATTTTGACTCTTTGTATATTTTTTATTATTTGCAGTAGAAACATGAAATTTGAATTAAAGTCACGGAATATTAGAAATACTATAATAACGTAATCAGATTTTACGTTTATTATACAGGGTGATGGAAATTTTATAATCTTTGCTGTTTTTGTTTTATTCAAAAAAACTTTATATTTTTAAATGGGAACTATATGTTTTTTAATCATTTTTAGGTTCTTCACATAAAAAGAAGAAAAAAGTTATATTACATATTTTTTTAAATTTTGTGCCGTTGCAGAGGTATTTTACATAAATCTCAAAATAAAAAAATCAAACATTTCTCTTTTGTTCAAGTAGAAAATTTACTGTAGGCAATAAAAGCTTAAAGAATTAATCATAATTAGTAATAGGAAAAAAAAGTAATTGACAAAAAATTTACATCAAGAACAACAAGGACGATCTTCTGTTTCAATACATTTAAAGGCATATTTTAAGATTTCGAATTGAGTAACTTTTTTAAGCACATCGGATTTTTCCTAGCAATATGCTTGTCATGCAGTAATCGTAAAAAAAATCACTAAAAAATGTCCATTTCGATTTTCATTATAAAATTTAAACGCTTACAAATCCTGAGTTCTAATCTAACAGCATAACAGTTAAAGGACGAATTTTCTTGAACATTTGTTGTTGATTTTCATTACTCCAAAAATAAGGAGTCTGTTTAACAAACCATTTTTACGAAACTTACATTCGTGGCTTCCTAAACATTTTTCAATAAGTATTCTAACAATTAGCCAAAAACTTATTTGTCTTGTACGGTTATCTTTTAAATGTTATTTGTCTAAAATTTTTAAGCCTTGTGGTTATGTGTTTTTTTTTGAAAATTTTGTTGTCTACTACCAAGTTGCTACTAGAGAAAAAAAGATATATTTTTCTTTTTTGTTTTCAATTATATCTCTGTAATGGTGCAGAATTTTAAAAAATTAGTCATATAACTTTTTTTCTTCTTTTTACGCGAAGAATCCAAAAATGATTAAAAAACTCATAGTTCCCATTTAAAACGGAGTTTTTTTGAATAAAACAAAAACAATAAAGATCATAAAATTTTCATCACCCTGTGTAATAAATGTAAAACCTGATTACGTTATTATAGTCTCCATAATATTCCATGACTTCAACCCAAATTAAATGTTTTTACTGCAAATAATAAAAAAGATACAAAGAGTCAAAATAACCCTCTTTTCTGTCTTTTTTTTTTCGAAAAATTAAAATATCTTTAAAACTATCAAAGATAGCAATAAACATGTATACATAAACTCACCTATTATTCTACGCAAAATCCAAATAAAGTATAACATTTGGGGGGTGCCATATAAAACAAGAAAGTTGAGGTCTACTTCCGGTATAACCGGAAGGGGAAGGAAGTTGAAAATATTTTTGAAAGGTAGTTTAGCTCCGATTAGCAACATCGATAAAATCAGTTTGCCTTTATAATCAGTGATACTCCATATAAAGCTAACCTCCCAACTAAAAAAAAACACCCGGTATAATGTACCCCATCTTAACTTTTTTCTTTATTGCATTAGAAAAAAATATTGAATACAAAAGTTCTACAAAATGATATAATATACTTGTAGAATACCATATATTTATGTACATACAGGATATTGCAGAAATGAGTTCACAGATGAAAGTTATATTTTTTAAACAGAACACCCTGTATATTGTTAACTTATTAGAATCTTCAAAAATTTCTGTATATTTACCAGGAACATGCCATACAGCTGTACATTTTTTTTTCAAAATTTGTTTTTGTTTTTTGAAATTTCGATTTTTTTCCGAGAAATTCCTCTTTTTTTTTCAAAATTTCAATATTTTTTTATGAATCCGCCCATTTTAGCGATTAGGCTTTATCTCAGCGTTTTTCTTGAAACTGGCCTTTTTCTCAAAATTTAGATTTTTTCAAAATTCATAACGAGGATTCTTAAATTTTGATCATTTCTCAAAATTAACATCCATTTTTCTTCAAAATGTTGAATTTTCCTTGAAATTCGTATCTTTTCGACATTTTTACTATTTTTTTCCAAAATTTAATTTTTACTTTATTCAGAAAAATGGATTTTGTGGTTTTCTATGCAAAAATTTCATTCTTTTCTCGAAATTTGTTTTTTCTCGGAATTTCGACTAGTTTTTTTTCAAATTCATTTTTATTACATTTCGACTTTATTCTCAAAATTCGACTTTTTTCCTTAAATTGACTTTCTTTTGAATTTTTTCTCGATATTTCAGTTTTTCACGAAATTTCGATTGTTTTTCTTTTTAAAATTTGGTTTTTTCCTAACACCCGGTATATTTTTTAATATTTCGACCTTTTAGAATCTGAATTTGTAGAAATTTTGACTGGATTTTTAGTCTGACTTCTTTGAAAAAATCTGTCTCAGTTTGGGTTTCTAACTAAAATTTTGATACTCAATATTCCTAGAAATTTCTACCTCTTAATCTTTTTCGAAATGTTGAAGTGATTTTCAAAATTTTACGTTTTGAAAGAAAATCGCAGAAATCGTCCCTTTTTGAAATAAGGTCATTTTTCTTATGCTCATGTTTTCCTGAAAGACAACTTTTCTGAAATTACAACTTTTATCTTAAAATGTGATGTACCTATGAGGGTAAATCAAATATGAACCAGAATTTCTCGCCGGGAGTGTGCGCATACTCTTAGACATGTTTGGTGGGATATCACGTGACTTCCTTCGCTTAAACTAATTCTGTTCTCGCCGTTCGTCAGTTGTAAATACAATGAGTGAGCAAGAGTTTCATCCGCACGTTGCGCAGCGAATTATTATTAAATTTCTTGTCGTTGTAAAGCCTGTCGAAATTCTTCGCAGAATAGAAGAACAGTTTGGGGATACTTGTTTGAAGAAAACTCAAGTGTACGAATGGCACAAAAAAATTTTGGAAGGACGAACTCAAGTTGAAAATGAACCCCATGCCCGTCATCCTCGGACCAGTGTGACTGCGGATTAACGCCGTTCAACGCCTTTTGGAAGGTCATCGTCATTTAACTGTTGGTGAAATTGAAGCTAGGATAGGGATAAGCTTTGGGAGTGCTCAATGCATCATTATAGATGAGCTGGGGTTTCGAAAAATTTCTGTCAAGTGGGTACCTGGTCTTTTGACTGAAGAACAGAAACAACAACATCTGGAGATTTATCAGCGCCATCTTGGATGTTTTCAACGTGAATGTGGTGGTTTTTTGCAACGCATCGTTACGTGTGATGACACTTGGGTCCACTATTACACCCCTGAATCTAAATAGGTAAGCATGGAGTGGAGAAGAAAGGCGGAAGGTGCACCCGTCAAGGTAAAAACTCGCCTATCAGCTGGTAAGGTTCTTGCGACAGAGTTTTTGGATTTTAAAGGAGTTGTGCAGGTCGATTTTCTGCATGAACGTTGTACGATTAATGCTGCCTCTAATGGATTTTGCTTCACCACAATGCCCGCCCCACTCAGCCAATCTGACACATCAAAAATTAGAGAAAATGCATTGGGCAACATTAGAACACCCTCCTTATAGTCCCGACTTATATGTTTGGGCCACTGAAAGAAGCTTTAGGAGGTGACCCATTCCAAGGTGATGCTGCTGTTGAGATATTTGTGCGCAATTGGCTGAAAACACGGCTCCCTTTTTTTAAGATGATGGCATTAAAAAAACTCCCAATCCGTTGGGAAAATGCATAACAAAATCAGGTGACTATGTACAAAAATAGGTAATAACTTTCATATATGTATCTTCTACCAATAAATTTTTCAAAACAAATTCCGGTACATTCTGATATAATCTCGAAAATAAGAAATCTTTTCCTCTAAATTTCATAAAAATAATATTCTGAAAATTTTTATGTTTTTATAAACATTTTAGTCAAATTTTAGAAAAATAAAAGAATTTGTAGAAAAAGTCGAATTTTGGATATAAAGCTTAATTTTAAGTAGAAAATTCTAGAAACACGAGACATTTAGTCGAAACTTCGAGTATAGGACGAATTTTGAGAAACAGGTTGAAATTTCCAGACATATTCCAATAAAAAGACAGAAATTTTTATGAAATATTAAAAATTCAGTCTAATTTTGAAAGGAAAAAGTAGAATTTTGATATAAAGTTGCACTTTAGAAAAGGACGAATTATAATTTGAAAAAAAAAACAGTTTTAGGATAGTCGAAATTTTCAGAAAATCAAATTTAAAATAAAAATCTGGCTCTTTGGAGAAAGGTAAAAAATATCGAAATTTCGACAAAAAGACGGTTTTTAAGGTAAAGTCCGAAAGATTCCAAAAACCAGACAAATTTTGAAAAAAAAAATTAAATTTCGAGACGATCGACATTTTAGAAGATAATAGAGAGAAGAGGGAAGAGAGGCGAGAAGAGAGAAGAGAGGAGAGAAGAGAGAGAGAGAGAGAGAGAGAGAGAGAGAGAGAGAGAGAGAGAGAGAGAGAGAGGAGCGAGAGAGAGAGAGAGCGAGAGAGAGAGATAGAGAGAGAGAGAGAGAGAGAGAGAGAGAAGAGAGAGAGAAGAGAGAGAGAAGAGAGAGAGAAGAGAGGAGAGAAAATAGAGAAGAGAGAGAGAAGAGAGGAGAGAAAAGAGAGAAGAGAGAGAGAGAGAGAGAGAGTGAGTCTCGAAATTTTAAAAGAAAAAAAGAAATGTTATGAAAAAGCTCGAAATTTCAAGAAAATATCGACATTTCAAGAAACGGACTAATTTTCAGGAAAAATATGCAAATTTGTGGAAAAGGTTTCCGCAATTAAGAACATAAATTTTCGGTTGGCTATATAGGTCAGGGGAGAGCAAGCTTCTTACCCTGCCCTATTATAGCTAGCTAATTGAAAAAGAAAATAAGGAAATTTAAAAATAAA
Source organism: Dastarcus helophoroides (assembly GCA_028583605.1). Classification (NCBI taxonomy): domain Eukaryota; kingdom Metazoa; phylum Arthropoda; class Insecta; order Coleoptera; family Bothrideridae; genus Dastarcus; species Dastarcus helophoroides. The sequence goes on along the minus strand of CM053325.1, from coordinate 24,569,113 downwards.
AAATATTTTTTATTAGTAAGGAATAGTAAGTTACTGCATGACTTATCTTATTAAATTAATAACTATTAAACTTTATTAACGATTAAAAAGCAACATATTAAAAATTCCACAATGGGTAAACAAATTGTCGACGATGAAGTAATGCGAAACCTGGTCCGGTGTTAGCAAATATTTATTGAAACATTGTGGTATTTTTAATATCTGATGCTTTGTAATCGTTAATAAAGTTCAACAGCTATGAATATTAAAGAATTCCACAAAGTAAGGGCTGGAAATGTCCATTATCTTAATAAATGTTAGGTACGCTACCCATGGACCTGCGACACTCATGATAAGGATCCCTCAAAAGTTCACGGATCCCAAGTTAAGAAATAGTTGCAGTTGCATTGTTATTTTATAATTTCCCGTTTTATTGTTAACTACATTCGTAATATAGTCGCATAATATTTTGCGAATGCGAATATTTAAAAACATGCAAATATTTGCGAATGTGAATATATTTGTTACATCACAAATTCACAATCTACTCTGAGGTACATTTGTCTGAAATGGACTATAATATATTGTGTCCAATCTAGCGGAGCCTATTCTAAACTTTTATATTCTATGGATCATGACCATTGAGCTTTCACGTTTCACAGATTGACATTTACGTCTCTGACAAATTGATAATGACAAATGGGGAAAATTGTAAAATTTTGTATTTAATGTTGTTCCTAGTTTCCTATTTATGTATATAGCGAAATTACATCAAAATAATGACAACAAACTGTAAATATGCTGTGATTTAGATTTATTTCATTTCATAGATATGACATTAACCTTGAAAGGATCTGTGTCATCCGTAAGATATTTTCATTTCTTTAAAAATATACCCAAGAAAAAAGAATACTTTGCAAGAAAACTTGTGGGGTATATCACATTTTATATATGTTTTGTAAATGATCTCAGTTCGTCCTATTTTTAGCTATTCTCAGGATCAAATGTACAATGTTATATCAGACGTGCGACATTACAAAAAATTCGTCCCTTTCTGCACAAAGTCGCGTATTTTGTCCGAAATACCAGATGAATTCTTGAAGGCAAGCTTGGAGGTGGGTTTTCCTCCGATTGTGGAGAATTACACATCGAACGTAACATTGGTCCGGCCTAAATTGGTGAAAGCTGTGTGCAAGGATGGTAATCTATTTACCTACCTCGAAACGACGTGGAAGTTCACTGAGGGCTTGAAGAGTAATCCAGAGTCTTGTATTATCGAGTTCTACATTAACTTCCAGTTTAAGTCATTGATGCATTCTCAGGTGGCCACTCTTTTCTTTGACAGTTTAGTGCGTCAGATGGAAAGAGCATTTTTAGAAGAAGCCAAAAGAAGATATGGAAAAGAATCGATTCCCATTTATCCACTTGCTATTCTAGAAAGCTGACGATAACTCATATTTAAGTTAAAAATGTATATATTTTGTTAATAAATTTTTACTGTGATCTATTTGCATAGTTTCATTTTCAAAATACAGGATCCAAAAAAAGAGGGAATTGGGATCGCCAATTTGCGCATATTGCCAATTCTGATGCTCCTAAAAACACAAAATACTCTTTCTATCTCTTGTATTTTCAGAGCTCATCCTTATTTCACAATTTGAGACCAAAGTCTACTCTTTTAACACATTAAATGCTTCGTCCATTTATTTATCTAGTCAAAGAGTAACACTACCATTTTTTTTATCATTTATTTAACCTAAGAAGAGTATATACAAACAAAATGAAGCTTAAATAATTATTTCTGTGTTTCCTAGTTCTTTATCTGAAGGTAATTTTATCTTCTTCGGATTGACCAAATTTGGATCAATTAAAGGTAGTCCTTTGGTTTCCCTTCGTTTCAATTCCAGAAATGCTTCTCGTTGCGCCCAATCCTTCAGATTGTAATCAGGTGCGTAAGTATATATGAAGCCTCCGCCGATCAGACACAAAGTAATAGACGCAAATAAGGTAGAATGCGTAATATTTCTATCTAATTCTTTCGATTTGGTATCGAATCCATAACTCATCCAGTTCTTTACGGGTGGTTCGCATCTTGTCTCAACGGCAGATTCGGCTGTGGCGACGGTTTTGTTGCTTTTAGACGTGGAGACGAATCTTTTGTTACAATTTGATAACATTCGGCGAAGGAGAGCCCGCTCCAAAGTTAATAAAGATGCCATTTTTGCGGTAATAAATAGAATATTAGATGTAAAGTGAGGTTACGTACTTGTTATGTCACTTTGAGACTTCTTCTTTTTAAAGAACTGTAGATCTCCGCTAGGTGGTTGTGTCAGCTGATCATAGAAATTTCTGAGCACAAGAAGCAGGGCCGGCTTGAGCAAGCGAGTGGTTTCTAAACGTAATTGTCCTATCGCTTCCCGCTGTTAGGGACGCCCAAAATTTTTGAAACATCGATTCTATATACATCTGCTGTATGGAAAAACATATATCGATATGTTTTAATACGTCGGTAATGTATCGTATAAATACGATGTTCCACTGTCATATCACATCACATCACAAAGCAAAATTTTAGAATAACTCTCAAAAATAAATTTTGACTAAAAAAAAATTCACCTACAAAATTTTAAAATTATACCCTTAGCCGTGATCGTGATACATCGAATAGAAATATATCGACACCCTTTAGATACATCGGAACAAAAGTATCGATGCAAAAATATCGAACAGCGAAAGAAAAACATCGGTGTTTCCGATCATTTTCAGGCAAAAATTTCTCAGGGCCCTGCTGAAAATCTACCTTTGCTAATCGAACAGGCAAGTATAGTAAAAAAATAAGTTCTTTAGTACTTCTGCCTTAGATGTTCCTCGGCCATTGTAGTGGGATATCTGTTTTTATATAGGGAAGCTTCGAAATAGCATGTTCTGTTTCACGACAATTAACGATCAATAAGAAAATGTTGCAACTAATGGGTTCATATTTCCAGGTTCATTTCTCCAATATAAGTAAGTTAATCTCTGCAGTGTTTTTTGTTCTTAACTTAAAGCACAAAAGAAAAAAAGTTTATGGTTCTCCCAGAGACCCTAGATATCGGGGTCAAGGGTCTGCACCTCCAAAGTCCCCCCTTTTATTCAGGGATGGACATTTATCAGGCGCTGACGCACAGAGTTGGCACAACCAAATAATACGGGAGCCAAGTGCCGAGTGACAACCTACCCATGAAACGAGCCCTTATTGATTTCTATTAATCGCTTTATTTTTATTCTAGCAAAAGAGCATTTATTACAATTAAAATAATCCTAAGAAAACCCAAATGACAAGAACAAAAAGTAATATTAAAAAACATCAAATTTTGTTTCACAACAAATTAAATTTCCAAATTTTCTCTTCTAGTCAGGATTAGTGATGTGCCGGATCGTTAAAAATGTATATCCGCGGATGGGGATCTGAATACGGATATTTGGACTCAAGATCCGCGGATACGGATACGAATCTTCTTTTTCCAAAGATCGATGTGCAATATTTACCGCCGCGTAGTATACTCAATCGTTGTATGTGCGCGAGACCTTGAAACGGTAGTTGACACCACTTGACGCTTTGCGTGACAGGCAGGACATGTTTCGATTTGCATTGCGCGGGTGTCTCTTTTGTTTTGTTTATAGTAGAGATGTGGATTCCTTTTTAAAAGAATCGATTTTTGGATCGATTCGAATCGTGAGCAAAAGAATCGATTCCCGATAAAATTGGGTGCTGAAAGATCGATTTCCAGTTAATCGCCTTTTGGTTGCTTTCTTTTTGGTTTTTTTTACGAAGATGTTAAAAGGTAATTCATTTATGAAAAATTATTAAGAAATATGAAGTTTAAACTGGAAATTACGAGATTAAAGTGGAAATTTCTACTTTATTCTCAAAATTTCGACTTTTTTTGAGGAAATTTCATAGATAATGTTGAGATTTCGGCTTTAATCTCGAAATTTCAACTTTTTCTCATGAAATTTCGAGATAAGTCGAAATTTCTTATTCTATGGTTAGGTTAGGTAGATGACAGTTGAGCCCCACCAACCCTTAGAATATAAGACTATATTCTAAGCACCAACCCTTTTGCAATTTAATATTGACACTTAGCAGTAGGGTACGTTAAGTAATTTCAATTGTTTATTACCCAAAATTTCGACTTTTTTCCTGAAATTTCAAGGTAGAAATAGAATTTTGGAGAAAAAATTCCATATTTCGAGTTCAAAGTCGACATTTTACAAAAGCGTAGAAAAGCATTGATTAAAAAAATTATATTTAGAAATTTCGACATTTTACAAAAACGTAAAAAGGACACTGATAAAAAAAATATTTTTAGAAAACTCGACTTTCTCGAAATTTCGATTTTCTTTTCGAAATTTCGACCTTTTTTCTGAAAATTTCGACTTTAATCTCGAAATTTTGGCTTTACCCTCGAAATTTCGACTTTTTTCTCGAAAATTCGACCTTTTTCTTCAAATTTTTACTTTTTTCTTAAAAATCCGAGATTAATGTCGAAATTTCGACTTTAATCTCGAAATTCCGACTTTGATATCGAATTTTTTCTGGAAATTTCGAGAATAAGTCGAAATTTCTATACTTTATGATTAAATTAGGCAAAAAAAAGTCGAAATTTTGAGTTTAAAGTCGAAATTTCGAGAAAAAGGTCGAAATTTCTATAAAAAAGTCGAAATTTCGAGAAAAAAGTCGAACTTTCAAGAAACAAAGTCGAAATTCGCAAAAAAGACGAATTTCGAGAAAAAAGTCGAAATTTCGATATTAAGGTCAAAATTTCGAGAAAAAAGTCGAAATTTGAGAAAAAAAGTCGAAATTTTGAGTTTAAAGTTGAAATTTCGAGAAAAATATCGAAAGCTCGATATTAAGGTCAAAATTTCCAAAAAAAAGTCGAAATTTGAGAAAAAAGTCGAAATTTCAAGAAAAAAAAGTCGAAATTTCGAGAGAAAAGTCGAAATTTCGAGAAAAAAGTCGAAATTTCAAGAAAAAAATTCGAAATTCGCAAAAAAAGACGAAATTTCGAGAAAAAAGTCGAAATTCGCGAAAAAAGTCGAAATTTCGATATTAAGGTCAAAATTTCGAGAAAAAAGTCGAAATTTGATAGAAAAAAGTCGAAATTTTGAGTTTAAAGTCGAAATTTCGAGAAAAATGTCGAAAGTTCGATATTAAGGTCAACATTTCGAGAAAAAAGTCGAAATTTGAGAAAAAAAAACGAAATTTCGAGAAAAAATCGAAATTTGAGAACAAGGTCAAAATTTCGAGAAAAAAGTCGAAATTTTAAGAAAAAAAAGTCGAAATTTAAGAAAAAAGTTGAAATTTCCAGAAAAAGTCGAAATTTCGAGCTGAACTTCTAAATTTGGGAAAAAAACTCGAAATTTCTAAAAACATTTTTTTAATCGATGTTCTTTCTACGCCTTTGTAACATTTCGAAAAAGTTGAAATTTCCAGAAAAAAGTCGAATATTTGAGGAAAAAAGTCGAAATTTCTAAAATTAACATTTTTTTTTAATCGATGTCATTTCTACGCCTTTGTAACATTTCGTTAAATTTCGATTTAAAAATTGAATTTTCAACTTTTTTTCGACTTTTTTTTGAAATTTTGACATTAAAGTCGAAATTTTGACTTTATCTCGGGATTTAGAGGAGAATAAGTCAACATTCCGAGATAATTTTTTTTTCAAATTGATGTCCTTTCTACGTTCTTGCAATTTTACTTTTTTTCAAGTTTTGTAGTGTATTTATTAATGCGTGTGTAACGTGTTCAACCACTAAATAAAAGTTTTTAAGACGGGTAATAGGTAATAAAATAACGTAGGGTAATTTTTGTGAATATACGGTAATTTTAACTGCGTATGTGCGGAATTTTACCTTCAAATATATGGCAACACTGCACCACAGTTATGTTTCCTATTCAGTCAACGACATAATGAATCAAAAGAAATGTTAATGCTGCCATCTGTTGGTTTATTAACGGAGCTATTGCTAGTAGATGGAAGTGGAAAATAACATAACGACATAAATACACTTATATAAAAAATTTTAAAAAATGGTCACTAAATTTACAGCATCTAAGGTAAATCGATACGATTCTTAAGATTTTTGAATCGTTCATTAGATCGATCTTATATTTGAGATGATCTAAAAAACCGATCTTGGGACTTGAAAAAATCGATTTTTCGATTAATCGATCTCAGATCGACATCCCTAGTTTATAGTTTAGTGTGACACTGGGCAGCATAGATAGCGTTGGTTTTGGAATATGAGTTAAAAAAATGTCTGCAAAGAAGTTTAGTAGTGTAATTAAAATTAAAAAATAATCTGAATGGAATTTAACAGTTTTTCATTGTTACCTAATCACTTATATATAAAATTTCATCTATAAATTGAAAATTAATAAGGTAAAAGATCCGCCAAAAACTAACGGATACGGATCTTTCTTCTCCCTCGGATATCCGCGGATACGGATAGAGATATCCGGCACATCACTAGTCAGAATCCTAAAACAGAACTAGAAATGTTAATTTCTTTTGTTAATATCTAATATTTTTGTAATAAAGTCCGTGTTTAAAATACCTTTACAGTTAAGTTAAGTTGTTGCCTAGAAATCGGTCGATATTACTGTTATACCTATCTAAAAAAACTATAATCTAAGTTTGAAAAAAAATCAAGGTTACTTCCAAAAAAATGTCAATATTAAATTCCTCGGCTGCATCATCAATGAAATCGCTTATTCCTGGTGAACCTATTGATTAGATCGAAAGCCCATTTCGGTTGATCCATCGGCACCATATGCCCGGCATCTCTCACCATAATCTCAGTTAAATTACCGGCTTGCTTAACGTAGCCAGCAATGTCTTTGCCGACCATCCACTGATATCTGGTTGCGTTTTTGTACGAATCAGAGGCGCTAAATTGGAAATTTTGTAGGAAGTTCTCAGTCAGAGGATAGGCCACGATTATGTCAAGTTGTCCATTGTATAGAAGAACTCGATAATGGTCCAATAGCTTCGAAAGCCAATGAGACACAGACTGAAAAATGTCTTCAACCAAGTTAATTTCCACCAGAGGAGCTTCAGCGTGAAAAGTCACGTTGCCTACATGGATGGCAGCCCTGACGTCATCCCTTTGAATGTAATTACTAATGAAATCGAAGGAATCTGATGGTTCTGATGGGTATAAGTAATTGTAGTAGGAATCAAATCCTGTTACGTTTTTAAATAGCGAGGAATGGTTAGTTGTCGAATCTCCATCGATTAGACTGTCGAACAAGAGGAACGCCTTCAACCACTCTTTGTTTTTGACGTAGTCGAGACCTTGGTTTTGAATCTGATGCATTTTGGATCTAATGATGTCATCAATAAAACCAAGCTGATATAAGTAATCGGCATAGTTAACTTGATACTCTGGGTCTATAAAGCCGTTACCTATCGATATCCCCTGAAGGTTAATCTTTAATTTGGCAGCTTTATTTTCCAGGTGGATAGCGTAAGCGACGGCCGGCACGTATTTGCCGCCGTAAGACTCCCCTGCAACGAAGAAATCGTTGTTTATCAGTTCTGGAAACATAATGAAAAACTGATACAACGCTCTATATAACTGCTCCCCAACTGCAGTCTCATTCTGACAGTAACCGCCGTCGGTAAAACTGTATCCAGTTCCAACTGGACTATCGATGTATATTATGGAATGTGTCTGGCTCCAAGCATATTTTCTTGGCACCAGTTTGTCATTCTTGACTTGTACTGGGCCATTTTCCGCGAATAGTCCAATTAAGGAGGAGGCACCTGGTCCTCCTTGCAACCACAACACAACAGGGGCGTGCTTGTAGTCGTTCTGTGAGGGAAAAAACCAAAAAAACAAATTGGAACCAAACTGTTTGTCTACCGTAAAGTAACCAGAAAAGCTTTTAATGCCTTTGAAGTCGTCGAGGTAATTTAAGGCCGCCTTTCTAGCCTCTACGATTTTATTTTGTTCTATGAGTGGCGTCAGTATCAACGGAAGTCCAGGATTTCCTTTAGATTCGACGGTTTTCAGCTGGGGATAGTAATTGGGGAAAGCTGCTTGTACTCCATGGTGGGTGATCAACATGGACAGCCAAAAAATGGGTTGTAGAGCCATACTTTCTGAAATATTAAGAATTCCGAAATGTTACATTATAAAGGTTGTTCCACATTGAACATAATCGATTTTTGAAAATGTAGAAGCTGGACAATTTTGAAACATCAATAGCAATATCATCAGGGGCAACTGAATTAAAATATTTATTTATTTTTGGATGTTAGTCAACATTCTATATATTGTAACAAACTTTAATTATAAAATTTAGTTAGGAATTTTCTAGAAAATTTGGTAAGGGGAAGCGGCCGCGATAATGAATCAAACGGTAGATAAGCGTTCCAGAAATTTCGTCAAACGATAAGTCTTATCTGCTCGTTCCTTCTAGAACTCGAAAGGGGATCTATAAATAGAGGGTCCGGTCGGCTTTCCCTCAGTCAGTCAGTTAGTCAGTCAATGAATAAGTTAATTCATTAAACACTGTTAATTAGTTGGTCAGTTAAGTGAATTACAATTGTAGTGTTCCGAGTTCAGTTTGTAAATAAAGTGGTTACAATTTACGGCGTATTAATCTTCGAACCGATAACGCGCAACAATATTAGATATATCTTCTTGATGTATAATGCTACCTACCGAAGAATACCTAAGACTATTTGAACTATTAAAATGTTACTCCAAAAATATCGCTTGCAGTCCGAAAAAATAGTCGATGTTTCCAAAACATATTCATGTGATATCTCCTCAATGGTAACAAAGGGCTTTAAAAAAACAAATTAAATATTAAACTGAATAAATTGTCAAATGTGTTTTATAAAATAGAAACCGCAGATTATTTTTTTGCTATTCAGCATTAAATATAAAGATAAGTTTGTTTAAGGCTATCTATTTCGAAAACGTGTAGTTTTTGAAAACAGAAACCAGTTATATATGAAAAAAACATTACAATCTATTATTAAAAAGTTCATTTATGTGTATTATATCTACGTTGAAAATAACAAAGCTTTATTTATCAATAACAAGTAAAATGTGTGCTCATTTATTCCGATTTCTTCAATTTTATTGAAAAAAAGCGAAATAAATGAAAAACTGAAACTTTAAGCCCCGCATCTTGATATCAAATTTTTTTTAGTAGAAACTATGTTTATATTTTAATATTTTTAAAGCATGTATGGTATTACTGTGTACTATTAATTTGCAGATATTCTGTGTGAGTGATATACATTATAAAATGAAAAAGAAAAAAAAGATAGTACAAAACCTGTTTCAAATTTCAGGTATAGGTACAAAGTTTATTTATAAAATATTATAGTATATTCAAATTTTGAAATACATAATGAAGTGTCTGCTTTGTCGTTTTTAGAATGAAACCTATTTAGTTAAATATATTTAACACTTTCTAGGGGCAAAAAATATATAAGAATTCTAAAAGCCAAGAGGCCAAAATTTGCACCAGAACCAGCCGAAATTTTTAGGGCCCAAAAACATTGAATAACAACCGTTTTTCTGGTGATTTAATTTTTTCTTAAATGCAGAAAGTTGTGCTTCGATTTTGCTAATAGCTTACAAACACGCTCTGAGATAATAATCAATGGGAATATTTTTCTTTGGATAAAAAGTCAAAACGACCTTCATAAACATAACCTGGAAGATGTAGGATGCAAAATAAAGAAATTTAGAAGAAACTAGTGAGATTGAGCAGTTTAAAATTCAAATCGTAACTTTTTTTTTTTAAATTAAACGCGATAATGTTGGAACTGTTAAAAAAATTGCTCACCACCAATCATGCATTAACTTTTTCTACCCGACGTTGCCAGGTTGCCACTTGCCACCACAAGTCCAAACTCCCAAACAGAAAACATACTACAGTTACTGCGTTGATTGAATACATATTAGATATATATACCTTATGACAAAATGCGTATACCACTTTTCTCTATGCATACTCCAAAACGTTGTTAAGGAAGTGCTGGTACCTAGTGGTCAATAGTAAAACCTCTGTACACTTTGGCAGGGGAAAACAGAGTTCTTTATGGTTTTGGTCATTTATCCAAGATCTACACCAAAGTCAAACAATAATTATTTTCTCTTATTGATATGTCCAAGGTCGCCGCGTGATGGGATGGCAATTGGACTGATTTCTATACCCAGGTTTCTTAAGTTTCACTTCAATGAATACACTTTTAAATTATGAAACTTTGACAAAACACCTTTTTCTTATAGAGTTTAAGACATTTTATTAACTTCGAATTTTTAAGCCAAATTCTCATCTTTAATTTGAAATATACTGTTCAAAATTTTCAAATTTTTAGACAAATTAGAAATTACTAAACGAATGCAGTAAATTTTAAGAAATAACTCCAAATTTAAAAAAAAACCGTGAAATTTATCCTTTTAATTTACAACTCGTTATTAATTGAATATTTTCAATTTGAAGTCAACATTTTAGGAAAAAGAGAAATAATAATAATTGCTAATTTAAAGTTAGAATTTAAAGTAAAAAAATTAAATTTATTTACAAAAATGTTTTCAAAATTTCAAGTTAAACTTGCTACTTTTTTTCCTTCGATTCAAAATATTTTTTTTGAATTGTTCCCAATAACTCGCGTTTAAATTGGAAAATTCGAGACATTTTTTTAACAAAATGTTGATTATTCTAGTAATTTCAACTTTTTATAGACGTATGGAAAATCTCTTTTTAATTTTAAAATCATAACTTTTTCTCAACATTTCGAATTGTAAATTTACAAGTTTATTCTTCTCTTCATATTTCCACTTTAATCACGAAATCGGATTTTTCTAGAAATCTTGTATTTTCGAACGAACTTTTATTTAAAGTCGTGACCGTTATATTTTTTACTCTTCAACTTGAAACGTGTCGTGAGCATTTTATATTTTTGATTTTTTACTCTTTAACTCAAATTGTCCGTTGATATTTTACCTGGTTATACCCGTTATCCTAATCATTCCATTCCTATTCCGACCGACTAATTCGCAACAGATGGGGTGCTGTACTGATTTTTCCACTCACGCCTACCTGGCAATTTACAGATTCAGTATGGGACGAAGTTAAGAAAAACCTTAACTTTATAAGAACATAAAATAAATCAGAATAATTACTAAACGAATATAGAAAATTTTAAGAAACAACTCTAAATTTATAAAAAATCGCGAGATTTATTATTTTATTTTATAACTCGTTATTAATTAAATATTTTCAATTTGAAGTCAACATTTTAGGGAAAAAAGAGAACAATTATTGCAAATTTAAAGTTTGAATTTTTGAAATTTAAAGCAAAAAAATAAATTTATAAAAAAAACTTTTCAAAATTTCAAGTTGAACTTGATCCTTTTTTCCTTCGATTCAAAATTTTATTTTTTTAAAATTTTTGACAATAACTCACCTTTAAATTGGAAAATTCGAGACATTTTTTTTAACAAAATGTTTATTATTCTAGTAATTCCAACGAGTGGAAAATCTCACTTTTTCTCAAAATTTAGAATTGTAAATTTACAAATTTGTTCTTCTCTTCATATTTCCGCTTTAATCACGATATCAGGATTTTCTAGAAATTTTGTATTTTCGAACGAACTTTAAAAAAAAAATTGGAAATTTCGGTATTTAATTAAGGTCGCGAGTGAGATATTTTTTACTTTTCAACTTGAAACGTGTCGTGAGCATTTTATACTTTTTCTTTTTTACTCTTTAACTCAAATTGTCCCTTGATATTTTACCTGGTTATGCCCGTTATTTTAATTATTGCATTCCGATACCGACCGACTCATTCGCAACAGATGGGCTGTTGTTCTGATCAGTGTTACAGTGTTACTGAAATTTTGATTACATTCCTGACTTTTTTTAGCAACATTTAAATGTTATATTCCTTGTATTTCGTGACAAATTCAAAATTAAATTGTATTTATTATATATTTGCTTTAATGAGCTTCTAACAAATGAATTTTAACAGAAATTTATTTAAATCATATTATATAAAATATTTTCTAAATAAAATCAAGACGAATTGGAATTCAATTGTTTTTTCAGCGGAATAATGTTAGACAGTAAATTCTGTACTACTTTTTCCATTAGGCTTTCTTGTATTTCCAATGGTTTACGATATCCTTGTAGTGGAAATCAAATTTGATTCAACCTGTATATGATGAAAATAAGTTGACTCCTGTTCTGTCCCAAGAAGATCAAAACGGTCTGCACTTCGAAAAGGATCATTTAATGATTCAGTTGTGATTGTGATTGCGTATAAATCTTATCAATATGTTCATAATATCAAAATCATGGAATGAAGCACTTAGTTTACTTTGGGAATTTCCAATGAGCTAGCTCCTATTTGCATCCAATTGCTAGGGTCAACATTAAATAGTACTTATCCTATTATTATATTACTTTAAAGAAATATTCAACATTTCTCAGATGTGAGTCGATTCTCTTAAGAATGTGTGAATGAATGAAACCCTTAAATAATGGGTCACTCCAGCCTCCAGCATCAGGCAAAATAAAACCTGTTTTATGACTGGGTAAATGGCAAGTCTGGTATTACAATTGTTTGAATTAGCTAGAATATTGGCTAAATATATCGTTGTATTTGTCTTTAACTGAATTCAATTAAACATCCCCAAAAGTTTATTCTTCATGGTGGACTTTTATTGGTCGGAAACATTATGTTTATTAATTTAATTTAAAATTTCTACGACCCAGTTTGGAAATATTTAAATTTTTATTAATGTTTGTTGACAATATTCAAAAACTGTTTTCGAATATTGTCAACAAAGATTAATAAAAATTTAAATATTTCCAAACTGGGTCGTAGAAATTTTAAATAAAATTAAATAAATCCAACAATGAACCGGTGGAAAAGTATTATGTATGCATATTTTCTGATAAACTTTTTGTAAATGAATTTAATTGATATATAATTAATTTAAACTCGAAATCTCAACTTTTTCCTTAAAATTTGTAGTTTATGTAAATTCGTTTTTTAAGTGTTTGTTGACTTTAATTAATTTATTAATAAAAATCATTATTTTTTTTGAAATTATTTTTTATTGTTTACAGAATTTTTGGAATTTCAGAATGTATATGTTTTCAAACCGGCTTGAGTTGTGTTTAAGAAAGAAGCTGTGCGTATTATTTTTTTCGCCCTTATTATTAAAGGCAACTCTTATAATACCATAATACTGCAATAATAATTATTAAATCAAACATTTTTTTGGTCCCATTTTATCTTTGGTGTAGAAAGTCATGACTCATCCTAATTAACGCTAACTGACAACATAAGCGCTGTAAAAAAATTAAATTAGGAAAACTTGGCAATTGCCTTTTTTTTAAATTTGTTTTCCAACTATTCAAAATTTAGACTTTCTTTAAACATTTTGATTTTTTTTTTGAAAATTTAACTTTTTATGAAAATGAAATGAAAATTTCCACTTTTTTCAAAATTTTGACATCTTTGAAATTTTCAACTATTCAAAATTTCGACTTTTTTAAAAATCACGAATTTTTCTAAAATTTCGACCTTTTTAAAAAAGTCAACTTTTTTTGAAGATCTTAACTTTTTCCAAAAATTGACTGAAATTTCGACTTTTTAAATTTTATACTTTTTCCAAAAATTTTTTGATTTTCTTTGAATATTTCGGCTTTTGATAATTTTAAATGTTATTCAAAATTTTCGAATTACTTTGTTTTGATTTTAAAAAAAATTTAATTTTTTTAAAGAACTGCACTGCACCAGTTTTTTCAATTTTGATATTTTTTTGAAAATTGATATTTTTCCAAATTTCGTCTATTTTAAACATTTTCCTTTTTGCAGTTTTTGACGTCAATATTGTGACTATTATATCACGATTTGTTTGCATAATTTCGACTTTTTGTGAATAATTTCGACTTTTTTTTGAAGATTTATTTTTTTGAAAATTTTACTTTTTTTGAAAATTTTTACATTTTTCAAAATTTCAGCTTTTTTCAAAATTATCAATTTTTATTATATTCCAACTTTATGACAATTTTGACATTTCACTAGTGTTTTAAATTATCATTATTTTCAAATTTTTAGCTTTTCTAATTTTCATTTTTTTTAAATTTCAGAATATTTAAACAAATTTCGACCATTTTTCAAATGAATCTATTTTTCAAAGTTTAGATTTTTTTAGAAATTTAAAATTTCTTCAAAATTTTACCAATTATCTTAAAAATTTCGTTTTTTCATTCAATTTAAATTTTTTTTAATCTAATGAATTGTTCTGAAAATTCCTCCTTTTTTCAAACTTTTAACATTTTTCTCAAAATTTTGACTTTATTTCCCAATGTTGAAATTTTGCCTTTTTTAAAAGTTTCTCAGCAAAAAGTCGAATACTCGAAATTTTATCAAAATTTCGAATTCTCAAAATCTTAGCTTTTTACTAGAAATTTCGCGTTAAAATTTGAATATTATTTCGATTTTTTCAAGTCTCACAAAAAGCGAACTTTTTTCTCAAAACAAAGTATTTTCGTGTTAAAATTAGAATTTTATTTCGGTTTTTTTCTAAGACTCATAATTAACAAGAAAAACAGATATTGGTCAATTTGAACATTACTTTTTTCCCAACTACAAATATCTATAAATATTTTCCATTGTAAAATTTGTGCATCTTGATGGCAATAAATACTCTCAGTTCAAATACAACTTTTAGAAAAGGAACACTCTTCCAGTAATTTTATCATTTTACCCAAACATCTGTTTTTACTTAGAAAGTAAGATAAATAAACAACGTAGTTCAATTGGCCTGCGTCACAATAGCAGACAAAACTTCAAAAGGGGCTGGGCGAGTCATAACAGTAATTATTATAAAATTGCTTTTCGTTCAAATTTATGCTTCAAGTTTGTTATTATGATTAATTATACTCTTTTATGAAGTACATATTTCTGCTTAAATTCTTTAGAAATACTTGGAAACACCAATAGAGCAATAGAAAAGGGTAAATAGGTAGTACACTTTTTGAAAATAGTCCAAATCAAAAACAAACAAACGAAATTAAAATTAAGGCAAAGACGCATGAAAAACGCCGAAAAATGTAAAAAAGTAGGACATGACATAAAATCCGGTCTCTAGTAATTATTATGGCAGTATTATGGTATTATCGAAGCTGTCTTTAATATTAAAGTCAGAAAAAAATAATACGCAACATCCAAAACTTAGGGCTTCTTTCTTAAACAGAATTCATGCCGGTTTAAAAAAATATATAATGCTGAAATGCCAAAAATTCTGTCTAAACAATAAAAAATATTTTCGAAAAAGTAATAATTTTTATAAATAAATTAATTAAAAAGTCAACAAAAACTTAAAAAACGAATTTACATAAAGTACAAATTTTAAGGAAAAAGTCGAGATTCCGAGATTAAATTAATTATATCAATTAAATTAATTTAACAAAAAGTTTATCAAAAATTTTAAGAAATACGCATACATAATCTTTTTACACTGGTTTATTGTATTAACTAATATTTAAATTTGTTTTAAATTCTTTTAGGAATCTTAAGTTGAATTCAGTTAAAGAAAAATATAACGATTTGTTTATTCCAACAAGAGCATTTTGGCTAATTCAAGCAACAATGCTAATGTCGGACTTGCCATCTACCCAGTCATAAAACAGGTTTTATTTTGCCTGAAGGCTGAAGTGACCCATTACTTAGGAGTTCAAACGATTTCAAAATACTACCCCACCAGCCGCTCAT
The DNA here is from genome assembly GCA_028583605.1 of Dastarcus helophoroides. NCBI lineage: Eukaryota > Metazoa > Arthropoda > Insecta > Coleoptera > Bothrideridae > Dastarcus > Dastarcus helophoroides. Next base: position 24,553,328 of record CM053325.1, on the reverse strand, counting down.
CACTGACGGCTGTCGGAACCTGCAATTACCGTGTCCCTCTATTGGTGAAAAGATTAAACAAAAGGATGCAGAGGACCAGGGATAAGATCAAGTGGACGCAAAGACCATCATTGATTTTGGTGGATGCGTCCTGAAGCAGAGCTCCTGAGCGTCCAAAAATGGCGTACGCTGTTACTCCATTGCTTCCGCCATCTATACTATATTCAATCAACGGTTACTGGTAGCAGTGTTTCCACGTGAAAATAAAAAAAATTATCGTATCGATTATAAAAAATTATCGTACAATGTCTCTTCGCCCTTCGTTCGGCAGCTAACTTATTTTGACGACCAAAGAAAAGGTATTCAATCGGTCGGGCTTTCAAATTTTCCATAGAAGTTTTTCGTCCATTATAAAATTGACACCAAATTTACCTTTTATGTTAAATCGTCCAAATTATCGTACATGCACTATCATACATCGTACGAGAGCTGTAATTATGGTCGTTGATTGAATAACAATCAACGTTATGGTACAAAACAATAATTTGTCGTACATCTGGCAACACTGGCAGGTCATAGAATCATGGTTTCACTTTTGCTATTGGAATAAGGTTATGTATCCGTCATTTAATTGTCAAGTATTATGGTTTTGTGGTCTTGTCTTTGGTCAACAAAAACAAGATTTGTAAATAATGGAAGATACACAGATACAAGTAATTTCTGAAATAGGTAAAATATGTAGAACATGCTTGACTGAGAAATGTGAAGAAGAATTACGCTCTTTGTATGAAAATAATGTCGATAATTTGTTATATGAATTGACGGCTATTAGTGTAAGTTACAGTTTTTTGCTACCTGTTGTTGTTATGCTTGTTTAAATGGGATTTTTGTCGCTTGTCTTTTTCGTCAAAGATAACAAAAAAATATATATATATCTCTTCTTTGAATAGAAGAAGTTACGCTCATTTTGTTTCGGCTGTTCACAAAAAATGAAATGAGTGCATTGCTAAAGAAATGGTCCTTATACAGTAAATGATAAGGAAGTAATAGAAAATATAGTAGGACAATTAATCTGCCTACTTTGTCTTATATTTTCGTTGCCTGTGTCTTACCCAGAACTATCATTCATTTAAAAGTTGCCACTGAAATGTGGTGTTCTTAAGTTGTAATGCAATACTTATTTAATAACACTGAAATGTAACAAAACAAACAAGTTTTGTTAAATATTTAATATTCAGTGAATAACATATGACAAAAGAAAAATAGGGAATCTTCTGTTAAATAGTTGACTGATTCTAGAGCCATGCGGACAAGCAATAAAAAAACCCATTAAAACGAGTGGTGAAATATTAGTGGTTATTGTTCTCTTAGGTCAATAAAAATGATGGTCTTCCAAGTCTATTATGCAACAGCTGCATATTTACATTAAATATTGCTGTCAACTTTAAGCAACAATGTCTCAAATCTGAATCACAACTGAGGGAAGCATATTTTGCGAATCACACTATTATTACCGAATATGATACTGTCATAATAAATCAGGACAATCTTACTGAGAAGCTTGATGTGGTAAATGAAACGCTTCCAAACTGTATTGAACTTGAAAACGCAAAGGTGAGGTATATTTTTTTTACAATTGGACCCATGTATGGGGGTCCCCTGCAAAAAATCGCTATGTTCAATATTTTTTCAGTATTACCTGTAGCAAATATTTTTGCAAAACGTTTCTAAATTTAGGTGAAAAATCCCAAATTTGGCAACCCCGAAGCAAGCCAAAGCATTCTTGGTAAAATTTTTTGAGTGACTTATTTTTTGCAAAACGAGTGTAAAGTCAGAAATATCAAATTTAAAACAAAAGTTACACCTCAACTGAGCTTTACGCACAAAACTGTTATTCAAAATATTTTATTTTGAAGTTCTCTAAAAAAATCTTATTGTCTTTGTTTTTTTCAGGGTTTCGAGCCGTTATTTTCGTTCCGGTTTTCGGTTTTGGTTCCAGCAAAAAATTTATATCAGTGCTGTTCCGGTTTTCATTCTGACAAAAATAACGGTTTTTTCCGGTTTTCGGTTCAATTCCGGGTGACTCATTTTTTTTGATTTTTCAAAAGTTTTTTGAATTATAAATTGATTTTTGAACATAATTTTGAAAATGTAATGTCTTTTTTTTCTTTAATATTACAATATGTAACTACTCTGACCTTGCCTAAAATTTAAGGAAAATATTTTTTATTTTTCAACTTAAATAATTTCAAGCATTTTGAGTTTAATTTGAATTCAAATTTCAAGAAAAACCTGAACTTTATAAAAATCTAAATCGCAATTTCGAGTTTAGAAATTTTAAGTTTAAATTATTCTTCATTGTAGAATCTTACTGATCGGAAACATTATCACTATTAACTTTATTTAACATTTCTACGTTAAATATTTCCAAACTGTGTCGCAGAAATGTTCGATTTAAGTTTAAACTCGGAATTTTTATAAAAATCTTAAATTATATACCCAAGACTTAAAAAGTTCTAGAATATACAAAATTTAACGATTAAAATCGAAAATTTGAGAGATTTTTCTTTCACAATTTTAGATTTTCTAGTGATGTTTTGACTTTGATTCGCTTTTTATATCAAAATCGATTTTTGTTTTTTTGACTTTGTTTTCTTGAACTTTGGATTAAAAAGCTCCAAATAAAAAAATAAATAAAAATGAAAGCGACCAAAAAATATAAAATATAAAGTTTAAAATTGAGATTTTGATGAAACAGTCAACATTTCGATAAAAGAACTTCAAAATTTAACAGAAGAATTTTCAAAATTTTTACCTTAATTTACACCCAAATATTTGATTTTTTTCTGGAAATGTTGCTAAAGACTGTAGAATTTCTAAAAAAAATAAAAGTTTTCCCAAAGTTTTGGGAAGTGTATTTACCTTCTTTCGATATTTAAACTTTTTTCTTTTGAAGTTTCAAATTTAAACTTGTATGTACTTTTTATTATTTTTTCTCTAAAATTTCGACTTTAAATAAAATTTAGTCTTTCCTTAGCAAGTATAATCATTTTTATCGACATGTTGACTTTTATTCTTTAATTCTAGTCATTTTTCTCAAAATTTTGTGTTAAGATTTAGACTATCAGTTTAGGTTAGGAATTTTCGACTTTTACCTTGCAAACTCAAAATTTCCAAGACTTGGAATTGTGAGATTAATTTTGAAAAATTGTTAATCATAAATTTATTTTTAGTTTTTCAAAATTTAGACTTTTTCCAAGAACATCAATTTTTTTCTTGAAATTTGAATTAGGATTCAAAGTAAAAAATAACAAAATATTCACACTTAAATTAGCACTTTTGCATTTGAAATCTAACTTCTGCTAATATTTTTAGCAATAATTCGAAATGTTTAATTTAAATGTACATTTTAAGCGTAAAATAAAAAAACACAAAAAATGCAATTTCAATTATTTCTAAACTTCAATTTTCTATAGAAAAATGGATATTTCAAAATCAACGACAAATTTTCTGAAAAAAAAAGCGAATTTCAATTTTAAAAACGAAATTGTTGGAAACATTTTAGGTGTGTCTAAAAAGTTTGTGAAGAGATTTAACATTTTGAGATTCGATTTGTGACGCAAACGTTCAAGAAGTTTCACGAAAATAATATTTAAAAAAACACACAATTTTGACTTAGAAATTCTAAACAATCTGAAAAAATATCGCAATTTCGAAATCTTGAGAAAAAAATTAAAGTTTTCAGAATAAAAATTACTATTTTAGCGTAAACAAAATCATTGGAAGTCATCATTTAAAGTTTACTTTCGACCCCAATTTCGGTATATAATATTAATTTGGAATATAATGTTGTATTTTTTCCTGAAATTTGTACATAAAATTTACAAATGTCAAGGTTAAATTTGAAATAGCGAAATTTCAGCGAAAATTTTAAGAAAGAAATTATATCTTGAATTTTAGGAAGTTTTAGAAAATCGGAAATATATAAATCATAAGAATTTAAATTTAGGATTTCGAAAAAAATTGAAATACTAAAAGAGGTGGAATTTGAAAGAAAATATTGGCCAAAAATCGAATATTTAACTAATAACTTAAAAAAATAGAGATATCAAATTAGGAAAGGAAAATCGAAGTTTAAGGAAATAAGCTAATTTGGAGTATTCTAAAAAAAGTTAAAATTTCCAGAAAAACTCGAATTTGCAAATAAAATTGAAAATAAGGGAAACCGAGTTTCCCTAGCTTGAATGAAAAACGCCCTACTGCTTCATTCTAAACTTACAAAGAAGGATATTTTTTTTCTTATTTTGAACTCGAAATTTTAAGAGAAGAAAAGAAATATTTCGAGTAATTTCCAGATAAAGTCAAACGTTTAAAAAAGATGTCGAAAATTTTGAAAAAAGATTAAAGTTAAAATTTTAATTTGGATTAAAATTTTGAGAATAAAGTGAACATTTTCTAGACAATGTGGAAATTGTTAGTTTCAATCTAATTTTTTAAACAGAAATGAGAAACTGAAAGTAAACTCCTAATTTCGAGGTCAAAGTTGCACGGATTTGTGAAATATTTTGAAAAAGTAATTGAAATTTCTAAGAAAAAATTCCAAACTCAAGGGTAAAATAAAAACTGTTTTAAGTACATAAATTCAACGAACCGAAATAAACTGATATTTTTTCCGGTTTCGCTCAGGTTTTCGTTCCGACGAAAATAACGGTTTTTTTCGATTTCCGGTTTTCGGTTTAGTTCCGGTTCGAAGCCCTGGTTTTTTTCCTCTTGGTTTTGCTGGGCGTTGCTAAATAGCGTTTACTGGTATACCTATATATAACATATAACAGTGACGCTGATTTGTTTGTTTATGTTATTATTATTATTGTTAATATTAAAGTGTTACTTTGATAAACATTTCAACAGGTGTCAGGAAAAACCCAATTTTTAGAAATAGTGAAAAAGTTTTGACTAAAATTTTAATGAAATAAAATTAGGTGGCACGAAAAATTTGCAAATTAGAAAACTTGCTGATAAAATCAACTAAAAAGTTGATTTATGTACATACTTCAATAACAAAATTCCAAAAAGAAAAACAAAATTTTGAGATAGAAGGTGAATATTTTTTAAATTATCAAACCAAAATCCTTTTTGAGAGAAAATCAAGTACCACAAGTGTGAGATAGTTGAAATTTATAGAAAAACTTGGAAAAGCTGAATATTTTCTAAATATTTGATTGTTGCAGAACAGAAATGAAGACAATGATTCGTTTATAGACCAGGATGTTTTCAAGGAAGAGATTTGTGACGATTTTATTATTGATGACAAAGGGAATAAATCGCAAATTCAGAATGATAAAATAGAGTCAAAAATTCACGACAAAAAACCGTTTGAATGTGATATTTGTAAAGGGAGGTTTAGAACTAATGGTGGCCTGCGGACACATTTAATAAAACATGGCAAAAAGCTGAAATGTGAAATATGTACTGAGGAATTTTCACGTAAGTGTTTTCAATCTTATAAAGATTCCAAGTTGAAACATGACACTTTTTAGTTATGACGCACTTTAAGAATCATTTAAAAACCCACTCGGATTATAAGCCGTACAGTTGCAAAGTCTGCAACAGGAGGTTCTTCCAATCAACTAGTTTATTTAAACACATGCGCACCCACGGCGGTGAAAGAAAGCATCTTTGTACAACGTGCGGCAAAAGATTTTTTGAACGGTGCCACCTAGCGGTAAATTAACTTAATAAAAAAATGTTTAATAATTTAGGGACAAAAAACTCAAATCTGGTTTATATGAAAATTTAAATTAATAATGACCTTCGCTGTAGTATTTACTTCTTCCGGACAAAATAACAAAGTGCTGTCCTTTAAATGAACACTTGTCAAAATCAAATAACTTTTATCTAATTATGTAATTCCTAAAGTTTACCTTCAAAAAAACACTAATAAATTTTAACAGCTCCTTATTATTTAGTAAACTAAGACCAGAACTGTATTTTATGAAATTTGTTTCGAATATTTTGATTTCTCTCAAAATTTCATAATTTCGTTTTTTCTATTTTTTATAAAATTCGAAATTTCAAACTTTTTCCGGAAATTTCCGTTATATTGAAAATTTTTACTTCTTAAAAGCTTAGACTTTTTAAAAAAAATTTTAAGCTTTCAAAATTTGGCATTTTTCAAAATTCGCTCTGAAAATTTAGGCTTTTTTTAAAAGTTAGTTTTTTCTCAAAATTTAGACTTTTTTGGAAAATTCTGTTTGTTTTTAAAATGTTGACTTGTTGAAAATGTGTATCTTTTTTAAAGTATCGACATGTTTTGACTTTTTCTCGAAGTTCTCGCTTTCTTGAAAACTTTGACTTTTTTTTAAAAAGCTTGAAAAAGTTGGATTCCTGAAATTTCCACTTTTGAAAATTCATTTTTCTTCGAAAAATTCGGCTTTTTAAAATTTTTTTTAATTGGTCCTGTTTTGAAAATTTGAACCTTGGAATTTGCCATTTTTTAAGAATTCCGACTTTTTTCGAAATTTTGAACCTTTTTTTAAGAGTTTGGTCTATTTTTGAAGAATTCAACTTTTTTTTGGAAGGAATGTTTTCTTGAAAACATTGTCTTTTTTCCAAATTTTCGAGTTTTAAACTGGAAATTTTCATTATTATTTTTTATTTATTTTATTTATTTACATGTACATATGTTCTTTATATTCTTCCTTAATCAAAGAAAAAAAATTAACAATTATGAATTGAAAATTTAATTTTACCACAACCAGAGACTAAATAGACTGAATGCTTCAATCTCGTAGTATGAGAATGCAAAATGCGGAGAAGAGAGAACTCTGTATCCGCCTACCCTACGTTTCGCCCACCATCGTAGGGGGCTCCAGAAGAGTTTCGTCTCTGGTATGGTGGACATACTGGGTTACCGTGCTTTGATGTTTTGAAATTGGCCTTTTCATTCTTTCATTTCCTCATATTCCTCTTTTCATTTATTTTTCTTTTCCTGAAAAAGCCCCCTACGATGGTGGGCGAAACGTCGAACACTTTTAGTAGTTCTTTGACACGGTCCAATCCCGGAAGAAGTATATCCTGTAACGGTTCTAATGATTTAGATGAAATTTTCAATAAGCGATGCGTGTGCACAATATTGTCAGGCCAGTGCTGCAAATATGTGATGATTAGGGTGAAACGGTGATTCGCTCACGCCGATAATTGAATATTTATATATTTTATTTTTACTTAACCAAAGAATGACACTCTTGATTTTCCTTCACTAATATGTTCACTTCTGTTCCGACAGTGCTCCACAATACATTTCCTAGCTTATGTGCAAAAAAAAGCGATGCTGTCTTCTTAAAGATCTGTTTCGAGCTGGGCTTTTGCCAGGCTTCCATCTGCCTTCACTGGTTGTCCCGCAACGTTCAGTCTATTTAGTCTCTGGCCACAACATTTTAGTACACATACATACATTACAGTCAGATTGCTGCCCCAGTTGTCCACATCTAAAGCGGGCTCTTTTATTAAAATGTTAAACCTAATGTCACTTAATGGCGGATAGCTAGTAATCACCTTTATTATTTAAGACTCACATCAGGACTCATACGGGGGAAAAGCCGGTGATTTGCGATACGTGCGGAAAAAGATTCTCGGATCCCCATGGACTGACGGCCCATATGAAAACACATACCGGAGAGAAAAATTATGAATGTAGCGATTGCGGTATGTAATATTTATTGCAAAGCTGCCTCTATCTATCTTTCTTCAACAGGTAAAAGGTTCGGACATTCTTACGTCCTTACGGCCCACAAAAGAATCCATACAGGTGAAAGACCCTTTCGTTGCTCTGTTTGTGGGGCGTCATATGCGACTTCTTCTTATCTGAAAATACACATGCGTATCCATACGCAGGAGAAGCCCTACAAGTGCGAAACTTGCCCAAAGGTACACTTTAAGATATGGAAATTGAATTAAAGAGAAACATTTATCAATCTGATTTTTAGGCGTTTGTTAGCAAGTGTGCCTTAGTTGCTCATCTAAGGACTCATTCAGGCGAAAAGAACTTCATTTGCAATGTATGTGGAAAACGAGCTGGTAGAGCTGCTGATTTACAAATTCATATGAGATCTCATACAGGTAGATTTCGATTTTTGACTTTCATTTCAGGATCAAGGTGTACTTTCTGAGATAAGTAATTTAAGCGAATTCAGAAAAAACAAAAGTGTTTCGTTTACTAAGTTGACTTTAATAATTTTAGGGGAGAGACCCTACTGTTGCGATCAGTGCCCAAAGAGGTATCACACTTCAAGCAACTTGGCTACACATAAAAGAACGCATTTGGGTGTCAAAGACCACATTTGCAGCGTTTGTAGTAGAGCATTTGGTGATCCCAGAACGCTAAAGGGGCACATGAGGACTCATACTGGGGAAAAACCGTATTTATGCACTTATTGCGGAAATAGGTACACGCAGGCTGGTCAGTTGGCCGCGCATAGAAAACTTCACACTGGAGAAGTTACATCCAAGGTATAATAAGGTTGCGAAGGCTGCAGAGTTAGTAAAAGATATACTTCTGAAAAATGGCACGAAAGACAGCATCATTAAGAGAGAAGCACGTTAACTTAATATGTCAACCATACGAGAGGCGAAACTCTTCTGAAAATAAAAATGGCACAAAAGATAATAAGACGGAAGAGCTCGACTTTTCCGATATTTTTCATTTTGGAAGAGTTATGACTGGTATGGTTGATATATTGAGTTACCATGAACTTATGTCTTTCATTTGGTTTTTATGTCTTCTTGTATTTTTTCATGTTTGGGTGCCTTAAAAGGAACAAAACGGAATCCTTATAACCTCACTCTCCGCCCGTCTGTTTGTTACAGAAGTATTTCTTGAAAACTGTGTAACATAGGAATTTGAAATTTGACTTAGGCCCGATTTCACATATCGAGCTTAAGCTTTGGTTTAGCAAAATCGAGGTTCAGTTGAACCAACGTTAAGCCAGCCGTTCCGTTTTACTTAGGCCGAGAAAGCACGGCTCAGCTGAGCCGAGGTGAACCGTAAAATGCAGTATGTTGGCAATACTCAAGCCGTATAAATGCTTTTAGCGGCAATATTTTGATTAAGACAATTATTTTAATATTTTCTGCAGCATAAATCAAAGTTATTAATAAGACTCTATGAGACTTGTAGTATTAAACTATTGGGATAGAAAGAGAAGTACACAGATATACCACATTCATACTTTTGCATAATTAAATAACTAAATGGGGGCTTACATATTTAAGGCTGAAAGGTTTTCCTTGAAAAGAAATCTGAAAATCTAATTGATGGGAAATTTCTATCATTAGTGATGTATAATACCTCAGTGATAATAAAGACAACAACAATCTTCAAAAACAGTAAGGGTCAGGTTAAATACAAATTGATATACCTTCACAAGAGGGGGAAATCCATTATTTAGTGCAGTGAATTTGTCAACATTTTCAGTTTAGAATCATCACAATAAGTTTAATTTAGTACAGTGAACTAATAAGAAATAGAGGCAAGCAAAAGAACAGCTAACTTCAGTGGTAGTGAAGAAATTATTTTATTAAATTTGGTCAAAAAATATAAAAGCGTGATTGAGTGCAAAATGTCGGATGTAGACCAAAAGTTTTTGTGTTGTAGGAAAATTGAAAATGAATTCAATTCACGTCGTCTAGGATTTCATAATATATTAATGAATTAAAAAATGTCCTCATCACCTGTTAAATCAATTAATTGTTCCATTTTCACTTTTTACCACACATTACTATACTATTTTAATTTCCTATTTTATAAATTAATTCCTTGATTATCAACGCCACATATATGAATTACACGAATATAACATAACCAATAATAACAATGAGAATGATAGATTAGATTCGATAATTGACAATGCTTGCGCTCCCTTGAGCTTCGCTTAAGCCAGCCCTGGGTTCAGCTGAACCCAGGTTTAAGCTCGGCTCAACCTTGACTTCTTGTAAAACAGCGGGCGTCGGTTTAAGTATGGTTTAACTTTGAGCCAAGCTTAAACCTGCTTTGTAAAACCGGGCCTTATTGTTAGTTCCCGATAACCGACGCAGTCAAGGATTATAAAAAAAAATATGTTATATTAAAATGTGCCAATCTGATTTGCATTGGAGGATTTTATTTTTCTTGTAATTTTTATCCATTTTTTATGTATTTTCTTTTTTGTTCTGCTCCCGAAGAAGCCCCCTACGATGGAGGGCAAGACATTGAACACTTGGTAGTTCTTTAAAACAGTTCAATGCCGGAAGATGTATATCTTTTGCAAGATAAAATAATGTTGATGCAGCATTTGTGCCATAATGAGAAAAAAATCATGAACTTCATCAGGCGTTTTATTTAAGAAAGTGCCAATGGCAAGAGGCAGTATTGAGAACTAGGAAGATTATGACAATTAGAGCGTACTGAATAAATATTATAACCAAATGTCTTTTTTTTCTCCTGGGGACCATTTTTCCTTTAATTTCATTCCCGTCTCCTACTCGCACTGCTCCAAGAGTTGCCCTTTGTTGTGAATGGATTGCACTTAAAAAAAAAAGCCAGATTTGATATTTTTTAGTCTTTGGGTTATTTTATTTAGATAGTTTCTGATATTTGACAAGTTGTAATCATGTGATTAATTAATTAAAAATCAATTTTAGTTGACCAATTCTAAATATAGGTGATTTGAAGGACTACTTTCCCATTTTTAACAAAATTTTGAATTTTTATAAATGTAGACATTAAACATTTTTTGATAGAGAAGAGAAATTAAAATAAAACATAATTTAGAAAAAGATCGACATTTTGTAAAAAAGAATGAAAAATTTTAACTTTTTTCTCTATTGTCGAAAAATTTAAGGTTTCTTTTTCAAAATTTGACTTCTCGAAATTTTGACTTGAACTGTTAAAAAAATGTTGAACGGTTTTATATATATATATATATATATATTTAAATATTTTGACCTTTTCTGCAAATGTTGACTTAAAATAATTTTTACTTTGTTTCTGAAAAATTCGACTTTTTTTGAAGGTTCTACTTTTTGAAAATGTTTACATTTCGAAATGTATGTATGGAATTTTTATATTTATTTATATTTGTTATTAAATATAGTCTATGAGATATAAAAAAAAGTAGTAAGTAAAGTACGATGATGGTAGTAAAAATATATTATATCAAAAAATGAATGTTTCACAGATCTGTGGGAAAAAATTCTTGTATGAGACCTTTATTTATTAAATTAAAGTTTACATATTAACTTAAAAATTTACATTATGTAATATCAAGACTAAAATTAAAATAACACTTAAAAATTATTTACATTCCTCATGATAAGGCTCAAGAGTTCTTAAGTCCCTCCAAGTGGGTGGTAAATTACTTTGCAGATGATTTCCACATTTTTTACAAGGTGCACTAAATAAAGTGCTATAGCTATGGAACCAATGCTAAAATAAGAAAATAATAAATAATCTTATGCAATAAAACAGTATAATTCTCAAGCATGTAGGTTTTCTCTTTAAATAAATACTGCTATGGGCAAAATAGAAGATTTAAAAGTGATCTTGACTCTTATTAGAATACCAGGTATGACCTCCAAAAAGTAAAAAATGCTTTTAGTGTTGTGACCTAAATTCCAAATTGATTAATTATTTGAAACAATTTTAGCTCAATTTAATTTATTAGATTGCTATTAACTAATGTAAGACTTGACAATAAAAGTAAGTCCCTTTGGCGACCCATTTAGTGAGAAAAGATGCTTTAGGTAAAATACATTACCATAAATGAACGAACTGCTAACTCTGGCATCATAGGTGAGTGAAAATGACACATAGCAGCATGACAATTTTCGGTTACTTTTCTGAATACTTTGTAGCGGGATTCAATCCACAAGTCACTGGACTCGCTGTGGGCTTTGACCACAACCCATTCAATCATTAACCCTTTGAAAGCGATCATAGCTTTCATTACCCTTCCTAAGGATGCCTACGAAAAAATTGCCAATTAACAGGATTTGGTTGATTAAACATCCCAAATTACCTGTATTACTGGATTAGGTACAAACGGTCTGTTAGCTGTTATTGTAACATCAGGAAATAATCTATCAATACTTGTTATTAAATTTTCAATAACCCTGAAATAAGCATTAAAATCTTTGATGAATTTTGAAATTCAAACCACATCATATATACAAAAACACTATTCTTGAAATTTCAAAAAAAAAAGAAATAGTCAAATTATGGGAAAACAGTAACATTTTAAAGTGTTAACTCAGAATTTTGAGACTTAAGTCGAAATCTTGATAGTAAAAAATAGAAACAAATTTACCAGAGAAACAAGAAAAAACTTTCAGATTCAATAGGAAATGAAAAAATATTTCTTGAAATTTAAGAGTTTTCTCAAAATTTCCAGGTTTTTGCTTTCAATTTTTATTACTTTCATATTTAGCTCCAAAATTTTAAGAAATCTGCAAATCCAGATTAAAGTCGAAACTTTCAAGAATCCAAGTCGATTTAAACTGAATAACTAAAGTAATGTCTGCCCATAATGAACGTTAACTCAAGGGAGAAGACGTCTGTTTGCTATAAGCAAAGTTCATACTAAACAGTAGATAATGCTAGAACTTTAATCCATCTCTAAAGATTGGTTCATTATAAGCAAAAGCGCATAAAAAGCAATTTCGTAATAAGTGGATATTACTGTATATAAATATACGGAGTTGATGCTTAGCCTATTGTAATAAGATCTGAACTTACTCAGGGGAAACATTATGGTTACTGGTCTGAGTTTTTCTTCTTTTCGTGGTGCTAAACGTCTTATATGTTTTGTTAAAAGAATTTGTTGCTAAAATAGCTCCTGCTAAAGCACTATATTCCCTAATCTAAAACAAAAAAAGATACCTTAGCAATTCATGTTAAATCTGCATCTTTTTCATTAATTCATATTTTTTCTAAATTTAAGTTTAGAATTTCGAGATTTTCAGGAACTTGAATTTTTTTTAAACTTCAATTTTTAAAAACTGTAACAGTTAAAAATTTCGAGTTGAAATTCGGAAATTTAAAGAGAAGCCACAATTTTCAGATATAAGCCTAGATTTTTTCACAGATTATGTGCGCAAAAAACGCAACTTTGCCTTAATTAAACCAACATCGCAGCTCTTCTAATGAGCGAAATCCTAGCAAGGGTGGAAAAATGGGCACCATGTATAAGATAGGATAGGTAGGTGCGCCAGTAACTGGCCACCCACCAGTAGTTGGCCATCACAATTTTATTTGTGTCTAACAAACCTATTTATTTAAATATATCTTTTTTCTGTAAGTTATGTAGTAAAAACATAGAAGTTATTCTATGCGTGTAGTTTGCTACATTTACAGTCAATGATAAAAAATTTAGGAAAGGTTAAATTATGCATCCGACTACTGAACCACTTTTTAAACTGGCTGGCTACTGGCACAATTACCCTATATTACCTTATCAGTCCACTTATAACTGTTAACCAACTGTCCATATAGAGCTTGACGTTCTTGGGTAGTTTCCTGAGACAAATGGCTACTATTTCCTAAATTGAAAGGTCCTGGTGGAGGGGTCAAATTGGATACAGCATTTTCTACATCCCTAGAATAATAACAATGTAATCGACATCTTTGTGCAAAACTAATAATCACCTCAAGTTGTTATTGACTAATGTGAGAAGATCCTGTAGCTCCAAGACAAACTTATTTTCTTTGCCCTCCTCTCCATGATCTGCTCTTAGCCCACTGCTAACAGACTCAAATACTCTGCGTACGTTGGATCTTAAAACTTTTACACTATTTAAGGCTAAATGTAACTGCTCCACATCCCTTTCCATTTTGTAATTGGTTTAAAAAAATAGTGTACACAATATATAATAAGTATGTATATGTTAACAGTAAAATTATTCGAAGAAATCGGTAATCACATTTAAAAACATCTGAAACGTTGAAAACTACTTTTTATTCTTAACCTTCCTAGTATGCGTGTATGTTTATGTTCTTTTATAATTACAATCACAAATCTGAAACTATAATTCACTTGGGCTTTAAGTTTTGCTTTGTAAAATGAAGTTTATAGGTTAGCTTCACAGAAAATACAAATTACAAAAGTTACCTTCTTCTTCTTTCAAAATGGTACCAATAGAATTATGACCATAATTAAATCATTTCTCTTTTAGAGTAAAATAAATTGCTTTAAATTCATAACACTACAATAATTACTAAAATAACATTCCTTTCTTTATAAATTTAAGTAGAGATAAAAAACTTGGAAATAATTTGCAAGTTAAGGCCAAGGATGTACCAGAAGCGCCTCTTCTGAACAAGAGTGTAACTAAACGAAATTTCGAGTAGGCCGCGGTTCAAATAAAATGATTTAATATGCGTCCCATTTTTAATTCGTAAATTCTAAAATTGTCGTGTTTGTTAATAAAAATCGATTTCCGCTGAATCAGGTATGATTTAAAAATTGGTATATCAGTTACCTTCCATAAGTAGACGTAGACGTTAACTGTATAATTTATAAAAATTGTTTAAATATTATTTTTTATATTCAGTAGCATACGGCTTCATCGATTTCTTCTAATAATGAATCTAAATGAATTGGCAATATCGTCAACTGAATGTGTTCATTAATAATAATGTGAAAATACGGATGAATAGTTATGTATTTTTTTTTGTTTTTTGTTTTTCTTTTTGTTTAGAATTGCTTCTATGATTTTTAAATTTGCATCATTGGCAAAATTGCCAAAAAAAAAGACAAATCTCTAACTACGGCAAATAAGAATTACACAAAGATACATGACGTTTAATTTTATGGAGACCCCTTAACTGCCCCCATATTTAATAAATTTTCTCAACATCAAGGCTCGTAGCGCCTGCAATAAAATTATGAATTTTCTAAAATGTCATGTCCTTAAATCGGTACATCGAGAATCTAAATTGATTTTGCAATAAATAAGAGCAATAAGAAAATGCCATATTTTTCGCAGTGCTATGTGGTATCTTTTTTGCAGACAGTGTTGCTTGATTCATAGAAAAAAAATTGTAAAAGCTGCAGAAAACTTTAAATATAAATATACAATTTTTGTTTTATTTCAATTACTGGTTTTTAATCGGTGGTCACAAACCCTAGATAACCCCTTAAAATGTCAGAAACGGTCCATATAATCATGTAAGTAGAGACCGGATTCTGGTGCACTGAAAAAGCCAAATTTAAAAATAACTTTAAACTGAACAAATTTGGACAAATTTATAATAAAACTAGGTGTTAGTTACTCGGCGATGCGGTAAAATATTCACTATTTCACGGCCAATTACTCTTTTTTAAAGCGTTAAATTATATTTTTTTTAACTTTGACATCATATTTTAAAAATTCAAAATTTTTCCAAAAATTTTTTTGAAATTTAGACTTTTTCCGAAATTTCAACTTTTTTCAAAATATCGACTTTATTTTGAAGGATTCCAGATTTTGAAAATTTCTGATTTTTAAAAAAATTTCACTCATTGAATTCTTTATTTTTTGTTTTGACTTTTTGAAAATATTTAGTTTTTATAAAATATTATTCTCAAAATTTTAAATATATTTTAAAAGTTCAATCATTTTTTATTTTTATTTTCAAAATTTCGTACTTTTTTTCAAATTTATTATTATTCTGTTGTCTTTTCAAAATTTCGACTTATCGAAAAATTTTCGGATTATTTTTAAAATTTTACGTGAAAATTTGAATTTCAACTTTTTTTAATTTCCGGTTTTTCTAGAAAATGTCTCTTTTACTAATGTCAAGTTTTTGAAGTTGGATTTTTTCGAAACGTTATTTCAAATTTTTTTTTTCAAAATTTCCGCCACTTGTCAGGATCTGGACTTTTTGGTTTTTTTACTGTTCCTCAACTTCTCGACTAAACATTTTTTTTCAATTTCTGCCTTTTTTTTAAATTTCGACATTTCAAAATTTTTACTTTATTTTTAAATTTCCACCTTTTTCAAATTTCTGTTGTGTTGACATTTTGACGTTTTAAATATTTCTATTTTTTACCTAAATGCATACTTTACAACACGATGATTTATCTAAAACTTGCTTTGAAAAATTCACTCATTTTTCAATTTTAACTTTTTGAAAATATCGACTTTTACAAAAATTGCCTATTTTCAAAATTTCCACTCTTTCAAAAGTTCCAGTTTTTTACATTTAACTTTAAAAATTTCTACTGTTTCTGAAAATTTCTACTTTTTTGAAAATTTCGACATTACAAAATCTCCACTTTTTTCAAAATTTCGGTTTTCTCTGTCGACTTATATTTTGAAAATTTTAATTCTTCTTCAAAATGACGACATTTAAAAATTTCGATTTATTTAAAAAAATTTCGAATCTTTCTCGTAGTGTTGACTTTTTTTTGTTCATTTTGACTGAAGATTGAAGTACTAGTTTTTTTTGAAAATTTCCACTCTTGAGTATTTTTGTTTTTTATAAAAAATCCAGCTTTCTGGGTATTTTGACTTTTTTAAAATTTCAAACTTAATTAAGAAGCCACAAATTTGTACTTTATTCGCAAAATTTTGACTTTCTCCTTGAAATGTCGAGAAAAGTGTTTTCATAAATTTCAAGTTAAAGTTTTCCCAATGGATCAATTAGGACTGGAATAAAAGTGTAGCTTCGGGTTCTTATATCAATAATAAAATTATTTCAATAATTTACAACACCCTTTAGTATTGTGGGTTGGGGAGACCTTAATGAATAAATACTTTTTAAATATTATATCTTAAAATCTTAAAATTCTAGATAACCAATTCAAGATGCCTATGCTTAAAAGGCCACAACGATCGACTTTAAATTTTACTAAAAATGCAAGTAGTAATCGGCAGTCTAATGTCAATGAGAGCGCGGCACTAGATGTTGATGGGGATGAAGATTTTATAAATTCTTCATTAGTCAGTAATTCATCGATTTCATTATCTGGCCCTGAGGTGTCAGACTCCTCCTTTAAAGGTAAGAGAATGCATAATAACTACTTAACGAGATATTTTAATTAAAGTATCACAGTTCCCGATGTCGGCTATTCTCAGTCAGAAGAGATTGTTCTGGATTCTTCATCCAGTTCAGAACAGGGAGTTCCTTCGGAAAAATATTCCCCGAATTTGTTAAAAACTTCAATACCAAACTTTTGGAAAGGAAATTATTTGACCAAGGAGAATGTCTTTAAACATAATATAATAATGCGAGAGATTAAAAAAGGTAAAAGAATTCACAAGAACTATTTAATGAGATATTTTAATTATTGTTTCACAGCGCCCAATATCAGTTGTTTTCCGTCTGAAGATACTATTCTTAATGTTTCATTTAATTCAGGACAGGCAGTCCCCTCCGCGAGCTATTCCCATAATCTGCCAATCAAGTCAAACATTTTAATACCAAGCTTTTTAAAAGGCAACCCTTTGGCCAAGGAGAATGATTTAATGATGCAAGAGGTTAACGCTGAGGAAGATATATTTTTTAATCTGCGAAAAAAGGATCAAACATTAAGGGAAGCAAATTTGAAAGATGAAAATCAAATTAGTGCAAATAAGGAAAATAAGAAAATTAATTTGAGGACAAAACATAATACCGATGAAATTTGTTCGGATTATAACATATCTGATTTAAACGAATCTTCGTCTTCCAGTTTCCAAAACCCAATGACTGAACCTTCTACTAAGGCAACACACATTAATTTTATTAATGAGAAAAAGATGATTAAATATAATTTGACCCCCAAGCGCGAAATACCAGAAAGAGATTCTTTTAAAACGCCTGTCGGGGAAGAAAATAATGCAGTGCACAACTCTGAAACTTTGTCGGAGTGTAGCTTAACTGATTTAAACGAATCTATTTCCAGTTCTCAAGGTTCGATGAATGAACCTTCTACTAAAGCAGCGTACATTAATTTTATCAATAATAAAAAAATTACCCCCTCACCATATTCAATGAATGAACCCTCAGTAAAGGCAGCTTACATTAATTTTATTAACGAGAGAAGGATGAGTAAATTTAATATAACCTCCAAACGTGAAACACCAAGTAAAAATTCTTTTGAAGCACCAGTGAATAATGAAAATAAGATAATCAGTTTGAAGACAATACACAATGAATCTTGTGTGGACTATAGCATAACGGATTTAAATGAATCTGTTTCTTCCAGTTCCCAAGGCTCGATGAATGAACCATCTACTAAAGCAGCATACTTTAATTTTATCAATGATAAAAAAATGACTCATTCTCCACTTTCAATGAACGAACCTTCGGCAAAAGCAGCTTACATTGATTTTATTAATAAGAAAGATATAACTAAATATAATGAAACCTCTAAGCGTGAATTACTAGAAAAAAATTCTTTTCCAATGGCAGGAACAGAAATTTGCAAAGGCGAAGTCACATTCAGTGAAAATGAATCTCTTTCTTCCTGTTCCCAATATTCAATGAATGAACCTTCGATTAAACAAGCATATATTAACTTTATTAATAATAGAAAGGTAATACCTCGGTTCAGCGAATCAGTTAATTTTTGTGCTCAAGATTCAAGGAATGAAAACTCGATGAAAAGAAGCAAAAAAGTCATATCAGATGTAAGCAATTCAACACATATTGCTTCGCATTCTCAAAATTCACTAAAAACACCTTTAATCAAGAAAGGTGCCAAAAAGAAAAATGTGCTTCATAAGAGCACCAGTAGAAAATCTCCTTTATCAAAAAATTCTGTTAAGCGATTAAAAAAATCTAATTCAGCAGGTATTCAAACATGCGCAAATTCAACGCTTATAAATGATCAACATGTGAACAAAAAATCTATAATATCGAATCAAAAACGCAAAGCAATAACATCTAGGAAGGAATCAAAGAGGAACAAAACCAAAAAGAACCGTGTTTCCGAATTACCAAAAAATTTGTCTCATCGAAAAAAATTATTATTGCTTCAGGAGCAAAGAAATGTAGGTGTGTATGTATATTGTGATAACTGCAATAAACTGCGATATTTAGAGCATGTTAAAGACCCTACTGAGCTACCAAGTCTTTGGTATTGTAATATGAATCCAGGTAATTATTTTATTCTATTTGCCAATTACCTTTCTAATCATCTACTTGAACAATGCATTTGGGATTAATTTAAGACCAAAAAAAATTTGTAGAAAATTTAAATCAAAATTTGGATAAAAAGTCGAAATTTTGAATCCATACAAAGTTTTACCCATTTACCACATCGGCAATTAAACAAATAATTACGCGATACATATTTCGCCAGCAGAACTGGCATTTTCAAGCGTACTAATCTTAATTGATTTGCAAAAGGAAGCATCGACAATCATCTGCATTGAGATTCAAATCAATACTTAAAATTAGTACGCTTGAAAATGCTAGTTCTGCTGGCGAAATACGTATCGCCTAATTATTAGTTTAATTGCCGATGTGGTAAAGTTTTACCACATTTACCGCTCACGGTAAAACTTATGGACTTAATCTTAAGCCACGATATTTAGTTCAGTTCTCTGGCGAGAAAAAGCCGAAATTCTGATAAAATGACAATTTAAAAAAGTGGAAATGTCGAAATGTTTTAAAAAAGTAGAAAAAAAGTAAAAATTTCAAGAAAAAATCATGATTTGAAGTAGAAATTGTTAGAAAGGTCAAACTTTTGAAATATCGAAATTTTCAAAAAGTCAAAATTTTCACTAAAAAAACTAAGAATTTTCAAACACATTGAAATTTTCTAGAATCGATTTTTTTAAATTCGAAAATTTTAAGTCATTTTCTTAAAAAAAATGAAATTTTGGAAAAGGTCGAGCTTTACAATCAGTCGAAACTTTCAAAGAAAATGTGGAAATTTTTAACAGTTAAAATATGAAAAAAGTAGAAATTAAAAATAAAATATAAAAATGCACGACATTCTAGGAAAAATTGCAAATTGTATAAAAAAACGAAATTTAAAAAAAAATTACGCAATTTTGAAAAAGTTTTTGTTAAACAGTATCGAAATTTTGAAAAACCGTCGAAATTCTCATAGAATCAATCTTGCAGAATCAAAGTATCGAGAAACAGTTGAAATTTTGAAAAATATTCGAAATGGCCAAAACAATTGCATAACTTGAAAACACCACCCGATAAATGAAGGCATGAAATTGCGCACCAGGTCAAAATTTTGATTTCAAATTTTCAGAAAAATGGAAAGCTATAAAGATTGAGATAAAATTAAAAATTTTGAAAAATGTAAACAACAAAACTTCGAATTTGGTGGTTACACATTTTAAGATAAAGCTATCAATTTAGAAAAAATTTAAATTTCTAGGAAAGTTTGAAATTTAGAAAAACCAATTTAAATTTTACAAAGAAATTTCAAAAAATAGTCGCTCTTTTAGTTTAATTTAATATTGACATTATAATATTATAATATTTTTTAAAACAACGTCAAAAGGTGGAAGTCAACAATTTCATAAAATTCTCAAAATTTTCGCTGGGATTTTAAGTTTAATCTCAAATTTTTTTGGAAATTAAAAAATTTATACCTTAAGTTTAAACTTAAACTAAATTTAACAAGTGTCAATATTTCGAAAAAAGGCTCGTTTATGTAAAAAACATCAAAATTCTATTTTAGAAAGAAAATTTTGACTTTACACTCAAAAATTGGGCTTCTTTTCGAAATTTTTCTTAAAATTTCAAAATATCTAAAAAAAAGTCGAAACAGAGCCTAAGCTTCTTATCAGGAGCAAAATCGATCATATATTAAACATACGAAAGTTTGGTGCTTATATTATTGCCTTATATTAATTTAGAATGAACTGTTCTTGAAGTGGAGGGTTAAATTCTTATTATTGCAGATCGAAACTATAACAGTTGCCAGATTCCTGAAGTACCATTAGACGAAACAGTAAAAGAGGAACTCATAGATAACCTATATAATGCAGGAAGCATTGTTTGGGGACGACTCGATGGATACCCATGGTGGCCTGCGCTGGTTGATGATGACCCAAATACTGAATGCTTTTACTGGCTGGACGATGAATTTACTAACATTCCGGTAGGTGTAGCCAAACACTGGCGCCAAATTGTGCACTTGTGTTGCGAAAAATTGTAATGTTGAGTAGTTCTGCATACTGTGCACTGTTTCTATATATTTAATATTGACACGTCCATTTGAGTGTTACAAAACGGTCCCAAATGCTTCGAAATAATTGTGTCTATTACGAGAAAGAAAATTTGAGGTTCTTCTGGTAAGGTAAGAAATTGGCACCTTGATTTTAAAAAAATATGGATTTTTAAAGTGCTTCTAATGTGATCAGTTTCATATGTAAATAGTTGCTGCTTATGTTGGAGCTATTCCACAGTTTCTTTCACAGATTGATAGGTGGTGCTTTATTTAGGAATCACATGGACGAAGTCCACTGAAATCAAACGGTATATTTGCCGGAACATTGTTAGCTGTATTCAAGTTGCGAATGCCAAACTGACAAGATCTAATAAAAAACCGGTGTTTGGTTTGCAAATTCTAGATCTGATAACAAGTTATTGGTGTCTGTCCATTAGAGAATAGTTTCTACTTTATCTGTAATCTTTTCGATTTTGAATAATTTTGTATACTAATATATGAAAGAGGCAAGTTCTGATTGACTAACATTACCGCAAAGTCGTAACTACAAATGTAAGAAGTACGAATTTGGGTAGTAACTTCCCCACTCTAAATCATTATAGGTAAGGTTGGAATTATTTAAAGGTGAATACTTTACAAAAGGACACCACTTGATTTGATTTCTTTCAACATGTTTCCTTCGTTTGTCCAAAGATTGGCTGTACTTACTTATGACGAAAATTTGACTTTTCAGACATGGTACCATGTTACATTTTTCGACAGTAAAGTTGTTAAAAGAGCTTGGCTGAAACCTAAGTGTATAAAACCTTTCCTGGAAAATATAGACTACTTCAAGAGTCTGCCACTCAAGTACAAGAAATATAAAAATCGCATCGATATCGCCACAACACAAGCTACACTAGCGCTTAAAATGGATCTTCTCAGTCGTCTTAGAACTTTTGGTTTTGTTGTACGCTATAAAAAAGCAATTATATCACCCAAACAGGTAGACATTTGTCAGAAGTCAAAACTTGCAAAAGATAAGAAGACTGAAGAAAGTAATAAGAAAAATAAAGCTAAGAAAAACAACTTTACGGATTCTGACACTTCAAGTCAAAGCTAAAATAGAATCGAGTCAAAGTAATGTGAATTGTTTTTAATAATATTATTGTTGTATGTAGAATTAGGATATCAAATTGAGTTATTCGAAGAAGAATGAATGAAGAATTAAATTCTGCTTATCATTATTAAGTACAAATTTGGAATATTAATTTTAGTTATTTACATAGAAAGGATACGAATTAATTTATCAGGATAATTTAAATTAGATAATTAGGTTGTCAATTACTTGTTATTAGGGAATTATGTGTTTTCATTCAATAAATATTTAATTACTAGGTTATAATTTTTTAATTAAAGTCAATTTAAGAATTTGGATAAATTATTTAGTAACGTTAACGGAAAACTATGTAAATTGTTGACAAATATCTAAATCATTTAACATTTTACATACTTCTCAGCCAAAGTCAGTACAAAATATATTTTTTTTAAAGTACAAATCACTCGGAAAGGTAAACATGGAGGCACTGGTAGTCGTAAGTGGAAATGAATATATAATATAGTCGTTAAATGTGCAATCGGAAAATCGAACAAGTAATTACATTTTCGGTGACATAATTACATAAAGATTCATTGCTCATTAGTTAGCGATAAGTCCCTCTAACCAGTGTGGCTTATCATTAAGGTGCCATTACACGGCGGGGCGACTGCCACGCCTAGAGTGTGAAGTGCGAAATGACGCACCGATGTCGTAGCGTTCTCACGGCGTGTCCATTGACAAGTCTTCTGTGGCCCCCAGAGACTAAATAGACTGAACGTAACACGGTAAGCAGTGAAGCCAGCTGAAAGCCTGGCGAAAACCTAGCTCCACCTTGTTCACAACGCCCTCTTATTATTTGACAGACCTTTGCGAAGATAGCATCGGGTTTTTTTTTAGAAAATGGGCTGTAAATATGGGAAAGTGTATTGTGGAACATTGTCGAAACCGCAGTGAACCCATTAGTGAAGGAAAATTAAGTTTCATTCTTTGGGAAAGTAAAAATAAAATATATAAATATTTAATTATCGGCGTGTGCGCGTCATCCTTTCACTGCAATCATCACGTGTTTACATCACCGGCTTAACAATATTGTACACAGGTGTCGCGTATTGAAAGAGAATTATTTACTATTAACCAAGATGTCTTTGAAAATAGTTCTCCTGAACTTATACCAAAAAGCACTTATCAAAATTATCCTTTTGGCCCAATTCCAAAGTTTCTTATCTAAATCGTTAGAACCGTTACGCGGCAAATTTCGTATTTATAAATTTTACTTAATTCGGCCATGCCAAAGAGTAGTGGGATGCAGCACCCCACTTCCCCGGATTTTACATTCAGCTGTTCACATGTTATGAGATTGAAACGTTCAGCCTATTTAGTATCCGGCGGCCCCCAAGCTTTATTTTAAAATGACTAATCGTTGAGAACGGATGCTCAGTTGCGCAGCAACTTGTTATATTTTGTTGGAAATCACGTTCAAAACGTGAGAGCAAAAATCTATCGGTACTTATTTTAAAGGAAAATATTAGACACCCTCGAATGCTTTATTGGTTTCTGTGTATCTTTTACGAACTGAAATCTGATACGGGTACTTCAACTTATTTTGGAACACTCTTAGGTGGATGATTAATTCTAAGAACGCTGGTCAGTCCCTTTTCTGAATATAGGTTTTAAGGGATTAACGTTGACATGTATATTAGCATTGTATCATGAAATATACCAGATGTATTTGGAAATATTACAAAAAGATTTCTTTTCGACTGTGAAGTTAAGATTAAAATTTCGTCGCGACAACACACACCTTCCGAGACCTCTTGAATAAATAAAGTCTCGATAATTAAAGTGTGGTGTTTTATTGAACTAAATAGTTCATACACACCCCATTTTCAAAAGGTTATGGGCCCAGGATATTTGTGATAAAATTGTGCAGTGTTAAAAGGGTTTATATTCGTGGGCAATTAATTAAACTTTCTTAAAGATAATGGAAAGGTTAAAAGTGCGAAAAATAATTGAACCCTTTGGTGGTGAAAAAAAAAAAAAAATACAGTGTGTGGAATTTTCATCACAGCACAGAAAAAGTGAAGGTTGAAGGTGGCAACCAATTTGGGCATTCCAAGAGAATTGGAAGAAGTACTGTATTGTTCCGAGGTATCGTAAAATTTATTGTCGGTCCGGAAAATGCAGCAGGCTGGTATGACGATCATTTTCAATGAAAATGATATCATAATAAATAAAGGTGGTAAGGTCGTAATGACAGGTAAGTCACTAAATAATTTAATTACAGTTGAATTTATGGTTTTAATGAACATGACAAATGCAATAAACACAGTCAGTAGCTCTGAAAAATGTCATTATAAATTATGGCATAAAAGGTTAGGTCATATTGGAAAATTAAAATTTTGGAAATAAAGAACAAACAAATGTTCGATGATATAAGTAAAATTAACCACGTAATGCTTAATGACAATTTATGTGAAGCTTGTATAAAAGAAAAACAAGCCAGAGTACCTTTTAACAGAGCTAAAGACAAAAGTCATGTGAAAAGACCATTATTTATTGTCCATACGGATGTTTGTGGTCCAATCACTCCTTCTACTACAAATGACAAAAATTATTTTGTACTTTTCGTAGACGAGTTTACGCATTATTGCGTGACATATTTAATTAAATATAAATCAGACGTATTTTCAGTCTTTTGAGATTTTGTTGCGAAAAGTAAAGCTCATTTTAATTTGCAGTTAGTAAATTTGTATTGTGATAATGGGCGAGAATATTTGTCAAATGAAATGAAAGGTCTTTGTATTAAGAAAGGTATAAGTTATCATTTAACGGTTCCACGTAGCCCACAGTTAAATGGTGTATCGGAACGTATGGTGCGAACCATTACGGAAAAAGCCCGTGCAATGATAAACGGTGCAGGTTTAGAAAAGGTTTTCTGGGGAGAGGCAGTATTGACTGCATCTCATTAATTTGAGCCCAATAAAAGCCTTGAAAGTAAATAAAACACCATATGAAATGTGGCATAGTAAGAAGCCACAATTAAAATTTTTAAAGGTATTCGGTTGTATAGTTTATGTACGTAAAATATAACCAGTAAATTAAAATTCGACGTAAGGTCGTGGAAAGGAATACTGGTGGGATATGAACCGAATGGGTATAAAATGTGGGACGTGGAAAGTGAAACATTTGCTATAGTCAGAGATATAACAGCTGACGAAACAAATTTCTTAATATCAAGACCTAAATTAAAAAAATCAAAATTCTAATATTTCTGGTGGTGATGAAACTAATAAGTTAAAATTAGTAGAAAAATCTGATAGTAATAAATCAGATGAAATTTTTGAATTATCAAGACCTAAATTAGAAAATCAAAATTCTAATATTTATGGTGATGATGAAACTAATAAGTTAAAATTAGTAGAAAAATCTGATAGTAATAAATCAGATGAAATGTTTGAAATTAGAAAATCAAAATTCTAATATTTGTGGTGATGATGAAACTAATAAGTTAAAATTAGTAGAAAAATCTGATAGTAATAAATCAGATGAAATGTTTGAAGTAGTTGATGAAAATAAGTCAAATAAAAGGGTTAAATTTGACAGTAAATGTGTTGAAAATAGTATTGAAACTATTAGTATTGAGACTTCATCTCAAAATAATATAAGTAAGAAGAACACTTTACCTGAACTAAGAAAGAGTGATAGGATTAAAAATCGTCCGGTGATATATAATGAAGACGATATGTTTGATGATAGTTTATCATCTGCTTATTCTATTGTATGTGAAATTCCTAAATCATATGATGAAATTAAAAATAGGAATGATCAAGAGAAAAGGGAAAAAGCTATAAAAGAAGAAATAAATTCTCTTTTAATTAATAATACTTGGTCATTAGTAGACAAAACGGAAAATAATAACATCGTTGGGTGAAAGTGGGTATTTACAATTAAAAACGATGAATTTGGAAGTCCGTTAAAGTATAAGGGTAAAGACACATGAAGCGGTTTTCGCCGAGTCGGCGGCCGAGTCGGCACCAATTTGGAGCAAACACACGACTCGTCTTTAAAGCTGCCAACGCGCGCGGTGGAAGTGAAGATGTTGCCAGTTTTTCCCGAAGCAATGGATTCTGACGATGAATTAATAATTTTAAACCAATTTATTATATTGTCAATTAAATAATAAAAAAAAAACTTCGTATGTGGAAATATCCAGTTATTCAGAAACGCAAAGAAAAAAGTCAATTTTATACTCTATTTATGAGGACAATTCAAAGCGATGTCGAAAAATTTTTAAATTATTTACGTATGTCTTAAAATTCATTTAATGAATTAATGTGTTTGATAAAAGGGGACATATCTAAATAAGATACAGTCATGCGACGTTTTTCAATTTGTAATTAGCTATTTTATTGCTTTTTTTTTTATTGAGCCTCTTCCCTGCAAAGTGACTATTCGTTATCTGAATTTATGCAGTTACTAAAAAGCACAAGGAATATTTATTTCTCGTGTGAAAAAATCACAAAAATTGCACATAGGCAATATTTGACAACTACGCTTGATATTCACAGCTTAAAAACCGCTTGTCGTGTGAACACCACCGTAAAGCAGGTATAGACGATGGTACGTTTGAATTCATAAAAACGCTAGCTGCGCCTCGTCCGGACGAGGATACGTTCGGCACAGCCTCGGCGTGACGCTGCATGTGTTCACTACCATAAAATCCGATGGAATCAAATGCCGAGTCGGCTGCCGACTCGGCGAAAACCGCTTCGTGTGTCTCTAGCCTAAGGGTAAAGACACACGAAGCGGTTTTCGCCGAGTCGGCGGCCGAGTCGGCACCAATTTGGAGCAAACACACGACTCGTCTTGAAAGCTGCCAACGCGCGCGGTGTAAGTGAAGATGTTGCCAGTTTTTCCTGAAGCAATGGATTCTGACGATGAATTAATAATTTTAAACCAATTTACGATATTGTCGTTTAAATAATAAAAAAAAGAAACTTCGCATGCGGAAATATCCAGTTGTTCAGAAACGCAAAAAAAAGTCAATTTTATGTTCTATTTATGAGGACAATTCAAAGCGATGTCGCAAAATTTTTTAATTATTTACGTATGTTTTAAAATTCATTTAATGAATTAATGTGTTTGATAAAAGGGGACATATCTAAGCAAGATACAGTCATGAGACGTTTTCCAACTTGTAATAAACCCACACATTTAGTTATTCTATTGCTTTTTTTTTAATTGAGTTTCTTCCCTGCAAAGTGACTATTCGTTATCTAATTTATGCAGTTACTAAGAAGCACAAGGAATATTTATTTCTCGTGTGAAAAAATCACAAAAATTGCACATAAGCAATATTTGACAACTACGCTTGATATTCACAGCTTAAAAACCGCTTGTCGTGTGAACACCACCGTAAAGCAGGTATAGACGATGGTACGCTTGAAGTCATAAAAACGCTAGCTGCGCCTCATCCGGACGAGGGTACGCTCGACACAGCCTCGGCGTGACGCTGCGTGTGTTCACTACCATAAAATCCCATGGAATCAAATGCCGAGTCGGCTGCCGAGTCGGCAGCCGACTCGGCGAAAACCGCTTCGTGTGTCTTTAGCCTAAAGCGCCTCTTGTAGGTAAAGCGTTTAGTCAACAATATTTAATAGATTACAATAAAACATTTGCACCAGTAAAAAGAATATCAAGTTTTAAATTCATGATTGGTTTCGCTTATGGATGTGAAAATAGCATTTTCAAATGGCGAATTAAAAGAAGAGATCTACATGAAAGTTCCAGAAAGTGTAAAATGTAAAAGTAATCAAGTCTGTAAATTTTTGTATGGGGTAAAACAAGCAGTTAGATGTTGGTTTGAGACATTTGAACAGACACTAATTAATAAAGGATTTCAAAATTCTGAAGTTGACCATTGCATTTATATTTTAGATTGAGGAGATATTAATAAAAATATCTATGTTGTACTGTACGTAGATGATCTGGTCATTATTACAGCAAATAATGATGCAATGAAAAGTTTTAAAGGGTATTTAATGCATACATTTTGTATGGTCGATTTAAAAGAAATTAAACTTTTCTTGGGAATTAGAATTAACAGAATTGGAAATAAAATTAATGTATATTCCTACAGGTGACCAATTGGCAGACGCTTTAACAAAGCCTTTGCCAAGTGTGAAATTCCTCCAGTTCAGAAGTGGAATGGGTCTAGAGTAGGATGATGGTTACATTAAATTAAAATTATTTGTATAGATGTAGAATAATGGTCTGGTTAGGTTTTTCTGGGTTTTCCTAATCCACGCAACAAATGTTGGACCATGTAAATGTATTTCCCCAGAAGGTTCAAAGGAGGTGTGTGTATTTTAATGCTTAGTTATCTGATAGAATAAGGTGAAATGTATATACTACATAAAAAAAAAATAGAATGCATTAATTATATAAATTTAAATATTAAAGTACAAAAAATGTATTTTTGGTTTGGAACAAAATAAGGTGTTAAGTAGTTCTAAATGAAGTTGATGAAAATTAGAGAACCCGATTAATTTTTGAGGGGGCGTGTTGGAAATCACGTTCAAAACGTGAGAGCAAAAATCTATCGGTACTTATTTTAAAGTAAAATATTAGACATCCTCGAATGCTTTATTGGTTTCTGTGTATCTTTTACGAACTGAAATCTGATACGGGTACTTCAACTTATTTTGGAACACTCTTAGGTGGATGATTAATTCTAAGAACGCTGGTCAGTCCCTTTTCTGAATATAGGTTTTAAGGGATTAACGTTGACATGTATATTAGCACTGTATCATGAAATATACCAGATGTATTTGGAAATATTACAAAAAGATTCCTTTTCGACTGTGAAGTTAAGATTATAATTTCGTCGCGACAACACACACCTTCCGAGACCTCTTGAATAAATAAAGTCTCGATAATTAAAGTGTGGTGTTTTATTGAACTAAATAGTTCATACACACCCCATTTCCAATATATTTTATTGAATAGTGATGATTTGTGTAAAAAGAAAAGAATAGAAAATATTTTTGGGTTGATGTCAGCTATTTTTAGAGTATTGACGAAACCAATGCTACAAATATTTTGATGACTTTTGCCTTACTTCACAATTATCTTAATAGGAGTAAAACTTCAATATCATCATATTCACCAAAGGGCACATTTGACAGCGACAGAAACGGCAATTTTTAAGCTGGCTCATGACAAAATGCAGAAGGCAACTTTAGAGCTAGACATCTATTTTTTGCCTTCATAAAGTGCCTAGGAAAGCTGGAGTTGAAGCCAAATATATTAGAGATAGTTTTGAAGAATATTTAAAGACTTGTTACCATGACAAGAACAATATTAAGTTTAGTTATAAGTTTCGTTCATTTTCATAACAATAAATAATAATAATGTAGTGCCCATCAGCATTTCTTTTTCTTTTTTAAGTCGCTGATTGAGCAAGATACACTAAAATTACGCTAGATTTGCATCCACAAATCATACACAGCATTCCTATCTTCATGACCCTCATGCTTGGGATTCCAAATTAGGGGTTGTTGTTCATATAATGTCAGAAATTTAGAAAAACATCATTTGACAACGACATACTAGCACTTCAATATCTAATTTAATACTAAAAATCCAATAACCTTAAGCAGTTATTGAAATCGACAACCGCAATTCGATACTTTAGTCCAAGTCTGGCACGCCTCCTTTGAATTTTACCGCTCATCGTCGGGAACCGACGCGCCACCTGAAATTCGACACGCAGACCCATTCTTACGGCGCCTGGACCATCGGTTTACGTGCCAAACGTGTCAGTTCACCCGTCGTGTAATGGGTCTTTTACACTTGGCATCTGTGATAAGCAATCCGTGAAGTCGTAAACCATTTGCTGCGAATTAGAAATGCCCTATTAGGAATGTTTATGGGTTGCTTTGAGTCTCTTTTGAAAGATTAATTTTCTTTTTAAAGTGAAAACTTCTTTGGGCATGTTGAGCGACTAAAGATACCAACCGACTACCGACATTAGAGCATGTCGGCAGTTCAAATTAGCGCTACTAATAACGCTAATTTTAACTACCGACATGCTCTAATGTCTAGTAGGTACATGTACCTATTGTACGTATTGTTCCCACAATAGAATTTAAAAAACGCGAGATCGGTAGCGAGGTTTGAACCTCGGGCCCGCCACGCCTAAAACAATTGCTCTATCATTGCTCCACGGTCGCCCATTGAATTGAAAGCTAAACTTGCCTGATAATCTAACGATATCCCTAAAGTTAAATTAAATATGCGAAAATGTGTATACTATAATTGTTTAAATTGTGTTTTAATTTAATATACAAATCTTGTCCCCTGAAACTGAGAAATATTAAAAAGTAGAACAAAAGGTGCTCTAACGCGTTTCGATAGCCAAGCTGTCATCTTCCGAATCTTCATTTCTCTGAAGATGATAGCTTGGCTATTGAAACAACTTTTGTTGTATTTTTTTATTTTTCTTGGTTCCGGAGGATACGATTTGTACAACAATTTGAAGATAACCAAGGACAATGCTGTTCCACCAAAAAAAAGTGTTTTAATTTAGTTATTATTATTCCTATTCTCTTCGTAAACGACAGCTGGCTATATCAGAAAAGAAAAAATGCTGGCAAATTACGGGTAGGCGTCAATTCGAAAGACGGATGCGACGTGGGAGATTAAAATCGGCGTAAAAAAGGCATGCTTTACACGACACCTTAGAATATAAAACGTCGCACATAATTTCACCTGGGCGTTGCGAACAACCCCAAACAGATTGACAAGAATTAGCGACATCTGGCGGAGCGTTTGGCGACGCTGTTATATTTTTAATGATATTTCCTAAAATCTCCATTAAAATTTTGATTGAGTAATATTATAACACTCACACTTAAATGTTTTGACTTTTGTGACCTGGCTATTTTTTTAAAATATGACGTAGCAGAGAATATTTTTGCTACTATAAAATGAGAGATTTAACTCTCAAATAATGGTGATGAATACATTGGATAATATCAGGATGAATAAATGGAAAGATTTGATAACACCAGGATCAAGGCTAGCTAATATTAGTCGCCTGTCACCTGATTTTAATGTAACATATACAGCGTGTCCCACTAGTGCGGGAAAGTCCAATATCTATGTTAAAATGAGGAATATATGGATTATTCTTTTTACGGTGTTGTCACATTTCTTGAAATGTATAAATTAAAAATATTTTCAACTACACAGGGTGTTCCACTTTTCCTGGCCAGACACCAACTTTTGTTTTTTAAATAGAAATACACATTTTTTATATTTTTTTCGGATTCTACATCAAAAATAAAGGGTACTTTCTGTAGAATAGTCCTATTCGAATATTCACGGTTTTTGAGTTATCTCGCTTGAAAGGTTTTTCTAGTCGATATTGGCTGCTTACATTATTTGATACTGACAGGTTATGCTAAGAGCTACTATGCCCATTTTTTTATCAGATGTTTAGTAAGGACGACTCTTCCGAATTGTGCTCCAAAAACTGCCCTGCGTTATACAGGGTGACCAAAATATCATGTCAAAATTGACAATTTAAAAATTGAAAAATTTCGAAAATTTTAAATGCAACACCCTGTATATTTTCATACCATGAGATGCAGAATTAAATTCTCTACAACTTTGCTACACCTGCTCATATACCTAAATTCATTAGTTTTTCATGAAATCTCATTTTTATGAAAAACTGCGAAGTTTACAAATAGTTTATTTGTAAGATAACGTAGTAGGCACCTGTCAAAGGATAATCATACAAATTTTCGATTCACATAAGGTTTAATAGAAAAGCGATAGTAGTAATTCTGAAATGAATTACTCTAAAGAATTTGTAAATAAATAATAGAATAATAAAATAATTAGTAAATAAATAATAGAAGAATTAGTCAAAGTCATGGTAACTGTTTATTGGCAAGTCGTATTTACTAAGCTAATAATCCAGCTTTACAAAGATATCCTCGTACAACTGAAGGAGAGGTTTTAAAGAACAGCAAATGCAAATTATGAGAAGACAACAGGAACACACGCATGCAGTATTCAAAACAGTAAATTAACATCGTGCATTTCTTACAAAAGTAATAAAGACCCAGTTAAATCAGTGATTAACAGGTAACCACTCAAAATGTCTGCCATTTTTCTCACGACATTGAGCAATTCTACGACGAAAATTGCTCGACACATTTCGCAGCATTTCCGGAGTTACGGTCAAAAAAGCATATCTTATTTTTGCCCGTAAATCTTCTATATCTGTCGGAGGAGTTTCATACACCTTG
The DNA here is from genome assembly GCA_028583605.1 of Dastarcus helophoroides. Lineage (NCBI taxonomy): Eukaryota > Metazoa > Arthropoda > Insecta > Coleoptera > Bothrideridae > Dastarcus > Dastarcus helophoroides. The sequence continues at coordinate 24,520,812 of CM053325.1, read as the reverse complement.
TCTTTAATATAGCCCCATAAAAAAAAATCTAGACAAGACAGGTCTGGGGATCGGGGAGGCCATGGAATCGGACCGCCTCTACCTATCCACTTATCTGGGTACAAACCATTTAAGTATTCTCTAACCTAAAACAGTTTTTCTATGAACTTACATAACTTACATAATGAGAAAACTGACCGCCAGTGTGGAGTGTGCAGGGGCACCATCATGTTGGAAACATTGACTGTTTAAGTCATCCGGAGGAATATGTCTCTGCAATTGGAGCAAGTCGTTTTGTAAAAATTGCAAATATCCATTACCAGTTAAGTTTCCTTGAAGAAAATGTGGTCCAATGATATATTCTCCGCATATTCCCGCCCAAACGTTGACTTTAAAGCGGTGTTGATGATCGTCTTGTCTTAATAATCTGGGATTATGATCGGCGTAATGGTGATAATTATGTCGATTCTCTCGACCAGTATTGGCAAAGGATGACTCGTCAGTAAATAACACCTTTGAAAAAAAAAAATTCATCTTGTTGTAGCTTTATAGTTGCCCACTCACAAAACTGTACTCGCTTCTGAAAATCTTGCTCTGTTGAAAATTGGTGATGCTCAGGATGATAGGGGTGGAAGTTGTTTTTCTTTAACGTTCTATGAACCACACTTTTGGAAATACTAATTTCATCACCAATTTCTCTGACACTTGTAGATGGATTTTGAACTGCACATCCCACAATGTCAATTTGACTATCCTGATTACTGCATGCGTGTGTTCTTGTTGTCTTCTCATAATTTTCATTTGCCGTTCTTTCAAACCTCTCTTTCAGTTTTACAAAACACGTTGTACTAGGATATCTTTGCAAATCTGGATTATTAGCTTGGTAAATACGATTTGCCAATAAACAGTTACCATGAGCTTCTCCCACGGCGTACACGATATTTATTAATTCTTCTTTAGAGTAATTCATTTCACAATTATTAGTGTAACTTTTCTATTGAACTTTATGTCACTCGAAAATTTGTATGATTATCCTTTGACAGGTGCCTACTATGTTATCTTACAAATAAACTATTTGTAAACTTTGCATTTTTTCATAAAAATGAGATTTCATGAGAAACTAATGAATTTAGGTATATGAGCAGGTGTAGCAAAGTTGTAGAGAATTTAATTCTGCATCTCATGGTATGGAAATATACAGAGTGTTGCATTTAAAATTTTCGAAATTTTTCAATTTTTAAATTGTCAATTTTGACATGATATTTTGGTCACCCTGTATAACGCAGGGCAGTTTTTGGAGCACGATTCGGAAGAGTCGTCCTTACTAAACATCTGATAAAAAAATGGGCATAGTAACTCTTAGCATAACCTGTTAGTATCAAATAATATAAGCAGCCAATATCGACTAGAAAAACCTTTCAAGCGAGATAACTCAAAAACCGTGAATGTTCGAATAGGACTATTCTACAGAAAGTACCCTTTATTTTTGATGTAGAATCCGAAAAAAATATAAAAAAATGTGTGTTTCTATTTAAAAAACAAAAGTTGGTGTCTGGCCAGGAAAAGTGGAACAACCTGTGTAGTTGAAAATATTTTTAATTTGTGTATTTCGAGAAATGTGACAACACCGTAAAAAGAATAATCCATATATTCCTCATTTTAACATAGTTATTGGACTTTACCGCACTAGTGGGACACGCTGTATAAAATATTAGGTATATCAAAATATATAAACATTTTAGGTTAGTTCCAGAACAATTAAATTACTTCGTATTCAATAACATCGGGAAACATTTTATCATTGTTATTTCCTAATTTGAAGTTTTCACTTCTGTCGGCAGTCCGAATGACTGCCTAATTTTTTTTTTCATTTTCTGTTTTTGCTTAGTCTTCCGAATACGTTGTTAAAAGTAATGACATAATGACTGAGATATTATGTATATTTCTTTACTTATGCAGACTAGCAGAAAAACTGAACGGACTTGTTGTAAGTGCTACTTTTGTGTCCTCCTTAGCATTTCCTCTGTGCCAGTGACCTACCAGCTGCTCATTATGCAAGTCATTACATCACCTTTCACCACCTTTGTTGATTGTGCGTTGATATTATCTGGTGCCTTTGACTGTCTCAGATCAGAGAAAGTGAATTACATGGATAGCCTAAAACCACTACCGCACATCTATGTAACAGTTTACATTATTCTGCAAGTATAATGTGTCGTTATATTACGACATACATTTCAGAACACCTTTATGAGAGCAATACATACCATACTACGCAATTCAAAATAAAACAGTAGGGCAATAAAATTATTACATATTGCTATAGTAAAAAAACTAATAATTATGTAAAACATTATTACGATTTCAAAAATGTAATTTACACTAGTACATGTACAAAGATTTAAAGAATATTCGCTACCAAATTTAAAAATAAATCTTTTGGACGTACAATCTTGCTCTTTTGAGGAGAAGTTGCAGGTTTGAGCACATATTTTTTTCATTTCATTGTTTTAGGACTTTTTGGAAATGTCCTGGAGGTTCTGTGAGACAGTGACTTCAATTTTTTTGAAAATGGTTACTTATTTTTACATCTTTCAAGGAATAATCTCAAGAAACTTGTAGAGATTTGGAAGGGTCACTGACGATTAAACAAACACCTCCACAGAATGGGAATTATAAACAGTTGTAGAGGGTGTCTAGAAGAAGATGAGAGTGTCGAGCACGTGATGTGTCTCTGCCCGGCACTAGTATCAATCAGAGCATCCACGCTGGGGGACTTCTGGCCTAGTGTGGCCAGTTTGAGAGAGGCGTATCTAAGGGACGTTCTTCAGTTTCTCAACAAGGTTGGGTGGCTGAATGAATGACCAAGAATACCTCAATCACGGGGATAGCACAATGGGCCCGGAAATGGTGGCCTAAGTGCTGGCCTAAACTTTAGGCAACCCACAACGAATCCAGAATTCAGGTTACTTATTTTGAAACAGTATTCAGGTTGCTTCAAAAAAGGTATACTTGCTGCATATCGACAAATACCATTTTACAAATTGAAATTGTCAAAACTGCTACCTCAGTTATTACCAGAGCGTGCTTGGTAAAAAAAAATAATTGATATAGAACAAAATGAAATAATTCTAACATGTCATTTTCTCATTTATATGGTCCAAGTTACGAAGTAACCACATATCAAAATTATGTTAATACACTTAAACTAAAGAAAAGTTGCTGAAAAACCTGTTTTATTATAATTAATTGTTGTACTGATTTAGTAATTCTTCTTTTGTGGTTGTGCAAAGCGTAAATGTAATGTCTAATTAATTTCAATTTATTAATATTATGGTAGTCTGACGGGTTTTTGAACAAATTTTGTTAAATTTAAATATATCAATGTCATTTTGACAATTGTTAACCCCGTAACTTGATCGAATTAGAAAATTTATTTCAAGTATTTTAATGTGTGAAAATTTCCAAACGCATTTTTACCTAAAAGGGTGCATTGTATCAACTTGAAATAGGTATAGCTTTTCTACGCAAAATTAATTGCTGTATCACAATTTTTAGTCAAACATATCAGAATAGTACCAGCAAAAAAGATGCGGTAAAAATGAGATACAAAAAACTGCCGACAGCGCCCTCTAGAATATGCGGCACTATTTACTCTTTCGTAATACTTGTACTTATCTAAAACATAACTGTACCAAATTTTAACATCATTGGACGTTTCTATTTTGAATCATACTTGCAACAAGAAAAAAAATCTCTTTGAAGACCTGTAACTTCTAAACGAGGCACTTTTGGACTAAGCTGAGTTCTAAATCGGTTCTATTTGATCGCAGGAAGCTGCATTTAAGCTGGGTCCCATTACTTTCCGGACACTCTGTATAAAGATATCTACAGTTGACTCCCGTTAAAGTTGCGCTCGTTAAAGTTGTCCGCTCGTTAAAGGTGTCAGGATACGATCATTAAAGTTGCCCGGATATTCCCCCACTCTAATTTTCAAACAACGAATTGAACTTCAGAGTTTTAGCGCTACTTTTGAATAACCCACTCAACCGCGCAAGGAGCAATAAAACATACATATTTTTCGACAATGGTAGGGATAACGGGGAGTAGCAACTTTAACGGTCGATCCAGTACGGTGAGCGCAACTTTAGCGGGAGTCTAAATATCAGGTCTGTACTTCTTCTACTTGTTCCTGACTGGTTATTAAGATTAGTAAAAGGCTACTTGCTTTAATTGAAAAGACCATCTGTCAAATTTTTTAAGTACCAGAATATAACAGCAACGTTTTGACGGTTAGGAATAAGAAACATCAAAGTTAATTTAAGAACAACCAGCAACAAAAACCGTGAGGTAACAATCTGTTAATATATTGAACTCTGTTTATTTGCAAGTCGAGGTCTGTACATTTTTGGTTTTACGATTTTGTTTAGAAATCTCTGATCGCAAATACCCTTCCTGAACAAAAATTTTTAGGCAAAACAATGGACTTTAAAATAAAAATAAATAAGATTATGGAAAATGAGGATCAAAATGTGAAAAAAAGTGATGAACTTTTAGAAACTGTGCAAAGAATATGTGTTCTACATAAAGAATTAGACAATGCTACTAATAAATTACATGCAACAGAAAGACTAATCGATGAGGAAACAATTACCAATGTAAAACTTCATCAAACAAACAACATTTTTGAGGCTCAAATAGGAGTATTAAAAAAAGAATTAGTTGACGCAGTAACGACATGCAAAAAGAATGAAATTAAAACAGCACAAATGCATGAAAAGTTATGGAATATGATGACAGAATTTAATCAATTTGTGGAAAAAATATTTGCCACTTTTAGGAACACAGTTACTTTTGAGCATCAGCGAAAAGAAAAAGAAATTAAAGGGGAACCCATTGAGAAAAAAGCATTGAAAATAGATCGTAAAGCCGAATTAGAAACCTTGGAGTATTATATCATTTTTCAAAAGAAGTGTATCGCTGAACTTGAAGAAATCAAATGTTATGCCATTGAAACAATAAGGAATGATCAGTAAATGTCCAGTTGTTATGTTGCTTGTTACATTTGTTAAATACAAATTACTATAAAAATCTAATAAATGTCATAAAAAATTGAAAACAGTTTTTTATTTCTTATACAAAGAAGTAGCAGCTACAAAGCAACTCAGATTTTTAAATTATTTTTCGCTATACAGGGTGAATTCCAATATATTTTTACATCTTGCTGATTATAATGATATTAAATAATAAAAGTAGTTTTCAAGATATTTCGAAAGAAAAAAAAACAGACATGGTTATTGTTATAAATCATATTTTGTGGTTGTAAGGGTGGCATGCGCAAAAAATTGATGATGACTAGAGACCGATTATATGCATCATAAAAAGCTTAAAATATGCACGCAAAATGCTCCAAATATGATATAAAAGTGTAAAAATATGCAACTTTGAATAATAATGCTTGCTAATGATTGAAGAATTTTTTTTTCTTTTAAACAAATTTTTGCTATTAATTTAAATAAGTTTTTTTTTCTAGTGTAAATGAATTTGTTCCTAACTTGAATAATCTTGCTTCTAATTTGTGTAAATTTTCTTTCAATTTTGACAATTTTCTTTTATGTGCCTACCCAAATTTAAAAGTTGTTCTCGAAATTTGTTTTTTTCTCTCAAAATCAATTTAGTTTTAATAAATTCTGCATTTTGTTTTGCTCTGTTTGTTGATCTTAAAATTCGAACACTTTTTCAAAAATTTAAGTTGAGATTCGAATATTTTTCAACAAATATCAGGATAGTGTTGCGGATTACCGGTTCGAAAATGAAAACTTCGAGAATTGTAAACACTTTATTTCAAACTTATTTCGGAACACTACAATTATGATTCACTAAACTATCTGACTAACCAACTGACTGTCTAACTGAGGGAAAGACGACGGCGTATTTATACCGTTTCAGTTTCTAGAACAAATCTCCGTACAGGTAAGAATATCGCTTGCGGAAACGTCTAGAGCGCTCATCTACCGTATGATTCATTCTCGCGGCCGCTTCTCATTATCAAATGTTTCCAGAGAGTTCCTTACACTACAGAATCACTAATACAAATTTTATAACTACATTTTGTTACAATAGATTGACTTTTTTCAAAATTTCGGCCCTGTTCCAAAATGCTGATTTCTTTGTTTCAAAATTTCGACTTTGAAAATTTTATTTTTTTTAATTTCGACTTTTATTGAGTATTTCAAAGTTTTTTGAAAATCTCTTCTTTTTCGCCAAAATACAGGGCTCTGGAAATGTAGTTTTTTTAAAAATTGTGACTCAAAATTGCGATTTTTAAAATTCAACATTTTCAAATATTAATTTTTTTTCAAAATTTTTACCTTTATTCAAACATTTAAACCTTCTGCGAATTTCTCTATATTTTTTTGAAAGATTTAATTTTTTTTAAACTTTCTCTTTTTGGTATTTCGATTGTTTAAAATTATTTATTTTAATTCCGAGCTTTTTTAACGATTTCACATTTTTTTAAAATCTTGTATTTTTGTCAAAATATAATATTTATAATAGTTCGAATCCTTCTGAATTGTTACATTGTTTTTTTTTGAAAATTTCAAGTTTATTTTTCAACATTAATATTTTAAGAAAAAATGTCCGCATTTCAAAAAAAGATGATTTTTGAATAATCCAAAAAGTGGAATTTTAAGAAAAAACTCGAATTTTAGGAAAAACCCATTTTTCAAGAGAATAGAACAACACTTCAAGAAAAAAGATAAATTTGAGGAAAAAATTGAAATGTCTAGAAATTCACTCAACATTTTTGGAAATTTGGATTTTAAAAGAGATTAACTTTTAGAAAAAAAAACCTAAAATAACGGAATTCCAAAAATAGTGGACATTTCGAGAAAAATGATCCAGAAAGTTAATTCGAATTTTGGAATAAAATGCAAATGTAGGAAGAAAAAACGATTTTTAAGGAAATAATCTAAATGCCTGAAAAATACGTATTTCGAGCAATAAGTCGAAACTTCGAGAAAACAATAGATATTTCTCGTAGAAAGTTAAATTTTGAAAAACAAATTGGGGAACTGAAATACAGAACTTGTCCCCTGAAACCAAAAAAGATTAAAAAACCCAAAAAAGGTTTTTTAATCTTTCATCTTCAGAGAGATACCTCTCTGAAGATGACAGCTTGGCTGTTGAAACGCGTTAGAGCAACGTTTGTTGTGTTGTTGGTGTTTTTTAATATTTCTTGGTTTCAGGGGACAAGTTCCTTATTTCAATTTTTGAAGATAACCAAGGATCAGTCCGTTCCACCAAAAAAATGGGGAATAGTTGTCTATGAAAAAGATGCATTTTTAACAAAAAAAATCGAAAATTTAAAAAAAGATTACTTCTGAAAAAAAGTTGCGATATCTAGGACTACAATGGATAATGATATTGATATAAAAGTCAAAATTTCCAAAAGATGATGTTTGAGAAAAATGTCGAAATTTCGAGGAAAAGAATTTCAAGGAAAAAAAATCTAAATTTCCAAAAACAAATTTTGAAAAGAAAATACAAATTTCGACGTACAGATCGAAATTTCGAACAAAAAAGACAAAGTTGCAAGAAAAAGTCTTCCTTTCCAGAAATATTACATACTGAATTTTCAAATAAACATGAAAATTTGGAGAAAAAGTTAAATTTTAAGCAAACAATAAAAAAATCTGAAAATTCCGATTCTAGCAGGTAGAAAATTTTAAAAAGGATTCAATGCTAAAAGGAAATAACATTTTAAAAAAGATGAAATTTTCAAAACAACTTTGACATTGAGAAACGAAATTTTGATAGAAAATCAAACTTTAAGAACGAAATTGCAAAGAAAACGGCGAAATCTTGTAGAAATTCAAAGTATCTCAGCGACTTAAATTTAAAAAAAAAATTGGGCAAATTTTGAGAAAAATGTTATATCTTTCGGTTGAACATGTATTTTTTCTTGACTGATTAAGTCAGAGGGAGACAAGTGCCCCGCTATAACGTTAGAAAATGTCAAATATTGAGATAAATGTTAACATTTGAAGAAACAAGTTGGAATTTTCATTCAGAAAATTGGATTTACAAAAATCTCGAAAACCTTGAAATTTCGAAAGAAAATTCGCTAGGCTTTTTATTCTTTCACAAAATTTCAGAAATTTCAAAATTTTTTTCCAAAGTTCTTACTTTTTTATCAAAAGATCAACTAAATTTTGAGAAAAAGACAAACCTTGGTAAACAAGTCACAATTTGAAAAAATTCGGATTTTAATAAAGTGATAATTTTCATAAAAGATCAAATTTTGAAGAAAAAAACGAATAATGTTGAGATAAAAATTCAAATTTTAAAGAGATCAGATTTTGATAAGAAAGAAGTAAAATTTTAATAATAAATTCAAAATTTTGAAATAAAAGACAAAATTTGCAAAAAAGCAGAATTTTGAAGAAAAAGTGGTACCCAACTTGTTGAATATAAATTTTCAATCGTTTGCTTTACCGAAGGAGGGTAAATGTGTCACCCAGCGTTTAGTAAGTCTTCAATCATTAAGTATCACGCGAAAAAAAAATCGGTTACGTTAATTACGAATCCAGCAATATTTTCGTGGTATCCCATCAGGTTAAAAAAAAACACTTTTTGCTGATTTAAAATTTTTACAAAAATTAAATTTCAGCGGCATTTTAGTGTTTTTGAAGGTTTTGAAACAAACCTAATTTGAGACTCGGGTCTGCCAATGGGTGCTGCTCAACTTCTGTATTATATGCAAAATATTTATTAGCTCTTTGAATTCTTGGCAGTAAATCGTAAAAACTAGCATCTTATTTTTCTCAAGAAGGATCGTTGTTTTATTGCAATGGTGTTCCTGCTGTTAACAAAAACATGGATGCATAATGCAAAATGTTGAGCTGCATCATTATGGAGACTTATTATTGATTCTTTGAAATGAATTTCAAAAAGGACTCTTTTATATAACTCAGTTCAATATACTCCTTTACCTATCCTAACCTAACCTTGAAATTATTATTCAGTAAAATTTAGTTACAATACCACTCTTGACAACACTCAAGAGAAAGTAGATATCTCAAAATCACATACATACATATTAGGTCAGTAGTCAGAACATGCAAAATATCTTAATTTCTTTGTGGAATAGCGGAGTAGGTCTTGCACATTAGAAAAGTTATGGGCTTCTTGGAAAAAATTTAAACGTGGAATCAAGAGCATAATCCAAAATAAACTCGAATAATATAACACAAATTATTCTACGTGACTCAAAATTGTACTACCTTTACTTCATTCCAAATTAATATTGATATAGTAAGTTATAAAATTTCTACAAGATATACTTCTTCCGGATTGGACGGTTTCAAAGAACTACTAAAATTGCTCGATATTGCCCTAGCATTGTAGAGGCTACTTCAGAAGAGCTTCTCCGTCGGTATGGTTGACCTACGTGCTCTTCTGTCTTATCTAATTTTTGTGCCACTATTGATTCTTTATTTCAGAAGAGTTATGCTTTTGGCATAATTGATATACTGAGTAACCGTACACCTCTGTTTAAACTTGTCCTTTGTACCAATTTTTATTTCAGAAGAGTTTCGCCTCTAGTATGGTAGACATACTGAGCGATCGTGCTTTCCTGTTTTAAATTTACCTTAAAAAAATTGAATTTTTTGAGTAATTTTTTTTTTGTTTCTCAACATAATCTTCTCTCAGCTATGTAGATTTTTCTAAACGTCTTTCTAAATTTTTTATGCCCTCCGAAAAATAGGATTTTGGAAGTTTTTCAAAATGATAATTCGTTTGCGCAATAACCTGCTTATCGGAAGTGAACCGACGTCCACCAAGCCTTTTTTTTAAATTCGAAAACAGGAAAAAATTACTTAGGGCCAAATCTGATGAATACGGTGGATGTTGCAATAATTCGATTTTTAATTCCATGATTTTGGCCATCGAAACACCACAGCGCATTGTCTTGATGCAATAGAATTTTTTCCTCTTCAAATGTGGACTTTTTTTTATTTCCTTACTCAAAAGGTATTACAACGACGCATATACGCCCTTCTTATCATTTTTTCTTTCTATAAGTAATCGATGAAGATGATGCCGTGTGCATACCAAAAGATCATGGCCGATGTCACCGTTTTCACCTTCTTTGAAGCCTGTTCATCCTTAAAAATCCACTATTGTGTGTCTTTATTTTGGAGTGTAGCAATGAATCCGGGTTTCATCCACAGTTATGTATCGATGAAGAACAACCTCAGAGTCGACCACACGATTACGTTTATTGTCCATTGTGAGCAAACGTGGCACCCACTTTGCTGAAACTTTTTTCACAGACAATTTTTCATTCAAAATTAAAGCCACTGTACCTTGCGATATGCCTATATCGATCACTCAAAATCATATCGTGAATTGTGTCAATGGTTTCGTAAATAGTCACTTCTACGGAGCGTCCCGAAAGATGTTTATCTTTTGTGGATGAACGGCCACGTTTAAACTCACTCACTCAATTGTAAATAGTTGCAAACACAGGAGCAGTTGTGCCATGAACTTGCATCCGACTCAGCTTTGGTTTCTTTCGGCTTTAAGCTTTTCAAATAAAAATGTTTAATCACAGATCGAAATTCACTTTTTTCCATTGTTATGGCAATGAATAAACAAAAGTTGTTCACTTCAATCAACAATAGAAATGGAACTACGTAATGTTGAAACTTTGATAGCTTTCTAATTGATAATTCTGCTTCTTCTTCTTCTCCCTTTTCTTCTAGGAGATCTTGCTGATTTGTTCTTTAACCGTATTCTATGGTTGTTCTTGTTAAAGCGAGTCCCACCTGTCTCGTCATCTTTTGGGTGGTCTTCCAGAGGGGGCGCTGTCCTTCCGGTTTTCCTTCCAGTGCAATGTGGACCATTCTGTTTGGGTCCTTTTTACGTGTTCGTGCCAGTGTCTTCTTCTCTGTCTTGGACTGTACATGTTCTTCTAATGTCATCGTTTCTTACTTGATCCCAGAAAGTCGTGTTTCCTATTATTCTCAAGGTCTTCATTTCGGATGATCGCATCATATTCTTGGTCTTCCTGGTGTCCTCTTTGGCTTCTATACCGTAGGTTGGTACTGGTCTTACACATGTTTTGTAAATGCGGGTTTTGCTTTCCATTCGCATATATTTGTTTTTCCATATAACGTCACGTAGATAGCCAGAAATTGTCGCCACTTTATTGATTTGATTTGTTAGGTCTTTCCTAGGTTCTGGTGGTTGGATATGTTTACTCCTAGGCATTTGAGCTGCATTACCTGTAGGTTTGCTTTGAATTATTAGTTTACATCTGATTGGTTCTTTTCCGAAGGTTATGCATTTTGTTTTGTAGACGGATACGGACATGTTAAATCTTTTTGCTATTTTATAAAAAGCAAATAGTTGTCTTTGTAAGTATTTTCTGTCTTTGCTACAATAGTAGCACCGTCCGCATAGCCGATCATGCTTATAATCCTGTTTCTCAGTTTATATCCTATTTTTAAATCTGCTACTTCTTTAGTTCTTCTAGTACTTCATTAGGTTGAAACGGAAAGGACTTAAATTGTCGCCTTGTCTAATGCCTCCAGGAGTTGGTATTTCTGAAGTTGTTTTGTTACCTATTCATATATTTGTTGTGTTGTTCTTGTTTAGCTGCTGTATTATTCTCATAATTTCGGGTGGTGTCTGGTGTTGCTTTAATATTTTAATTACGTCATCTAATTGAACTTTATCCAATTATTTTGTTAAGTTAATAAAACTGGTGTATGTGGGTTTGTTAAATTCGATGTCTTTTTCTTTGATTTGTTGGATAATGAAGACAGCATTTGTTTCTTCTGAATCCCTGCTGTTCATCTCTTAATTCTATAAAATCTTCAGGTCTGTTCTTTATTATGCTGGTAAAGAATTTCCTTGTTGTTGATAAAAGGCAGATTCCCCTGTAATTCTCTGGGTTCATTCTTTGACCCTTTTTAAATATGGGAATAGTGATACTGTTGTGCCATTCATTAGGTATCGCTGATGTTCCCATTATTATATTAAATAGGCACGTTAGGTGTTTCATCAATCCTGGGCCTCCAGACTTTAGTAGTTCATTTGGGATATTGTTAGCCTGGAGTTTTACGGTGTTTCAGCTTTTTTACTGCTTGTGTTAGTTCTTCAATTGTGACGGTGGATTTTGGATTGTTGGTGTCATTGCTTGGTCTTCTCCATTTTTTTCTTTTTCTGAGTAGTATAGTTGTTTAAAATATTCTTCCCATTTCTCCAGAGAATGCTTTCTAAAAAGAATCTTTATAGGCACTAGGAGCGCAATCTCTTGGGTTTTCAAAGGATTTATTGAACCACCCTCGTATATTTGTAATTTTTATTTATTTTTTCTTTCTTTTTCTGTTCCTGAAGAAACCTCCTACAGTGGTAGACTAACCGTCGAACACTTTTGGTAATCCTTTGACTTGGTCCAATCCCTGAAGAAATATATTTTGTACTGACTCTGGCCGTGGAAGCTTTCGTCTTTCGTTGTCACATAAAATTCCTAGTTACGGGAAGAAATTATTTGAAGTACTCGTTTTCAAAAATTTGCTGCAATGGTTTCACCCCGTTAAAAAACCTGAAAATACGATACCAAGCTTGATGGAATGTAAATATAATGGTTAATCTGATTACAAAAACGTGATATCTAGATGCAATCTATTATAAAAAAAAGATCCCTATAAGTGTTTTTATGGAAAAGTGAAAAAGATATCACACAGAGTGAACCTAGATAAGTAAAGTATACAATTGTAAAAGACTTTTTCGCTTAAATCGATATGGTTTTTTCTTTGTAATTTGCATAAAATCTGGTGTGATGGGGAAACAAATGTGAACACCACCAGCTTCAGAACATGTTCAATAAATACAAGCAGCTATTAAAATCAAAACAACAATCCAAAAGTGTTCATATGTCAACCTTTGTAGCGTTATTAGTTATTTTAGCATCTACGATAAATGGTTTCAATTTTATTGAATTACAGATATTGAAAAGTGCTCAATTCAGTATAAAATAAAGAACATTTTCTCCAATTCTGATCGACCTCCTTTTTTATTCAATGCTTACGTTTAGCTACATTTCGGTAAAAACGAAACTTGTTACAAAACATTACCTAATTCCATTTGCGAGGAGAAAGGCGGTTTATTGATGAGGAAATAATAAGCTTATATCGGCGTCTTTAGCGTCTCTACATTACACTGACAAGTGGGGATTGAACCATACCATAATACTTGTAGGAAGTTTTAAATGCAATCAACTGTATTTTCTTCTTAGTGTCTTGCAGGTGTTTTACTGATTATACTAGTTGATAACCTGGATAAACTTATTAATTAATATCTAAGGTGAGTTTTAGTTCCTATGTGATCATGTCTTCTTTGGAGGAAAAAAAATATCATTTAGGTACTAATATGCTGCTTTTATATCTCGAAAACACTTTTTACTCCATAAATTACATTATGTACAGGGTCTTTGGTTATAAATGCACCCTCTATTTGTCTTTCAAAATAATATATACAAAAAATGTTAAGTACAAATATTTCTTGACCCCTTTTGAATTTTTATTTGAAATAAGTTTGCGATATACAGGTGTAACGTTTTTTCAGAATCAAAGTCAACTTTGGTTTTTTAAATAGAACACCCCAATTATTTTTTCATTTTTGGATTCTCTTGAAAATACTACATCTTTTATATAACATATCCTATTCTTAAATTCAGCTGTTTCTGACATATTGTTAGTTGAAAATCGTCAATATGATGCACATTTTCAACTATGCAACTCGGTAGATTCACTTAATCTTTTGCATAGTTTTATATTTGGCCGTGACAACCCTAAAACTTGTAAAAAATGCCATAAGCAGTATTTTAAAAAAGATAAAGTGAATCTAGAGACATTGCATAGTGGAAAAAAAGGTCCAGATTGACGATTTTCCGCTAATAATATTAGTGAAACTGTTGAATTTAAAACTATGGTGTATTTCATAAAATATATGTAGAATTTTCGGGAGAATTCGAAAATAAAAAAATAATTGGGGTGTTTTCTTTAAAAAATCAAATTTGACTTTGATTCTGACGAAACGCAACACCCTGTATGTGGCAAACTTATTTCAAATAAAAATTTAAGAAGGGTCTAGAAACTTTTGTATTCAACATTTTTTGTATCTATCATATTTCGAGAGATAAATAGGGGGTACATTTATAACCAAAGACCCTGTACAAAATGGATTTTAGTCAATAAAAGTCGATAAATATTGTAACAAAATGGCATGTGCTATCTTGAATGTAATTCATTACATACTATTTACTGTTGAAGTATATTCTTAATTTCAATAATTTCGAAAGAAGGATAACTATTCAAACGCTCATTTTTATCGACTACATTTCATTTTTGTTATCATTGAACCCCCTCTTGTATGGCATTGTAAAGCTATTACCGGTAATATTTCTAGTTTTCATTAACATTCATACACTTTTGTCATACATATTATTTCAATGTACTGCATTGAGGTACAACGACATTTGAATTCTTTATAGAAATATAAGTGCTTTCTAATTCTTGATTAATTTATAAAGTAAATGTCATTCAAACAGTTATTCGTACAACATATATTTACACACATTTAAAATATGTTCATCTATTTTTGTATCCTTTTTAAGTTGTCAGGTTTTACATATTTATCACAGTTTTATCATCAATATGTATACAGATTACTCGAGCAAAGAGCAGGAAGCAATTTCTATGAAAAGAAACAAAAATGTTTTTCTTTTTAATGGACTTCTCTCGAAAGTTTACTCTTGATAGGAACCTCGATACATGTTTAAAAATTATAAGTACCTCACATGATTTTCAACAATAAACTACATTTTTTTATAAAAATTAAACTTACCGTTTCAAAATCAGTAGGCTTCTTGCATGGAGAATCTCAAAAATCTTCAAGAATTGCTACTTGTTGCATGATGGCGAAGTTTGGAGTTAATAGTAATTTTAAAATGTACCAGATTGTAGCTAATTATTTTTGAAAAGTTTTTCTCTATTCAATTACTGATTTAATGCAAAATTTTCTGAAATACGACTGGTTTTATGGCAGAAAGTGGAGTTTTTGGCACTTCTCGATAATAGAGTAAACCACCTCTGAAGCAACGGTGATGGTGTACAGTAATAAAGATAAGTAACATTTATATCCTGTCTAAAATGCATTTTACTGTACAGAAGTATGTGCGATCGACAGTGGGTAACCGAACCTGATGAGTACGTTTGTACATTACCTGTAGAAACACAGAAAATCGCCAAGGATGAATTAAGAGAAGAGGAACATAGTAGACAGACCGCATTAGACTCGATGCGAGAATGGATTCGTCAAAATCCAAAAATAAAAAATTGCCGCATGGGTAAGTGTTTTCAAATGTATACAGGGTGAATTTTTTTAGATGTGTTTAGCATAGGCATCTCGAAAACTAGTGGCGCTAGAGGGAAAAGACTTGCAGTTGTTTGAGTATCATTTAATGCGCCCTTTAGATTTTTAAAAAAGTTCATGGCTTCCAAACAAAACAAATTGTAGTCATTTCTTTTAATTCCGCTAGTCTTGTCATTTTTGAATTTACAGAAAAAGCTATAGAACGAAAGTTGTAGAAAATTATGTTACTAATTGGATGTTTTTTTTTGTGTTCTGAAAGTAACCTTTTCAGAACTGCTCAAAGGGTAAAACTAATAAAAACTCAAAAATTGATATACAAAGTTTGTCCCCTGAAAACAAGGAAGATTGAAAGATTAAAAAACACAACACTTGCTCTAACACGTTTCGATAGCTAAGCTATCATCTTCAGACGTGTATATCAATTTTTGAAGATAAACAAGGATTACTCCGTTTCACCAAAAAAAAGTTACAAATTCAAATGTACAAAATGTTAATAAAACAAATATATAAAAAACGACAAGACCACTATCTCCAATTCCTGCTTGTCTTATTTTCAGACGCCAAATTCCTGCTTAGATTTCTTCGATTCAAGAAATACAGAGTACCTGATGCACAAGACGCACTAGAAAGATATATCCTTTTGCGTCAAACTTTTGGAGTAGCGTTTAACTGTTTGGATATAACTATACCCATGATGCAAGATTTAACTGATTTAGGATATATGTTTGCTTGCCCGAAAAGAGACAGTAAAGGAAGAAGAGTAATTATTGCCAGACCAGGTCAGTAGATGTAATTGATTTTTATTCGTTATTAATATATAAGCAAGATCAAGAACTGAACTAAAAGTGTTGCTTTCCTTGGAGGCGTTTTGGTAAATTCATTTATTCTGTAAATAACCCTTCTCAAGGAAATCGAGCGAAGTTAGTTTTGATGATCAAAGAGACAACTAAGTGGGGCTTTTGTGCCTTATCACATTTTTCTTTATGGGCAAAAACTATTTTCCTTCCAAATGACTGACTGACATAACAAAACTTCCAAGCGTAAACCGAATAAAATCATACTAATACAATAATTGTCGCTTTAGAATCAGGTCCAATGGCACTGATCCAGTGGCAATGTTAGAGTGAATTAATTGTGGTTTAATACTAAGTAATAGTATATGAATAATAAATAATTAAAACTATGACCCAATATTCCATAATATGTTTATAATTGCTACATTAAATTACATATTGGGAAGAAAAAGGACAATATCTTTTCTGCACAGTAATTACGGATCTACAGTTTTGTAAGTTTAAAGAACCTGAATTTCCGTCTAAATGTGTGGTAAATATGTAAAAGGTGGTACTTCGTGATATTGACCCACATACTCATGAAATGGTAAATGGTGATAGGAAATAAGTTAAGCTTGATATCCCTTCGATTAATTTATTATAAAACCAGAGAATACTTTTCACGCATCAGGATAGGCCTTTCATACGGACTGCAATCTCCCCTGGTTTTATTGAACGACATGAAAATATTTCAAATAATTAAATTGTCACAATAATTTCGATGTACTAATTATACTGTATTATACTGTAAAATAATAACAATGCCACAGTATTTTTAATATGCTTTTAATTCTTTGAACCCTTTGGATTTAGAGCACCATCGGCGGATGATATCAGTAGTTTATCTGACTGTCGTTAAGTCAACACACACTGACAACATCATCATGTTTTTTTAAATAACAACCTCCATTTTTTTTCGCTTGGATAGCTTTTTGGTTTTTGCATTGCGTAAATAGTAATGCTAAAAATTGGTAGCTTAGATAACAATTTTTTTAGAGATAGCTCATTTACTCTGAGACCTTCGGCAATGGTAAAATTGGAAAGAAATTCATAACGGAGTTATAAACATCCTTCACTTGTTGGTAAAAATGCCCCCTCAACTTTTTTGTGTGACGAACGGGTTTTGATTAACACATCTTTGAATACTTTTAATAAAAAAAAATCGTGACACTGTTTTTTTTTTATTCATAATAAATATGGCTGTAAGTAAGACTGTTTATTTTTAGTAAAAAGTCCTCTTTAACTTTTTCCACCCGACCAACGGTTTCTAAGTAAAATAATAAAATGCATTTCTTTGCATTTCGATGGAGGTTTTATATTTTTTTCTGCAAATGTAATGCCTTATTTTAAGACAACTTTGTTATTGAAGGTTTCTTTATAAAAATTTATGTTAATATGTAAGTTAGATTTATATGTTTTTGGGATATAACTATTTTTAATAATTAATAAACCCATACTACGAAATAAGTAAACATAGTTTTTAAACTTAAATAATTGTTTTAACCGAAAACCGTTCGTCAGACGAAAAAATTCAAAGGGAGCATTTTTATTAAGAAATAAAGGTTGTTTATGAAATTGGTACTTAATTTGTAAAAAAGCAGTGACGTACCAGTTTTTTTGTTAAGAATACTCAAAGACAAATTAGCATGAACGCCACTGATGGAAGGAAAGCAAGTATTTTTCCAGCAAAAAGTGCGTCTTTAATCCTAGATAATAACTACCAAAATTTGAAATAATATTTCGAGTGGTTTCATAGTATTCAAGGAAAAACCAAATGTTTTCTTAATTTTCAAGACCCTGTAACTCAAAAATAAAACGGTTCCGGACCTATGTTGATATAACCTTTTTTTCCTAAAATCTCTAGAAGATTATGCTTCTTAAGTATGAGCTTCTTATTTGGAAACATCCGGATTATTCTTATTATTATTATTATTATTATTATTTTTAATAAAGATCACAACTTTTTAATAGGTAAACTTTTTTACAAATACTATTACCTAAACATTCCATATAATTTTATTTAATTTCACTCACTGTAACTGAAATCCTAGGTCAAAACCCTTAGACACTCCACTATATTGAATCATTTACATCTTTATAAACAGGGTGTCCCCGTTTTAAGTGCCTTAAATGAAATAGGTGATAGAAAAAACAATTTTAAGCAAAAAGTTTTTCATGAACATGTATCCGGAAACTCGTAATAAAAAGATATAATATGTTGAAGTTTAAATAAAAAAAAACGTTTTTACTTTTTTACTTTCAAGTTTTCTAAGATATTTAAACCAAATTTTGCATACATGGTGTATGAATGGAGAATCTCAAAATAAAATCAAACTAAGTTTCTATCTCAATCAGTGGTGGAGTTACGAGCAATTTCTGATATTATTGTAGGAAAAATACGTTACACCACTGGAGAAATAAAATAAAACACCTGTTTTGGGTAAAATATTTAATTTTGAATAAAAGTTATTCCTGACATTTTTCCGTATTTGCCACTGGTTGCGTCATATCGTTGCTTTTGGAAAAAACACCATACTTACTCGTACTTTCTTTAAGGAAAGTCCAAAAATTTCTGTCACAATAGTTACAAATATGAAAGAACGTTTATCCAAAACTGTTAATTCATTTCATTTTATCCAGTGTCGTACCATCTTAAACTTACCCCTTTTTGTGTTAATCAGTGATTATTTAAAGACCAGCATACATTGTATTCGAACCGTTCCTACGTAAAATATAAGGTAGTAAATGCCAAAAAAAAAAATATCAAGGAATAACTCTTCTTCAGAATTAAACGCTTTATGCAAAAATTGTATTTTATTTCATTTTGTTTAGTGGCGTACTACTTTTTTTTCAAAACAATATTACAGATTACCCGCAACTCCGCCACTGGTTGATATAGAAACTTAATTTTCTTTTATTTTATGCACCATCTGTGCAAAATTTAGTTTAAATAACTCTAAAAAGTTGAAAATGAAACAATAAAAACTTTTTTTTATTTAAATTTTAACACCTTGGATCTTTTTTATTAAGAGTTTCCGGATAAATGTTCATAGGAAACTTTTCCCTTAAAATTACTTTTTCTATCACCTGTTTCATTTAAGGCACTTAAAATAAGGGCACCTGTATAATAATGGAAAATGACTGATATGTATATAGGCACAGCCCAAACAGCTAACTTTAGTAACTCGAAATTTTGCAATGTAGGCGCACAATAAGAAGCAATTTTTGAAAATTCGATCTCTAAGGGGACCTAAAGAGGCGTTAAAATTACCCTCTGACGTCTGTCAATGTCACCATTTTTTGTATCCAAATTCGAGTGGACAAAGAGCAAATGAATATTTTTGACAGAGCGTTTGCAATTTTTGAATAGATAACCGTTTTTGCTGATTAAAACATTTAACTTATTGATTAAACTGATAAATGAATGTGGAAATGACAAGTGGTGCGTACAATATTTGCGTTTTTTTTTTGCTGAAATAGCTTGGTTTTATTTAAATTTTAATTTAAAAGTGGCTGATAGAATGAAATTATCAAAATTTTAAGCTTGCCATTTAAATTTTTAAATAAAAGTAAAGATTGAAACTAAGTTTTCAATTATGAGAAACAAAACTACAAAAAAACTCCTAATTTATATTAAAAATAGTCAGGATTTAGATATTAAAATCTATTTCAATTACTAAAATTGATATTGCTTGGGATTTCCGCTTGATTTGATCCACTACTGGAAGTTGGCAGACTAAAACCTAAAAAACCACATTAGACTGAAGTTTATCTTTTTTTTAATTCCATATTTGGATTTTCCAAATTTTTTTTATCTCAATCTTATTTTATGTTAATGTACCACGAGCCAAGTTTTTTCAAACAATTCATTCAAAATTCAATTCTGTAACATGCGGAGTCTAAACTCAAATCTAAACTCGGTTCATCAACACCTTCAAAATAAAAGGCCCCATGTACTGTCTCTGACAGAAACCTAAGTCTCCCCATCCATCAATACAGTCCATTTGCTTTGCCCTAACTACGACTTGCACACAAAATTTCAATACAAGAGGGGAATTTGTGCTTTTACGCGAAGCGACCTGTCTTGTCAACGAGAAGAAGCACTAAAATCTGTTGATCATGATGTGATTTGGCTGAAAATCTGCTCCAAAAACGAAGTAATATTCATTTGTTCACTTTATTTGTCTCCAAACGTTCCCTCATAAAGACAGCTCTTCTCTTATCTCTCCGTAACCTTTGTTCACCTACAGACGAATTATCCAAAAGCTGAGGTTGTCTTTCTCCGTGACTTCAACGTACACAACATCTCCTGGTCAAGGTTTTCTTCCTGAACTGACAACGCGGGAAGGATGGCAGAGGCTTTCGCCATCACTTGTGGACTATCGCAATTAGTTGAGGAACCCACAAGAATTTCTGATGTAGATACCCATCAACCTAATCTACTCGACCTTTTCCTTACAAATTCACCAATTTCGTATAAAATCTCTGTGACATCACCGCTTGGAAATTCGGATCCCAAGTTTGTAGCAGCCTCTCGCTCGCTTCATATACCACCTCCTTCCCAGACGCAGTTCCGTAGGGTTTGGCACTTTAACTCTGCAAACTGGGAAGAATTAAGAGACTTCTTTGCATCTTTTCCATGGCAGGAAGTCTGCTTTAACTCAGACAACTCTTCCTTAGTCGCCGAATCCATCACGGAAACTATCCTAATTGGTATGGAATGCTCAATTCCCCACTCCCAAAAGAAGTCTGCCTCAAGTAAATCTTGGTTCAGTAAAAAATGTGCTTGAGCTATCTCCTGCAAAAATCGCCCATATCGTCGTTGGTGAAATAATCCCTCAGTCGAGACTCGGACCACATTTGTAGATGCACGAAATTCTTGTAAACAGGTTATTGACGAGGAAAAAGTGATTTGCTTCGTAAAATGCGCCAGAGGCTTATCAACTGTCGGCACGATTCTAGGTTCTTTTGGGGATTTGCAAAATTGATTGGAAAGAATTTTACACCTTGAAATTTTCCACCTTTATCCGATGAAAATAGCAATATTGCTACTACCTCCAAGAAAAAGGCTGACATGTTTGCCTTAATGTTTGCTGAAAATTCGAATCTTGATTCTCGAAACGCAGAACCCCCTAACCCTACGGTTGGCACTTCGATGCCTGAAGTTGTTTTCAGACAACGCACAACCGGGAAGATTCTCCTTGAGCTCGACACATCGAAAGCTTCTGGCCTTGATGGTATCCCTGTTATTATTCTTAAGAAGTGCGCTCCAGAGCTGCCTCCTGTCCTAAGCTGATTGTTCACACTCTCTTACAACAAATGTGTATTCCCTAACATATGGAAATCTGCTAGGGTGCAGCCTGTCCCCAAAAAGGAAAAAAGGAATCTGGCTAAAAATTATCGCCCTATATCTTTGTTGCCCATTATATCTAAAGTGACGGAAAAGCTTATCAACATCGAGATTTTTAAATATCTGGAGGAGAATAGAATCATCTCGGACAGGCAATACGATTTCAGACAACAATGCTCAACTGGCGATCTACTGGCATATGTTACTCGTATCTGTACCTCAGCTATGGAAAAACATGGTGAGGCTAGGATTGTGGCATTGGATATCTCAAAGGCTTTCGACAGAGTCTGGCACCGATCTCTCCTCGCCAAATTAACATCTTATGGTCTTCCTCCTGGACTCTGTCAGTTTTCTCGCTGACAGATCTCTGCAGGTCGTCGTCCATGGCATCTCATCTGAGACATTTGCGATTAACGCAGGGGTGCCTCAGGGGTCTGTTCTGTCTCCTACTGTATTTCTGTTACATATAAGCGATCTCTTAGCTTTAACTTCCAATCCTATATACAGCTACGCAGATGATAGTAACCTTGTGTCGACAAACCATTATCTATCGCTGCTTCAGATCGACTAAGGGAACAGCAGATACAGACGATTAATCGGGATCTCGAGATTATTCTGGAATTGGGTAAGAACAATTTGGTCGACTTCAACGTTTCAAAAATTCAGGCCGCGGTTTTCTCTAAGAAAACATCAAGGGATAATGCAACAAACATACTAATGGACGGTAAAATCCTCCCGATGGGATCTAATCTATCTATCCTAGGAGTGAATGCGAGCACTAACTTCTCTTGGGACGATCATCTGCGCGTCATTGCCAAATCCGTCTCTCAGAAGCTAGGCTTTCTTTTTAGAGCTAAAAAGTACTTCACATCTCAGCAGCTGTTAACACTATACAAAGCTCAAGTTAGGCCAACACTAGAATACTGTTCTCATGTTTGGAATTCAACCCCAAAACACACTTTAGCTCTCTTGGATTTAATTCAAAGAAGAGCGATTCGCCTAATTGATGAAGAGAGTCTGAACGATTCTCTCCAAACACTAGAGCACAGGGTATGGTTGGTGACTTGTCTCTTTTCTACAAGTACTATCATGGAAGATGCTCGCAGGAACTAATAGGATTGATCCCCCCAAGAGCAAGATTCTTGAGGTGTACTAGACAGTCGTAGACAGCAAATTCCTGTGCGGTCCAGCTTGACACAGTGAGGACTTCTGTCTACGAAGACTTTTTTCTCTAGAGCTTCCAAGTTATGAAACTTGTTACCGAAAGAAATTTTCGCCAAAAATTACAACCTATCCTTGTTTAAGAAGACGGTTCATCGCCATCTATCTTTGTTTCCGCATCCTACTCGCAGTGTTTTAAAAGCATAATGGGGTTACCATTTGCGAGTGGATTAAACTTTTAAAAATTTTTAAAAAATCCTTTTTTCAAAAATTACGTCCTCAATTGAATTGAAAATTTGCCTTTTAAGGGTTTTAATTTTATTTCAAAATTTTGTCTCGAAGTTTAAAATTTTTTTCTCCAAATTTCGAGTTTAAATTTTCACTTTTTCTATTGTAAAGTTGAAAGTTTATAAACATTAAGCTTAATATGAATTAATGAATTTTTACAAGGTTTTCTAAAAATTTTGGAAAATAACGAAATTTTTGAAAAATGTTTGCAATGTTGGAGATGCTAATTAAAAAATGATGAAACGAAAATGAAAAAAATCTAAAAGTTGAAAAAAGTTGAAATTAAAAAATTAGAAACCCAAAGAGCCAAAATTTTCAAAAAAGTCAAGCATTTTAAGACAAAGAGAAAATTTTGAAAAAAAGTTTACCTTTCAAAAACAGCAATACACACAAACAAACAACTCTTTTAAAAAAGTTGCGACATTACTTCAAAAGCTCGAGATTAAAAAAAAACTGAAATCGAAAATAATCTAAATTTTGTAAAAAGTAGAAATTTAAAACGAAATAGAAATTTTCAAAGAAGAAATTAAAACTTTTGAAGAAGTCGACACTTTCTGAAAGTTGAAATTTTCAAAAAGGGAAAATCTTAGAAAGTTTAAATTTTGAAAAGAATTGTAAATTTTAAAATTAAACCTAAATTTGAAACATTAGACATTTTCAAAGCAAAATTTAAAAAATGTGATATTTGTAAGGATAATTGAGATTTTCAAATAAACGAATTTTGAAAATGTCAACATTTTAAAAAAAGTCGAAATTTTGAAACAAATTAAAAACTTTTTAAGAAGTATGGAAATTTTAAAAAAGCGAAATTTGGAACAGCGTCGGAATGTTGAAGAAAGTCGAAAAAAAAAAATTAAAGGTTTGCAAAAAATTCCTAATTAAAACAAGGAATTTAAAATAAAAAATATCAAAATCACAAATGGCCGAAATTTTCAAAAAAAAGGTTGACATTTTGAAAAAAATTCT
Organism: Dastarcus helophoroides; assembly: GCA_028583605.1. Lineage (NCBI taxonomy): Eukaryota > Metazoa > Arthropoda > Insecta > Coleoptera > Bothrideridae > Dastarcus > Dastarcus helophoroides. The sequence goes on along the minus strand of CM053325.1, from coordinate 24,496,785 downwards.
AGACTTTAAAAAATGATCGAACTTATAAAGTCAAAACGTACAAAAAAGTCAAAATCTTCAAAAACAAAACAAATAAAATTTTAAGTAAGAAGTTGAATTTTGGGAAAAAGGTGAAATTTTGAAGTCAACTTTCAAAAAAAACTTCACATATTTTTAAACAAAAAGAAATATTTTTTTTTGAACAAATGTTGAAATTATCAGAAAAAGTAGCTTAAGGTTTAAAAAACGAAATTAAAAAAAATCTTAGTTTTGAAAAAGGCGGAAATTTTAAAAACAAAATTTCTAAAAGGTTGACATTTTCAAAAAGTCGAAAATATTAAAAATCTACACTTTGAGAAGAAATCAAAATTTTGAGATATTAATGAAAGAAATTTGGAAAAAGCATCAAATTCTTCCAATAAATTCGGCATTTTCAAAGTACAAATTTTCAAAGTCAAATTTAAAAAAAAGATAAAATTTTCAAATAACCATTTTGAAAAAATAAAAATTCTGTAAAGTCGACATTTTGAAAAAAGTAATGTGTATGAAATCACCCAAATCAAAGTTACATAAATTGTGGAGGGTGCCTAAGTATACAATGTAGATGTTTTTTTGTTCTTTTAGACCTCAGCCGCTTTTAAAGAAAATTCCTAGCAAGATCCGGGCGAAAAATCAGATATTTTAGGCAAGGGAGGGGGGCGAAAATTTTCTTGCACAAGGGCCTGTTGGTTCCTAGCAACGTCATTAGGGCTCCTTGAAACCCTAGATATGAAATATCCTTCAACACAACTTCAGATAATTTAAAATTATTATTTTATCCAGAAAGCATAGATAAATTATTATCAGTGTCATATCATTTGATTTTGTCATTGATGCTTGATACTGTACCATAGCCAATTATTCATTTAATTCCGCGGAGAAAGTTGTGTGTAACGGCTAGTATAAAATAAAATACTGTTACGGGCTTATCGGTTGGAATTGATTATTAAACACTTGCTGAATAATACCCACTTTATTACCAAACTAAACTCGGAACACTACAACTGAATAATGAGTTCATTATTCAGTTGACGTCTAACTACTAACTCACTAACTATACTGTCTAACTGACTTACTACTTCGAGGGAAAGGCTACCGCCTTATATAGTTTTGGCTCCCGGGTTCTAGAAAAATCCCGCAGATAAGGCTTATCGTTTGCCGAAATTTCTGGAACGCTTATCTGCCGTTTGCTTCGTTATCGTGGCCGCTTTTCCCTTATCAGATCTGTCTAGAAAATTTTCTTACGTACTCAATTCTCTAATTTACATTTCGTTACAATATCATCTGCTGGCATGCAATAATTGAAGGTGACTTCATTGAGTTTTTAATAACGTTATCTTTTTTTTTCAATAAAATTCAATTTTTTCTGTGGTTTTTAATAGCTTTTTGAATTGCCAAAATAGTATTTATATTTAATCAAGAGTTTTCGGATATTTGTTCATATGAACCTTTTGTTTAATTTGTTTTTGTTACCTATTATTTTAGGGTACTTAGAACAGCCTGTATAATAAATATTGTAGAGTAAAATGTATAAGAAACAAAAAAGCTGCAAAAATAGTCACTGAAAATGCATCCAACCTAGACAATATTGAGTTTTTATTATTTTTCGATTTATATTTTACCCATTGTTGCTTTTAAGGTGTATTTGATCTTGACAAATTTACACAAGGTGACATGTGTCGAATTCATGGAATTGTTTACGAAACTCTAATGGAAGATGAAGAAAATCAAGTTAGAGGGTTTGTGCATTTCGCTGATGGTCAAGGTGTTGGGTTTGCATACTTAACCCTGTTTACTATTAAAGAAGCTGTTCGCATCGTGAAAAATGGAGAGGTGAGGTACCTTATATTTTATAACTATCAACTATCAACTATCATACGTATAAATAGCATAAATTAAAAAGCTGTTTTACATGCTAGTAATAATATTTCCATTTAAAATGTGAAGAATTTAAACAGAAAGATTTTTGGATTAAAAAAATTGGAACTGGAAAGAAATCACAAAAAGTGTTTTCCGCAGTCGGTAGGATTCGAACCTACGCTCCCAGAGGGAATCTGATTTCTAGTCAGACGCCTTAACCGCTCGGCCACGACTGCTTTGGTAAAGTTTGAAAATTTTAGTTATGATATTCTCAATATTGGATTTGTTACAACAACAAAATTATTTTTATGATTCTTAAACCTTTTTTTCATATTTGATAAAGTTAATTTCGAATACAGAAACAAATAAGTTAATAGAAGAAGATTTTCTAATTCATTATTTTTATTTTGCCAATTAAAAAATTAGTTTCATTTTTTTGTTGAAAAATTCGACTTTTTTCAGTAGTTGTATTTTTAATTACGATTATTTAAAAATTTTGACATTTTTAGGAATTTTTAGCTTTTTAAAAAAATCCGCCTTTATTCCAATTTTTTTTTGAAAATTTCGTCTTTTCTGATAAAATAAATAAATAAAAACATACTGAAAATTTCGACTTTTATGTATTTCAAAACATTGACCTTTTTATCATTCCGACTTGTTTTAAAGAACTCGTTTTTATTGAAAAATTAGAATTTTTTTCAAAAATTAGAACATTTTCAAAAATTTTCGACAAAATTTCGATATTTTCGACATTTTAAAATATACACTTTATTTCGAAATTTCAACTTTTTCTCAAAATTTTCATTTGTATGTGAACACCTCAACTGCCAAAATTTCGACTTTGTTTCGAAATTTTTCAGCTTTTTTAAAAATTTAGATTCCTTTGAAAATTAACATTATTTTTTTAATATCGTGACTTTATTTCAAAGTTGTGAATTTTTGAAAAACTTTCGTCTTTTCAAATTCTTGATTTATTTATGAAAACTTTTACCTTTTTTAAAATTCCCCTTCTACTTGGAAATGTATAACTTTACGAAAATTTTGATTAAAAACTATGCCTTTTTCGTTTTGACTTTCCTAAAAATTTCAATTATTTTTCATTATTTGAATTTCTTAAAAATGTCAATTTTTTCAAGATTTTGACTTTTTCTAAAAATTTTGGCTTTCTGAAAATGACGAAATCTTTAAAAAATCTAAGCTTTCAAACTTTTTTGAAATTTTCACCTTCTTTCAAAATTTTGACTTTTTCTCAAATCTTCGAATGTTGTAAATTCGTAGTTTGCTGAAAATGTCAATCATCAAAATTTCGACTTTGATTTCAAGTTTTAATTTTTTTCAAAATTTCCAGCTTATTTCAAATTTTTGCCTCTTTTGCAAAATTTTGACTTTTTCTTAAATCTCCGAATTTTGTAAAATCGTAAGTTCCTGAAAATGTCAGTCATCAGAATTTCGACTTTGACTCAAAGTTTTGATTTTGGCCTTGTTTCAATATTTCGACTTTTTTTGAAAATTTCAACTTTTTTGCAAAATTTTGACGTTTTCTTGAATCTTCGAATTTTGTAAATTCGTAGGTTCCTGAAAATGTCAATTATCAGATTTTCAATAAAGTTTTGATTTTTTCAAAATTTCCACCTTATCTCAAAAATTTCGACTTTTTTAAAAATTTCAACTTTTTCAAAATTTTGACGTTTTCTTGAATCTTCGAATTTTGTAAATTCGTAGTCAATTATCAGATTTTCGGCTTTGACTCAAAGTTTTAATGTTTTTCAAAATTTGTGCCTTGTTTCAAAATTTTGACTTTTTTAAAATTTGCAACTTTTTTGCAAAATTTTGACTTTTTCTTGAATCTTCGAATTTGGAAATTCGTAGTTTCCTGAAAATGTCAATTATTAAATTTTCGACTTTGACTTAAAGTTTTGATTTTTTCAAAATTTCCACCTTATTTCAAAATTTCGACTTTTGCAAACATTTTCAATAGTAATATTAAGAAAATAAAACTTTTCACAAAAATCACGAACCTCCAGAAAATTTTGAGTGCTAAAACTTAAAATAAGGCAAAATTTTAAATTGTAAATTTTAAAATAAGTCGAAAAGTTCAAAAAAGGTCAAAATTTAAATTGAAATCAAAAATCGAACTTTCTCATTAAAAAGTCAAAGTTTCGAGAAAAAATTGAAATCTTGAAGAAAGTCGACATAAAAATATCCACTAAGGATACTTTATTGAATTTTTTAAAAACCTGAACCTTTAAAAGTTAGATTTACAAAAAATTCAAAATTTTAAGTGATTATTTATCAAAAAAATAAATATCTAAATAAAAATTCAATAAGAAGCCGAATTTTGAAAAAGGTCGAAATTTTAATAAACAAAATGAAAATTTGAAAAAAGTCAAACTCTTCCAAAAAGATTCAAAATTTTCAAAAGAAATACAATTTTCCAGAAAAATCAAAATATACAAAAAAGACAACATCTTAAAAAAGCGGAAATTTTTAAAAAAGGTTTTAAAATTAAGAAAAATTTTGAAGAAACAGTCGAAATTTTCAAAGATAACTGAAAATTTATAGAAAAGGTGGAAATATTGAATAATTTTAAAATGTCGTAAGTTTCAAAAAAAAGTCGAAAATTTAAAAACAGGGGGAAATTATTTTAGGTCTAAATTTTCAATAAAAATCTATTTTTCAGAAAAAATAGAGATGGTCAATGGAAGTCAGTATTTTAAAAAAAAAACGAAATTTTCAAAGAAAATCAAAATATTTAATGGGTTTTGAGATTTTCAAAAAAATGTCGAGAAAAGTCGAAATTTTAAAGAAATAAAATTTTTAAAAATGTCGAAATTTAAAAAATATAAATTTAAACTTAAAAAATGAAGAAATGAACATTTAGAATGTTTTCTTCGAAAATTCTCATTTTTCCTGGAATTTCAACTTTTTTTTCATAAATTTGAACATTAAATATAAAATGGTTGCTTTTTTTATGTTTTGTTTATTTTCCACTTGTACTTTGATGTGATGTCAGATAGACTAAGGGCCAGTGATTAGCGAATCCGTGTACTTTGGAAGTTCTACAAAATGATACTTTCTAATGCTAATTGATGTTCCAAATTAACTGTTAAATGTATTTTTCAGAAAACTCTTCCAATGCGTCATAAAGAAGTTCACTGTATAAATGCCCACCCATCCATGAAATTTGCTTTGGACTTTGGGATGTCTTTAATATCTGACAAAATTAAAAAAAGAGTGAATTTGTATACCAATTTAGAAGAAGCATTGGCCGCTGGATATCTGGAACGAGACATTTTGCCTAAGGAATATGGAGGAATAATGCCAATGTCAGAAATGATAGGTATACCTTTTTTTCACTTTTTCTAAATAATTAACCAGTTATCTGCTAAGCTGCCTAGCTAGTTATACAGGGTGATTCAACATTCGATGTACAAATTTTAAGAGCCTACCTTTCGGAGACATTTTCTGTATACAAAAATGTATCCTAAAATCCACCCCCTCTGAGCCACAATCATCCTAAGTTGAACAAGAAAAATCGATTACAGTCGACTCCCGCTAAAGTTGCGCCCGTTAAAGTTGTCCGCTCGTTAAAGTTGACAAGATACGATCGCTAAAGTTGCGCAGATATTCCCCCTCTCTATTTTCGAACGGTGAATTAGACTTCCGAGTTTTAGCGCCACTTTTGAATAACCCACTCAACCGCACAGGGAGCAATACAACATAACATTTTTCGACAATGGTAGGGATGGTAGGAGAATAGCAACTTTAACGGTCGATCCAGTCCGGTGAGCGCAACTTTAGCGGGAGTCGACTGTATGTCAAATTGTGACTACAGTTATTGATAAAATCATCTGAAAATTTGCAAGCCGCTATTGTTTTTGGTTCCTCTATTTATTTTTTGATTTAAAAATACTGCAAACTTAACTTTAAGGAGGATAAAGGGCGGTTTACACTTTTCATGGCCAAAATTTTGCATTTTCACTTAGAAGCTCCAAATTCAAATAGGATCATCTAGTTGGCCGTGAAAAAATCTAAAATTTTGATATCTTGCAATTTTCTTGATACAACTAACCGTTTGCAAGAAAACGTGTTCAACTAAAGGAGAGTGCTATCAAATAATCATAATCTAAATCTAACTAAGCTTAGGAGGCATTTTAAATTTTTTAGTAAACTGCATTATATTGTAACAAAATGTAATTATAAAATTTAGATAGGAATTTTCTATAAAATTTGATAAGGGGAAGCGGCCGCGATAATGAATCAAACGGCAGATACCCGCTCCAGAAATTTGGGCAAACGATAAGTGTTATCTGCTTGTTCCTTCTAGAACCCGAAACGGGATCTATAAATAGACGGTCCGGTCGGCTTTCCCTAGTTAGTCGGTCAGTTAGTCAATCAATGAATAAGTTAGTTAATTAAACAGTCTTAAGTGAATTACAATTGTAGTGTTCCGAGATCCGTTTGGAAATAAAGGGGGTTACATTTCAAGCAGTATTAATCTTTGAACTGATAACGCGCAACAATATTATTTCACAACAAATATTGAAAATGACCCTCGCTTTCGCCGTGATACAACCTTCCATTCTTCTGCACATAGACTGCCGGAGACGACCACTGGTAACTCGGAGGAGGTGTATTTTAGCTCTTAAAATATGTGCATCGAATTTTGAAACATCCTGTATTACGCTAACAACTTCTTGAACTTGATCAACTTGATCTGAAGAAAATGAGCTTGAACAAGTTGATTTAGCACCTGTTGTCTTTTAAAAATTGAAATACAGAACTTGTCCCCTGAAACCAAGAAAGATTAAAAAACATAACAAAGGTTGCTCTAACGCGTTTCGACAGCCAAGCTGTCATCTGTAGAGAGATACTGACGAAACGCGTTAGAGCAACCTTTGTTTTGTTTTTTAATCTTTCTTGGTTTCAGGGAACAAGTTCTGTATTTCAGTTTTTGAAGATAACCAAGGACCAGTCCGTTCCACCAAACCTGTTGTCTTTACTAATTTTATGGCCAAGGGCATTGCTACCATCATAATAATTTGCACACGTTACTGATATTTGTTTAATGTTTTAATTTTGAAGAAGATTTTGCATTATTACAGGAGCAATTATTTTCAGAATCAATTGATTGACAAAATACGTTAATCAATTTATTTTGCTGTTGCTCGTCAAAGAAATTAATTAAGATAAAACTTTTACTTTTTTTTGTAATATGAACAACTGATGATGAAAAATCAAACAAATTAATGTCGGTAATGTTGCATATTTTGAGTTGGTACCAATTCACTTTTTAATTGAACTGTTAACTGGTGTACCTACTATATTTCTAGTTCAAGAAATAATCATAAAACTTATTAAAGTAAAGCTTGTATTTTTTATACAGTAATAATAAAATTATTACATATTTAGAGTTGTGGAAGAAAGAACTGCAGACGTCTCATCCCGTTTTAATGTCGCATGACAAAATGGAAGTTGATGAAAATTTGTTTTCTGCAAAGGCGAAAGAAGGTGCCGTATCAGCCCTAAAACGAGGGGGAATATCTTGTGGATCCGAAGGGTGATTCGTTATGTGGAATTACGGGAAATTTTAGAAAATTGGAAGTTGACTAATGTTGGATTTTAGTTTTCCATAAGTTAAATATACATTTTATAACTAGAATATAAGTTAGTATGGTTCCTTGTATTAATGCTTATGTTAGGTTTTATTTAATTTTTACAATCGTGCACTTCTATTTCTTAAATATTTTATGTAAATTTATAAAATATCTCAGTGAGCAATAATGAAATGTTACCTTAAAAACACATCTAAGAAATTTGAATTTTATTAAAACACCAAAAGAACCTTGATAATGAAAAGAACAGAAGATGAAAGAGTTGTCTTTAAATTTACAATTTTACTTTTTTTCTCTTTTGACTAAACATTTGAGTTCAAACTGGGAATGTTAAATTTTCAATTCGTTATCTTTTTTTTCAATACCTGATTCGAAATTTCGTAATTGCTTCTTTATAAATTTCTTCAGACTTTAAAATTTCTAGAAAAAAATGAAATTGTGAGGCTTATTACGAAATTTTGAAAACATTTAGAACATCAACTTTAAGGTAGTACTGTCGATACTACCAGAGCCAAAAGCATATCAAAAGTATACTTTGTTTAGTTTGATTAACGTAGTATTTAGACTAGACAACCTAGTGATGAAATAAGAAGCAGACTTTCAAAAAAAATATTGTCCAAATTTAAACTTTCGGAAAAAGGGTAATATGTAGAGAAAAAGTGGTATACTTTAGGCGAACGATTTTGATATCAAAAAATGGAAAAAAAATCTAAATATTTCAATAGCGCTAACACCATTCAATAAATCTTTGAAATTTTTCTACATTGTAAAAACAATGGCGTTTTGATTGTCTAGAATGAACAAAACGCATTTTGAATGGAAATATTGGGGACATAATGACTTTTGAATGAAATGAATGAAAGTACACTAGAATCGAAGTAAAAATCCTTTATTAATTTTATATACTTGCCTTGCATATAGTATAAAAAAAAACATAAAATAAGTTTAAACTACAGTTTTACACCTCCTTCATCTTCGTTACATTGGTACAACTCCCTTTGCTCACTATCATCGCCTTTTTCATCTTTATCTATATCTGGCAGATCCACAATATTTCTCCAGTTATCTGTGGGCAGCTCTACAAGGAGCTTATTTAAACTTTTTTGTATCTTTTCCTTTTCCTTTGTTACGCTCTTCTTTAGTAAAGTTTGATATTTTGCTCCAAAATTATCATTTCTATAAAACGTTTCTGCCTTTACCGCTACATCATTGGTTAATGTTCTTTTAAAGAATAATTCTTTGGCTTCACTGATTGCAAGTATTTTCTTACTGCAAAGGAGCTTTAAAATCGTGTTCATAATCCATATTTTATAAATAAGCTAATTTAAATCGCTTTAAAAAGGGTACAAGTACGTAAGCAGATAGGTTTTATAATTACGAATACTTATGGACATTCAGAATCAGAGCTGGGCAGTAATCATTATAAAATGTAATGCATTACTAATTTAATTATATTTTTCAAAAAAGAAATTGTAATTGCATTGCCTTGATAAAAAATGTAATGTAATGTATAATTTCTGTCATTTGTTGAAAAGTAATGGAACATTCCTCATTTAAAGGAATTAATTACTGGTATTCATTATTTCTTATAAATTACGTGTTTATGAAGGAATTAAATTCCTAAAAGTAATGGAAATTCCAAAAAGTAATTCAGTTCCTTTTTGTAATTGCATTACAATGACGAATCTTATTCCTGCCATTCTTGCTTTGGACACCTTAAACAGGAATAAATTTGTAGAATTAGCTATACTATACCCAGCTATACCATTTTGCATCATGATACAAGAATAGCCATCATTTTGCGCTAATCGAAGTCTAGTATCAGCACTTCACTACTCGGAAACGTAAAGAAATACACGCTGAATTCAATGAGCCTAGGAAAATACTTGTCAGGTCAAAATAAACAAAAGCTTGGTCTTCAAATAAATGCTGTTGACTATGTACATGACTTAATTATTCTGAAGTTCTTCCGTTTCTAATTTACTGAGTTTGAGACGTCCAGTAAAAGAAAACATAACACATTGAATTTTTATCATCTGTGTGTTTATTTTTTATCATTTTTTACGGACTACTATATTTTTGTTAGTTGATAGTTACGGTGTTGAAAATCACGTAATGGTAAATGGTAAAGTATGAGAGCAACAATTATTCTTCTACCAATATTCAGACCCCCCCGAAAGAGAGAGCAAAGAAGGCAAATGCCATAGGCCCGCGCCTTTATGAGGGCCCAGTGAGCTGCTGCCACTTTGTGAGTTCCAAAAATGTTGAAGCTTTTTTTCTTGGAATTTAATGTTAAAAATCAGGTTTTTTCAGCGTTTTCTTTTTTAAATTCCATGTTTCAATTTTAAACTCAAAAATTCTTCTAAATTCCAACTTTTTTTCGAAACTCTTCAGCTTAAACTTGAAAACTGCTCCTTTTTAAAATGCCAGCTTTAAATTCGCACTTTAAAACGTCAGGTTCTTGAAACTTTTTAGAGAAAGGCAAATTTTTCAAAAATTCAAATTTATAAAAATTGCAAGATTAGAAAAATTTTAAGTTTTGGAAAAAAAGTATAAATTTTCAAAAAAAAGTCGAAATTTTGAAAAAATTTGGAATTCGTCGGAAATCAAGTATTCGAAGAAAAGTCGAAATTTTGATGATACAAGGTCAAAATTTTCAGAAAACGGTGTTATTCTAAAAAAAATTAGGAAAAGTCGAAGTTTTTGATAGTTTTTTAAAAAGGAGTCAAATTTACATAAAACTCGAAATTTATGAAATATAGTAAAAATTAAATAGGTGGAAGACCTTTAAGAAATAGACAAAATTTTGAACAAAGGTCGAAATTTTCAGAAAAAAGTAAAAAGTTTGGAATAGGATCGAAGTTTAAAAGTAAAACTTCTCAGAAATAGAATCACCAAAAAGAAAAGATAATTTTGAAAAAGTCAAAATTTTGAGCCAAGTTCGAAATTTTGTGTTAAAATTTAGTATAAATTTAGTTTAAATTTCCAGAAGAAGTTGAAGTTTTGAAAAAAGTGGACATTTTGGAAAAAAGGCGAAATTGCGAAAGAGTTGAAAATTTCAAAATAAGTCAAATTTTGAAAAATGTGGACATTTTAAAAAATGGAAAACTTGAAATTCCAAATTTTCAAGATATGTCAAAAATTTTGAATAAAAATCAAAGTAAGATTTTTCAAAATTGTCATTTTCAAATCAAGTACATATTAAATCTTGAGAAAATTTCGAAATCCTTCAAATTATTCAAATTTCCAAAAATATGTAATTCTTTCAAAAAGTCAAGCTTAAATAAATTCTAAAAAAGCTATTAATTTTCGATAAGAAGAGAAATTAAACAAAAGGTGAAATTTTATAAAATAAGTCAAAAATTTTTAAAAAAGTCGAAATTATTTACAAAATTTACATATTCAAAATTAATCTAAATTTTGAAAAAAAGTCAAGTTTTTAAAAAAGTTGAATTTTCGAAATAAGCGAAAAAAGGTCGAAATTTTCAAAATTAAGTTAAAATTTCGAGAAAAAGTCAAAATTTTGACAGTGGATATTTTCAAACATAAGTAAAAATTCCAAGAAAAGTCGAAATTACGATAAAGTTGGATATTTTAAAATATCGAAAATTTCAAAAAAGTCGAAATCTTCCAAATAGGTTAATAAATTAAAAAAAGTGCAATTCTGCAATAAAAATCGACTTCTCCAAAAACAGTAGGACTTTTCAAAAGGTCAATGTTTTGAAATATAAGTCGGAATTTTTAATAGGAGTCAGTATTTTCAAAAAAGTATACATTTTCAAAGAAAATCGAAATATTCAAGTGATCGGCATTTTGAAAAAAATTAGAGAAAAGATGAAATTTAAAACAAAAGAATCCTCTTTTTTTTTGAACGTTTTTATCCAAAAACGTTCAAAAATGTCGAAATTTTGAACTCGGACTTTTCAAAAAAAGTCGAAATTACAAAATCTAAATTTTGAAAAACAAGTCGAAATTTTCAAAAAACGTGATTTTTTGTATTTTTTTTATATTCGTTAAAAATAACTTTATGAATTCTTTTTTCCTAAGCTATTATTTAGCCTCTTTCTTGTAATATAAATCATAACATTTATGACACTAAAGTTGACATTACATTGTGATGTGTCCTTTAGTTGATAGTTTATTTTGTATTACTAAATAAAAAATGAATTTTTTACATTATATATTATCGTTTATATTGTAAAATTTAAAAGTAATTGAAAATGTAGTTGCTTTATAATTAACTCCTTTTTCTAAGTAATGGGTAAATTGAATTACTTTTTAACCAATGGTAATGTAATTCGAAGTAATTTCATTCCTTTTTCTGAAAAACTAATGCATAATGTAATGATTCATTTTTAAAAGTAATTTGCTCAACTCTGTTCAGAATAACTCATGTTCACTGAACAAAACTCATGTATCGAAAGGCATTTCAAATGTACAACATAGTGTACGGGATATATATTAGTGATGTAACGAATATTCGCATGTTTTTTCATATTCGCATTCGCAAGAAATTATACGAATATACTGGGAATGTATTTGGCAATAAAGCGGGATATTATTTATGAAATAACAATGCAACTGCTAAGGCAGGGTTTCTTAAACTGAGGTTCAAGGACCTTTGAGGCATCTACATCATGAGTTTGGGGGTCCATTGATAGCGTACCTAACAACTAATGTGGTAATTATTCAGTCCCATCTAATAAAAAGTATTTTTTAATTCCCTTTTTTTCTTTCTTCCTTTTCTTCTTTTTTAATTTTCTTTCTCGTTAACTAGAATGGGGCACTAGGGCGTTTGTTCTGCCCTGATTCATAAAACTAACTGGGAAGTTATATTCTCAACTACGGGACCCTTTTCCAAAAATGTTCAAATGAACAAAAGGAACAAATGTTCATTTCTTTGAAATTTCGACATATTTATAAAAATGTGTCTTTTTCTTTTTTGAAATTTCGAATTGAACCTAAAATTCAAGCTCTTTTATCCAAATTGACTTTTTTAAAATTTCAAATTTTTATCTCAAAACTTCGTCAGTTTTCTTTCTTCAAAATTTCGTCATTTCTCAAAATTTGACTTTTTCTGAAAATTTTATTTTTTTTAAAATTCGTTCTGCAAATTTCGACTTTATATCAAATTTGCTTTTTTTCTCAAAATTTGATAGGATCCTTTGAGAAAAAAGTAAAAATATTTAATATAATACTTTCTTGAAAATTTTGAAAAATATAAAATATATTTTGAAAGTGTTGCATTTTTGCAAAAAGACAAGAATTCTAGAAAAGTTCATTTCTTAAAATTTCGACTATTATCTCAATAGCAAATATTTTCTGACATCACAGAGGGGCAAAAGGCAGCTGGTCCTTCACTTAGGCAGCCATTAAAAAATAAATATTAACTCGAGAAATTTCGACCATTTTTTCTGGAAATATCGACTTTTTACGTAAAATTTTCCTTAAAACTCGGCCCTTTTTTGAAATTTCGTCAAAATTTGACTTTTTTCTCAAAATTTCGATCTTTTTCTCAAAATGTCGATTTTTTTTTAGATTATTTTCATTTTTTTCAAAATTTGTTTCGGTGTTTGGAACTTTCGTTTTTTACCTCGAACATTGTCTTTTTCTCTAAATTTTGATATTTTTCAAAGGTCAAGTTTTTGTATTAAATTGATTACCTGAAAATTCCCACTTTATTCCAAACCTGTTTTTTTAAATTATAATTCGTCTTTTTCTTACTTATGACTATACAGTCGAATTTTGAGAAAGTAAAAATTTGAGTATAAACTCAAAAATTTTACTTTTTTCTCTCAAAATTGGACTGCACTGAAGTTTTCACATATTTCATACAAATTTCGGCCTTTTTCTCGAAATTTTGACTGCCGGAAATTTCAACTTATTTCTCAAAATTCGTTCTATTCTTGAAGTTTCGACTAAATGTTTTATGTTTCGAGAATACTCTTCTTAAAATTCAGCTTTTTAGTCAAAATTCGACTTTTTATTAAAAATCATTTATATTTTTAGAACTGGATTAAAGTTTTGCTAAAAACATAACAACTCTCAGAATAATATTTCTACAAAGTTTAGAGAAAAATATTTCTTGTAAATTTCGAGAATATGTCAAAATTTAAATAAAAATATAAATTTTAAGAGAAACATTCTTAGTAACTGGATTTTTTTCTCCAAATTCAATTTATTTTGAAAATTTCGATTTTTCTCAAAATGTTTTCTAATTGCCAGTGAAAAAGCCAATATTCGCATTCGCGAATGTTAGAAATGAATATTCGCATTCGCGAATGTGGGAAAACCAACATTCGTTGCATACTTAATACATTATACAAGAGTAAAATATAGCGCTATCTTTAACTCAAAAAAAAAAGAAATTTTGGCAAAAACGCATTTTGGATGTCTGCTCCTCAAATAAAAGGCAGATGAATTTTTATGACCGAACAATGTCATAATCAGAATTATTCAGTCACAATAGTGAAATATTTTATTGGAAAAGTACAAGAGTTACTTAAGAAAACATTTGAGAACGAATTGCAATAGGCTGAATTAAAAATTAATTAACAGGCAATCCTGAAAAGTTTGCCAAGTCACCAATAGAGAATAATTCGATGGAGTCTTATTATCGTTTTGTGTACATAAACACGACGTTGTCACATCATTAAACTACGGTAAAAATACGACAAAAAATAAATATTTAATATTTATTCGCTAACTACTACTATCCCACACTCTAAAGCTGTACTTACTTCTTATTATCTAGAATGTTGGGCTATGTTATTTTCCATCATATTTTTCCTTTTTACTGAAATCTGAACGAAATTTTTTGCAAAATATGATAAACCGTCTGGTTTCTTCTAACTCATAAGGCTCAATGTTAAAAGACATTTTGAATGCCAATAACTTTTTACTAGGTTTTCTGAAACTCTTCAAAAATTTAAATGGATCATTATCTTACTATAATTTACCAGTATACCGAATTTCATTAAATTCTGAAAGGTAGTTCTAAAACCTACAGTACTACCTTAACTTGCTAATTTTTACTTCTTTTTTCTTAAATTTTCGACTTCAAACTGAAAATGGCTAAATTATAGTGAGTTATAAATTAAAATATTCGTCTCAAATTTTCGTGATTGTTTCTTGATGGAGGAGTTTCTTCTTGAATTTTCGATATACAGAAATTTCGATTTTTTTCTGATAATTTGAAAGTTTCAAACGACAGTTCGAGTTCAAAGGTGTAAATTCTGCAAAAAAGGTAGAAGCTATAAAAATACCTTGAATTATCAAACTAGAACCCGAATAAGTAATATAATATAAAAATAAAATACTGTTATGAGGGGGCTTTCAACAAAAATAAGAACAAATGAGTCGTATCATATAGAGATAGAATTTATTGCGTTCAGGAAACTTTACATGTTTCGTAATTTCCAATTTATATAACATACTCTAATCTAATTTTCACAGGCATCTGTTTCAAACACACATCATTCGAATCAGTGAACGTAAGTTCCATATTTACCAAAATATTTGACAAATTAATCGTTTTTAATTTATACATAAATACCAAAATGTCTTAGAGAGGAACGTAATCCGTACTCTCGTAAAATTTGGATAATAATTCTCAATAATATCTACAATTTTACTTAAAAATTTATCACTAATTCTATCAAACATGCACGCTTTTGTTCATAAGGATCATCAAATTAAATTAAATTTCAAATTAAATATCGCATTCACCATTAAATATGATTATTTTTTATATGTAACAATATTTACATTTAGAATAATCATTCGCCCATTATTTAAAAATGTTCTGTTAGCACTCGACGTTACAATTAGGCCAACTGTAACCTCTGTAGACAACAAAGCACAATATTTTGTTGTGTTTATTTTTTACTCAATTCTGAAACTTGAAAATTTACGCCTAAATTTAATGAAAAATCAATAGAATGTGCTTTGTGCTTTCTAGAGGTCGAATTTAATAAATGTTTTTAAAATTATCTAATTGACTACGTGTGAGAGTGCACAAAGGCATCTAGGTGGTGCTATCTGTGTCCATAGGTGCTGCACAATGTATGATACGGTACTAACAGAAACATTTTATAGATGGGGCTGCTTATAATTCTGCAATTTGTTCGATATAGTCAATATTTCATAATTTTATCGTAAGTCAACGTGTATCCTACTACGCAGAACTAACGTAAGACAAGCATATGGTTTAGTAACAAATAATTGAAAATGAGTTTGAAGGACAGCAAAAAGTGTATGCTTAAAAATTCCACATGAGGAGCATAATTTTGTGCTATGTTTTCCTAAAATAGTGAAAAAAATTAGATAACGCTATATTAAAATTTGAAGCCTAAATAAGAATAATCAACTTCATTGTTACAATTTGTTGATTGAATTAAATAAATAAATAAAATAATCAGAGTGAATGGCACTAACATTTAAAAATAACAATTTATATTTTTATGCATTTAAACAACAAAATACGTGTTTTTTCTATATTGTTTCAGGTTTAGCAAAAAATTTGATAAAGAAAAGTGTTTTTGTGGTTATACCCAGTAAACATTCCGTTTAAAAAAGAGGATCTCATCTAAAAAAAACGATATACTTTTGAAAAATAGGGTTTGTGAATTTTGAAAGAGAATTATCTTTTTTATAATAGCAGAAATAAGTTCATCGGATCTCAAATAATTTGCAGGTGGTTAAATATTACATTCTCTTCAGTCTTTGGGAAAAGTTGTTTTGTAGTTGTTCTGTTATTCTTCACCTACCAGATCATTTTATCCTAAATAAATTTAATCAACTGCGTTATAAGTAATTAACTAATAGAGATATATATATATAACTAGGTCATTTATAATATCTTTCTATCAAAGCAATGAATAATATGGAATGGTTAATAAATGTTTGTTGCTAAGAACAGCATATTAGATTCACTCATAAAATAAAATTCGTCTGAAATGTTCTATTAATATAAATAATGATTTTGAAATTGAGTTGTTTTGTTTCCAAAAACAAGTATTTCTATTTGAACTTCTTCAAATTTTTAAGCACACACAATTTGTTGATGTATTTGGAACATTGTTTTTAAAATATCTAACCACTAAGCAACGTAAGTGTTATTTACAGAATTGTACAAAATTGTGTAGTCTAATTTAAATATGAAGACATCACCAAAATATTTTGAGCTAATATTAAAGCTATTTCAAAAAATTACCCATTTATTTTAGAATAAACCATTAGAAAAGAGCTTTGCAAAGTTATTTCGTTAAAAAAAATCAGGTTACGTAGAGGTTGAATTAATTTCGTAAGTAATAAAAATTAGTATATTGCTAATTTGCAAAATAAAATAATTTTCCGACTCCTTATTTCAATGCAGTGTTACAATTATAAATCTTTCCAATGTTACTTTTAGATGGCAGTGTTTTTACAAAATTTTGGAGCGGTTGTGTTAATTAAAAATTTACCTGGGACTTCTGCTACCAGTGCTATGTTTATGGTTAGGTATGACTGATGAAAATTAACGTATGAATTTCATTCCCTTCGAGGTGTATACTGCTCTCAAAAGCTTGATTTTTGTAGCCCTGCATTTTCCAATATGTACGATGAACAATAATAGTATTTAATATAATTTTATTTATAGCTAACTTTGCAAATCTTTTCCATTATTTATAAAAAAAATACCAACAGAAAGTACAGAATATATTTAAAATTTTCACTACAACACTCCTCCTGAAATGTTATTTGATTATTAAAATTGTATCACTCTAGTATTTGCTACGAGTCCACTAAGTTGTCTCGCGGAGGGAACTTCCATTTTCCTCTGACGTCACATTCGTCAGGGTATATTTGACTGCCAAAAATCATCAAAATTTATATAAACGACGATTTCTAACTTTGAATTGAAGGTATATGAAAGCAATTATTTTTTGACATAGAAAATTAAAATGTTTACAACCTTGTTCACAATACTTTTTTTTTACACTGAAAAATTCTAACATTGGATGATCTTGTAGCAATTTAATTGCTTAGGTAATGCAACAATTTCACATGAGTAATGAAGGCTAATTTTATGACTAATTTTATGAAATAATGTTTTACCGAATCAAATTGATGTCATATACCTCGAATTTTTCTTTTAGATCTTACAAAAATTGACAACTAATTATAGCCGTACTATAAAAAATTGAGCACCTGATTTTTACAGTCAAAAAAATTAAATCATCAATTTTTAAATATTATCTAGATTTGTCGCTAAAGCAGATGGCGTGGATATTTATTAATTATTTAATAGTGTTTTAGATATATGCAATTCTATTACAGTGTACTGTTATTAAAACGTTGCTTATGTCTATTCGTACATAAACTGGGGTGGCAGTGAATTGTTAGAAAACCTATATGTTTATATTATACGAAAAGACAAATGCGATGTTTAACGTATATTTTTTTTTCAGTTTCCAAGCGCCCAGGAGATTCGTGATTTATAAAATTTGCTAATAAATAATATTTACATATGTATAAATATATAGGATTATAAAATAATGAAATTATATTATATTTACACGAATTAAATAATATGTTTTAAATATTACATATACTTGGAAACTAAACTATTTTTGTAATCGGAAGTGCATTGCGATTTTGTGCTTTATGAAAATAACAGAAGCCTCTTTGCAAAATTAATTTACCAAATCTTTCCCATCTGTTTTATCCTGTTTCAAAATTTGTCAGTTTATTAAAAAACATTATTTTTTAAAGTAATTGTATTGTTGTCATTTAGTCATACTTAATTAATTCTTGATACTCCTAAATGGAATTTAATTGGTAATATTTATGAATATCCGCTTAAAACATATTGATTTAATTGGGAGCAGTATATCTAACAAAAACAAAAAGTAGGAAGTAGTAGGCGTTTAAGTGTTAAGCCACAATAATTTCTTAAAAGTCATTAGACCTCAGGATTCTTACTGACCTAAACCTATAAAAAACTGCTAATTAAAATCTTGAGGTTGTAATTTTAAAGTTAAATAAAAATTCACAAGATAATTAATATCAATAACATTATTGTAAGTGATTTATTCTTCAAAAGAATACAGAAACCTCTGTTATTTGTCAAAATTTAGTAAGTATCTTATATGTACCTCTTTTCCGTTGATACTTAAAATTAAAAAGAACAACATTAAATATCATTTAAATATAAAATTTAACGATCAACTGAGCGAATCAGAATATGGCACCATAGATAAGATAAAATGGGTGGGCTTTATGCATAGAATTTTAATCTGTGATATTAGAGAATAAAAGTGGATAAGAATTAATCTGAATACAATGTTCAAAGGTGTAAAACTATGTTTCTCTTGATATGTACTTATATTGGTAATAATTACTTGAACATAAAACAAAATTTACTTAATGTGTTCTAATTATAATATTTCCAAATTACACTGGTCAACAAAATTAAAGTTTTGTCATGTCACATGAGCTTCGTTTGTATTTTTGAATAGTTTTAGTTGTTGACATTTAAAATAAGCAGTTTCGAAATTTTCATCACCAACGATATTTGCTTGTTAAATGTTTGAAAAATGATGAATCTCCAGAATTATAACATAACATTAGCAACTTGTAATCTTTGTTTTTCTAGATTATTTAGCTTTTAATTGGTTCCTCTTGATCAAGCAGTAGTAGTCAATCAAAACATTTGACATCATTGAAATGTCCGCATGAAACTTTTATCAGTTTTGATCACTTGGAGCCCCCCAGAGCCCCCTAATTCGCGTAGGAATAAAGTCAAGATATGTGTCTAAAAAACGAATCTTGATCCCCATATTGCAACCCAAAGTTTTATACTCCGATAAAAGTTGCTGGAATGTCCGCATGAAACTTTTATCAATTCTGATCACCTGGAGCCACCCAGAGCCCCCTAATTCGTAGGAATAAAGTCAAGATATGTGTCTAAAAAAATGAATCTTGATCCCCATATTGCAACCATAAGTTTTATGCTCCAATAAAAGTTTTTTAACCAAATATCTTTGGATGTCACTCTTATGGTAACACAAAAAATTTCCAATTAAATTTTTGAAGCATCTTCATGCTGATTTTTTCAAAACATTTCATTTTTCTTTAAACAATAAATCTTTTATTAATTTTCTTAATTTGAGATTCTGTTACTACTGCTACTTCACTCATTCTGGGGAATTTCTCTTTGAAATATAAAAATTCATTTTTATCGGGATCCATCCAGTCTAGAACATTTTTGGTAAGCCTACTTTGATATGAAGTGGTGGTAAAAATATACCAGAGAGCTTTACAAGTGTAAATGCTTTACTGTTTTCTATTTACAAATTAAAGATCTACGTGTAGAACAAACGTTTTCCTAATTGTGATTTTTTCGATCCCTGGTTTCCCATTCACATAAAAAGTACCCAAATTTTATTGATAAAAAAGACTTCAAATGAAGAATTAATATGATCATGATATTATGTTTTATTTTTGATAATTTTTTTAAGATGTAATTAATATAAGGACCTAAATAAAAACGAACAGTATTTGGGGAGACTACATGTCCAAAAATAAATTTTACCTTGTCACAAGAAAACTGAAGATGATGGAAAAAAAGTACGGTTTCATAATGGGGGTAGGTAGTCCAAACATAATTATCTACCAGAGTTTGTGTGACAAAAACAGTGTTGACCAATGTAATCAATGAAAGCAGCAGATTTAGTTGGAAAATCTAAAATTTTGGAAAACCCGACATAGCAATATTTTTTTGAAGACATTTTTAAATTCAGCTACATATAAAGTTGTTTCAATTGTACTTTTAGATTTTAAAGGAAAAATCCACAAATATACTAGACATAGAAATTAGTGGATATAAAAAATTCTAAATTTTTAGGTGATTTTCAACCGCAGCTCAAAAATTAGTCATAAAAAAAACATAAAAAAAGGTTCCTAGTTTCTAATTTTCAGATGTTGAGTTAAAAAGTTTTTAGCGTCACTAGCTTTTAAGTTGTTATAAGAAAACCACCAAAAAATGTTTTTGAATTTTGCCCAACTTTAAAAAAATCCACAGAATTTATTGGTTTTTTCGAGTGGGAGTCAAAAATGACTTTTTTTTGTTTTGTACCCTGATAACTCGGCAAAAATCGTGGCACAGAGTTCCTAGAACAGTAAAGCTAAAGGAAATAACATTTTATTAGGATGGGATAACTAGAAAAAAAGTCCGTGAACATTTTTAAAGGTTGGCAAAAATTTGGAAAAATGTATGCCCTATAGTTTTCTTATAATCATTTGTTATAATTTTATATCGATATTACTATCGATAAAAATGTTGAATTTAACCCAGATATACCTATTGTCCTTTTAAAAGGACACGGTATATGTCTCCACTTATTATTTTTTTAAGGATTGTAGAAATGAATAAAAAGATGACTTGATAAATCTGTCCTGTCACACGATTGTTATTTTTAATTCATTATTTTATTTTCAAATATTTCCTTGCTTTTCATTCATGACATTTTTACATATGGAATATATCCAGGGTATACGTTTGGATAAGTAAGTAATATATTTGCTCTATAATATATTTTCACATTATGATTTCATAGTAGTGTTTAGAAAATTATAGCAATCATACGTCTACAATTTACAACCTCTAAATTCTATCATTTATTTGCTATGCCTCCCTAATTAGGGGTGTCCTTTTAAAAGGACAATAGGCAGGTAGGGTAATAATCAATTTATTATAGGGGGTCTAACACTTCATTAACTTCTGGCGGCACTTGAAGAACATTTTTCAGCAAATGAATACCAAGAATTTAAAATAAATGATAAGCATCCCCTCAATGCCAATACGACCTCAGCGCCGAAGATTTTGGTGACGAAAATACGATGTCACTATATAATCTGCCATGAGGACAACTAATGGCAGAAGCTGAAATAAACATATCATCTGGTAATGACGAGGACAAGGAAGACAACATACCGCTGATAATTTTACAACTGGGATGGAAGAGGTCTTCTAAAAAAGATGATTGCAAAAATAATGACTTTGTATTACTAGAGGTAGAATTGCCTTCAATTTTTTAGTTGAAAATAATAATTTACTACTAAAATTATTTCACTATTTTATGGATCAGAAATATTAGACATGTTTGTACACAAAAGCAATAGGTAGGCAGCAAAGCACAATAAAAATGGAAAGGTTACCGAAGAAGAAAAGAAATCATTTTTTGGCATACTTTTACTGAGTGGTTATGTGTCATTTCCACGAAGACGAATGTTTTTGGAAAATAGTAAAGACACATACACAATTCTACACAATTCTACTGTAGATAATGACTTGTCTAGGGACAGATTTGAATTTGTTATGACGAAAGTGAATTGTTGTGATAACAGTACATTGGACAGAACAGATCGTTTTGCAAATTAGACCACTGTTTGACACAATTTAAAAACCATACAATTTTGTATCTACATTATTTTTTATTAAAATTTACAAACTTTATAATTCGATTATTTTGTTACCTTATATGCCTATTGTCCTTTTAAAATGACACCATATTTGAAGCATTAAGAAGGTTTGCAAAACAAAATTTTCTATTTCATGTTATATGACATAATTTCAGTACTATTTCATCAAAATGCCGCAAAAAATAGAAAAGAAAAAATTCATGCATATCTGGGCTAAATTTTAAAAACAAAAGACGTGGAGGTTTAATTTGCTTATTTTTATTTTTCTCTAGGGCCATGTTTTTTATAGTTACAACTGGTCCTAGTGTGGAATTATAGATAATAGCCTAACATCGCAAATATTTATCTAACAGCACAAAAAGATAAGCATCAACAGTTTACGATATAAGCTCGTTATATCTCTGTGTGAAGTTTATATTGTAATATCAAAAACTAATTCTTTATTTCTATAAACCAAAGATTTTCAAAAATATTAAATATCAGATTTCCAAACAATATACAAATTAAACTTTGCTCAGGAATTTAATATTTGTGACGAAGAAAGAATGAAAGTCTAAAGAATATACTACATACTAATGCAGGGGTGGGCAGTCCACGGCCTGCTGCAGTCCATGGCCCGCTTAGGACATTTTTTCGGCCCGCGAGATTCATTACATTTTTACAGGTTTCTGTTTTTCGTACTACTCTGTTTAAACATTTCTTGTAACCCAAAAGTTCTCAGTTTTTACCTCTTAATACTTCCGTCCAACATTTTTCATCGACCAAAAAAGAAGCTCCTCGTGCTGACCGCGGAGTTATTATGATGCATTTACAAAGTGGCCCGCAAGATCATTGGTTTGGCCACCCATAGGAGCCATTCCCTGGCAAACTACGACAACATTCTTTAGTTATTCTATAACAACTAAAGTTATAACAACTAAAGAATGTTGTCGTAGTTTGCCAGGGAATGGCTTTTTTTAACACAGAATGATCCCCAAATAGTTATAAAGTTACAGTAAAAGAAATTATGGAAGAATTTTGCTAAAAAAATTAGGGTTGCCACCTCTCCTGGTTTGCTCCGGAGTCTTCGGATTTCAGGAGTAATTTCCGGGCTTCCAGGTTTTAAATATTATTCCTCTGGGTTGATCGGTTTAAAGGTGAAAAGCTTTTTTTTTTGTTTTTGATTAACAATTCTTCCTGAAGTTCACATTTGTTAATCTACTTGTGATTGCGACAGGTGGCCACCACATAAAAATGGATATGCAGTTTCCCAAAAATTTAGTTAATTTGAAATCTCTAGTGTTACTTGAGGTGATACTTCGAGGGCCGGCTGAAAAGTAATGCTTAGCTCATACGAAATGATCTTAAGAAGCCCGGAAGATGGAAGGTAAAAGTTACATACTCCCTTTATAAGCATGTGCCGGTTTGAGGTCCTTGAATTCATCTAGCGTATTTTGAAGCGGAAGTATGGAGACTTCATTACATTTTAGAGGATACGGTGAAGGCAGTTAGCAAGTCCTGCATTCGAAAAAATTTTGAAGAATTTGTTAGTGACAAGATGAAAAATTTGTTACAAGTTAGGATAAATTTGAATAAGAAGCACAGGTATTGTACTTTAAAGTCATTTTTGTTATTATTTTGGTTCTACAAGCATGTATGCATTACTTTTCGGTGTACTCTCACAGCAGGGTCAGCTGAATTTATTTATTGGTTGTGTCAAAAGTAATGATAAATACTTAATCAGGGTTTGTTTCAATCGTTTTCGATATTATATTATTTTCTGGAATAATATATTTGTTATCAACAGACATCACTAACTGATACATTTTAATTTTTAAAAAAGGCTAATTTGAAGAGCAACTCGTTAAAAAAAATGAAGTGGCTTCTTTTGTCCTCACTTTCCTTTACTCACATACCTAATAATTATATTTAAGACTTATTAATGTTTCCATATGTGGTCACTATTTAAAGAAACATTTCAAACATTTTTATAGGTAAATAATTGCCAAAGTAATATTAGATTGAATAATTTTGGTCCAGGTATTTATTTTTTGGCAGTTGGATTAAACTTACGTAATTAATCAGTTCTCCCCCAATTACAAATTTGATGGCAGTGGTCAAACTATTACATACCACATTTTCAAAGAAGTTGATTGGTAAATTAATTATGCACATTTGCTGTTTTCGCAGATTGCACGTCTCGTTGTTTTTAGTCACCAGTGGAGGTGTATATGCACCTACAACACCTGCATAGGTTAAAACTTCTGACATAAAAAAATACAGTAACAGAGTACTGGGGTTTTGGGTTACATAGTATAAAAAAAAATCTACTCGGCCAGATAGAAGATTGTAGGTGCATCATGCCACATTCAAAATAAGAGTTCAAATCACCACAATATGCAGAAGACGTGAGCAATTTGCAGTTAGATCAAAAAGTCTGGATGCAACTTAACCGTAACAACTTGATCGATAACGTTTTAAAAGTTAATGTCTCACTTCGGGCCGCCTTTTGCGCAAGACACAGTCTTTCGAGGGGAAGATACTTTTACATATTTTACAGCGAAAATAATTTACCAAGAGAAAAAAGATCAAAAATTAGTAGTCACTAAAGTAAATGTAAATGAAAGACCAAATATTTCTCAAGCAAACATTTTGATAAAATTAACATGTCTTGGTTGTTTTTTGCATTTCTATCCCTATGGATGTCCTACATTCTTTACATTTTTTGCTGCGTAATATTAATTATACTCTTTTTATTTGACTTATTATAATCATTTCTTAGTAAAAAAAAAGGTGCGCAAGAACTCTCTTCCTACAATAGACCATGAAAAATTTACCAGTGATCAACTTTCTTAGGAGTAATTGAGATTTCTTTCATAATAATTTGTTGCACTTTAGTAACTGTGTATTGCGATAAAATTAAGGCCATCATTTTAAAATTTAGGTAGTTGACTAATAAACACCGTTTCAGCAAATTTGGAATTTATCTTAATTATTATCTATAAGTATCTACCGAAATATTTGGTCGTGCATCTGTTTAAAATTTTATTTGGTGCTTCATAACATGCAGCTGTAAAAATTTAACTCGAATCAGAACGACGATGTGTTTTTCTTCGATTTTGGATGGGATAGTAGGTATTTCCGCTATAAAATATGCTGTGGTGCGATGATGAGAGAAGTATAAGGCCATATGAAACATTCGGAAAGTAACTCGCGCACTCGCACTGTGGGAGCATAGTCTTCATCATTGTCGATGGGGGCGTTTGATGCTGTGGCGGAGGTAAGTGGCACATGCTCTTCCACGATTGACGATTATTTCTAAGAGCTGGTCCTCTAGTGTTTGCAGTGGTGTCGGCAAGGGCATCGGCAGAAGACTCAGTGTGGTGATGTTGAGACTTTCCCATTGTCAAACGGCACTGTTTGGGAACCTTGGGGGTGGCAAAGGGGGCGGCGGTCGGCATACTGTGTCCCCCGTTCGGGAAGAATGTTCTGAACCAGCTGTACAAATAAATAAATGTTAGTAAAATATACAACAATTGATGTGAAGCTGTAAAGTAGTTAAAACTATTCTAAACAGATTAAACCCTAGATTTAGGATGTTTATCAATTTTATGAGAAGGTGAAGCAGATGTAATGGCGTTCATTGGGTAATGCTGCTCAATTACTTGATAATAACCGCACATAGAAAAACCTCATGCAGGTTAAAACGTGGGGGGTTTGATGCTTGAAGAAACAGGAATAACAAACTTCAAACCACTTGCAACATGGCACAGTAAATTGCATATGTTTGTTTATGGCTTTTTTCATCTAATTTTTTCCAGAACTTACTCCACAATTTTAATAATTATTTATTATTGCTACCAAATTTTCGGTATAAAGACATTCTATTAAGCGGTGACGGAAAGACTTAAATAATTTTAAATAGATGTTTTTACATTTCAAGTTTAACACTAAACTGTGGTTTGGGGTAATACCGCTCAAGTGGCCCTTAGATTAGATTATATATGGGTCGTTTCGTGTTTCTTTTCGTCCACCCCGCACCTCGACCTAAGGAGATTATTTGTGCGTACCCTGATCTATGTAGTTCCCAGGTTCAAACTATTGTAAACGTTTATTATGGACCCAGGATTGAGTTTTTTCATATCTGAAGGGTCTAAGGACGCCCATGGGAGCTGGACGTGCCTTTTACGTGCAAGCACATTGCAATTGTATAGCACATGTTTCGCAGCCTCCGCAGCTTTTGCGCAAAACCGACATACGTCTGTTTCAAGTTGACCCATTTCCTTGAGGTGGTACCTCATAGGGCAACGTCCTGTTCAGAGTGCGGTTAGTATCCTCAATTTGGATTTGCTGAGTTCTAAGTAGAACTTTGTCTTTTCAAGCTTTCCAGATATGAATCTTTTCGCCTGTCGTAGTCCTGGATATGATCTCCAGTGGGAAATTCTTGACTTGGCTTCCCATTTTTTGACCTCATTGTTGATTTGACTTTTAGAAAAAGTAAAAGCCGGTTCAGGTCCAAGAAATGACGATGCAGATCCTTCTCTAGCGAATTGGTCCACAGCTTCATTTCCTTGTATTCGTTTGTGCCCTGGCACCTACTTAAGGTTGATCCTGTTGTGTTTAGCCAGTTGCTTTAGAGTTCGTTGATAGTCCCATACTAGTTTGGATTTTACAATGCAGCTGCTGAGAGCCTTTATTGCCGATTGACTGTCAGAGTTAATGTAGATCTTTGCTGCTTTCAGATTTCTTCGAAGACACTCGTAGGCGTAGAGTTCTATTGCATGTATTTCAGTTTAATAGACAGTTGGGTATTTTCCTAAGGCTTTAGAAAATCCCTAGTTAGAGCCATAAATTTCCACTCCAGTCCCATGTGCTGTCTTTGATTCATCTGTAAACCAGATGGATAATTTGTGTTTTTCTTCTGATACTGATTGAGCGTTAGTGCCCACTTCAAAGGATTAATTAAATTCGTACCTCGGTTGCATATAATCAACCGATATTGCTAAAATCAGAGGGCTACATACCTTGAGGATTCCCATGTGATGGGCAAAGTCTCCTTCTTTAAATTGTTTGAATTGCAGTAATCTTGAGGCTCATTTGATCGCCTCCCTTTTCACTAAAAGGTGGAGAGGAGTTAGACCTAGCATTACCTCCATTGCTACTGTTGGGAAGGTGTTCATTGCGCCTGTTACGTCCAGACATGTACGTTTGAACTATGTTCAGTTGGTTTTGTGCTAGCTTTTTCGTTATTTTTGGCCACCATACTAAAGAAGCGTATGTGATCAGGGGTGTAATTATCATCCTATGTGACCAGTAGATCATTTTCGGTTTCAGACCTCAGGTTTTGCTGAATAGTCTGCGGCACGTCCAGAACGCTGTCTCTCGCTTAATTATTCGAGTCAAATAAGGATTTCAGGTGAGCTTTTGGTTTAGGACTATTCCTGCATATTTAGTCTCACTTGCGAAGTTAGGTTTAACTCCATTCAAGTGACCCTTAAGCAATTTTTTAGATTTTCTTAACAGATATATCCAGAAATGGTCAAAGGACCACCCCTGAAGCGGCTTAAAACAAAAAAGATCTGCGAGGTAGGTGTTTTGGGAGGGAAAGAAAATTAAAGAAAATCAAAATATAATAAGACTAAGAAAAATGGACACTTCCAAATTAGCAAAAATTTATCAAAACCTTGTGGAATTTTTAAATATTTGTTGCTTTTTAATCGTTAATAAAGTTTAATAGTTATGAATACTAAGAAAAATCACAAAAATAATGTCAATAATAACAAAAATACAGTAAATTATAAAATATAAAAGAAAAATCTTACCAACGTAAAGTTTTTCAAAAAAAAATCATTGTAGACCAAACATGAAGAAAATCAAAATCTTTGTAATAATGATGAAATGGATGTGGACCATGAAAACTATAATAAATGCAATATTTGCTAAAGCTTTTGATGAAATAACTAGATGTAGTATCACTGTACTGCATACAAGCCTAACCTCATGCCATATGCTCTGGATACTGATAGGATCCTTTTCTTAAGACAACATCTGTACTTTGTATGATTAAGGTTAAAATCTGACCATTACTCATACCTATTACTTACTTCTACTAAGAATAATTTAGGCGTAATTGTGATTGTAGACTATAACTTGGTTGCTTAAAGTCGATCTCTCCAATATTTTAGTAATTTCTCTATTACATTAAAACAAACCACCTTGAACGTCATTACCTCTTTACCTGAGCGGTATTACCCAAAGTCTGGGGTAATGCCGCCCAAATTTGTTTTTTATAAGTTTTTCTACTAATTTATGATACCACCTTGTACCATATATACGTTTTGTGCTGAAACGTTGATTATTGAACAGTTAAAGTTTAGTTATTTTGTCAGAGTTTTGGCTTAAACCAAAACGCAACGAAAATAAAGCGTCTTTTCCTTCAGTGAGCGGCATTCCCCCTACTTCCCCTTATAATAAAAACGACGTGATTGAAAACCATTGTACGTACACTCAATATTCTCGCAACGCCACCTTTACGAATAATACCTTTATGCGCCAACATTTCACATAAGGGGACTGTGTTCCCAGTCACAATTTTACTCTCTAGGTTTTAATTTCTATACATATACATTGAATTTTGTACACCCTGTACAAGTTAGGCTTAAGATATTCATAGCAAAGTAACTAGAGACCCACTACAGTAAATACCTAGCGTAGTTTTGATTTTGGGGCGTTTTTGTATTTTTAATGAATTTTTAAAGAAAATGTTGCAAAATATTTTTTTTCTCTTTATTTATTACTCTGAAACTATCTAACCAAATTTAACAATATCTTCGGAATATGTAAAGTTATTAGAAAGAATCCCAAAAATGTAAAAAAATACAGGGGGTTCCATTTAAAAAAATTCACCCTCAGCGGCTCACACTTTTTGAAGATACCCTATACATGTGACTATATTTTCCTGAAATACATTCTTGTACAGAGTTAAGGTCTGCATGTGAACGGAATTCCTAACTTCTTTATTATAGGACCTATAGATGCCCGACGCACTGTTGCAGGACCCTGTATATGCATCGTTCATATGCCAAAATTTAATTAAAATTTAAGATAACTTCGAATGTGAGCGATTTTTATAATTTCCCTTAGAAACGAATAATTAGAGAAGAAAAATCTATACCAAATTGAAACTCAAAATTTTAGACGAAGAAAAAATATTTAGTTTTACATTAGAAATATTGTTTCAGCAGAGAAAAGAAATATTTGCTAATTATCCTGAAAAATGTGGGTTTTCTATTTTTTCCATTTATACTTACATTGCGATTACTTAATATATTCATGCATTTAACAAGGAGGTGAATAAAACTACGTAATAAGTAAAGAAATCGCAATTTTTTTGTCTTATGTAAGGATGCCATGCACTAAACTTTATCGTGCAATAATTATTATCAATAAGCGTTTCATGCAAATACTTCATGATTGAATTGTGAAAAATCTAAGAAAATAGATAAATAAATTAGCTAGAAAAGATACGTTTCCAGATATACTAACCCATTTTGTAAGTAAATCAAATATGTACATATAGATTTTTTACAATGTTCTAAATGCCAAATGCTTAATCTTAACTACCAATTGGGTTTTATATGGGTATTTTTTCATAAAAAATAAAAAACTAAAGGTAGAAAGTTATCCAAACAATGTCTTCAACTCTAATTCATTTAGTCACATAAACTAATAATATTTACGTCTGTAGATAATAAAATTAAAAACTATTTCAAAATTTAATTTTTTCTAAGCGAGGATTATTTATTTACAAGGTAAGAATTTGCTGCCACACATAATCAAAGTGAGTTTTCATTTTTGAAGATAATAAATTTTGCTGTTCTAAATGGTGTTTTGGTGCTTTTCTAAAATTTTGTCACACTGTAACATTTTTTTTTTAATTTGTGCATATTTAAGTGATAAATGTTCTAAATCCAATTATACCTGTCGTTGTACCGTAAGATGCTTGACTTCTTGGGTTGTAAGTTGCTTTGAAAATTGGCCTCGTAAGTAGGTCGACAACTAATAGTGAAAAACTGGCAAAAATGTATATTTATTAAATAATAATTCAAAACAGATACTAAATTACTGCTAGCAGTAGCAATAACAATTTTAAACTAAAAATGACCATATACATGCTCTCTTGTTACACAAATTTTCATTGATGATTTCGCTGCTCATTTCAATTTCAATTCTAGCATTAATATACATCCGGACAGTCAGTATGTATATTTGTATATTGTTGAAAGTTTTTATTAAATCTATTAACATTTTTTATTTATTACCTCTCAGAAGTCAAGTAATTTACAAATGTGACTTTTAATGAGTTCAACTAGAGTCTTGAGGGACCTGAGACTATAAATTTATTTGAAGTTGCTTGGCTTTAGATGTCTTTTTTCACTTCGACCAAAAAATCTTTTGTGAATAATCTTTATCTTAAATACGTCAATATCACCCATCAATTTCATAAAGCTTAGGATATTCCTTAAAGAAATCAAGTGTTCATTCTGCCTCTGCTCCCCCGTACAGTACAACTTGGAACTAAACCAAATAGAATATTTTTGGATCTCTTTTTTCTACAAAGCTCTCAAACTTTGGAATTCATTGCTGCGCGAATCTCCTTTCGATCTTCTTTTTCTTCTTTTTCTTCTTCTTTTATTGGTAGCTACTTGGAACAGTCAGTCATGATCATTTTAAACCATTTCCTTAAGTTCTGAAGCCATGAGATTCGTCTTCGTCCTGGTCCTCTCTTACTGTATACTTTCCTTGCAGTATTAGTTGGAGAAGGCCATATCGTTTTTCGTTTTTCATAATATGGCTCAGGTATTCCAATTTACGTTTCTTAATTGTAGCGGTAATTTCGCATTCCTTTCCCAATTCTGCGTAGGATTTCGTTACTCGTGACATGATCGATCCACGAGATTCTTAGGATGTGTCTATAGCACCACATCTCAAATTCTTAAAGTTTTTTCATTGACGCTTCGGAGAGTGTCCAAGTCTCTGCTCCATAGAGCAAAACTGGAAAAGTATAACATTACAGTACGAAAATCTTGGTTTTCAGCGGCAGGTCGTGACTTCTGAAGGCAGTACTCATTTTCCTATAATTACAACTTATCCTCATGTAAAAAGGAGGTTTAGCGCTATCTTTCTTTATTTCTTCTAATCACAGAGCTCAAAGAAGAGATATGCTTTGCGAGTAGCTTGAAGTTTGTTGATGAATAGAAGGTATTTCAAGAATCGGATGATGTCACTAATAAATAGTCAAAAAATTTCTAATTTTATTTCATTCTCCTAGCCAAGCAATTTATCCATTTAAAATTATGATGCGTTTCCCTTCATTTCCCTTCCAAAGAATTTGATTCCGTTAAGGAAGTTTATTTTGTAAAGCACTGGTTCTATTTAATGGGATCTATTGCAGCTGATTCCATTCTATTAAATTATAAAATCGTCATGTTACGATAGTGTTAAAAAAGTGAAAGTAACCAAAATTTGAAAACTTTTAAGTAAATTTATGACAATTTGGAAGATTTACTACTTAACTGCTTTTAATAAAATGAACATTTATAAAAATCTTCAACAAATAAACCCATTAAATGATTATTACAGATAACGTTTTTTTCTAAATTTGAATCAGCAGCAAAATTATCAACCCATGCATGAGCAAGTTTTATACGTTTTTACGAAACAAATAAAGCTCCAAAATTTGACAACGTAATATCGCATATGATCTTCACATTTATTATCTGTAACACCTATATTCTCGTGCAAACATCTTCTATACATACATGATCCATCCTGCTGGATTTTTTCTTCAGTCATCACCAAACCGGCCTGTTCTGTAATCGGTAAATGTTGCTCCAATGCGTTAACACAATTTAACATGCTCCTGAAACATAAGTACAATTGTATTCTGTAAATCAAACATATTCTAGCTGACCGAGGTATACAGCAAAAAGCGTTCTATGGCAAAAAATCCCTAAAAAATTCATTTTTTAAACATTTTAAACATTTTAATTCAATTTAAGGATCATTGCGATCACATGTGTGGGACTTCTAATAAAATGTTTATCTCCAAGCATACATATTAATATTTGGGCAGTCGCTTACAGTATTCATTTTATCGTATTTTTAGGTATAGCAAATTTAGCACCGAATATTACGCAATAAAAACAAAATTACAATTTTAGTTCATCTAGCTTTTTTAAAGATAAATGAAATAATTAAAGTCTAGGGCACGATTTTTTTTAAAGATCAAATTCCTGAACATAATCAATATGATATTTAGGAAAAGTTAGAAACTTCATCTTATCACTAGAGAGAAAACTTATAACATATTTAAGAAACCTCCTGGGGGTTGGTTGAACTTAAAGCTATAAAATTAGCCGCAAAAGATGTTCCCCTTCCAAGAATCTATTTGTTTTGTTATTTTCAAAAAAATTCCTATAACTACTAAGTTACATCTTTTTTGCACCACCTGTTTTTGGTCTTGACATATCGCCCTTCTAGATCAATAAAGAAATGCCGGAATTTAATGTTGTGATTTGCCATCCCTTGACTTTTCCTGTTACAAACGACCCATGGTCTGCACGCTACTTACGAATTAATTATTAATTATCTTAAAGAAGCTAAATTATATTTAATTAATTCATCAATAAAAAGGAATAACTTGTAAACCTAAATAACTATAAAAGCATTCCTGCAACAGAACTAAACTACAGACAGGTAAATAATTTTTGTTTTATTTATTTCCTACTAGCCGCCCCATAATAATTAACTTTGATTCTGGAGGAGAACCGAATCTAAACAGATTTAGGTTTAATACGAAATAAACGCAAATCAGAAGGAATTTCCTCTCAATTTTTCGATGTTTAAGTTTGGTAACAGTTAAAACTTTGATTGTAAAGAAATAGAAGTAATATTTGTTTGGTGAGGCTCTAATGCTAGCACCGAATATCTCAAAGGTCTTCGACATAGTCTGGTACCAGCCTAATTAAAATGTTACAGACTTCCACCTGGTCTATCATTTAATATCCAGATTCCTAATTGACATAACTCTTCAAGCTGAAGGCACCTTTTCTAAAACATTTGCAGGAGTGTCCCCGGAATATGTCTTCCACTAAGTAAGACAAATTTTGAAATTTTCAAAAAAAAAATGTTCAGAAATTTAAAATCGAAATTTTATAGTTAAGCTGTCGAATTCGCAGAAAATTGTGGTTCTAAATTTCTAGTTTAAGTTCTTTTAGGGATCGGATCAAAAAAAAATGGGCTTAGAATCAAAATGTATAGCTTATCATGACAAAAAACTTATAATTTTTAGTTTAAGAGCAAAGTTTTGAGATTAGGAGATGACGCGACTTTGAAATTTGTGAAACAAATTGTTTCCAAATGCTATTTAAAGTATCTAAAAAAGTCTAAGTAAATGCGAGTTTACATTAAATTTTGAGAAAAAAAAATACAATTGCAAGTTTAATCTTTAAAAATCGACTCTGAACTGTAATATTAAAGTTTTTCTTGAAGGTTTCGATTTTTAAAATCTTCCTCAACGCTGGAAACAAAGTCGAAATTAAAGTCGAAGATTCCAAAAAAAGGTTTAACTTCTAAGATTGAACTGAAACTTATCAGATTACGTAATTATAGAGAATCTGAAATACAAATCTTGTCCCCTGAAATCAAGAAAGATTAAATACAAAACAAAGGTTGCTCTAAGGCATTTCGATAGCCAAGCTTTCAAGACAAGATTTGTATTTCAATTTTTAAAGATCGCCAAGGACCAGTCTCTTTCATTAAACAAAATGTAATTATAGATTTTTTTTTGGAAATTTATACCTTTTTAGTGGAAACATTGACTTTAATTTTTTTAAAAATTATGAATACTTGAATTTTCGAGTTTAAAAACCAACCTAAGATTTCCGGAGAAAACAAAATTTGCAAGAGAAATTTTGGTTTTCATGCGCAATTTCGACAAAAACAGTCGAAATAAGTTCAAAATTTTTATAACCTCAGACTTGGTAAAGTTTCTCATGTTCGATTTTTTGCTGAAAACTATATGTACTCTTCGATTCACGGTTTACTAATTTCCAGGAAGAAGACGCCACTGTTGCATATATGATAAATATTTTTGAGAAAAATAGAATCAAGTTAAACTCATCAAAAAGGAAACACCTATATATCTATACACGCCACTGTCATCCATGAAGCTTTGTATTGTTTTGAAATTTAAAAATATTTAAAATTTATTTGTCAAGTAAATTACTACATTACTGTTATGTTAATGTGTGCTATAAGTTATATGCTGTCCCAATGTTATTTGTAAAAATTGTGGATGTTATTTATCACTCCAACAAAACTAGAATTACTGCTATGCAATGTTTAAACAGCATGATCAGTTAACAATATTCCAAATTAGAATTTAAAATGCTACGAATCGGGTGAATTATAGCTTATAATTTTTCGATAAATTCCAGTCTAAATAAAAATGTCATAAAATAATGTTTGTCCAACGATACGATGATACAGTTTTGTTACCAAAAGTGCAATAAACACTCCTCCAATATTCTTTGTTTAAATTTTGATAAAATATAATCGCCGACAGTACTACATGTTAAAAATGTATATTTTAAAAGTCTCATCAAGATAACGTTTAGAATAAATAACAAATACATTTACTAAATATGGCGCAACATCGTTTTGATCATTATAATAATTAAAAGAAAGAAATAAGGATAAAGATAAAGAAAAAAAAAATATAAAACTTATCTGCTTATTTATTGAAAAATAAAATAAAATATAGACACAAAGATCTCTTAATAATAAAAAATGTGTGAGATAAATATAAGGACTGATGGAACTTATATCTAAAATTTGTCCACATTTGTGTAAGTTCCTTCAATAGTGTTGTCATCTTTTGCTGTTTCTGAATTATTAGTAGCTCTGAAAAAAAAGAAATAAATAATAAGTAAACGATAATAAAAAAAAGAAAAAACATAGTTCAACTGGTATTTTCAATTTATTTGGTTCGGACGTTAAAGTGCTTTAATATTAAATTGAGAATATGCATATGTAATATTATTTTCCATTGATAATATGTTGTAAATCTTTGAATATTTACTTTATCCAAGTCCTTAGTCTTGTCCACTCGCAAAAGTTAAGTCTAAATGCCCTTGGGGTACAGTGTTTAGGAAGTGAATATTAATATACAAATATAATACAGTTATTTTCTTTGCTGTATACCTGTAGTCTTCGTAACTGTTAATTTATTGGTAAAATTAACATGTCCATTACTGCAATCGCAAAAAATCGCTTTACTAATGATCAATTCCCACGTTATGTTTTTGCTATTTTGGTAAACAAATTAAAATAATTCAAGCCACGTATTTCGTTAAAAAATCAATTATTTAACTTGTTCACATTCTTCTTCAGCCATGTTTAGATTTCTTTTTACAGAAAATTGCATATTGCAATTTAATGTTAAAATAATTATACTACTTTTAACGACAAAAAATTCAATTTAAAACTTATTTTAATTATTGCTTACGTAATTAGGGCAACACTAATTATCAAGTACATATAGCATTTTATTATTAGTTAACCTTATACCACGTATTTTTCTTAATTTTCATGTAAATAAAATCAGGAGCATCTGGCTGTCATTATTATTATACTGACAAGTTAATAGTCTTTGAAAATGTATCCCGCCTAAATCTCTAGATATTAAATCATAAACAATGATCTAAATCAATTTAAACGAACAATTATATCAAAATATTGTACTCGGATATTTAAAGCACATTAGTAGATTTGTACTCCCCTATAATTTTACAATTTATGTGTGATGTCTGGTGACATTATATATCAATCCATTAGACGCGGAGTAACGCGGGTATCTTCGTTATTAGTGGAGATAGAAAATCGGCAAAGTAATGCAAAATTTCGTCAAAGGAATTTTGGATAAGTTTTATTGAATTTATTCCATTTAAATTTATTCCATTTACATTTTTTAATATCTGCAAAAATTTTGCTTCAACAGAAAACTATTTTTTTTATCACTTCATACATTTTTTAACGAGACAGAACATGGTCAGACTGTAAATGTTGTAAGTGCTGCCTGTATTTGAAGGCCGAATAACTTCTTTCCAAAATTGCATTGCTATGCGTATTTTTGTTTAAGAAGTGTGTGTGTGCGTTTAATTGAGTTAATACTGATTTTGTCGTAGTATGGTCGAAATTTTGATTTTATAAGCGACATCTACAAAACATTTCATTCTCCTCTGATGCATCTGTGGTGATTCCAGTGGTGATGGTGATGATATGAAGCGATGGAGGAATATGATGGGTCTATACATCAATCAAGCAGGCAGTGTCGGAATGGAAGCAGTGAATATTGTTGAGACCCACCGTTAGGGCTGCGAATCCGGCCAGGTCCAGGAGAGGGTGCCCAAAGGGCCAGAGTCTTGGAGTGAGGGCCGCGTCCGCCGATTCCGCGAATCACCCTCTCTGCCACCACGTCTGCGGCAACCCCACCGCCAATCAGCACTTGTTAACGTAACGCGCAAGGCTGGCCCGAAGACTGTCTTGAAGCAACGGTCAGCAACTACTCAACCTCCTCCCCAACAAACACAAACTTACTGTCAGTAACCACTGAGCTACATCATATTTTTAAATTGTTAAACATATGAGGATGTATTTATAAGTGTATTCAATATCAGTTTCATTTTAGGGTTATTGACAAAGTGATCCGAATAAGGGAAAAAAATTGATGAGAGATCAAAGAGAGCCAGAATATTTTTGATAATAGAAATAATCCTGCCTCGACGCAAATTAAAAAAAGACGACAATTTAATGGAATATAGTATGACTAAGTCTGGGTCAAACATCTTTAAAGCAGTTAGTGAAATTGACTTGTTCAGATGAAGAACTGGATCCTGAACTGTTCTTTATCAATAAAACTAGAAACGAGGATTTATGTAAAATAGTTCTTTAGCATATGAAAGAACCTACGGATACAAATCTAATTAACTAAAGGAAATATGCAGCAAATTTTTTTTTCTACTATGTGACAATCAGCAAGAAAAAATTTGTTGGTAGTAGCAATGAGCATTCAGGAAAATATTTATATTTATTAAGAATGTCACTGATGTGAGATGATCAGAGGAAATAGGGTTACCAGTCATCTACTTGTTAGATGTCTGGTCTAGATTGGACCAAACCATGAAAACTGATCAAACTAGAATAAAGACCAAGGAGCCCTATAAATATAACGCAATTATACTATGAAGTAGGGGGGGGGGCAAGATTGGCATCATAGTTGATATTTCGATAACACTTGGACATTGCATATACCAAATATATGTGCCTATTACAAATATTAACTCTTGTTTTTGTAGATTTAAAGATAAATACATCCTCACATATTTATACATTACTACTAATAGTTACATATTTAAGAATACACATTACAAACATTTTCCACAAACTATTAAAAATCCAGTTAAATTTTAGTCACAGGTACAATATAATTTTTTTATAAGTATCCCTCTAAAGAAAATTATAGCAGATATTTTATTATCTACAAGCATTGGAAATGTTTACCAGATCTTCATATTTTTATTTCATTTACTTATTTTTTAAAGTAAATTTGAGTTTGAAGGAGGTCAAGTAAATCATGCATTACTACACCGGAAAGACTCGCGGTATTACCGGGCAGGACCCGGACCGGAAACGCGAGCTAAAAGACTTAAACTCAACGAATCGTATTTTCGCAACAACAAGGCAGTATACATACATATAGGTGTACTAGCTAAGCACTTTTGCAAGACAAATTGCGTACTTTTACTACAAAGTAAACACTTCAAGTAGAATCATTAACCTAGTACCTGATTTGTATTATACAAATTATGCATCTTCACTATTATTTTTCTGATAAATGTTTTATTTCTTTAGCATTGGTTAATATTTTTTTCGAAACAGGTAAAATGTATTTGAATACTTCCTTTTGGAAATAG
The DNA here is from genome assembly GCA_028583605.1 of Dastarcus helophoroides. Lineage (NCBI taxonomy): Eukaryota > Metazoa > Arthropoda > Insecta > Coleoptera > Bothrideridae > Dastarcus > Dastarcus helophoroides. The sequence continues at coordinate 24,458,810 of CM053325.1, read as the reverse complement.
GACACAAAAATAAAAAAATAAAATATTTTTTCAAGTGGAAATACCCTACATCATCTAATGTGCTATTTAATGTGTACTCTATGCAACATTCTAGCAATTATGTATTCATATCAAGCAGTGCTTCTGTGGAAAAAATTTTCAAGTGCATAATTAGAATGTTCTTTCCAGTTACAATAGAAAATGTTAAGCGATTCTTCAAGAATTTCCAATGAATATTCTAAATGCACAGACCAACAGATTTGAACATTTATCAGATTCAGAGTTTGGAAACGAAAGACCGGTTTCGATTTTATTAGATCTTATCAATATGACATACCCAAATGTTAACAAATGTTCGGGCACTTGGAAATTAATAGACCTCAACCCATCGAAGTATAATTGTATTGTGCTGTGCTAATTTACTTAGCCTATCTTTGATCTTTTTGGAGTTAATTTCGAAGGCTAACAGCTAATTTAGCGTTACTTGTCGCTATAAATCAGAATCATCTGACTTTCATAAGACCTCCTGATCAATTTTTCAGCATAAGCCGTTATGGCAGTAACTCCTGTCTGGAATACGATTGCCGAAGGTTCCATGTTTATGTAAAATTCATTGCCCGATTCTTTGCCGGTTACTTTAGTTAATTTGTGAACAAAATTGATTCGCTTTCTCTGTTTGGTTCCGGTAACTGCACTCCTCTTTAGGGTATTTCTATCCGGTAGGATATACTTGTTTGAAATAGCGTGATAATTTAGTATGTCAATCATTCTAGAGGCGAAACTCTTCCCAAATGAAAGTGATACAAAAAGGGGGTGAAAGAATGTGGTCAACATAAAGAAACGCATGTACGAGGATTAATTAATTATGAACCGGAATTTCTATCATGTCGCCATGAGGGCGTCGGGAGTATGCGCATACTCTTAGACATGTTAGGTGGCAATATCACGTGACTTCCTGCGCTCAAGAGAATTCCGTTCTCGCCGTACGTCAGTTATAAATGCAATGAGTGAGCAAGAGGTTAATCCTCACGTTGCGCAGCGCATTATTATTAAATTTTTTGCCGTTGAAGGTGTAAAGTCCCGCCAAAATTTTTCATAGACTAAAAGCAGAGTTTAGGGATACTTGTTTGAAGAAAACTCAAGAGTATGAATGACACAAAAAATTTTTGAGAGGACGAACTCAAGTTGAAAATGAACCCCATGCCCGTCGTTCTCGAACCAGTGTGACTGCGGACAAGATTAATGCTGTAAAATGTTTTTTGGAAGGTGATCGCCGTTTAATTGTAAGTACAATTGCAGCTCAGATAAGGATAACAGATGAGCTGGGGTTTCGAAAAATTTATGCTAGGTGAGTACCTCGTCTTTTGAGTGAAGAACAGAAACAACAACGTCTGGCGCCACCTTGGACGCTTTCAATATAAAGGTGATAGTTTTTTGCAAAGTATACTTATGAGGCTTGTGTACACCATTATACCCCTGAATCTAAACAAGCAAGCGTGGAGTGAAGAAGAAAGTGGGAAGGTGCACCTGTCAAGGCAAGAACTTGTCTCTTAGCTAGAAAGGTTCTTGCGACAGTATTTTGGGATTAGGATGAATTCGATTCCGATCCTTATTTCTAATCCCGGGATTTCGAGATTACATTTTCTCAATTCCTGGATCCCGGGATTATGTCGGTACTAATGATGATGGTTACAAATAATAAATAATCAGCTTTTCAAGCAACAAATCAAAACAGTCAACGTAATCAAAATTTAGGCAAAAACAACGTATTTTACGGTAACAATGCAGATATAATTAATCCGACTTATGACGTAGACTAACCCGTCTTAAAATCACTGAATCGTTATGTTGAAGTTATTCTTTTTCAAGAATCAATAAGAGCTCTTTAATCTTAGGGGCCATCCTTTCATTCATGATTTTTTGGGGCCCACCTCGTCCATGCAGCAGGTGGTCAAATTTGTATGACCCCTCTTCACTCTGACGTCACATATTTTGCAATTAATTTTTTAATTCAGAAATTATTATCTTACCTGCGTGAGTTTGGTTTTCGTGTATTATATATTTAAATATGCTTTTTTATCTTATTTGTTTAATATTTCACCTTTAACTTGACAAAAAATGTTATCTTAATCAATTCAAGAGTTTCATTTTCTTCTCTAAATTTTGATTATAAAATCCAAATTTTATAAAAATAATTTCCAAATTTTAACTCAAAATTTTAACTTGCGGATTTCACCCCAAAATATTTTGAATGTGTTTCTTGAACTTTTGACTTTTATCTGAACATTTCGATTTAATCCTCGATATTTCGTTTTAAAGAAATTTCAGTTTCTATTTTAGGTTCGCATCAAAATAGAAGATTAAAATTGCTGAAAAAAACCTGAAATTTTTTGGAGTTGTCAAATTTTTTTAAAATTTTTCCATTTTCTTCTTAGATCTTCCGCTCCAATTTCTAAAATTAAAACCCAAAAATTTCCACATTCCCAGATTTTGAATAAAATGCAAATTTGTAAAATACTGCAAGAATCAGAATCGGAATTGTTTTTAGAAATATCGAAACTCTTTTCCAATTTTCAGCTTTGAAAGTAAATCTGAATAAAAAAGAATCGTAAACCTAAAATTTTCAAATTTTCAAAAAAGTAGAATTTTTTAAAAGAAAATTTGAAAGCTTTTAAAAATGCTCAAAATTTTGAAAAGATCAAATTTTGGACAAATTAAAATATTCGAAAAAAAATCAAAATTTGGCAAATGCGAAATTTAAAAATCAAAATTTTAAAAAAAAAACTAGCACAATGTGAAAAGGAGTCGGAATTTTGAAAAAACTGAGATTTACGAAAAAAATATTGCAAAATTGAAGATAAGGCGTCAGAATTTTAAAAAAAGTTAAAATTTTCGTAGAAAGTTAAAATTTCCAGAATAAAGCTGAAATTTTAAAAACCATGGATATTTTGAAAAGAAAATTCAAATATTGAAGAAATCGACAATTTCAAAAATTCTAAAATTGGAAAAAGTGGCGAAATTTTTGAAAAAATTCCTAGTTTTGAAAAAAGTTGAACTTTTGAATTTAAACTTTCAATTTTCACATTACCGTTGACTTAAAAAAATTATTAAAACTTTTCAACTTGCACTGGAAAGTTTCCGAATAAACTTGAAATTTATTGAAAAAATTCTCGAATTTTGTGGTTTAAAAAATTTTATTTAAAAAAATAGAGTTTTTTTAAAGACAAGTTAGAAAATCTATTAGGATGATTCACATTTCCAAAAAATGGTCTACACTTCGAATTTCATCTCGAAACGAAAGATATTGTGATTTTGGACAAAACGAAATTTTTAAAAAAGTCTAAATTTTAGAAAATAAGACGAAATTCTTAAAAACATTTGAGATTTAAAAAAAACAAAAAGTCAAATCTAAATTTTCAAATAAAAGGTTGAAATTTTAAAAACAATGAGAATTTTAAAAAAAAGGTAAGATTTTCGAAAATTTCGTAATTTTGAATAATGTAAAAATTTTCATAGAAAATTAAAATTCCCAAGATTTTTAAAAAGTAATCGAAATTCTAAAAAAAAATGTCCAAACTTTCAAGAAATTGACATTTTAAAGAAATTTTTCATAAATGTGTAATTTTAAAAAAATTTTAATTGGATAGTTAAAAAAATGGAAATTTTGAAACAGTTTTGAAATTTTCAATTAAAATCAACATTTTCAAACAAAATTGTCGACATTTTCAAAAATTTTCTAAAATGCAATTAAAAAACAATTTAAATGGTCGAAAATTTCAAAAAATTCAATATTAAAAAAAAGTAACAATTGAAATTCTCCAAAAAAATGAAATTTTGAAGAAACTCCAAATTTTCAAGAAAACGTAATGTGAAAAAAACTCAAAGTTTTGAAAACTAATAGCTGAAAACTAAGTCAACAGTTTTAAAAGTAACCAACATTTTTTATAATTTAAAAAAATATAGAAATTTTCAAAATATTTTAAATTTAGAAAAAAAAATTTTGCAAAAGTTTAAAAACTTCAAATAGTACAAATTTTGGAAAAAGTGTAGCTTATAAAAAACTTTACATTTTCGAATAAAATGAGAATTTTGAAGCAGCAAAAATTTTGAAAATATAACAAAATCTTAATTAAATTTAATATTTTAAAAAAGGCCTAAATTTTCGAAAAAATCAACACTTGGAAAAATCAAAATTTTCAAAAAAAGTAAAATCTTGCTTTTCAAGTAAGTCAAAATTTTTAGAAAAGTATCGACCTTTTTCTTAAAATTTAAACTTTTTGTGAATATCGATTTTCTGATATATTTACTTTTTTCAAAATTTTTAGAAAAGTATCGAAATTTTAAAAAAAGTAAATTTTTTCGAAAGACTTTGCATTCGCAAAAAGTTTAAATCTCAAGAAAAAGATTAAAGCAGGGAAATGAAGAAATTTTCAAAAAAAAAATTACAAATAATATCGAAATTATTAGAAAATGTAAAACTTTTTAAGTTGAATTTTTCAAAAAAATATCGAAATTGAAATCTAAATTTTCAAAAAGTCTACATTTTCAAGAAAGGCGACATCTTAGAGAATATTCGAAACTTTTAAAAAAGTGAAATTTTTCAAAAAAAAGAGTCGGAACTTTGTGACGGCATGAAGTGTATGACTCGTCTCGCCCTTGACACACCAGCCACACTCTATCGACCCCCTTACTCCTCCTTAATCTGAGAAATAATAACGCATACCAATCCCAAAGCAGGGCTGCTTGTTTTGAATAAAACTTTTTCCCTTTTTTATATTAAAATGATTAATAGACAAGTAATGTTGAAAACATTGCCATTAAGCGTTTCACTAGATTCAGTCTATTTTACAACTCGCGAAAATTTCGGGATTAAAAAGAGGTCGGAATCCCGGTATTCCGAAAGTCACAATCCCGGATCAAATCCTCCATTTGGGATATTAAAGGAGTTGTGCACGTCGTTTTCTGCATGAACGTCGTACAGTTAATGCTGCCTACTACTGCCAGCTATTGGATGGAGCAAAACAAGCTTATCGACGGAAGAGGCGCGAATTTTCGGTCAGAAATGTGGTTTTGCTTCACGAAAATGCCTGCCCCATTTAGCCAATCAAAAATTAGAGGAAATGCATTGGGCAACATTGGAACACCCTCATTATAGTCCCGACTTATCACCATGCGATTACCATATGTTTGGGCCACTGAAAGAAGCTCTAGGAGGTGAGCGATTTCATGATGATGCTGCTGTTGAGACATTTGTGCGCAATTGGCTGCAAACACGCCTCCCTTCTTTTTATGATGATGGCATTAAAAAACTCTCGTTGGGAGAAATGTATAGCAAAATCAGGAGATTTCAGAATAAACTTGAAATTTATTGAAAAAATTCTCGAATATTGTGGTTTAAAAAATTTTATTTAAAAAAATAGAGTTTTTTTAAAGACAAATTTTCACGAAAATAGAAAATCTATTAGGATGATTCAAGTTTTAAAATAACATTTCCAAAAAATGGTCTACACTTCGAATTTCATCTCGAAACGAAAGATATTGTGATTTTGGACAAAACGAAATTTTTGAAAAAGTCCAAATTTTAGAAAATAAGACGAAATTTTCAAAAACAGTTGAGATTTAAAAAAGACAAAAAGTCAAATCTAAATTTTCAAATAAAAGGTTAAAATTTTGAAAACAATGAGAATTTAAAAAAAAGGTAAAATTTTCGAAAATATCGTAATTTTGAATAATGTAAAAATTTTCATAGAAAATTAAAATTCCCAAGATTTTTAAAAAGTAATCGAAATTCTAACAAAAAAAAAATGTCAAAATTTTCAAGAAATTGACATTTTAAAAATTTGTACATTTAAAGAAATTTTTCAAAAGTGTGTGATTTAAAAAAAAATTTAATTGGAAAGTTGAAAAAATGGAAATCAACATTTTCAAACAAGGAGATTATGTAGAAAAATCGTTAATAACTTTCATATATGTATCTTGCACCAATCAATTTTTAAAAACAAATTCCGGTTCATATTTGATTTACCCTCGTAACTCAGTATGTAACCGAGTAAAAAACCAAAGTTCAGTAACCTTGTTCTTTATCAATATTCAAGACAAAAGTCATTTGGGACAAATCATTATATTTTTTGTCCACTTTTTCAAAATCTGGTCTATTGAGGGGCGCCTCAGGGCGAACTAGTGTCTCCCTTTGGATCCGGTATGGTTATAACTCTACATTTCTCACACACTGGCAACATACAATTTGGTAATAAAAATTTGTATGCATTTTTTATTTTACATTTTATATTGCAACCAAAAAGGATTTGTTAATGATGCTATGAAATAGTTTGCAATCAAAATACTGCCTTGATTATGAGTTTAAGTCGCAAACTAATAAAATAAATAGCCGTGTCAAAACGAATGATTTTTATAGCCGTGGTAATATTATACAGTCTTTGTTAAATAAATCATTTGTTTTGAATCGGAAGAGAAACAAATTTATGAAAATAAACATATATCATGCGAAAAACCAAGTGTATATAGTGTAAAATAATATGGTGTTATAAATTGCACTAAATAATATTGTATGTAATAATGTTTAATTGGTAATAAGATTAAGCTAATATTACCACAGAATTTCCTTATTCGAAAGTAAAATCTATTATGTAATCCTAAACGTCAATGATAAAAATAAATGACAAATAAATGGCATGTGTGCAAGGTTTGAAGGTGTATTTTACGAGTAAAGGATACATGACATGATAAAATGACTAGAAGAAAAGATCTGATTCTATTTTTGTATAGGAATCAGATAATAGAGCGTGCATAACACAAAACTAGGCAATTACACTCATGCAAAACTTACCCATAGAGACGACTATCTCGAAAACTAGCCCTGTTCGCAACAAAAAATTTTTAGTTAAATAACTGAACCAATGTAAATTCATTCGTAAAATCTTTCAATTTGTTTGTGTTGCAATATCGTCTTATTACTTTGAGAGTAAATTGGGTGTCGTAACGCTTTGCTAATTTACTCGAATATATCAGTGTCCTTAAAAGTGTTCTTTAACCTAATTACTTAAACGCTAAAACAGCAAATATTGATAAAAATCTATTTCCGTCTTTTACTTTTACAGCCTGATTGATTAAAAATGGAAAATTCTGAAGCTGAAGATACTAAAGACAGCTTAGAACACAGATATGTACCTACATTAAGCATCTCATCAAATCACTCATTTTTTAAGGCAAATAGAAGCAACATAAGATCAGTGGATAGCTATCTCCAGCCAGCAACAATTCAAGTTAATTGATACTATAATCAATATAATAATAATATCAATATAATAATACAATCAATTAAAGTCAAACAAATTAAAGTTAAGTAAAAGTTGTATGATATTTACCCTCCGTTTCCGTGTCTAAACAAGGCAAGGATTTCCTCAAAGGTCTTATTTTTCGTTTCGGGAACCTTTTTGTACGTGAAAATCCAAAATATAGCTAATAACACACTAAACGGCAGGAATGTGTAGTTTTCGAGGGCATTCTGAAACAAAAACAAACAAAAAATTAGAACATATAATGTACCAATGCATCCCTTACAAACGGTTATTTTTTTTAACAAGAACGTGTGGCAGATTCTGTTGCAACCTTGTAGTGATGTTTATTATTCACATATGTAAATAATCTTTTATTAGGTACTGCAGGATTAGATTAATTCAAAGTAATACACCTAATAGCTGCCAGTTACATAAGTTTAATGCCAGTTCGAGACATTGTTGTCCGTATTATCAATAAAAGAAAATCGAATTTGTTTTATTTAAATGTATTGATTTATAGAATGTTACATTTACGTAGTCTACATGCGATAGTTATTGGATGATTCTTTCAAATTAATTACGGTCAAGCACAACCTAGCTCTACTTCAAGTTAATCGATAGCGTTTATAATCAGTACTGGTTTTGGTGGTTAAATAAAAAAAAAATCGCAGATATGTCATTTACCATTTACGCACGTGTCCACCGGCCGACATTATTGTGAATTATTAATAGCGGGTACATAGAGAAAGGCTGTATTAGTTAAATTTTGCACTAAATATGTTAATTTAAATATGTTAATTGCTCATATCATTAACCCTTTCACAAAAATTGTTAGTATAAATTGGGGTAGATTTTCAGAACATGTCAGTCGATTAACAATATCTTAAGAAATTACATCGACCCACCATGAATATATTTCTTGTAAGTATATCGAAATCTACCAGCTTCAGTTCAACCAGACTTCAGTATTAATCAAAATAGCATATTGCATTTTACGGATGTAGTGTATTTTTTATCGAATGCATAATGGAAATAAGTCTTCTGTCAGTCTCACTGATGACAAAATCATTGAACTTTATTATAACTATTATTGCTTCAATTTTTCAATATGCCAAAAATATTTAAAAAAAATTGTATGTTATAGATGACTGGTTTTCCCTAATCAGTCTTATGCCAATGTTTTGTAAAACTGATGTTTGACCTTTGTAACTCCATTTCAAACTTAATTTTAATCATTCACTTGCGTTTTCAGATAGTTTTAGTGGGGTCCTGCACTGCAGTCCTCGGTAGACCCCAAGAAGGTCTTGGGGGAGGATCTGCAGGTGGGCTCCTGGGCCACGAACACCGTCTTCATAGTGAAGTCATTGGACTTAGCCGTGGCATAGAAATCGGACATCATCATCATCATGGTGGCGGCGGTGGTGGTGGTGGTGGTGGAGGCGGAGGTGGTGGAGGAGGAGAACATCACCATCACCACCACGGTGGTGGCGGCGGCGGTGGTGGTGGCGGCGGCGGTGGCGGAGAAGGCCATCACCATCGTGGAGAAGGTGGCTTTGGTGGATCTCATTTCAACACACCCGTCGAAGTACATCACGAAGAAGCTATCCATCTTAAAGTGAGTATGAAAATGTATCTGTAAACGGTTCCGTTTTCATTTAGACCCTCACAGGTTTTGATGAATTCGGTGCGTAATTTTTGCCAATTCCTTGTCGGGTAAATTCAGATTCGCTTTCCCAAACATTTTTAACGTAAAACTGGGCCAATATGTGCTTCAGCAGTTGACACTTAAAATGATTTTCTGCTAAGTCACTTGTATGAATACTAAAGCAAAGATTCTGCTTAAAATTTCTTTGAGCTTCAAGTGCTACTTCACATCAGCTCCTCCTGTTCAGACCAATACACTTAGATCTGTACTCAAGCCTTAACTAAAGTTGACTTGGCTTAGAAGCATGGTTTTGAATCATTTGCAAAGATGATTATTTCCATTTTTGTAGTTATTTTTGATCCAACACCGGTCATAAAGAAAATCATTTTGTCGTCATCAACTTTCAAATGACATTTATGAATTGTGCAAAATGATGCAATAATTTTCTTTTTCCTTCACAGGCCCATCCTGAATATCATTATGACTATCACGTAGCTGACCACCACACAAAGGACTACAAGAGCAAACATGAAGTGAGAGAAGGATACAAAGTCAAAGGTACCTACAGTCTTCTAGAACCTGATCACAAATCCATCCGTATCGTTGATTACACTTCCGACAAGAAACGTGGATTCGTTGCCAGAGTTACACATAAGAAACACCACTATTAAATAGAGGGGAATAGTCAATGCTGAGCGAAAAATCGGCTAGTTGTTAATGCGTTAATGTGTTACTAGTTATTTGTTAATTTAAAGTCGACCTGTTTTGTTGCGAAATATATTATTTAAATCGACCAATCGTTTGTTTCTATTTCGTGCCGCCTGCTATTTCTTTTAACCATTCCTAGATGTATTTTTTTTAAATCCACAAATGTAGCGAACGCTAATTACATCTTATTACGTTGCAAATGCCCCAATTACAAATATTTTTAAACAATAAATGAAAGGAAAATAATTAGTGCTTAAATTGGTACGATTTTTTTATCCCAAGTAGTAGGTCGTTACCTTGCAATTACCTTTCTTCCCTTGATTTTTTTTAATTACTGATTATATTATTGGGGCACTGTCATCAATTTTGCCAGATCTTATGACATGTAGTCGTATAACTGCTGATTTGAGCTAATACTAACTTAAAACACAGCATAGTTATGAAGTAAATATTTATTAATAGAACCTAATAAAAAAGGATAGATTTAAGATAAATTGAGAGCAGCTACTTCCTGATAATATACTTTTTAAAATTACATAACATTAATTATAACATGGACTTTTTAAAATTGCAAATAATATTAATAAACATAAAAACTACTTATAATTACTTGAAGTGAGCAAATATCATTTACCAAAAGTTAGACAGATTACAATTAAAAATAAAATAAAGCACAAAAAAGTGACTTTAATAAAGTGGCTCACTAAATGGTACTTAAACTTCTCATTATAACCAATCCCGAATAGCGGTTACCTCTCTGTGTAATTATTGTTTTTGAAGGATTAATCTAAAAGATAGTTCTGCATAAACACTTTATTCTTCTTCTAATCAAAATATTATTTTATAGTAATATCTAATAACATCTAAACCACTTACATTATGTGATTATGTGATAAATTTCATATTAATTGCAGTTATGCAATTAACATACATTTTGCAAAAACTGTAAAGATGTTTGTTTGGCTACTTTCAGTTGGAAATAATGATCCAGATACCAACAACTTACTAACATAGTATCCAGAAATTGTGGATTAGGATCTGAAAGGCAATCTTTTATTTCTGTTTTTTTTTATTTTGAAAAGTTTCATTTGCAAAAATCAGTTAAACTTAATTCGAACTTTCATATTATGAAAGATTTGGAGCGCATACTTGCATGCTTATCTTTATAAAATAAGACGGTTTTCATCTTTTAATTCACTATATCTATATGACTACCGGTGGCCATAATCGTATAGGAAATGAAAAACTATATATCGAGTTCCGTCATCCAAATGTTTCTAGTTCTAGCTAGATGCAATCTTGTTTTGTACGACGCTAAATAGCTGTAGTCGTATAGAAAACGTATTTCCATATTCAGGACCCCATTTTGTCACATTTATATGTATTATATCATCCACTTCCTATACGAGTACGCTAACCATGTAACTTTACAAAAATTAAAAAATAGTTAACTGTTTTAAGGACAAAATTAACAGCATTATTAAATTTATCATGTCAGATCGTCCACATATATTACTATCGAAATTAGAAATTAAAGAGATAGGATGTATACTGACAATTACCAAATGTTTGATTTAATAGGGTAACCCGATGTACTCTTTTTTTAAAAAATATTTCTCTATAACAACTTCTGTACTCTTTCTTTTTCCAAAAATAAAAAAGTTCTCTTTTTTTTCGAAAATCCTAGAAAATCAGTTAAATTTAATTCGAAACTTCATATTATGAGAGATTTTAAGTGCATACTTGGATACAAAAATACCTGGTGCAAATTTTCAGGGCGTGTGTTGCCTTTAAATACATACCCCGAGAATGGAGAGAAGTCAAAGTAATTTTTATTCCAAAACCGGGTGAGGCTAAGTCATGTCGCCCAATCAGCCTAACGTCCTTTCTAATGAAGACGATGGAGAGGTTGTGCGACAGATATATAAGGGATAGCCTCGATAAACACTACCCCTTACATTCAAATCAACATGCTTTTACTTCCGGCAGATCTACCGAAACTGCGCTAGCAGGATCGAGAGATCGCTCGAAGTAAAAGAACACATCCTGGGTGTATTTCTGGACATAGAAGGTGCCTTTGACAGACCCAACTTCAATAGCATTTCTCTGCCGCTTGAGCGTAGTGGTATTGAACCCGCCTTGTGGGCATTCATACGACATATACTTGAATGGCGAGCAATGCAAGTTACAGTAGGAGACTATACGGTCAGAGGAATCGTAAGTAAGGGATGTTCGCAAGGGGGTGCATTATCCCCCCTTATATGGTTAATCATAGCGGATCGCCTTATCCGGAAACTCAATGACCGGGGTCTCTGTACAATTGGCTACGTAGATGATATAACCATTCTGCTTCCAGGTAAACACCAGGGAGTACTCTTCGAGTTAATGCAAGACGCCCTATATATAGTCGAGAAATGGTGTAAAGAACATTCCCTAGCAGCAAACCCTGCAAAGACGGAAATGGTTCTTTTCACGAATAAGAGGAAATTAGCACGACTAAAATTTTCCAAACTCATGGGAACCCCACTCGGTTTGTCAAATCGAGTGAAATACCTTGGTATTGAACTTGACACCAAATTGAGCTGGAAGTACCACATTGAAAATAAATTAAACAAAGCTTACAAGATCTTCTGGCAATGCCGTGAGGCTATCGGGAGGTCTTGGGGGTTATCCCCTAAGATGACCTTTTGGCTATACACGGCAGTCATCAGACCAATTATAAGCTACGGAGTTATAGTTTGGTGGCTAAAGACAAAGTGCACCACTATAAAACAAAAGCGTGTTTGGCAGTGATAGGAGCAATGAAATCCACTCCAACAGCAACAATGGGGGCGATCTTGTGCCTGCCACCTCTCCCTATATTTCTTGAGGGGGCGGTACAGGCTTATGCTCTCCGTTTGCGAGCAGGAGGAATGTGGAATTCGGTAGGTAAAATGGTGGGTCACCGGCGCATAATGGAGGGGGCGCTCCAAAAGGCACCTATTCTGGATGCGCCGATGGACCATCTACCAGTGAAATATAACTTCACAAAATCCTACCGCATGAAAATGGATGAACTATAAGCAACGATACCAGACGTAAGTTTATACACGAATGGATCGAAAACAAATACGGGTACTGGAAAAGGAATCTTCTAGCTAAATAAAGACGGAAAACCAGGCAGCCCTTAAGGCTCTAAGGAATGTGAAAACAAACTCAGTGCTGGTATGGAACTACCACCTAGCTTTAGAACGTCTATCACAAGAAAATGCAATTGATCTAATATGGATCAAAGGACATTCTGGGAAAGAGGGAAACGAACGCGCTAACAAACTGGCGATGAAGGGTTCGGAGGGACAATTCGTTGGACCAGAACCAACCCTTCCCCTGGCGAGATCAACCGTAAGATCCCTACTTAACGAAGAAATTTATCGTAAACACAAAGCCATATGAGCATCAATAACAACATGCCGACAAACTCACGCATTCATTAGAATGCTGTGCAGGGAAAGGGCAAAACTATGACTACAACTCTCAAGGAATAATCTTGGGAAACTTGTAGAAATTTGGACAGGTCAGTGTCGATTAAACAAACACCTCCACAGAATGGGAATTATAAATGACCCGAGTTGTAGAAGGTCTTTAGAAGAAGACGAGAATGTTGAGCACGTGATGTATCACTGCCCGGCACTAGCATCAATCAGAGGAGCCAACGCACTTTGAGAGAGGTGCATCTAAGGGACGTTCTTCAATTTGTCAACAAAGTTGGGTGGCTGAATGAATGACCAAAGACACCTCAATCACGGGGATAGCACAATGGGCACACCGAATCCAGAATCCAGAAGTGCATATTTGCATGCTTATGTTTATAACATAAGATGGTTTGCATCTTTTCGATCCCTATGTCTACACGACTACCGGTGACGATACTCGTATATAATAAATTTGCGAGTTTAAACTTACAATTTTTTTTTTCATTTTTTTGAACCAGAATTTTCGTTTCAAACTTTCAAGGATCTTAGAAAATGCGACATTTCGAAATTACCGTCAGACATTCGAGAAAAACAAGAAGATTTGAAATATAACAATGCTGAGAATTTTTAAAATAATTTCAAGCGTTTATAAAAAAATCTTGAATTTTTGAGTTTCATAAATTCAAGAATCAACTCCTTTGGAGAACAGATTTTCAGAAAATCGTAAAATTTATAATAACAAATTTTGATTTAACACAAAATTTTGAGATAGGAGTTTTCGAGGAAGATGTAAATTTAGAAAAATGTGCAATTTTCAAATTTAAGCACCGAAAATCGAAATTTTGAGAATACTCTTTTAATTTGGTTTTTATTTGGAAAAATATTGATTTCCCTTTTATCAAAACCTTGACTTTTACTAGAAGCTTGGCATCAAGATACGAAATTAAAAATGTAAAAAAAAATTTAAAAAACTCATTTATGTAAAAAAAGTTCTCTTAAAACGACTGAACATTTTAAGTTAAAACTTCACATTTTGATAAAAATGAGAGTTTTCGACATTTTGGCCGCAAGATTAAAACTTGTATGTAGAGAATTTGTGAGATTATAAATTTTTATTAATAAATTTAATTTGCTTTTTCCCACTTTTGACCTGTTGGATTATAAGATCAATTTTTAACTTCAATATAAAAAATTGTCCATATAAAGGTATCATAGTAGAAGCAGCATCAACAATTTTTGGTGAGTTATTAAATATTATAAGCAGAAAAAAATATTTCTAAAAAAGGCAAAAACCCCGGGTTAATTAAACGGAAAAAATATCGTCATTTGAGGAAGGTTAAACGGCATCGAAATTTTTTTCTTCCTTCCTTAAATTTGTAACTTAAATTAAAATTTATTAGCAATTAAAACAACCACAGATATTAAAAATTCCACGATATTTCTATAAATATTTGCTACGACTGGACCAGGTTTGGCTTTACTACAGCATCATCGGCGGCTATACCAGCAATGTGTTTAGACGTTATGCTAACAAGCTCCATGGATCACAGTCTCCTACAAATATTTCGTCTAATCTGAATTCTCGTCCAAAGCTTCAATTAGAGGTGTGTTCAGAAGATAAAGCTGCTCGTTCATAAGTGTAAATTGACTAGATTGTAAATATTTGTGAATTTCCATGCCTTCCAAGAAATTACGTTTTTATTACAAATATGTAATACTTTTATTGTTTTCGCGCATGTAAGTTTATGTTGTGTTTCTAATAGATGCTTTGCAAAATGTGATCTTTCTAAATGTTATTTCTAAAGGCAGCAAGATATTCGCTGTACTTAATGTGAAAATTACGTAATGTTTGACCTATGTAGACAGCATCCAAAGCAATTCAATTTATAAATAATAGATTTACTAAGTCGTGAAGTTTATATTGTTATTTAACAAATTAAATGATTTAAAATTAGGTGTCGCTTGGCATGTATGAGAAATTATATTACTTATCCTTTTTAGGAAAAGCAAAATAGCAAAATAGTTTGTTTTTTGTTTGGTAGGTTGTTTAGGAAAAATAGAATTAAAAGCTAAATTGTGTTTTTTTTTAGATATTAACTTATTAATGGTGTTTTCAGAATAACCATTGCTATAAGCTATTTGTTTAATTATCTTAATTTTTCGATTACAATTTTCTTCATTGATTGGTGTCATATAAGCTCTATTTATCATCGGATTGTATGCTGCCAAGTTGTGTGAAATTGGATGTAAGGAATCATTTGCAATTGTAACGTTTGTATATATAGGTTTTCCATAAATTGAAAATTCTAATTCATCTGAGTTTCCTAATATAGTTAAATTCCGAAAATTTATTGTATTTTATTTTCATTTTCAATTTCTGCAGTGAAGTTAATATTTGAATGTAGGCTATTAATGTGTTCTAATTGCCTAGAAGCTAGAAGAACCCAGAAAGCCAGCTAGTATATCATATACATATCTGTACCAAAAGATGATGTTTCTGGACTCATGAGAATTAAATATTTTGTTTTCTAAATTATCCATAAATATATTTGACAAGATGGGTGAAATTGGACTACCCATTGGAAGGCCTTCATTTTGCAAATAATGTTTTCCTTCAAATGTAAAATAATTTTGGATAACGCACACCTGAACTAACTCAATTACATCAGCTGTTAAGTTTGAATGTGTGTTTTTCCTTTCCAAAAATGATTTGATTAACGCTAAGCATTCTTGAGGTGGTACAAGATCCTGGTTAAATTATACCTTTAAGTATACCATTAAAAATTTTCAAAATTTAATAACAAAACTCAAAGAACACAATTTACCTCGCAATTACAAATTGGTTTCCTTTGATGTGACAAATATGTTTTCACGTGTACCAGTGATGTTTTTTTACAAAAAAAGAAGAGGGTTTTTGATGCATTGAAGTCAATCAGATTTTTCTTACCTCATTCCAGAAGGATTTCGAGATTCCGATTAATCATCTGTATCTGATGTTCCCTAAGCCGATCTGAACCAGCGATGCAAAATGGTTTGTCGAAGAAAAAAGATGACACTAGGCTACTATCATCTACGTAGCTGTATATCGGATGGAATTTGAAGCTAAGAGATCGTTTATGTGTAACAGAAACAGAGTAGAAGTCAGAACAGACCCCTGAGGCACCCCTGCCTTAATCGCAAATGTTTCGGGTGTGTCATCAACGACGACCTGAAGAAATCTGCCACCGAGAAAACTGGGTATCAAATGACAGAGTACAGGAGGAAGATCATAAGATGTTAATTTAGCGAGTGCCAGACTCTACAGAAGGTTTTTGAGATATCCAATGCGATAATCCTAACCTCACTGTGATTTTCCATAGCTGAGTTCCACGCATATATTCTAGGAGATCGCCAGTTGAACGTTTTCTGAAACCGTATTGCCTGTCCGAGATTATTCTATTCTTCTCCAGATATTTGATAATCTCGACGTTGATAACCTTCTCCGTCACTTTAGATATAACGGACAACAAAGATATCGGGCAATAGCTGTTGGCCTTTTTCCTTTTTTAGGGACTGGCTGCACCCCAGCAGATTTCCAGATGTTAGTAAATACACCTTTGTTCTAAGAAAAACTGAACTGTTTTCTTAGGATAGGGGTCAGCCCAAGAGCGCACTTCTTAAGAATACTAGCGGGAATACCATCAAGGCCAGAAGCTTTCGATGTGTCGAGTTCGCGAAGAATGTTCCTGACTGTACGTTGTCTGAAAGCCAACCTTAGGAAGAACAGGAAGCTCTGTGTTTGGAGAATCAAGGTTGGAACTTTCAGCAAATAATAAGGCTAGCAGATCAGCCTTTCCTTGGAAGTTTTCGCAATATTGTCCTTGTCATCGAGTAAAGGTGGAAAATTTGAAGATGTAACATTTAATAATTTAGATCATTCCCGAGTTAAAAAAGCCAACTCGGTAAATGAGGAACACCCTAATGTATAATTTTTAATTCTTCATTATTAATATAAATACATTATACTACATTATGTATATAAATATTGTATATCAAGAATAAATTGACATTGCAATGTTCGATGATTTACATAATACAAGTTATAAGAATTTACATTTCAATTAATAGTAATAAATTATACTAAAAGAATTTGATCGGATTTTGATAAGTAAACAACAGTACTATCGAATAGGTAATGAGTTTCAGATGATACGTTTTTATGCCTTGATAATATTTCTATGTAAATAATGTTGTTTCCAAGATATTTTTTTATGATCAATGTAATTAAAATTAACGTGTTTCTGTAACACGTATAAAACCTAAGTTAGATACTAACGTGTGATAACATAATTGTTTCAGTGTTGGAATAATTCTATATTTAACTTATACGCCAACTAAATACCATAAAGTCCCTTTTCACCGCGTACAAACATAAACGTTTAATTTCAACCTGCACACACATATGACTAATTGTGTGATTTATTACACAATGAATTTTTCTTAAAAAAACCTCAAATTAATTGAACTGTGTAGAATTTATATGCAGAAACGCAGTTTGCTCAGATGAAAGTGCTTGCCTATGGTTCTCCTATTATGTCACAATCATTAGCTTCCTTGCAACGTTTTCATGCTCTACTATGTAAAATAGGATCATTAAAAAGTGAATGCATACAAATACGAGATAATAATAGCTTATTGTTTCTTGGTCAATAATATTATTATAGTGTCTAAATGCTAATAAGTAGTTGGTTGCCATTTGCTGATCTAAATTTGAATATAAAATAAGTTTAAAATTGCACCGAAATAGCCTTTAAATTATTCTAATCAGTTGTAGGCCTATTATTTTGCGGATTGTTTAGATCACCGTTTTATATATCCTTTTTCTTTATTAAGCAGCAAATAGTAAATGCAAGCATTAACTTTTCTTGAATCTACCTCGTATGTAATTATTTTTTGAAGACCGGATATTTTTCTTTAAAATTCTGAGTTTTATTACCTATTTTTGAATGCTGTTCCTTGACATTTTGATTAAATCTAGAAATTTTGATTTCCATTTTGCTAAAGTTTTTTTTGTAAATTACATTTTGAAGGCATCTTGGGATGACAAAAACTATAATCCGTTTGCTGTTGTGCAAAAATTGTGCACATCGTTCTAGGTCCTTGAAATTCTTTATCCCTAATACTTTCATTATTTTGTTAGCCACAAAGATTTTTGGAAAATTGTTGGTTATTTTTAAACAGCATTCAATTTGCTTCAGAAAAGGCTGCATCTGGTTAAAATGCATCATTTTAAGGAAAACTGCAATTAAATTTAGTGATACGTTGCAATGTTTACATTATATTACAAATGCTCAGTTTGAGACTGAAAATAATAATAATAATTTTGTACACTTACTAATGTCGCATTTAAAAATAGCCACTATCAGATTTTGGACAATATTTGATTTTTTTTACAGTTTATATTACAAACTTTACCATCTTATGTCTCATTTTGTAGTAAGATGACGCAAAATGAGAGTAATTCTAGATATAAACGGAAATTACTTTTTAAGTAGGTCATGGTTTAGTTGATTTTTAGAAATACACTAAATATGTATCATTAAGTTGACATTTTTTATGTATCTGCTATCAGAAATACGTTTCTAATTTTTAAATAAACTTATAAATTTGGTTTTCCGCTGCAAAGAATATGCTTTTTATACATAGTTAAACGTGATGTAAAAGAATTACCAGACATTAATGTTTAGTAATAAATTATTTGTATATTTTCACAGAATTCACTTATGCATTGGTGTAAGAAATTCTGTGAAGACATTAATTCATAGCATTACACTGATGACACTGAATTTCCTCTAGACATTTATTGAAATGAAATCACATTAACGAATATAATCTTACGATATCATATCTGCCAAATAAATTTTAAATGCGTTACAACACATTTAAATATTTAAACCGTCTATAGTGCGCTTCAGTGCTTGATGAACACCGGTCAGTTATAGACGTACTCATCGAATTCATATCCCATCCGATCATGAGTGACAAACCGGATAACTTGGACAACAGTCAAACAAATAATTTGGAAGACAGTGTAACCACATTGGAAGATGTTGATAGTGGTGCCAGTCCCTCGGGAGATAAAAGATCTGGACGCCAAAGGAGACATATCATGATTGCCCCCGACTTGGAAAACAAAGGTGTCAACGGCGAAGACGTTGAAGAATTTTAATACCATCCTGTGCCCATGAGTCCATCCAGAAATACGACGCAATCAAGTACGGATGCAGCATATTTAAGTTGGTATTTTTATTATATTAATTATTTTTTGTTTCTAAAATGATCGGGCAGCATAAAATATTTTGTTTTGCAAATTAAATTTTGCAAATCATATATAGATAAGTATTAGAATACAATATAGTTGTATTTATGTAATAAAGTATTATATTGTGAGGTAAAATCAAAATAGATATTTTTTTCTACTAATGCTTAATTGTGTTTTAATAACATGTCATGCCATTGAAATACACAGTTTTGATCATCGAATTTGTTCGTTCTAGAGTATTGACCTTACATTTTTGACGAATGCCCGTTAGTCTATTGCTGCTCATTAATTCTATATTGATTTAGGTGACCTTCACGGAGAATAAATACATTATTTTTAGATTATAAATTTAAAATATTCGCACTGAATATTTTTAGAAAAATCAATTACGATGCAACCACTAGTTAAATATAATATTGCTGTCACTAAGGACTATGGGCTAGGTAGCTCCAAGCATTGTAAAAATATTCAGTTAGTTTTTTTATTATAAATAAAATATGTTTCAATACAATTGCAGGCGATAAAACTGATTACACCAATAAATTGTTACAATACAACATAAACAAAAAAAAGAGAGTAAAACTTAAAACAGTTTTGTTGCTTTACACTGGAAGTGAATTCAAAATTTCGAGAACAATTTTCAAGGTTTAAAAAATGAATTATTCTCTAAATATTTAGAATGACGTGTAAAAAGAATTCTTAATTGTTGAATTATTACGCCACGCTATTTTTTTATCATTTAAAACTCTACACAAAAAATTGAAATTGTGAGAAAAATAACTTCTATTTAAAAACATTAACTTAGGGTTGTAGGTTTTACCCCCTTCTATTGATACAGTGTCACTAAAAATATTTACAAAATATATTTTCATCACCAAATTACTAATTTCCATTTTCATAGTCGTTTCGTTTATTAGAAAAAAATAAATAAATAAAAATCCTTTCCTAACCTCCACCTTTGGAGGGTCTTAATTCGTGAAACCTCCAAAGAAGTTCTAATGGTCGCTCATTGCTGTTGTTTATAAATTATTATCATCCAAGAACATTATCACTGATGAAATGCATTCAATGGTTTGAAGTGGCTGAAGTGCTGAAAGCTGTTCACCTAATGACAATCAATGTGTTCAATCTAAGGCCAAAAATTTTGGTACGTTAATAAACCAATAATTTTGGTATGTTGTATGAATTCCTAAGTAACCTTTTCCAGAGTCCCAACTGTGTAAATAAGTCTCAAATAGCTTCTCTCGGGGTTTAGATTAAACACTTTATTACGTACATTTCTCTCTGACATAAGTGTCAACTATCCTGAGAGAAGCTATCCGACACTTAGCTACACAACTGGGAGGAGATAGCTTCTCTCAGGATAGTTGACACTTATGTCAGGGAGAAACTATTGTAACAGAATGTAAATATAAAATTTAGTTAGAAATTTTCTAGAAAATTTAATAAGGGAAAGTGGCCGCGATAATAAATAAAACGCTCCAGAAATTTCGGCAAACGATAAGCCTTATCGGCTGGATTTTTCTAGAACCCGAAACGGGATTTATATATAGGGAGTCCGGTTGGTTTTCCCTCAGTTAATTAGTTAGAAGTCGATGAATGAGTTAGTTAATTAAACAGTGTTAGTAAATTACAATTGTAGTGTTCCAAGTTCAGTTTAGAAATAAAGTGGATACAATTCATCAAGTGTAAATCATTCGAACTGATAACGCGAAACAATATATTTAATGTCAGAGAGAAATATACGGAATAAAGTGTCAAGTGTAAATGCACCGTCACGATAGTTGACACTTATGTCTTAGAGAAATGTTGGGAAAAAAGTGTCTGGTCTAAACGCACATTTAGATTGAACACTGTGTACATTATACCATGAATATAAAATACCGAAATTAAATATATTGTAGCAATTATCATAAAAACAGAAGCTGCACAAATTGGGCACTGACTTTTAGTTGACAATGTTATTTTTAAATTATTGTTTTAAGTGCAATAAACAACATGCTTACTTCAGAACAAAACATTTTTACTTCCAACCACTAAAACCGATCATATGGTAAATACAAGTTAAGTTTGGATTTTCAATTTTAAATTTCCAGTTTAAGATGAAAAAATGAAAAAAAAATTCAAAAATTTAACTGTGAGATATAAAAGCAAATTTTGGCAAGCTGCACAAAATATTAGAAGCTGCACCATGTCTGGATTAAAATTTAGGAAAAATCAATAAAAAGTGACCACAGAAAAAGTATCCACGTCGAGAGGCCAAAGCAGAGGCATAAATATGAAAAAACATGCCTTTTGTAAACACTATAATATGACAATAATGCCTCAAAAATTTTGCATGTTGTATGAAGTAATAAAAACGAAGGCAAGCGACAGAATATTCAAATTCGCTTCTCCTTAATTGTCGTGTGTTAGAATAATAATAAAATATTAATCCGCGAATAAAATGTAAATTTCTATTAATAAGAAATAAAACTGTATAAAAATATCAAAAATACATAAACTAAACAATAAATAACTCAATTGAAAGTGCTTAGATAGAAGCTTGAAAATAATGATAAACCAAATATAACATCTAGAAAAAAAGAAGTATTATGGCAATAAACCAAACAGGTTACTAAAATCTGCTGGTGATGGAGGCTAGTTAATAAAACTGACTAGACACTGAACTGGTATTTTGATTAATATTATGTTAAGATGTGCAATTCGTTAAATAAGTTTTCTAGAGAATTGCAAGCGTACGGAAAGCGAAAAGACTTTAATGCCAGAGAATGTTAATATGGGTAATAAAAGTTTGAAGCGATTGGAATAAATGAGAAAATTTACTAATTTCGGTTATTTCGAAAAGATTCTTCATATTTTTGAAAATAATCCACCCACAAGGGGTAAACCAAGTGTGCCCTTAAGTCGAGGCCACGACGAGTAGGAGACGAAAATGAATATAGCTGACAGTTTTTTCAGGGTTCAGTAGATGGCGCTTATACGAGGTTAAATCAAATTAGATATGTTAGGTGGGGATATCACGTGACTTCCTGCGTTCAAGCGAATTTCGTTCTCGTCGTTAGTCAGTTGTAGATACAATGAATGAGCAAGAGGTTCGTCCGCACGTTGCGCAGCGCATTATTATTAAATTTCTTGCCTTTGAAAGTGTAAAGCCCGCCGAAATTCTTTGTAGACAAAAGGACGGTAACTTATTTAAAGAAAACTCAAGTGTATGAATGGCACAACAAATTTTTGGAAGGATGAACTCAAATTAAAAATGAACCCCATGCCCATCGTCCTTAGACCAGTGTGACTGCGGACAAGATTTAAAGGAGTTGTGCAAGTCGATTTTATGCATGAACATCCTACTGCTGCCAGCTATTGGATGAAGCAAAACATGCATATCGGCGGAAGAGGCGCAAATTTTCATTCAGAAATGTGATTTTGCTTCACGACAATGCCCACCCCCACTTAGCCAATCTAACATATCAAAAATTAGAGGAAATGCATTAGGCAACATTATAACACCTTCCTTAGAGTCCCGACTTATCACTATGCCATTATCACAAGCTCTAGGAGGTGAGCTATTTCATGATGAGGCTGCTGTTGAGACATTTGTGCGCAATTGGCTGCAAACACGCCTCCCTTCTTTTTATGATGATGGCATTAAAAAAACTCCCAATTTGTTGGAAAAAATGCATAACAAAATCAGGAAATTACATGGAAAGATAATTAATAAATGTCATGTAATGTCTTCTACCAACAAATTTTTAAAAGCAAATTCCGGTTCATATTTGATTTACCCTCGTATGTACCGAGTGGCCAACTAAGAAAGGGCGTC
Source organism: Dastarcus helophoroides (assembly GCA_028583605.1). Taxonomy (NCBI): domain Eukaryota; kingdom Metazoa; phylum Arthropoda; class Insecta; order Coleoptera; family Bothrideridae; genus Dastarcus; species Dastarcus helophoroides. The sequence continues at coordinate 24,435,604 of CM053325.1, read as the reverse complement.
GGCTATATCTTAGTAACAAATTACCACATAACCCTGGGGGAAAAAATTCAATAAAATGGCCCCGAAAAATCGCTGGAATATCTTTTTAAGTTTCTAAAATGACCGCTAGATGGCATAATACGTGGAACTTAATAGAAAGTTAGGATTTCTCAGGATTTTGCTTAATTATGGTATATTGAAAATACATGCATTATAATCCTAGAATAATTTTGAGTTGTTTTTGTCTTAACTTCTTGTTTTATCTGCAAAAAGAAAGCGGTGGAGAGACGTCGACAAATATTTTGTTTAATACCATATAATTGAGTTAGCCTTAATGAAATTTAACAAATTTAGTCTTTATAGAAAAAGTGCTAATAAATCTATCAAAAGCAATTTCATATGTTTTTATTTCAAAAGTATTGTTGCTGCTATCGGAAATAGTAAAAACTTTCACCGTTTTTCTAAAAAAAAAAAATTGAATAGAACGATATGTTAATTTTAATGCCTTAAAATAGAAAATTTTTCTTCTTCTTCTTCTTCTTCTTCTTCTTCTTCTTAATTCTCTGATGTAGGTTTCCCTGAGGTAGGTTTCTCATCTTGTTCTTCTGATGTCCAGCATTCTTTCCATCTTTTTATCGACTTCCTTGTGTTCTTTTTCCTGCTGGTTTCAATATCTTGGCTTGTTTGAGCATTCTATTTTCATCCATTCTTTCGATATGCTAGTTCCAGTATTTCTTTTGTCTCTTGTTAATCTGTATATGTCACTCAATCTCTGTATCTCTTAATTTCTACACATATCTCTCAGTGTCTTCCCATGTTTCGTTCTTAATGTTTTCACTTCCGTGGTTTTCATTATTTGCGTTGTTCTTTTTGTATCTGGTCTTGCTTCCTCCCCGTACGTCATTAGAGGAGGTACTGTGGTTTTGTATATTCAGATCTATGTGCTGTTATGTACTTATTGCGGAAGACAATATCCCTCAGGCACCCCGAGATCCTTATCGTCTTATATGTTTGTGTTTGGACTTCTTTGTTCAGCCTCCCATCACTGGTTATTTCCGAGCCGAGGTAATTAAATTGCATTACCTGTTGGATTATTTTTTTCATCTATTTCCTTTACAGCGTAAAGGATATTTGGAGATGGTCATACATTGGTCTTCTCTTTATTTATCATCATATTAAATCCGTCTGGCCGTTGTGTTGAAGGCGTGCAGTAATCACTGCAGATTGAGAATTGAAAGCACAGTTAAAACCGCAACTCTTTATATTTTGTTTAACACAGGCATAACTTTTAAAAAAAGATGTTATTCACATCTAAAAATTGCTTACAAAATTCTAACCTCTTCATTTAAAAAAAAAAAACAACAAATACTGACAGTGGCACTTGTCAGAAGAACAAAATATAATAACTTATATCCCTTTTTCGCCAATTTCTTTAATAACAAATGTGGGTTTTTCATTTGAACAGTCGTAATATTCGTAATCGTTAGTAACCTTAAAGTTGAAAATATAAGATTTATTAATTTAAACATTGGCTTTGGTATTTGTTATGACGGACCCAATCAGGAGATGAATTTAGAGTGCCATACTCTTACTAGAGGGCCTCTAGTAACTACTGCATCTACTTGCATTTATCTGATTTAGGTTGGGTATTCCAGACTGATGAGATATAGTAAGATCGAGACCCGTTTCTGGATCACAAATTTTGAATTTAATGAGTGAATAAAAAGTTAAAGCAACCACCAAAATGTGACTTTTTTAAACATAGATATACATTCTGTTTTTTCATCAGCATCATCATATCTTAAAAAAAAAGGTTTTCTGGCTTTATTTCATTTTCTAATTTGAATTATTGTTGGTTTGGTTTTAATTAAAAAATGATTCATAGTTAAACCCCAGATTTCAGTAATTCCTATAATGATCTTATCTTCTAGCAATCTAGGAGTGGTAGATAATTTTTTCCTGGATTTTTTGTATGTTATTCTGATAGGATATCAGACATAATGATTTAAATACATCTCATCTCCCATATCTAAACAGATTATAGAAGGTGCTTGAGTAAACTACATCAAATTCAGTGAATACACACACAAGAATCATGAGTGACAATCCAGAAGAGTTTGAGAATAATCAATCCACCAACTGCCAAAATATTGTAAATGCTTTGGAAGATGTGGACTATGGCTCCAGTGCACCAGGAGATGGTAATTTAGAAAGAGAACGAAGATCTGTAGTAAACGTTCCTGATCTGGAGAACAAAGGTGCCAATGGTGAAAACGTGAAACAATTTTGACAATTTCTTCAAATTAATGATATTGTGAATATTACAGTTAAAACCATAATACAATGTAGTTTTTACAGATCTAACATCATGTTTGATTAAAACTCATCTGTAGCTTGTTCATGATACAAATATTAATATGCTATTACGATGTATTTATTATCAGTATTATATTATTAGAACCCTTAAATAATTTATCTAATTTTAAAACTATTTTAATTATAATTAACCACATGTACATGTGTTATCAAACTTTAAAAGAAATTTCAAGACAATACTTAATGATAGAGTAATACCAGATCTTATTGTAAAATTAATTTTATGTTTTTAATTACTACTAAAAATTTGGATTTTTGTTTAAAATTTCTGTAATCGTTAAAATATTCAAGTTTATCCCTATATAGATTTCGATCAGTCATGGAAGCGATATAAAGTGTAAACTGACTGGGAAAGTGGATAGTGCTATACAAACTGAAAATCATGCTCCACGAATTCTATACATATTTAGTTGCCACAGTTTAATTTGAATTTGATATGTAAAATATTGGTTAATTCCAAATTATAGATGATTGGAACTATTTGTTAATGAGATAAAACGGATTTCAGACTTTTAATCGGTACCGCTTATATTTATTTTATTTGCAATGAAGACAATAAACGAGTGTGAATAAAAGCCAATTTAAAATTTTATTTTCCTCAAATATTTGATAACTGGTAGGTAAATATTATCATAAATGCACTTCATACAATCGGCAATAATTGCAAATACAGATAAAGCCTAATTTTAGACCACAAAAAGCTTTAATGTAAAATATATCAATGATAATTCCAGAAACATCGCAGAACTTGAATTATTTCTATACTTTCAAATCGAATATGAATTTCAAATGGATATCCCCCATGGTAAACATAATTCACTTTAAAGTAGCACGCAATCTTAATTTCAACAGTACAAAAATATTAAATGGAAAATGTTAATAAAAAACATGAATCTGGAACTTTGCTTAAATGTCAGGTTTCTAGATCATTTTCTGGATTCAAAAACCCAATTTAACAAATTTTATTAAAATCATTTGAACCAGTTCGATGATAAAATATATTTTCGTGAAAAAGTTTCCTAGTGGTCGAACCCTTTAAATACGAGGGATTTACATCCAGAAAATGGATACTCTAAATCGCCTATCGCCTAACTTATTAAAAACATCAGGTGATCATGAGAAATGATTATCCCAAATTTTTATTAAAAAGAGGCGATACCTAGATCAACTTAACTCATTTATTAGTGTAAAAGGTAAAACATAAAAGTTTCTTGTAGTATAAAACTATACTTATTTTGCATTTTGATGTGGGTACATATAAAAATAAAACAAAACTAATGACAAAGCGGTCGATCTGCACCGAGAGTGTGGTATCATATACAGATAAGGAAAAATTTTCATTGTCCATGTAAAACGCTAAGAATTGTCCCTTCCATAGTTTTCTACGGCCGCTAAACGTATTCCGCTACTTTGACGCAGCATGCTCGTATCTTCCAGTTTAGATTTTAGAAAAAACTCGTCGAGAGTTTTACGACAGACTGGAATATTGTTTAGCACAGTCTGGCGGCCTATTTGAACTCCTTATATTGTAATGTTTAAACAGTTATTATGTTATATTCTTCATTAGAATTACTACTTATTTCACTTAAGAAATCTCGTTTATTTATTTTGGTTATCAAAGAATATCAGTTTTTTTTTGCCTCGAACGTCGTTTAAATCAACGGACTAAAAGAACAAAAAGCATATGGTCCGCAAATTTTAATAAAATTGTTGCCTGCCAGTAGTAATCCGTAACAAAACACGTTAGAAGCTATAATGTACTACTGAAATCTCCACCAGCACTGATCGCTGCGCTCTCCGTTGAGTTGTTTATACCGGTGTAGGAGAATACAAGGCGCCGCCCATCTCTCCCATTATTAGCTCTCAATGTTAAATCTCTCATTAACATTCTCCCTATGGACAGTGTTTGATTTTCCTGATGTGTATGTAATATGACATCACGTAACGAAACGCGCGCTCGCAAATTATTCGAAATTAACTGACATTAATAACTCTGTACTTTGTCTATTTAACTGAAACAAAAACATTTGTTTTCCTAGACATCTTAGCTACATTTTCACGAATTTTCAAGAGGTTTTGCCTACCCATGGACATTGTCCATTAGAGAGCTCTGTGGGACTAAGAGATAATAACGGATGAAGGTTTCATTAGTACATTCCTATGATGAAAGAACGTTACCAAGGAAGATTAAACTCAAGATTGTTTACTGACTACTATTGGTGGATCAAGAGGGTCAATTAAAAACTAAATAATCCAGAAAAACAAAGATTAAAAGTGCCTAATGTACATTTTTTATGCTGCATTACTGGAGAACCATGATTTTTTAAGCATTTAATACTTTTAAAAAACACAAAAGAAGTTCATGTGACACGACAAAACTTTAACTTTGTTGACCAGTGCAATAATGAAATTTTTGTGGACTCATAAAAAGATTATATTTGTCTAATGTTGATCTAAAAAGTAATCTTTGTTATTATTTCCAACAGCGCTCTTCGCTTCTCTTTTGCCAAGAATGCTATACCATTATAATAGAGGCAATGTAAATGTTAAATGTGTCATTTTTTACTTCTTCCTAAGCTGCTTCAATTCAAATCAACTTGACAGAATCATATCCTGACAGTTTGCACACGGTTTTCTGGCTATATATTTCGATTATAAAATTTAATGGATATGCGATGCTTCTTTTGCTAATCAATTACGATTAGCATGTTTGAAAATGTCAGTCCTGTTGGCGAGGACGTAGCCCAACTGGGCAGAATGGTCAATCACAATGATCCCTAATTAAGAATGTCCTCGAAAAGTAGGGGCCAACTCAGCAAAACATATTCTCTGGTGATTAAAGCTAATTAAGAATAGAATTTTAAATTTTCATTTTAACCAGTTCCATTTTATTCGATTAGTTGTACTTAACGGTTACTTGAAGTAACTGACAGTATGGAAATTAAAAGTCAGCCCCATCATGATTTACTTGCAGAAAATTTTAAAATTTCCTCTATCTACATACACTACAAAAACTAACGCAATGGTATGGAGATGTGTAATTCGAAATTGTAAATGCAAAATATTTACAAACACCATTTTGGTCAATCCTGGTTTAAAAAAATTCAAGCACTTGGTTTGAGTGAAGCTGACACTGGAAAATGGTTACAACATCCTTTTGGACTATCGTCATTGCCTCCATATGAAGTTTATGATTGTTTTATGGAAGACTTTGGGTCCATACAACCTCAGAATGTTCTTATACAAGAACTCTGTGACTATTTAGTTAATATATACTTGTACATATATCTGAAAAAAGCGTGTTTCCTCTATAAATGTGGGCTTTACCAATTCGAAACAGTACTGCAATCGCCTGTGCAACTTTTCACGAGAAATTTAATTTGAGCTTTTACAATCAGCACCCGAATATTATTCAGTTCTTCAGTGTTACTAAAAATTTTCAAATATATACCTAGACAAAGTGAAGAGTATTTCCAAAAATGAAAAGGGACTCAACATTTCTGCAAATAAAATAATACTTAAACTGATTAGTTAATATACTAAACAGATTTGATTTTATTAAACGTGTCGCATTTTTATTTTTAAAAAAAGGCTGATAAACTAGTGTAATAATTTTATTCCTGTTGTTTGACTGTAGAGGTGAGCTTCAACTCTAGTTTATTACTTATACAAATAATAACCATATTTTGCCCAGATGAGCCCTTACTAAGGAGAAGTTGTATTTACATTTTGCCGAGTTGACACTGTAAGTTTTTACGTAATTGACCATTCTGTCGAGTTTGTCTACTCCGGTTGGCGAAATACGCATCGCATTCACTATTTATGTGCCGGTATGGTAAAGGTTTAGATATTTATTAATGCATGTAATTTTTAAATTATCTCCTGAAAGATGATTTCCAGGAATTAATTAAATTGCGCATAATGCCTTAATTTGTTAGAAAAATTTAATTGTCAACATTATTATGAAACAGCCAAATATATTGCAGAATAGAATGGATTGCAAAATTGAATAGAATCCTATTGAAGAACAGCAAGAAAGTGTGTAAGCAGTGGCAATAAAAAGACCCATTAATTTAATTACGCTAAGCATGTGTAACGCAATGTAGAGCACATATAGCTAGACATAATTGAAGTCATGTAAATAATGTGGTGCAATATCCACAGTTGCGCGAGGAAGTGAGTGAGACGACGTAAACCATCAAGATCAAGGGAAAGTAATACTTTCCGAAGTTTGGTGGTATGAAATCTATCTGGTATGCAGCGAGGACTCGCCTGGCTGAGGATAATAGTGGGATACTGTTTAAAGCTCCTTTCTAGGGGAGAATACTATAAAATCCTGATCTTGACTTAAAGTGCCTAGTCTTCAAGACAAATTATCACCCCAGTCATGCAATTCTTAATAGTAAGTAAAGATTTGTGTGATAAGTGAGTGAGTGTTGAAAAAAGTGAGAAATGTGCATTTGAGTAAATTCTTTACTTTCAAATTATTACAATTTATTCTAGTAGTCAAAATTGTTGACTGAAAGAGCACTTGTTTAGCAAGTTCAAGAAGAATAAGAAACATCACTAATGCGTGGCTAATTAGTAGGATAATCGCAACAAATTCGTCATAGCGTTCAATTTAACAACTTTCATTTGTTTAGGTTTTTAAATATGATAAAACCAATTTTCATGTTGTCCTTATAAAACAACCAAAGTCCAAGTTCGATTCAATATTGGTTAGATAAAAAATGTTCATTTAAAAGTAATTTTGAATAGAAAATATTTGAATCAATTGTGTCAGGTCCGTCGCTGGAATAGTCCTGACACCTTTGTAACTAAAAAAATCGTGGTGGCCCAAAACATCTTCAGAAACAAAAAAAAAGACTTGACTGATTTCACAGCAAGGCCAATCCAAACAAAACATTTCAAATTACAGAGACTTTCAGTAGTACCAAAAGTTAATACCAACTATGTCAGTTTAAATGGACTTCCCTGTGTACAGGATGTTTTCGAACAGGATGCTAATACTGCAGGAGCATTATCTTTGAATGATTTTAAGAAAAAAACTTAATATCAACATAGCTGCAGAACCGCTTTATTTTTAACATACAGGGTGTTGAAAATTAAGAAAAAAAATTGGGTTCTCCTTAAATAGATTAAAACCACTTGAAATATTTGTTTTGAATTTTGATAGATACTAGCTAGACATAAAAGTGCATTTTTTGTAGAAAAAATATTTGCTTTACTTGCATCAGTGGCGTCAGCGCCAACGTGTCTTTGGGTATTCTTAATGAAAAAAATGGTACACCACTTCTTTTTCCCAAAACAAGTACCAATTTCATAAACAATTTTCATTTCTTAGACTTTTTTCGTCTGATGAAAGGTTTTTCATTAAAAAAATAATTTAGCTTTAGAAACCGTAAGTTTACTTATTTTATGCTAAGGGTTTATTAGTTATTAAAAATAGTTACTTTCAAAGAAATATGTAAATCTAACGTACCTAACATAGACTTTCGTAAAGAAACCACAATGACCAAAGTTCCCTTAAAATAAGACATTACTTTCGTAGTAAAGAATATCAAGCGCCCATTGAAATGCAAATTTTACTTTTTTAATCCAAAACCATTCATCGCACAAAAAAAGTTTTACTAAACAATAGAATGTCTTGATGAAAACCATATTTATTTTGAAAAAAAAAAAATCAATTGCGTATTTTTTTTTATTTTCTCGACTAAAAATATTCAAGGACATGTTAATCGAAAACCATTCGTCATAAGAAAAAAAAATTAGAAGGCGCTTTTTCCAAAAAATGAAGGATTTTATAAAATTAATACTCATTTTTAAAAAGGTAGTAGCGCACCATTCTTTTTTCTTTTTTTTTTTTTTCGTTAAGAACACCTGAGGGCATGTTAGCGCGGACGCCAGTGATAGAAGTAAAACAAATTATTTTCCTGTATCTTAAAAATAAAGTTGTTCCAGACCTATGTTGATATGAACTTTTTTCTTAAAATGAAGGATTATGCTCCTTAAATATTAGCATCTTATTCGAAAACACCCTGTATATTTCTATTTTTAAAAATTACACAAAATTCGAAGTCAAGACATTCGAAGCCAAAAGTCTTCATTTACTGGGAAGGTATTTAAGAATAACATATCCAAAGGTTTGAATCTGCATAACTAACTCACTTCGTATAGATAGTATGGGACACACTGATTTATTTGTCAGTAAAATTAGATAATCTAAAAAATTAAGTAGAACATGTTTCATTTATCATTTTACATTTTGCTAAATTCGAAGAAGAAAAATTCAGTTCAGTAGTTTATTAAACGCTTTAATTTTATTATTTTAAATTAATTATTTTTTACTTATCTTTGTAATGATACCTGGTTTATAGGGCCTGAAGATACTTATGTGAGCTTTTCCATACTCTTGTATTCAAAGGTTTTCGTTTTACTAGGTGTTTCACTCATAATGTCATTAATAATAATAAAGACAGAAAATTAAAAAAAAATGTTTTAAAATCAAATCATAAACACCCCTTAACAAGGCAGTATAGATTAGCGCCAAATGCTTTTAATAAATATTGTTTAAGACTTTATAGGTCTACAGATACCTTTCGCGCTATAACCATCAAGTGCAAAGATAAGGCAGATCGGCGTTAGAAAATGTCGCCGAATTAATTAATGGGCAACAAATGTTTACATATTATTTCCCATACAATTGTTTATATTTCCGTTTAATCAGCCGGAATAACGAAAAATGAAACAGGAATTCTAAAAAATAAGTGATTTAAAAAGAATACGAAAATAATTAACTTGACTGACAAAAATTAAAATTGAAATTTCAAAAAATAAATAACAACGCATCATTGTGCAATGCTCAAAAAACACCTTGTAGTTTTCCTGCAATTAGGTTGTGGCTTTTAAAAGATGTGTTCAAGGCTAAATTTCTTCTGAAGCGACAATTTTTCTGAACTATTTGAGCGAATCTATGAAGAAAAAACGATGATTCGTTGGTTTAGGCATGGTTTAAAGAAATTCCATCATCATCACATGTTTCCCTTAGAGATTCGGACAACTCAAAACCTTTGTAATTAAGGCAGCTAACTTTTGCAAAGGGTAATGCGGCACATTTGGGCGTAGGATCTTGCAGTTGCTCTAATCATGTGTCAAAATCACTCACTCACGTGCCATATTAATGTAAGCAGACAGATGATGTTATTTGTGATACGAGGTAATTGTGGCGTGTTTTATGTATTTCTATTAGGCCTTTATAAATTTTGATTTATGTATATCGAAAATGTAATTATCAAAACTAAATTTAATGAAATTATTGTGAAAAAGTAATAACAGAATAGTGAGTAATTTTCAAGTTATTCCAACTAGAGGATGTAGGGCAAAACAGGTCAAAGTTTTGCAATTACATTTCAAGTCAACTTGGCTACATCTCGATTACCCCGTTTTACAATTCTTAGTTCTATAGATCTATTGCTTCAGCAGGAGCCTAAGCTAAAGCTGTAAAGTACAAAATTCAGAAATATTAACCACTACACTGATTAAGGCAGAACAATAAGAAAAACTCAAACTCGGAAATTCAACCCCTTCTGCCTTTGAATTGACGATATAGCACAAAAATACAACCTGTAACAAAAAAAGGGCAACTCTTGCTCTAAACTAAAGAAATAGGTGATAAAGAATTGGAAATATTGTATTGTGTGTGAAAATTGTTCATCAGCTCGCCCATAGAAGACTGGATGCAATGTGTCTAGTGTATCAGGAAAACACCAGCATATGGATCTTATTCTGGCGATTACTATTTTGAGCAATGTGTGGTTAGGTACATGCAGTGCCAGTGCCACTAACTTTTGCAGACAGCAAAAACACTCTCGTCCTTTTTGCCCACCCCCAGAAGGCAAAACGGGCACTTTTTTGTCAGTCAAATTCTCGTTTAAAAAAATGATTATTGGGTTGATTTATTATCCTAATTTTAAAGATTATTAGTTAAAAAAACAATTAAAACTGATTTTATTGCACATTATCTAATTTTAATATATTTTTAATTATTTTTCTCTGAAGGAACTTTCTCGCTCGCCCTTCCACTGTTTGGGTAGTCAGGTGGTCATGTGTAAGCGTTTTTGTCGACCAAAAGTCCTCCAATTACATTTTTAAAAACGGCCGCAACTTATTTTTGAGTACCAAAAAAAAGGGCCCCAAATTCTCTTGCTCTTACTTCTGTAAATCCACAACAAACACAAAACTTTGCTTCTTGTGTCTATTCTGAATAATTAGTCCATGCGGGACGCACTAAACGTTTTCCGGGACAATTTCATTAATTATATGTGGGACTACAGTTGCCATTCCGGGATAGTCTCGCAAAATCCAGGAGTGTTGACCGCCTTATTTGTAATGACCATTGAAAATTATCTTTCGGGTATTAGCTGCTTTAACACTTGCACCCATTATTTCCAAAATATTCGACACTGTTTACAATTTCACATTAATTTTCGTCTAACTATCGTATCCGACTTTTCCGATTTGATTGCAGATTTGATTTCCGATTTAAGTTGAGGCGCAGCTGTCGAATCATCTAGAAATCTTGAACTGTTTCGAGTCAGTGACAGCCAAAGAGGGAGTTTAAAATATGATTTGAACATATAGTTAACTATTTTAAATGTTGTATAAAGAGATATAAAATTAGGCAGTATCCATTTAAAATACAAATGACTTTTGACATTTTATTAATGTTTATTCTATTTTTTATTTATTTATTTTTTACTTATTTCTTTTTTGATCATATTAATATATTTATGAGATATTGTACATAAAATATCGTAAGCGTAAGGGAGTATTTTTTAAAACAAACGAACCCAAATTAAACAATAAAGTCTTCAATTCTGATAAAATTAATATTGTTTTTTTCGGACTACAAATTTTATTTTTAACATACAATTTTAAATATTTAGAATAATAGACACTGTGTCCCAATGGAGAGGGATTTCTTTTTTATTTATGGATTGGCGAGAAAAAGTTATTCTTTGCAAAAACTCCTGCTTGATCTTAAGTGACTCCAAATGACATTCTTTTTTATTTTCTATACAGGGAATGCAATTATTTGAAAATTCTAGAAAATTACCTATAGTAAACGGCTGTTATTTTGGTAATATCGAAAAATAAAATTACAAAAAATCCTAAACTTGAAATTTTAGTTTATTTTTAGAATATTTTGCAAATAGAATAGACTCGGACTGCAATAACGCAGCCCTCTAAACGTGTGCATTATTGCACGCTGGGTTTATTCTACTTGCAGGACAGTTTTTGGAGCTATTCTATAGTTTAATCACCCATTGTTATTATCAAATAGCACCTCTATTTTCTTGTATTTAACCTTGATTTGTAACCTGTTTTGCTTAATTTTTAGAAAAATATATATAATAAATTTCATTTGTAAGCAGTTTTTAATTACAAACTACATTTCTTATTTTTCTTCTTCTTCTTCTTCTTCTTCGACTCTTTCCCGTTATGAGTTCGCCGTTTTTTCCCTCCATAGCTCTCTCACATCCCAGTCCCCTGCTGTGAGATCTCTATCTATCATTGTATGTACAATGTAGGTCTCCCATCTTAATGAAGGTCGTCTTCTCCGTCTTCTCCCTGGCGGTTCCCACTCCAACACTCGTTTTGGCCATCTGTGTTCTGGCCTTCTTTGGACGTGTCCGTACCACTGCAGTGCTCGGTTTTCTAGCTTTCTTGTTATTGAAGATTTTCCTGCCATTCGTTGCCATATTTCTTCAGTTCTTACTTGGCCCCTTCTTATTATTTGTAGGCACCGTCTCATAAAGTCTAATTTCACTGTTTTTGTATATATTTCCTTTTATTTCTGTAAACACATGCCAAGGAAGCCATAATCTGCATTCGGTATAAATTCCTTAATATCTAATTACGTTCATCGTGTCATACATCATTGGTTAATGCGTTCATGACGGTTAAGAAAAGCGTTACGGCAATTATGCGTTGTAATTGGTTTTATTGCAAATCAGCTTAAGACGACAGTTAACATGTCAAATGCCAGAATGAAGAAATTGAACGAATTCGAAATATTCAGAAATTAACCAATTAATCCGCTATTTGCTTACGCTTGCTGCAGCTAAATGTTCGATAAAAATCTAATTGAATGTATTAAAAGTTGTGAAATGTTTATTTTTTATATATTCCTTAGTAATACCTAATTTTTTCGTAATTGCAGACATGTATCGCAACAATCCTAGTGGCAGCTGAAGCTACAGGAGGTGGCGATTACGGTCATTATGAAGCTGCTGGCTATGAAGCATATGGAGGACTCGAGGAATATGGAGGAAATGAAATTGGACATGGAGCAATAGAAATAGGGGGCGGAGAAGGTCATGGTGGTGGACATGAAGGAGGAGGAGGCGGTGGAGGAGGCCATCATCATGAAGAATTCATAGACTATCATGTAAGCCGTTTTTATCATATTTTATTGATTGAACTTGCGAAGTATGACAACATTTAATATACAGGATGTCCTGGTTTTAAATGCCTTAAATGAAACAGATGATAGAAGAAATAATTTTAAGCAAAAATTTTTCTATGAACGTGCATCCAAAAGCTCTTAATAAAAAAGATACAAGATGTTAAAATTTGAATTAAAAAAAAGATTTTACTTTTTCACTTTCAAGTTTTCGGAAATATTTAAACCAAATTTTGTACACATGGTGCATGGATGAAGGCTCATAAAATAAGATAAAATTAAATTTCTATCTCAACCAGTGGCGGATTTGAGGGTAATCTGTGATATTATTGTAGAACAAAATGAAATAAAATACCATTTTTGGATAAAGCATTTAATTTTGAATAAAAGTTATTCCTTGATATTTTTCCGTATGTCACTGGTTGCGTCATGTTGATTTTGAAAAAAAAAGACTCTCCTTGGTACTTTCACTAAAGTAAAGTCCCAAAAATGTAAATGGTGTCACAACAGTGACAAATATAAAGGAAATTAAGAGTCAACTTTATCCAGAACTGTTATTTAATTTCATTTTAACCAGTGTCGTAGCATCTTAAAGTTACCTTTCTTTGTGTTAGTCAGTGATTACTTAAAGACCAATATACATCGTATTCAAACAGTTCCTACGTAAAACATGGGGTAATAAATGCCAAACATCTAAATTGAGGCCTAACCGCGAAAAATTCGAAAAATCGTCGAGGGACAACTTTTATTCAGAATCAAATGCTTCGTCCAAAAATGGTATTACCAATAACTCCGCACTAGTTGAGATAAAAACTTAGTTTTTTCTTATTTTATGATACTTCATCCATATACCATGTGTGCAAAATTTAGTTTATATATCTTTGAAAACTTTTTTATTCAAATTTTAACACCTTTTATCTCTTTTATTAAGAATTTCCGGATAGTATACGCATAGGAAACTTTTTCTTTAAAATTATTTTTTCTATTACCTGTTTCATTTAAGGCACTTAAAATGGGGACACCTGTCTTCCAAATATTTTAATGTAGACTAAATTGCAATGTTAAATATTTTCTGCAATATTTGTTAAAAATAGTTCAACCTGCGATTCATGTAACCTACTTTGCAAGCTTGCAAAACACGTTTTAGCATTAGCAAGCAAATGTAGAATTCATTAATAAAATTAATATTCAGATGTAAATTATAGGCCTATATTTGGAACTAAGGAGTATCATAAGCTTGCAACTGTCTTTTTGACTTTTGTCTTTTTATTAAAATAGAACAGAACAGAAACAGAAATCAATTACTCTCTACTATAACTTCAGTTTGCCAAATACAACAGTGTTGCCTCATAAATATTTATGTCTGTTATTATTTATCATGTGGAAACCACCAAAGAAGTTTGAAATTGACAATAAGAAATTATTCTTACCTGCTAAATTACAAAGGAATCTAAATGATGGACCAACAAAGATAGAAAAATAGCACTTGCATTTAAGTGGCAGGTACCGAATTGGGTGAGATTGTCTGGATTTTATAGAACCTTCGAAGTGACACTATATTTAAGTATTCCAGAACATGGCATCATATCTCATTGTATCTCTTCGTTTTTTTAGTCGACAAATTTTTTGTTATGGTCCCTTATAGGAAACCTGACAGCGCCACTTCATAAATCAATGAAATATTTGTGAGACTAAACGATTCAGTAATTCTTTTTGAAAATGGCAAAGTATGGTTTAATAATATTAGTGAACAAAATTGAAGTTTTGTCATGTCACATGAACTTCTTTTGTATTTTTTAATAGTGTTAGTTGTCATTTAAAATAAGCAGTTTTGAATATTTCATCACTCACGAGATTTGTTTGTTAAATGTTTGAAAAATGATGGATCTCCAAAAATATGATATTTCTAGATTATTTAGCTTTTAATTGGTCTCTCTTGATTAACCACTAGTAGTCAGTCAACACCCTTGAGTTTAATCTGCCCTGATAAAGTTTGTCCATCATTGGAATGTCCGCATGAAACTTTTATCAGGTCTTATCACTTAGAGCCCCCCAGATCCCCCTAATTCGTAGGAATAAAATCAAGATATGTGTCTAAAAACTGAATCCTGATACCCATATTACAACCCAAAATTTTCTACTCCAATAAAATTTTTTTAACCAAATATCTTTAGATGCCACTCTTTGATAAACCAAAAAATTTTCAATTAAATTTTTGAAGCATCTTTATGCTGATTTTTTCAAAACATTTAATTTTTTTAAAGAACGAGTTTTACATTAATTTTCTTAGTTTGAGGTTCTACTACTACTGCTACTTCACTCATTCTGGGGAATTTCTCTTCGAAATATAAAAATCCATTTTTATTGGGACCCATCCCCTCTAGAAAATTTTTGGTAAGCCTAATTTGATATGAAGTGGAAGACTACATTTCCAAAAATAAATTTTACCTTGTCAAAAGAAAACTGAGGGTGATGGAATAAAAATAAGTACGGTTTCATGATGGGGGTACGTAGTCCAAACACAATTACGTGTTGACCAATTTAATCCATAAAATTAAAAGGAACATTCAGGCCTATAAATAAGATGTAATGTATCATTCTTAAGCAGAAGCCTAATTGAATGCTTCCATTTAAAAATGTACTAAACGTAATCGGCTGATAATGTATCTTAATATTTATCACACTTGTTAATAATAGCAATGTGGAATGAATAATAATTGGAAACGTTTACATTCAAGAGAAGCTTACTACATAGAGGAATTTCATCTATTCGGTTTAATAAATATTCCTAGAATAACCAGCCAAATAACTAAACTTACTAAAGTAGAGACGCACTTTGTTCTACTAAACATTACAAATGGGTACATTGTGTTTCGGCAACCAAGCATTCATTAAAGCGCCTTAATTTTTATGTTACACGATGTAAGACAAAAATAATTAATTATGTAACTTACCAACATAATTTGAGAAAGCTGCATTTAAGATAATTTGTACAGAAGCGATTATAGAAAATTGCCCATTACTGATCAAATTACAACGATTTTACACCGTCAAAGGAAGTCGTTTTTAAAAAGTAGGAATATGGGGACGGCTATTTTGAAATGAGACTGATTTAATATGATTTTAGCACCGTCATTCTGAATTATTAGAGTGTTTCAAAAAATTGTAAACTGTTATACAGAAGCTTATTATTTTATCTACTCTAACACATGAATTTTAATTTTCCATTTAGAAGTAATTTTTTTTTTTAATTTCGACATTTTTTAGAAATCTGTATGTATTTTTTGAAATGTTATCTTTTTTATAAAATTATGAGCTTATCTTTTCAATTGTTCTTTTTGACTTTCATTTCAACTTTTTCAGAAATTTTGATTTTTTCCAAAAGAACCATTTTATTTTTGTTTCTTTAGTTTCAAATTTCAAATGGGAAATTTGTTAAAAATTCTAAATTTTTTTTCCGAAATATTGATTTTACTCGAGATTTCATATTTCTGGAAATATCTTGAACTTTATTTTCGAAATGGGCACTTTAATTTCAGAATTATAATTTTCTTCCCAAAATTATAATTTTACATTTTCCCCCGTTTTTTAAACCAAATTTTAGGGTTAATTTGAAAATTTCGATTTTTTGCAACTAAATTATTTTCTATATTTCAAAAGAATTTAAAAGTTTCTGTATTTTTTTCGAAATGTTCAGCTTAACTATAACTTGAAATATAAATTTTGTCCCCTGAAACCAAGAAATATTAAAAAACACAACAAGATTTGTATTTCAATTTTTGAATTTGAAGATAACCAAGGACCAATCCGTTCCACGAAAATTAAACTAAAACTATTTAAACAATTTCTTTTTAGCGTTTCGACTTTCTTTACGTTTCAACTCGCAATTTTTACCTTTTATTCGGCCATTGTAGCGTTTTCTCGCCATTCGAAATTTGACCATGAAATCTTTTTTATAAATTTCGATTATTTGTCTGTTTTTATTTTTACTTTTTCAAATTTTAGCACCTATACCCAAAACTGGGACTCTTTTCGAAGTTTTAACTATCTTATCAACCTCGAAAACTTTTTTTTGGAAATATGACATTTCTTGTAGCGAAATATGGCGCCTCGTGTTTTAATTTTCATAATAAACGAAATGACAATATATGTAGATATCTCAAGAAAAACATATGTTACGACCTACAAAATTAGAATTGTGTTAGGATGTATAAAGTAAAATGTGCAACAGCACAATAATTGCTTGATAAAATCAGTATTTAAATTATTGTTATTGTTATTATTGTAAAGGAACATATGATCAACGAAGGAAAATTATATATTTAAATCAAATGTGACAGCTTATTAACCTCATGGCTTTTTCATAACAACTTTTTTTCTTTATTTCAAAGGAATCACTTTTTATGATAAACACATCTACTTGACTCTCATCGACATGAATAATTTATGAGCGGAAACAATTTCTTCGCTTCAGTTTCATATATCACGAATCATTGCAGATGACACTTTTACTTGTTAACAACTGCATTCAAGTACCAATTACGGATGCCTAATATGACGTGAATCGGATCCAGTGCACATGTAATCACGTAAAGCCATGTTAGAGGAATGCAAATAAATATCAGAAAACATGTTAGAAAGTTGTAACGAGAGCAGACGTTTTACGGCGTCGACGACGTCTCTCCAGAAATAAACTCTCACGAAGTTGTTTTATTAGCTTCGGTGGATAACCATGGCAAGGGAAGCGAAAAGACATTATTGTATGTAAACTGCACACTTACGTAATACTACTTCGTAATTCGCATTAGATTAAGGCAGTTATTTTGCAAATGTGGAGTAACATTTTTTGCATGTCTCTGAAACAAATAAATTATCAGCCCACACGACGCATAGTTGAGCAATTCTATACTGAGTTTCCTGCCTTTGGGACAAGAAACTTCCTCTAACATAATAGCTAGTTGCAGAAGTATACAGTTAGTCCAGTGTTTATATAAAAGCAAGATAATATTAAATATTAGAAAGTTGAATTAAACAATTTTTTATATTTCTCATCAGATGAAGTTTAATATTGAAAAACTTTTTTTGGTAGTTCTGTATTGTTAATTGAAGTTATCAAGCAACTCTACAATTTCTTTGTTAAATGTAATTTAACATTTGCAGTTTTGCTTTTGAAACTATTGCCTAACATTTTGGATTCAAGGTGGGTTTCCTAGAGTTTAGGCCAGCACTTAGGCCACCTTTTCCGGGCCCATTGTGCTATCCCCGTAATTGAGGTGTCCTTAGTCATTCATTCAGCCACCCAACCTTGTTGAGAAACTGAAGAACATCTCTTGGATGCGCCTCTCTCAAACTCGCCACATTAAGACAGAAGTCCCCCAGCGTGGATTCTCTGATTGATGCTAGTGCCGGGCAGGGACACATCATGTTCTCAACTCTCTCATTTTCTTCTAAACACCCTCTGCAACTCGGCTCGTTTATAGTTTCCATTCTGTGGAGGTGCTTGCTTTTTTTAAAGTTTAATCCACTCGCAAAGGGTAACCCCATTATGCTTTCAAAGCACTGCGAGTAGGATGCGGAAACAAGGATAGATGGTGATGAACCGCCTTCTTAAAAAAGAATAGGTTGTAATTTTTGGGAAAAATTCCTTTCGGTAACAAGTTCCATAGCTTGGAAGTTCTATAAAAAAAAAGAGTATCCGTAGACAGAAGTCCTCAGTGTGTCAAGCTGGACCGCACAGGAATTTGCTGACTCCGACTGTCTAGTACACTTCAAGAATGTTGCCCTTGGGGAATCAATCCTATTAGTTTCTGCGAGCATCTTCCATGATAGTACTTGTAGAAAAGAAACAAGCCACCAACCATCGACAGCGACCTGTCCAAATGCCTAACATTCTTTTATCAGGACAAAAAAATATAAAAAAAACCTGGGTTAACAACTTTAGATTTTAGAAATTTTTGTATTAACGACAAAGCCATCTTTTAATTTTTATATTTCATTCTCATATTTCATTTATTGTATTTTTTAATTATTACAGGCTCATCCAAGATATCACTACGATTACCATGTTCACGACCTACATACACATGACATAAAAACACAATGGGAAACCCGGGATGGAGACAAAGTTAAGGGAGAATACACATTAGTTGAGCCGGATGGTTCAAAGAGGATCGTCCAGTACACAGCGGACAAGCACTCCGGATTTAATGCAATAGTTAAAAACGTTAAACCTGGATATTAGTTGTTATCAATTTGTTTATTAATTTATTTATTCAAAGTGATTTTACCAGTATTTGTTACAAAATAAATACATAAGATTATTTAGTTACTATATTATATATTTTTCTATTTTTATATGTTTTTTTTATTATTTTTTAGACATCATTGCATTACTTCTTTGCCATATCGTCGCATGCAATTTGTATAGAACGATACCTAGTTTCATTGTGTCTAAGGGCATAAACGTTTTTGATACAATTTATATTTTGTTAGCGTATTAATAAATGTTGCAACAGTTCATTTTTTATTTATCACTATTATCATAGTAAATATCCCAATATAAAAAATGACAGCGTTGGTATATGCTTGAAATGTAACTTTAAAATTTTTACACGAAGTACTCTTTTTATCTTCTTACTTAGATTTTAATCTTAAAAATTCTGATAAACAACTTTTTTTGACATTTTTAGTTTAAAAGTGAATAAAACTCATTCGTACAATGTCACCTTTAAAATGAAATATAATTTCTTATTCATTTCATACAGTTCGTTAAAAATTTTAAAATTCCAAATACAGAGTGGACCAAAAGTAATGGTACACAGAGTAAGAATGGATTTTTCATATAAAAATAATGTGATTTAGCTTAATATTAACAGAGATAACGGAACTTTAATTTACTAACATATTACCAATAGCTGATAGGGGGCACTACCTGCGCTATGCTGCAAACTCTAAATCATCATTATTTTTTTGTGTACCCATGTATATTTATTTTAAATAGGTAGTTTCCAAGACATTTGCCTTTAAAGATTGAAGTGCCTTCCTTTTAAATTACTAAGATATTAAATTTTCGAAGTAATTTTGAAAAAAAAAGTAATAATAAGACAGCTTTCAAAATAATTTATGTCAAATATTACTTTGCTGATAATATTGTTACCTAAATTTTGAAAATCTCAATAAAATAAATGCAAAAATTTAAGACAAAATGTATTTTCTAACATAAAGAGATGTGAGATATGATCTCTGAGTCCGCACAAGAAAATTTTAATGGTCTGAGTGGTCAAAACGGATATTTGGATATGAATTCTGATAAGAGGCAGCCATCCCTTTACATGAGAAAGATCATTTCTGGGACATTTATTTTTGTAAATGAATTTTGTTTTGGTATTTTGTTTAAATTTTCTTTAAAAATTTAAAGAAATATGTGCAATGATGATGTCAGAGATATAAACTATTTTAGAGTCAGTTTTATTACTTTTATTTTGAAAGCTCTTACAAAAACTTCACATTTACATAATATAAAATAAACGTACAGCAAAGTTTAAAGACAAATGTCTTGAAAACGGCTGCTTGTATCAACATTCAATAGGTATACTTTTTTTACGTAAAAAATGTAGATAAATAAAAGTATTTATTTAAAACAAATGTACATGAAGGCACAAAAAAGTTGTGATGTTTTAGAATAATACAGGGTAGCGCAGGTGACGCCCCCTAAGAGTTAGCGGCAATCTATTAGCAAATTCGGATTTCTTGACCAAAGAAACCCCCCAATGCTAAATTTCTTGTCTATATTGAAATGTGTTCATCAGTTATACGAAAAAATCTATTTTTTTTCAACTTTGACACCTTGTATCTCGGTTAATATCAACTTTTTGGTAAAAGGTAAATGTATTTAAATCACATTATTATTATGCGAAAAACCGCTCTTGCTCTATGTACCATTACTAACTAATGATCCACCCTGTATAATAATATTCTTCAACAACATCGACATTTTGAATTTAAAAAAGTCGAAATTTTGTCTCAACATTTTCAGAAAATTACCAATTTCCAACAAATTCAATAAAAAAAGCTGGCATTTTTCTTAAATGTGGAAATTAACCCAAAAAGCAAACATTTTCAGAAAAAATGGTAATTTTAAAACAAAGGTTCAAATTTAGCAGATAAGTCAAAATGTTGAAAATGAAGGGGTTAAAAATAAGTCAATATCTGGAAAAAGTGGAATTTAAAAAAAAACTATGAAATTTTCAAACCAAGTCGAAATTTTCAAGTTAAAACTCAAAATTTGTAATAAAAATATAAGTCAGATTCATCAAAATGGGTCTCCATTTGCAGAAAGTCAACATTTTCAGAAAAGTCGAAAGCTTAAACAAATTAAATTTTAAAAAAATCAAACCTTTCAAAAAAAAGTATAAATTTTCAATAAGAAGGAAAATTTTGAAGAAAAATTGAAATTTAAAAAAAATCGAAGATTTGAAGCAAGTCGAAATTTTTCGAAAAATTCAGGTTGTTATAAAAAGTTACAAGTCAGTTTTAAAATTAAACAAGTATTCATTTAAGCCCCAATATAAAACTATGTTGGTAACGCAATCTAACGTGTTAGTGACGCAGAAACCATAAGTTCACCCCCAATTAAATACCGCCCAATGCGCCTAAAGAATTTTAACTTTAAAAATGTGTAATCCTCAGCGGGGTTTGAACCTGCAACCTATCAGACTTATGAGTGAAACGCAACCCTAACCAATTAAGCTATAAAGTCTTCGACACAAATTTTAAGAGCATTTTTTTGGGGTCAGAATAAGACTTTTTCTTTCTATAAACATATATTCTAAAATGCATCCTCTCAGCACTATAGCCATCGTAAGTTGCGCAAGAAAAATCGATTATATCAAATTGTACCTATAAATATTTTGAAAATTTGCAAAAACTTATTTTTTTTGCACTCTATTCATTTTTTGTTTCAAAAATAATGTAAACCTAATTTTAGGGTGGACAGAGGGAGGTCTTTAAATTTTATGTTTCCACCGAGAAATTTGCAATTCAAATAACATCATCAGTCATAAAAAGATATAAAATTTTGGTCTCTTGCATTTTTTTATACAACTAACTGTTTGCAAGAAAATAGCGGATTACGAAAAAGTTTTAATCGAAAATTTTTAACATTTATAGTTAGTCCGAAAAATTCAATAATATTCCTTGCGAATAAAATCTGCCACATTGTTTTCAAAAGTAATTTTAACAAGAAAAAATGTAACGGAAGACACATTTTAGATTGTTACCAAGTTTATTTATTAAATTTCCGTAGCAGCTAATTGTATTGTTTGTTTTAAATGTTTCACTTCAATAACTAATTTAGTTCCTAATTGCGCTTTTAATAGCATATAGATATTTTCAGTGCATATTCCATTTTTTAGTTACGGTGCATGAATCTGATACTTCCCACTTATCTGAAATATTTCATTTCCATGCATATTATGTAATATCGTCTAGAAAGGGATTTATAAAATTCTGTGAAATTACGACATAATGGCACCAGCAGAAAATGTTAGAGAGCAAGGCGGACTGGCATACTTTGTCTAGAAATAAAGCAATAAAAGCGAATACGTAGAAGAATTTAAGAAGTAGTAAATCGATAATGGATTTTTAATTTTCAAACCTGCGTAACATTCGAAATATACAGGGTAATATTAAAAATCATAATCCTTGGATCATGTTACGAAAAATTTCATATCAACATAGGTCTGGAACCCTTTATTTTTAAGATACGGCGTCTTGAAAATTAGGAAAAAATTTCCTTTTTTTTTAAATACTTTGAAATCTCTTGAATTTTTTTTTGAATTCTGGTAGATACTTACTAGACATAAATTGGCATTTTTTACAGGAAAAATATTTGTTCTACTTCTATCAGTGGCGTCCGCGCTAACACGCCCTTGAGTATTCTTAATGAAAAAAAAAATGGTACACCACTGCTTTTTTTTCAAAATTGGTACGTATTTTATAAACATTCGTCATTTCTTACTAAAAATGCCCCGTCATTTTTTGTTTGTTTTGTAGGGAAAACTTCTGCAGGCGCGTTAAGTGACTAAACATAGGGGACAAACGAATGGTTTCGCGTTACCAAAAAACGCCGATTTGAATTACCGACCTCTTGCTCTACCACTGCGCCGCGGACCCTGGTTAAACTGGAACCTAAACTTGCCAGATATTCTAATCGTACTCCTGAATTTAAATTGAATATGCGAAAATGTGTATACTATAATTGTTTGAATTGTGTTTTAATTTGATTATTCTTATTCCCTCCGTAAATAAAAACTGACTATAGAAAAGAAAAAACGCTGGCAAATTACGGGCAAACGTCAATTCGAAAGACGGAAGCGACGTGCGAGATTACGAACGATAAAAAATTGATTCATCTCATTTTAATTTGGTAAAAGGGCTCAGAAAGCTCTGATAGTAATTCTCTCCTACAGTAGGGGATGAATCCACATTTTCATATTTGTTACGGTGAATGAAAGCATTACCAAGTTGGAAATTTAAAAAATGTATCTGTTTATTATTTCCTTAACGTAGTAACCCGACACGGCTTTGTTGATTTATATAAGAATAGCTGACAAGTGTCATTTTTTAATTTAGAAAATTGTGCCCAAGATCTTTATAGTGCTGCTCTAAAAGCATCTTCGTGCTAATTTCATGTATACACTGTGTACAATTTACAGTTATGTAGTAATGTGACGTATTTATGCGGTAAAGTACCACTTCACTAAACGAGTTTGAGTTTAGTAAAATAGCACATTATCAGTCAAAATATAAAAAAAGTTTAGTTAATATTTCCAGATACAAGTTTGGGATGAAAAGTAGCTTTTAACTATTCCTATGCGGTAAAGTACCACTTCACTAAACGAGTTTGAGTTTAGTAAAATAGCACATTATCAGTCAAAATATAAAAAAAGTTTAGTTAATATTTCCAGATACAAGTTTGGGATGAAAAGTAGCTTTTTAACTATTCCGCATTGTAAGGAATGACTACAATTTTCGTCAAAATCGTTTCAGTAATTGAGCCGTAAAAACCCGACAAACAAACGAACAAAATACTTTCGCATTTATATACGAGGGTAAAACAAATATGAACCGGAATTTCTATCATGTCTCCATGAGGGCGTCTGAAGTATGAGGATACTCTTTGACATGTTAGGTGGGGATATCACCTGAGTTCCTGCGCTCGAGCGAATTCCTTTTCCGCCGTTCGGCAGTTGTAAATACAATTAGTGAGCAAGAGGTTCATCCGCACGTTGCGCAGCGCATTATTATTAAATTTCTTGCCGTTAAAGATTTAAAGGTCGCAGAAATTCTTCCTACACTAGAAGCAAAGTTTAGAGATACTTGTTTGAAGAAAACTCAAGTGTATGAATGGCACAACAAATTTTTGGAAGGACGAACTCAAGTTTAAAATGAATACCATGCCGGTCCTCGGACCGGTGTGACTGCGGACAAGATTAACGCTCTTGTGCACGTCGATTTTCTGCATAAACATCGTACGATTAATGCTGCCTACTACTGCCAGCTATCGAATGAAGCAAAATGACGCAAATTTTCCTTCAGAAATGGTATTTTGCTTGACGAAAATGCCCGCCCCCACTCAGTCAACCTGACACATCAAAAATTACAGGAAATGCATTGGGTAACATTAAAACACCCTCCTGATGGTCCCGATTTATCACCATGCGATTATCATATGTTTGGGCCACTGAAAGAACCTCTAGAAGGTGAGCGATTCCATGATGATGCTGCTGTTAAGACATTTGTGTGCAATTGGCTGCAAACACGCCTCTTTTCTTTTTATGATAATGGCATTAAAAAACTTCCAATCCGTTGAGAAAAATACATAACAAAATCAGGAGATTGTGTAGAAAAATAGTTAATAACTTTCAAATATGTATCTTGTACCGATAAATTTTTAAAAACAAATTCGAGTTCATATGTGATTTACCCTCTTATTAGTAAGAATGTAAGTGTTCACAACTATCATCGATAACGCTTAACTTAGACTCAGGACGATAAATACACACTTTGAATTATAGGCTTCCAAAGTTGTGAAGAAAAAAAATATAATTAATAACTCCATAACCCTTTTGCCGATTGCGTTAAAATATGCAGGGTGCAAATTGCTCCATGCGGATTTGCTAAATTGCCCCTTGTATAGGAGGTTTTATTAATAATGCGCACATAGTGTTTTTCTGTAAAAAAAAACTACAGAATCTTAGAACCTGAGTAATAAACAAATTCAAATTTAAATATTTAAGGTATATTGAGAAAATTTAGCTTCCTGTATTCATAATTAGAATAAACATTAAAATAGACTCACCTTCATGCTGGGAAACGCTATCCCCACTAAGAAGTTCGCCAACCAATTAACAAGTACTGCAATTGACATAGCTGCTGGTCTAGGTCCTTGTGAGAAAAGTTCCGCGGTGATCATCCATGGGATGGAACCTGGTCCCACGGCGAAAAAGACCACGAAGCTCAAAGTCGACACCACCGACAGGTACGACATCCAGTCTATCATCTCCTGCACGTATCCAAAAAACTCCTATCAGGCGGTAGTAATAATGTTCTTTTCCGACATTAGGAGGAGTGACGTGAATTAAATCATAAAATGACATTGGCCGTATCACATGCATTGAAAGTGGCAAAAAAGTACACTATTTTATATTGGTTTGTTTAGCAACTTTAACCAGCATAAAATATGTGCCTTATAGTGCATGCAGTGTTTTATTCAAAACCTCAAGTCAAATATATAAAATGTATTTCATTTCGTTGGAAGTAGATAGTATTTTTAAAGTAAAAAAAAACGAGATATATAGGTAATCGAAACTCTTAATGTTTTTATTAATTTTATAATTATCCCAAATATTTAGGATCTTATTCTTTCGTTTCAGGCCAAACATAATCAGTTGGGGATCTTTAGATATATTTAAACTTGTTGTATGTGACAAAGAAAATATAAAAGTTCAACTTCAACACCTGAATATTTTTTTCAGTTTAGCTACTTTGTATAACAGAGTTAAATATGTAGATTACTTATGAAACATGAGCGTTTTTAATTAAATATTTCTTAATTCTTTAAATGTAGTATTCACGGGACAGGGGTTGATGCCGTGTATAATTCAGTGATAAGGGCACCTAAATAAACAAATAAAACTATGTGTTCTCCACGTCAAGCAATAAATAACTAAAAAAAAAAGTTCCTTCGTTTCATTTTTCTGCAATTTAAAATCTAAAACAAAATATTTCGTGGGTCCTAAGTGATGTGGGCTTGTGTGCTAATTAGTTGTTTTGTTAGTTGCTTGTTTACTTAGGTGAATCGAAGAACCAAAACTTACCCAATAAGGACCTTGTTTGTAAAAATAATAAATATGCCTGTATTCAAAATTCTATTCAACTTGAATATAAAATAAAATTTCCATTACTTACATGAAAATTGTCAACATGAACATAAATTTGCAAATAAATAAAATGAAATATTTTTGTATTAACAATATTACCAAAGAATTTTAATGCCAAAGAAGTATTCATTTTAATAACAATATTTTTCCAAAACACTAAAATGCACTTATGGCCGTAAAATATTCATAATGATACCGAAACCTTGACTCCTACATTCTTAAAACTATTTTTATTCATTTCCCTTTTTTCGTCTACTATTTTATTATTTTTATGGCAATATGCGAATAGTAGTAAAATTACGGGGGCAAAGCTGGACAATGCCCATTCTAGAAAGCTCATTGGTCACAAAAAAATCAAAACATATATCACTGATGCTTGTAATTCATTAGATGCCCCCATTATAGAATTCACTGCCCACCTTAAAAATAGCGATACACTTTTTGCCCCCTCCCCCAGGAGAAAAGCGTAGCTACGTCAATGACGATCGAGTTCGGTTGTCCCAAGAAAAAGTTGCAATAAACGCTTGCATAAAATAACTGTAAAGCCTAGCTTGATTAAAAAAATGAAATAGCAAACGGTTATGTTTAAATTACCAACAAATGCTTGATACTAGTTTCATGACTTGGTTACTTGTAAATTAAAAAAGTTTACTAGTTTCTACTTTAATCATACTATATCCAATCTGTGTGTCTCACAGATACCATATAGAAACCTACACTTTCGCAGTCATCATCCCAAAATACCTATAAATATTTCCTATGAATTTTTTTACGTAAAAGTTTCTAAAATATATTTGACTTGAGATTATCTAAGCGTGCTATTGAGCAGTGTATCTAAAGGCTACATATGTACAGCGTCCCTCCTCCACCATGTCAGAAAAGTCGTGTTAACATAGACAGGGTGAGGTTTAAAAAGCAGGTTTAGCAGGAAAGGTTTATGTAAAATGAATAAGGAAGCGTATTAACTAGTTTTGAATTCAAGCTAAAAACGAAAATTAATAAATATATATTGAATAAATAAACGGGGGTTACAGAAATTTAATAATAATAACATAATTTTAACGGTGTTTGTATGAACCAAAAATGTTGTTACTTCTTCAAAATTTAAAAGTTTCATAAAGAAATTTGTTTAAAATACTCATTTTTAGTTTGAAATCTGGAATTTTGTGAATGTAATTATAAATAAGGAGGTTTATTAAACATCGTTGCCCAAAATAAATGGGTAACGTAAAATTATAGAAAAATAAATCTTTATTAACTGTAAAAAATTAAACCAAAACTAAAATATTGAATATCTAAATTTAGGTAGCATTGTAGTGATTATGTATTACATAAATACAGAAATACATGTACGTATTGCATTAGGTCTATTGCAATAGCGTCTTGCTTTATTATTTATATAAACTAATAACAATTACATTCTCAATTAATTTGGTTAAGTACCTTAATATGAAAAATTGAGTTATGGAGTTAATTGAAGGTATAAAATGCAAAACATTTACAAGCAAAATTTAGACAAATTTTAAATTGATTTTAAATCCTCCTAATGCTGATGGATGATAAAATCTATTTATATTTCTGTGAGTAGTTTTGACATTTTTATAAAATTTATATCGTACATCGTAAATAAAATATGATGGAAAACTAGGATGATGGAATTAAATAATTATTAAATTTTTATCTGCATTTTCTCCACTGTATATTCCTTTCCTCCACTTAAGAAGGGGTAAGTTACAAATGTAAATATGAATGAAGGTAAAAAGCAACAGTGAGGTGTAGCAAAATTAAATAAATTCATGCGGGACAATATCACTAAAATACATTTAACTTACTTTCTTCAATAATTTATTTATATTTGAGAATAGGTTAAAAGTAAAGCTTATGTATTATTGAAGAAAATAAATAATATTTAAGAATGATCAAAAATTTCTAATAACATTCAAAACATTATACTAAAGCACTGAACTATACAATGTAGTTTATCAGTAAGTCCAAAGGAGTTTTACCCCTTTAACCGTATTAGCAATTAATGTTATTTAGAATATTATTAGTATTTAAGCATTAGACACATTATATCTGTTATTTGAAGCTTTTGACCATTTCAGTGTAATATAATTTGTTTAATATTTTGTTCTACTCGCTAAAGTTACGAATTTTTAGTGGGTCAACCCAGATTTGATAAGGAAATGTCAATTGTATATTAATCGTGTTAAATCAAATTGTCAGAAATATTTAAAGAAATCTGTGCAAAAATGTCAATAAACCCAAACATTCTTTATCAATAAAAAAACACAAATAGCGTAATGGTCACATGGAAAATCTTACAACCATTAAAATCAAAAAAAGTTGACCGAGGAGAAAACAAGTTCAAATTTATTATTTATTAATTCAGCAAAACGAACTCAGTAATGTTCACACGTTTGTGGTACGATATAACAGAGAAATATTATAAAAGGCGACAATTAAAAATTTTAAATTACTTTACAAAATAAATCGATTTTTAAAATAATAACCCTGAAATGGCACAGATTAGTCTTAGAAGTCTAAAGAAAACCTCAGCAATTTTATCATTTAATGAAGAGCAAGGAAGCACGTTAGATTCTATAGTCACTCAATTGATTCTCATAAATATTATAACTAGGTTAGATTATTAACAAAAAAACTTGTACGACCTATGAAACAATGCTTTATAGAACGTGTAAATACTTTTGACTGTTTAATTTAGCTAAAATAATTATCACGTTCTATAATTGCAAATTTCAATAATTACCAGGTGGATGTTACCTGGCAATTATAGAAAATTAAATTAAAGTTAGTTTAAGTTGCAATCTGAAATCTAATTTCAGAATATTCCCAACACCATTATAAAAGCGACGTTTGATTAATATTATATACCTTATATGTTCACAAACCTTTATTAATAATGAGATGGTGATGAAAATAGAAAAAATGAACATGCCACCAAGGCCATAAAGGTGTAACGTCCTTCTTCCAGCTCTGTCCATGAGAGGTATTGATACTAACGTCATGCAAACCATTATACAACCTATTCCTATTGTAGCAAATTTCGCACTTTCTTCCGTTAACCCTGCACTTGTATAGAGCAGCGTCGAATAATAAAAAACCTGAAAAAAATAAATGGTTAAATACTCTTTGCTTATGGGATTGCTGAAAAGTAAGAATAAATTTAGATTTTTCTTTAGCCCTTTAACTACGGCTGCTTTCAATAGACGATGCGACTCAACGACTCCTTCTTGAGGGACGAATGTCGTCAATAAGCGATTTAACAAATCAAGCGAGGATTGGGTATCACTTATTGACGATTATGTCATAAAATTACCTCAAACTTAGTTCCTATTAAAAGAATATTAAAGTTACTTTTTCAGCATTCATTTTGGGCTTTCTATGAACGGTTTTGTGGAAATAATTCCGTAGTTAAAGGACTAAAGAAGAAAGCTTTTTAAAAAAGAAACGCTGGCTTATATAATGTTTTATTGCCGTTTCAACAGTAAAATGGTCACGCAAATCGATTATATGGTTAGGGAAAATTATTTTCTCTTTACTAAACAAAAAGGACAATCTACGAGTCTACTAAGGCGATTAATACAACAATTTCATTTTGCCTCCATGGTTGTATTGGTAGGTGAAGTGGGTATAAAGCGGAGGTAAATGAAAATAGCCTATTTATTTCTAAAACATCTAACTCTGAAAAGTTTGGAATAATGGAAATTATGGCTCTGTATTATCTAGTGCAGTCAATAAAAGTTTTAGCGCACTAAGCAGCAGAATAAAAGTCACGATATTTTATGCGAAAAGATGCAAATATCTAGAAATCAGTTCAGAAGTAAGGGAAGGTGGGTTAAATGGCCAAAGCGGGCAAAATGGCAACTGCCGATTTGGAACCCTATTTGAGGTAGTTACCTATCGACGAGGTCTCGAACATGTTCTAATAGGTCGTTTGCAACTTTGTTGTAAACAAATAGCCATTTGTAGTATCTGTTTAAAAGCGTTGAGATAAGATGTGTATTTTGCACACGTTGATCTAAAATAAGTGTCATTTGGGTTGTTTTTTTACGTAGAGTAATTTCCATTTTATTATTTACTAATAATTTTGGGCTGTATGGTTGTACTTTGGGCTATATTTTCATGTAATCAATTCAAATTTGAAATTACTCTTGTGACATAGAGGGAATGTTATTCAGATTTTCGGCTGTTCGGGTAAAGTGGCCACACATCTGTTTTACAGAGGAATAACAATAAGAACTTGTGGATTACGCCTGGACATGAAACTGAGACTGTTTGGAATTACCCATAATGATTTATAACATGTAGCTTTTGAATTAATAGAAAAAAATGGACTGTAGCTTAACTTCAACCAAAAAAACGAGTTTTTACTCTGTCGAAGGCACTTTTTAGGTCGACGAAATACATACACAATGTGCGGGTTTGTTATATTTAATTAAGTTTTCAACTATTTGTCTTATGATAAAAGTCGCATCTATAGTGCTACAGGTTTTTTCTGAAACCCTGTTGTTCCTCGACTATGTCTAATCTTTCTTCTTTCTTATTTTTTATTATTGCAGTTAACAGCTTTAGCATGGTATTTAATAAGCTGATTCATCGATAGTTTTCTGGTTCTCTCCTGTCTCCTTTCTTTAGCATTGGTACCAAAATGCTCCCCTTCCATTCTGTTGGTACTTTTCCGCTATTGATTATGTTGTTGAATAGTTTCTGAATCCATGTGCACAATATTTTCCCTCCATATTTAATGAATTGGTTGCATATTCCATCTGGATCCAATACTTTTCTGTTCTTTAATCATTTTATTTGTGTGCTTATACCTTCCTCTGATATTTGAAATCTATCATTGCTGGTCTCATTATTTTCATTACCATCTTCTTCTGTTTCTCCATATAATGTTGTGTAGTGTTCAGTCCATTGTTCTTCTGTGATATCGTTTATTCAAGTCAATTCGTTCATATCCTTTCTTTGTTTTCTTATCATTTTCCATATTTCCTTGTTCCATGTCTTTTGTAAATTTATCCTAGTGTTCTTTCTTGATTTTATATATTTCTTGGTTTACTCTATTTCTTGTGCTTACCTATTCTTCGTTATTTTCTACTGTTTTGTTTTCTTTAAATGTCAAAAATGCTTATATTTTTTTCTTGTGCTAATATTTTCATCTTTTCGGCGTACCATGGTGTTCTATATTCCCGTTTATTTCTATTAACTTTTGTTTTACCCAAGGCTTCTGCTGCTTTTTTGGTGCATTATTTGATGATACTCCAGCATTCTTCCAGGTCTGTTATTGTTTCTAGCTTATGCATGTTTAATTTCTCTTTTAGTCTGTTATGATAAATAAGGATAACAATAAGAGCTTGTGGATTACCCCTGGCATGAAACTGAGACTGGAATTACCCGTAATGATTTATAACATGTAGCTGTTGAATTAGTAAAAAAAATGGACTATAGCTTAACTTTGACAAAAAAAAACGAGTTGCCACAAAAAAGTGGCTAAAAGATTTTAAATTTTAGACATGCTAATGTGACTTTACAAAAGTTAAAGACCATATTTGCTCCAAGGGAAACAGCATTCAATAAAATGAAAGGTAAAGGGGTGAAACCTACTTTGGAAAATTAATGTGGTGAAGTTTTTTTACAATTTTTTACCCTGTCGCGTAAAGTGGTCAATTTGTAGTGCAAATACAAAAAAAAATTATATCTACTACAGCTGTCAATACATTGAACCCAAATATATTTTTCGTCAATCAGTCTTTATTACACTGTGTTTCACCATTTAAATATTAAATTTTAAATTATTTTTTGTGTTCTAAAAAAACTTATTTTCGGTGAAGGTGGTCACTTTACCCACCTTTCCCCTGCTTTAGCAGCGTTTTAATATAAATTGTAAAATATAATTCTAGGTAAGTTATAAATAAGTACTCCTAATTTACAGAACGTACGCCAACAAATAAAATGGCAATGGATTAGAGTTTACAATTGCCCTAGGAAATCCACTACATAGAGGAAATTGGAAAGAAAATAATGGGGTAATTGTAAATAGGCGCAATCAACACCTGCCCAACAGCAGCAATGGAGGTAATGTAGGTCTAACTCGTCTTCACCTTTTAGTGAAGATGTAGGCTGTAAAGAAGCCTCAAGATTACTGCAGTTAACACAATTTAAAGAAGGAGACTTCGCCGGTCACATGGGAATCCTCAAGGAATGTATGCCTGTGATTTTAGCAAGATCGGTTAATTATATGCAATTCAGATACGAATGTGATCATTCCTTTGAAGTGGACATAAATAGCCACACTGACGCTCAATCAGTACCTGAAGAAAAACACAAATTATCCATCTGGTTTACAGATGGATCAAAGGCAGCACATGGTACTGAAGTGGAAATTTATGGCCCTAACTATAGGTTTTCTAAAGCCTTGGGAAAAGACCCAATTGTCTTTCAAATCGAAATACATACAATAGAACTCTGCGTCTACGAGTGTCTTCGAAGAAACCTGAAAGAAATAAAGATCTACATTAACTCTGACAGCCAAGCAGCAATAAAAGCTCTCAGCAGTTACATTATCAAATCCAAACTAGTTTAGGGCTGTCAACAAACTCTAAAGCAACTGGCTAAACACAACAGGATCAACCTTAAGTGGGTGCAGGGCACAAAGGAACACAAGGGAATGAAGCTGCGGACCAACTCGCTAGAGGAGGATCTGCATCGTCATTTATTGGACCTGAATCGGCTTTTGGTTTTTCTAAAAGTCAAATCAACAATGAGCTCCAAAAATGGGAAGCAATGTCAAGAACTTCCCACT
Organism: Dastarcus helophoroides; assembly: GCA_028583605.1. NCBI lineage: Eukaryota > Metazoa > Arthropoda > Insecta > Coleoptera > Bothrideridae > Dastarcus > Dastarcus helophoroides. The sequence goes on along the minus strand of CM053325.1, from coordinate 24,402,516 downwards.
GGAGATCATATCCAGGACTACGACAGGCGAAAAAATTCATATCTGGAATGCTTGAAAAGACAAAGGTGTACTTAGAACTCGGCAAATCCAAATTGAGGATAGTAACCGACCTCGTAACAGGACATTGCCCTATGAGGTACCATCTCAAGAAAATGGGTCAAGCTGAAACAGACCTATGTCGCTTTAGGGCAGAAGCTGCGGAGACTGCAGATCATGTGCTATGCAAGTGTGATACGTTTGCAGGAAGAAGGCACGTCCAACTCGGATGGGCGTCCTTAGGCCCCTCAGATATGGAAAAACTCAATGGCAGGTCCATAATAAACCTTAACAAGGGTTTGAACCTGGGAACTACATAGATCAGGGTATGCAGAAAAGATCTCCTTAGGTTGAGGTGCGGAGTAGACGAAAAGAAACACGAAACGACCCACATATAATCTAATCTAATTGTAAATATCAACTAATGCGGAAGTGACTTTTTTTAAAAGTAAATTTTTTTAATTTATTTAAGGACGTTTGAATGTCGGGAATCATTCCTGCTAATGAGGATTTGGATCTACTAGAATTTGTCCTACTGATGCTGGAAATTTTCCAGATGGTGAATCTGATACTGGAAACTTGACACGAAATCAAAAATTGATATCTAACTCCACTACTCAAACAGAAGCTAATGAAATTACTTACATGAGCCAAGTTTATTTGAACTAGTAAAAGTAATTGCTCCATTGAAAAAATTTATAAATCATAGCACATCCAAAATAGCTGTTCTCAATTACTCCAATATTTTCAATTATCCTAATAAGCTAGAGGGTAATTGTAAATAGAATTTTTTGAAAAAATCCCGCAAAATTTGCATATTTAACAATTTAAATTGACCCAAAACTTAATAACTAAATATATCAATCATTTAGATGTCCTAATTAAACTCTCATTGAATTTAGATGGAGCTTTAAACTTAAAACTTTCAAAATCGTTAACAAATAGTCCACCTGACCCAAGATTATTAATTGTAAGATTCATATTATAAAGACTCTTCTTTTCCTAATTTGCTATTTATTAAGAAATATACATAGGTTATCATTGATATATCTTTTTATTGTAGCTTTCTTTAAACAGAACCTCAATTGATTCTTCATACATATATTAGTAATATCTGATTTTTATTCAAACGTACTAAATGTTGCATCAAATCCGAAATGAGCACGCTACTAGGTAAGCAGGCCCAAATTTCGAGAAAACCGATCCTATAAAAAAACTTTAAATTTAAGAGTTAAAACTTGAAAACTTGTAGAACATCTGAAATTTGGAAATAAAAGTCAACATTTTGAAAAGCTATTTTTTCACATTTTTGCTTTCTTCCTCCAAAATGTTGAGTTTTTTCTCTAGTAATTGTCATTTAAAACACAAAATAAAAAGAATAGGTTTAAACTCGAGATTTTAGGAAAACAATCAAAACCTATATCAAAAAACTAAAAATGTTTGTAAAACAAATCTTAAAATTTCTAATTTGAATTTAGAAATGTTCCGAACTTTTTTCTGAAAATCGAATATTCGAATTTTGCAGGTTTGTAATAAATTTTGTTTTTTCTAAAAGGTGTGCAACAAAACGTTGATTTTTTTCTTTTCTTATAAGCTCCTCCAATGATTTTGGGATGTCCGCAATAGATTGTTCCTGGTTATTTATAGTCATTACCCCGTTAATCCCCGATAGTTGTTGCGAAAGTTGCATGACGATAGCAATGACTGAGCGGCGCCCTAAGCGTAGGTGAACATATGAGCTGGATCATACTGATGGAAGATTCCGTTTGCTGCGCCCGTTCTTCCGCTCTCATCTCCTCGATATCTTCTTCTACCTGATTGCTAGCCCTCAGCCTTCGTAACGCTTTTCGGGCCTCTTCTTCCCACTGTTTTGTGATAAGTAGATATCGAGGACTTTCCGGACAAATGGGAAGAAGAACTAATTGAATTAAGGCAGGACAAACGGCTAGACCCAATAAAAGGGGCCAGCCTTCATTGGTACCGAGAATTTGTTCGATACCGAGCACTTGTGATAACAAAAGGCCAACAGTTGCCGCCAACTGGTTAACTGTCCCCAAACCACCACGCAAATTCAAAGGAGCTATCTCTGATACATACATAGGTACTAAAGATGTATTCAACCCTAAAACAGAGAAGGCAATTAGTATACATAAAGGCACCATTTTGATATTTTTGTGTTCTGGTATATTCGTGTCAAAAAATTAAATTCGTACACATGTAAAGTGAAATAAATCAACAGTTTCAAACTGGAAAAAACTTTTCATAATTGTATAAGCCTTTTACAGTACTAGTGATGTCGAAGTTTTAGGGCAATATGTAAAATTTCGTTTCTGGGCATGAATAAGTTAATTGAATTTTCATCAAAAAATGGAATAAGTTTGATAAAGAATGGAAATATAAGGAAGATTAGGAGGCAGTTCAAGCACCGGAGAATGTTATTAATCATTAATCGAGGTTTTTGAACTCCATTATCCGAAAATTTAACTCCTATAATCCGCAATTTTTATATTATAAATTATGATTCGTAACTAAGTTTAATTATTCTATTAATTATTTATTCTATGTATTTATGAGTGTGATATTTTATTAAAAGCCCCAACAAATCCGAAACCAATCCATATCATTTGCAAACTAATTTATTATTCCTAAAATAATAACAATGGGAACGTTATCCACTTCAAATGATCAAGCGAATTAAAGGCCGAATAAGCCTAGCAATTTACAAATTCCTCCATGTTAAATATCGACTGACGTGTATGTAAGCTAAATAAAAAATAAGACAAAACAGTAAAGAGTAATGGCTGAACAAAAAAAAAAAGATATAGTTGACACGAAAATGCCAAGTGTATGTGACATTTGCTGACATTTTTCTTGTTACATATTATGATTTAAAAGTATCACATATAAACTTACCACAATTGACCCCAATAATAAATCTGCCAACAAAAAGCATTTCATATGATCCTACTAGCTTTGTACACCACATTAAACACGCCCCTATTATTCCCAAGACGTTGTTCAGCAACAATCCTCCTTTCCTGGAAATATCATCATTTAGAAAATATCAATAAACATACATACATACATAATTAGGTGTAATATTTATAACTATTAACCACTTGTATCATATGCAGGTTGCCTCGCTCATTATGTCATGTATTTTGATGAGAGATAGAGAAAAATTAATACAATACGAATATGCGATAAAAATAGTTTCTAAATGAATATTTGGGCTGAAACAAACTATTTTCAAATCCTAATTTAAACTACTTTTCAAACTGTAACTGACCCTTTGCGGCTCGATTCATCGAAAATTCCGAAATTAACTAGATCCGATTTGCAAAGAAAACAGCAATGCTGGTGCGTAGTAGAGACCAGATTTTATGTAAAATCCTATGATCCTACCTTTTCACCTCTTTTGCCTTTTTATACATGACTTGAACCTATTTTCAGAAAGTTTGTGGCCCATTTATCCTTTTTAATAGGTTTTCGCCAGTATATTTACCCTTCTGAAGAATTGAAGCAGAAATATGTATACATACATAATTAAAAAAAATAAATAGACATTTAATTCATCCTAATGATAGGAAACTTCAAGCCTGAATTTATAAGAAATATAATTTAATAACAATTACTCTTATGACCTACCCAGTCCCCTAAAAGTTTTGCCTCCCATCGAGACGCAGGACAATTGAACTACGTTACCTTTTTCGTAATAGTTTGATATGTTCAATTGTATCGTAGCAAACATATATATAAAAATTTTGAACTTAAACCTGGATTATTGGAATTTGGAATTTTAATTCGAGATGTTCAGAAAAATGTACATTTAGAATGGCCAAAGTCGTTTTAGAAAAAGTTTAGTTACGAGTGAGTTCAAACTTTAAAATGAAACTACATTTATTAATAATCATATTTAAAAATATCCACTTTTCTAGAAATTTGAACTTTCAAATAAAAAGTGAAATACCTTAATTCTTAACACAGTTCCCTCTTTGAACCTGAAATTTTCAGTTTTTTAAACTTTAAATTCTAAAAATAAATTAACATTTAGAATTATTGTCTTAATATTGAAAAAAGAAGCCATAATTTCTGGAAAAAATGTTTGAAGTCAAAATTTTCCAAAAAAAAAAAAGATAACTATAAAAACTGCAAGTCAAGTTTAAATTAGGAATTTTGGAAAAAAATGTCCAAATTTGAAAAAGATCAAAGGATTAATAAGTATCAAAATTCAACATTTTTAAAACATTTTGAAGTTTGGAGCAAAACTTAAAGAAAAAAGTTTGAGATTTTTTAAAACCTTTAGTATCTTCTTAAAATTCCTAGTAAAAATGTTTTAAAAATAGTTTAAATATAGAAAGAGAAAAGTCAAAATATTTTGAAAAAGTCTGAATTTTTTAGCCACTGGCAATGTGAGGATTTTGAAAGAAAAAACCAAAGTTATTAAAGCCAGTTTTTTTTCAAAAGTTCGACTTTAAATTTGGCAGTTTTAAACTCGAAAAGTTGTAAGAACTTTATAAATCAAGTTTGTTTTTTAAATGTGAAGTCCTAATGTCGTCATCAAAGGTAAAAAAATTCCTAATTAATGTCGAAAGGTAACTTAGATCGAAATTTCAATGTTGAGTTTGAAACATCAAAATGTTCTTCAAAGTTTTCACTTTGGAATCGAAATTTTGAGAAAAAAAATCTACTAACTTCGAATTAAACTGGTTGTGAAAAAAATTCTGAATTTCAAATCTTAAAGTTTAAAAATGCTCAGATTTTGTGTAAAACTCTAAATTTATAAAAGAAACGACATTTTAGACAAAATTTATAGAAGAAATTCCTAGAAAAAATAATAAAAAATGTCTTCTTCAAATTATGGCCTTAGAACAAATTCTGAATTTTTAGTACAGTAAAATATTTAAAATTTTATTCGAATACCGCAGTTAAATGTTGATTTTAAATAATTTATATAATTTTAAAAACATTATTTCAAATTTCAAATTTTTCTCGAAATTTCGGGTTGAATCTCGAAAGTTTGTATAAATTTTGGGTTTTTCTTAAAATGTAATGTTTTATTCCAAATGCAAAGTTTAAGTTTCAATTTTTAGACTGCAAAATTCAACGTTTTTTATAAAATTTAAAACATAAGGTCAAAATTTCGAACTAAAAAGGAAAAGAAATTTCAGTACAAATTTAAATTATTTAAAATAAATTCTAAATAATTCAGAGTTAATCTTAAAATATTGGCTTTTTTCTCGAATCTGCAACTTTTATTCCCAAAGTTTTTCTAAAGAGTGTAAGTTTAATCAAAATCCAAAATTTAAAAGTCAAAATTTCGCCAAAAAGGTTGAATATTTCAACTTAAAATTAAAAATTGCATATTTATGGTGAACATTCGAGGATAAACTTGACATTTAAAAATTTCTTAATTTGGAAATACATATGCTTTTTCTAAGTAACTCGAATATAATCTAAAACTGACTTTTTTTCTCAAAATTTCGAGTGAACACTTGCTAATATTCACACGGTTTCTCAAAATTTCGGTCTTAATTGTAAACTTTCGACTTTTTTCGCAACATTTTGAACCTAAACCTAAAATTTTGGCCTTTTAATTTCGAAAGTTTTTCTTTCATCTTTTAAGTTTAATTTTTTCTCAAAATATTTGATTTTATACTCGAAAAGTAATGTTTTTTTTTTTAAATTTAACTTCGGGCCCAAAAATCTAATAATAAAAATTTTGAAATTTTTAAAATTGTAGATTCTTTTAACCTTTAATTATTTTGTTAAACATTCAATTTCAAATTGCAAATTTTAGATTTATTCTAAACATGTTCATTTGTTCATAAACCTAAAATTTGAAGTTTTCAAATTTCAATCCGAAATGTCGTCTTTTTTATTGAGATTTCGAGGCAGTTTTTATTATTTTATTTTTTGTCGAATTTTCTTTTTTTTTTAATACCAAATTCAATTTTCTTAAAATTATTATTTTAAACCCCTAATCTTGACTCAGGGATTTTGATTTTGTTTTGAAATTTCGATCCTAGTCCCTGAAATTTTGATTTTGTTCGAAATTGTCAGTTTAAACAGTTATAAATTTTTCATTTTTTTAAATAACGACTTTCCTTTCATAATTTTTTATTTAAATTTTGCAAGAAATTTCGATTGTAAACTCGAAAGTTCAGGAAAATTCGTATTTGAATATAAACCTTCGACTTTTCTTCTCAAAAATTCCATTTCGATTTTTACTTTTTTCTAGTTGTTCGTTTATAAACTCAAAACTTCTTTCTTTGTTGAAACCTTTGGTCTTATATGTATTTTTGTAAGTTTCAGTTATTTTGATTTTTTCACAATTCAAAATTTGCACTTTCAATATTGTTAATTTTTTTGAGTGGTTTTTCCTATAAATTTTAGATTTCTTTTGTAATATTCCTGACCATGGCGCTGCCTTTTTTTTGGTAATTGTGGTTTTGACCTTTTAGTGCCTTTTTTAGAGTATTTTGCCTTTTTAATGCCCTTTTTAGCTTTTCATTTTTGCCTAATTTAACGTTTTGTTCACCTTGTTCCCTTATTTTAGGGGCCGGCAAACAGCGGTTCGCGAATCGCAGCTGGCTCTTTTAAAAGGCAATTGCGGCTCTTTAAGTTCCCCTAAAAAATTAAATAAATAAAAGCTAGAGATGGACAGACGTGGAGAAAATGAGTACTTATTAAACAAGTGACCTACAGAAAATTTCCAAAAATACTTTTCTAGAAATTTTAAGTTATACTTAAATTTTGACACAAAACTTATGATTTCAAGAAGTATTTTTTCGAAATTTTTAATTGATTTGAATTACCATTTTGAAAACACATATGAAATTTGAAATTTCTAGAAAAAGGCCAATTTGGGAAGTCGAAACTTTTGAAACATATTTTTCTCATGATTTTTACTTGTTGATTTGTAAATTTTCTACAGCCTTGAAATTCGTGAAGAAAGTTGAATTACTTTTGTGAGAATAAAATTTACAGAAACAGCAAATATCAAAGCTAGAAATAAAGATGAAATGTCCAGAAAAAGCCAAATTTTGCCAAAAAGGAAGAGATTTCGAAAAAAATTGAGAAAAAGAAAGAGACTTCAAAAAAATTGAGAAAAAGGAAAAGGTTTCGAAAAAATTGAGAAAAAGAGAAAGATTTAGAAAAAAATTAATTTGTCAAAAGTTCTCAAAAAAAGTAAAATTAAAAAAAAAATAACGTCGAATTTCGACAATAGTTTAATACCCAGAATAAATTAAAAACCTGAAATTTTTAGACAAATTTAAATTTTTTCAAAAGTTGTGAAATATCAAAGGAAGAAATTGTAAAAATAAACTGGAAACTAAAAACAAATGTCGAACTTTCAAAAAAAGTCTAAGTTTTTCAGAGAAGAAGAAAAGAGTCCAATTTTAGAAAAAATTTCAAAGAAAAAGTTAACATTTTAAGGAAAGCTCGAAATTTTGATAAAAAATTTGCAATTTTCTAGAGAAATTAAAATGTTGAGAAAAAATTTGAAATGTCGCGAAAAAAACGATTTAATAAAAATCCAAATTTTCTGATAAATTCGAATTTTGAGAAAATTGGTAAAATAATTTCGAAAGAAAAGAGAATATCGATAAAACTTCCAATTTACAGAAAAGTATTAAATTTTTAAAAAAGGTTACAATTTTTTAGAGAAAGTCACATTTTAAGAAAAAATCATATTTGAGATTTTGAGATTTCAAAAAAGATGAATTTCGTTCGAAATAGAAGTTGAAATTTCTAGAGCTTAATTTTTAAAGAAGTAGATTTTGAAGAAAATGAATTTATCAAAAGTTCTCAAAATAAACAAAATTAAAAAAAAACTTGGACTTTTGACAATAGATTTAAATTTTCAGAACAAATTTAAAAACCCGCAATGTTTAGACAAATTTAAATTTTGTAAAAAATTTTAAAATTTTGATAAGAGAAATTGTAAAAAATGAAAAGTTAAAAAAAAATTGTCAAACTTTTTCAGAAGTCGAAGTTTTTCAGAGAAGAAGAAAATGTGCAATTTTCCAAAAAAAGTTAAATTTTGACAATAGATGAATTACAAAAGAAACTCCAAATTTTTAGATAAATCGAATTTTGAGAAGATTGGTAAAATAATTTAGAAAGAAAAGAAAATGTCGATAAAACTTTAACTTTCGAGAAAAGCTTTGAATTTTAAACGAAGGCTAAAATTTCCCAGAGAAAGTCAAATTTAAAAAAAAAATTAAATTTTGAGATTTCAAATTTTGAAGTAGGGGTCTAAATTTTGAGAAATAAAAGATATTTTGGGCTGAATATACCGGGTGTTTTTTTTAGTTGGGAGGTTACCTTTATATGGAGTATCACTTATTATAAACGCAAACTGATTTTGTCGATATGGTTAATCGGAGCTAAACCACCTTTCAAAAATATTTTCAACTTCCTCCCACTTCCCGTTATACGGGAAGTGGACATCAACTTTCTTATTTTAAATGGCAACCCTCAAATTTAATATTTTATTTGGATTTTACTTATAAAAATAAGGTGAGTTTATGTATACATGTTTATTGCTATCTTTGGTAGTTTTTAAGATATTTCAATTTTTCGAAAAATAATGACAGAAAAGAGGATTATTTTGACTCTGTATCTTTTTTATTATTTGCAATAAAAACATGAAATTTGGGTTGAAGTTATGGAATATTATGGAGCCTATAATAACGTAATCAAGTTTTACATTTATTACACAGGGTGATGGAAATTTTATGACCTTTATTGTTTTTGTTTTATTCAAAAAAACTCTGTTTTTTTAAATGGGAACTATGTGTTTTTTAAACATTTTGGAATTCCTCACGTAAAAAAAAGAAAAAAGTTGTATGACTAATTTTTTAAAATTCTGCACCGTTACAGAGGTATAATGCAAAATAAAAAGAAAAATATATCTTTTTTTTCTAGTAGCAACTTGGTAGTAAACAACATAATAACCACAAGGCCTAAAAATTTTAGGCTAAATAACATTTAAAAGATAACCGCACAAGATGAATAAGTTTTTGGCTAATTGTTAGAACAATTATTGAAAAATGTTTAGGTAGCCACGAATGTAAGTTTCGTAAAAATGGTTTGTTAAACAGACTTCTCGTTTTTGAAGTAATGAAAATCAACAACAAATTTTCAAGTAAATTCGTCGTTTAACTGTTATGCTGTTAGATTAGAGCTCAGGATTTTTAAGCATTAAATTATACAATGAAAATCAAAATGGAAATTTGTTAGTGATTTTTTTTACGACTACTGCATGACAAGCATATTGCTAGAAACAATCGGATGTGCTTAAAAATGTTACTCAATTCGAAATCTTAAAATATGTCTTTAAATGTATTGAAACAGAAGATCGCCCTTGTTGTTCTTGATGTAAATTTTTTGTGAATTATTTTTGTTTCCTATTACTTATAATGATTAATTCTTTAAGCTTTTATTGCCTACAGTTAATTTCCTACTTGAAAAAAAAGAGATATTTGATTCTTTTTATTTTGAGATTTATGTAAAATACGTCTGTAACGGCACAAAATTTTAAAAAATAAGTAATATAACTTTTTTCTTCTTTTTATGTAAAGAATCCAAAAATGATTAAAAAACATATAGTTCCCATTTAAAATAACAGAGTTTTTGTGAATAAAACAACAACAGCAAAGATTATAAAATTTCCATCACCCTGTATAATAAATGTAAAATCTGTTTACGTTATTATAGTCTTTATAATATTCCGTGACTTCGACCCAAATTTCATGTTTTTAATGCAATTAATAAAAAAGATACAAAGAGTCAAAATAACCCTCTTTTCTGTCATTTTTTTTCGAAAAATTGAAATATCTTTAAAACTATCAAAGGTAGCGATAGACATGTATACATAAATTCACCTTATTTTTTTACGTAAAATCCAAATAAAATATAAAATTTGTGGGTTGCCATTTAAACTAAGAAAGTTGATGTCTACTTCCGGTATAATCGGTAGTTAAAGAAAGTTGAAAATATTTTTAGAAAATAGTTTAACTCCGATTAGCCCCATCGACAAAATCAGTTTGCTTTTATAATAAGTAGTACTCCATATAAAGGTAACCTCCCAACTAAAAAAAAAACACCCAGTATTTTCGCTTGACTATATGAATCAGAGGGGTCTCTCCTTGTCCCATATTTTGTCTGATTTATCTAATTTAATTTTAAAATAAAATGCAAAATCATAAATAAAAATTTGTGGTTCTTTAAAATTTACGAAATCAATTTTTTTATTGCGACTGGCTCTTTCCTCTTAAAAATTTGCCGACCCCTGCCTTATTTGATTGTGCCTAAAATCAGACCTCTAATCATTAGACCATTTTTTTATTTACATATTTGACGTTCAGTCGTTTGTGGTGCTTATTCTTTTTTACAATTTTTAAGTTTTATATCGACAAGTACCAATCAAAAAACGCCAAACTTGGTGCAAATAGTGAAGTTCATATTTATTTACCGAAAAATCGCTGCGCTGCAAAAAACTTTTTGCTTCTTTAATAGAACATTTTAAGCGAGAACCCTTGAACATTGTTAGGAGGTAAATAGTAAATGTATAAAAAGAAATTTACGCCAATGAGGCAAAATATTTTCCATTTAGATACTTATTCTTAAAACCGTGTGAAACTGAATTCATAAAATGATTAAATACATGAAAACAAATATAATATATTTCCGTATCTGAAAATTACATTTGACGAATATTTGAGTTATTAACATATTTTCTAAGATCCTGAAACATTTTCCTCAAATAAAAAAGCAAACGGATATTAATCTTCTAATTGGAATCTACATCGCGGAACAACTGCTTAAACAAATTAACAGACCGTGCTTACCTTCCAAATTTGTTAGCCACCATTCCGCCGCTAAAACCCCCAAGCATCCCTCCTATTGCGTAAATGGATACTGCAACCGAATACAACTTTTCTGCCGCATCATCAGACAGATCTTCCCCATACCTTGATTTGTATGTATATTTTAAAAAAAACTGGATGTTGACTTGGGGAGCATTTATCACGCCTGTGTTGTATCCAAACTGCAGCATTCCCATTACTGTGGCAAGGATAGCGTATGATAAGAAGAAGGTTAGACCCTGCAGAAAAATACAAGTAATCAATAAAAGACTACAAATCTCAATTCAAGTATGTTGGTAAAGGATTTTATCAAGGATGCGCATAAATGTCTTAATTTAATTTAACCAGGGTGGCCTTCAACTAAACGACAAAAATGGATGCATGAAGGACATGCAATAATAAGGCATGCATTTCCTACACCTAATACAACAAATTAAGAAATTATTTTATTTAAGAACAGTAGTTTTTTTTGAGTAATGCTTAAGGGAAATTATTTAATTAATTCTATGGGAGAACTGTATACACTTATTAGATGCAAGCGTGCAGATAAGTAACAATGTTTATATTCAAAAAATAATTACATTTTTACATTGTTCTTCATCGAAAACATATTAAACAATTATTTTAGCAGCCATAAGAGACCGCTTTACAGATAAAGTTTTGTTTGCTGGTGCAATCAGTGAAGGCGCTAAGCTCTCGTAACTGGACGGGCACAATGTGGCACCATATTTTAAGTGGGCACAATTGTTTTGAAAAAAAATGTACCCATACATTTTTTGTTATTTTAAAAGGAGAAAAAGATGTCTTTATAATCAGGTAATTTAAAAAATCATGCAAAGTATTTTATTAATACAAAGTTAAACATAAGTAATTTACAATAACAAATAACATATTTGGTGAGTACCAATACAGCTGGAGTTCCCATACATCCGTATATACGGGGCTGTCGCCATATTTCGCGGCCTAGTCCCATATTATCGCTTGGCCCATTTTTATCCCGGATATTTCGCAAACTTTACGAGAAGAAAGTCATGTTCAATAAATCTTTATGAGTAAGATCAAATGTACTCCATTTAAGAGAACAGCTCTCTATTTAGAGATTCTGTACTCTGTAGATTTTTCAAAAATGCCAAAATGTTCTTTTTTTGTATTTGGTCTACAAATATTTAAGAAGAATTGACGAAGAGCAAGATGGTGACTTCTTTAGTCATTTTCGTAAATTTTACTATTTATTTAGAAGCTGACGAGCTTTTTTTCGTCTTCAAACAAAATTCCGCAATCAATGATCTCAAAAGCAAAAATATTCTCTGTTGAACTATAAATAATCAGATTTAGATTTTTTTTAGAACTCCCACATTCTCCCGAAATTTTGACCTGTTTAAAAATTCCACCTTTTTTTGACAAGTAAGCCTTTTTTTAAATTGTGATTTCCGAATATTTTCATTTTTTTGTTATTCTATACAGGGTGAGTCACTAAGCGGAAATCGGTCTTTGGTAGGCGTATCGTTCAAAATATCAAAAAATGTTTCGAATAAAAGTTGTTTGAAATAAAGTTCTCCACAACCTAAAATTATTGCCAAATATGGCGGCCTTCCGGTTGCACCGGAAATGAACACAAGTTTCTTATTTTAAATAGAACACCCTATGTATTTTTACATTTTTGGATTCCTTGTTAAAAATGAATATGAATTTATTAAGACGACATAGGCCCTTAGTTGAACCGTTTTCGCGTAATTTAATTTTTTTGGTTAAATTTGACGATTTCGGAGCTTGACGCCATTAACGATATTTTCCAAACGCAATGACTCAGAGTTGTGTGGTATACGGTTTTGGATTCAGGAAGAAATGGAGTATTTGTTTACGTCTTTGCTGTTAGCAAGATTTCTTAAATTTCTTCACATCCGTCGACTCAATTCTTCAGTTGTTCAAACATGCATAACTTAATTTTTTCAAATAGAACCACCTATCTTGGATTATCTTATCGAATGCCAAATTAAATTACCTTTTGTTTGGTACCAGGTATTGCCACCTCCGTCCAATAATTTTTGAGAAATTTAGAATTTTGTAAAAATTTTAATTAATTTCGTATTATCGCGTTAGCCTTGGATGTCGCGGTTTTGTTTCGTCTCGTTTGTCGGGCAATAACTGACAGTTTATCTCATTGTTGTCGCGAGGTCTTGGTATTAGTACTGAAAGACAATGATTTCTCAAGAAGAATTGGTCGATATGGTTTACGCCTTGGGCAGTGCTGACAGAAATCCATTTCTTGCCTCAAGAATTTATGCCCAACGCTTTGCAGATCGGAGACATCCAAATTAAGCGGCATTCGCTAAATTGAGAGAGAGGTTTGAGCGAACTGGTAGTACAAAATACGAGAAAAAGGAGCGTAGAAAACCAACGACGCATGAAGAAAACCAAGTTTTAGTAGAGGCTGCTGTTGTCCAAGATCCGCACTTAAGAACCAGAAGAATAAGTGTGACATTACAAATAAGCCAAAAATCGGTTTCATGATTGTTGTGTAAAAACAAGTTTCATCCGTGTCACACCTATCTAGTGCAAGAACTCAATCAAGCTGTCTAACAATCGATGCAGTTGTGTGAATGGACGTTACGTAATCTGCAGGAACAAAATGACCGTTTCGGACATTGTACTATTTACCGACGAATGTACAAACATTTTTTAAGAACCGCTTCGTGGGAAGGAAACGATACACCACGATACTGAAAATCATCATTGGATTTCAGTGTAAAGCATTAAAGAAAGTAAATAAACAATAAACAAATCGGTAACAGTAAGTTGCAACAAATATTAAGAAGAATACATAAACAATGGTAATAATAACATTAAATTAAATGTTCAACATAACCACCAGCTTCACAATGGCAAATGCGCAGCCTCTGTAGCAAAGAATTGTTCACATCCACCAAGACGTTTTCATTGATATTTTGGAAAGCAACACGAACCCGGTCCATAATGTCTTCTCGGGTAGTTGGTGGTTCCTGGTACACAACTTGCTTAATATGACCCTACAAGAAAAGGTCTGGCTTAGTTAAATCCGGTGATCTTGCGGGCCATGCCACTGGACATCCTCTTCCTATCCATTTGTTAGGGAACTGTGTATTGAGGAACTCCCTTACATCCCTTCCATAATGTGCCGGTGCCCCATTATGTTGGAACCACATTTGCCGCACGACAGCAAGAGGTAAATTGTCTATCATTTCGTGCAATTGATTTTGCAAAAAATGCAAGTAATTGTTGGCATTCAAATGTTCATTGAAGAAGTGTGGTTCGACAACTAATCTTCCTATGACACCACCCCAAACATTCAGAGACCACCTATTCTGATGGTCTAAGGGCCTCATTCAATGAGGATTTTCAGTGTGGTAGAAATGGGAGTTGTGTCTTCCCACGAAGCCGTTCTTATGAAATGTACATTCGTCGGTAAATGGTACATTGTCCAAAAAGTCATTTTGTTCTTGTAGTTTTCGTAACGCCCACTCACAAAACTGTATTCGGTTGTTGAAATCAGCTTGATTGAGTTCCTGTACTAGCTGGACACGATACGGATGAAACTTATTTTTACGCAAGATTCGTGAAATCGAGGTTTGACTTATTTGTAATTCCGTGCTTATTATTCTGGTACTTAAATGCGGATCTTGGACAAGAGCAGCCGCTACTAAAACTTGGTTTTCTTCATGCATCGTTGGTTTTCTACGCTCCTTTTTCTCGTATTTCGTACTACCAGTTCGCTCAAACCTCTCTCCCAATTTAGCGAATACCGCTGAATTTGGATGTCTCCGATCGGCACAGCGTTGGGCATAAATTCTTGAGGCAAGAAATGGATTTCTGTCAGCACTGCCCAAGGCGTAAACCATATCGACCAATTCTTCTTGAGAAAACATTGTCTTTCAGTACCAGTACCAAGACCTCGCGACAACAATGAGATAAACTGTCAGTTATTGCCGGACAAACGAGACGAAACAAAACCGCGACATCCAGGGCTAACGCGATAATACGAAATTAATTAAAATTTTTACAAAATTCTAAATTTCTCAAAAATTATTGGACGGAGGTGGCAATACCTGGTACCAAAAAAAAGGTAATTTAATTTCGCATTCGATAAGATAATCCAAGATAGGTGGTTCTATTTGAAAAAATTAAGTTATGCATGTTTGAACAACTGAAGAATTGAGTCGACGGATGTGAAGAAATTTAAGAAATCTTGCTAACAGCAAAGACGTAAACAAATACTCCATTTCTTCCTGAATCCAAAACCGTATGCCACACAACTCTGAGTCATTGCGTTTGGAAAATATCGTTAATGGCGTCAAGCTCCGAAATCGTCAAATTTAACCAAAAAAATTAAATTACGCGAAAACGGTTCAACTAAAGGCCTATGTCGTCTTAATAAATTCATATTCATTTTTACCAAGGAATCCAAAAATGTAAAAATACATAGGGTATTCTATTTAAAATAAGAAACTTGTGTTCATTTCCGGTGCAACCGGAAGACCGCCATATTTGGCAATAATTTTAGGTTGTGGAGAACTTTATTTCGAACAACTTTTATTCAAAACATTTTTCGATATTTTGAACGATACGCCTACCAAAGACCGATTCCCGCTTAGTGACTCACCCTGTATATCTACTCTCAGAAAATTTCCCCCTTTTTTTGAAAATGTCGATCCGTTTTAAATATTTCAACTTATTTAAATATTTCGATTTTTTTATGTTTCACATTATTTTTTAAAAGGATTTCATTTTTATAACAAATTTTTACTTTCTTTAAAAATTAGACATTTTTTGGAAATTCGATTCTGAAAATTTCGACATCCTAACATCTCCACTCTTGTCAGACTCTTTTCAAAATTTTGACCTACAGAAAGCTTTCCTTTTTTTCGAATTTTGGGTTTATATCAAAATTTTAAATTTTTTGTAAATTTTGCCATGAATGTGAAGATTTCTATTCCTAAAATTTTAACTTACAGAAAGCTTTCCTTTTTTCCCAATTTTGGGTTTATATCAAAATTTTAAATTTTTTGTAAATTTTGCCATAAATGTGAAGATTTCGATTCCTACAATTTTAACTTGCAGAAAGCTTTTTTCCGAATCTTGTGTTTATATCAAAATTTGAAATTTTTTGTAAATTTTGATCGATTCCTAAAATTTTTACTTTTTTCAAAGCTTTGCCTCTTTTCGTAAAATACCACTTTTCTGAAAATTTGAATAAAATAGAATATTTTAATTTTAAAAGTTTCGATTTGTTTTTTAAAGAGCAACTTTCAAAATTTCTAGTTTTTCCAAAATTTTGATGTTTTGAAAATTTGGACTTATTTTTTCAAATCATTTTTTTCTCGAAATTTAGGCTTTTTTTTAATCATTTCTAAACATTTTTTTTTGAAAATTTCTATATTTTCAGAATTATCATTCTTTGAAAATGTCCATCTACTTTTTTTTTCAAAATTTTCACTTTTTGAAAATCGACCTTTTTCTAAGGTTTTGGCTTTTTAACGAAGTTTTGAATGTTTACGAAAATTTCTAATTTTTTTGCAAAATTTAGCCTTTCTTAAAAATTCGATTTATTTCTCAAAAAGAGCAGCTTTTTTATTGTCTTCTTTTTGAAAATGTAAACTTTTTGGGAAACTGAATTTGTTTTATTATTTTGCCTAGTTTAAAATTTTCGGTGGAAGTTTTATTAAACTTTCAACTTTTTTCAAGATTTTGACTTTTTACATTTTCTGAACATTTTTTGAAGTGGACTTTATTGAGAAATTATGTGCTTTTTTAGAAAGCTTCAAATTTCCAAATTTTTTTTAAATTTGTTTTTTCGAAAAGTTCAGAATTGACCTTTTATAAAAATTTCAAAGTTTTTTGAAAATTTTGACTTTTTAAACTTTATACCTTCAAAAAAAAGGATGAAAGTTTAGAGTTTAAAATCTAAACTTAAAGATTTCAATCGTAGTTACGAAAAAAGTAAAAATTTTAAAAACATTTAACAATAATTTAAAAATGTTTCTAATTTTTTAGCGGTAACAAGTTCAGAGTAGCAATTATTAATTGTTGAAAAATTTGACTTTAAATCGATAATAAAGTAGAGATTTTTTTTTTCTAAATTTTGAGATTGTGAAGCAAAAACTTCAAGACAAAAATGAACATTTTTTGTTGAATGCTTTGACATTTTGATTTTAAAGCCAACATTTTAGCGAAAAAGTTGACACAAATTTGGAATTGAACTAATTTTTTTTACTAAAACCTTCATTTTTATAAATCAAAAATTAATAGAAAAAAAGGCAAAATTCAATATTTCTGTTTTTTTAGAAACATCGATTTTTTCAGCATATCAATTTTCGAACATGGAATTTTTATCAAATAGTCTCTTTAAAATCGAAAATTTAAATTTAAAGGACAAAGAAAAATTATGGGATTTAGAAAAAATGTTCTCGAAATTTGTGATTTAAATCGAAACTTTACCGTTAAAATTAAATTGTCAAATTTAAAGTCAAAAATTCAAATTTAATGTCAAACTGTATGAATTTCCGATTTTTTAGAAAATTTCTTCTCGAAATTTTAAATTTAAAATTAAAATTTGGAGTATGAGTAGGAAACTTCAAATTTCGGTACAACAATAGTAATTTCTTTTCAATCTCATTATTTCTTTAGAAATTTTGAATTTTTATTCGAACTTTTGATTGTGCTCTTAGAATTTACAAAATTATTTCTTGAATTTTCTAATTTGGACAATTCAAGATTAAGCTCTGGATTTAAAATAAAGATTCAAATTTCGAAAAAATTCAAAATTTTTTAAAAATATTCGAAAAAAATCAAAATTTTGAATCAAATATTGGCATCTATAAGAAATTCTTAAAGCAGTGGAGTTTCAAAATTTTGTTTAAACTAAGCAAATTTGATAATATACAGGTTGAACCAAATTTGATTTCCACTACAGGGATCTCGTAAACCATTGGAGATACAAGGAAGCTTAAATAGGAAAAGTAGTGCAGAATTTAATACCTAACATGATTCCACTGAGAAAACAATTGAATTCCAATTCGTTTTGATTTTATTTAGAAAAAACTGAAAATCGCCATTTTAAAAATCAGCTGTAACTTAGTTTATTTAACGTCCGATTAAAAAAATTCTAAAAATGTAATTAGTTGTTTTTTAAGGCCCTTTCATTGGTGTACATTTTTTTTCTAATTTAATCTGTTTCCAAGAAAACTTATGTCAACTTTTGTAATTTTTTATGCACGCCATATTCGATTTTATCATTTTCGAATTTGGCATATTTTCCTTGATTAATAATTTAATATACAACATACCATACTTCAAATGTGCTGAAGTAGGTTAAATGAACTAACTTTTTATTTTTAAACAAAAAAATTATAGCAGGCGATGCAAGTGCCATCACTTTTAATAATAAATAATACAGTTCCTAAAAAAGCAATAATCATTATTAAAAAACCAAAAATATTATAACAAACTGTATAGTATTGAAATATTTATTAATAATCGTAACGTGCATGATTCCCTTTAAATTACGCAATTCTCAGGAAACTGTAAAGACTTTACTAAGGACGACTTTTTCATGATTCATACGCAAGTGTTCAGTTCTAGACTTCTCTAGAAGTTAAATATTTTAAGACGGATAATGTGCATAAATATAAGAGTTATTTCTAATGTTAGATTGTTAGATATTTCACGTTACACAAATAAGTATTCAATGTTAAAGAAATTTTTGTAAACTAAACATTTCCAACAAAATTTTTAAAACATCCACACTTTTTCATAGAATTACGCCATTTAAAGCGGGTGCATGCACGTTAAGATTATGCTAATAACTGTTTAAATATTGCACTAGTTTGTTACAATATTTTTAGTTTTTTAATAATTATTGTTACGGTATTAGGTACTGTATTTTTATTATTAACAATTATGGCACTTACGTCGTCTACTATAATTTTTTTTGTTTAAAAATAAAAAATTAGTTCATTTAACCCACTTAGTCCACATTTCACGTATGGCATGTTATATATTAAATTAATCAGAAAAATATGCCAAATTCGAAAATGATAAAATCCAATATGGCGTCCATAAGAAATAACAAGGTTAACATAATTTTCTCGGAAACATTTAAATTTAGAAAAAGTTAACGCACACCAATGAAAAGGTCTCAAACAACTAATTACAGTTTTTAAATTTCTTCAATCGGACTTCAAATAAACAAGTTACAGCTGATTTTTAAAAATGACAATTTTCAGTGTTTTCTGAATAAAACCAAGTGTAACTGAAATTCAATTGTTTTCTCGAGGGGAATAATATTAGGCATTAAATTCTGCACTACTTTGCTCATTTAAGCTTTCTTGTATCTCTAATAGTTTACGAGATCCCTATAGTGGAAATCAAATTTGGTTCTACTTGTATTATTCGACTCTTTTTTCTTTATACGTAATAATATTTGTTATAAAATTTGATTGAGCACTTTGGGCACTGTGCCAAAAATGGGGGACACGTGCCCACCCTGACTCCCTCTCCCTTGGGGCCGTCACTGGGTGTTATACATATCGAAGACAAAATAAAAATTAACTCTAAACATAGTTTTTTGCTAAAATAAAAATAGAATACACATATAATATTAATCGCTAGCAAAATGTCATAAGCCAAAGCAAAATTTATAAATCCTATTTGGTTGTATAATAAAAAGCAGCTAAATAATAATTCGCATCATATCCATTTACTTAATACTAATAACTCTCTGTCATAAATAAAGTAACGTGACGGATTTTTTTTATTCAACCAAATTGTTACAAATCCATATTATCCTTTTCAAAGTATTCACTCATCTAAACTAGCTCAGAAAATTGGAATCGACTTCCGGTATATCAGTTAGTATTTCGATATTCGAAAATGATGTCCTTTGAAATAGGAATCCAATCTTAAAAAAAGGAAAAATAATAAGAATTTATGTTAGCACCCATGTGGTTTTGTTATCCCGACTCACATTAATACTGATCCTTTTTTTAAATCCTTCAAAAACTAAATCATTCGAGAACTAATTGGAACAGATGCTAAAACAGCATAACAGAATTTCTCCCTTACTAACAATTTTCATTTTAAACGTTGCATTTAATCTAAAAGAATCAAACAATAAATCAAAGAATTAAGACCCGAAAGTAGTTACAAAATTGGATACTATAATTTAGATAATGGAAAAATAAATCCATGCAATATCGGATTACGGGAAAATCAAATAAAGACAACGATATAAATTATAAACTTAAAATGAAACACGAATTTTATCAACCTAGATAAAAACCTGCAAATAATATTACAGCAGTAAAACTGAAATATATCCCAGCATGCGGAAACTGCATTCGCTACAATAAAAGAAAATCCAATTACATCCAGCCATTTTAGCAGTCACGAACCTGCTCGAGCAACCTAAGTTTTCTCCTGTGCGTGTGTTCTTCTAGACGATCCACGTACTCTCTCAGTTCTTCGATTTCCTCTTTGACCTGCTGAACCGTGTCGAGCTCATGCTTAATAGCCACCATGTCTCTCTTGACTTCTGATACTTCTGACTGACAAGACTCAACCGATTTTGTGAGCTCCTGAAGTTGGGTGCGGATCTCGCACAAGGCCACGGTGGTTTCCAGATGACGGTCACCTCGTTGGAGTTCATCCAACTTGGCGCTCAAGTTCATGCTCATCACGCTAACCTGCTTCTGCAGACTGCGGATATAAAAAATGATTCATGGCATATATATTTCTGAGTAAATGTGTAAAAATCCAGATATATTTACTGCATGCAGATGTATTCATTCTGGACAACAATATGAAAATTGTTTTAGGTAGTGCAACATACTGTAGCTATAAATATACAAGTTTCGTCTTGTCCTAACGACTGTGACAGAAAAGTATTGCTTTCTCACTGACTGATAAACATATGAGACTCTGGTTATATTATATTATATGACAATTTCAACATCGAAGAACTATTAACAACAAGGCCTACCTAAAAATTTTGTTTTTATGTATGTTTTAGTTCTATTTAAAATAGTCATATATTTCGAATAGGATGCGTTTCACAAAATTACTTCGTTTTACAAAATTTCATATTAAGACATAAAAATACTATTACCTGACTACATTCCAGCTATTCTTAATTAGACAGGACACAAACCAAATCCTTATAAGAACTCACTATAGATTTATAAACAGGTAAGTTTTGATCTTGCATTCAGTTGATTCCTAAAAGAGCTTGCTTCTCTTCAAGAGATCAAGCGACTAGAGAAATATCAAGAAATAGACCAGAAGTGTACAAATTCTAATCCCAAATTCACTTTCATTATTTTTCTGTTGTACTTATTAGTTCAAGAACAAAACAAATGTTTTATTGTGAGCGTAGTCCTACTAATGCTAGCGTCAGATGCCCGATTCTTACTAAATATGCTAATGGTATAGCGGGCATTTCCATCCAGAGAGCCGCGCCAAGTTGAGAAATATTATGAAGAGACATTTATCCACATTTCCTGATGATCAATTTAATTCAAATCAAATCACATTCTCTTCAGTTAAAACTATTCTGGTAAGGTGTTTATTTGAAGAAAATAAATTTTTATGCAATAACAAGTCAATTTGTAACATAAAACTTTAGAGATGATTGGTTTTTTTTTTCCATCTTGTACGTAGATATTACGTTCAGTACTGATTATTTAACAAACACAATTCTTCTTTAATAAAGATCATTCCCACTAGAGAGATTAAAATGTTTTCATTATTATTTAGGTACCTTAATTAATAACAAGACTTAAGAGATTCAAATAGATAGATAAATATATAAATAGATAGAAACATAGACTACGTCATCACAAATAGACAATTCATTTCAACTAGTATTTTAGACAAAAGGACTCTTAATTCTGCGAACATTGGAAGTGACCATAACCTTCTCATATGCAAGATAAGACTCATGTTACATATAAAACGAAAAGTGATACATGACAACAAATATATGTTCAACATTGAATCATTTGAACATAAGACCACCAAATATGTTTACGAAATGAGAATCAACAACCACAAATCTGAAACACCAAAAAAGGAGCACGACAACTCCGAAGAAGTTTGGGGCAAGGTAAAAAACAACATCAAAAAATCTGGCGAAAAATAGTTAGGGGGTTAGTGGGGTTTTGAAAAGTAAAAACAATAACAGAAATAAAAAGAAAAGCATATAAAAGATACAAAACAACCAGAAACCTTGAAGACTATAACATATATATTTAAGAATGAAACGCAGCTTCACGGATGCTACGAAATAGAAAATCTGAAATAACCGTAAATGTAATCAAAAACACACAATGGGAAGAATATTTTAAGAAATTGTATGAAGAAGATGATAATGCCCTTGCACATTATATAAAGGAACTGGATACAAATAAACAACTACAAATTACGAAAGAAGATGTAAAGTATAAACACCCTAAAAAACAGAAAAGCACCTGGAACCGACGGAATTAGCAACGAATTTTTAAAATATGGTGGTGAAAGATTAATAAAAGAGCTGACCTTATTATTTAACATTATACTGGGCACAGGGAAAATATGATCAGAATGGCAGTGTAGCATAACCATCCCAATATTCAAAAAAAGGGAGAAGAACAATCTCGAAAATTATAGAGGAATAACCCTGTTATGCTCTACGCAGAAACTATTTACAAAAATAATTCTGAACAAATTATAGCCATGTCTAAACATAAATGAAGAACAACAGGGATTCCGTTCTAATAGATCAACCATGGATGCTATGTTTATGATACACCAAATAGTTGAAAAAAACGATCGAATTCATCATCCCTGCCTTCAAGTGCTTTGCAGGCCTAAAGGAGGCATTTGATCGCATAAAACTAAAAGACGTGATCATAATACTCCAAGAAGAAGACATCCCACCAGAGTTGATCCAACTAATCCAGGACCTATATACAAAGACGACAACCAGAGTGCAAGCAGACCAAGGAAATACGAACGAAGAGTGGAATCCGACAAGGGGACTCACTTAGTCAAATGATTTTTGATTTGATAATGGACAAACTAATTAATAGTGTTCAAACTGTATGGAGGGATATCGAATGGGTAAGAATTTAAAGATTTTATGTTATGCAGACGACGCGGCATTAATCTCAGATACCAAAGATAACTTACAAAAGCTTGTACACCGATTCGACGCAACTACAAAGAGAATATGCCAATCTCCACTGATGAAACTAAGTCATTAGTAGTGTCAAAAGATCCAATAAAATACAAACTGGTAGTAGATGAAAAAAAATAGAAGAAGTAATGAGTATAACATATCTGGGTGCAGAAATATCAAGCACAATATAAAGAAGTAAGACACCAAGCTTTGAAAGGAGCCCGAATATCTGGATGCCTAAGGGATGTAACATGGAAGAACAAATATCGCAAAGTGAAGATCTACAAAACAATAGTCAGACCAACAATGACTTATGCAGCAGAGACGCGAGCTGATACAAACAGAACAAAACAATTGCTAAGAACAACCGAAATGAATACCTTAAGAGCTATAGTAGGAAAAACAAGAAGAGGTTGTATTAGAAACGCAGCAATAAGGGATTAGTGTAACCTAATAGACATAAGGTTTGTGAAAAAAAGACGAAAAGATTGAAATGAATACGTCCAAAGAGCAGATGAAGATAGATTAATAATAATAGAACGTGGCGGAAAGCCAATAAAAAAAAGAGACCCAGGAAAGCCAAAAAAAGATAGATAGAAAGCTGGATATCTACCACAACAGAGACATCATGAAATTCGTGAAGAAAAACTGGTTAAGACCTAAATAAAAGAAAAAGAAGAAGAAGAAGAAGAGATTAAGGCAAAGATTAATAAAATTTATAACTTCTGTTGTTTCTTTTTTTCTTTTAAGTAAGCGAGTCTAAATATTTTCTTTAATAATGATAGGTAATGTTAAAAACAAATATTTGGAAATCAATATTTAAGCTTAAGGCTGAACATTTAGTTCAAGTCCATAATCAAAATCGAAGACAAAAAGAAATCTTCGTTTTTTTTTTAATATTATGTTTAATAAAATATACAAATTGCTATTATTAAATAGGATGAGATGTTAAGAAAAATGATGTGATATAAAGTATGAGCGAAAAATATTTTCGAAGAGATTTTAATTTATTGCGAAAATAATATGTTATGTAGGTTGATA
Source organism: Dastarcus helophoroides (assembly GCA_028583605.1). Lineage (NCBI taxonomy): Eukaryota > Metazoa > Arthropoda > Insecta > Coleoptera > Bothrideridae > Dastarcus > Dastarcus helophoroides. The sequence continues at coordinate 24,378,375 of CM053325.1, read as the reverse complement.
TTATGAACGAAATAGTAAACTATAAGAATTACTAGGGGTACCATTTTTGCGCAACGGCAATCTGAAATTATGCATCTCACGGAATTCGATGCTTTATTCCGCACGTTGGGGAAACATCTTAAAGTGATGCTGTTCCACTGCTTCCTCTACATGACACATAAGCAGTGCGTCGGCGTAGAAAAACTTCTGCCAAGGGGCATGAGGTATTATTGTATGCACACGTACAGTCGAAGGGCTTACAGACACTCCAGTTTTTACTCCGACTTACGCGCACAGTTTGCACAAGTAAACTGGGGCATGTGTGTGTAATACAGGTCGCCTATGCAAGCACCAAGCCCGGCCTGTACAACTTCTAGATCGTCTGATATTTACCCTGCAGACTTTGATAGTTTCTGCGTTAGGGCACAATCTACGCCGATAGCACAGTTTTATGTGCTTTTAGTGGCATGTATTCTGTGAAATTCTTAGATACGTTTGTAGATTTGGTGGAAAACATTCAAGAAATACTTTAATGAATTTATAAAACTTTGTTAAAATTAGCCTTGTCTGTGGAGGGTAAAAAACAATTCTAATAAAAAATCAACAATGTCTCTAGGGACCCTACTGCAAAATTCAGGCCGATAGCACAGTTTTATATGCGTGAATCAATTTATTTATAAAACTTTGTTAAAATTAGTCTTGTCTATAGAAGGAAAAAAACAATATTCATAAAAAATCGATAACGTTTAAAGAATTATCTGAAAGTTAAAGGAAATAGAAGCTGATGCAGACTGCGTTCTATTTCCTTTAACTTTCAACTAATTCTTCATATGTTACCGATTTTTTATTATGATTGTTTTTACCCTACACAGACAAGGCTAATGTTAATAAATTTTGATAAATTTACTCAAGGGCCTTTCGAATACATGTCACCAGAAACACATAAAACTTTGCTATCAGCCTGAATTGTGAATTCCACGTACAAATTTATTAAGCATGTGCTGGCAAATTGCCCAGAAATTGTACAAGCAGGGCTTTGCATTTGCACAGGCGGCCTTTGCGCTTCACAGGCGGCCTTTGCGCTCGACAGGTGGCCTTTGCACTCGACAGACGGCTTTTGCGCTCGACAAATGGACTGTACAATACACACACACATAACCCGACTTATCGGCGCAGACTAGGTTTAAGCAGATACGCCAGAGTAAAAACCGGAGTGACTGTAGGAGGTTTTACGTCTCGCTAAAGCACTAAACGTTCTAAAACACCGTTTCCCAAAGTGTGGTTCGTTGGTTGGGTGATTCAAAAAAATTTTGCCCGGTAGAGAAAAAAATATTGTAAAAAACACAAAACAAATTTTGTACATATTATTATTTTTACATATTATTTTTTACATAAAATATTGCCTTTAAATGTATACATAACCTGCGAAAATGTGCCAGGTATGCAAAGTATATAAAATCTCGTCCATTAAATAGCAGACTTTTTACCGAATTATGCAAGGAAATGAGAAGTGACCTTAAATACCTCCATTTGTAAATTTACGATGGTTTTCACAAGGAAACGTTTTAGAACTTCTGTTTGAGCTAAAATATTTTGTTATTTCCGAATGAATACCCACCGTCTAAAAAAGATGCTATTTTTCCATTTAAGGATATATTCTACGATTTCGAATGATTAATCAAAGTAGCTTATAAAAATTGAAATATAAATATTGTCCCCTGAAGCCAATAAAGATTAAAAAATACAACCAAGGTTGCTGTAACGCGTTTCGATAGCCAAGCTATCATCTTCAAAGAGATACACTACATATAGAGATGCATTATCTCTCTGAAAATGATAGCTTGGCTATAGAAACACGTTAGAGCAACCTTTGTTGTGTTCTTTAATCTTTCTTGGTTTCAGGGGACAAAATTTGTATTTCAGTTTTGAAGATAACTAAGGACCAATCCGTTCCACCAAAAAAAAACTAGCTGCATTCCATGAATTTAATTTAAATTTGCAAGCCTTTGGTTTAAATATTTTTAAAATGTCAGAAAAGTCGCTGCAACAATTAAAACAATAACTCAGTAGAAACAACGACTTCCAAAAGAAATTTCAAATCGTTTGCAACATTACATTTTACTGAAACGCACGCAAACTGATAAAGGAGATTTTCATTTAGAAACACTATCAGTTTCAATTTAAAAACATCTTTGGGGGCTAATAAGTAGTTCTAAAGACTACTTTCCGGATATTTTATCAAATAATATGTGGATTAAAGATCCTTTTTCTGTCGAAATTGGAAAGAAAGAAATGTTAATCTTAGAGAGAAAGAAGTTGATATTTTAATTTAACTTTCGAGTAAGACCGATCTGAAAAAAAAATAGTTGAAACTATACCACTAATTTATTTTTGGTTGCGCTGTCAAAAGGAGTATCCGAACATAAGCGAAAAAACGATACAATTTTTGTGCCTTTTGTCAGCACTTTATACGTGTGAAGCTGCGTTCTCAGCCTTGGTGTAAAAATAAGAATGGAAACAGATTGGATGTCGAACCTAATTTAAAAATACAATTAACATCATTACCTTCCCCCTAATTTGAAAATGTTATCTGACAATATTACCCTTCGCCCTATGAACAAAATATGTGGAAACGAATTTACTTCATTTTTTTTGTTTTGAAAAAATTTAGTTCATTTACCAAAGTTTTAAATGAACACAACTGTTAATTTATTAATTACTGTAAACAAACAAATAACTTGATTTTTATGGAAAAATAAAATTTGGTTGTAAGTAAATGTTTTTTTTTTTTTTTCATAAGGTGGGCCGCGATAAATTTTAAAACCTCGTACCGGGTCTCGGTCAACAAAGTTTGAGAAACGATGTTCTAAAAACTTTTAGCTGCGATTACTGTTGATGAACTGTTACCTTAACTAAAAAGTTTTACTGTCCAAGCAATATTTTGCAACAGCAGTAGCAATTATGTCTACAGTTGTTAGATTTCCCCGTATTTCTGTAAGAAAAATCTCCGGTAGACCCGCAATTGTAAAGCAATCTTCCATATTTTGAAACAGCAGGAGAGGGATCTTTTTTCTTTAAGTCATAAATATTTACGGAACGAATAGAATACATTTTTACATTTAACGGAGCTTTTTTCTAGTCGCCAACCTACATTTCCAACAGCAACACAAACTTGAATAAAGATTTTTGTTTTGATTAATTTTTCTTGAACGACAAATTTTCACTTTTAAGTAATCTCCCATGAAATATAACGAAGCCTGTATTTCGTATGCTGATGTCCTGTAAATCTGAACGTTAGAGATGCCAACCATAATTGTGGCTGTTACTGATACAATCTTGTGAGTTTTGTAGATAACGTAGATGGTTTCTGTGCCAGTATGACGCATTTACTTTGGTTTAACCTAATAACATTTCAGCAACTTGATGATACAATTTTTCCTAGCAAAGCTCCATATGTTTATTGGAGATCACTTAACAGAATTCTATACCTAAAGCGAGGTATTTTCTCCGGCTTGTTCTAATCAAATTATTGTAGCCCAGTTACTGATATGATTTAGCAAAAAAAAAATCTCAGCGCGATTTTATTTTTGTTGTAGAAAACTAGCTTAACCTACAGAATCATGGCCAGCTACTGGCATAGTGTAACATAGAAAATCTTAGTATTTTCATACTAGACAATTTGAATGATTCTCTGCCCAAAGTGTCGCATTTTTCCTGGATTTTCTAACCGAAGTTTAGTTACTGATATAATCTCAACTCGTTATTTTCTTGTATATTGTTAAATAGTTTATGACTATTTGTCAAAAAGTCATTATTTTTGCGTAACCAGCGAAACCTTTTAAACATTAAAATAATGACACTGATTACCTATATTAAAAATCTACGCGAAGATGCAGGGACCTGTTGAATCAATAAGTTTATTATTTTATCGCTATCAGTATCCTATTTTTATGTTATGTGGGTTACGGATGGTTGATGTTATGCAAAAACATCTCATCTTATCTTATCCCTTGGGAAAACAGTTTCCCTTTGTTTAATTTTTTTCTATTGCCCCTTTTTACTATACTGTAAAGTTATTAACACACAATCTGTTCCCTTTTGTTTATTCAACGCCCATAACCTCTTCAAAAACTGACTAATCAGAACGATTTTTTTTCAAATGTATTGTTATTAGAAAAGATTTTCGAGAAAAAAATACAAAAACTATAAAAAAAATTCCATATCACAGTCTATGTAATTTTTCAGCATCAATTATTTACAGTTCGCCATTTTGGACTTATTTTTATTTTTCAACAAAATCTTTAATTAATTCTGCATCCCACAGTGGGCTCTTAATTAGACAGTTTTTTAAATAGTTATGTGCGTTTAAAAAACAAAAGCACTATTTTTTTTGAATTCATAACTTTTTTGAGTTAGGTGGAAAAAATTTTAAAAATGTATACAAAATTTTTAGTGCATTAGTATAACATGTAAAAATTTCAGCCAAGTCAAAGGGTGTCGGGTTCCAAAGTGGTTGACTTGACGTGGAATGCTTCATAGGTATTTTCATGGAGGAGGGGGCTTTGAATATTTAAAAGTAATTTCCAACATTTTGTCTTGGCCATATTCACTAAGATTTTTTCCAGAAGCTGTACGATAAACGGGTTCCTAAGACATCTCCTTAGTTGGTCAGCCAGTACAATTTTAGATGCTGTTCTTGAAATTTTATGTTACTAAAAATACTAAATACTTTAAATCTAGGTTCTATATCATCAGAAAAAAATGTACACCACATTTTTTTTAGTTTACTGAGCCCAGTTTGTAAAATATTGAAATTAATATTTAAATAAATGAAACTATTCACTTTTGGAAATATTTTTTGACACGCAAGTGAAATATACAGATAAGGAAAAATTTTCATTATCCATGTAAAACGCTAAGAATTGTCCCTTCCATAGCTTTCTACGGCCGGTGAACGTATTCCCCTATTTTGACGCAGCATGCTCGTACCTTCCAGTTTAGATGTTAGAAAAAACTCATCGAGAATTTTACAACAGACTGGAATATTGTTTAGCACAGTCCGGCGGCCTATTTGAACTCCTTATATTGTAATGTTAAAAGAATTATTGTGTTATATTCTTCATTAGAATTATTATTTATTTTGTTTAAGAAATCTCGTTTATTTTGGTTATCAAAGAATATCAGTTTTATTTTGCCTTAGACGTTGATTAAATCAACGGAATAAAAGAACAAACAGCATATGGTACGCAAATTTTAATAAAGTTGTTGTTGCCTGCCAGTAGTAATCTCGTAACAAAACACCTTAAAAACTATGACGTACTACTGAAATCTCCACCAACACTGATCGCTGCGCTCTGCGTTGAATTGTTTACACCGGTGTAGGAGAATACAAGGCGCCGCCCATCTATCCCACTATTAGCTCTCAAGATTAAATCTCTCATTAACATTCTTCCTATGGACAGTGTTTGGCTTTTCTGATGTGTATTTCAAATTCTAAAAGTTTTAATTAAGTGCATTAAAATTACATTATTGAACATCTGCAGCGTTGACTTCCTGGGCGATAATCCTCCATGAGCAATAGGTGTCAATCAAAATGTCTTGACATGTAATTCCTGGCATAGATGTTACAGATTTGTAGTCAAAATTAATTAATTTTAAATAAGGTTCCAATTTTTTAATACTTAGACTATCTAAATAAATGATAAGTATTGGCTAATTTCTCAAAAGTATTAATGATAATAATAATAATTCTGAAACATGACCAAAAGATATTTAAAAAATATTCCAAAGGTCACTAAATCGATTGTTTTGCCTCAAAACAGAGAAAAATAAATATACGCAATTTTTACAAAATAAAAAGCAAAACATCTCATCCTTTGATCGATCTCGGCCAATACCAAGATGATTACATAGCTCTCAACCTAAGAGTTTAGCAATTTAATTCTCTGATATATGTTTATTTTACTACATATCTGCATAGTACATACAGGGAGGAAATTTTAACTGAAATACATTCAATAAAACTGAATCAAAATTTGTCTGTCAAAATTCCCAAATACAGGTCAGTTTTTGTGCGTGTGACAAATAAGTTGAGGTTAGTTATTTTCTCCCTATAAGAGAAAAAATAGAAAAACCACCCTAATATTGGGCAAACTTTAAACAAAAGTCGACCTGTTTCAGGAAACTTGCCAGAAATTTTTTGGTTTGCTTTTATTGAATTTCTTCCGGTTAAAGTTTACACCCTATATAGTAATTTTGGTTGAATTTATTGTTAAAATACATATGTTCCAAAGTGTATAAAAATTAATTTAATGCTTTTCACATGTCACAAGCAGCTCTTTTAAATGTTCCATTTTGTAAATTTCAGTTTACCATAATACTGATAAAATTAACTATTTAATGGAATTTCAAACCAATCTTAACTTAAAATTAAATAAAAAATGTAATCCAAAAGGTGGGAGGACAATACAATGCCGCCAGCTGAAGCTGATTGCTACTGTAAAAGCACCGCTACGCTGCACTGCTGATTACTGTGATAATAAAAGTGACGAGTTGATACCCTTACTATTCCCTATCCCTACAGTCCCGCTAAACACTGAACATGTTTTTATTTCTAAAAAATGGGAAATATTTGACAATAGTATTTTATTAAGAAATTGTAAATGTGAATATTAATGTAAAATGCTTATTCCCTAGCTGTTTTATTTTTGTTATTAACACTGAAAAAAAGGTATATTTTGCTTACTTAAAAACTAATTTACATCCATTTCGAAAATCTTGTTGTCGAGAAAATACCTACTCTCCCTCTCGCTCTCTCTCTCTCTCTCTCTCTCTCAGTTAACCATGATTATAAATCATGTTTCTCTAAAATACATTTTTTAAAAACGTAGTCATTTTGAACTCCATAAGTAAGACAAGTTTTCATTCGGACATCGATAAGCAAGAGTGTTTTAAATAGTTATCTTTGTACAAAAATTTGAATATTTATAGCCGTCAAATCTGTAGTTACTTCACATGATTTAAAACAGTTATCATTTGTTAAAAATGCACAAGGCCAAGACACATCTACATCTACAAACAAACTTGGTGATTTATTTGTGGAATAAAAGTGAAAAGGAACATGCAAGGACTACAAGTATTTAGAGCAAGCACCTATTGCAAAAGCTTAATACCTGGGAGGCAAGGATACCATGGCTGTGTTCCAAACTACAGTGGACACCTCCCCTGGTATCCTTTAACCCTCCTAAAATCTCGGACTTCCCTTCCCTTATTTTGTTAGCTACACGGTATGCAGATCCGCCGTCTCGTTGACGTGTGGGTTTCTTCCACCTATAGTTTGGAAACACAGCCCATCAAGAGCGTGCAAATATATTTTGGTGCACTAACACATTTGCTGCGAAACAGAGGAATCATTTATAGCTCCTTTTCTCTAAATATATCATTTCAATGCAATCAAAGTAGATCTTTTGTAAATTACTCAAAGATAGAATATTAGAATAGTAACAACTCTTAATAATAAAAAACTAAGGTAGGTAAATTGATCAATTTTTCTTTACAAATTTAAACATAGAGTTGACAGAAAACAAATTAACATTTAAAGCAAATCCATGACTAAAATGATATGTATGGGCCCCTTTTTTCATCTCAATAAGATAATATGAAACATTCCACAACATTTTTGGTGACTTTACCTACAAAAAATAAATTTTAATGATAAGAAGTAATTTCCAACGATGGAAAAGGCGCCCGACGTTAATTTTTAACGACCTGAAAAACAACGAGACCTAACTCCAAAAAATCGGGGAGCCCATACTCGTTCTGCATCCTCATCAAATGTAACATATACAAATTTGAAAAGGGGTTTAAATTATCACATGAATTATTTTTTCTTTTTTTAACTTAAGTATGCATTTTTGCCCATTTCTATCATACTATTGCGCGTTATCGGTTCGAATGATTAACACTTGGTGAATTGTAACCATTTTATTTCTAAACTGAACGCGGAACACTACAATTCACTAACACTGTCTAATTTTCTAGCTTATTAATTGAACTCTAAACTAACTGCGGGAAAAGCGACCGCCTTATATAGGTCCCGCTTCGGGTTCTAAAAGAATCCAGCAGCTAAGGCTTATCGTTTGCCAAAATTTCTGAAGCACTTATCTGCCATTTGGTTTATTATCGCGGCCGCTTCCCCTTATCAAAATTTCTAGAACATTCTCAATTAAACTTTATAATTACATTTTGTTGCAATGCTCATTTTTTTCGATCTTGTATTAAAATTAATTATATAATGACTGTATTAGACCATTAATATGAGTACATCCTTTTAAAGAAAAAGTTTTTAGTGTTTATGAATTTACGAAGGCCGTAATAAATAGCTTTACCTTGCTTCACTTAGCAGCAAAATTCGAACAGAAAATACTTAATACTTAATCGACATCTTGAGTTTCGAGTATCTTAACTAGCAATATAACTTGTCCGTGCATATTTCATAAAATATGATATTATCAACGTCCAGAGGGTCCAACATTAATTATTTAAAAATTACTCTTTAAAATTCAACCCTCCCCCACTTGAATAATTATATTTAAGAAAAGGTTAGTTTGTTGCTTAAAATGCAGAGCTCATCAAGTGTGCACATGACTTTAATTGACCATAAATCGTTAACAGAATGGTGCTTTAGAAGATAGAAGACCCCATTGTCCATAAAGAAACAAATAATATTTATTATATATTTAAACCGAACAATAAAATACCTTTATATTTAAGGGCTGCTTACAAAAACATACTGAACAGTATAATTATAAATAACGTTATCTATTTACAAGAATTTCGTGGTTTGCTGTATCTACAGTATAGTGGTAAATAATTTAATATTAACTGTTGAAAACGTAACTATCTAGGCCCAAAATTTTTTGTAGATTCCAAATATGAAATCAAAATTGGGTGTATCTATAAAGAAAATAAAGATGGTGTTAATTTCCAGTATTTCTGGAAGCGCTACCATTTTGAAAATATTTCATTATTAAAATTAGCGCTAGTCAATTATAGACATCTACCAAATTGTATATGTCGCAAGCATTTAGAATAACGCGATTTTTAGCTAAAAGCATAGGCAATTTGATAAACGCCGGCAAATATCAAAGTAATATAATATTTTGTTATTTGACTGGTCTAAACTAGTCATTTACCTAAAAGACACCATGTATCGGGCGAATAAGCAAAAATAATATTACTTTCCTAAATGACTGAGATATCTTAGTATTTTACTGAAACAACGAATCTGCTTTGGGCATTTAGCAAAAGTTAAACGCCTACAAGAGAAGAAACTATACAATCCCTCAAAGGCCAAAAGAGAGGTGGTGAAAAATTATTGAAAACTTCAATAAAAAAGTTAGAAAATTGATATATGCCCTTCTTTCTAATAGACGTACCAGAGGTTGATTCTAGAATACAAAAATATTATGGCGAAAGTATTGAACGTTAAAAAACGGCCATGCAAAAAATATTAGCCAGGCTATTCTAAAAATTCTAATTCTAATTCTAAAAACTTTTCTATTTGGCTGGAAGAAATTAGTCGTTTGCCTAAACGACACTACTCATCAGGCAAATAAGTAAAACAAATATTATTTTTCTATATGACTGATATAAATTAGTCTTTTATTCCAACGACGGATCTGTTTTAGTCTTTTGGGAAAACATCCCATATACATACATGTACTGTAGACATTTGCTATCGTGACAATTAATGGGAATGGCAACTACTCACTATCTAGATGGAAAATCATAAAAGATATTTATTGTAAGAATGGTCTTTGACATTCCAACCCTTACTTCGTAGAATTCTTTAATAGTCATAACCATTAAACTTTATTAACGATTAAAAAGCAACAGATATTAAAAATTCCACAATGTTTGGATAAATATTTGCTAACACCGGACCAGGTTTCGCACTACTGCATCATCGGCGGTTATACCAGCAATTTGTTTAGCCGTTGTTATGCTAACAAGCTCCATGGATCATAGACTCCTACGAATATTCCATCCAATTCCATCCAAATTCTCGTCCAAAGCTTCAATTAGAGCAGCTTGATCTTCTGAACACAACTCTTATTGAAGCTGTGCGTCTGTGATCCATGGAGCTTGTTAGCATAACAATGGCTAAACAAATTGCTGGTATAACCGCCGATGATGCAATAATGCGAAACCTTAATCGTTAATAAAATTTAATAGTTAAGAATTGTCTTTAAAAAGAAAACAAGATCATTATCAAACCCAGTAGCAAAAAATATTCAAGGTGCCAAAAAAGATATTAAAAATCCCTCGAAAGGATTCCTGTAACACGGAGAGAAAGTCAAAGGACGTATTAACTAATCTAATCTAACTTTACTTCTTCACCCCCAACCACTACAACTAAATAATCTTAAATAACAACCCTGCACTTGTGGATGGCAGTGAATTAAAAGAAGTTTATTTTAAAAGGTCACCTTGATTGCCGGGCTTGCCGCGACTAGATTTACTTTTACGGGCTCGCCTAAAATCTATTTTTCTTTTAGATCGTAACGCGATTGACAGCAACATTTTTTGTAAATGATTTGTACAGATATTATTTTAAAAGCCCGTTCTTTAAATTTAATATAAATATGTAGGTAATATCTTTGGGAATTTCAGTAAAGAATTTTACTCCAGATATTTTAATGGCCTTTCAAAATAACCAATTTTTTAGCTAATATTTTTTTTGGCCAATATTTGTTTGCATGGTCGTTTTTTAACGTTCAGTACTTTCGCCATAATATTTTTGTATTCTAGTTGGTCCAGAATCAACCTCTGGTACGTCTATTAGCTAGAGGGGCATATATCAATTTTTTAACTTTTTTATGGAATATTCCAATAATTTTTCACCACCTCTCTTTTGGCCTTTAAGGGATTGTATAGTTTCTTCTCTTGTAGGCGTTTAGCTTATGCTAAATGCCTAAAACAGATCCATCGTTTGAGTTAAATACCTAGATATCTCACTCATTCAGGAAAATTATATGTACTCTGCTTATTCGCCCGATACATGGTCTCTTTTAGGTAAAATATATATAAAAATATATAGGGTGTCCAATTTAAAAAATAAAGTTAGGTTACTTCGATCTTGCATCTGATCTTTAATTGTTTTTTTAGCAATATATCGAGAATGTCCATAGAAAATCATAATAATCACTTTTTTGAATTATCTGATACAGTGAAAAATAACCGAGATACAGAAGCCCTAAGTTGTATAGTTTTCACGTTAACTCCCTGTACATAAATCACCCTGGTATAATTGAAAATTAGTGTAAAAAATAAAACCAAATATTGAACTTGGTGACAAAAAATTTACATTAGCTTTAGCAGTGTTTTCAGAATAGATAGATACACATACATGGTGTCTCGGTCATAGTGCAATTAATCTTAACCACGTAATAAGAAGACTTAGTAATTACAAGAAATCGAAAAAAAAATATTTGTCCCTAACAAGGCGTTACTAACTGCAACAAATGGTTTATAACTTCATAGGTCAACAGACGCTTGTCTCGTTATCATCGACTCAACATGTGCTGTGAGTGGCCAAAGCGAAACATAGCTAATTAATAAACAATAAATTTTCATAATCTGGAAATAAATTAAATATTTGTCTGCAATTATGCTGTTGTTTATGAAAAATTAAATTTCCTAACATAGCCCAAAGTAAGAGTAAATGCAGCGTACTTACGGAATACTCAAGTGCATATTTTTTTAACAATTTGGGGGTGCGTGGCCTATGAAGGGAAATATGATTCGTCGGTAAACAACACATGGTTTAAAAAATTTCCGTCAGCATAACATACTTCTCTCAAAGAGTCACAAAACTCAAAACTTTTATAATAATCTTCAAAATATATATCTCGAGCATTACACTTGTATCCACACGATTATTGTTGGGAAACTTGGCGCCAAAAATATCATTTTTAAATTATTATTTGGAAATACTTTTTTCAACGGAATATACCTACCTAAAAAAATCTTTTAAGTACGTATTCTCATCACACTCATTTTTTTCTGTTTTCTCTTAAAAATTAATCACATTATGACTGAGATACTCTGTATAAATTATTATAAAATACCAAAAATCCTTCACCACAAAAATATATTGGTCAATGATTATTAAATGAAAGAATGAATGAATGAATGAATGAATGAATGAATGAATGAATGAATGAATGAATGAATGAATCAACGAATAATGAATTAGTGATAATAGTCCCGCTGGTTCACCACCCCGCTACCTAAACAAAGTATATTAAAATGGTCATTATATTAAAAATCACAATTACAACACGTAAGAGTTGTATTTTATATGATATTTCTGATTGTATTTCGTTACACTAGGAACATAATTAAGTCAGTTAGCTGCTAAAAATTTACAGCAAACGCAGGAAATAATTGTGTAAAACTTTACAATCATATCCAAACCGCATTATGACAATAAGTTAATAGCAATCATAATGATATTATAAATTAAATTGAAATTTTCTACTTAGTAATGCAAAACAGTGTGAATGGAGAATTGTTTCCTTTTTTTTTTAGAATTACCTATTATTTTCTAGTGCATCATATATTTTTAAAGAAATATCTTTATGCAAAGTTCGATGTTTCCATACATCAATAGTAGTTTGTGCAACAAAAGCGGATATGATGTCCATATCGCACGAGAACGAAGTTTGAGCACGACGCCGAAGGCGGAGTGCCTCAATCGTTCGAGTGCGATATGGACAATCCGTTCAAGTTGTACAGCGAATTTTTCCCACGACCACGATCCCTCAAAAACAAAAATACGATTTAAGAAATATTTTTTTCGTTAAATACGTCAACGTGACAAATTCTATGGTATAATTTTGAACCTAAAAATGACATTCGTTCTTATCGCATGGTCCTGATTGGTCAATTTCATATCCACACTAGTGTGGATATGAAATCGACCAATCACTACGCGACTTATATCCGTTTACTAGACTGATATGGCCTATCTATTCTGCTCGCAAGTTATAAAGAAAACAGTGAATATACGGATGGGAGTGGGAAAATACATTTTTCAAACGTTACATTATCTCAATCCAATAGAAAACACTTAGACCGCATAATTTGCAATAATGCCAATAGAATACTAAAAATATTTCGTTAAGTTCGATATAACCCTATTAAATATAGTATATTACTATAATAGCAAAAGTAAGTGCATGCTCCTGGGTGTAAGCAAATAAATTAAGAACACCATAAAGTAAAAAAATTTAAAATCGTCTTTCAACGATTCAGAGAAATAATTGATGCATATGATGGTCAAAGTAATTAACGGGCAATTATACAAAATCGCTTGCCATTATGTATAATGATTCAATTTCCTAACTAAAGTAATGAATTAATCACTTGATCCAGATATTACCCCCAGTAGCTAGCAGGAATTAGTCAAAAGTAACATTTATCACATTGTCCAGAAGTTATGCATTTGTTATCTCCCATGATTTGGTCAAATCTTTTTTTCCATGAGAAGGTATTATGATCCACGGACACCAAAGATTTCAAGGAAAGCGAAAAATTCATTCGCAATGCCTTGGTTAGTTTGCTGAAAAATTTTTGGAGTACCTAAGGTCTATATTTAAGAGTTTCCAGTGATCCAAGATAGGAATCATTTATTTGACAATTTAAAAAAAAACATTATTCCAGCAAACTAACCCAGGCGCGGCGAATGAATTATTCGCTTCGCTTGAAACTCTTGCTGCACAGGGATTTTTGTTGCCCATGAAGCCACCTCATAAGCAATACACTTGCAAGTTTTGTAGATAATTGTAAAATCAATAATTTTATAAGTTTTTTAGGAAACTTGTGTGCACATTAATAATATGTCAGGGTCGAAACCTCTGCTGTCCATAAATTACTTATTGGTTAAATAGGTTCAATAGTTACATTCATAATAAGTGGACACTGCCAAAATTTATTAATTTTAAACATTGTCATTATTCATGTTGCTCGTGCATGACAAATAGAACCAGCTACATACATAAATTAATTAGTTCACTTTGTCAAATTTGGTTAGATATTATATACACTGGGTAGATAAAGTGCTTAATGCAATGAAATCATTCATATTATTTAAATTACCTAGATATTATACATAATAGCCAGACATTATACCTAATATCTAAATTAATTACTTTGGCCGGATCATATACAAGAATCACGTGGCGGTAACATATTAATGATTCCTCTGCGTTCTAGCAAAAAAATATTATTGTTCTGACCATACACGTGATAGAAGTGTGGGTCAAAGAACAACAAACAAACAGTCACTATGAATGAATGAACTGTTCAAGAAGGTAAAAAGTAAAACAAGAAAAAATTAAACAAAAATATATTACTGAAAGATCTTAGTAACAAAATATATTTGATTCATATTAAAGAATAACCTCACTTTAACATTCATTAATGGGTATCTCGAAAAGTCAACCTTTAAAACATATGCATATGCATGTCAAAGCAAAAGAAACCTCTTCATTCTAAAGAGTATATCAACTGGTTTCAATTATATGGCTCAATCAAACATCTTCACTTTTATGGAAAGTAAATTAAGAAAAATGTATAATCCATTTCAGATAAATCTGTATGAGAGTAGGCTATGGACTTCTAATTGTTTAGTGGCAACAAAAAAAAAAACTAGTAATATTTAGACATAGTCGTGTGGCAGTGCTGTGACATTTCTTAATGGCATTCTGTGTTCTTAAAATCCTAACCTAAATATGATTTTAATTTGTAGTCGTTATTTTAAAAGTGATTCTTTTATATTTGGTGGCAATGTCTGATGAAAATTATGAAATTTAAGTAGTAGTAATAAAAATACATGGAAAACAATTATTCCGATTATTTCTGCCAAACAACCCTTGAAATAAAAGCAACACATTAATCATCAAAAATTTTCGCGTGAAGCCAGCTTTGGTTCTAGTGATTTTTTTTAGCGACATTTCTAAAGATCAATTCGTGGCCTACTCTTATGCAGATTTATCTAACATGGACTATATCTACATTATAAAGTTTTTATCAGAAAAAAGTGTAATGACGTTTTTTAAGTATAGAAGCTATATTTATGACGTGTACACTCGCCAATATTGTCGCCAAATATCGGCATATTCTCGATTAGATTTTAGCGTAATCCGCAAGGTATTTCACCGACAGTAATCGTAGCTAAAAGTTTTAAGAACCTTACGTATAGCGAGAAGGAAGCGCCAGACTACCATCACTACTCGATACATACAATAATACAAATTGCCAAGCCGTTTTGCAGTAGATTTTTTGAGCCTACAACAGTGCACTGCTCATGACAGGTTTACGAAACGAAGCTTTAGTCAAAGTCTCGAAAGGCGTCTAGAAGGAGTAGCGCAGCTACTATGTTCCCATTACTTCAAGATGTTGCCCTA
Organism: Dastarcus helophoroides; assembly: GCA_028583605.1. NCBI lineage: Eukaryota > Metazoa > Arthropoda > Insecta > Coleoptera > Bothrideridae > Dastarcus > Dastarcus helophoroides. The sequence continues at coordinate 24,362,923 of CM053325.1, read as the reverse complement.
ACGTGCGGAATAAAGCATTGCAACTTCATGAGTTTTTTAATTGAAGATTGCAATTACGCAAAAACGATACCCTTAGAAATCCTCATATTTTAATATTTTATTCACAGCATAATCTTAAATATAAAACACGCCGGTCTCAAAAAATTGATACACATTACATAAAGGATTAAGACGACGTGGAATGGTGCTGATATACACCGGAAGTAAAACAGCTGGCAAAAGAAAAACGAGAGGCATGCTTAAAATACAGAAGTAACAAAACACCCGAAGAACATAGCTGTTACATACAAATACGGAATGAGTCAACATAGAGATAAAAAATAGTAAACGAAATTATTGGGAAAAATTCACCGCAGAGATGGAACACGATCTGCATGGAACAGTCTGCTAAGAAGAAGGAAACCCATCATCACAGAGTACACGCAAACACACCAAATAAATGAAGCCGATTCGGAAAAAGTATTTCACAAGACTATACGTAATAGACGATATCTCCCAAGAGGAAAATATGGAGAACCCTAAACCCGTGGAAATTACAATTGAAATGACAACACAATTTGCAAGTAAGATCAAAAACAGGAAGGCCCTGGCATAGATGGCATACCGAACGAACCATTGAAACATGAAGGACCACATTTAATGACCGAACTTACATACTAGCAGCCAAAACAGTCTCTGCAAAATGGGAGAAAAATATAACCATCCCAATATTTAACAAAGGGGACAAGAAATCCCCTGACAACTACAGTGCCATAACACTGCTAAGCTCTGCCATGAAACTATTTACGAAAATTCTGAAATGAGTAATCGCAGAATACGTAGATATAATAGAAGAACAACAAGGCTTTAGGAAAAATAGATCAACCTTATACGCTATTTTTATAATTAGACAAATCGTGGAAAAAGCCATCGAATACGAAAAACGTGCTTTCATTTACTTTATCGATCTCACTAAAGCTTTCGACAGAGTAAAACTGAGCGATGTATTAAACACTCTAAAAGAAAACCAAATACCCGACAGCATTTTAAGTATGGTAAAGCAATTAAACATCAATAAGGCCACTCATATATCAATAAACAGACAGATGACAGAAGAAATACCAATGTCATCAGGAATTCGACAAGGAGATTCTCCAAGCCCTCAGATATTCAATATCATAATGAACAAAATAATCACTCACGTTAAGAACACCGGCAGAGGATACAGACTCACAACTGGAGAAACAAAATCATTTGTTATGCCAACGACGCAGTAATCATAGCTGAAAGCGGAGACGACCTACAAAGACTCCTACACTCGTATTTTGTGAAAGCTGAAACATACAACATGCAAATATCTACCCCCAAAACAAAAAAAAACTCGTTGTGGCCAAAGAGCCCCTAAAATGTAAACTGGCCCTCGAGAACAAATCAGTAGAGCAAGTCATGAACTTTAACTATCTAGGAGTTCAAATAACTTCCAATCAAAGCAGAACCAACGAAATAAGAGACCAAGTTAGCAGAATATCTGGTGGTCTACGAGACATCGTATGGAACAACAAATATATAAGCAAGAGATCCAAAACCAAGATATACAAGACCTATGTTGACTTATGCCATGGAAACTCGAGCAGACAACAAACGAGCAAGAAACACTCTACGAACAACGGAAATGAAAATACTTCGGAACATAGCAGGGTATTCGCTGGGAGTCAGAAAAAGAAACAGTGACATAAGGAACGGAGTGTGCGATTGAAGACGTAGTAAGATGGGGACGCAAGCGACGTAGAGCATGGATATTGGAACATTGGCAGAATAAATAACGACAGAACAGTACAAATAGTACGAGACGGAATTCCACAGACACGCCGACCTTTAGGTAGACCCCCAAAAAGATGGAAGTACCCCTAGACATCTACAAGAGAATTAAGTTGGAACTTACAGGCCTAAGGTCTAAATTAAGGAAAAGAAGAAGAAGATAATCTTACAAAATATATTAGCTTTTTTTAAGCAAAATGTATGAAAAGCTTTGGCAGCAATTTCCGCACAATTTCTTCTAAAACGTTCTTTCGTCTATACGTTACATGTTAAAAATGGTTTGACACTGAATATATCGTCTTTGGCACCAACACATTTTGCAGGTGTATAGGTATAGGTAAGTAATATCTGACAGAAATTTAAAGAAAATATATAGAAAAACAATTAACCGGTGAAATATCTTAAAGAACGCGCATCAAATTTTCATTATAATTAATAATAAGATTTCTAAATAACAGGATATAGTTTTGCCAAGTATTTTAATGTTCATAATATCATTTTCCTTAAACTCGTAAAGCCTATTTTCATATTTGCTTTTAAGCAGTGTATTTATTTATAAAATTCACTCTGGTAAATTTTGACGATTTTTGCATCTAAATTATCGGGGAACAGCTCCAGTGATACTGGGTCATGGGACAGCACTGTACTTTTGCCATGATGCAAATACTAAAGTGATAGTTCTTTTGCCTTCGGTAAACGCCCTTTTATTGAAATTGAACTCATTTAAAATCAATTTTCTTTTGTAATAAATGATTTTACTAATGATCGAATAAAACTCTGTTTCTGAAAATAATTCAAATTGCCACAACCAATTTATTTTGTTACAGACCAATTTAAAGTGAGTAGTGATAAATTCACAGAAACCCCTTGACTGTCTTCGACATAAAGAATAAAAATGTTAAAGTGAGATTTTCAACAACAATAATTAATAAAAGCCTTTGAAGAAAAAGGTAACAAGAAATTATAGAATAAATAAACTTAAGTAAAGAAAGGATAAACAGATGCTTTATAAATAAGGTATTAAAAAATTATACCTAATAAGCAGCTCTCTGAGAGTGGCTTCATCGTCTTCTTGTATTTTTTTCTTCGTCTCATTACGCGTGAGTGTTCTGGGATAAGGGGGTGATGGCGCTCGTCGGGCTCGCGCGGTCAGCTTGAGTGTCTCCCTTGTCTCAAACTCGACATCTGAGCCCGAATCATGCTCCTCCACCTCGACTACTTCCCAAGAAACTGTAACAAAAATCATTTGTTCATGTAAAATATTTTTCATTTTTTAACACATCATTATGCCGATGTTATGTGGATTAAATAGTCTTAGTTATCTATTTAAAAATCAACGCATTTTTAAGTATTAGAATAAGTTATAGCTTTAGTAAAGGTATAAATAAATTCAAGTAACATTGGTCGCTGGCTGAAGCTTTAATGCACACTAAATTTATCCATTACAAGGTATTTAAATATTATTAAACACACCAACTGTTGTTTAGTATCTTGATCTAAAGTAATGTTTCCCAAACATTCGACATCTGTGTACCCTTTCCATAATTTTCGTAATTCTGAGTACCCCTCGTCAAATTGTCAAATTGCATATACTTTTGTGTGCTTCCCACTTTTTTCTTAACAAAACCTAAATATAATAGTAACTATTCATTTGCTTTTTTGCTTTTTACATATAAATGGCAATAAAACTCCACTCTACTTTTCCCATTTAACCGGTTTTCATCTTCACTAATAACCAAGATACCAATGTTATCTCAGGTCCAGTAGAACTTACAAAAAGCTCCAAGAGGAATTTGTTTAAAAATATTTGTTTAACCAAATAATATAATAATTACAAATGTTGTGCCGTGATATCCAGGTTAAAAGTAATCAGTTTTCGAAATTTGACCATGTTATAAAAATATCTTTGCACTAACGGCTAAAACTCTACTGTTGAACAAAAATTCGTTAAAAAAAAGAACAAAAGACAAAATCTTTTTTACAACAGAAATTTGCTAAAAATAGAGCAAAATACAAAATCAATTCTTTATTCCAAAACCTATTGTTACTAATTAAATTATGAAAATCGCTCGACTGGTCAAAAAATTCAATGCACAGACAGACAAGCAAGAAGATTTATCGGATTTAAAGTTTGGGAACAAAGACGAGTTTCGATCTTGTTTGTTGATCTCATCAGTTTGACATACCCAACTCGAATCTAATAAATGCTACAGCGCAAAGTTGCAGTATATTTAACAACTTTTCCGCAAAATCGTATGAGTAACCACAATATCCTCTATTTGCACTTGATCTATTTATTAGAAACTTACCTGTATATTGGGAGCCAGTGGTGGTAGTGAGAGTATCAACGGACTCGCTGGGTCGGGGGGCAGAAGCGAGAGGTTTCTGATCGAGCCTGTGCTGCGAACCGGACGACTTTCTCATCGGTACGGTGTGCCCCCTAGAACAGCCGGCTCTGGTCTATGAACCTAACCACCACCACTATTTTTTAGTATTAACACAAACCTTTTACGTCTTTATCCTAATTCATTCAGGCACAGCTCACTACATATTTTAGTCTTTAGCGGATTAGCATTAAGAGAAGCCTTAGCTGCCAAAAATCATCACCGAGTGGGTGATTAATACAAAAAATATAAAAAAGGCGCCTAAAATTCAATCTAAAAGAAAATGATGATAATGAAATGTAAATGTAAGGAATAATGCTGAAGAAGATGATAAAACTTATTTTTTTCGCGCACCAAGTTCAAATTATTTTATTAATACTTTTATGCATATACATTACTATGAAAGAGCCAACGCTTTTGTTAGTTTCCGAGTCCCATTTTATTCCATAGAATTTATAAATTAAAAAAATAAGAATATGTTAAAGTGTGCGTTTTGCTTTCTTGAAGTGTAAACGATTAGCCACAGAGACTAAAATTAGCCACTATTCATTGCAACCAAATTGCATGTTACCCATAGAAATAAGCCATTTGCATATCGAACCAATTATGTCCTTCATCCAAAAAAAAAACTACTGTTAAAATATATCCAGACTAACAACACAAATAGAAAAACAGTATAGGCTAACTTAACAACGAATTTGAATGGTGAGTCGAAAAAATCTAACAAACTTGTTTCGAAATATGAGAGACTTAATAACGTTTAATAAATCTGATCTCTAGATGAGAAACGAGCGGACCAAAAGAAATTAATCAATTTAAGCAGTTGAACTAGTTGCAGGATACATTTCAAGTCAAACTGGACAAAGTTTTTATTATTATAGTAAAAAAGCTACCACATAAATTCCAAGATTTATGTATTTCTCTATTTATTTGTAGTACTTCCAAATTGATGAAATTTAGTATAATTGCAAATGTTAGCCAGAAAAACAAAAGTACACCTAACTAGAATTTAATGTTAGTTGCACACCTCGACCAAATGCGCCATATGAGAACATAGGTTCCCGTGATTCCATAGTTGGAATATAGGGTGTCTGCGAAAGTTCGCCATCTGATCCTATTATGGGCCATTTGTTTTATTTCACCCCAAGTTTTATTCATTCTTTTGGCTTCGTCTATTACCGTCCTTCTCCAAGTCATTTTTGGCCTTCCTCTTCCTCGGCTGCTTTGTGGGTCCTATTTCAGGACTTTACGGGCAATACTGTTTCGGTTGGGAATTGTATGTCCCAACCATCCCCATTTTCTTCGCCTTATCTCTAAGGCAATTCGTTTCTGCTTAGTGGTGCTCCAAAGTTCTTTTTTCACACGAGTGTATTAGGCCACCAAATGCGTATTACCTTGGGTAGGCACCTGTTTACAAATACTTGCAGCTTGTTGGTTATTGACTTAGTGGTATTCCAAGTTTCACACCCGTAAAGTAGCACTGATTTTACGTTTGTATTAAATATGCGAATTTTGATGGAGTTCTTATAAATTCTAGAACGCCAAATTGGATTCATTAATCCAAACGCTCTGCGTGTTCTCATAATTCGCTCGTCCACATCTCTGTCAGTAAACCCATGTGATTGACTAGGCTTCCGAGGCACACAAAATCATCTACTTTTCTATCAGATTTTTGTTAATGTATAGGTTTGCTTCATTGGCCGTATTCAACCGGATTTCTTTGGTTTTGTTTGTATTGATCTTCAGACCCACTGTTTCCGCTTCTCTTTTCAGAGCATTCAGTTTTTCTACCATGTCTTTGAAAGTGTGGGATAGTAGACAGATATCGTTCGCATAATCCGGATCCTCTAGGCGTGTTATAAATTCCCATCTTATTCACCTCTCTTCCGTGCTTGCTTTTAAGAGAACGGAATCAAGTACAATGTTAAATAATATTGGAGATAGTATGCTGTTTTGTTTTACCCCATTCGTGTTTGGTATCTTCTCTCCTTCTTTCCCTTTGTGTATAACACGACAGTTAGCTTGGTTGTACAGAGCTTTGATGATGTTAATTATTTTGGTTGGTACTCTCTTCTCCTGAAGAGCACACCAGATGCCGTATGCTTTAGTGTATCAAAAGCGGTCTCAAAATCTGTAAACAGTAAATATAGGGGGACCCAAATTCCTGTGACTGTTCAATAATTATGCGGAGCGTGTTGAACTGGTAAACCTATGACCTTTTGGGTCTGAATCCGGCTTTTTCTTGTCTGAGAGTCTGAGAGTTGATGGTTACTGCCATCATAATACACAACCGTCTCTCATAAGCAGTAGAACCAACTCTCAGACAAGAACAAGCCAAATTCAGACCCAATAGGTTGATTTCTCAAGTCACCATTGAATCCTTCTGCACATAATAACATTTTTTATGGCATAAAAATATACACAATCGTAAAGTAAGTAATGAAATATATAAACAATAAGAGAATTATGGATGTAATAAATTTTAATTCTGTTTTACAACAAAACTGACCATTGCGAAGTGAATTATTGTAATAAATACAGGCTGTAATAAATTCACTTCTCACTACAGACTACAGGGATCTTGAAAACAGTCAGAGATACAGCATCGGCTACATTAGAGTTGCATATTTAGGCGACCAGTAATATGCCATCAAGAAATTGAAAATATCTCTTGCTGCTCTTGAGATTTTTGAAAAAAAAAGGAAAATTTTGGATTCTGGTTTTTATTTTTTCTTTTGAGTAATCGAAAAACTGAGAACCCTTTTTTGCCGGCGTTTTTTATCCTTTATAAGATAGATCGAAAATTTTTTTATTAAACGTTTCGTCTTTTCGCTGTCATCATCAAGTACGTTATTTAAATAAGGATCTGTCATTTTTATTGCATCTTTGGGTAGCTTTTAAATCTCCGACTTCACTGATGTATCAGACTTTTATGTGGCTAAATGTTTCGTAACTGTAAACTATCATTAAGAAGAAAAACATTTTTTCAAATTAACGTATTTTATATTTTTGAATAATAGTTAACCAGAATGTGATAAAATATGATGAGTGAAATGTGGCAGTTGTCGCTTTGTTATTTGTTATTTGAAATATCCATAGTCGCTTTGTCTGTTGATTTTCAATTATTTATGACTATGACCATTGTTCTTTGTTAAAATTTATTTATTATGCAATTACCTTGTGTTCTTACCAATTTATTAAATTTTTATAATTTCATTGTTAAAAATAATAAATTATTAATTATGAAAAAAATAATAAAGTAACGCTAATCTGAAAAAAGCTTTTTTCCTCGATGACGGTTTAAAGATACGAAACGTTTAGCTACATACATCAATGAAGTCGGAGATTTAAAAGCTACACAAAGATCACTTGATCATGATAGCAAAAAGACGAAACGTCTACCAAAAAACCTTGTTATCTTGTAAAGGATAAAAAAGTCAATAAAAACGTGTCTTTAGTTTTTCGATTACCCTTCAAACGCCAAAAAATAATAAAAACAAAAATTCAAAATTTTACCTTATTTCAAATATCTTAACAGCAGTAAGAGATATTTTTATTTTCTAACAAAATATTCCTAATCCTCAAATTGTGCATCGTTGCCCCTATCTAATAGATTCTGCATCTTACCGTTTTCGAAATCCCTGTAGTGAGAAGAGAATTTGTCACAACCTGTATAATTCCAAATATAACACGAGTCCATTGAAAACGTATCAGGAGATATAAATATACAAATAGAAAACAGCAATTGGTAACATTGTTATCGCAGCAAATAAAGTCCAAATTTATAGTTGCATTTTCGTGGAAACTTGATACGCTCTGAGAAGATGAAATAAAATCGAAACTACTACTTGATGCTGAACTTTAATAAGTATTCTGATTTTCTGACTTGTCTGTCTATGCATTAACTAAGAAGTTAATTGTGCTATTACGATTTTTTTTAAAAACGCCTGTTATAAATTCCAGGAAATATTAGAAATTCATGACTACTTTCAAAGTTAAAACAATCGTTGAGAAATTAACTTGGCTGAAATATAAGTATTTTCCTTTTTAAATTTAAGGTTAAACTTTATATAAGCAGAGTTGAAAAAATTACTATATGAAATTATTATTTCTTACGAAAGGAGGTTTGATAAGTAACTTGATTTAATACTAAACAAAAAAATGAAAAATTTAAGTTTGTAATGTACTTAATTTTTTGACATAATCACCTGCATAAATCAGAACGAAACTATCGCAACAATATGAATAGTATTTTTTAAATGTACTATTTAAATAATTTGTAAGTTAAAAGCAGGTTTAAAGTGTAATTTTCCAAGTAAAATGCAAATTTAAAAAATTTAACAATTAATTTTTATTTTTTAAATTTTATTGGAAATAGTAGGTATATTGTGTATTCAGTAGTAAAAACAATACATTTCCGGACGACGATGTAATTGTGACCGAGGTGTTAGCCGAGGCTAACAAACATCGAAGCCCTAGGAAATTTTTTTAGTGCTTTTACTACGAGGTAGACATACTATTTTTTTCTGAAATCGCCAACAGTATTTCTCAAATTAAGGAATTTTTATAAATTCATGACATTTTTCATTGTCATTGTCATTGTCATTGTAAATGTTAGCAACTTTCTCCACCTAGACCGGAAAAAACTTTCTCGAACTGTTTTGTAACGGTTCGTAAGCAACGGACTAAAAATACTGGAATAAGGTATTTTGCGGTCTGAAATTGCACCGAAAAAATAGGCATTCTCGACTCATTCAGGAAAAAATTAATTTTAATAGTTTCCAAAAATTTTTATTTTCCGAATTTGCAAAAAATTGCTGCCAAGAACATCACCTTCTGACACTGTCAAGGTTTTTTCTCAAAACATTTAAAAGAATGATTGTGATCAGGATATTTGCCACAGGTTCCGAAATAACACAATCTCTAACAACTTTCGTTTAAAAAATGATTATTACAAAATATTATGTATATTGTAATTTTTCTTTAAATTGAAACTTTTTTGATGTAGGTTTCTTTTATTGTTTATCTGTACTTTGCTGTTGTCCAAGTCCAAGTGTATGAATTATTAGTGAAGAGAAATTCGTAAAAGAAATTATTGGTTTGTTATATGTAACACAAGTTTCTTTTAGGCTCAATTTTCTTTAGAAAACTAAGACAAATTACCTGTCCACCACCAAAACGATAATAATACATTACATTCCAGTCGTAAAATAAAGGTTTCAAAAGGTATTGAAGACCCAATATAACGACAGGACAATTTCGGTGTAATATGTAAAACGTACATGACACTTTTATAGTATAATCCCACAACGATATAGAATAGAAAAAATTATCTACATCAATCTGGCAGTAGAACATTTAAAAAATTGTCACTGCTAGATTGTCGGCTCTGTTTATCATCGCACATTAATATGTTTTAATACAACTTTGGTGTGCAAAGTGCATAAAATACAGCGCATACACAAAAATGTCAATAGCAAATATTTCGCAATATACATAATGTATTAACAAAAATGATGAGGTGATGAATGGGGTGAAAAAGAATAAATAGTGGTTTCAGTTGTAAACAAAGTTGCTCATTTATAAATAAAACTTGCCTTCAATCACAGTTTTTTCTTTTTACATAGAATTTACATTAAAACATAACTCAGAAGACCTTTCATCAATTTTCTGCAAAGCTGTTTTTATCAAGTAGTATGTGTCCATTTTGATTTTGGTAATGCGTAGACTTTTAACAATAAGAAAGTGTTAATTTAAACTTGCTAAAATTGCACGAGATGTTAAATATTCATTTGTAAAGTTTAACTTTAAATATATCAGATATTTCTTAGCGTCTAATGTTGCGTAAAATAGTATACCGTAAGTGATGTCACTTTTAATTTTATGCAATTCTGATAAAAAGAGTGAATTCGTTATACCTATGCTTGCTCATATTTAAATCGTGTATATATAATGAACATCATTGGTAACGAGCATTTTTGTTGATCCATTGCTTTCTCGTTATAAAAATGGTCTGGAGTTCTACTGTATGTTTAAAAAAATTGGAGAAAAACATCATTCTATACACTAAGCACAGAAATTCAGAATTATAAAAAAATCCCATATTTGTGGGTAATTTTCGAAAACTTCTAACTCAAAGAAAAATGGTCATAGAACAGTTTTTTGTACCTTATATTCGGAATAGATGCGGGATTTTTTTTTTACTGAAATAGGTTCAATAAAAAGAAGCATTTAATATCTAAACAATTATGTACTTTCGTAAACTCTTACTTTTATTTCTAACCATTGCGTTGTCTCATCAAGCAAGTTTTAAAAATAAACCGAACAAGAATGTTACATAATAAATGCAAACATTGCTTAGAGCTTGAAGCATTTCGTTAAGTCTTATACTTACCCTTATCTTTAACTGATCCATGTTAGTGTGTTTTAATGAAAAGATAAACTTTGGATAAACGTAGAGGTCGAGTGAGTCAAAATAAGTTATCTGTAACAAAAAAATATTGGAATTAGTATGGTTTCTTGCCAATAACCACAGGATAAACTAGGGTTCAAAAAAACACTTTAAACCTTTACAAAATCACCTCTACTTTTGTAATGATAGTTCGTCGTTTCGTCCTCCATTAAATTATTCGTACAAATTCAGCCAATGCATTGAAAATGGAAATTAAGGTAGATTAAGATTATGAAGCAAATTTAATTTACGAATTCTTTATTATTTTGTTAACAGATTGTTTTTGATCATGTCTGGCTCTAGAGTTTAAGCTCATACATCGCGGACTGTTGCACTTTACAGATTGTAAAAACGATGATGTCTCTCCCACTTAAAGTCGTACACTCTTAATTACGGTGGAACGGACTGATCCGTGGTTATCTTTAAAATTTGAAATACAAATCTTGAGAGATAGTATCTCTCTGAAGATGATAGCTTGGCTATTAAAACACGTTAGAGCAACCTTTGTTGTATTTTTTAATCTTTCTTGGTTTCAGGGGACAAAATTTGTGTTTCAATTTCTGTTAATTATATGTAATGAAAGCGTTCCAAAATTGGTAATAGTGTAATAAGCAAAAGATAAAAATTTAAGAAGAGAAAATAATTGTTTTCCAAATGAGAAGCAACAAAAAAAGTAGGAACTTCGCTAGTTGGAGCGTCTCTAATATTCCTAAACCATTTTAACTACCTTTAAACATCTCACAGTAGAAATGGTTGAGGAATATTAGAGACTCTTCAACTAGAGAAATTCCTACTTTTTTGTGGCTTCTGATTTGGAAAAAACTATTTTCTCTTGTTAAATTTTTATCTTTTGCTTATTACACTATTAACAATAAGTTCCAATCGAGCTCTTCTGATGAAACGTGTGAATGTAGTGGAAAAATTACAAAGTCTCCCCAACATCTAAAAATTTATTATTAAATATCATGAAGATGGAAAATCTGGTACAAGAATAGAACATATTTTACAAATAAAAACCTGCATTACATGATATTATTCATAGATACGAAAAGGAAGGACTATTAAGAAATAAACGACAATAGTATAGTACGCTCCTAGAAAAATTAGTAATTGTACACGATGAGCATTGGATATTATGGCAAACTGAGGAGAATTCAAGAAACTAACCGCAGAAGCAGTCACGAGCCCAACTCAGGGAAGCTGCCTACATTATTTCACAAACATGGTTTTCATCAAAGTACTGCCCAAAATTAAACTTCCTTCATCAAATCAGAAACATCAAAGACTGAAGTTTGCGTTTATAAAAATTTTCACCTTTGAAAATTGTTGGAAATTTGTAAAGAAAAGTAAACTTAATGTTTAGGTGTGGGATGGTTTGGTGAAGGATTGGAGAAAATCTCGGGAGAGCTGAAATTAAAGAATCTTCATGTTTCTGACACAGAAACATGATCAAGAAGGTATCTTCGTTTTGGGATCGTTCGTACTTAAGGTTGCACGACAGCTGCAGGAATAGAGGATTAGAGAATTTGCATTTCATCGAAGGAATTATGAAGTTTAATATGTACCTTGATATCTTAAAAACCCCATTGCTCAAAATAGTGAAAGCTTTGGGTTGCAATCCAGGTTTTTGCTGAATCAGGGCAAGAATCCCAAACAAATCGCTCGTTTCGTTCGATAATGGTTTCTGTATAACAGCTCTCATTTAGTTAATAACTTTCGAAATGTGCAGATCTTAGGGCAATAGAACATTTGTGGGATTAGTTAAGTAGGGGCACGAGGAAGTGCCAAATTTTAACCGGCAGCACCTCAAGGATGTATTGCACATTGGTCTTTTCTATGCCTCGACGTCTACAATCATTAAGAGTAAAGGTTTCCCGACAAATCATTACCCCAATTATTAAAACTAATATTCATTGCCATTTATGCCTGTCATTATGAGATTAGCTTTGCTTGGGTTTTTACAACACATAAAGTGACAATTTTGGGTTACAGTTTTACTAACTTGGATGTGGGTGTCAATAACATAGCGTCAAGTGAATAAAAACAAGTAAATACTTATGAGAATTTACTCGAGTTTCTGCGACGTGATTTAAAAAAATTGCTGAAGAAATCAACATTTTCATTTTCAAATCGTAATATTTTTTATACATTCATTATCAAACTTACATGAAAACGAGTATTTACTCTCAAGTAGTAGCATTTACTTGATTTTATTCAACGAATTTTAAGCATTTACTTGACACGAGTAAAAGAATTTACTTATGAACGCGAGTAAATACTTTTATTATTCACTTGACAACAAGTTATTACTTAAAAATTGTCAAATAAAAGCCTTTACTAGTTTTTATTCACTCGACCCATTCGTGAATAGTAAGTGTTCTATGTTTCATAATTCGCTTAATTATTTCGTCACTTCTGGGTATCCGATTTTGAGTGTGAGACACTATGTATATTAAATCTTCATATTGCTCCTGAATTTGCTAAAGCGTAAATAAACAAATAAAAATTATTTTGGAACTAAAGAAAATAAAAATGTTTCCAAAACAAATGGTTTAAAAAAGTGGACACGTTTAAAATCAAAAATTTGATTTGATTATGAACTTATTTATAGAATAGATTATTTTATCCTCTTTAAAAAGTAGTCATACCATACATTACATGTACATTTGCACCTACATGTTTAGTAAATAACTAAATAGTATCTCAAAATCTTAAATATTGGGTGTAAATTATTAGTAAAGATAAAAAAATTCAACGTCATTGTTAAACGAAACATGATACGCAAAAGTACGTTGTATTATTGAATGACTGATATGTAAACGATTGATTGACTGGCATTTCATAATTGTTACATGCATACGTGTGTCCCAAGATAGCTTACTGACGAGGGGTTTCTTTTTTATTTGTGGATTTACGAGAAAAAAGTCATTCTTTACAAAAACTCCTGCTTGATCTTAAATTACTGAAAATAACATTATTTTGTTCATTTCTCATACAGAGAATTCAATTATGGTATCGAAAAATATTATTTTATAATATGGTTTACAACTACAAAAAAGCCTAAATTTTTAAAAAAAAATTAAACAGGAATTGTTGTTTAATTGTTGAATAATTTGATACGAAACCAGGCTTCATTCCCATCTGTTTATTTTTTTCTTCAAATCTTAAAATCATGAATCATGAGCAGGGAGAGGGGTTTCACCAGGTGTAAAAGGGCTTGAGAAATGGTACCAAAATCGTTGCAATGCAAATACGTTAGGCGGTTACTGCTGACATTTGAAGGTAAAACATACTTCTCTAAATAAAAAAAGTTAAAAATGTTACCTGTTTTGTGTGAAATAGTTGTTTTTAACAATTCATTTTGTGTTTTATGCTGTAAAATACATTAATTAAAAATGTTATCGTCGGATTTTCTTGAACAATTAACAAAAAAATTAAAATATGCATACCTGAATTTTTTTGGTTTTTCTTTAATAACAACCATACCTAAAAAATGGTACGTGTTTGTGCATATATTCTTATTAAGCGATATGTATAAATGAATAAATACTATAACAAAATGTAATTATAGAATTTAGTAAGGAATTTTTCTAGAAAAATTTGATAAGGGGAAGCGGACCCGATAAGGTACCAAACGGCAGATAACTGCGCCAGAAATTTCCGCAAACGTACTTTCCTTCTAGTAATCGGAACGGGATCTATATAGGCGCGGTCGGCTTTCCCTCAGTTAGTCAGTGAATAGTCAATGAATACGTTAGTTAATTAAACAGTGTTAGTAAGTTAATTAGTCAGTTGGTTAAGTGAATTATTATTGTAGTGTTCCGGAATCAGTTTGGAAATAAAGTGGTTACAATTCACGTAGTTTTAAATTCGAACCGATAACGCGTAACAATACGTAAATTTGAAGTAGGTATTTATATTTTTTTTTAAATTTGTCTCGCTGTGAAATTATTAATCAACCTAATATTAAAGAAAATGGCATACAAGCTGTAATTTTCTTATGAAGAGATGAACATTAAGTCATCTAAAAAATATGGATATTATTTCATTTATATTGTGAGAGGCATCAAATTTTCTGAACGGCCCACCTTTTAGTTAGTTTCAATTTGTGTAAATAGAAATTTAGATCCCACAGTTTCATCAAAAAAAAAGTAATGTTTTTCGTAATAAAATGGACTAAAAAATTAATAACAAAATAAATCTAAGACCTAGACATAATTATTAATTAAAACTGCCACTGTATGCTCAATTATTGATCAAGTTTTAGCTAACCCCAATTAATGTAACTTAGAAGCAACAAAAATTTAAATCCTTGATCTACCTTTACATTATTAGCTTGACTGCATTCCAAACAATAGTGGTGCTATGTTCTGCATTCTATGCAACTAGATCATTACAAAAGAGTTGCATAATCACAAAAAGCAACGAAATATTTAGTAAGAAATTAGCAAAACAATTACTAAAGGAAGTGCGGTTGATAGCCTGCTTACTCCGCAATTATGTGTCTCATTAGAAATATTTTCAATAACGTCGGAATTGTCTATACAAAACGAAGTAGTACATCAGGGGTATCCTAATTCTAACTGGTCATTTCTTTCATCTATTTCTGATTCTGATTTAAAATCGAAAAGCAGTTGAGCTTTTCAATTTCAAATCACACATTTAAACTGCTTGACGGTCAACTTTATTCCGTAAAAATCATTCAAAAATATTTATTTATATTAACGCTGACAGTAAAAAATATATTTCTTCTTTCTTAGACGCTTCTTCCGCCGACATAGGGGGCTTCTTTAGGAACAAAACGAGAACTTTAGGTCCAAAATAAAACAAATTTAGACAGAAGAGCACGATACCTCAAATTATCAATCATTCTAAATATAAAAAAGCCAAACTCTTCCTTAGTGAACGTACCACAAAAAAAGGGGGTGAAGTCAATGCAAAAGAGCATTGGTCTAGTCTTTTCAGAAGAGCACGGCAACATCAGTGTGTTAACCATATAAGAAAAGAAACTCCTCTACAGAGACAGTAAAATGAGAAACCAAGATTCACGAAATTCTTCCAAGATAAAAGTCGTATAAAAGAAAAGGGTCGAAGCGAAGGGATGCAGTCAATAGGGAAGAGCACGGTCGTTCAGTATGTTAATCATAACGAAAC
This sequence comes from Dastarcus helophoroides, assembly GCA_028583605.1. Classification (NCBI taxonomy): domain Eukaryota; kingdom Metazoa; phylum Arthropoda; class Insecta; order Coleoptera; family Bothrideridae; genus Dastarcus; species Dastarcus helophoroides. The sequence continues at coordinate 24,347,137 of CM053325.1, read as the reverse complement.
ACTTTCGAAATGAAACTGGTACAATTGGTACAGAGCTGAAACTATTTTGAAACCTCGAATTACTTTTCTAAAAGTTTAAAGTTTTTTTTAATCCATCTTGTTCACGAAAGATTCGAGATCGTTTGGATGTTATTTCAAAATTTAATTTTCATTTAGACTGTTTGACTTTTTTTAGCAATTTCAAACTACGACTTTTTTATTTCAAGAGGTTTCTTTATTTTTCTCAAAATTCGACTTTATCTTAAACTTCGACATTTTTCATTTCTGGCTCAATTTTTCTCCAAAATACGTCTTTATCTCTCGAAATTTGTCTTTATTTTAGATTTGTTACTTTTTATCAAAATTGTTTTTTTTTTTTGAAATATCGAGAAATATATTTCTTTGAAATTTTGAACTTTTTTCTCGGAATTTCAATATTATGTCAACATTTAAATAAAAAAAATACCAAAATAATGGCTTTAGAAATTTCCCCCTCCTTTAAACTCGTCTTTTTTTAGAATGTCCTATGTTTACTTAAAATAGGTCCAGATATTAAACAAAGAGCCAAATATTTCGAAAAATAATCTTCTGAAATTTCTAACTTTTAACTACTTTCCTAAATTTTTGAATTTTTAATTTCGACCTTTTCAACTATTTCAAATTTTTTCTAAATTTAGAGTTTATAGTTATATTCAAAATTTAAAGCTTACACCCGAAGACTTGATTTTTTTTATAAAATTCGGATATTCTTTCGAAATTTCAACTTTAACCTCGAACGATTTTTTTTTAATTTCAAGCTTTCTCTCGGCATCTCAGTGTTTTTCTTAATTTGTGGTTACAATTTTGATTTTCATGTTTTTTTCTAACATTTAAGTAAAGTTTTTCAAAATTGTTGACTTTTTTTCCGAATTTGCAGTTTCAAATTTACCTACATTTGCTTATTTAAGCTTCGAAAAATGTATTTGCTGTAAGTTTTTTTGAGTTTTGTTTTAACTTTTTCACTATAGTTTAAATTTGAAATGAATATTTTTTTAACTTATAGTACTATTTTTACTTTTTTCTCCAAATTTCTAGTTTAAAATTTTAGTTTTTAATTTTTTCCCATCAAATCTTCAATTTTAAATTGTAAATTTAGCCCTCTTTCTAGCTATTTTGACTATTTCGAAAATTATACTTCATGGACCGTCGATATCTTTTTAGAAATTTTGACATAATATCAAATATTTGACTTTCATCTTGAAATTTCGGCTTTTTTGGAAATATTTTTTCTGATCTCGAATTTTGTTCTCAAAATCTTATGTTTTTTTAATTTTGAGCAAAATTTAATAATTTTGTAATAATTCATTCTTATCGTGGGGTAAGGACGTCAGCAGTGGACCACCAAAAATTCAGACGCTTATAATTTATTCACGTACGGATATTAAAACTAATTATTTTTACCAAATGACGCGTTATGTATCTGACTTTTACTTTTTGCATCAGTTTCGTCCCAATACCCAATAAAACAGATATTTTTACAAGCCTATTAAAATATGGAAAACGGTTCACTGTGTCCAACCCAAGGTACAAGTAGTTTTCTTAATGAATACCCTCATTTATCTTTGTTTTTGAGAGATTCAAAATTTTTAAAAGCTGGTCTTTCACAATTTTTCATTAGAATTCGTTTCTGCTAATGGATTAGCAGTAGCGTTGTAACTGTAGGATACGCAAAAAAGTTTTTTTTTTAATGGAACATCCTCTATATATTAACAGATTTGAATTCCTCCAATTATTCTTATTACAAATATAAGCACCTATTGCATATTCATTTTACTGGTTTTTGAGTAATTTTAATTTTATTGTAAATACATCGAGACAAAAACGTTATTACAAAAACCCATAATAGAGATTATATTATATATGGGTCGTTTCGTGTTTCTCTTCGTCCACCCCGCACCTCGTCCAAAGGAGATCTTTTGTGCATACCCTAATCTATGCTGTTCCCAGGTTCAAACTCTTATAGAAGTTTATAATGGACCTAGGATTGAGTTTTTCCACATTTGAGGGGTCTAAGGACTCCCATCCGAGTTGGACATGCCTTTTGGATTCAAGCGCATAGCACATGTTCTGCAGTCTCCGCAGCTTCTGTGCAAAAGCGACACAGGTCTGTTTCAGCTTGACCCATTTTCTTAAGGTGGTACCCATAGGTCAATGCCCTGTATCTTCAATTTCGATTTGATAAGTTTTAAGTAGACCTTTATCTTTTCAAGCAGATATGAATCTTTTTGCCTGTCGTAGTCCTGGATATGATCTCCAGTGGAAATTCTTAACTTAGCTTCCTATTTTTTTGACCTCATTGTTGAATTGGCTTTTAGAAAAACCAAAAGCTGGTACAGGTCTAAGAAATGCTAATGCAGATCCTTCTCTAGCGAGTTGGTCCGCAGCTTCATTCCCTTGTATTCCTTTGTGCTCTGGCACCTATTTAAAGCTGATCCTGTTGTATTAAAACAGTTGCTTTAGAGTTTGTTGTCAGTCCCAGACTAGTTTGGATTTGACAATGCAGCTTCTGAGAGCCTTTATTGCCGCTTGGGTGTCAGAGTTGATGTAGATCTTTGTTCCTTGCAGGTTTCTTCGAAGACACTCTTAGGCGAAGAGTTCTATTGCATGTACTCAGTTTGAAAGGCAGTTTGGTCTTTTCCCAAGGCTTTAGAGAACCTTTAGTTAGGACCATAAATTCCCACTCCAGTCCCATGTGCTGTCTTTGATCCATCTGTAAACCAGATGGACAATTTGTGTTTTTCTTCAGGTAATGATTGAGCGTCAGTGTGGTTATTTAAATCCACTTCAAAAGAATGATTAAATTCGTTCCTGGATTGCATATAATCAACCGATATTGCTAAAATCAGAGGGCTACATTTCTTGAGGATTCCCATGTGACGGGCGAAGTGTCCTTCTTTATTTTTTTTTAATTACAGTAATCTTGAGGCTCCCTTGATCGCCTCCCTCTTCACTAAAGGGTGGAGAGGAGTTAGACCTAGCATTACCTCCATTGCTGCTGTTGGGCAGGTGTTCATTGGGCCTGTTATGCCCATACATGTACGTTTGAACTATGTTCAGTTGGCCACCATCCTAAAGAAGCGTACGTGATCAGGGGTGTAATTATTATCCTATGTGACCAGTAGATCATTTTCGGTTTCAGACCCCAGGTTTGTTGAATAGTCTGGGGCACGTCCAGAATACTGTCGTAATGCGGATTCCAGGTGAGCTTTTGGTCTTGGACTATTCATAGATATTTAGCCTTACTTGATAAGATAAGTTAAACTCCATTTATAGTGGGAGTTGTTAGATTTAGCTTCCTTCTCTTCCTGAAAGGAATTATTATTTGGGTTTTTTTATTTATTTGGGTTTACATTTAAGCCTTGTTTCGAACACCAGTTATTAATGGTGTTTATGGTTTTTTGCATTAAATCCGACAACATTTTATCACTTTTGCTCCTGATAATGACAGTAATATCATCTGCATTACCTGTCGCTTCAAAGCCCGAGTAATGGAGTATATTTAGGAGATCATCAACCACGATGGACCGCAGCAGTGGAGATAAAATACCTCCTTGCTGCGCTCACTGCGACTGAATCACTGCCTAAGGTTGCTTTGAGTTTTCTACCATCTAATATGGAGACGATCCAGTCGATAGTAGGTTTCTCAAAACCTTTTTTGATAGCTGCTGTCTTTATAGATTCATATGAGGTGTTATCAAAAGCAACCTCTATGTCTGTAAATCCATAAAGAGCTATTTCTTTGTTTAAGTGTGCACTTTCTATCTTTTTGACAAAATTGTGTAAGGCTGTCTCTGTGGATTTGCCTTCTTTAAAGGCAAATTGATTTTCATGAAGCAGATTCTTTGACAGTACTTCGCTTCTAATGTGTTGGTTCAACTCATAATAAATCCACAATTAAAGTAATCAGCAAATAAAACAAAATGTATCAATAATTAAAACAAATACATCACATTTTTAACAGAGGCCCCATCAATTTCGATACATCATTTCAAACAACGTTTAATAAGGTTAAAACAAATTTTTTGAAAAACCAATGCATCAGCATTTAATAAATTAATATTTTTTACCAAAGGTAATGATGTGATATAATTTGTATTAAGAATTGATATATTTTTTTTCCTTTGCTGATTACTTTATTTGTTGATTTATTACAAGTAAATAAAATATCGTTTTTGTCTCGATGTAGTCACAATAAAATTAAAATAACTCAAAAACCAGTTGACCGATTATACAACATGTGCATATATTTGTAATCAAAATAACTAAAGGAAGCCAAATCTGCAAAAATATACAGAGTATTCCATTTAAAACAGTCTTAACTTTTTTGCGTCCCCTGTACATTTACAACGCTACTGCCAATCCATTAGCAGAAGTGAAATCTACATGAAATACCGTAAAAACAGCATTTTAATTTTTTGAACCTGTCAAAAATAAAAATAAAAAGGGGGAGTATCCATTAAGAAAACTAACCAGAGAACCAGTGAAGGGTAGATCTACAGTAAACGTGTTACTGACAGATGCAATAAGTGACATAATCTCCTCTAAAAAAATCTAGAAGAATATGTATGAAAAGCCCATTTGGCACTGTGAGAAGATAAGTACACAGAAAAGCATGATTTAAGACACAGAAGATCGATTCACCGTGTGCCCTACCTTTCTGGTTTACTTTGTACCATCTACACCTTGTTTTAAGTAATATTAAAAACAAACAAAAATAACTAAAATGGTAATGGTATGTCTAGCCCTAAAGAAGTCTCAAAAATTTGAATTAGCCCAATAAATACCATAGAAGTTTAAGCAACTAAATTATTCTCTGGGTTTTATTTTGTTTTTTCATTGTGAAACACAAATTAGCTAATTGCGTGGGGAGCTTGTCATCTGGTGGAGGTGCGAAAAAGGCTGAAAAATTTAGTTTTGTTGATCTTGCGGCGTCATTTGCCTACCTTTACTTAACATAATTTGAGTGGTGATTCACTGTATATAGTTTACAACTTGACCCTACTTTTTTGCATTATGGAATTTTCTTTTTTCTCAAAGTGATCCCTGCTCCGGGATTTTAACTTTATTTTGAACTTTCAACTCTAATTCAGAAATTTTGAATTTTTTGAATTTTAAAGTTTAATCTTGAGATTCTGTTATAAACTATTCCGTTTCTTACGTTTTAAAATTTCGACTACTTTCGCGTTTATAACTTTTAAACTTTTATTTGCAAGCTCGAAAATTCCATAAGATTTCAGTTGTTACTTTTTTCTCTAATTTTTCACTTAAAAGTTCAAAATTTCCATTTTTTATGGAAATATTGGTCTTATTTTCGAAATTATGACTAAATTTTTTATAAGCTCTGTTTCAGAAATTTGGAAATTTATCTCATAATTCCAAATTTGCACTTTCAATTATTGTATTTCTCTAAAATTTCAAGCTTAATCTCATATATTTCAAGTTTCTTTTGAGTTAAACTCTTTTCGAAATTTTCTGGAAATTTTGATTTTTTTTCAATTTTAATCTTAGTCTCGAAATTTACCTTTTGTTCTCAAAATTTGGAGTAATTTTTGTTATAAATTTTAAACTTTTTTTGTAAACTTCGTAGCTACTACTCTGTCTTAATATTTCCATTAGAAAAAATAATTTATTAGACACGCAAGCGGCAGAACATTTGGAACTTCCCTGAATTTATTTATAACTATGTAATATAAAGATGACGTACATAACATGATTAAAAAAATATTATTTAATGAAAAATACTTTTTTTAAATGTTGTAATGACAACCGATATAAATTTCAGATCTGTTTATTCTGGTGCAACAAAAAGGCAAACTACTCTATAGGCAACACCCAACAATTCCAGCAACATTTCATATACTTTTCGATAAATTGATTCATAATGGTTACCTTATCGAATTGTATAAAGAACTGAATCTGAAAATATCGATAAATGCGAGCGTATTTATTTACCTTTTCATCGATGATAGAATCCGAAAAATATCACTCACAAGTTATTTCACTAAAACGTTTACCGTCCTACCGTCCACTGTAAACAACTGAGTATGGTATGTACGAAATACCACAATCGCTCGTGAATCCACTTTCTAAATGATAGTGTCGGTATTCTTAAGTCACCAAAGTTACTAATCTAGAAACAACGTAAATACCTGATAAGGCGGCACGTCACAAACTATTGTTGTCGAGAAGTGAAAAGAAGCAGAATGTATCTGACAAACTCTGATGCAAGTAAATTATTTTAATAATACCACTGATGCGATAATCTGAAGGATGAAGGTCGTCTATCAGTGCTTAAATATTTTACATTAATTATACTACTTGTTAAATACTATAATTGCCTTCTCTTTAAACATCAACGAAATTATCACTGACATCGAAATTTAAAAAACACGAAACGGGATTAAAAAACTTAAATTCACATTATCCATACTATACTGGAACTATAAAAATAGAAGAAGTTCTATTTACATCGAATTAATCTAATCTAATTTGGTAACGGTAGGGAGTTCAGAAGCAAATTTCTTTGAGAAATAAATGCTGAAATTTGGGAAATATTTAATCTCGAAGTCAAAGTTTATAAATAAAAATATAAGAGAAAAACAATATTTCGGTTTTAGTTCTCTAAATTTCGACGAAAGAAATTGAAATTAAAACATTTACCCCGTTCACCTTGCAAAATAAGCAAAATGTGCCGTCGGATTTTCATGATTTACGAAAGGTTCCATCGCAGCAAAAGTTTGGACAACCCTGCTCTACGAAAATGTTAATGGATCGAAGTTTGCCAAAAAAAAAGTCTATCAAAACGAGCTCAGATGGTCTCTAAAAGCAAACTATACATACCCATGCTGTTTCTCTATTTAGAAGGACTGAACAAGAATTCTCTTGAATGAATGACTGTCATCAAATTTATTTACTCCACTAACCAATATCCTATATTAATAAATTTCGCGCATATCGTCATTGACGAAATAATTCCTCAGTCAAGACTCGGACCATATTTGTAGATGCACGAGATTCTTGTAAACAGGTTATTGACGAGGCAAAAGGTGATTTCGATCATAAAATGCGCCAGAGGTTTATCAACTGTCCGAACGGTTCCAGGTCCTTTTGGGGATTTGCACCTTTACTAGATAAAAATAACAATATTGCTACTACCTCCAAGGAAAAGGCTGACATGTTAACCTTAATGTTTGCTGAAAATTCCAATCTTGATTCTCGAAACGCAGAACCCCCTATTCTTCCTATGGTTGACACTTCGATGTCTGAAGTTGTTTTTAGACAACGCACAATCAGGAAGATTCTCCTCGAGCTCGACACCTCGAAAGCTTCTGGCCTTGATGGTATTCCCGCTATTGTTTTTAAAAAGTGCGCCCCAGAGTTGACTCCTGTCCTAAGCAAATTGTTCACACTCTCTTACAACAAAGGTGTATTCCCTAACACATGGAAATCTGCTAGAGTGCAGCCTGTCCCTAAAAAGGGGAAAAAGAAATCTGGCTAACAACTATCGCCCTATATCTTTGTTGCCCGTTATATCTAAAGTGACGGAAGAGGTTATCAACATTATCAACATCGAGATTCACAAATATCTGGAGGAAAATAGAATCATCTTCGACAGGCAATACGGTTTTAGACAACAACGTTCCACTGGCGATCTACTGGCATATAACATAACGAGGCATGGCATTGGGTATCTCAAAGGCTTTCGACGGAATCTGGCACCGATCTCTTCTCGCCAAATTAACATCCTCTGGTCTTCCTCCTGGACTCTGTCATTTGATATCCAATTTTCTCCCTAACGGATCTCTTCAGGTCGTCGTCGATGGCATCTCATCCGAGACATTTGCGATTAACGCAGGGGTGCCTCAGGGGTCTGTTCTGTCTCCTACTCTGTTTCTATAACACATAAACGATCTCTTAGCTTCAACTTCCAATCCTATATACAGCTACGCAGATGATAGTAACCTTGTGTCATCTTTTTTCTCCGACAAACCATTATCTATCGCTGCTTCAGATCGACTAAGGGAACAGCAGATACAGACGATTAATCGGGATGTCGAGATTATTCTGGAATGGGGTAGGAACAATTTGCTCGACTTCAACGCTTCAAAAACTCCGGCCGCGGTTTTCTGTAAGAAAACATCAAGGGATAATGCAACAAACATACTAATGGACGGTAAAATCTTTCCGATGGGATCTAATCTATCTATCCCAGGAGTGAATGCGAGCCCTAACTTCTCTTGGGACGATCATGTGCGCGCCATTGCCAAATCCGCCTCTCAGAAGCTAGGCTTTCTTTTTAGAGCTAAAAAGTACTTCACATCTCATCAGCTGTTAACACTATACAAAGCTCAAGTTAGGCCAACACTAGAATACTGTTCTCATGTTTGGAATTCAGCCCCAAAACACCTTAGCTCTCTTGGATTCAATTCAAAGAAGAGCGATTCGCCTAATTGATGACAAGAGTCTGACCGATTCTCTCGAAACACTAGACGAGAGTCTGACCGATTCTCTCGAAACACTAGAGCACAGGAATATGGTTGGTGACTTGTCTCTTTTCTACAAGTACTATCATGGAAGATGCTCGCAGGAACTAATAGGATTGATCCCTCCAAGGGCAAGATTCTTGAGGCGTACTAGACATTCGGAGACAGCAAATTCCTGTGCGGTCCAGCTTGACACAGTGAGGACTTCTGTCTACGGAGACTCTTCCAAGTTATCGAACTTGTTACCAAAACAAATTTTCCCCAAAAATTACAATAAATTACAATTAATAAAATTACAATAAATTTGAAGCAACGAAACTACGACTGAATTGCGCTATTGGGCAACAGAAAAGGTAATCTGATTTACCATCATATTTTCTTAGCAAATAAAATGTAGCAGTAATTAACATGTATTTTCTTTTTTCACGATAAGAATAATCTGTACCGTAAATTTCTTTCAAGTGCCAATTACATGGCAATTATTTTTATTGTATTAATAAAGTACTACAAACCAAATTTATCGCCATGCCTGTTTAATGTGTTTGATAACATTTTTTCTGAGAATCATCCTGATTTGCGGAAAGAGTAAAAAACATAAATTGATAAGATTATTCGGGGTTGACAGACTACAAAATATTTTCAAAAGGTACTTTAAAAAGTGAAACTAATTGTATTTCATAAACAAAATTAGTAACCTACTTTCATAATTGATCATTGATAATTTTTATGTCTAACTTACAGACTTACACGTAAATTGTTATTCAAAAACTGAAACTATCCTTCTATAAGTTGTGATAAAATTTCGTTTTTTGATAAAAAAAAATGAACTATCTATTAGAAACTCGTTAATATATATTTGTTAAATAACAAACTCCATCACCCGACGGTATAACTATTGAACAAAATGTAATAATTTAATATAGGCACGAAATTTGTCACAAGGAGATTTCTTAGGTCCATAAATTCTAATTTGCTAACATATTAGCAATAATTGATAGGGAGCTATCCTCTATGATTCTAAGTCATCATAATTTTTGGGCATCCATGTATAATTATTGGAATAGGTAGTTTTATTTTCCCATATTTTTTACCTTAAAAAGTCTGAAAGTTGATACAAGCAACCCTTTCAAAAATATATTCCTTTAAAGTTTAAAGTGCCTTCATTTTAAATCACGTAGATATTAGATTTTCGAAGTAGACTTGAAAAAAAATAATAATAAGACAGATAAGTTACCTTATGTAAATCAAATATTACCTTGTTGATAATATTATTACCTGAATTTTGAAAATAGCAATAAAAAAATTCAAAAAATCAAGAAATAATTTATCTTCAAATATAAATACGAGATATGATCTCTTTATCTGCACAAGAAAATTTTAATGGTCTCGGGGGTCAAAGCAGATATTTAGATATGAGTTCCAACACGAGTCAGATTTTTAATTGTTTACAATTCCTCTATAGATATATACCTACCTTAAGGTTAGAAATGTATAGAAGGCAAATCAGCCAAATTTTTGTATCGCAGATAACGGGTTTAGAAATTCTCTGAACGAAACGCATCCTATATTCTTGAAAGTAACTTTCGCTTTTCCTGAATGGACATTATAGAAAAAAAATTGAATTGTCAGCAACCTCTGAAATTTCTAAAGCCAGTAACTAAAGCCAGCATCTCTCTGAAGACGATATCTTGGCTATCAAAACGCGTTAGAGCAACATTTGTTGTGTTTTTTAATCTTTCTTGATTTCAGGGGACAAGATTTGTATTTCAATTTTTGAAGATAACCAAGGACCAGTCCGTTCCATCAAAAAAACCTAAAGGGACAAAAGAGAGAGAGAGAGAGAGAGAGAGAGAGAGAGAGAGAGAGAGAGATGTTAATGTCACACAAGTTATTGCAATCAACATATTAAAATGCTTTTAGTTGGAACCGTTAAGCTCTAAACAATGGTGCAGACTTTGCTGACACTTCTCTAAAACACATTTGTTCATATTTATAAAAAGAAATTGTAGCTTTTACTTCACAAAAATGAAGGAAGTAATTCAGATTTTTTTTTTATTTGCTTCACCAAAAATTCATCTATTAGCAAGCTAACTTTTTTCTATAGATCAAGTTATTTGTCTGTTTATTAGTTGTGAAAATTTTCATCAGTCCAAGTTTACGGTTGTAATTAAGTGTTTGCAATGGCAAACCTGCAAAGAAACTATTATAAACCAAGAATTTTGCTCTTTTTTGTTCTTGGAGAATTAAAAAATATTCGGTTTCTAGGAGTAGAAAATGGAGACCAAAGAGAAATCTCCAAATCGGCAAATTTCCTTTTCCAATAGTTGTTGGAGATCTTGATTGTACACATGTTCATACTGAAAATCCAGCCAACTTTGTATATGGATATTTAAATAAAAAAGGTTTTCAAATTGGTAACGATGCGAGATAGCCTGGATCAATTTATGATTTTCGTATATCGAGATAAGTAAGAGGCAAAAGCAAAAGATGATTCAGCTTCTAATATTCTTTCTCAGGGTTGATATAGGGAGTCATCACTAGGCCGCAAAGAAAGGAAAGGGAAAAGAGGCAAATGCCCTGGAGCCATGGAGGTCTTTAGTGTCCAACAAAGGGCTAGGACATCATAGTTTTTCCGGGATTCTCGTCGGGCTTGGTCATCAGACATCGCATTATTCCACATTCACCAAACAGAATTGTGTTTCTTATCCTCTTTATAATTTCACACACTGCCTAATTTTTTTATGTATGAGAATCCTAATCTGATCCAGGCCATCTTGCATCATTACAAGTTATAACAAGCTTTGGATTGTATGTAACTTATATATTCCAAATTGTAAAATCTTTAGTATTTACATAGTCAAGATCTCCAATAGCTCTTGGAAAAGAAAATTTGCCCAGGTCACCATTTTCTATCCTTAGAAACCTAATCTATTGATGACCCTTCTCTACATATACTCCAATACTTTGTGAAATAGTCTGGACAAAGCATCCGAATTCTTCAGCAGTTCCGCTTTGAAATTCAGAGTTTGTACAATAACATAGGAATATTTTTATTTTATGCATATTACACAGATGTCCTACGAGCTTTTTGATTATCTTCCGGGATATAATCCACTAACTTTACAAAATATACCTCTTCAAATATAAATAACGTTTTAAAAACTGATCGACGGAGACAAAGTTCTTGGTTTATAATTTTTAATTGCCCTTAAATACACAACGTCAGCCATTGTAAACACTCAATTACAACCATAAATTGACATAACTAATAAACAGACAAATAACTTGATCCATAGAAAAGAAGTTAGTTTCTTAGTAGATGCATCTTTGGTGAAGCAAATCCTTCGATTTATTAACTAAAAGCTTTTTTTATAAATATAAATTAAGTAAAACCTCTTACTTTGATTTTGGTGCAACGGACTGGTCTTTGGTTATCTTCGAAAATTGAAATACAAATCTTGTCCCCTGATATCAAGAAAGATTACAAAACACAACATAGATTGCTCTAACGCAAGCTTGGCTATCGAAACACGTTATAGCAACCTTTGTTGTGTTTTGTAATCTTTCTTGGTTTCAGGGGACAAAATTTGTATTTCAACTCTTACTTTGAAACAAAACTTTCAACGGTGAAGCAAAACCTTTTTCTGCACTTTTTTTATGCATAACATCTGTAGAATTTCCTTTACTTTTGCGAAGTAAAAGCTAGTACATCTTTTTATAAATATGGCCTATTAGGTAGTATATGAAGTTATCAAGAGAATAAGAAACATAGTTACACTAGGAAAGAGTCAATATGGACTAATGCCATATCTGATAACCAAGCCTGATAAGAGTCCCCGGACAATTATGATGGTCTGGCCCTTAGTTAAGTACTAAAGACTTCCATGGAGCCTGGGCTTCAGGGCATTTGCCCCTTTACCCCTCCCCCCTCTCGAAATGACTTCCTACATCAACCCCGAAGAGTAATTTTAAAAGCTGCATCATATTTGAAATAGCACGTTATTACCTTTTATTTTTAACTTTTATTTCTCATCCTTACATTTTGCTTTTGCTTTTTGCTGCAAAGTAAATCGTTTAATTTTATAAATATCACCTATTATATCACGTCTGGACAACCATTCAATGGTGTGGTATCACTAAACCAAAAACCAATGAAATGAATAAGGTGTTCAGCCTCAACAAACTGAAGAGCGATATATCCCTATCTGATAGCTATTTTAAGGAGGTCTGGATTAGTGTTGGAATAATCGAACGATTTTCAGAATCGAATACATTGAATTCGAATAATTTTGAAAATCGAACAAGTATTTGAATACAAAGAATCGAATTATGGGATAATAAAATACCTACTAGAAAAATTGTCTCGGCGGCCTATTCGAGGTATGAGGTGGCGAGATATGACTTTTGATTTCACTACTTCCGTACCTATACCCATAATTGGTAATTCCCTAATTGAATGTATATAAATTTCTTAATATAAATAAATCTTGAAGCTTTAGAATTCACATACGTATCTTTAACTTTGATTGGATTCGCATATTGGCACTGTATTTCCAGATATTGCTAAATTTCATTATTAAAATTGAGAGCCACATTTTAAAAAGTACTAAAGCATTTCCGTTATTTAATAATTTTATGAGAAGGATGAAGCAATAAATTAAAAATTAGATATATTCGAATGCAAGAGTGTGCGAGCATAATGCGTAACCAAGCATCCCGAATAAAAATGATCTCAAATAAAATACGCATTCAATAATGCATTTCTAAGATCTCGAATACAAGAATCGGGTACAGTATTCAACATCGAAGCTAAGAATCGGAGATGTAGCGTAGTTAGGAGACCGATTCTATTCACTACTCAGCATTCCAATGTTTTGTTGTATCGGACTACCACAATCTCGAATACATATTTTGTATTCGAATGCAAGCAAGTACCCGAGAACTTATGAATCATGCGATGATGAGATGTTGCTTGTGCGAGGCGAGAACCGATTCTATTATTCTATTCATATTTTCACTTCAACTCACGGAGTCTGGGAGTATTCGAATACTTCAGTTGAGAATCGGATGTATTCGAGATCTTGGCAGAATCGAATACATCTCACAACTTGTATTCGAATAGCTCAACACTAGACTCTGGATGTAAACATATGGAATTTTATATAAGAAATTTGTTAATGCTTAATCAGTTACAACAATAAAATTATAAAATGCCTGATCAAAATAGATTTACGCAACCTGTACAGCCATTACAGGCGAGAATAAAGGCGCTGATGCTGAGTTGCCCCAAATTCGGCACAGACGCTATAACATTAACGAATTTATCGGTTCGTGAAACGTATAAGGACAACCATTACACGATCTGAACTAAAAATTAGTTATTTAAACACGAACACACGACACTAATATGTAAAGCAGCACTTTACCTTCTCTGTTCCTTTAGAGCACATTTTGCATATGGAAGAAAAGGGAAGGAAAAGGATGTGGACATTAGCATGCCAATACAGTCGACGGAATAATATACGATGCGGAGCCGACTCCAGAACCATTACACGCCTCTTTCAGATATGTCGCCACTGCTTTCATGTCAAATCGCAACAAATCGCCCCCATTTTCCATAAATTTAGGTTAACATTCAGATTCATCCGCTTTCCGTTACAAGAGCAAAGTTAATTTTCCTTATTATGCAGAGATATTTCTCAGATAGATGTATTTTATAACGTCTATATTGCTACTTTTAGTACAAGAAAATTTAGTGTTTAAAGGATAAACGTTGTTGAGTAATTCGGATGCATTGGATTAAATTTTTTTTAAGTTTAATTCACTCGCAAAGGGCAATCCCATTATGCCTTCAAAGCGCTACGAGTAGGATGCAGAAACAAGGATAGATGGTGATGAACCGCCTTCTTAAACAAGGATAGATTGTAATTTTTAGGGAAAATTCCTTTCGGTAACGAGTTCCACAGCTTGGAAGTTCTATATAAAAAAGAGTCTCCTCACTGTGTCAAGCTGGGCCGCACTGGAATTTGCTGTCTCCGACTGTCTTGTATGCCTCAAGAACCTTGCCCTTGGGGGGATAAATCCTATTAGTTCCTGCGAGCATCTTCCATGATAGTACTTAAAGTAAAAAAAAGTAGAAAAGAGACAAGTCACCAACCATACGCCTGTGCTCTAGTGTTTCGAGAGAATCGGTCAAACTCTCGTCATCAATTAGGCGAATCTCTCTTCTTTGAATTGAATCCAAGAGAGCTAAAGTGTGTTTCGGGGCTGAACTCCAAACATGAAAACAGTATTCTAGTGTTGGCCTAATTGATGAATGATTAAAGTTTAAACAGATTAGAGATTCTTTGGAATGTTTGTGTTGACACACCTTCCATCATGTTCCATTTTTAAGACCTGCATTATTTTTAAGTTTACCTTTTATTATGTTCAAGATTTTATCCCCAAATATACAAGGTGATTCTAAAAATGATACCATAAATTCAGGATCGTATTTTAAAGCCCAAAATAAGACTAACATTTTATATAAACATATGTCGTAAAACGCTTCGTTTCCGAGTTACAAGGTGTAGAAAGTTACTTCCTGATTATAGTTTTTAATTAATAGTTGCGAAACGTGTACAAATAATTGAATAAAATTTGGCGCAACTTCATACCTTTTTGCGCCCTTTCAAAACAGTCGCTAGTTTTCTCCTACAACGTCTAGTTTTTTCTCTACACCTTATGTGGTTAGCCACTGGGTATACCAGTCTCGATCAAGTTTTTTGTAATGTATGTAGTGATGATGGAATTGTATTATGCCATAACATACAAGGTTTAATTGAAGTATCGGTAATTCTGCCTAATATGCAACTAAATGGCCTTTTTTATTGGTAACTCAAAGAGAGTCACTGATTTATTGCAATATCACATGCACCAATGGATTATCTGTATTGCCCTTCCTGCTTTTTTCTTGGCCAACAACGTAAATATATCAAGGATTCCTGTTTTTTGTGCATGTAAAACAACAGAACTCCTATGGAATATTGGATGCAATCTAATTGGCTCCCAAGATGTGAATTGAAACCTGGTGATTTAAACATTCTACACCAGCCACTTGTCGACAGAAAGAATCTGATGTTTTATCTCTGTATATAAAACCGAACCTCATAAAGCAATTTGTTAAAGCTATTTCAATCGAAGCGTACTGTTTCAAGTATCCACTGTAGCCAGTGGCGTGCAGTGCCATTTGAGACAGGGTAGGCAAATAGATATCCGATAATTCCGATACAGACAAAAGTAAACGTTGGAGTAAATGTAATGTAGCAAAAATTATAGTGTACTTAGAGAGCAGAAAGTCGTTGCAGGAATCCTATTCGCAAGTGGAACTAAACTTTATGAATTATTAAACTTTTCAGTCCACGTATTTTTTTCTTTTGAAAATAATAATCTATTTGTAATTATCATACATATATTTGTTTTACCAAAACATTCAAACACAAGTTTAAGTAGAGAAATAACACGTCCTGTCGCGGTAATTTCGTATTTATGAACACCAATAAAAGTTTTTTAGCCACTATAAGCAGTTTTTACCATAATCGCATTTTCACTGCATTTTCGTCACTAACAGTCCAATAAACTAACAGTAACAGAACAGTTCAACACTATGTATATATTAAATGTCTTGAAAAAAGCTTGTTATAAAAATAAAACGAATGAATTCGGTTTGTACTAAATAAACACTAGAAAACACACAAGGAACGTAGACGTTGACAACAAAACTAACAAATTGCATTATAAGTCAATATCTAGGGGATTTACCAAAATGGAAAGTTCCAATGTAATGTACGTCCACTGTAACAAAGATGTCGCTGCAATATACACATTAGCAAATAAAAGGCACTGCCTTTACATCTCCATATAAGCGCTAAGGTATTGTTGTAATGTGCCTATTCCTTTGGCTTATGGAGCGTTTACAGGGGAATATTGTGATGGAGTGTGACTGTTCACTGGAATATTACCGTATTCGTGTTAACTTTGCAATAAGCTTGAATTAATTTTAAAAGTTTGTACCCTCTTTTAATGATCGAAAAGAAAGAATCTGATGTTTTATCTCTGTATATAAAACCGAACCTCATAAAGCAATTTGTTAAAGCTATTTCAATGGAAGCATACTGTTTCAAGTATCCACTGTAGCATTTCCTAGACTATTAATTGGAAAGATAAAGGCCAGTATGTTTGATAGCCCACAGATTCTGTAGCTCACTAGAAATGAACCTTTTTATCGAAATAGTGGCATTCACAAACATTGTCAGATACTTTGTTGGGAATGCACGAGCTTAGAATTACTTCGAAATTGTCCAGCAACTCTTGAAGCTCTTAAAAATGCTTAGTTGCTACATGAGCATGAAATTTCATTTTTTTACACCACCATTTTGCTGATTTCCAGAAAAATTTTCGCGCAGTCAATGATGTGCAAGGTGAAGAGCGATTTGACCAAGATTTGTAGGCCACGACGGTAGGATATAAAGGTGGATGGAATGTAAATGTAAACATATATGATGGTTGACTATTGTTGAAGCATCAATCAGGCAAGAACGTCCACAGATTAAACATTTAAGAAAAAGCTGTTCATACCCGAAAAATGCTAACTTGTATTTTACTTTTAACGCTTTGTAAAAAAAATACCATTGGTATCAACACATTTAGCCTGCAGTTAATATGCACATAAGTATAGCCTTTGCACAAACATTATTTATGAATATTATATTTGATAACTTTTACCTTTATTTTCCTGCATGCACATTGTTTATAACTTTTGAGACAAAGAGGGGGTATCCTGCCGATTAGAAAGTTGACGTGGTGGACAAAACCTGAGGTTATTTTTGGATTCAAAGGGTAAAAATTAGTCGAAAACGAGTTACAATATCTAAGACAACGAAATTGCTGTTCCCCAGTGTAATTGGAATAAAACATTTCTTGCATTATTGCATTAAAAATTGTGTTTGATATGTTTCATTATATTTCAACATTATGTGACAAGTTAATATCCACAAACAGTGCGATTAAGCTTTAACTCTATAATAACATATTTCGGTGTATAACACAAAGCTTTTGAGGGCTATTAAATGCCTCACGCTTTCCATAGTACTTCAAACGAACTGAATGGCAACAATATTTGGTTGAATGTCAATTGTTTGGGCGACTGTCAACCACTCTAACATGAATTTCAGAGTGTTTAACTTTACATTCTCTGAATTGTGTATCCTGTTTCAACATGCTGCTGCAAGAACAAGGGAAAAACGAATTGGGGACTCAAAATTGTATCCTAAATTAACTTTATAAATTCACACCATTCATGAAAATTGCCAAATATGATACATCTGAAAAGTGATAGTACTAAAGAAATGTATAAAAAAACTTACCAGTAAAATAACACTAACACAGATATATTTTCTCTTATTCTTTCCCCTTCACTTGTTCAACTTGGGCGTCACTATCACACCTACATTATCCTTAACAATCTGTAACAACAACATAAAGAAATTAATAATATGCAATTAATATACCTGCTGTTTTTTTTTACTACATATAATTCATTCGCAAAGAACAACCCAATGGACACTACGAGTAGGAGGCGAAAATCAAGATAGATGGCTACTTTAAACGAGGATAAGTTTTAATTATCGGGGAAAATCTGCGTGGCAAGGACTTTCAGAGTTTGAAAGTTCTGTAGAATAAAAAGGGTCCCCACAGACAGAAATTGAACTACAAAAGAATTTACTATGTGCGACTGTCTAAGTCTAGTATGTAGTAAGAATATTATACTTGAGGATCAGATTGTTCTTACTACCATATCCCATAGAAATACCTCTAGAAAAGGGGCAAGTAGTCAACCATCCGCCGTTTTTATATGAATTAGGCGAATTGCTGTTCTTTGAATTGAATTCAAAAGAGTCAATAGTCCGTATTTATAAAAAGAAGTATTAGCATTTACTTGGCAAAAACAAAGGAAATACTTCAGATGTTATGTATAAAAAAGTAAAGCAAAAGGCTTTGCTTTACCGTTGAAAGTTTTGCTTCAAAGTAAAAGGTTTTACTTTTTTAGTATTCATAAAAAAATCTTTTACTTTTAATACTAAAGGATTTACTTCACCAAATTTGCATCTGCAAGAAAACTAACATTTTTCTATACTTACATGCCTATATTCAAGCTATTTGTTTATTGGTTATGTAAATTTTAGTCAGTCTAAGTTTATGGTCGTAATTAAGTGTTTGCAATGACTGACGTGGTAAATTTACGTGCAAGAAAATATTATAAACCAAGAACTATGCCTCGTCAATCAGATTTTAAAATCTTATTTAAATTTGAAGAGGTCTATTTTGAATGGTTAATGGACCACATTCTGGGAGGTAATCAAGAAACTCGTGGAAGCTCTGTCCAACATGCATAAAATGAAAATATTCTTGGGTTATTGTGGAAGCCCTGGATTTTAAAGTGGAATTGCTAAAAAATTGGGATGCACCCAACCTACCGTATCCAGAATATTTCACGAAGTATTGGAACATATTATAGAAAAGGCTCCTTAATGGATTTGGTTTCCAACAACAGAAAATGAAATTATAGTGGCCAAAGAGAAATGGTTGGGTAAATTTCGTTTCCCAACAGTTGTAGGGTTTGTTGACTGTACCCATGTTCACATTGAAAAGCCAGTCCAATTTGGAGATGAATATTTAAACAGAAAAGGTTTTACTAGTTTGAATGCCCAGGTTACATGCGACCCAGACTGTGTTATAACTAGTATAGATGCAAGATGGCCTGGGTCAGTTCATGATTCTCGAATATGGAAAAATTCGGCAATGTGTAAAGTCATGAAAAAGACAATTAATACAGTTCTCTTGGGAGACAGTGGGTACGGAATAATGCCATTTTTGATAACACACCCTATCAACCCTGAGGAGGAATATCAGAAATCTTTTAATAGACTGTTTACATCTGAGAGATTTGTAATTGATTATACATTTGAGCAACTGAAACTGAGATTTCCTATTTTGAAATATGGGTGCAGAGTAAAGCAAACTAGTATTCCAAAAGTCGTAATAGCCTGTGCTATGTTACATAATATTGCCAAATATCTAGGAGACGCAGATTTTGAAAATGAAGATGAGGAATTGGAGAATGTGCCACATAATTTAGAAGAAGCAGGCGACGAGGTTTTGAGCACGCAAGAAAAAAGACTGCGTGAAGAATTGGCCCATCTCATTTATAATAACAATATTTAGTTTTGATCTAGCCAAATGATTGTAATTTGTCGAAAGTAAAAATCACTCACAACATAGGGATATGATTTAATTCTCAAAGATTACAGTATGATTTATTGCCAACAATGTCATTATATTGTTCGTCTGTCAACTTCTTGAGTTTGGCCGCAAAATATTGCTGCTGAAGACGAGCTGTTTTCAGTTGCTCTAATAAAACTACGCGTTGAAGCTCAGTCAAATGTTTTGTCTCATATGACTCTTCTGGCTTTGCATCTATTGAACACTTTGATGGTAATTTGAGAACAACCTTGTTTACAAGTGTCGTAACTTTTTGAAATAGTGGCTCAATTATGTGTTTGTTTGGCATAGTCTCATTTGTAGGTGGCAGCGATAGCATTGCAACTGCACCTAGCACACAAAATAATAAAATAATGTGAAAAGGAATATTATTATTTCCCATCTGAAGCCTGACTTAATACAGCATTGCAACTGCACCTAGCACACAAAATAATAAAATAATGTGAAAAGGAATATTATTATTTCCCATCTGGAACCTGACTTAATACAGGATTAATATCATCATTCATGGCCTCCAACATTATTTTCTCCCAAGATAGAAGACGAATGGGTCTATTTCCCGTTTTATTTTTATCTGTCTTACTTTTCAATAGAGTTTTCATATTATTTACTTTCTTCATAAAAGTCTTATGATCTAAGCGTTTTCCAAAGAATGTTCTATATTCTTCGACTCCAGTAATATCACCTTCACCTTCTGCATCTGAGATTTTTTGTCTTAGAATGATCACATATAATTATTACCTCAAATTTAAATGTAGGCAAAGCACACAGTCGTATTTAAAATTGCAACTGTTCTCTACCTGTTACTTTAATTTTTTAAAGGATTTGCTTGCAAGGAAAAGGTAAAGAGTATAAATAAGAATTAGAGAAAAACCTTTTACTTCTGTCTTTTACTTGTCATCCTTACCTTTTGCTCTTGCTTTTTACTTTAAAGTAAATACTATTTTTTAAATTTGTCTTAGTATTATAAAAAATTTTATTTAGTTTCATTGTATTAAGTATTTTTAACATAAATAGATCTTACCAATTGGTTTTATATTGAGGCTTCACTCCTCACATGGTCTACTATTAAATTTTAAATGCATTGAAAAATTAAAAACGCCAATTAATCGCTTATTCTTAAATCCAGTATTCTCGTGATATTCTCATATTGTACTCTAAAGAAGAGATGTTCAAGCGGAAACTTTGAGAAGCTATATCAATAAAATCAATGATGACAGGCTATTTACTTTGGGAAGTGTGACTCCGGCGAGAAGTGTTTGCCTTGAACTAGGGCCAGACACTAAAATACATTACTTGCGGAGGACGTGTCAACAAATCCATCTCAAGTTTTCATATAATATCGAGCTATGTTTAAATCAAACATTTTTTTGCAATTCACTGGATTATATAAAAATATAAATATCGTTGAATACATTTTACTAACAAACTATGGATTTTTAAATCCGAAACATGCCACTTACTTAATTGATAACTTGTTTTGATCCTCTTTAATTAGCACTTTCAATAAAATAAATCCAAAATAGAAAATAATTTGAATGACACGAAAAGACGCACGTGTTCATTTTTTGAATCTTCTAGATGAAACTTTTATGGGAGGAATCTTTATTGCCATGCAAAAAGACGTCAAGTTTTAGATTTAGGCATCACCCCTTGAACGTAAGATATGTTATAAATTTCATAGTTGAAAATGACTCCGGGTCATATTTTTAATTGTGTAAGTAGCGCAATTTGGTGCTAAAGTACCTTTGCATTGATTTTATACAAATTACCACCAACAACCGTCTCTACTTCTCTGAAACAATTTTGCGAAAAGTTTCGAAATTTTTAGATTAAAGTTGAAATTACAAAAAAAAGTACCAACTTCTGAAGCTTTCGATTTTTTCTTATTTCGCAGTTTGGAAATTTCGACTTATTTCTCGAAATTTGCATTTTTCGTTGATCTTTTAGTATAAAATTAAAAATTCAGAGGAAAATACTTTTATTTTAAAAGGCTAAAATAAAAGCAATGTTTTAAACATTTGAACACTTTTCTTTTAATTTTTAAATTATCAAAATGTTAATAAAAAACATACGCTACAAATATTTTCTTTGGAAATATCGTCTTGTTTCTCAAGATTTTTTGTTTCTAAAAATTTGACTTTTCTCAAAAATTTGACTTTTTCTCGAAAATTCGACTTTATCCTAAAATTCGACCTTTTCTGACATGGGTCATAGTAGAGCTGGGTAGGACGAATTGCAATTAAAGAATCAGAAATCCAAGTGCTAAAAATATTCAATAACGAGAAAACTTTTGAATTGGAACATTTCATATCATTTCGTACGTCATCGTCATAAGGCTGGATTAGACTATGACAAAAACTTCTCTCCTTACATAAAGTTGATGTAGCTTTTGGTAACATCCCGGCAATTCACACCGAAGTGTGTAAAATGAGGTCGCTATGGTGACCCAAG
The DNA here is from genome assembly GCA_028583605.1 of Dastarcus helophoroides. Lineage (NCBI taxonomy): Eukaryota > Metazoa > Arthropoda > Insecta > Coleoptera > Bothrideridae > Dastarcus > Dastarcus helophoroides. The sequence goes on along the minus strand of CM053325.1, from coordinate 24,324,863 downwards.
TAGTATATGACGTCAAACGACGGCAACAAGGGCGTCGACGCCGGCGCCGCCAGTTTTAGAACGGAACGCGAATTGTGCCATCGCACAAGTGCAAGCTTTAACAATTGCTTACTCTAAAAATAGCTCGATACGGGGTGAATTCTGATAGAGCCCTAGAATACCAGAAATAACAGAGATTGACAAGTATTTCATGAAACCTTTATATTAAGATAACTATGATTATTGAATAAATTAGGGAATGGGTATATGAATCGAAAATACTAGATCTGGAACTTAAAAAAGGAGAACAATGAAGGACCTTTATTAATGTTAAAGTTCAACGAATAAGTAAATAGATTATAAAAATTATGCTGTAACACAGAGAAACCCATTCAAATGATGTATTTTTTTAAGGACAATCTCCGGCAAATGGTGATCGTATTATGCTTTGACGGCCTGGAAACACTGCGAGTAGGAAACGAAAATGAATAGATAGCGATGAACTGCCGTTTTATAAATGCGAATAAATTAAAATTTTCGGGAAAAATTCTACTAGACAACAACTTCGAAAAGTCTATAAGCTTTATAGAAAAAAGAATCTCCATAGATATAGTCGATTTCAGATAAATGTGAATCTCCGTTGGAACTGAAGTTCTAATTTTGTAGTGACAACAACAAAAACTAGTAATATTTAGACATGGTCGTGTGTAGGGAATTCGATCCCGGCCATTATTTCTAATCCCGGGATTTCGGGTTATATTTTGTCAATACCGGGATCCCGGGATTATTTCGGTATTGAGGGTTACGAACAAAAGAGAGGAAAATTTTATTAAAAGTCAGCTTTTCTAATTAGTCATGTAAAATTCTTTTTCGATATCTCTTTAAAGTTTTGTAAATTGTAAAAGCCTTTAAGTATGTAACCAACTGTGGGAATAAACCGTGAAAATTAACAAAATTCTCTCAACATAAACCGATGACTATCATGTAACTCCCTAGTCAGTAGCTAACAAAAAGCAAAAAGTATTTATTTAAAAATAGTCGTCACATTTCTATTAACTATACCAGGTGTTTTTTTTTTTGGTTGGGAGGTTACCTTTATCTGGAGTACTACTTATTATAAAGGCAAACTGATTTTGTCGATGGGGCTAATTGGAGCTAAACTATCTTCTAAAAATATTTTCAACTTCCCCCCACTACCGGTTATACCGGAAGTAGACATCAACTTTCTTATTTTAAATAGCAACCCCCAAATTTTATATTTTATTTAGATTTTACGTAAAAAAATAAGGTGAGTTTATGTATACATGTTTATTGCTACCTCTAATAGTTTTAAAGATATTTCAATTTTTCGAAAAAAAATGACAGAAAAGAGGGTTATTTTGACTCTTTGTATATTTTTTATTATTTGCAGTAAAAGCATGAAATTTTGATCAAAATTACGGAATATTATAAAGACTATAATAACGTAATCAGATTTGACATTTATTATACAGGGTGATGGAAATTTTATAATCTTTGCTGTTAATCATTTTTGGATTCTTCACATAAAAAGAAGAAAAAAGATATATGACTAATTTTTAAAAATTCTGCACCGTTACAGAGATATAATTTAAAATAGAAAAGAAAAATATATCTTTTTTTTTCTCTAGCAGTAACTTGGTAGAAAACAAAATTTTCAAAAATAAAACATAACTACAAGGCCTAAAAATTTTAGGCTAAATAACATTTGAAAGATAACCGTACAAGATGAATAAGTTTTTTACTAATTGTTAGAATACTTATTGAAAAATGTTTAGGGAGCCACGAATGTAAATTTCGTAAAAATGGTTTTGTTAAACAGACTTCTCATTTTTGGAGTAATGAAAATCAACAACAAATGTTCTAGAAAATTCGTCCTTTTAACTGTTATGCTGTTAAATTAGAACTCAGGAAATGTAAGTGTTAAATGTTATAATCAAAATCGAAATGGAAATTTTTTAGTGATTTTTTTACGACTACTGGCATGACGAGCATATTGCTAGAAACAATCGGATGTGCTTAAAAACGTTACTCAATTCAAAATCTTAAAATATGACTTTAAATGTATTAAAACAGAAGATCGTCCTTGTTGTTCTTAATGTAAATTTTTTGTCAATTATTTTTTTTCCTATTACTTATTATGATTAATTCTTTAAGCTTTTATTATCTACAGTTAAGTTCCTACTTGAACAAAAAAGACATGTTTGATTTTTTTTATTTTGAGATTTATGTAAAATACCCCTGTAGCGGCACAACATTAAAAAAAAAAGTAATATAAATGTTTTCTTCTTTTTATGTGAAGAATCCAAAAATGATTAAAAAACATATAGTTCCCATTTAAAAAAACAGAGTATTTTTGAATAAAACAAAAACAGCAAAGATTATAAAATTTCCATCCCCCTGTATAATAAATGTAAAATCTGATTACGTTATTATAGTCTTTATAATATTCCGTGACGTTAAATTAAATTTCATGTTTTTACTGCAAATAATAAACAAGATACAAAGAGTCAAAATAACCCTCTTTTCTGTAATTTTTTTTTCGAAAAATTGAAATATCTTTAAAACTATCAAAGGTAGCAATAAACGTGTATACACAAACTCACCTTATTTTTTTACTTAAAATCTAAATAAAATATAAAATTTGGGGATTGCCATTTAAAATAAGAAAGTTGATGTCTACTTCCGGTATAACCGATTGCGGGGGGAAGTTGAAAATATTTTTAGAAGATAGTTTAGCTCCGATTAGCCCCATCGACAAAATCAGTTTGCCTTTATAATAAGTGATACTCCATATAAAGGTAACCTCCCAACTAAAAAAAACACCCGGTATAAAACTAACAAGGAAAGTACCCGAGGTGTACCCCACCGATTTTTTTCATTTTGTGATATGTTATAGTACATAACAAAATATTGGACACGTATTTTTTTTTTGATGCTAACTCGGCGATTTAAGTGGTGAAAGCACCCCTTAAAGTTAACTCCAAAAAAGTTTTTCTTTAATAACTCAAGAGTTAATTAGAATTTTTTGATGAAACAAACGCTCTGTTATTTCTCATAAAAAAGCGCTCCCAATAGCATACTGGTTATGCTAAAAAGTTGCAACCCCTAATTTTTGTGGTGGTGAGTTTTATTTTTTGTCTTATATATCAACGTTTAAACAACTGAATTGTATTAAATTTAACAATTTTATTAGGAAAACTAAATAATAAAATTGACCTGTCTCGGGGTTTTGCAAAAAAAAATCCTTGAAAGGGGTGATTTACCCCTTGAGTTAATAATGGAAAGTAAAACGCAACGTATGTTTCCAATTTTATTTATATAATGATTATGTTGACATATATTTTGCATTAACAGTGAAATAACGTAACACCCTATTTTTATGACCCTTGGAGAACCCCATGGATTTGTTCATTATTAGATTCCGAATCAAAACATTTATTTTTTCACTTTTAACTTATTATGATGTATCAATAATTTTTTTAGATGCTAAATTTGTGATTTAGGTGGTGAACTCCCCATCCCCTAAAGATAACCCCCAAAAACAGTTTTTCTTTAATATCTCAAGAATAAATCGGAATTTTTTAGTAAAACCATTGTTACGTTATTTCCCATAAAAATGTGCTTCTAAAAACGTATCAGTTATGCCAAAGGATTGCAACCCCTAATTTGTATAGGGGTTGGTTTATTTTTTTCTTTTATACTAACTTTTAAATCTTTGAATTTTATAGAATTTGGCAATGTCTTTAAGAAAATAAAAAAATAAAACTGACTTGTATCGGGATTTTACAAAAAAAAAGCATTGGAAAGGGTGAACATATGGTTTTAATTTTATTGCTATAATGCTTTTTCTGAAATATATTTTGCAGTAAAAGTGAAATAATATTAAACTTTTACCTTTATAAGGGTTGGCGATGGATTGATCATTATCAGATTGCGGGGTAAAACATTCTTTTTTCACCTTCTACTTATTTTATGTCGATATTTCAACAATACAATATGTCAACAATTGACTTTTAATTTGAAAATACTTATTATTTAGGGTCTCACCCCTAAAATTTATATTTTCGCTTGAATGGAAAGAAATGTTCTTTACTGAACAAAGTCTTGAAACATTATATTGTGCTGAAAAAAATCTACATTTACCGATCATTTCAGTCAATATAGCAATATTATTAAGAAAATTACGATCCAAAGTTGACCTCTTTCGGTTTTATAAAAAAACTCATCCGAAGGGGTGATTTACCCCAAGAGTTAATTTTTTATTTGCAGTAATATAGAAAATTATTCGCAACATATATTTTCAATGTTATTGTTGAAACGTTTACTGTAACATACATTTTGCATTAGAAGTGAAATACCATGAAACAAATTTTAAGAGGTTTGGAAATCATGTGGAGTTGATCATTATAAAATTATGCCTAAATTATTTTTATTGCATTTTTATATACTTTATTGTAATGTATCATTTTTCCAGATATGTGCAAAAGAGACTCTTTTTTCTTCTTTCTTCTTGTTGGATATTTTTTCACTTCACTTTCTTTTCTTTTTTCACTTTCTTCACTTCCGTACAAAAAAAAATCAATAATTATGAAAAAAAAATCTATTAGAAAAGGCAAATGTAACAGATTTGTGGCACATATGCATAGGTTAAAATATATTTTATTGTATGGATATTAAATACATTTAAAAATTCTATAATGCACAGACCAATAGGTTTGAACATTTATTAGATTCGAAGTTTGGAAACCAAATACCGGTTTCGATCTTGTTAGATCTCGTCAGTTTGGTATATCCAATTCGTATGCTAACAAATGTACCGACAAGTAAGTACTAAAACATTCACAGGCGTCAAGCGAGTGACTCTTAGTACTACCACCTATTAATCCATAGAGAAACTATGGCCATCGCCAACAATCTTGCAAACGACATTTAAAAATGATTAAATTTTATTTTCTTGACGACTATTAGCAAAATTCAAAAAAAGCCCAAGTCTGCTGAATAGAGAATTAAAAACCATTTTAAATGAGGTGTCACACGCATCCTTGTTCTTTAAAAATTTCAAAGGGGTAACTGTAACTCCAGGTGGGTTCGAAGGGAGAGGGATATAATTATGCCTTAAAAGTGTCATTTGATAATCTCAAATTTCGTAGATAATGAATTTACTTGCGTTACTTTTAAAACTGGAAGAGATTAACCTTGGTTTTTAATTTTCTTAATAATACTGCTACATTGTCTGAAATGATCGGCAAATGTAGATCTTTTTCTGCACAATATAATGTTTCGAGACTTTGTTCAGTAAATAATATTTCTTTACATTAAAGCGAAAATAGAAATTTTAGGGGCGAGACTCTAAACAATAAGTAATTTCTAATTAAAACTTAATTGTTGGCATATTATATTGATGAAATATCGGCATAAAATAGGTAGAAGGTGAAAAAATGAATGCTTTGACTCGCAATCTGGTAATGCTCAATCCCATCGCCAACCCTTATAAAGGTAAAAGTTTAATATTATTTCACTTTTACTGCAAAATGTATGTCAGAAAAAGCATGTCTTGGATTATGCACCTAACCTGGCTGCCGTGCGATGCCTATCAAAGGCCTCCACGGAATACGGAAAAATAAACTACAGAACACCACGTTAAAGCTAGCCCGCGGTACGCCGCTCCGCTCATGCGATATTGCCAAATGGTGAGTACTGAGTTTGAAGTGTGTATTTACGGTTTATGATGCTATTCACAAAGAGATAGCAGTACCCATTCTAGGGTGTAATTATTAATTTTTATATTTGGATTTAAACAACTTTGATGAGAAAGTAATGAACACTTTAATTCTTTAAAAGATCGTAGAGCGGATTTTGTTTAAACAAATATTTTTTATTGTGTTTTTGTACAGTTTAATTAGAACTTTGTAATAAAATACATTTTATCTTCAAATGCAGTTTTTATGAAATAGTGATATAATTTTATTCCTATGAAAGCAAACAATTTTAATTAAGTAACCTAGAGCCCTAACGACGTGCAACAGTACAGAGTACTTTAAAGGGGCTCAGAAATGTCGATAAAATGTTTTTTTTTTGTACTCGATGAAAATAATTTAGAGATGATAACCCAAAAATATTTTGGAGGTTAAAGGATGTTAATTAAATTTCTTAAATAATAATTAAATATCTCACCTTTTGTATCACTTTTGTTTCTCTTAAATGTAATACCTTGCTATGGCACTAGAGTCAGCTAAACCCCTGAACTACTAATATTTTTACATCTGCACGCCCCCTGTCAAAAAGTCACCAGCCGCCACTGATGGAAAGTAAAATTTATATTAACTGAGGACCTCTATTCGACAATCGAATGCTGGCAATCTGGCAACCCTAGACGTATCGTTTCTGAACACCTTTTAAAACCTCAGTATTTCTTTAAAAAGATTGATTTACAAATATCCATGATTTTATCTGTTACATGTTGCATCACTAAACTAACAAATAACACCACACTATTAAAATTATTCTCAGGCGCGGATATAGAATTTTGCTCAGATGGGGCCGAATTTTCTACTGATTTTACCTATCTTACAGGGAATGACGTAACTAACTTTTGCGATGCGAAAGTCCTACTTTTTTCAGTAAAAATTATTTCCCATGTTTTCAAATACAGGTTAACAGGAACTTCAAACCAAAACCTAACCAAACAGTAAAAACCCGTTATTTTTGTCACAACTAAACCATTAATCTCAAAAGTTTGAATTTTTTAACTTCCGAGTCATCTTTTTTCAAAATTTTAACTTTTAGATAATTCCAAGTTTTCACTCTGGCTTTTCTCTAAAAATTCCTATTTTGCGTTTAAAATTTTTACTATTTTTCCGAAAAGTTCGATTTCAAACCGAAAAAAGTCATTTTCGAAATTTGGAAATTTTGTTTTTCTTTTTGTTTCGGTTTAAAGATTTATTCTTCCAATTTGTTCTTTTGTTTTTCCGAATATTGAGTTTTTACGCGAATTAAATTTATTTCGAGTTTTTTCGAAGGTTTGTCGCTAATCTCGAAATTTCGAGTTTTCTGTCAAAACTCCAGTGCAAATGCCACTTTCAGAGCCGTTGAGTTGAGTACAACTTTCTCTGAAATTTTTTTATTATTATTTTAAATCTTTCTTGGTAACTCTTGTTATGAAAATGCTGCAGTATATAAAAATATTTTCGAAATTTCGAAAACAACTCGCCATTTACAAAAAATTGGATAAAATTAATTATAAATACAAAATAAACTTATTTTGAAAGGGTCTAGCCGTACTGCAATAGCGAAATTACCCCCACCGGAAACCTACATCGTGATCTATATCATAACGTATAGGATGATATTAGTAATTATATATGTGAATTTTCCCTCTCTATCTTCGGTTACCAAGGAGATAATTAAAAAGAACCTTCCTCGGCCACCTTTTTTTCCAGATGATTTAATAAACTATTAAAAGTAGCAGAGCAAAACAAACTGATGGTAGTGGTACACTGTAGGATCTATTTTATAAATATTTTTGGGGGCGACAACCCACCTACTTCAGTACTTCAGTAATTAATTTATTATTAGCCACAGATCGCGCCTCTCGGAATTTTGCTACTAATTTCAGAACAATCCTTATTAGAGTGTTGTTTGTCGAAAAGAGATATTTATTAGTTTTTTTTTTATAAAAACAATTTTATTACAGATACCCTTCCCGCAATCGAATAAATCATTTTAATTAGAGATAACATGTAAGAGTAAATTCACTTTCTTGTCACAATCGCAGATATACTACATGGTCTATCATCAGAATCTTTTTTTATTCCTATATAGAACAAAATAAATAAATAAAACAGAATAAAAGATAAACATTTTACTGAATGTGAATGACAAGCACTCTCTCTTATATCTTAAAAATTAATCAAATTAAAAATAGTTAATGCGTATCAAATGGGTTTTCCAACCATTTGCAACATGTGCCCCTTTCCATTAAAGCTGTTGAAAGAGATGCAAGCCCCGTTTAGGAAGTTGTCGTTAAAACAACAAAAAAAGAGACTAAAGTTGTCTTGATTCAAACAAAATCAACATATTTTTGCATTTCTTTCAACAACAAAAATCCTAGCATTTACTGCCTCTGTTAAGTTTTTGCTGCTCACCTCGTATATAAATTGCTATAAATTTGCAAAGGTATACTCCTACTTACATTTATACATTTTTTGGCACTACATAACAATTCTTAAACTTTAATATTTTTAAGACTTTAAAATACAGTGGCATGGCATTTTTCTCATATGAAAATATAATGTTAATATTCCAATGTACGCCCCTGGCGTTTGAAAAAAACTGAATAAATGCAGAAGTTTCCCTTTAAAGTACTGATACTATGTATTAAATTTTATTACGTTAAGACAAAAGGTTCCAGAAATAAAATAAAAATAATTTTATTTTACTTTATAATGAAACAGCCTGTAACTTGGAAATAAAAAAGATTAGAACTTGGATTCATATGATCTTTTATTCCTTAGGTAATCCACAAAGTTATATTATTTAATATGGAAACGTATTTAAGGTAGGATAATGATAATTACATTTACGTCATATCAGCAGGCTTAGAGTTTATATGTAGATATATTTAATTTTTTTGACATGTTGCACCAATTGGATTTTAATGAAACTTGGTATGCTGTTAGATGACACACGGATACATATTCTGTATTTTTTGTAAAGTGGTCACTCCAAAAAACATTATAAAAATTAATAATGAAAATTTTTATTCGTATTTTATTGATATTTATAAAATGGATTCTGCAGTGTACTATCACAATCGCTTTGTTTTCCTTTTCCACCTTTAATAGTTTAGTAGTTAAATCGCTTAAAAAAAAAGGTGCCTGAGAAAAGTTTTTTTTTAATTATCTCCATGGTAACCGAAGATGGAGTGGGGAAATCCACATATATTAATTTCTAATGACATCCTGTACGTAACGACATAGATCACGATATAGCTTCCCGGTGGGGGCAATTTCGCTATGGAAGTAAGGCAGACCCTTTTAAGAAAAAGGTTGACATTAGAGAAAAAAGTTGAAAAGGAACATTTCTAAACAAAGTCAATATTTGTGTAAACGGTTTGAAATTTTGGGAAGCGAAGTGAAAATTCAAAGTACAAACCTGATACTTTAAAGTAAAAGCAAAAGTTCTGAAATAAACCTAAAACTTATACAGAAAATTTAAAAGTTCGTTATTTAGTTTGAAAATCAGGATTTGCCAGAAAACACGATCTCAAAATTTCGAGATAATATACTACCCACTAGATTAAAGTCGAATTTGTTGAAAATATAGGAAGCGAAAATTGAAAATCCAAACTAAGAAATTCAATTTTAAAATTAAGAAGAGATACATAAACAGAAAAATTTAAAATATAATAATAAAAAAACTTTAAATATAATAATTTTAACATGTTCCCCAAATGTCGAAAAAAAAAGGAAGCAATCAAGTCCGAAGAAAGGAAGCACAAAAGAGGAACTCGACTTTTGATTCTTAAAATAAAAATTTGAGAAAAATATGAAGCCTTAATACAAAATTTTGAGAATAAACTCGAAATTTATAAAAAAGAAAAAAAAACGAAAAAAGTCGATTTATTTTTGTAGTAATTTCGAGTTTTCTCTCAAAATTTTAAATTATTTTCGAAATTCTGAGTTTACATTTAAAATTCTTACTCCTTTCGAATTAAATTTCGGAAAATCGCAATTCAAAAAATATTTTTAAAAATTTCCGGAATTAGATACATTTTGAGAAAACGAGCAATATTTCTAGAAGGAATGAAAATTTCAAGTTTAAAGTCGAAATTATAAAAAACCTAAACATTGAAAGTAAGAAGTCGGAATCCGGAGAAAAAATATGAAATTTAGCAATAATTTATAGAAAAACACCAAATCTATAAGAAAGAGAATAGGATCAAATTAACAAAGTTCGGGATTGTTTTTATAAATTTTGGATATTTTGATCAAAATTTGGGCTTTGTCTAAATATTTGTATTTATACTTACACTTTCAATTTTTATTAATTTCGAATTTTGAAAAATAAAGTCATAATTTCAAAAGAAAGCCATCCGAATTTAGAAAAATGTTGTCGAATATTTGAGAAAACTTCAAATTTCGAATTCAATCTCAAAACTTGAGGTAAAAAGTCAGGTTTGAAATTTTCTGAAGAAGGTATTAATTTTGACATGGAATCTGAAGTTTACTAGAAATTATTTATCAAATTTTGGAGTTTGCATTAAAAATTTCGAAAAAACAAATAAAAATGTTAAGTTTAAAATTAAAATTTGCGAAAAAAATCATCAAAAACTTTGATTTCTTAGTTATCTTGATTTTAATACCAATATCGCTGTTTTTTAACTTTCTGACTCGAAAATTGGCTAATTTTTTTTTTTTTCTATAAATTTTAGCTCCAACTTGTAGGCGACGAATCTGTTTGTAGAGCTCTTACCACTTCGTATTATGAGAAAGAAAAGTTTGTTTAATTTTTGTGTTGATATGACCCTCCTTATGCTTTAGATTTATTTTGATGGAACAAAAAAACCTATACTAAACTGCCAATTTTTTTATATTAAACCGAAACGATATAACGGTTTCAAATCCTGCTTGTTACAATTAAGGAAGGATGCCAGATTTTTCGTGGTTTTTAAGATAATAGATTTGTGGCTTAAAAACTTATGGAACTTACCGCTCGTGAAAATTTTTTCCAGGCAAGAAAAGTTTGCTTAGTAATTAGATTTGTGGTTTCAGGGTAAAATTGCTTAAGTCAACTTTCTGAGAAAATGGGTTTATGTCCCCAGTGCCTTTTATATTACACACCTCTGGGGGGACAAAACATCTTGAAGTGCTCCGTGTATGAAAAAAAAAAGAATTTTACATGAGCGTTCTTAAATTTTTATTATTTATTAAAATACGAGCAATTTTTTTTTCCAACATCTCAAATACATAAATTATGACTTAAGCACTTTTAGCCTATAACCACAGAGTTAATAATATACTTGTAAACAGATACGATTTCAAAATTTTGAAATTGGTCAAAAAACTGCTTCCGATTGCCTCCCTCTGTATCCACACCTGATTCCTCTCATTACAAAATATAATCATGATACTATTACTTGGTTATAGTGCCATGAAAATATAATAATGTACATAGGTTGCTTCAAGAAGACTACCTTGGGTTGCTTATTATCTTATTAATATTTTAAAAGAAAAATTAGCTCTCAATAAAATTACAGGTTTCTAGTTATGCAACTCTTAATACAGATTTGTGGCTAGCCTATTGCATATGCTATGGTGTATTTACAAAATTTTCCCGCGTTGGCTGAGGATCTACAAATGTCACTAGCAGAAACAAATTGATTATAACCTATTTTGTCAAAAAATTTACCAATTTTGAGAGTGTCAGAGTCCAGAATCTTGTTCTCTATAATGTGTTAAATTGTTTAAGTGTACAACATCTACCGCAAATGTTTCCTGACGTAAGAAATACGAAAACATCTTATAACATGGAAACGATAAATTGTGAATCCTACATGTCACGCCTCCTCAAAACAGACAAACAAAATTCTCTGAACAAAGTCTCAGTTGGAAATGTTCCAAAACCAAAGCCACCGTCAGTGAAAAGTTCCAGCTATCAAACAGGAAAACCGAAACCTATTGTGCGCCATTCCCCGGCTGTAAAACCTAATGGGCCCCCTCCAGGTAGCGCCAATAGTAAAGAACCTGGTCTTGGAAACTCCAACATTTTGCACAAGGAGGTGTTTGGTGATAATTCAGCTCTAGTTGAAGTAACTGTGAAAACAACTAAACCACGAAATCGAACTACAACTCAGTCTGATAGGGAACCTTGGGCACAATTATTGAAAAATCAACAAGTAGTTAAAGATGACAAGAGTACACTTTCTTTTAGCCACTTTGACCCTCTTCGTACTATACACTTTTTAGCCAAGGAACTGCAATATAAATTACAGAATAATAACACAGGTATGAAGAAATTTAAGCTACTCTGTGATTAGTTCCAAAACATATTTTTAGATGATAGCGGACTTCAGCATATTATTATGGACATGCAACGGGCTTTAAAGAGAGTGCCACCAGAAATTGCCTCAACCATACATTTACAACAAATAAGTGAAAACGCATTAAGAAAATCTCACAGCTCACAATCTCTAGTAGATCAAAAACCTGTAAGTACTTCCTGGATCCTCTAATACTCTAGTTATCTACAGAATTTTTATCATAAAATAATCTAACTTCATTATGTAATAATTATAGATTTAAGAAAACTTTATTTTTTGTTTGGTGATTTTTAGGAAAAATTAGTCCATGCTTTGAAGCCGTCTTGTAACGAAATATCAAGTCAAACAGTTCAGAAATATGAAGATACAGAATATTTACAAAAGGTTATGGAAGAAAGCACTGTAAAGTTGGAAGCTAGTTGCAGACAAATGGAAATGTTATGTGGAAGACTTAAATCTGAAAAAGAAGAAGTAGAAAGACAGCTACAAATTGAAAAAGAATGTAACATACAATTACAGAAACGAATTGCGGAATTGGAAATACAAGCTGTAAGTTATTAACAAAATTATGTCAGGTTCAATGTTTTTAGTTGAATTTTTGTGTCTTATAGTGGTATTTTTTTTTATAATTTTCGATTTTTTTTTAATTTTCGATTTTCCTCAAAATGTCAACTCCACACTAAAGATTTTTACTTTTTATACTTAAATTTCTTGTATTTAAACTCAAAATTAGGGATGTTATGGAGCTCCGTAACCGAAACTGTCAGATATCTGAAATAAAAAATATCAAAAATGGATATAAATGTTTCGGATAATTTCGGATATTAAAATAATTCAGCCAATTCCAATTGACAAATTTTTTTTGGTAGAGTAAAATTATGTAACAAATTAGCTGGTATGTCACCCGACCTCACTCACTATTGTCAGGGTCGCTACTTTTTTTAATGAGTTAAATGGATCTATTTATGAATTTAAACATTTTTTTTTTAATTTTGCCTTTTTTGTGAAGATATGAATTTTTCACAAAATTCCGACTTCATTTCAAAATTTCGACTTTTTTCATCAAACTATCGATTTTCTTTAAATTTTGATTTTTTTAAATATGCTACTTTCCAGAATTTTAACACTTCAAAATTTCACCGTTTTGAAAATTTTGGTATTTTTCAAAGCTTTAATCTTTTAAGAATTTCAGATCTCTTTGAAATCTTAATCATAAAAATTTTTGATAATGTTTTTTTTTGCCAAATTTTGACTTCCTGTTAAAATATGGGATCTAAATTTCAACTTTTTCAAAATGTTTTATGTTTTTGAAAATTTCGACTTGCTTCAGTTGTTTCCGAAATATCAATTTTTAATTTCACTTGAAAAATTGGACTTTTGAAAATTTCAATTATTTTTTAATTTCATTTTTCCAAAGTTTAGATTTTTCTAAAATTCGCTTTTTTTTAAATCTCGACTCATAAAAATTTCAACGCTTTTTTTGAAATTTTTGCTTTTTAAAAATTATTACTTTTTTTTAAATTAGAGATTTTTTAAAGCTGGTCTTTTTTAGAAATTTTAACGTTCTTAAATTTTCGGTTATTTCAAAATTTACCTTTTTTCAAAATTTAATTTTTTTTTTAATAATTCTTCAAAATTTTAATTTCAAAAACTTTGACCGCTTTTTTTAATTCCAACTATTTCAAAATTTCTACTTTATTTGAAAATTTCAATTGTATTTTAAATTGCGAAATTTTTTTGAAATCTGGATTTTTTGATATTTTTTACTTCAATTTTGTGGTTCTTTTAATATTTTCTACCTCGACTTTTCTGTTGACATTTTTTTTCCAAAACATCAAATTTTTTTTTAAATTACGAAATTTTTTTTAAATTTTAGTTTTTTTTGAAAATTTCCGATTAAAAAATTTTAATTATCCAAAACTTTTAATTTTTCGAAATTTTAACTTTTTTTTTAAATTTTGACTTTTTTCAGATTTTACTTAAAATTTGACTGAAAATATTTTTAAATCTCGACTTTTTTCAGATTTTTAATTTTTTTTGAACTTTTAGATTATTTGTAAAAGTTTCAACTTTTTTTTGGAAATCTTAACTTTTCGAAAATTAAGAATTTTTTTTAAAATTTTATTTTATTTTTGAAATTTTTTGATTAAAAAAATTTTAATTTTTCAAAATTTTGACTTTTGAAAATTTTGACATTTCTGACAATTTTGACTTTCCTTTCGAATTTCAGATTTTACTTAAAATTTGACTGAAAATATTTTTAAATTTCGACTCTTCAAAATTCTGATTATTTTTGAAATTCTAGATTATTTTTCTATATTTTAACTTTCGAATTTTTTTTGATAATTTCTCATTTTTTTTCATTTCACGAATTATTTGAAAGTTTATTTTTTTTAATTTTAACTTTTTGTGAAAATTTCGACTTTTTTCAAAATTTGTAATTTTTTTGAAAACTGTAACTTCAAAATTTCAACAAAATTTTAATCTTTTCGAGTATTTTAAAGGTTTTTCAAAATTTCGTCTATTTTTTGAAAATTTCGACATTTTTCAAAAGTTATACTTTTTTTGAAAACTGTCTTATTTTTAATTTTCATTTATTTTTAAAAGAATATCGTTTTACTCAAAATTTTAACATCTTCAAAATTTCATTTTTAGCGTGAAAGAAAAACAATTCTTGGCACATTTTTGAAAATTTTGACATTTTAAAATATCCACTTTTTTTACACGTTTTTTATTAACTCACTTTCTTGTCTGTGATTGAAAAATAGCCTCAATTGACTTTTGATATCGATATGTGTCTGCCAGTTTGTACAAATTTTAATTATTCCTCAAAATTTTGGCTTTTTGAAAATTACACTTTTTTTGAAAAATCTGGCTTTTGGATTTTTTTTTGAAAATTTCAACTTGAACATTTCGACTTTATATTTTGAAATATTTGAATTTCCAATTTTCCATTGTTTTTAAATTTGGCTTTAAAATTTTAACCTACTTTATAAATTTCAACCCTTTGACAATTTTGTCACGTTTTAGGACTTTCGACCTTTTTTTTTTAATTTTGATTATTTTAGAATAAATCTGTGTAATGTTGAAATAATAAATTTTTGAAAATTTCTACTTTTTTTCAAGATATCCACTTTTTTGAAAATTCGCAGTTTTATTTAAACTTTTGACTATTTCTGGCAATTTTGACTTTTGAAAATTCACTTTTTTCAAAAATTTCGACTTTTTTTTTGAAAATTTTCAAGCAGAAAAATTGGATTTTTTCAAAATCCGAAATGGCATATCCCTAACAACCCGACCAAAAATATAAGAATTTTAAGAACTGTTATTTTCAAAATTGCGACTTATCCCTGAATTATCTATTTTCTACAAATTTTGAAAGAAAAGTATTTAAAGTTTCCTTGGCTTTTCTCAAGAAATAAGAAAAAAATCGTCTGAACTAAGATCAAATTTTGACCGCTATTTTTGATTATCTTTGAGACTAAACTATAAACATCTACATACTAATACCTATTTATTTTAGGAGCAAAGCGTTGATATAAAATTGGAAGCTGCTGAAACTGAGAAGAAAGAACTGCAAACTAAAGTGGAGAAATTGACTGACATAATCGAATCCCAATCAAATCAGTCAGTAGCGGAGATCAAGGCACTCACAAATGAACTGAATACTTTAAAAGCGAAAACTGAGCAAGAAACTGCTCGTCTAAAACATCAAATTACTCTGTGTAATATGGAAAAAGAAAAATATGTTGCAATTTTAGAAGTTAGAGATAGACAAATATGTGAAATTCGCTCTGAAATGTCTCAACTTCAAGAAGTTGTTAATGAACAACTCATG
Source organism: Dastarcus helophoroides (assembly GCA_028583605.1). NCBI lineage: Eukaryota > Metazoa > Arthropoda > Insecta > Coleoptera > Bothrideridae > Dastarcus > Dastarcus helophoroides. The sequence goes on along the minus strand of CM053325.1, from coordinate 24,308,985 downwards.
GAAATTCACAATAGTGCTCTTTCCGCAGCCCCTAGTAGCATTTCCACTGGTAAATGATAGATTATATACTTTCAGAACTGCTGTACAGCACTTATCAATTGATTTTTAGTCGGGCAGGAGGAATGGAATAATATTTTAAAAGATACCAAGATCAATCTGGAAGCTTCCGCTGGTAGCAGATTCAAACCTTACATTACTTGTTTCATTTATTGTCGTAACTTTTAGGTGGAAAAAACGAGTGGAAGGATAATATTAGTGAAAAAGATGACACAATTTCCTCTATAACTACCACTTCTCCAGCACCTGACTCTGAGATATCTAAAGGAATAGGACCAAATTCTGGTATTGAAGATGCCCATTGCGAACTACCCCCAAACAAGCAAGATGATGTTTTTGATAAAAATTCGAAGGTAAACAAATTTGTAAAAACTCATTTACAATCCCAAAAATTGTAAATAATTGTCCCAATCAATTCATCAAGTGTTCATGTAAAAACATCTTGTACAGGCAATATTGAATTAAATTCCTTCAAATGTGTCAGAATTCATCTCAATTTGAGGGTTCTGTTACTAAACAATATTCAGCTTGATTGCGACATTTTTCAAATTTAACTACAAAATGTTAGCTAAATGTTCTTTCATTAAACAGTTGAATATGCTTCTGTTGAAAATATTTACAACCAAAAAAATACGCCGGTTCTGGTCTTCTTCGATTTCGTTAGTTGATGTAAATATTTCCACATTGCAGCCAAGATACAGCAGTAATGACAAAAAATTGCATGGAAATTGGAAATGTCATATTTCAGTAGCTGTTGATAAAGTATGATTAAGATTTGAAGTTTTTACACACAAAAACTTCATTGGAAATTTTTATGAGTGCGAAACTTAAATTTTTAGTTGTCAACTAATTTTAATCTTAAATCTTAAAATATCTTAAACAAATTTAAAGAAATAATTAATTTTTTTAAGTAAGTTTGATCTTTTTCGGGATTTTTTTTAAATCTATAATTTCACTCCAGAACTTTAATTGTTTTACTGAAATGGCGATTTAACTGTCATTTCTTTTTTTTAAGTCAAAAAAAGGATAGACCAAAATTTTGAAATCAAAATCAAAATTTCCGCAACTAATAGAAAAATTCGACATTTCCGGAATAATTTACAAATTGAAAAAAAAAATCGAAAAGTTTCTAGGAAACCCCTCATGAACTAAAAGTCGTTTTAGAAATTGTTGATTTTTTTAATGTAAACTCAACTTAAATTTCAAATTTTAACTTTTCGTCCTTAAATTTCTTTATTTGATCGATCGATATTATAGAACTTCGATGTTTTTGACAGGGTTTCGAACCGGAACTGGACCGAAAACTGGAACAAAAACGGTAACAGAAAAAAATAATGGTTTATTTTCATTGAATTTGTATAATATACCGAAAATAATTTTTGCTTTTCTCTAAAGTTTAGTTTTTTTAGACATTTCGATTTCTTTTTCAAAATTTGTCACAAATTCATGCAACTTTCATCTCAAAATTACGAGTTGATTTTCAATCCCATTTTTTTTTAAAGCTAGATTAAAAACTTACAATTTCCGCATTTTTAAGAAAATATTGACTTTATTCTCAAAAATTCAAGCCAAATTGAAATTTTAAGTTTTATAACTTGGATACTTTATTTTTCCTGGTCGGAATTTTATTTTATTTAACATTTCTGCGACAATTCTTAAATATTTAAATTTTTATTAATGAATGTTGACAATATTCTGAAACATTTGTTGAAATATAACTAGGTGACGTTTGGTGTGATGTTTTAAAAAAATTTAGATTTCATGTAGTCATATTTCAAAATATGTTTCAGATAATTGTCAACATTCATTAATAAAAATTTAAATATTTCCAACCTGGGTCGCAGAAATGTTAAATAGAATTAATTGAATACTTTATTTTCAAAATTTCCTATTCTTGAAATTTGGACTGTTTATCGAAATTAATCGAAATATTTCCTTTCCTTTTTGAAAATTTCGAGTTTAAGATAAAAATCTTACGCTCTATTTTTAATTAAGTCTAAAGCAGTGGCGTCTTTTTCATTGAAACACAGTTTCCATTTTTTTGGAAATTCGATTTTTTTTGGAAATTTCAATTTTTTAAAACATTCCAAATTTACTTCTTTCCTTAAATTTCGATTTTTTTCTTTCATAATCTGATTCTTTGAAATTATTAATCAAAATTTCGATTTTTCTTGGATTTTTTCCTTCAAATTCCACTTTAATTTCAATATTCCAATTTTTCTCGAAATCCCACATATAAATTCTAATGATTTTTTAGAATGCTGACTTTCTAAAACTTCCCAAAACTCCAGGTTTTGACTTTTTCTCTAAAAATTTCCGATAAAATCTCGTTATTTTGAATTTTTCCTAGAAATGTCAGTCAGTTTCCAGAAAAAAATACAATTTAAAGCCGGGATTTTGAAATTGGGGTCGAAATTTTGAAAGTAAACTTGCAAATGTTGACATGTTAGAAAATGTCTAATTTAAACTTCCAATTTTTTACCTGGTTTTATTTGCGCTAAATTTGTCTTTTTTTTTTAATTTCGACTTTTGCCTCGAAGCTGTGATTGTTGTTTCCCATTGTTTTGAATTTAGAAGTAAAAAATAAGTATTTTCTAAAATATTAATTGTTTTCAAGGTTTTCTGGTTTAAAAACTCTAATCTTCGTTTTGTTGCTCCTTAAACTTTTATGTCAAAAATTGATTAAATATGTTTTTCTGAAAATGTTAAATTTCTTCGCAAACTTTTTAGCTACAACTGAAAATTTTCCTAAAGTTTTGTCTTTAAAATTGAAATTTCGCGTTTCTTATTACGAAAATTCGTCTTTGATTATAAAATTCTAATTCTTCCATAGAAAATTTAAGTTTGGAAATTGAAATCACATTTTTGTATAAAAATTTTTAATTTTACTCTTAAAATTTACATTGACATTAAAAATTTCAAATGTTTGCTAAAAATGTTAGCAAATATTATATTTCAACGTAAAAGTCCTAGATATTCTGTGTACCTTTTTTGCGAAGTAGTGTTATTTTTATTCATGTTTTATTGGCTTTTTAATCGCTGCTTGTGGCAATCTATAAGAGATTGCCAATCCTTAACAGAAGATTACTGAAAATCTAGAATTGTGGAAGGAGTACTGGCTGCCAAGAAAAACCCAATAAAACATGAATGAAAAAAGTCAAAGGTCCTAATTCTAATTTGAATATTTATTTTCTTTTTTATTTTGAATTTTAATTCAAAATCCCAAAAAGGTGTCCAGATTTCACGAAAAAAAATCAACATTTTTAGGAAAAGCTAAATTTTGAGAAAAACAGACTAAATTTATAAACAACAATTATTTTTCAAAATTTCGACTCTAATCTCATAATTTCGAATCATGAAAGTTATGATCTTTCGATCAAAATGTCAAATATTCTAGTTTTTAGTAAAATCCAAGTTTAAGTTTTTAATTTTCAATTTCTTTAAGTTTCAAGTTCTATTCGTAATTTCGCAAAAAATGCTTACCTATATTTAAAGAATAAATTCAACATCTCGGGATAAAGGGTTAGGTTATGTTATTACGAGGGTAAATCAAATATGAACCGGAATTTGTTTTTAAAAGTTTATTGGTACAAGATACATTTATGAAAGTTATTGACTATTTTGCTACATAATATCCCGATTTTGTTATGCATCGCTCCCAACGGATTGGGAGTTTTTTAATGCCAGCATCATAAAAAGAAGGGAGGCGTGTTTGCAGCCAATTGCGCACAAATGTCTCAACAGCAGCATCATCATGGAATGGCTCACCTCGCATGGTAATAAGTCGGGATTATAAGGAGGGTGTTCTAATGTTGCCCAATGCATTTCCTCGAATCTTTGATGTCAGATTGGCTGAGTGGGGGCGGGTATTGTCGTGAAGCAAAATCACATTTTTAACCGACAATTCGCGCCTCTTCCACCGATATGCACGTTTTGCTTCATCCAATAGCTGGCAATATTAGGTAGCCTTAACCGTAAGACGTTCATACAGAAAATCGACGTGCACAACTCCTTTAAAATCCCAAAACACTGTCGCAAGAATCTTTCCCGCTCAGAGGCGAGTTTTTGCCTTGACGGCTGCACCTTCGCCCTTTCTTCTCCACTCCATGCTTGCTTTTTTGGATTCAGAGCAATGGTGGATCCAAGTCTCGTCACACGTAATGATACGTTGCAAAAAACCCTCACCTTTACGTTAAAAATGTCCAGGATGGCGCTGACAAATCTTCAGATGTTGTTTCTGTTCGTCAGTCAAAAGACGAGGTACCCACGTGGCAGAAAATGTTCGAAACCCCAGCTCATCTGCAATGATGGATTGAGCACTCCCAAAGCTTATCCCTATCTAAGCTGCAATTTCACCAACATTTAAACGGCGATCACCTTCCAAAAGGCGTGGAACAGAGTCAATCTTGTCCGCTCCACTGATCCGAGGATGACGGGATACGGTTCATTTTCAACTTCCAAAAAATGTTTGTGCCATTCATACACTTGAGTTTTCTTCAAACAAGTATCCACAAACTGTGCTTCTAGTCTACGAAGAATTTCGACGAACTTTACACCGTCAACGGCAAGAAATGTAATAATAATGTGCTGCGAAACGTGCGGATGAACCTCTTGCTCACTCATTGTATTTACAACTAACGAACGGCGAGAACGCAATTTGCTTGAGCGCAGGAAGTCACGAGATATCCCCACCTAACATGTCTAAGAGTATGCACACACTTCCCGCGCCCTCATGGCGACATGATAGAGATTCCGGTTCATATTTGTTTTACCCTCGTATAATATTTGCTAGAAAAAAGCAAAATTTTGTTTTAAAGTTTAAAGATACAAAAAGTAGAAGTTTAAATTTGAAAACTCAAAAGAAAAAAGTCAAAAGCTAAATCCATTAAGAAAAACTTTCTAAAAAAAGTTATATTTGCTGGAAATTTTGAAGTTTTCAGCAACATTTCCAGAAAAAATTGAATACTGGGTTTAAGGTCAATATTTCTAAATTAACGTAGAAATTTTGCGAACTGTTTTTTTAAAATAAATTTGAAGTTCTTTTAATCGAAATTTGGAGTATTCCCAGAAAATCTTAATTCAAAACTTGGATTTTTATTTTTTTTTAATTTGGTCTAAAAAACTAAGTCGAAAGAGTAAAAATCAATTTCTTGAGAAAAAACGGGTCAAAGTCAAAACATTGATACAAAACAAAAATTATGAAAAAAAAGTCCCTCAAATTTGCGAATTTAATCTCAAATTTCGCATATTCTAGAAGTTTTCAACTCTTGGATAAATAATTTAAAATTTATAGAAAATGTCGAGTTTGAATTTTAAATTTTTAAATTCGGCATTCCGATGTATTATTTTATAAAGTTGGGGTTTTTCTTAAAATTTGAACTCAAAATGAAGCCAGAATTCAGAGTTTCAGCTTGAAATTTTTAAATTCGTAAAATCGAGAATATTTTCTCCAAATTTTAAGCAAGGCCAATGTAGTTATGTATTGTAATATTAAAAAAAAGACATTTCCTAAATTATGTCACCAAATCAATTTTTAATTCAAATAAAAACCGGAACTGAACCGAAAACCGAAGAAAACTGTTATTTTTACCGGAATAAAAACCGAAAACCGGAATGAAAAGAATTGCGGTTCGAACCCCTGGTTTTTGAGTTCGGTTACTATCAATCCACGATATTAACATTCATTTCAATATCATGTCAACATCCTTGCTCTGCCGTCAGAACATATTTTTTTAAAAGTAACAAAATCACTGTGGTAAGAATAAGGCATTTCACTGTGTTATGCATTCGTATTTATTTATAACGAAAAATGTTGCAATTAATGTTAATCCAGTATCGATTCTTTTGGCTATATTAAAACAGTTAATACATGTAATGAGAAATTACGTTTGATAGGTCACGGTAATGTATTAAAATCGCTGACGGAAAACAGTGTTTAAAAGATCAGTATTTCCATTGCTTATTCTTCTATCTTTTAGAATGATCATGAATTGAGCGACTTCTACCATAGCTTCACAAGAATTACTGATGAACCCACAATATCTTTAGTACTTACCTAGTCTTTTTATGCAAGAGGTAACCTTGTTATTATGAACCATTGAAAAGTGTTAAATAATTTTAACCTAATCAAGAAGAAATAAACTTTCTCTCTAATAACTGGTATTATTTAGATTTGTTAAATCAGAAGATTTTATTATTAAAAATAAAACATATTTCTTGCTGCACTGTGGCTTCATCAGATCCTAAATATAAAAAATTACACAAAAGTTAACATCTTGTATCTTACTAAAAGATTTCTCATTAAAGAAACTTCACTTATAAATACTTTGATTTCTTAATATACTTTCAGTCATACTCTTATATACCAAAATGATTCATATTGAGCACATTCACTTTAAATATCCACCGGGGATAAACTGCAGTATCTACAGTTATGCCTGTTGACGATATCTTTAAGCATTAAGGTGGTTTCATCAGAATTTTACAAAACTGGCTTTGTCTTTCGAAATTATCTTTCGATTCTTGAACTAGGTTTTATCTTGTAAGGATGATTTTTTTCTCATTGAAATAAGTTTTCAACTGTTGATGACACACATTGTGATCTATGTAAGTAAACTGACAAAGAGATCGATTTAGAATATTTTGTCTCTTGAAGGTCAATTAAAATATCATGGATCAGTAACTATTTTGGGTCTGATCTGTATTTATCTTTCACACTTCCCGTTTGTCTCGCCATAAAATGCCTACAAAAATTCGTGGACCACTGGCAGTAGACGCCGACCAGTTCTGAAACTGTATGAGTACCTGCGTCGGCACACGCCGGCTTTAACGTGTTAAACTGTAGATTGAATTTGAAAAAAAATTCTTTTGAGAGGTCAATTATAAAGTCTTATAGATAGGAAAAAACACAAACAAATAGTGATTTCAGGACAAGATTTTTTTGCCTCTTTACAGCATTTTCGTGTCTGGAGACATTTAGTTTTGCTGCGTTTATTTTGCCGCACCCTGCAAAAACAAGATGGATACTGCTGAACGTAGTATTAAAATTTATAGAGGTAACGGACTTAAATATTTCTGTTCACGGCAGCGGAATCACGACATTATTTAAATATTCATATGGTCTTTTATTTGTATGGACGTTTCAAATTATAAAATACCCAAACACTTGAAACAGTTATGAAAATAATTGCATTTATTTTACATTTTTGCATTACCTATTTAGTTGATTAAACGAAAAATAGAACAGAAATTGTAAAAATAAAGTACCTTAAAAATGTAGGAAAATAACTGACCTATCTGACGAAAACTAAAACAGGAATTATAAAAATTGAAAAACAACGAATACACAAAATCAATGTTCAATGTTTAAACAACCGATATTATTTCTTTTCGGAGCATATTAAACATCTGTTGGCAGTCGTTTATGAAAAGTGTTCTGATGACGAAATTTTCTAATACCTAGTATATCAGTCCAAACATTTAACTCTTCCGGTTAGGTTCTGTATACCGGGTGTTTTTTTTAGTTGGGAGGTTACCTTTATATGGAGTACTACTTATTATAAAGGCAAACTGATTTTGTCAATGGGGCTAAACTATCTTCTAAAAATATTTTCAACTTCCCTCCACTACTGGTTATATCGGAAGTAGACATCAACTTTCTTATTTTAAATAGCAACCCCCAAGTTTTATATTTTATTTGAATTTTACGTAAACAAATAAGGTGAGTTTATGTATACATGTTTATTGCTACCTTTGATAGTTTTAAAGATATTTCAATTTTTCGAAAAAAAAAGAGCCTGAAAACAGGGTTATTTTGACTCTTCGTATCTTTTTTATTATTTGCAGTAAAAACATGAAATTTGGGTTGAAGTCACGAAATATTATAAAGACTATAATAACGTAACCAGATTTTACATTTATTATACAGGGTGATGGAAATTGTATAATCTTTGCTGTTTTTGTTTTATTAAAAAAAACTCTGTTTTTTTAAATGGGAACTATATGTGTTTTAATTACTTTTGGATTCTTCACATAAAAAGAAGAAAAAAGTTATATTATTTATTTTTTAAAATGTTGTGCCGTTACAGAGGTATTTTACATAAATCTCAAAATAAAAAGAATCAAACATGTCTTTTTTGTTCAAGTAGGAAATTAACTGTAGGCAATAAAAGCTTAAAGAATTAATCATAATAAGTAATAGGAAAAAAAATAATTCACAAAAAATTTACATCAAGAACAACAAGAACGATCTTCTGTTTCAATACATTTAAAGGCATATTTTAAGATTTCGAATTGAGTAAGGTTTTTAAGCCCATCCGATTGTTCCTAGCAATATGCAGTAGTCGTAAACAAAATCACCACAAAATTTCCATTTCGATTTTCATTATAAAATTTAACGCTTACAAATCCTGAGTTCTAATCTAACAGCAAAACAGTTAAAGGACAAAAATGAGAAGTCTGTTTAACAAACCATTTTTACGAAACTTACATTCCTGGCTCCCTAAACATTTTTCAATAAGTATTCTAACAATTAGTCAATAACTTATTCGTCTTGTACGGTTATCTTTTAAATGTTATTTAGCCTAAAATTTTTAGGCCTTGTGGTTATGTTTTTTTTTTGTTGAAAGTTTTGTTTTCTACCATCAAGTTGCTACTAGAGAAAAAATGATATATTTTTCTTTTTTATTTTGAATTATATCTCTGTAATGGCACAAAATTTTAAAAAATAAGTAATATAACTCTTTTCTTTTTATGTGAAGAATCCAAAAATGATTAAAAATCATACAGTTCCCATTTAAAAAAACAGAGTTTTTTTTTTATAAAACAAAAACAGCAAAGATTATAAAATTTCCATCACCCTGTATAATAAATGTAAAATCTGATTAGGTTATTATAGTCTTTATATTATTTCGTGACTTCAATCCAAATTACATGTTTTTAATGCAAATAATAAAAAAGATACGAAGAGTCAAAATAACCCTCTTTTCTGTCATTTGTTTTCGAAAAATTGAAATATCTTTACAACTATCAAAGGTAGCAATAAACATGTATACATAAACTCACCTTATTTTTTTACGCAAAATCCAAATAAGGTATAAAATTTGGGGGTTGCCATTTAAAATAAGAAAGTTGATGTCTACTTTCGGTATAACCGGAAGTGGGAGGAAGTTGAAAATATTTTTGAAAGGTAGTTTAGCTCCGATTAGCCCCATCGACAAAATTTGTTTGCCTTTATATTAAGTGACACGCCATATAAAGGTAACCTCCCAACTAAAAAAAAACACCCGGTATATTTTTAATTGCAGGAATGCTAAAGTGTTTACTTTTTCCTAGAACAGCGTTTCCCAAATACTGGGTTACGATCCGGCACCGGGCCACAAAAGTGAAATACCGGGTCACAGAATTATCTCCCTATTGTTTGTTCAATCACGTCCACAAAATCTACGAGAACAAGCGATAAAATATGCATTTGTCACCTCATAAAAGCAAGATTTTCAACAACGATTTGTCTGTAAAATAAATTTTCGACCGACTGAAAATGTCGCTTTATTCGAAATTTTGACTATAAAAAATCAGACTTTTTTAAAGAATTTGATATTTTTGAAAATTTTAGATTTAAAAAAAATCGACTCTTTAGAAATGTTTCTCTTTTTTCAAACTTTGATATGTAAAAATTGCCATGTCTTCAAATGTTTTTTACTTCTTTAAATTTTATTTATTTTCAAAATTTTTTAAAAATTCGACTTGTTTACAAAATTTTTACTAATTTTTAATATTTCCACCTTTTTCAAAATTTTATTTTATATGTTGAAATTTTCGACTTTTTCTAAAAGTTTTCACTTTATTTTCCAAATATTCGAGTTGTTTCCTAACTTTTTATTTTTTCTCGAAATTTTGATTTTTTCGGTGAAAATGTGTTTAACGATGTTTTATATAAATTGTCGATTTTTTTCAAAAAGTGGACATTTCTAAATATTTCATAATTTTCTCGAAATGATGCCCCTCTAAATACTGTTTTTAATATATTTTTTTTAAATTTCAACTTTCTGAAAGTTGACTTTTTGAAAATTTCGATTGTTTTGAAAATTTCGCATTTTCAAAATTTTCACTATTTTTTTAATTTTAACTTTTCTGTAAAAATGTCGACTTAAAAATTTTGGCTTTTTGTAAATGTTGATATTTGAAAAAATGTTAACTTTCACTTTTTTTCAAGTTTCCATTATGATTTTAGTGGAACGAACTGGTTCTTGGTTATCTTCAAATTTTGAAATTCAAATCTTGTTCCCTGAAACCAAGAAAGATTAAAAAACACAACAAAGGTTGCTCTAACGCGTTTCATTTTCAGTATCTCTCTGAAAATGCTAGCTTTGCTATCAAAACGCATTAGAGCAACCTTTGTTGTGTTTTTTAATCTTTATTGGTTTCAGAGGACAAGATTTGTATTTCAATTTTCCATTTTGATCAAAATTTTGACTTTTTTCAGTGTTTTTGGAAATTAACATTTCGAGTTTTTTTAAAAATTTCGAATTCCTCGAAATTTACTTTTTGTTAGTTTTTTTTAAATTTGATTTTTATAGACGTTATTGGAAATGAGTCTATTTTCGAAAATTACAACTCTTTCAAAATTCCGACTTTCTTCAAATTTCTAATTCTTTTAAGATTATTGATTTTTTAAAATTTTGAATATCTACTTTTTCAAACTTCTTTTTTCATATTCTATTTTTATCAAAATTTTGACTTTTTTGTCGAAATTGTGACACAAATTTTCGACTTTTTCTCTCGCTCTTTTGTAAATTTAACTTTAAAAAATCGACATTTCAAAATTTGCTCTTTTTTTTTTCAAATTTCCATGTTGATCGAAATTTTAATTATTTCCCAAAATTTTGAAATTGAAAATTTAAACTCAATATTTTGTCTTTTTTTAGAAAATGTTGGCTTTCTCGATTTTTTGTAATTTTTAACTTATAATAAAGATTTTCTATTTTTTTAATTTCGACCTTTTTGAATATTCTCGATTTTTTTGGAAATCGCTCCTTTTTTAAAAAAAATCGATTCTTTTAAACATTTCGACCTTTTTCAAATTTCGGTACTTTTTCTGAAAATCTCGACTCTTAAAAAATTCAGCATTTGAAAATATTTATTTTTTCAAAATTTCCACTTTTTTAAAATTCTTACTCTTCGTTAATGATTTACGTTGAGAATTTCTATTGTTACTCGAAATTTTGCCTTCTTTTGATAAATTTTTATTTTTTGAAAATTTCAAATTCATCATCAGATCAAAAAACTGAAAATTTAAGATTAAATTAAAAATGCTGGTAAGAATTAAAATATTTCACTCGCAGTTAAAAAAAAATAAAAAGTCCACTTTTAAACAGGTATTTTCAAATTACCATTTTAATTAAAAATTTAATTTTTTAACTGTAATAGAAATTTTGAAGAAAACTGAAAAATTTTAAGAGAAAAAGCTCATTATAAATTTTCAAGAAAAAAGTTCAAATTTCTATTTTAAGATCTATGTATCTTAGGAAAAAATTGTAGAGTTTCCAATTTTTACAAAAACTTGATGTAATCAATTAAGTTGAAAAAAATTCTAACTAAAATTAATTTTGGTAGTTCGGGAACTGATTTAAAGCAGAAGTTTCTAAAAAAATTGAACATTTCAGTTGGAGAAGGGCTAAAAATATGATCTTTTAATTTTTTTCTAGAAATTTTTATTTTGGAATTCAAAATAGTGATGTTTCAGTCGAAACTTAAGGAAGAAAATCAAAGTCTTGTTTGTAATGTCGACATTTTTTAGGAAATATAGAGTGGATATTACCCAGGACTTCGTCTGCGAAATTAGAATAATTTACAACTTCAAATATAAATTCTCCAAAGTTAAAAAAAGTTGTTAAACATAATAAAAAACTTAATCAACTATGGACAGCTATAAAGAGTTCATGCAGACGGCAGAATGATGTTTTGTTCAAATTCGTTGGTACGATCATATATGTAATTTAGCTGCCTAGTAGTGAGTCCCCAGCTCTGCATTGGATAGCAAAGTAACGCCCTATCGCGAAGATAACGCTGTCAAATTATTATATTAAAAGAATTCTAGTACAAAGTTGCGGTAAGGTTATGTCCTAACGTTAAATGACAATATTGTCACTATCAAATCATTTACTTACCAAGACAATAGAGAAAGTTATTTGCCACTTCTGGGTATTAACTTGGGAACATCTGGAATATATTTCGGAGATAAACGTATCCTATTAATGATTCCGCTTTACAAGGAACGTTTGTGTCAATTTTCGTCAAAATCCATTCAATAATTGAGCCGTGAAAAGCGGACAAATAGAGAAACACACTTTCGCATTTATATATTACTGAATTCGAAAAAATTTTAAGTACGTACTGAAATTAAAAAAAAAAGCTTAGCATGGTGAAGCAATTGAGTTTTAATTGAAGAGAAATAAGCTCGAATTTTGAAGTTTAAATTTGGGATTTCGAGAAAGAAATTTTGAGAAAAAATGTTAAAAATGCTTAAAAATACCAAAATTGACTTCAAACCTAAAAAAGTTTTCAGAAAAAAATGATGGTCGAAATTTTGGAAATAAAAAGGAGGCTTTAAGATAGTAAAAAAAATATTTTAGCGGGTAACGAAGTCCAAGCCCAAAAATTATGTGACCACGACAAAAAAAGTTTGGGAAACGCTGTCCTAGAACAATACCGAACTATTTGGGGGTCGCTAAATAAAATGTTGCTTAAAATTTCAGTCAGCATGACCTATTCATTCCCCTCATAGATTCGCAAAACTCAAGATGTTTGTAATGACCGTCGAAAAATATCTCTTACGTATTAAATGCTTTATAAAACTTATAAATATTTGTTTTCAAAGTATTCCACACTATTTACATTTTTAGGTAAAAAAGTTAATCGCCCAACAACTTTTTCAGGGCTCTCGAAGGCAAAGTATCACTTAATTATTTGTATTATTTTATCTGTCTTGCTTAGCGACATTTTGTACCAAACGGACGTGACTACAATACTACATACCCCTCCCCTTACTACAGACGAATTTATTTTAATAAATTTATATTTTATTAATAGATAAGATATTGAGAAAAGTGGGTTTTTTTCTTTAGTCGTTAAAATTTGTTGTTGTTGACATATTGCGAAGGCACGTTTTTAGGCTACAAAAGTTGATGAAGCAACTATTTTTTTTTATTGAATCGTCAAATCTATTTCGGGTACATCAGAGTTGATATGTTGATGTATTATGGACATTTTTTTGTCAATGAAAATTATTTGAAACGCCCAATCAGGCCGCCTGATGATGAAGCCAAAATTACCAAAATTGGTAATATCGCACAAAAATTGCCCCTTCCTAAACAAAATAATGTATCCACGCCTGGCACCTAAACAGCGATTATTTCTTTAGGTGCGATTGCAATGTTGAAACGTACAACAGTCGCAACTGTGCGTTATCTACCGGTGTTTTCGCACGTTTTTTTTTAAATAAATATAAATAACAATTTGGCTTCTGCACTTACATATCTTCTTTCTCTCGTCTTCTTGCTTTACACCGAAGTGGTTCGCCTCTCTAATTTATAAGTCAAATCCAACTGACATGAGCCGATATTGTATATAAATTTAATTTACAATCTCCGAACGTCGAATATTCAATTCGGAACTTTTTATCTGCTTAAAAGTTGCATAGCTCTCTACTTAATTTACTTGAAGTCGCGCAAAACAACTTAATTCAGTAACTTCCAACACAACAATTTAAATTGCACCAACTAAAACTTTATCGATCTGTTTGTTTAGTTGAGATGGGACGTGTCTCTTAGTTTTGATTTAAATTTCATTTATTTGTAGGGCGACCCAATATTCAGCTTGAGCAAACAGTGTTCTTCAACTAGTCTGACTAATTCATTGAAGTCCCAGTGTAGTATAAGAGATATGTTTGCCGAACTGAAAAAACAAGCATTTTCAATACCAACATCGCATTCTCGAATGATTCACAGGAAATAGAAAAGAAACTGCAAAGTCTAATATAAATTATAGTGTTGAGGTCATATTCAAGACTTTGTATACATTTCACTTACGCAATTTTGACCATATACCTCTGTTACATTTTTGTGTATACTTCTAAGTATTAGACTTAAATCGATTATGTATGTGATATATTTTTAATGTAATAAATAAAATTCTTTTTTATTAAGCTACTTAATTTTATTTAAACCTGAGAAATTCACCATGGTCTCCATCTCGTCTATTAGATAGCTAGGTAGCATACAGAAAAAGCAAAACAGTTTGTTAAAAAACGTTTTTAACTAAAGGTGCTCCATGTTGCCACTTCAATGCCAATTAAATGGGCGGACACGCATTGATTAATAACATGTCTTAAAACACGTTTAGGCTTATTTAGTAACAGTCAGGCTGTTTGACGTCGAGCTTTGCATTATCCTTTTAAGCTTGGCGCCCACAGAAGAGCAAAACTTAAAACAAAACGTTTTTGACTAAAAATGTTTTGCTCTTTCTGTGTGCGTTCAGTGGATGGCTGAAAATATTATCAAAATTTTTGACATTTTTTCGGAATTTAAAATTTAAACTGAAGCTTTCCAATTTCAAATTTGGAAATTAAAATTTTAATTTCGAAAAAGTAAGGAAGTTTTTTTACAAATTTCATATTCAGCAAAAATAAATTAACAGACATGTTCTCAGAATTTCGATTTTTCAAAATTTAGAGAAAAATTTCAAGAAAAAATTAAATGTTCAAGTTTGAAGTTAGTTTTACGATTTTAAGAATTTTTAGCCATTTCAAAATATTGACTGTTTTCTCAAAATTCGGAATGTAATCTTATTTTTTTTAATTTTGGGTTTTAATTTGAAATTTTAAGAAAATGGCCTACATTTTGAATCTGAATGAAAGTTTTGAAAAATTTCCTAAAAACAGGCTTCTCGAAATTCTTATTTTAATCTCAAAGTTTTCTCTGTTCTAGAAGTTCCTGAGCAAAAAATTGAATTGTCGAAATTTTATGAAAACAGCAATTTACCATCGAGATTTGTGAATTTTTTTAAAGACATCTTAAGTTTATTGAAAAATTTGAACTTTTCTCGAAATTTTCTAAATTTGAATTTTATCATTATAAAATAATAAAATAACTCTTTTTCAAAACAGGCGTTAAATCTTGAAATTTTTAAATTGCATGCATTTATTTAATAAATTTCAAGTTTAACATCGAAATGAAGTTTTTTTTAATACTCAAGTTTAAATTGAACATTTTAAGTTTTTCTGGAAATTTTAAGTTTCAAGTAAAATCGGGTGTTGGAATACAGGAACTTCGAATAGACGAGTTCAAACTCTAAATTTCAAAATTAAAGACGAAAATTATGAAATAAATTCGAAATTATAAAAATGTATAAATCACAAGTTTTTCCGAAGTGTTGTGTTTAAATATGCAATTTCTGATATTTTCTTTTTAAGTTGGTCTTAATGTTCAAGATGTAGATTTTTTTTAGAAATTTTGATTTGGTTTTTCACAATTTTCAATTCAGTCCTAAAGATTAACGTTTTTCTCTAAATTTCTAATTTAAATTCGAGACTTTTCGACTAAAGTTTCAAGATTCAAATTTGGAAAAAGCACTAGACAATTTGGAAAAAGCACTAGACAATTACAGAATTAAAAAAAAATATCGATGTTTTCTGGAATTTCTCTTTTTTCTCCAAATTTAAAGTTTCATTTTAAATTTTTCCCCAAACTGAAATTACTTTGTTCCGGACATTATTAGTGAGCCAAATGTTTGTGTTAAAACAGAAAATTCCAGAAAAAAGTCGAAATATCAATTATAAAAAAAGGATTGAAAATTTATGGAAAAATCCAAATGACGAGTTTCATAAACAACTTAGGGGTGCAGCCATGGGAAATCCTTTGTCACCTTTCATGGCTGAGCTCTTCATGAGTGTGCTTGAAAATGAATGTAGTTAGATATGTAGGTGACATTTTTGCTGTTTCCGACACAAAAAATCAAAATTTAGATAATTTGGTGGATGCATTAAATTCACCTGTAGAATTAGAAAAAGAAGGAACATTGCCGTTTTTTAGACAATTATTGGGAATAAAAATAGATTAAAATTTGATGTACACAGGAAAGACACCAGTACCTTCCGCTATATAACTTTCGATTCGAACCATTGTATCCAACAGAAAATGGCAATTTCCTTACCCATCGTCTTCTGTGTCTAGGCAAAGTAAATCATCAAAATGGAGAAAAGAAACAGATAATCGAACAAATTAAAAGAAATGTTTTTCCAAAGTACTGATTACCTGAAACACTCTGGTTTGAATACGTTCCCCAAAAGAGCACCCATAACTCCAGAAAAAATTTTGTTTGAGCTGGGCTCTTCTACAACACAATTAATGACAGTTTAGAAATTAACTTTCTTTTAGTTTTTTTAATTTCAACTTCAACTTTTTTCTTAAAATTCTAATTTCAAATATGAAACGTCAATTTTTTAGGAAAGTGTTGTTGTTTTTCTTTTCAAAATTCTAAATTTCAGAATTAAAAAAAGGATTTTTAAATTTTATACACGCAAATTGGAACTAACAATTTCGACAAAGAAATGAAATTTCAAATAAAAAATGGTCAAAATTAAAAAAATATGGTTTCTGGACTTGGCTCTTATGATTTATCCTTTTTCGGGAATAAATCAAAATTAACAGAAAAACGAAAAATTATTCTGAGAAAAAACTCAACATGTTAACTTTTTCTTTAGAAAATTATATTTTTAGGGTTCCGTACCCAATAGGAAAAAACAGAACCCTTATAATCTCACTCTCGTGTCAGTCCTTCGATCTGTCACAAAGAGGTTTTCCTCGAGAACTATGTAACGCGCAGCGTTAGTTCTCAATGACCCACGCAAATTCCCGCAAATACCGTCAATCAACGATTAGAAAAAAAAATGTATAATACAATGAGGAGTTAATTTGGTCTACAAAAAATCAAGTTTTAGTTAATATATGGTCTAAGGGCTCCTTTACACATATTATGCGAATGTCCGGCTCTGGCAAGGGATAGACATTCCAGCTTTGGGAATGCTCTGACTGAACCAAAGACAATAGTGGAGGTCCTGAAATTTTTCAAAAGAACGGGCCCATTATGAGATACTCGTGGGGGAGGCACAATAAGCGATAGCTTCAGTGCTGCAGGGATGGCCGACCCCATAGTAACAAAAAAATATAAAAAAATAAAAGGTATCATTTGAAATAATTACCTCTAAGCATCCTAAAATATTTGTTAACATTTTCGGTCCAATCGTCTTAAAGATACAACTCAAAATGTGTCAGAAATGACCGTTCCTCATGTTCTCCTAGGTTTTTAAAGACAAAATTTAGATTTTAATAGGGTTAGTAGATATTGGGCCAGAAATTATCGGCAAACTCCAGGTTTTTTCGATATCGTAACAGTTGAGAAAAAAAATATTTTATGAAAAAATAGGTGCTTGCATTCCAAAGCTTTTTGACCCATCTAATAATATTTTTTTTTCAAAAAAAAAACTTGATTCAGCTGTAGAATAGAATGCAGATCAAATTTATTTTTCATTTAGATGAATATTTTTGGAGTTACTTCTAGTTCGTTGAATTGCACGCAACGTATTCATTGCGGTTGGAATCGAACATTTTAGCGCGATGCGAGGCCATCTCATAAACTGTGTTAGTAATGGACTTATTACGAATTGCAAATAAATGCTTTTTATCTCAGACATTATCAACACAGTTACCCCTTCCATAAATATTTGGATTGATTATAGAAAAGGGTGTATATTTGAAAATAAGACATTTTTTGGGCATAATCGACATATTGTCTTTTTATTTTTCAATTACAACACAAGAAAATTTGGATAAAATTTCAGAATCATAAATAAGTAAAAATAATTTAATTTGGTCCATTGAGTATTCACTGTAGTAATCAGTACGGAACCATAATTGTGCCAGCCCGACTCACTCTTGGATGAATTATGTTAAATTTAATATAAAATTAACGGTTTTAAAATTAGAAATTTCGAAACGAGAGTAGAAATTTTAATAGAAACATTTTGTTAAAAGGAAATTTGAAATATTTAAAAATAAATAGAAAAACTAGAAATTATGAGTAAAAACGGGAATTCTGATATTTCAAGAAAAATTCAGAAATTCTGAATTTACGATTTCAAATATCACTTTTTATTGCTTAAATTTTTAATCGAAAACTCGAATTTTTCAACTTCAAATTCTAGTTTGCGAATTTGAATTAAGACTTTCCAAATTGAAGTAGTAAAATCGAAGTTTCAAGAAAAAATTAAAATATTAGTCCAAATTTCAACACTTGAATTGGAATTTCGAGCTTTAAAGGGGAAATTTTGAGATTAAAGTCAAAATAAAAAAAGTTCTGAATTACGGAAAAAAGCCAACATTTTGAGTTACAATGAAATTAATGATTTTAAAAAAATGATCAAATAGAAATTGTAGGTTTGACATTTGTATTCAAAATTTTGTGGTTAACATCCAAATTTCGAGATAAAATCGAAATATTAAGATGAAAATTTGGAGATTAAAGCCAAAATTTAGAGGAAATCATGAAATATTTTGGAAAGTAGCAAATGTCGGAAAAAATTCGATTTTTTTTAACTTTGAAAAATTGATGTGGTGATGTTTGGAGAAAAAACTCAAAATTGATCAAATTTTCTTTGGAAATTCTGATTATGAGGTTTTTTTAATTTCAGTTTTTTTCCTGAAAATCATAATATACAAATTTGATTTTTTTTTCCTAAAGTTTCAACTTTTAACCGATGCTGTATCTTTTACCGTTTTCGAAATCCCTGTAGCAAGAAGCGAATTTGTTTCAACATGTGCATCTTTTCCATGGAAGGAAGTCTGCTTTAACTCAGACAACCCTTCCTTAATCGCCGAATCCATCACGGAAACTATCCTGATTGGTATGGAATGCTCAATTCCCCACTCCCAAAAGAAGTCTGCCTCCAGTAAATCTTGGTTCAGTAAAAAATGTGCTCGGGCTGTCTCCTGCAAAAAGCGCGCATATCGTCGTTGGGGAAATAATCGGACCCGGACCATATTTGCAGATGCACGAAATTCTTGTAAACAGGTTATTGACGAGGCAAAAGGTGATTTCGAATGCGCCAGAGACTTATCAACTGTCCGAACGGTTCCGGGTCCTTTTGTGGATTAGCAAAGTCGATTGGAAAGAATTTTACACCTTCAAATTTTTCGACTTTACTCGATGAAAATAGCAATATTGCTACTACCTCCAAGGAAAAGTCTGACATGTTAGCCTTAATGTTTGCTGAAAATTCCAATCTTGATTTTCGAAACGCAGAACCTCCTATTCTCCCCAAAGTTGGCACTTCGGGTGCCTGAAGTTGTTTTCAGGCAACGCACAATCTGGAAAATTCTCCTTGAGCTCGACACCTCGAAATCTTCTGGCCTTGATGGTATTCCCGCTATTGTTCTTAAGAAGTGCGCTCCAGAGTTGACTCCTGTCCTAAGTAAATTGTTCACACTCTCTTACAACAAAGGTGTATTCCCTAACATCTGGAAATCTGCTAGAGTGCAGACTGTCCCTAAAAAGGGAAAAAGGAATCTGGCTAACAACTATCGCCCTATATCTTTGTTACCCGTTATATCTAAAGAGATGGAAAAGGTTATCAACATCGAGATTCTCAAATATCTGGAGGAAAATAGAATCAGAGTCTGGTACCGATCTCTTTTCGCCAAATTAACATTTTATGGTCTTCCTCCTGGACTCTGTCATTTGATATCCAATTTTCTCGCTGATAGATCTCTCCAGGTCGTCGTCGATGGCATCTCATCCGAGACATTTGCGATTAACGCAGAGGTACCTCAGGGGTCTGTTCTGTCTCCTACTCTATTTCTGTTACACATAAACGATCTCTTAGCTTCAACTTCCAATACTATATACAGCTACGCAGATGATAGTAACCTTGTGTCATCTTTTTTCTCCGATAAACCATTATCTATCGCAGCTTCAGATCGACTAAGGGAACAGCAGATACAGACGATTAATCGGGATCTCGAGATTATTCTGGAATGAGGTAAGAACAATTTGGTCGACGTCAACGCTTCAAAAACTCAGGCGGCGGTTTTCTCTAAGAAAACATCAAGGGATAATGCAACAAACATACTAATAGACGGTAAAATCCTGCCCATGGGATCTAATCTGTCTATCCTAGGAGTGAATGCGAGCACTAACTTCTCTTGGGACGATCATGTGCGCGCCATTGCCAAATCCGCCTCTCAGAAGCTAGGCTTTCTTTTTAGAGCTAAAAAGTACTTCAAATCTTATCAGCTATTAACACTATACAAAGCTCAAGTTAGGCCAACACTAGAATACTGTTCTCATGTTTGGAGTTCAGCCCCAAAACACACTTTAGCTCTCTTGGATTCAATTCAAAGAAGAACGATTCGCCTAATTCATGACGAGAGTCTGACCGATTCTCTCGAAACACTAGAGCACAGGCGTATGGTTGGTGACTTGTCTCTTTTCTACAAGTACTATCATGGAAGATGCTCGCAGGAACTAATAGGATTGATCCCTCGAAGGGCAAGATTCTTGAGGCGTACTAGAGAGTCGGAGACAGCAAATTCCTTTGCGGTCCAGCTTGACACACAGTGAGGACTTCTGTCTACGGATACTCTTTTTTCTATAGAACTTCCAAATTATGGAACTTGTTACCGAAAGGAATTTTCCCCAAAAATTACAACCTATCTCAGTACTTTGAAAGCATAATGGGGTTACCCTTTGCGAGTGGATTAAACTTTAAAAAAAATGTATATTTTTATAGGTTATTCTGAAAAATACTATATTCAAACGAAAAAATCTCGGTAACCCTATTCTGCGGAGGGTCACCGAATTATTTATATAAAAACAACGTAGCCATATCTAATAAATTACGGAAAAAGTAAGATAAAAAAATTTTATATTTATTCGCTAATTGCTATCACACGCTCTGAAGATGTACTTTTACATGTCTGTAATCTATAATGTATTATATAATTTATGTGTTGCTGTTCATTGTTTTCTTCCTTTTTGCTGAAATCTGAACGGTACTGTGGTGAGTCCAGTTCTACTAAATTGTTCTATTTCATCGTTTTTATTTAATTGAATTTTATTATAAAAATAACGTTTTGCGTGAGAAATAGACTTTTTATCAGTTCATAAATTAGATAAGGTTTATGTGTTAGGCCTGGTTTGTTTCAAATTTAAATTACTTAAACTCGTAAAAAGGCACAAATATCGGTTTCAAAAGAACATTTCAAAGACCGCTGTCGTAATTAAGGCAAAACAAGAGCTGGTAAATATCGATAAAGGAGACCGTAGCAAACTGGCCGAAAAGATTTTACCTTCAAAAAACACCCTTATAAACACGTACAATTGAAAGTTATTTAAATTTCAATTGTCGAAGTAAAACTTGTAAGATAAAGGGATGGCACCATTCAAAAGGGGTTTGCAGTTTGATTTGCACTTTAAGAATCCTTTTCAAAATTTATTTAAGGGATAACTTGGATTAGAAATATTTAAATTAGTAGATATTCTGCATCTTCATGCCCTCTAGCGACATTCAGAAGATAGTCCTTCGGTCCCTAGACATTAAGGGTAGGGGCGTAAACAAGAAACATCATAAAGAAATTTTACAGGATAGTCAGGTACTGAACTTCAAAGAAACTAGTTTAAAAAGTATGGTCAAGTTCCAGACATATGAAAACGAGTACGAAATACGGGAGTTTTGAAAAAATTGCTCTTGTTTGTGCTAATTAACGTGAATGAACAAACAAATTTCTATTCAATGTAAAGTTCTTGTGCCATTTGTGTGACGCTTGCTAAGGGATAAATAGGCAAGTAAATTTTAAACTGTCTGATGATTTTATCTAATGGTTTTTCGCTCCCATATGATTTAATTATTTTTTTCCTGAAATTTGAGAATAGAACTGTTCCTAATTTTGATTAATATCGGGTTGGGGCGCGTACAAAAAAAAAGAGAAAGGAATTTTAAAAAATTCCACAACAAACACGAATGAATGAGAAAGTTATTGTTAGGAAAATAATATAGGGCCAAGAACCCTACAGCTGGCGGGTGCAACGACCAGTTTAAAAAAAAACAACACAAAAGGAGAATAGAATGAAAAGGGGAAGAAAAGGAAATAACGCCCATTCGCTTCATACAAACATTTCCATTTTCTTAAGTTCGATTTTAGTGTTCTGCTGTTGGAAACCGAGTTTCCTGGGGTTCCAAAAAAATAAAATATGCCCATCACCACAAAGGTCCGGTAACTGGCAGCAGGCACATATATTTGGGTTTTACTGATGATGTACTCCAAGTTCTAGAAACATGGGCATTGTACACCTTAACATCCTAGGAACGTAAGCCACAATAAGCTCTCACCTGGTTCTTGTTTTGGTGCATTCACCTAGTGCTACCTCATTCGCAGATTCTTCTTCGTGGGTTGCTTGAATCCCAAAAATATAGGTCAAGACAACCTGGTCCAAAGAGAGCCTTATAGATCTGTTGACAAATGGGGAGTTCTAACGTAGGTGGACGGACAGTATCAGTATCAGCTCTCATTAGGGAATTGATGAAAGAAATGAGAACTTTTTGCCATTTTTAATTAAAATGTTTTTTTTGTGTGCTAAGTCAAGCTTAGCCACTTTATAAGCCAGAAAACGTCCCTTTTATTCGACCACTAGCCGTAGAAGTAGATGTAGTTTTGGAAGGGAAAATTCTGCTCAGAAAGTTTCTACAAAATTTGAACAATCTTTCTAGTCTATTTTATGATAGTGGTTTGAGTTTGAGTGATTAAGTTTTGGTATGAGAAAAACAGAAAAAGAAGGGGGAACAAATAAACAAAAGCAAAGTGAGAAAGATTGAGAGAGAACGAGAAATGAGTAAGACTGAATGAACATTTATGAATTTGATTTAGTACGATAAATCACAACTTCATTTCCAAGTTTGAGCTCCATTTTCTCGTAGCATTATCCTTTGGATATTGTTAGCTCAACGCTTTCAACAGAAAACTGTACGATATGTGACGAATGCTTGAATTAAAAAACGACAAACACACACACACGCAAAATTGAGGAATAAATTCAGACACCTGAAAATACTTTGAGAACCTCTGTGTACAAAGAAACCAGCGAACACTCACCGATAATCAGGTGCAAAGTTAGCTGCATTTGTTGTGAGAACCTTTGAGTACAAACTAAATGGATAAACTGGGGGAAAACCCTTGCAGTTATTAGGGTTAAAATAAACTTTGGGGAAATTAATAACCAGCGTACCATATACGAGCGAAAGAGTTAAACGAAGAATGCCAGATTATTTGTACTTAATGAATTGTCTTAATTTTCTAAAGAAATATATCCTCAGATTTGTGTCCAGCAAATTTAAAAAGGTTGAAACAAACAGGTTCAGTTTTATTTTGTTGTATTATCTTTAAGAACACTTGAAAATCACAAACTTGAAATGTTGTTAATTTATTTGTTAACCTATTGTAATAAAATGTTGAGGTCAATTATTGTTTGAATTTGGTAACACTTCCCTGTCGACTCTACGAACTGGGGTTACAATCTATTGGAATAAAATAACTTTAAAACACAACGTAGAAAAATTGGGTCCGAAAATCGAAATAAACTATTCTTCAGAAGGTGAGCAAAATTCGACAATTTTGAGAAACTATATACAGTTATATGACAAAACTTCTGATGTCCCATAAGCTTAATGTGAAAAGCAGGAAATTTCAAATGTCCATAACTTTTTTCTGATTCTCTATAGCTCTTCAAAAATTTAACTGGATCATTATCTTACTATTTATAATTTGCCAATGTGCTGAATTTCATTAAATTTGGAACATTAATTCTAAAACCGACGGTACTACTTTAAAAGTAGAAAAAATTGAAATTTCATGAATACCTATTTCGAAATTTTTAAAAACATTTCAGAAAATTAGAAAGGTTTAAACTGACTTGTTTCCTTTTGAGCAAGTACTTTCGTGGGAGCTGCTCACAGGAAATGATAAATCTGATCATCTAAGGATAAGATTATTGAAACACATAAGGACTTCTGTCTATGGAGACTCTTTTTTTTTCTATAAACGTATAAGTTGTAAGTTTTTTTTTCTAAAACACCATTCCTTACTGTTTATAATTTTAGATACAGCTGGAGCTAGAAACGTAATAACGCCTATGGTCTCTTGGCGATAATATTGACTTAATTGTATGTCGTGAATATTACAAAAGTTCGTCAATAAGGCAAGACCATCTACATACGTTTACGTAAGAGATAGAGCTTCAAAGGAAGAATTAAAATTCAATAATTATCCAGTCATTGAAAAAGTTGTTTTTACTTGTACAATTAAAGCTTTCGACTTGATTTGTGTGCATAATTTTGTATTGACATCTGATAAAGTAATAAAGCGCTTTACCTCAGCCTTTTATTTTTTTAGCTAAGTACTGTATTTATCGATTACAGCATATCAAATGTAAGGTATTTATGTATTAGGTACGATGATTAGTGGACAGCTGCTCTACTACATGAAATTTTTATTACAGATAATGTTCTGGTAATAATCAAACGCATGGTAATTATCTTTTAAAATATGGTTGTAGACTATTCTTATCTGCTTCTAACATACGTATGAATATACGTTAATGTTAACAATTAGTCCTTTTAAAGAAAAAGTTTTAGTATTTTTATTTCCAAAGCACCCTTAATGCGGTCAGTGGGGAAAACGTTAAATTATTTCTGAAGGTTGTGTTTGTTAATGATTTGCATGTTGTAAATATCAAATGTCTAACATGAAAGAAAGCATAAGTGACCCACTTATGGTGAAATGAATGGTAGTTACCTGGAGGGTGGGTGGATGTTTGGGTGTCAAGAATATCAGAGAAACGGACGACAGTCACATATCGCACCAGCACGCACCACCACAACTGAACACTTCACGGCACGTTCTTGTGTCACTGGTGTATGTGGTGACGCCCCAAGTGAACACGGGACACAGGACAGGTACCACGGGCTGTGGCTCACACTGCGCGCTTCTGCAATCAATAGCCGGCCGGGACACACTGAGCCCTCCTGCCACGACCGTCGCGCCCTTGTCGGTATATAACATCAACGCGTGAGATGGCGGCACCTCCCTGGATCCCGGAGCATCCGCCAAATTTTAAACATTTATGCATTTTAACGAAACTTCAAGTACATAACATATTGTATTTAAAATTTAAAAGACTGTATCTGGAATTATGTTCATTCCAATTCATTCACTGTTAGTAAAATTGATATAATATTTTCGAATCAACAAGATCTACATTTGAATAAATATACAGGCTTGGGATAAAATATGGAACCAAGTAAATATTTTCTAAATGGAAAAGATAGAGTTTTTTTCTCACGGACCGATAGCGTTGTTGCGAATTTGAAGGGATTAAAATTTGTTGTAGATTTAGTAAATATCTCTTTGGGAAGTTTATTTTAGTATTTGTTTCCATATATAGTGTGTCCCGCTAGTACGCAGCGGTCCAATATTTCCTTTATGGAAACCGCCGTCTTTCTCATTTTTGCAACGTTGCCAAACTGTACTAGCCCTACAATCTAAAAATAATCTTGATTATACAGGGTATTTTTATTCTTTGGGTAGGTAGTAACTTCATTCTCTTAAATTCCAACCTGCATATTTTATGCTCTTTTCGAAGTCTACTCATTATTTTAGTAAATGATGCACCAGCTTTTCCTAAACCTAGCATTTTGCAAGATATATTGATTTTTTTTTTAGAAAATTTAATATTTTTCCGGCTTGAAAAGGTTAAAGCTCTGTTTTTTCACAGCAATTAGTCGAATTATAAGGCTATCCAAAAACTCTTGGACCCATTCGAAATTATTATACAGGCGATAAAAAATTAATTTTAAATAGAGCACCTATATTTTATTACATCGGCCGGCAACACGCAACCCGCGGGCCACTTGCGGTCCTCGAGGCTCCAGGTTGCGGTCCGCGGACAATTGATGAGGAAAACTTTTTTATAATCATCAATCGTCAGCAATTTGAGGCCTGCAATTCCCCAAGGACACCCGATCTCGCTATTTGGGCCCTTATGCAGATTAAAAAAAATAATAGTTGCAAAAATATATATTTTTTGTACATTTGTGCTGGTAAAATCCCTAAATCTGACCTAAGTGTCCTAATTTGGCACCAGGAACAACTTAACTGCAGAAAAAGTCGCAAATTACAGAAAAAAAATTGAGTTCAAACTTTAACTTCAGATTTTTTTAATTTTAAAGTCAAAATTTCGAATTTAAATCTGAAATTTTTGTTTTGTTATTATCTTGTTATTTTTTTTTGCTGTAAATTTATAGTTTTTTGAAATGTTTCTTTTGTTCTTGAAAAGTATACCAAGCAATTATTTTCCCATAAACTACGACGTAATTTTTTTTTATTTCAACTTTAATCTTTCTGGATTAAAACCAAACTATTGAAACATTTTTGAAAAATTTTTCTCGAAATTTAGACATAAATAACACTTTTGTTCTTTTTTTTTAAATTTTGATCCTAAAGTCATTATTTTTACATGTTGTACAAATTTTTCTATTCTCTATTTTTATTATTTCGCTAGAAATGTTGACTATAATTTCTAAATTTGAAAGTTACACTGGAATTTTTGGAAAAAAAAGATTAAATTTCTATACGAAAGTCGAAATACAAAGAAAAACTTGACATTTTGAAATAAAAGTGAAGGTTTTGAATAAAAAATGTGCACATTTGTAGAAAAAGATACAATTTTAAAAAGAAACTCAAAATTGAGAAAAAAAGCTTTCGTGTATAAACTTCAAATTTTAAATAGAAATCATTTCTAAAGTAAAGCTGAAACTTTAAAAAAAAACCCCTCGACATTAAAAAAATCGAGTTTTAGTAACTGTTTTCCAGAAATACTTCAAATTTTGGGTCTGTAGTCGATGTTTTAAGAAAAAAATAAAATTGAAATACACCAGGAATTTTCATTCCGCACAGTAAGAGTTAAAATGTTAATTACTGGGAATTTTTTCTATAAATTTTCAGTCTAAATTCAAAATGTTGAAAAAAACATTCAGCTTTCTAATCGAAATTTTGAGGCAAATTCGGTATTATTAAAAAAAATAGAAAAATCTAAATTTAGCGTTTAATATCGACATAAAAAAATTTCTAGCCAAAAATCAAAATTTTCAGATCAAAAATGGTAGAAAAAGTTGAAATTTTGGAGCTACAATTGAAAAATAAAAAGTAAAATCGAAGGACATTTGAATATTTCGAAGCTGAAATTTCTTGAATCTTGATATTTTAGATTTGATGGTAAAAGATTATTGTCACAACTTTTAAAAATAAAAGATACCTAACATTTCTAGTGGTTTGGGGATTTATGCCCCTTTTCCTGAAGTCTTCCAGCTGACATCATTATTGCAAAGTACAGATTAAGTTTCAACAAAATATAAGAACTTAAATGGATTGTTGCACAACTGACAGACATTTCAGTAGTAAAGAGAAAATTTTAAGGAAAATCTTAGGGAGTTGGAAAAAAATATTTCCAAAATCTCAAGTTTAAAATAAAATTTTTTAAAATTAATTTAATTTTCTTAAACCATTTGCCAAAATTTGAACTTGCACATTGAAAAATCAACTTCTAATAAAAAATGTGTTCCAAAAAAACTCGAAGAAAGAAGAAATCGAAGAAAAAACTTAAAATTTCAGAAATTTACTGGAATTTCCTAATCACATTTTAGATTATTTAAAAAAATGGAATAAAAAAGTATTTCCTTAGAATTTTGTGTTCTGAAATCGAAAATTTTAGACGAAAGTAGAAATTACGATAAAATGTTTAAGATTTCATAATAAGGCAACTGTAAATTCTTAGCTTAAATCGGAATTTTCAAGTTCTCTTGAAATTTTCACTTTTCTCAAAAAAATTCGATTTTTACCCGCTATTTTTAACCCAAAATTTAACCTTAAGTTTTGTTTCAATTTTAAAATAAAACATCAATGAAAAAAAAAAGAAATTACGAGAAAAGGCTATTAAGTAAAAAAAAGTGAAATATCCGTTCTAAATAACGTCAATAATTAGCAAAAATTCGGAATTTTAGTAGAGGAGAAGTGATTTTTCGAAAAGCCACGCTTTTTTAAAAGTTTTTAACTTTACTATAAAAATTCGACTGTTAATCTAAAATTCTCAAGAAAAAATAAAATAAAAGTGTACAGAAACACAAAACTTCTAGACAAAACATTTCCCATAATATAGGGTTGAACACTGAAAATTCTAATTTTAAAACCAAAAATTCGAACAAAGTCCAAATTTATCAAAATTTTGATAAAAACTTCCATTATTTCAATTTTAGGAAAAAAATTTTTTTTAGAAATGCTGATATTTTTTAAAAACTTCGCTTCAATCTAGAAATTTCAATTTATCTTCGAAATTCGAAAATTCGAAGCAGTTGAATTCTAGAATTAAAGTAACAATTTTCAAGTAAAACCTTGAAACACGGGAACAATTTTTTTTTCGATTTTGAAATTAATATTTTGCTTTAATTAGAAAATTGATCACCACGATAAAATTCAAAAAAATGTTTAAAGAAAGTTTGTTATCAAAAATTTGAAATGGGGAAACTAATGTTGAAAAAATTTTGAAAATACAAAAAATTCTCAAAATTTCGACTTTTAACTCAATATATAAAATTTGAAATCGAATTCTGAAAATTAGAGTAGAAATCGAATCGTAACTTTCGAAAAAACGAAAAAAAAAATTATGTATTTTAAAAAAGTTGTTTGTTGAAATTAAAAGTTTGAAGTAGAACTTTCGAGATTAAAGAATTTTAAGAACATTTAGGTGAAAGTTAAAATTTCAGAAAAGAAAACGAAATTTAGATTAAAATCGATATTTCGAGAAAAAATCCAAACTAAATGTCGAAATTTCCAAAAAAAAAAGTAAAAGAATTGAGGTTAAACTCGGAATTTTGAAAAGATACATTGAAATTTTATGTTACAAAATAAGAACCAACGAAACAATAATAATGGTAAAATAAAAATTTCAAATTTAAACTCGAAATCCCCAATTTTGCCGTTCTGAACATTTGCTGAGCTTGCCCTCGCCCTAGATTAGACCCTGAAGCCACAACCTTATTTTTTTTGCCTTATGATTATTTATATTCTAGCGAAATGTAAATTATAGAATTTAGTACGTAAGAAATATTTCTAGAAAGATCTGATAAGGGGAAAGCGGCCGCGATAACAAAGCAAACGGCAGATAAGCATTCCAGAAATTTCGGTAAACGATAAGCCTTATCTGCGGGATTTTTCTAGAACCTAGGAGCCAAAACTATATAAGGCGGTCACCTTTCCCTCGAGTCAGTTAGGGTCAGTCAGTGTAATTAGTGAGTTAGTAGTTAAAAGTGAGTTAATTATTCAGTTGTAGTGTTCCGAGTTTAGTTTGAAAATAAAGTGGGTATTATTTAGCAAGTGTTTAATAATCATTTTGAACCGATAAGCCCGCAACAATATATTAGTGGTAATAGTATTGTCAGAACCTTTTTTAGTCTTTTTTTTTTTTTTGAAAGACCGAAGGAATATTTGTTTCAACTGTGCAGCCCTTTTAATTTTTTTCTGAAAGTGGCCCGCTGTCCTAAAAAGGTTGCCGACCTCTGTATTACACCATAGGAAGCACCAAAGGAAGGAACATTGATTTTGCTATGCTATCCCTACAGCTAAACTCAATAGTTTTTTGGAAAATTTAGATCTTTTGAAAAATATACTTTTCCTATGGCTGAATTGGTATTAAAAACGTAGCTAACATTTCTTTTAAATAACAATCTATAATGTTTTCGTTCAAACCTTAAGTTTATTAGTAGTAAACAACATAAATTGTTGTAGTGAAGAAAAAATTCGTCGGTATGTTATATACCACAGGCGAAAATCACTCGTAATAATTGATTATTAGTTTCATTATTTACAAGGCAAATCATCCTAATTACAAAGGTTTCCCCTTTTATCTGTTTTCTAAAATGATAAACCAGATTTTATAACAGGATAATTAATAAAAAACTTGAAGAGCACGTGAAGCTTCCAGTCACAATAGTGAATTAGCACTGTTGCAGTCATTATTGAAAATCCACAGGTAAGTGAAAAAAAATGAATGATGATCTTAGAATTTCGAAGAACGTAGTTAATAGATCTTTAATGAAGAATAAGTTTCATTCTTATTACGTAGGCTCGGATTTTATGCAAATGCATATAATTTGCATATGTTACACATTTTATCAACTTAGTGCATATAAATGAATGAAGTACATATGCCGACATATTTTTGTGAAATTTTAAGATTTTTATATTTCATTCTAAAAATTGTTCCCCCAAAACTACCTGTATTTGCTAGTGGCTGTTTTGGGTAGTGCTCTTAATGACCTGTAATTATTGAAGCTGTTTTGGACATTCCCCAGCTTATAGATCGTTTATTACCTCCTTAGAATTTGAATTAACCCCTAGATAATAAATTCCAAGAAAAAGAAATGTTTGCTAGTCCTCTCAGTTCTTGGAAATTGTCAGTATTTTTCCTCAAATGTTGAAAGCAGTTTATTTTAATTTTTCGACTCTATCGGTCCTATGTGCAAATTTTGTGACTTTTAAGTATTGTTTAAGTAACAACGCACATGAAGGATACCTAAAGACAGTAGTCTTCCCCAACCGCGGATAAAAAAATATCCCGAACTTACATTGGATCAGGAAAAAATATTTTACAAAGTTTGCAGCAAAATGGTAAGTAGTAAACCTTTTTTTATTATGAAAGCTATTGTTTGATATTTTTTTATTTTCTCTAAGATTCCGACTGAAAAGGAATTTTAGATTAAGCAACACATTAAAACTGCTTTGCATCAAAACAAACTAGAGAATTCAAAAGTTAACAAAAAACTGCAAATGTCACTGCTTCAGACAATTGCTTCATCCTATAGAAGCAATAAAGAGGACAAATTCAATGTGGATTTATGCAATACACTAATTTCTGCCAATATACCTTTGGCTAAGTTGACCAATGTCAATTTCAGACAATTTTTCACAAAATACACCAATAAGCAAATACCCGATGAACACCCTACAGAAATTGCAAACTAAAGGATTGCCACTGCAAAATTCGATTGAGTTAATCGAACATTTTCAAACATCTGTAATTTGGAAATTTTAGCAATGCCGCTAATATAGATTGCAATATCATGTCCAATTTAAAATACGCACCAATCACTTCAGTTTATGTCGAGAGATATTTAAAAATATTTTCAGTGATAAAACAAATTATTTTCTGCAGATAATTTAGAAAAACATCTTGTCATTCTTTGTTTTAATAATATTGATGAGCAAAGTTAATGTGTATATAATTATTATCGGTATGTTGGTCATTTAGTTATATAATAAATTTGAAATTTATAATGTTTCTTTAATAAAAAATATTTACATAATGTGAAAATGTTGTATTTTTCCCGGTTGCCCAAAACAGCCACTAATGATTGACTAATCCAACTTTTATACCTGACCCGGGATGACCAAAACAGCCACGACAAAATTTCCTTTATCTATTAGATAAATTGGATATTGATAAAATTCTTAGTGATCCTCCTTCTGGGTAATTACTCATTAGGAAATACGCTGTAAATTTTTGAGAACGGCCAATGCGTGCGTATCGTTCCACTATAGATTTAATTAATTAAGTTTTTATAATCCTCATCCACCTTTGTATAACTTTGTGGATGTACTTAAGGACTTTCAATTTGACACGTACATCAAGATGCAAAGTACCAGGGAAAAAGTTTGTATGAAACCGAAAATGTGGCGTAAAGAAAAAAGAATTAACAATTTAATAAAACAATTTCGCGACAAACAGATAAGTCGCTTACATTTTGTTAAATATGTATTTTTGTTAATAAAGTCTTTACGCAACTCTTTGTAACACAGATTATTCAAATTAAAAATATTTTTTCTATATTATACAGAGTGAACCATAAGTAATGGTACATAGGGCAAGAGTCGATTTTTCGTATAAAAATAACCTGATTTAGCCACATTTACCTTATTCAAAAGTTGATATTAACAGAGATACAGGGTGTCAAAGTTGAAAAAAAATTGTGATTTTTTTCGCATAACTAATGAACACATTTCACTAAAGACCAGAAATTTGGCATAGGGGGGTTTCTTTGGTCAAGAAATTCTAATTTGCCAACAGATTGCCAGTAACGCATAGGGGGGCGCCACCTGCGCTACCTTGTGTTATTCTAAAGCATCATAACTTTTTTGTGCCTTCATGTACACTTATTTTAAATAGATATTTTTATTTACCTACATTTTTTACGTACAAAGGGTATACTTTCTAAATGTTGATACAAGCAACCGTTTTCAAGATATTTGCCTTCAAAGTTTGCCGTACGTTTATTTTAAGTTATGTAAATGTGAATTTTTCGCAGTAGGTTTCAAAATAATAGTAATAAAACTCACTCCAAAATAGTTTATATCAAATATTACTCTACTGACATTATTATTACACATGCTTTTTAAATTTCTAAAGCAAATTTAAATAAAATACCAAAACAAAATTTATTTTCAAAAATAAGTATGTGGGAAGTGACCTTTTTCATGTAAAGAGATTGTAAACAATTAAAAATCTGGCTGTCTTTTATTGAAATTCATCTCCAAATATCTGCTTTGACCACCCACGTCAAGACTTGGAAACCGTTGCTCGTATCAACTTTCAAAAGGTACACCTTTTTACGTAAAAAATGTGGGGAAATAAAATAACCCATTTAAAACTAATATACGTGGGTGCACAAAAAAATTATGATGACTTAGAATCAGGGCATCGAACCACTATTTTTTTCGTTCCGGTTTTCGGTTTTCATTCCGGAAAGAAAATCATATCGGTTCCGTTCCGGTTTTCGTTCCGACAAAAATAACGGGTTTTTCCGGTCCGAGTGACTCATTTTTTAAAAGTTTTTATTTGAATTGATTTGCTAACATAATTCAAAAAATAGTCTCTCTCTTTTTTTAAATATTACAGCATATAACTACTCTGGTAATGCTTAAAATTTGAAGAAAATATTTCTCGATTTTTCGAGTTTAAAAATTTCACGCTGAAACTCTGGATTTTGGGTTCATTTTAAGTTCAAACTTTAAAAAAACCTCGAAATTTATTTTTAAAAATTAGCTGATACCCGCGCTTTCGCCTAGGTGAAAAAAGAGAAAGGATCCTTTGCTTATATACTTTTTGAATGTTCTGACTTTTCTGAAGAATTCAATTTTTATTGAAAAGTTTAACTTATTTTAAAAATTTCGCCAATAAAAACCCACTTTTTCACAAAGTCGATCTTTCTCGTTTGACTTCTAAATTTTCGAAATTTTAACTTGATTTTGAAAATTTCGACTTTTTTTAAAATTTTGATTTTTTAAATATTCCAAATTCCTCAAAATTCTGTCTTATTTGGTCGGTTTTGTTTTTTTTTAATATTTTGTTTTTAATTTTATTTTTTGAATATTTGGAATTGATCGCGAAGTTTGAATGTTTGACCTTATATGTGTAAATATCAAAAACTTCAGACTCGATATTTTATCTTTTTTTTACAAATCTAATTAATTTTAAATTCGATTTTTTCAAATCATTTCAATTCCTTTTAAAAATTTGAATTTTTTCAATGTTTTAACTTTTTCCAAATATCCACTCTCTCGAGTGTTTGTTTTTCGCAAAATTCTGACTTTCTAAAATTGATTACTTTTTGAAAAGTTTGTCTTTAATTTTTATTGAAAATTTTTAAACATTTTTTGATTTCTTTAAAGCATTTCGTCTTTATATTTTCAAAACTTTGAAATTCAAATTTTCTTTTTTTACTTCCACTTTTTTTAAATGTTTATTTTTTTTTATTAATCGCAAGACTTTTTCAGTTTGACCTTTCTTTATCTTTAGGATTTTAATTTATTTTCCAAATGGTGAATTTTTTCAAAATCTTTACCAATAATTTCGATCTTTTCTCCAAATTGTTATATTATTTTTAAATTTTTTTTTCTGTAAATTTAATGATGTTGGAAAACTGACTTTTAAAACCTTCTATCCTGTTTTTTAAATTTTCACATTGGTCTAACTTTTGACAATTTCTCAAAGTTTTGATTTTTTTTGGAAACTGAGATTTTTTTTAAATTTCGACTTTTATGTAGTAAACTGAACTTTTAATTGGGAAATTATTTTCCCTTAATTTTTGTTTTTTAAACAATTAAGTTTTTCTCAAAATTTCGACATTTTTAATATTTTCGAACCCTTTTTCAGAATTTAGACTTTTTTTTGAAAACTTCGACCTTTTACCATCAAAATGTCGACTTTTTCTCGAAGCTGTAACTTTTTCAGAATTTGTTTCATTTAAAAAAAGTTCCTCTTTTTTTCAAAATTTTGACACAAAGTTTTTCTTTTCCAAAATTTCATTTTTTTTTAATTTTGGATTTTTTATAATATGATTATGTGAAACATTTTTTTTGAAACCTT
The DNA here is from genome assembly GCA_028583605.1 of Dastarcus helophoroides. Lineage (NCBI taxonomy): Eukaryota > Metazoa > Arthropoda > Insecta > Coleoptera > Bothrideridae > Dastarcus > Dastarcus helophoroides. The sequence goes on along the minus strand of CM053325.1, from coordinate 24,274,350 downwards.
TACTTTTTTGAAAATGTCCACTTTAGCTCAAACTTTTTACTATTTCTCGAAGTTTAAACTTTTTTTTTTTGATAATTTCGACTTTTTCCCGAAAATTTTCACATTTTTCAAAATTGTAACGGTTTGAAATATTTGAATTTTTCAGGATTTTAATCTTTTTTGAGAATTTTCACCTTTTATCATCAAAATTGGGACTTTTTTCGAAGTTAAATACAGCTTCATTCAAAACTTGAAGTTTTTTCGAAATTTCCATTTTTTTCAAAAGTTCGAGTTTTTGTGGTAACTTCGACATTTTTTCAAAATTCTCCCGTTCCAGAATTTTTTTAATTTTGCTGAAGAATCTAATTTTCCAAATTAGCAATTTTTAAATTTTGAACGAATTCTACAAAACGAATTTAAGACTTACCTAAATTTCGATTTTAAAGCTGTCTAAATTCAAAAAAAATTGCAGCTTCGAGGCTAAAGTCGAAATTTTAAGAAAAAAGTCAAATATAGCGTAAACAAAACCAGATAAAAATCGAAAGCAGCAATTAGATATTTTCTAACATGTCATCGTTTTAAGTTTACCCTCATAATTTCGATTTCAATTTCAAGATCCCGGCTTTAAATTGGAATATAAATGTTGTATTTTTCTCTTAAAATTTTGACTGAAATTCCCAATTTCTAGGAAAAATTAGAAATAGCCAAATCCAGGAATTTTGGCTAGTTCTATAAAGTCGGCATCGTAAAAAATCATGAGAATTTGAAATTTCGAGAAAAAAAATTGGCATATTTAAATGAAAGTGAAATTTGAAGAAAAAAATTCAAGAAAACTCGAAATTTTCATTAATCACTTCAAAAATTAGAGATATCAGATTATAAAAGGGAAAATTTGAGAAAATAAAACAAATTTTAAGTGTTTGTTCTGAAGAAAAAGGTGAAATTTAACGGAAAAATTCTAATTTGCAAATAAAATTGCCAGGAAACTGGGCTTCAATGAAAAAGACTCCACTGCTTGAGTCCATATTTACAATAGCGCATAAAATTTTTATTTTAAACTCGAAATTTTAGGAAAAGAAAAGAAATATTTCGGGAAAAAGGTCCAAATTTCACAAAAGAATCGAAAATTTTGAAAAAGGAATATTCAATTTATACAACTTAATATTCAATTTGGCTTGAAATTTTGAGAATAATATCAATATTTTCTTAGAAGGAGTGGAAATTGTAAGTTTCTAATTGAACTTTCAAAAAATGTTCTTTAAAGTAAACTCGTAATTTTGAGTTGAAAGTTGCATGGATTTGGGTAAACTTTTGAAAAGGAAATTTCTAAAAGAATCCCAAACCTAAGGGTAAAGTAAAGTTTTCGTTCCTAGAAAAATAACGGTTTTTTTCGGTTTCCGGTTTTCGATTCAATTCCGGTTCGAAGCCCTGCTTAGAATTATGCAGGATAGCGCAGGTAGCAACCCCTATCAGCTATTGGTAATATGTTAGCAAATAATAGTTTTTCGACTTAAGAAACCCCTTTGTGCCAAATTTCGTGCCTATATTACAATTCATCCCATAGTTACACGAAAAAATCGAAATTTTTTTTCCACTTTGACACCCTGTATCGCTGTTAATCTCAACTTTCGGTATAAGGTAAATATAGCTAAGTAACATTATTTTTATTTAAAAAATCCACCATTGCTCTGTGTACCATTACTTATGGTCCACCCTGTATACCTGCATATCATGCATATAATCGTGCATATTTGTTGTGAATTATCTGCATATAATGGGCATTTAAGGTACATATATATGAGCATATTTGGATCATTTCTTGTACATATGAATCCAAGCCTTGCTTATTACATCCCTTATTATCGAATATTATTATAACAATATTTTCAAAAAAGCGGTTTTGTCATTTAGTCCTGACAAAATTTCTTTTAAACCCATTTTTTTCTATAAAGTGCTTTTAACCGATACATCTTAGGATTTGTAATGCAAATCGGACAAATTTACAGAATTGCCTCTGCTAATCGTAAGCAAAAAGCACATTTTTTGCAAAATTGAAATTTTTTAAAAAACTATTAACTTTAGCTATAGAGAAAACTTAATAAAATTAATCCACCTTTCTTTTGGACTTTCTGGGGTGTAATAAAATATGGGGTGTTATATTTTAAAATATGAGTTTTTGCCGTTTGAAGTTGGCAAAATTTAAAATTAATTGTGTAGCGGCCCCCGGCACATACCACTTTTTTTGTGGACCCATGCAGAAGTCCACAAAAAAAAATGTGTGTGCTGGCGGCCAGACCATGATTTTTTGGGGTATTTTTTCCCGCTGAACATGGATCTGAAGTCAAAATTGGAGGCAATGAGCAAATAATCGAAAAAAAAACCCAAAAAAACCGATGTCACGATATTTTTATCTGATTGACCCCCCACTTTTGACTTCGGATTCGTGTTCAGCTGGAAAAAATACCTTAGAAGATCATAGCCCAGCTCCCAGTACACATCACATTTTTTGTGGATCTGTGTAATGAAATACACTTTAATATGCTCTATTGTTGAGTAGAATATACAGTATTTTCTATTTTACTTATGTTATCTAATGCTAGCAGTAGAGCATGTTGGTAACGAAATTAGTGTGATGGTAACGCGAAACGATAAGTTTACCCCCTATCCAAAACCGCTAAAGGAACGTAAAGAAGTTTTTACTTCAAAAATTTTTTATCTCTTAAAATACATTTGGATTGATTTCAGTGTTAAAATTTTCAATTTAAAAATGAAAATACCGAAAAAACTCCGAAAGAAGAAAGTATCTATACCGTACTAGACTTAAAAATCTTGCACTCTCTAGTAAGATAGAACTTAAAAGTAAAAACTGTTCCAGGTCTAATATTAATTTTTGATAGCCACCTCACCTCTCAAGTTTAAAAACTGTAGCCCATTGATGAAGTCTTCTTTCAGTTAAAATTGAGTACTATGTAGGCAATAAATTTATTTTTCTTGGGATCCACTGTTATTAATTTGGACCGTTCGGGAATCGAGGAAAAGATATGACCAGACATGTTATTGGGTAGCGAACCACGACAGGAATCGGGGTGTACCGGATTTTTTAATAAAGTGGTTCCTGCAGTTTAAGAGGCGATTTTTTGGTCTAGTAGTCATAATAATAATTTGTAGTGGTAAATTCCTTCCATTTAAATTATTGCAGCAGAAACTATAAAGTTAACACCAAAAGAGATCTCCCTCTCAAACAAAATTTATGTTTTTGCGTTTTTACGAAAAAAAAATCTAATAATGCTGGCTCTGTTACATTTTCATAATTTACCATGAATATTTATTTCTTTATCGTAGCACTGAAAATTAAATGTCCTTAAAATTAAATCTTTATTGCTATTTATTAGCCTCATAATATTTAAAAGCTTCAAAACATAGTAGCACATAATACGTTAGTTACAAATATAATATGTTAGTTCCCTATTATAATACCCTAAATACAAGTTTCATTTTAAAAGTTTGTCAATTTTTTTATCTCATCGTTGTCAATGATCCGATAAAGCTTTGAATGCAACTCGATTATTAGCGATTTAAACAATCTCGGACGTGGCCAGGCGACGAGGCGTTAGCCTGAATTATTATAAATCGCATAATAATCTCGTTACATTAATAGCTGTAATACGGATTTAACGTTAAATAAAAGACTAAATAATAATAAGAAAATTTATTATCAGAAATTAAATAAATGTAATTATAAATATGGAGTAATCTCCAACAAAAACTTCGAATGCAGTCCTTTAAAACCATAAGATTTGACATCATGATCTCTTATCACTTTTTCAACAGCAGTCTTAAAATTTTCAATCTTATAGGTTGTATTAAAATGGTATTTATTTAACCATTCCCTGGCGTCATTTTCATTGAAATCATGAAAAATATTTATTTCATGAAAAACCCCAGCTTTTTTAAATATAGAGATTATGTTTTCAAGCTTGTTGGAATTAATATAATAAAGTAAGTCATCTGCTAAGTCACTTATATTAAAAATTGAAAAAATTAATAACTGCACATCACTTGAAATTTTGTTAACGAAATAAAAAAGTTCATCAATGTTTTCATAAGTCATATCGTCAAAAATAAATACATTTAAATTTTCAGTATCCAATTTTGCAATTAATTCTTTCTGTTCTTTTTCATTTTCTAATACTTGAAGATTGATATCATGTGTCAGATAAAGAGGAAAATGACCTTTTATTACATTTGTGATGTACGTTTTGCCAACCCCAGTTCCTCCGGTAAAAACAAGAAATTTGATGTTGTTAGACCAGGCTTTTTGACTTTTTAAGCTATTGATTACTGACTGTACAGCTGTAGTTTGTCGAAAAACACGAGACAGTAATTTCAGTTCTAAGTCATTTTCTTTAAGATTTATATTCACCCTGGTGCTTACATCTTTTGAATGTATTGCCACCAACGCAAGAACTAAAAATATGAAGCTAAATACGACAGTGGAAGCATAAAAATTAGCAGTATCTGGAATTTCATGTTCTCGTCTCTTTGATAATCGTGCATTTTTATGAATAATTTCTGCAATTGTGGCTTTGACTGTATCTACTGACACATCATCTTTTGTATTTTCTGACTTGGCGTCATCACTCAAATCAATTTCCATTGGAACAATAGTTTCGCCAATACTTGTTGGGGTATATTCTATATTTTCCCTATTTTCGTAGCTTTTCCACTTCTGTGGGGACTTTAATGATTCCAAGTCAAGATGTTTTTGTCCAGGATACTTCTTTAAATTGCCATCTGAAACAAAATTAATAAAATTAATTATAATAATTCAAATAAAAAGAGTCCCAGAAAACATGAGATAACATGGAAATCTTGTTCAATTCGAAATATCTATCGTAAACTGGGGCGAATAAGGACGAAATAAATAAATAAATAAGCATTCGTAATTTTACTGAACATTGCATATTGCATTATTGCAATCGGGTTTGTGGCAGAAGAAAGAATATTGGTTGTTACTCAATTTCACCATACAGCCCTACTAACTTATCGACAATTAAGTTATGCAGTTATGGCAACACCAAACCCTAATTGTTATTTTATTGTAAAATATTTTAAGTTCAAAAGTGATTGTTGGTTGTAGGTTGTAGCAGGTTTTTGTGTTTATTATTTTTTAATAGAGAAGCAGTGTTTCGTAAGTAATGCAACATTTTGAAAATTAAAATTAGTGAAATTTTTAATTGCTATGCATTTTTTTTTGTTAAATAAGACCCATCTTTAACTAAATTGGGGTGAATAGGGAGCGTACGAATAACCCCCTGCAGAGTTATGTAGTTAGTTTAAAGATGTTATTCGAATATGCACAGTATATTTTGTGACTATTAATAAGTAAAATAATTTCTTTCAAATATTCCAGATGAATATGTATTTGAAGACGCAACTTGTTAAAGTACCCAGAAATTCGCAGGGGAAGACATATGTTCAAGAAATAATTCAAATGTCTTGAACGTCTTGTACTTTATTCAAATGGTTTTTAAGTAATTTTTAGAAGTTATTTAGTTTCAAGTTCGTTTACTGAGATTTAAATAAAAACTTATGATAAAGCAATAATAACATTTAATTTTGCATTAGGGTCACCTATCATGAATTAAAAAAAAACAAAATTAAAGGTGCAAAAAGGTTTTAAAATATATACAGGTGTCCCAAAATAGAATACTAAAGAAAATATTATTTAGAAAGATGGTTCTGAATATTAAAAAATGCGTAAATTTGAAATTTTAGTTTATTTTCAGAAAAATGCTTTTTTTCTATTAATTCACAAATAGAAAAGATCCCTCTTCAGCACTCTTATCTGTATATAATATATAATACTGTATGTATTAAGTCCCTATTAACCTCAATATGACGATTAAAAAAGGATTTATATTGCAATCTAGTACACGTTTCTATTGACCCCACTGCTGGGGCGAATGGAGATTGGCATTAAAAAATGTATATATGGAAAAATATTTCAAGGAGACAAAAAGCCATTTACGCACTACTTAGCTTAAACCCTAGGGTACACATCAAAATTTAAATAACATTAAAATTATTTTTCAGTTCAAGGTAGGTACCTTTTCCTCGAAATTTCGTCTTAAAATTCTAATTTTTTAAATAACTTATTTTTTTTTCTTGTTGGACAAATTTATTAAAATAACGTATTTAAATTTTAAATACAAAAATTGGAATATTTTTATTATAATTTGGAAATTTTTTTTGTTAGTTTTCGGTTAAAGCTTGAAAATTATATATATTTTTTTAAATTTCCGCTCTAACATCTAATTTCAAATGAAATTTTAAAGCAAGTTTAAATCTGAAATTTAGTTAGTTTCGGCTGAGCCAGAATGTCAGCGCGGCCGAAACTAATTTTGTTGACCGAAACTGCAAATTCAATCGTTTTCTAATAAATGTGCACAAAATCATCGAAATTTGCGAACAAAAAACAAATAAAAACCACAAGTAACAATTTTAAGAAATTTCGAAAAAACGATGTTATGCATATAAACAAAAAAACTCAAAGGTTCAAGAAAAAAATTCACATTTTAAAGTACAATCCACTCACAATTTTTTTACTGACACCCAATGGACCAAAAAACGACTGGTGGGTAGTTTTTTTAATTGAATATATTTAGCAATGACTGAATTCGATTTTATAGAAGTTAACAGCTTGAATGTTTAAAGTAAAAAAGTAGTGCCTGGAAAATGGCTATTCTTTAAAGTTAAGAATACTCTAAACTACCTCTAAAGATTTTTTGCATTTGAATGCACAATGTGAGTTTTTTAAGTTATTATCAGTCAGTATTAATTTATTACATTAGTTGAAAGCTCGGTAGATATTCTGCTGGTTCTAAGAATTAAAAGCTGCAGGTTAAAAATATTTAAACAATCGAAATTTTAATTTTCAATTAGAGTCACTTATTGAATAAAGGTTATTATTATTATTTTTTAATTGCGCGATTATAATTTATAGACGGTTATTAAAAAAAAGTATTTAAAAATAATAATTATCCAAATAATTAATAATGAAACTTACAATAAATTGTTTCGCAGCTAAAATATCTTTGGTCCAATCTATCTTTGAAATAAGTAGTTTCTGAAACAAATATTCTTCGAACTGTGGCATCTACAGAACTATTTATCTCATCATTTGACAAATCTGGCGCAGAAATTGATCTATTTAAAACTGTTTGCGAAAAATCCATATAAGACACCACTAGTGTAAGAAAAACCGTCTTTTTAACAAGTTTTTTAAAAAGGTTAAAAGGAATTTTTGCAATTTGAAAGTCACAACTGACAGATACTTGACAGCGGCAACTTGAACAAAGCTGTGAAGCCACAGAGCATGCGTTCCTGCTGTAAGGTGAGCTTTTACTTTTAATAACCAGCTAACTGGAATACACCAAGCTCTACGTCATCATCATACCATCAGCATAAACAGTTGTCAAGAATCTTGTTTATTTTACAATATTGTTATTATTACTATTAAACAAAAAAGGACGAGGGGAGCACAGAATTTCGGAAACATCAATATTGTATTCAACCGATGTATCGATGCTTTTCGATACATCGGTAAACTTATCCGATGCCCACAGGCTTCCAATAATATTATCCGACTATGGAAAGTAATCAAATATAAAATGTTGACAAAAAAAAGAACCGATTCTGTAAAATTTTAGAATGGTTCCCCCTAAATAAATTTTAACGATCAACAAAAAAGGCCATTATACCTACGAAATTTTAAACTGATACCTCTAAATCAATTTTGTATCCATTATCACAGTACGGGATCCAGTTGGTCGTATTGTATGTCACCTGTCATATTTGCCATTGATGACAAACGCACGTGTTCATGTAGACACTCGACAATAAAGAATATGAATTGTAAATTATCTCATCATTGATGTCGAAAAAGAGATTTTTAGAACTTACTCCGCCAATCGATACCTCGATTATACCCAATTATACCTTCGGATACGGACAGTAAAAGCAGGTTTCCGGCTGCCGATTACAGCGGCAAAATTTACGTGTGTTATTTGATATAAAGTGTGCAAAAAGTTTTCTAATGTAGTGTGCAGCTGTCATTTTTTGACATTTTCAAGTATGTTCCTTGCTTGATTCTTACTCGCTAAATTGACATTTAACCGTTACATAAAAATTCTGCAGTATGATCAAGAACAGAAGAAATTCATTCACGATTGCTTTTTTGGGCTTTTCGAAAGTAGGATTCACCAATAAAAGATTTTTCTTCCATTTTAACATCAAATCAATTCTAAGGTTTAAGGTTATCTTTGTTCACCTGTCTGTCGATCAAGTAAGAAACATATGTCAACAACAAAAACTGACACAGAAAATGACAAAATTTGTATGCACGGTATAAGCTGTCAGATTAAAAGCGGTGTTTTACTCTATGTGCGTTCAATAACATGCATATTTTTTGGCGCCGGTAACCTGCTTTTACTCTGTCTCTGTATCGACATCGAAACGAAAATATCGGTGTTTTCGATACATCATGGGCATTATCCCTATATTACCAGTGATACCAGATATGCGCGAAAATCGTGCCTTCCGCAACTTTCTAGCCTTTGCACAATTAAAAGGATTTTGCAATAAAATGTGCGATTTTCACCCGGTTGCCAGATGTCCGGATTTCGCCCGGTTCGTTCAGTAATTAAGGCAAAATGTTCGTGTCCAGAATTAAAGTTGGACCAAATATAGATTTGTTCGGTAATTTAGTGGTAGCAGCTGAAAAACATATAAAATATAAAATGAGGGAAGTTTTTGTGGTCGTCAAATTCGGCCAATCAAAGATGGAAAACAAAAATTAAGTGATGACCTCCGTTCGGTAATCGAATACTGGCAGTGAGTGGTGAGGGATTTTCGTTCAGATCGCGGGTTTTTTAGAATCTGTATGCGATTTACTTTTCGGTCCACTGGCAACACGGTATACTACATTGTATGACTGCCGAAATCATCGCCAAATGTTGCTAATATGATGTCTAGATAGTTTCCAACGAACTGAATTGTACAGAAAGAGTTAAAAGATGAATGTTCCACAGACACATCATATATGTTTGAAAAAAATGATTTTGCAGTTATCGGATCATGGTGTAGGTTAGTGACAATTTGACAGTAAAATTTTAGAATATGTACGAAATCAGAAATTAAATGTTGTGTTTTCGTTCAATATTTCGGTTGCTCATTCTGAAAAATGCCTGAATCGTATTTTTCCTCTTATATGTGACTGCGCAAGTTCCAGTACTTATCGTGTGCATGTGTTGTGTGTTGCGTTTTTATTACAATTCGGATCATGATTTTATAAATTATAGTGGTGAAAGTAAATCAAAGATTCGATGATGGTCTTGGACCATTTAAAATTCAGTTATTTTTCAAAACCAATTAAGACTTTGTGGAAAAAAGGCCCGTGCATACCAAAGAAAGCTTCAAACGTATTTGAAGCTTTCGAGGCTGTGTTCATGGAACTATGAACCTAGATCCGTTGTCTTTTACTTTGTCACAAATAAGTTATTTAGTTGCATCTTTAAGTAAAAAGAACTACAAGCAGGTGGTTGGGGACCTTGCTAAGGTAAATATTTTACTTTTTGTATTATTCCAGCATATGTAAAAACCCTCGTAGCAAACTAGACCATCCGCCATGTTATGTTTTTGCAAAATTAGTTCTGTGCTTGTCAATGTCAAAGTTACCGATGGAGAAAATGGTCCTAACGAGTGATGTTTTAGTTTTTTGTAATATTTTTGTAAAAGTTCATTATCATTTATCACATTGCTTTTTTATTAGTGTTTCCACTATCTCATTTTAATATTCCTTTGACAGTTGGTTACTTTACATGGTCTAGAGGCGGACCGTCACTTGCTCCAATGTCTATTTTCATCGGTGGATTTTTCTGAATCTACAAGTAAGATTTCAGCACCATCTCCCCAAAACCAAGTTTTGCTGGACCAGTGTTCTAATTTGCTGAGTAAACCATCACTTTTGACGTCCGTCTGTTACATTACAGACAATCCATTGGCTGATTACAAGGTACGAAACTGCATATTTTCAAAACAAGCTCATTCCTGATAAGAGTAAAGATAAAGTGAATACAGATGTTTTCTAAATACTAAGAAGCAATCTAGATTTTTTTTTTGTGGTGTGTGGAAGTGGTTTTAGAATGTAAAATGCACTTTGATATTTAAATTACCCCTGATTTATTTCAAAAATAGTTTATTAGGATCATTGTTTCGACAAACAATATAATATCAAATATTACTACAAATTAATGGCTTGGCAAGACCAGCTCTCTGCATCCGTTCGATATTCTTTATGCTTTCTTTCACGAACAGTGCAGGAGTGATTGGACTATAAGTTTTACATAGCCAATCCTGCATGTTTCCAAAGTTTCAGTTTTACAATAATTCGAGACGCTTGTGTTTTTCAATATAATTAAATTTCAAGTTTTTTGTTACACACTACCGATGCAGTGAGTAGTTGAATAGGGGTGAAATAAAGTGAAAGAATAACAGGAATTTTATTTATGTATGTACTTGGTTACACAATTTTTCTTTATAAGTTACGATATTTTGGACTTTTTCCGAAGTTTCATTTTAGACTGATTTTTTTCATCAACATTTTTAATTCTATATTTGTTTCAATTTGTTTCTAAAATTTTGATCAACTTTAAATTTTAAGATATGTTTTAACACAAATTATTGTTTGTTTGGGCATATTTTGAAATTTTTTTCTTTTTTTTTTAATTTTTTAACCATGAATTCAAAAGATATAGCTTTTCTAGAAATTTTATGTATTTCCTGAGTAACTCATAACTGCAATTATTACAAAAACTTTTTGTAATATGTAATTGCAATTTCAGTTTTTTACTTTTTTTCGGAAATTTTGACTTTAACTTGATTTTTTATTGCAATGTTTGATTCTTTTTTCAAATTTTTTTAGAAATCATGAAATATCTACTTTTTTCCTATCGTGAGTTTATATTAACTTTTTTCCTAAATTTCTGGTATTTTCATTCGAAATTTCGGTATTAAAATTATAATTTCGATTTTTTCTAAACATTAAAATTTTTTCAAAAATTTTGACTTTGATGAAATGTCGACTTTTAGAGTTCTGTACAAGCGGGCCCCCTTTTAAGTGATTTATATGAGAGGCAATAAAAAAATAATTTCGAGCGAAAAGTTTTATGTGAACAAGTATCTGCAAACTCTTAATAAAAGAAGGTGGAGGGTATTAAAGTTTTAATAAAAAAACGAGGTTTTTATTTATTCATTTTCGAGTTTTCAAAAATATTTCAACATATTTAATAGATATAGTACAAAACTGATGTAAATTAAGTTTCCACTGGTTGAGTTCAGATAATCCGCAACATTAATTTATTATTAGAAAAAAAATTGTACCACTGTTTTAACATAAAAGTAAGATAATGAATCTTTAAAATCTAAATCGTGACAACAATAAAAGATACAAAATATGCAGGGTGGACCATACATAATGGTACACAGAGGAATAGTGAATTTTTCATATAAAAATAACGTGATTCGGCTGCATTTACCTTATACCAAAAGTTGATCTTAACCGAGGTACAGGGTGTCAAAGTTAAAAAAAAATGATTATTTTTTTTGCATAATTATTAAACACATTTCAATATAGACAAGAAATTTGATACAGGGGGGTTTCTTGGGTTCAGAAATTCAAATTTGCTAACAGATTGCCAGTGACTTACAGGAGGCACCACCTGGGCTACGCTGTATGACTTAAGCATCACAACTTTTTTCTGTCTCCATGTACACTTACTTTTAATAGATATTTTTATTTATTTACATATTTTACGTAAGATATACTTTCTGAATGTTTATAAAAGTAACAGTTTTCTCAGTTGCCTTCAAAGTTTGCTGTCTGTTTATTTTAAAATTATGAAGTTTGGTGGAACGGACTAGTCCTTTGTTTATCTTCAAAATTGAAATATAAATCTTGTCCCCTGAAACCAAGAAAGATTAAAAAACACAACAAAGATTGCTCTAAAGCGTTTCGATAGCCAAGCTATCATCTTCAGAGAGATATTGAAGATGGTAACTGGGCTATCGAAAGGCGTTAGAGCAACCTTTGTTGTGTTTTTTAATCTTTCTTGCTTTCAGGAGACAAGATTTGTTTTTCAAAATAATGAATGTGAATTTTTCATAGTAAGTTTTGAAGTAAAACGAATAAGACAGATTCTAAAATAGTTTAAATCAAGTATTACTCTACTGACAATGATGAAAATGATCTGAGTCTATGTAGAAGGATTGTAAACAATTAAAAATCTAGCTGCCTCATATTGGAATTCATATCCAAATATCTGCTTTGCCTACCGTGGACATTAAATTTTTCTTTTGCAGACACAAAGATCATATCTCACATCTCTACAGTTAAAAATACATTATGTTCTCATTTGTTGCATTTTTTATTGATATTTTTAAAATTCAGGTAATAATATTATTAACAAAGTAATGTTTGAGATAAGTTACCTTAAAAGCTGCCGTATAGTTATCTTTTTTTTTTCAAACCAACTTTGAAAATCTAATATTTATGTAATTTAAAACGAAGGCCCTTCAAACTTGAAAGGCAAATATCTTAGAAACGGTTGCTCGTATAAACTTTTAGAAGGTATGCCTTTTTTATATAAAAAATTTGGGGAAATAAAATTACCTATTTAAAATAAATATATGTGAATGCGCAAAAAAATGATGATTTAGAGTCATACAGGATAGTGCAGGTGGCGCCGCTTATCAGCTATTGGTAATATGTTAGAAAATTTTGGATTTACCGACTTAAGAATCCTATATTACAATTTATGTTATAGTTATATGAAAAAATAGGATTTCTTTTTGCAGCTTCGAGACCCTGTATCTCGGTTAGTATCAATTTTTGGGGTAAGGTAAATTCAACTAAATTTTTTATAATAATTCCATATTTGCTGTGTTACTTATGTTCCAGCCTGTATATAGAAATAGATATCTTTTATTCATATTGAAATTTTACATCTGAAAAATGGTGCTTCGATTCATTTTATCCAGTGCTGCAATATCATTATTAGATAAACACTGGATTTCAGAAAAAAGATTTAAGCATTTCTTTTTAACATCCTCCTACACATACCATTATAAATATTGTAAACAATGTTTGTATAATAATTTTTATTACATTATAAAGAGGCGTGGGATAGACTTGGCTGGACTAACGTATTTTTGATAAACCTGTATTCATTTTATTAATTAAATTTTTTGTAATGAAATATTTTACGATTTTTTTCTTTTTAGACCTTAAATTTTGGACCACAATTTTTTCAACAGTTGAGCAAGTGCCTTCGCCTCTCTGCTGTACAAGAGGTAATATTCGCTCTTGCTCTACGCCATTCACAGAACGCCGAAGTAGCAGCATTAGCCCAAGCTCACTTGCGAGCAAGTGTACCCGCCCTAGTGCAATCCTACATCGACACAGAAGGAAGCAGCAGACAACACGAAGGTGGTCTTCACGAGACAACCCCGGAAGTTCTCCATCTTATATTATCTGCTATCCTGAAAACCCCGAAAGAAGTAGGACTTACGAACGATTCTCATACAAATTTCCTAAACGCACTCCAACGCGATTTTCCGAAGGATCACGTGCCTGTCGTTCTCGCGCCTTTGGTTTATCCGGAACAGTGTGAATTAGCACCAGACATGTCTTCGGAAGGCCCCGGTTTATCCGGGGGCATGCTTGAAACTTCACTTGCAGACGTGATAGCGGAAATAGGGTACAGTTTTACATCTTCGGTTGATGAATGTCGCAGTAACCTGATTAAAATCGGAGGAAGAGACATTCGACCTCCCGCCATCGCAAAAGTACTTGCCTTAATGTGCCGAACACACAGTGGCCTTGAAGACTCCCACAGTATTCAAACTCAGAGCCCTTTTAACAAAGGTTCTGAGGGAAGAACATGGAACATCGAAGTATTTGTACAAGCTGTCAAAGAAATTGTGCCCGAAGTTTCGTGGGAAAGTATGGTTTGCGAATTCGATCATGCAGAATTTGTAATTAAAGATAGGCAGGGACTTATTCTCCTTATAAGTGCACTTCGGCAAGGTTTGGGGTTTCAGCCAGAAGCCTTTCCAATAAATCAGTTTTATGCGTTATGGGATAATGTAGAAGGACAATTTAGTTTGATCCAACATATCTTGAAAAATTCCGATGTGTTCTGTTTTGCTGATTATCCATGTATTTCGGTATCTGTCGAAGTTTTAAAAACGCCACCTGAACAAGACAGCAAAGAGTTGGCCAACTGGAGATCCCTAAATCTCATTGAATTACTTTTAAAGATGTCTGAGCGAAATTTGTATAATCATGTGCAAGAATTATTTAAATTTCCTATACACAACTGTCCTGATGTTTTAGTACTAGCTTTACTACAGCTAGTTACTCCAGATACTCTTTTAAGACAAGAATTGTTAACAAATTTAATCCCGATATTTTTATTAAATCATCCCAATTCGGCAATTATTTTACATCATGCGTGGCATTCACAAAACATAAGCTTAAATGTTAAGCCGATAATAATGCATGCAATGGCTGAATGGTATGTAAGAGGAGAATGTGATCAAACGAGACTGTCACGAATTTTGGATGTAGCTCAGGATTTGAAGGCCTTGTCCTTACTTTTAAATGCCAAAAGCGCCCAGTCTTATCCTTTTATTATTGACCTAGCTTGCCTAGCATCTAGAAGAGAATACTTAAAATTAGAAAAATGGCTGACGGACAAAATTAGGGAACATGGTGAAGCATTTGTAACTGCTTGCATCAAATTTTTACATAGGAGATGTCCACAACTAATAGGAAAAACTGATGACACGATAAATAAAGTTGCACCACTTCCTACTGAAACTCTGACAACCATTATACTTTGCTTGCAAAATGCCATGAACAGTGTTGGACCAGAATGTCAAGAAGCAATAATGACTGTAACTACTAATTGTTCTCTGCTGATGAAATCGAGACAGCAACCTACAATATTAAGGTAAGCTATATTCATTTTGTCTAAAATGTGGTCTAAGCTCCCTATCTACGATTGAAACATTCACAATGAAAATAATTGCTACCATGTTCTACATTTATGGATAAGGATTTTGTTATTCACTTACCAATCACAAAAGTATATACCTCTTATTTTAAAAAAAAAATCGATTTTTCTAATATTTTATTATTTTTTCTTTTGAATATTGAGTTTTTTCTTTAAGTTCCGAGGGAGTTCCAACAAATTGTTGAGACAAAACATAGACAATTCAATATTAAAGTAAACATTTTTAGAAAAACCGTAAAATTCGGGATTTGAGACGACAGTGAAAATTGTGAAACATTAATTTAATGAAAATTAAAAATGTATAAAAAAAAGTAATTCTGAAATTTTGGGAAAAAGGTCTGCGCTTAGATCGAAATTTTAGGGAAAAAATGTAACCTCTAAATTATGAAGATTGGTCAAAATTTACAAAAAAATACTCTTCAGTTTATAAGAACGAGAAACAGAAAAAAAAATACATAAACTGTCAACAGTTGAACGGCCTAAGGCAGTCAATATTATGTAAGTAAATAGGGAATTTTATTACAGATCTAGAACTGTAGATGGACCATACAATCCTTCCGCTATTGCTGGCCAATTATTTAATCATACGGGTGTGGATAGCATCCCCGGTCTTAGTACAAATTTAGCAAGTATGAGTCTAGCGGCTCCTACAAGTTCTGCATTCAATATTCAGAGTGGTCTTGGACCATTAGTACCATCTCCAGGATCTCCATCAAGAATTTTAGGAGCTGGTCCATCAAATAGCCCTTTTCCTATGATGCCAATGCAACATCAAGGTCCAGTTGGTAGTAGTGCATCCTTGGTTTTAGGAGTCAATCAGTTGAATAATATAGGAAGAATGGGACCTTCAGCGACAATAGATAAAGCTAGACTGCAAGACTACAACTTATTTCCGGATATTACACCAAATGTATCTAAAGATATTGAAGATGAAGCCAACAGCTACTTTCAGAGAATTTATAACCACCCACCACATCCAACATTATCTATTGATGAGGTACTGGATATGTTAAAGAGGTTTCAAGATTCCAATAACAAACGAGAAAGAGAGGTTAGAAATTATTTTGACTTGCAATAGATGAATAATTTATCAGTTAACATTATTTTCGCATTTTACCTTTTATGTATGTATGTACAGTATACTCCCGTTTCCCTTTTAACCAGCCCTCCCCCAGATATTTTAAGTTCAACAATTTTTTTCTATTTATTGCGACATCATCCCTTTGTGAATTTTTTTATCTCATAAATTGCTTACTAAAGATGGGTACACAGTTTCCCGAAAGAAATTCACTTTACTTTTATATACTTGTAAATACTGTGTACATATTAACAAATGCATGCGTGTTTACAAATAAAGTTTCTTGGTATTTTTTTTTGCTGATAATAAATAACTAATAATATAATTCTGTATTTACGTATTTACACTATAAATACATAATACATAAAAATACATAATTGATAACATTTTGTTCTATGTGAAAAAATATACTTGTAGTACACGTCGGATTAATTGACCACTTGTCTCGTCCCAAGCTGGCCAGTTAAGAGGGAATCTGCTGTATATCAACAAACCTTATCTATAAAGCACTTAGTCGAGAAACATAAAACATACCTATCAATGATTTACTAAACTTGCTGAACGCCTTCAGTTTATCCCTAAGGCATATTAAAGATATTAAAATATTATGAACAACAGATTCGCCAATTCCCTAATCACTGCTAACATTTCATTGTTTGGATTCTGAATTATGATCGTTTAATTTGTATGGTAATTTGTTTTTTTTTGCCTTTTTTTTATTGAAAAGAAGACCATATTGGCTGATAAATAATTCTCCGCTCTTACTGTAAACCTATGAAAATGTGTTTGCTTATGAATTGTTTTTTTTTTTCCGCAGGTGTTTAACTGTATGTTAAGAAACCTCTTTGAAGAGTACAAATTTTTTCCTCAATACCCGGATAAGGAACTGCACATCACAGCTCAACTATTTGGTGGAATCATAGAAAGGGGCATTGTTACTTCATATGTTGCGCTCGGTTTAGCGTTACGATTCGTTTTAGATGCCTTGAAAAAACCTGAAGGCTCCAAGATGTACTACTTTGGGATAGCAGCATTAGACAGATTTAAATCTCGATTAAAAGAATACCATAAGTATTGCGAACATGTTAGAGCTATTCCTCATTTTGCAGATTTTCCACCTCATCTTCAAGAATATGTCGAATTTGGTCTCCAAAGTATGGAACCTCCAACAAAGCCGCAAGGAGCTGTGTTGCCCGCGAGTTTGGCTACTATGTTAGCTCCCCCCAACACTCCGGCTTCACAAGTTTACAAGAACAATTCGATTATTAATTCTAGTGTTGCGAGCAAATCGAGTACAACTACAACAAGTACATTGGGCAGTAGACCATCAATAGCTAACGCGACTAATATAGATACACTTCTCGTTGCTACTGAAAAGGAAGAAAAAGTTGTAATGCCACCAGACAGCATTCAAGATAAAACTGCTTTTATTTTTAATAATTTGAGCCAACTGAATTTAAAGAACAAATGTGAGGAATTAAGGGAACTCCTTACAGAAGAACATTGGTCTTGGTTGGCGCAATACTTGGTGATGAAACGAGCATCTATAGAATTAAATTTTCATGGACTCTATTCAAATTTCCTTGATACTTTAAACATTCCCGATATTAACAGAATGGTCACTAAAGAAACATTCAGAAACATCAGAGTATTACTGAGATCTGATAAAGGCATAGCTAATTTTTCAGACCGATCATTGTTAAAGAATTTGGGTCATTGGCTTGGGATGTTGACATTAGGAAGAAATAAACCAATTCTGCAAAATGATTTAGATCTAAAATCATTACTCGTCGAAGCCTACAATAAAGGCCAACAAGAATTACTGTATGTTGTTCCCTTCGTTGCTAAAGTTTTGGAATCTTGCGCAAAAAGTAAAGTTTTTAAACCACCAAATCCTTGGAGCATGGCAATTATGAACGTTTTGGCCGAATTACATCAAGAACCAGAGTTAAAATTGAATCTCAAATTTGAGATAGAAGTATTATGTAAAAATCTTGATATTGACGTCGCCCAATTAAAACCGGCGGTATATTTAAAGGACCCCGACCGAATCCGTAAAATTGAGTATCAACTTTCTCAACAACCAAAAAAAGAGCCACTTCCGATTCCCGTTTCTACAACGCAATCCAATAATCCAAATGAACCAGAATTATCAAATATGTTGCCAGGACAAGCTACCAGCTCTCCAATTGCTCACAATAATAGTACAACACCAACATCTGCAACTCCGGCGCCTCCTGAACCGAGATACAGCTACGGTGATATTCAAATTGCAGGAATGACAGCTCTCCACTCTCTGGCGACTATTAATCCCAATATTTTAATTTTTCAATCAACACCTCAGTTGAAGAGTGTTGTGAAGCCTGCTATTGAAAGAGCCGTCCAGGAATGGATCGGACCTGTTGTCGATCGATCAATAAAAATCGCTTTGCAAGCTTGCGAACAAATCATTCGAAAAGATTTTGCCCTTGATCATGACGAAAACAGAATGCGTATGGCGGCCCATTGTATGGTGAGAAGCCTTACAGCTGGTATGGCTATGATTACGTGCCGAGACCAATTACTTACTTCCATTAACACCTACTGCAAACAAGCTTTATTGAATACCCTAAATTCACCAACTATACAGCAGAAGGAGATGGTAGAGCAAGCCGCTCTTATAATCGCTACAGAAAACATGGAATTGGCTTGTGCCTTTATACAAAAAACTGCTGTAGAGAAAGCCATACCTGAGATAGATAAAAGGTTAATGAATGAGTACGAGCTGAGGAAATTAGCAAGGCAGGAAGGACGGTAAGTAGAAATGTTAACCTATGTCTTGTAAATCAAATTTTAAAACTGAAATTCTTCGAAAAAAATGGAAATTACAAGAAAAAAAAATTCGTTTGGATAAGGTAGAATATTAATACAGTGATAGTAAAATCGAAATTTGGAGTTTAAAGTGGAATTCCTGAAATTAAAATCAAAAAGTTGGGAAGAATATGAATGGTTTTTTTGCCCTAACAGTTTTTCCAGAAAATTTCAACTTTATTATTAAAATGTCAATTCAGAATTGCTAGAAAAAATGAAAAATGTTGTAAACATCTTAAAATTTTTAGAGCAAATTTTTCTTGAAATGAATCGAAGTAAAATACTTCGGTATTCCGATGTTTTTTTTTTTTTAACTGATACTTTGATATAAAAGTGGAAGTTTTAAAAAAATGTTCGCAAGATGAATAAAAGGTTTAGGAAGGGGGGAAAAAATGAAAATCCAAAGTCGAAATGTGGACATTAATGCAACAAAAATATGTCAAAATTCTGGGCTAAATTTTAAAATATATATACAATATATATTGTTTTTTTCTTTCAAAGTTCTGATGAAGATCATAATTTTGCGTTAAAGTTGGAATTTAGATAGGAAAAATATTTATTGACATATTAAGTTTAAAATCCAAATAATGCGTTTAAAGTTACAACATCGAGAAAAAATTAAATTTATGAGTTTCAAGAAACACCGAAATTTCAAGCTAAAAGCAGACCTTTGAAAAATTCTTAGATGTTAGTTTTGAAAGTATATAAACTAATTTTAATATTTTCCTTCAAGGCAATATTGTGATCAAGTTGCATACAATTACCAAATGGAACGAATGCCTGAACAAATTCGTCTCAGAGGCGGTGTTACACCTGCTCAGATGACTGTTTATGAAGAATTCGCAAGAAATATACCCGGCTTTCTTCCTAATGAAAGGGATACAACGCTGCTTATGCAAAAACATAATTTGGCACCCATGGATACCCAGCCTCACCCAACTGGCTCTTTCCAAGCTCCACAAGGCTCCTTGAGTGAAGACCTCGCGTTAATATTTGATAAGCTTATTTTAGAAGTTGAACAATTCGTACAAAGTTCATCAGGGCAAGCCCAATATAATCACATGAATGCTAACATGCAAATTGTCAGAAATTATCTTATGCATACATTGAGGACAAGAGATTCGCCGCAAATCCTTGTACAAAAAGTGAGTTCTAATTCTACATAATTATTTAATTAATTCTGAAATATACAATATGTAATTCACAATATTCCAATCATTTAATCAATATGTTGACTTATTGGTTAGAAGTTAGTATAGTATATTAAAAAAAATATCTTTTTTTTAGTGTGTGGAAAGTCTTCAAGATTGCTTAGTAACAGGAGTAGCGGATGCTGATCCCTTTATTCAGCGTTTTAAAGAAATTGTTATAAGAATTTTAAAAGCACTTCAAGATCCTAGAGTTTTTGGTCAACAGTGGATTAACAAACAAGTAACAAGAACTTTGACAGACTGTAGAGATGATTTTCGTTTTAATATTGATGCAACGGATGCACTTCTCAAAGCTGGTTTGATAAATCTTGCTCAGTTTGATTTGGCTTTAACGCAATTAATGGAAAATGGGAACAACTACATGGCAGTTACATATGCCACACAAATTATTCAACTATATCTAATTGACGACCGTCCGAATCAATTTATCACCGAAAATGACTTGCCAAACACAATAGAAATGCTGGCCAAAATTCAAAGCCATGGAAGACAAGCTCCCGAAGGTTTGGGGACGATTATCGATGTTTTGCGACAAAATCATGAACCTTCATATTTTGTCGATCGTGGATCGATTGGTACGAACATGCAGCTTCATAATGGAATTCTTCAAGTAAGTAATATTTAAATTTAATTATGCATTAACAACAATTTCAGCAGAATATTTCAATTTTTACCAATACTGAGTCAAGTGGAAAAATATTTAAAGAAATCAGTATTTCGACTTTAAAACTGAAATTTCGAAATTTTACAACTTTTTGTCTATATTTTAAGAGCAATTTGAAAGAAGGCATCGAATTTAAAACTTCAGGTTTGGAGGGGAAATTAAAAAAAAATAGCTGACTTTTAAAGTTAAAATTGTCACATTAAGATTGCAATACTGAGAAAAAATTTCTAATTCCATGTCAAAATCTTAAAGGCAAATTCAAGTTATCGTTTAAGGTTGAATTTTTTAGTTCAAAATCGCAATTTCAAAATAATCACTAGGTATTTTTAATAAATATACGTTACTATAATTAAAATACATTTTATTTACTTGTTATTAGTAAAATACTTTTTAAATTTGATGACCTTAAAATTGTGCAAAGATCAGATAACTGTGATACACTTTTGTTGGGCATTTTAAGGAGGAACCCATTTTTTTAATGTTGCCTTTCCTATTTCCAGGTTCGTGGCCCAAACTATGAAGATCCTCCTGGGTTAGTCGAAAAAACCGAATATTTGTTGCGAGAATGGATAAACATTTACAACGCACAACCTCAAGGAAGAGACAGTACTAAGGCTTTTACCATTTTTGTTCATCAGATGAATGTTCATGGAATTTTGAAAACTGATGATCTTATTACACGATTCTTCAGACTCTCCACTCAAATATGTGTTGAGAGTGTGTATAGAATACTGGTGGAAAAATCAGTGGCTAACATAACTGCCGTAAGAACAAAATGTTATCATACTCTTGACGCATTTGTCAAACTGGTCGCACTTCTTGTAAAACATTCGGGAGAAGCCTCAAATACAAATACGAAAGTTCATCTCCTCAACAAAGTACTCGGAATTGTAGCAGGTTGTTTACTTCAAGATCACGACAATAGAACTGTTGAATTTCAACAACTACCCTACCATCGAATATATACTATGCTATTTATGGAATTGAATGCTCCAGAACCTGTCTTGGAAACCATTAATTATCACGTTTTAACAGCATATTGTCACACACTACATTTATTACGTCCATCGAAAGCAGCTGGATTCTGCTATGCTTGGTTAGAACTAGTTTCACATAGGGTGTTCATGGGTCGAATGTTGGCCAGCACTCCTCAGCAGAAATCTTGGCCTATGTACGCCCAACTACTTGTAGATCTCTTTAAGTATTTAGCGCCTTTCCTCAGAAATGCGGAATTAGCAAAGCCTGTAACAATGCTCTATAAGGGAACACTAAGAGTTTTATTAGTTCTTCTTCATGATTTTCCTGAATTCTTATGTGATTATCACTATGGTTTCTGTGATGTTATTCCACCAAACTGTATTCAAATGAGAAACCTAATCTTATCTGCCTTCCCAAGAAATATGCGGTTACCTGATCCATTTACTCCTAACTTAAAAGTTGATATGCTTCCTGAAATTAGTTATGGCCCAAGAATATTGACCAATCTGTCTGTAATGATAACGCCGCCACAATTTAAAAAAGATCTAGATTCGTATTTAAAAGCGAGAGCCCCTGTGACATTTTTATCAGAATTAAGAAGCAACCTACAAGTTTCCAATGGACCAGGAGTAAGATACAACATACCGCTAATGAACGCTCTGGTGTTGTACGTCGGCACCCAAGCCATCCAGTACATCCGGTCAAAAGGGCATGCGCCAAATATGTCGACAATCGCACACAGCGCCCATATGGATATCTTCCAAAACTTGGCTGTTGACCTTGATACGGAAGGCAGATATTTATTCCTTAATGCGATTGCCAACCAATTGAGATATCCAAACAGCCACACCCATTACTTCTCATGCACGCTGCTCTACTTATTCGCAGAAGCCAATACAGAAGCAATCCAAGAACAAATCACAAGGGTGCTTTTGGAACGTCTAATCGTCAACCGACCGCACCCATGGGGCCTCCTTATAACATTTATTGAGTTAATCAAAAATCCAACATACAAATTTTGGAATCACGAGTTTGTTCACTGTGCCCCAGAAATTGAAAAGTAAGTAGTTAGTTAGAGGATGGGGGATTTCAGTTATAATGACAACAAAGGAATCATTACGATTACATTGTTAAATATTTTGAAGTGCGTTTTTGACTCTGACATTTTAAATTCAAGAAACACAAGGTTACATGACTGCAACAGCTGTATCATTATAAGTGAAATTCAGTGTTAAATGTAAAATCAAATGGTATAAATGTGCTTGTATGCCACATTTTTTAAGGATAGCTAATAATTTTTTTTTGGTGCAACGGTCCTTGGTTATCTTCAAAAATTGAAATACAGAACCTGTCTCCTGAAATCAAGAAAGATTAAAAACACAACAAACGTTGCTTAGAGCAACGTTTGTTGTGTTTTTTCAGGGGACAAACTAATAATTTGACAAATGACCAATCAAATGTTCTATAATTAAACAGTTAAATGTGCTTAAAATTGAAAATATATACAACCGCAACAATAGACTAGTTTAGGCGTTCCTTGACCTCATCAGTATGGTATGGTGGTTGTAAACACTTCCAACTTAAAGCCGTTAGTCAGTCGCATAAGTATCCAAGAGAGTAAACCCCCATTGGGTGACTTGTAACTGACTTTTAACTGTTTATTAAGCAAACTTTTCACTACATGCTAATTAAAGCATTCTTCTCTGCTGAGATAATAAGCCTTTGTATACAAGTTTGTTACGATACAATTGAAATCCAATTTCATTAGATTCTAATTTCCATCACGTTAAATTAATTATTCATTCATTTTATTTGATCAGTTGCATCAAAATTCAAGTGAGGAAATCAAATTTATTTTTGCAATAATAGAAAGATATTTTCTGATATAAGCTTCGTTTTCCAACAAAAATTTTTTCTCCACCAAACAAAGTCTTTCTATCACATATTATTAATATCTCAAGTATATAAACGTTTTCCCACCCAATGTATTGCTGTCATTTGTTGGCATGTCCTTTGCTTAACTTGTATTCACCAAATTGACATTTCATCTTGAAATAAAAATTCAGCAGTACTGTCAGGAATAGAAAAGGTCCATTTGCATTTGCTTTTTTGGCCATTTCGAAAGTAGGATTCAATAATAAAAGTAAGAAACATAGATAAACATAAAAAAAATTAAAGCAACAAACTGAAAGAGACAACTTTATGCTAGTTGCTGAATTGTAACCAACTCAGAAAATTTCAAAAAGTTCAAAACATCTTTTAAATCAACCCAAACATTTATCATCTATTCTCCCAACATAAGGTTTTTCTCTGCCTCATTAGTTTCGAAATAATGTTTACTATTTATTTTCAGATTATTTGAATCAGTAGCCAGGTCTTGTATGGTCCAAAAAACAACAGTGCAGGCACAAGAAGCAGAAATTCAAGAGTGATAAAATGTTATTTGTGATTTGTATATATGTTAATTAAACTCTTGTCATTAACATTTTATTTTATATACATATATTATATATAAATAATTTAAGTTTCGATTGTTTATTAAAATGAAAGTAATTGGTTTTAAGTTAACTTTTTAGTATATAAGGAAATAGACTGTAGATAGTAGTATTGTAATATATTAGATATTTTTAAGAAATTTTCAAGTATTTGTAATTAATATAAATATGTTGTGGATGTAATAAATGGTTTTCAATGTTTTGAGCATATTATGATTGAAGTTTATTTTTGTTTACACTACTCAGCTCCATAATAAAGAAAAAGTACTTACCTAAAGTTGGTCACATATGGTATACATAGTTATAATTAATTTTGCCTCTTAAAATAAATAACAAAATTGTTGCCATTGTCTATTAAGTCTTGAGACTCAAATTGATAGTGATAATGATTTTTGAAATAAAATATATAAAGTATTGGTACAATTATTCTTTGACAAGGTAAGAAACTAAATTTTCTACAATGAATATAAAATTTTTAGGAATATATCAAACTAAGTGTTCAGGTGAACAGGAAATTTTGTTAGGACAAACAAAAAAAAGTTTAATACACATTTATTAAAACATATATACTTTACAAATTACGGCAGTGTTTTTTAACTTTACTCTAATTTCAGAGGGCATATGTAGTTCAAGTTACATAAGACAACTGTTCCATCTGGTTTACATTGGCATGTAGAATAACACTCTCCAGAATATTTCTTGCACGGCTTTATTAAATCTGAAAGAATTTTTCATTAATTTTAAACCTAATACATTTGAATAATCTACACTTTTAACCCTTAATTTGTGGAATTGTTTAAATTTTGGTGGAACGGACTGGTCCTTGGTTATCTTCAAAAATTGACTTACAAATTTTGTCCCCTGAAACCAAGAAAGTATTAGAGCAACCTTTGGTGTGTTTAAATCTTTCTTGGTTTCAGGGGACAAGATTTGAATTTCAATTTTTGAATTATTTAAAATTCATAAGTGAAAGGTCCAAACCTTTGTTTTTGAGAAATTAAGCCTAAAAATTCATCATTAGGAGCTGCCACATTGTTTGAGCTAAACTCAGAGTGACATTTGTATTATAACCAAAATATTTTTAGCACCCATTTGGTATCAATTTTTTGTATGAAATTCAAATTTTGAAAAACCGAATTTAACTCCTTTATCCATAAAAAAAATTTACTTAATCCATAGCAGAAACAAAGAAAAAGATTAAAGTGTCTTTTTCATCTTTTTGTAAAAATTGATAAAAAAATAGGTTTCATTTAAAAAAAATTAGAATGACGTCATAATAATTCGAAGACAAACTACTGTTGATTGACGATAATTAACAAGATATGTGTCTTTTTAAAAATCAATATCGTCCTGCCCGAGAATTTTTTATGTAGTCATTAAAAATCGGATTAAGTTGAACAACATTACATATAATGGAGTGCCTGGAGCTTTAAACATCTAAGGATCTAGGATTTTAGTTACAGCGAATGAAATTAAAAAAAATATATGGCATGTTTACCTAATAATATGTATAAAAAATGTACCTAATAAAAAATTATAATATAAGCCTGGAACCGCTTTATTTTTAAGTTACAGGATCTTCAAAACTGAAAAATAACTTAGTTTTTCTTTAAATATACTATGAAACCACTTGAAATATTTTTTTTTAATTTTGGTAGTTACTAGACATAAAGACGCATTTGTTGAGGGAAAATTATTTGCTATTTTGCCATCAGTGGCGTCCGTGTAAATATGTTATCGAGTATTCTTAACGAAAAAAATGGTACGTCACAGCTTTTTTCAAATTAAGTACCAATTTCATAAACAACCTTCATTTCTTGGTAAAAAGGTTCCATTGATGTTTTCGTCCAAGAAACGGTTTTCGATTAAAAAAAATATTTAGCTTTGAAAATTTTGTTTACTTAGTTCGTACTAAAGGTTTATTAATATTTAAAAATAATTATTTCCCAAAAACACATAAATTTGACTTACTTAACATAACTTTTCATTAAGAAATAACAATGACCAAAATTGTCTTAAAATAAGACATTAAATTTTTAGAAAAAAATATAAAACTTCTATCTAAATACAAAGAAATGCATTTAATTTTTTTAATCGCAAACCATTTGTCGGCTGAAAAAAGTTAAGAGGCAATTTCTACCAAGAAATTAACAGTCCTAGTAAAAGCCACATACGTTTTTAAAAAAGCAGTGTCGTGATTTTTTAGAAAATTATATGCCTAAATATTAATTTTTTATAGTTTTTGTTTAAATAATGATAAAATGGTGAGCACAAATATAAATTTGGTAAACTTTACAATAAACATTATTTATTTAATTGACGATCTGATAAAGGAGTGAAACCTTATATGGACTTAATATACAATGTAGTTTTTTTGAAAACTTGACATGTGCCAGCTTTTTTATTTGAAATGATGGACTAGTACTTCCAATTGCAAAGTTGTAGGAAACAGCTTGACTAAGAAAAATGTACCAAAAAATCATTCCTATGTTGCCACATTTCTTCAGCAGATACTAAAACAATTTTTTTTAAATAGCAACACTGTATTTTAACATATTTTGATAGATCTTTAAATTCTAGGCAAAAGTTTCTGTCACATTTTTTATTTGAAGTTGCCATTTTCGAATAATCAACAAAAAAACTAAAATAATCTTTAATTGACAGGAACTAAAAAAAGCTTACATAACAGTAGTAGGCATTGAAAATGAAACGAAAATTACATTGTTTGAAAAAAGCCTTCATAATTATGCTGTCATTGTGATATTTGAAAGCTGTTGCATTTGAATGAGTAGTTTTTAAAAACTTGAACTTGGCTAACGTTTTTATTTTAAATAATAGACTAGTAATTTCAATTGCAAAGTTATAGGATATAATTTGACTAAGTAAAGTGTAGCAATAAAACTGTCCTATGTTGCCATATTTCTTCAGTAGATATTAAAACAATATTTTTTGAAGGGCAACACGGCACTTTTTTAACATAGTTGGATAGATTTTTAAATTCTAAACAAAAAGTGTTTTGTTACATTTCTTATTTGGAGTAACCATTTTGAACAATCAACTATTATTAAACAACAATACTTACAACTTTTTATTTTTTGTTTTTATACACATTCAAGTGCAACACCTTTCAAATATCACAATGACAGCATTATCATGAATATTTCTTTCAAACAACACAATATCTGTTTAATTTGCAATGCCTATTATTGTTATGTTAGCTTCTTTTAATTCCTGCCAACTACAGATTATTTTAGTTCTTTTATTGATTATTCGAAAACGGCAACTTCAAATGAAAAATGTGACAGAACACTTTTTGTTAAGAATTTGAAGATCTCTTAAAATGTGTTAAAAAATGCAGTATTGCCTTTAAAAAAATATTGTTTTAATATCTACTGAAGAAATATGGCAGCACAGGAAAGATTGTTTACCACAATTTTATTATTCTAGCTATTTCTTACAACTTTGCAATTGGAAGTACTAGTCTATCATTTCAAATAAAAAAGTTGGCCTATGTCAAGTTTTTAAAAAACAACACTGTATAGTACAAAAAACAAAATTCCAATTCCAGCATATGAATTCATTCACTGACGTCACGGACGTCAAAACCCTTAGACACCCCACTAATGTACCAATAAAGCAGAACTAGATGAGATTACCTTTTGTACCAGAATTTTCATTCTGTGCTGAACTTCCAGTTAACACTAAGAAAATAGAAAAAATGACGAAAAGTACTTTTAAAAATTTCATTTTAAAAATAAATTATATTCAGATGCAAGTGATTAGAAAAGAATATAATAAAATTTATTAGCCTTCGTCTTATATAGACTTTTTCTGATAAGAGTAAAAATTAAGATAAGCAAACCTTATTTATGCGTATAAATCTATAAAATTTTCAAATGTGGGTGTTAGAAACTAATTCCATATTTACGTTTTACTGTCGTTAACTGGAATACGAAATTTCGTAGAATATGTACAGGGTCATTCACCATGTTTTGACCACAAGGTTATCTCTGTTATTATTCAAGTAAGAAAAAAATGATAAATACAAAAGTTGCACGTATTTTTCCAAATTTTTTTGTAACCTTTTCGAATTACGAAAATATTTTTGTTAAATGGAACAGCCTTTACGTTATTTGATTTTTTGAAAAAACGTTTTGTACTGATTTCAACAATATACAACATGTCCTACATTATCGCGAACTATTGATTCGAAAGTTAAAATAAAACTACACTTTTACCTTGTTTTGAAAAAAATATAAAAATTAATTATCGTTATCGTAATTATCGTCAAAATAAATGCTCGAGTATATTTTCCATAACTCGAACACATATTTTCATAAGCTTCCAAAAACATTTTAGCCTATTTTCAAGAAATAAGTGAAGATAATAAATGACATATACACATAACATTGTTTGACGCAGCCATTCCAAACTGGGAAAAATATACAAGTAATACTATTGTTATTATAGGGTCGGTCATCCCTGCAGCATTGAAGCTATCGCTTATTGTGCCCCCCCCCCCCCACTATTATCTCACAATAGGCCCGTTCTTTTGAAAAATTCCAGAACCTCCTTTATGGGTGTCTCCACTGTTATCTTTGGTTCAGTCAGAGCATTACCAAAGCTGGAATGTCTATCCCTTGCCAGAGGCGGATATTCGCATAATATGTGTAGCTATTCTTCCTCTCCACACATTCTACAAGTAGAATTTTCTTTTACGCCAATTGTTGGAAGATGTTTCATTAGGGCACAGTGTCCCGTAAATAGTCCAACTGTCCACCTGAGCTGATTTTTGCTCAACTGTAATAGTTCTCTGGCTCTCTTTTCTGATGGTCCGTCAATGAACTTCCGCGATTATCTCAGACCGTTGACATCCCTCCAACGAGTGCTGTGTTCTTTTCTTAGTAGTTCCTTTATTACCTCTTTTGCCGCTTTGTAGGCAAGCGAACAAGTAGGCTCCGGTCCTACTAGAGGAAACTTGGCTCCCCTTTTGGCTAAAAGGTCTGCTCTTTCATTTCCTTCAATTCCCCGATGGGCCTCAACCCATCGAAGTATAACTGTATTGTGCTTTGCCAAGTTTTTTAGCTTATCAACACAATCTTTGACCGTACTAGAACTTATTTCATAAGCTCTCAGCGCTTTTAGTGTTACTTGGATGTCGCTGTAGATCACAATTCTCTTATAAGACCTCTTGATCATTGCTTCAGCACAGGCTGTAATTGCAGTAACATCTGCCTGAAATACGGTTGCCAAAGATCCCAGGTTTATGTAAAATTCATTCCCTGGTTCTTTGCTGGTTATTCCCGCACCAGTTCTTATCTTTGCTTTGAATCCATCTGTGAACCAGATTGATCCATTATCTCTTTTTGGTTCTACTAACTGAACTACCCTTTCCGGTATTACTACCCGGTAGGGTTTCTGAACGTTGGGGATGCTCTTTGTTCTGTCCGATGGCATACTTAGCGTATGGTTCGCTCAGATCCGCTTGAATATTTCTGTATGGAATGTTGATCTAGGTGATTCCATTCCATACCCGTTTGTTTTTAGCCTGTAGGGTGCTGACAGGGCCTCCGCCTCCAGCACCAGATGAAGTGAAGGCAGATCTAGCAGTGCTTCCATGGCTTCCATGTTATTCCTAAGCAAGCTAACCTTTGTACTGTGTTTAGCCTGATAACACTTTCCTTTTTTCTGGCTTTATGCCACCAGATTAAAGAACCGTATGTTACTATGGGTACTATAACCTTGGAATATATCCAATGGACCATCGCTGGTCTGAGTCCCCATTGTTTTCCTATCATGCCTCTACAGGTCCATAGTAGCTTTGGCAATAACTTTTTCTACGTGAGCACCGTAGCTAAGTTTGGTATTTAAGGTAAGTCCCAAATATTTAACTTCCTTACTCAGCGGAATTTCTTGTCCTCCTAAACTAGGCCTCTTTAAGTCATTAAGATTCCTTTTTTTAGTGAATGCCACTATCGTGTTTTTCGCAGGGTTCACTGTTAGTCCCTCTGCTGAACACCACCTTTCTGTAATATTCAGTGCCTGTTGCATTAATGTCAGTATGGGCCCTGGAAATTTACCTCTAATTAATAAGGTTAGGTCATCTGCGTATGAAATCCTTCTGGTTCTAGTACCCTTAGCAGATCATCTACCACAAGGCTTCACAGAAGTGGTGACAATACCCCACCCTGCGGACAGCCCCGCGCTGCAAATACCGCTATCGATATGTTGCCTAGTGATGTTGTTATTCTCCTGTTTTGGAGCATAAAGTCTATCCAGCGAGTTACCGCCGGATCGACTCCATGCCTTTCTACAGCTCTTTTGATAGAAATGTGTGACGTATTGTCAAACGCACCTTCAATGTCTAAGAAGGCTCCCAAGGCAATGTCCTTGCTTATGAGGGCTTTCTTGATCCTGCGTATAAGTTCATGCAGGCTCAGATCTCAAGATTTACCTGCTCGGTAGGCGTATTGATGTGGATGCAAGGGGAAACACCTCATAGCATCGTCTCTAATATACCTATCGACAAGCTTTTCAATTGTCTTGAACATGAATGATGTCAATCTGATTGGCCTGAAAGACTTTGATTGGGCGTACGAATTTCGCCATGGTTTGGGTATAAAAGCCACTCTCGTCCTTCTCCAGTCCTGAGGCACGTATCCTGTGGCCACACAGGCCCTGAATATTATACACAAGGGTGACGCTAGTGCTTCAACTCCTTGTAACATTATTGGTAATACTCCGTCTGGGACTGGTAATTTATATGGTTTGAAACTTATATCGCCCATATAATTCTGGTTATGTCAAATAGTTTATTTGCTATTCTCCAGCTTTGACTTGATCCCCGATTTTGCGGTACATTGGTGTTTTGGCTGTCTTGTTGTGCAGGAAGGGGTGAGCATCCCGGGAAGTGCGCCTGAAGTAAAACCCTCAGGGTCTTCTCCTCGGAATGCGTGTATTCTCGCTGTGGTGTTTGCAAAGATCCCAGTATATTCTGGTTGTTCTTTTGCAATGCCTTCTGGAGTCTAGCACATTCTGGAGATTTTTCGATCCCCTCACAGTACTTCCTCCGGGAATTTTCTTTTGCCTTTTTGATGGCACTTACATATTCTCTTCTTGAGGTTTTATATTCCTCCCAACATCCGGTCCTTTTTGCCCGGTTAAATTTCTTACGTGTTTCTGCCCTTAGACGAGAAATTTTGGTATTCCACCATACGGTCTCCCGCTTGACCTTCCTCGCCTTCTTTGGGCAATTTTTTTCGTAGGCTGTTTTGATGGCGGTGTTGATTACATCGCACATCATTTTAATGTCTACTGGGTTTTTTGGCCTAATCGGACAGTATTCCAGTCCCTGTTTTAGTCTCACTTGTTAGTTGTTCCAATTACAGGTTCTAGGAATTCTGTACGACTCAGCCCCCTCCCCTGCTCTTCGCTAATGGTCATTCCTGGATATGCTTCTGGTAGCATGGCTAAACGGATATCCTTCACAGCCGACACGTAGGATGCAGTAGTCCTTGACGTTCTGCTCTTCTTCTTCGGCTGTGTCGGCCTTGAAGGTGTGCTGTCTTCTGAGCGGTAGCGTTTTGAGCCTCCGGCCTCAGTAGTTGTCCCTTTAGTTGCAGTTGTGGTTCTGCTGCTGGATCCCGGTTGGTCTCTAGTGCTGGGTCTCGGTTGGTCCCAAGTGCTATGTCCCGGTTGGTTTCCAGTGCTGAGTCCCGGTTGGTTCCTACTGCTGGGTCCTGGTTGGTTTCCCGTTACTGTTCTCTGGGTTTGTTCCCTCTCTTCACTCCGTTTTTCAACGGGTTTTCCGGCTTCTTGCAGTTGAAGTCGTCGCTCTTTTTTGAGCTTCCTTCTAGCTGCGCCTGAAAGTTTTTTGGTGGGTCCCTCTTTTCCAAGTTCCCTTCCTCTTTTGTTGTTGTTTCTTGGGTTCTTTCGGTTTCCACTTTGGTCCCACGAGTATAGGGAAAATAAAGATCGCCGTGTGCAGTGCCCCTAGTACACACGGAAGGCATGGGTTACAACGAGGCGCGCCTGGTGCCTCGAGGTTAGTCGCTAGCGATCAGGCTTCCTCCTGACCTTGCATCCCTTTGGCGCGCACAATACCATGTGAATCGGGAGATTTTTATTGTGATCTTACGACTTGATCCGGGAGGTTAAGCCAAGATCCCCACATTCCATTGCCTACGAGACATAACCACAAACTGCAATGGAACACGGTATAACGAAGTTCTTAATATGTCCTTCGGGGTCGTTTACCCTGGTGCAGGCCATTAGCCACGACACAACAGCTTGGCCAGGGGAGGTTGGTTCGCGGCGTGGTTTTTTTTGGCTGCCAATTGGGTTTTTATATCCAATGAGCCCTACAGCCTACGCTGACCATGCTTACTTACGATCATCGTATGGCCCTTTCCCTATCTGCCACTTGGGACGCGTCCGATGGGTCTTCACACCACACGGAATACAAATAATATTAGAAATCATGTTAACAGTCTGACTGTCTGCGCATATTTCTATGGCATACCTACTGCTTTTTGTAACTTTCTTAAAAATGTTTGACTGTTTTTGAAGAAATTAATAAACATTGGAATCAGTACAAAAAGTTCTTTTAAAAAATCGAACAATATGTAGGGTGTTTTTTTTTTAAAAAAAACTTATGTTTGTTCACTTGTTTTTTTGAAAACGTCGTTAAAAAAATTAGAAAAATACGTGTAACTTTTGTATTTATTAGGGAATTATAACCCCATGGTCAAAATATGGTGAATGATCCCGTACATCCTCTTTCTAATTCCTTAATTGAGGCGTTGACTTTAATTAACGATTGAGGTGTGACTATTGTTCAGGACCCCGAACCGCTATTTTTTTCGTTCCGGTTTTCGGTTTTCGTTCTGGCAAAAAAATTATATCGGTTCAGTTCCAGTTTTCGGGTAACTCGTTTTTTGATTTTTAAAAGTTTTTCGAATTAAAAATTGATTTTTGAACATAATTTTGAAAATGCTATGTCATTTTTTCTTTATTATTACAACACGTAATTACTCTGACCTTGCCTAAAATTGAAGGAAAATATTTTCTATTTTTGAATTTTAAAAATTTCATGCTCAAACTCTGAATTTTGAGTTCAATTTGAGTAAAAATTTGAGGAAAAACCTTAACTTCATAAAAAACTAAATCGGAATATCGGGTTTAGATATATAAAATTTAAACTCGGAATGTTCATAAAAATCTTAAATTATATACCCTAGAGTTGAAAACTTCTACCATATACGAAGTTTTGACTTTGACTCGCTTTTTCTAATAAAAATGATTTTTACTGTATTGTCTTTGCTTTCTAGAAGTTTGATTAAAACGATCAAATTAAAAAAATAAATGAAAATTGAAAAGACCAAAAATTATAAAATAAAAAGTTTTGAATCAAGATTTTGCGGGACAGCCGCAATTCCAAAAAAAGAACTTTAAATTAATTTAAAAAAAGAGTTTTCAAAATTTCTATTCTAATTTAGAAGTCTTGACTGTAAACCCAAATATTTTTTTAGAAATGTTGCTAAAAAAGTAACATTTTTCAGAAAGTTTTGTTTAATGTATTTACCTTCTTTTGATATTTTAACTTTTTTCTTTTGAAGTTTTAAATTTAAACTTGTATGTACTTTTTATTATTTTTTTCTAAAATTTCGACTAAACAAATTTTAGTCTTTTTCAAGCAACCTCCTAACCTTTTTTACCAACATTTTGACTTTTATTCTTTAATTTTAGACATATTTCTCGAAATTATGAGTTGAGGCCTATGACTATAATGACAAATATAAGTTTAGATTTGGAATTTTTAAATATTCGGCTTTTAGTTCGAAAGCTCAAAATTTTCAGGACTCGAAATTTTGAGATTAATTTTGAAAAATTGTTTGCTATAAATTTAGTTTGTTTTTCTTTAAAACTTAGACCTTTACAAAAATGTTGTCTTTTTTCTTAAAATTTGGATATTCTTTCGAAATTTTGAATTAATATTCAAAATAAAAAATAATATAAAATTTGTAAATTAAAATTAGCACTTTTGCCTTTGAAATCCAACATTTAAGAATAAAAGTAAAACATTCCCCAAAATTTGCAATTTCAATTATTTCTAAACTTAATTTTCTATGAAAAAATTGAAATTTTAAGATCAGCGACAAATTTTCTGAAAAAAATAAACACGAATTGCAATTTTAAAGACAAAATTTTAGCAATAATTTCAGCTGCAGTTAAAAAAATTGTGAATAAATTTAACATTTTTAGAACGGATTTTTAACACAAAAGTTCAAGGAGCAAACGGCCGAACTTTTGAGTTTATGCCAGAAGTTTAGCAAAAGCAATTACCTAATATTTAAGAGAACACACAATTTTGACTTCTAAATTCAAACCAATCGCAATTTTGAGGCTAAATCTTGAGAAAAAAAATCAAAGTTTTCAGAATAAAAATTACTATTTTAACGAAAATAAAATCATTGCACGTTTAAATTATACATGTCACCGTTTCAAGTTTATTGTAAAAATTTCGACCCCAATGCCCCAAACTCCCGGCTTTTAATAGGAATATCATGTTGGATTTTTTGCTGAAATGTTGACTTAAAATTTAAAAATTTCTAGGGTAAATTTGAAACTAACATTTTAGCGAAAATTTTAAGAAAAAATCATATCCTGGAATTTTTGGAAGATTTAGGAAGTCGGCAGCAGGAATTTGAATTTGAAATTTCGAAAAAAAAAATGGAATACTAAAATAAAAGTGGAATTTGAAGGAGAAAAATTCACGGGAAATCGAAAATTAGACTGATAACTTCAAAAAATAGAGATATCAAAATAGGAAAAGAAAATTGAAATTTAAAAAAAGAAGAAAATTTGGAATTTTTTAAAAAAAGTTCTCAGAAAATTTCCAGAAAAACTCGAATTTGCAGAAAAATTGTAAGGAACACCGAGTTTCCCTAGCTTGAATGAAAAACACGCTACTACTTTATTCCAAAGATACAACAGAGATTTTTTTTATTCTAAATTCGAAATTTTAGAAGAAGAAAACAAGTATTTAGAGTAATTTCCAGATAAATGTCCAAATTTTTTGTTGAAAATATTGAAAAATGATTCAAGTTAAAATTTAAAGTTTTAATTTGGGTTGAAATTTTGAGAATAAAGTCAATATTATCTAGAAAATGTGAAAATTGTGAGTTTCTAATCTAATCAGAAATGAGAGATGAAGATGAGATAAAAGTTGTATGGCATTGCGTAAAATTTTGAAAAAACAATTGAAATTTCAAAAAAAAAATCCAATCTTAAGTATAAAGTAAAAACTATTTTAAGTATATATAAATTCAACGAACCGAAATAAACCGATATTTTTTTTCGGTTTCGTTCCGGCGAAAATAACGGTTTTTTAGGGTTTTCGGTTCAGTTCCGGTTCGAAGCTCTGCTATTGTTATTATAATTATTTTTCGAAACAGATTACTATATGTAATTTTTAATAATTTTATCTTGTACAACTTTTAAGCCATATTTTTAAAAAATGTTTGCTCGCATTAAAACTTGATCTTTAAAATGAATTTCATAAACACTATTTTTTAGTTAATAAAGGAAGTTTTAGAAAGAATATGATTTTTTAAAAACAAACTTCGGGTCCTAGGATTTGGAGACAGAAGTAGACAAAAAATGGAATCAAAATGAACAACGCATGAATGGAATGTTACTAAAAACTTCCGTCCCTTCTGATATGTACTTTTTTCTGAGTTTCGATTTTTTTACAATTTGCATAATATTGTTCGTGATAATCTTATAATTTAAATTTTTTTATCTTTCACTTTCACTATTAGCCTCGGTTACACATATGCGTAATAATATATGTGTGATAAAATTCATTCAGATAATGAAAAAAAAAATCGCTCGTGTAATAATTATCAAAGGTTATCCTACCCGTTAAATCGTCCAAGATATTTTGTTCCGCAAATAACCGATAATTTCTGTGTAAACATAACATCCTTCGTTCTTTGAAGTTAATGTTTGCTTATTTTTATCGCTAAATATAGATTTCCTTATTAACACACTGATTTAAATTAAAATGAAATAAAAAAATATACATTTTCATTTTGATATAATCTATTGTTTTCTCACACTTTTTATTATTATTATTAGTTCTGGCAGCTTATTTGACTTTTTATACTTTGTTTTTTTTCAATAATTTATCATCAAAACATTTTCATTTTAATAAATATCGTTTATAATTCTCTGTTATAAATCAATTTTTCTTGAAACTTAAACTTTTGTTTCATTTACATGGATTGACATTGTCTTCGCCAGTTACTTCCTTGAGAAGTCCAGATTTTCAGTAACCTTTTTCGTTAAGGATTGGCAATCTTTTATAGATTACCCCAAATAGATACTGCCGTTAGATCTTAATTTGTCAATCGCTGTTTTTTAACACTCTGTGAATGGAATTAACGAAAGAGATACAGAAAATATTTTAACTTTTGTCTTAAATATCTGAGTTTAAAGTTTTTCCCAAAATTACGGCTTTACTGTCCAAAGTACTGCTTTAATATTGGCTTTAAAATATTCAGAGTGAGTTGTTAGTACGGTAAAGCTCTGTAGCTCCTACAGATTCTCCGCTAAGAAAAATATTTTTAGTCCGAAGGTACATTAGCATAAGGCGCAATTCTAAAATTATCTTTTACTATACAGGATAAACATATACAAAGTGCTGCACTAAAGCTGCCTTTTTTTTAAACAGAACAACCTATATATTTTTACATATTTGAGTCTCTTAGAAAATGCTAATATAATATCAAACAATAGGGGTCTGCGGTTAAAAGTTTTTGAGATATTTGACAAACTCATAAAAATTAAGCCTAAATTGCAATCTCAGAACATCTTTTTCTTAAAAAATGATGTACTTTTATTTCAATAACATTTGGAGTTATACAGCGTAATTAGCAAATGCAAAATTACTTTTTCTCAATAAATTCAAATGGCACACCCTGTATTTTATTTTCCATTCTTGTTAATCAACAGCTAAACTTTATTTTGGTATGAATATCTGTGGGACTAATTCTTACAGTTCGGGAGAAATTTAATTTTACATAAAAAAATTAAAATCCTTTAGATCAGGGGTTCCCAAAGTGCGGCCCGCGGGCTAATGCGATATTGATACGATATATTATATTTTTATTAAAAAATAAATAAGTAAATACTAAAATAAATAATAAATATTACAAATGAAACACAATAAAATATTTTAATATTTTTAAAAAATTCCTACAGAAGTTTAACGATAAGCGTTTGTATTAATAAAATATTGTTTAGTTTATATAAAAAAAAATATTTTAAATTTGTTTTTGCTAATAAATAATAGACTATTAGTTTGTAATACTTGTTGCTATAGTTATAGTTCTGTATTTACAACAAGAGTGATTTTACTTTCGTGGTAATAAATTGTGTGATTTTATAATAATTGTTGTTGCAGTTAAAGATTTATATTATTATATAATAAGATGGATTTCAGTTATTTTTTTGGTTAAATAAATATATAATTAAAAATTTATATTTATATTAAATTTAGTATACTAATAAAAAAAAAAGAAATAGTTAAATATATTTAAAACAAAAAAATCGTGGTTATTGTTTTGATTTTATTCCGTTTTTTTAGCCCGCCAAACATTTCGGTAATATTAAATTGGCCCGTCTAAGAAAAACTTTGGGAACCCATGCTCTAGATGCATTTTATTAAAATGAGTTTTTTCTCAATTTTTTTGGATCTAAACAAAAACATTGTTTTTGAAATGCCCTAATTTAATTCATTGTTCTAATTTTAATCATATAAACTACAAATTTTCAAAATGGATGCTGCTTATCCTTTATACCTAAATTATATGCATCTGCGCTATATGTCCTCTACATAGTTCATATTATTTAAGAAAATAAGGGTAAAACTAATGCATGGTACAAGATTCGTTTATTAGAGTCAATTTTACGTTTGTTTTGGTCAAGAAAATTAACGAAACAAACACATTTTCCTCAACAACAATAAAAAAATATTAATAAATATATTTCATGGAGCATATTTTTATAAAGAAAGTTAAACATACGCTGTGGTCTAATCAAGATAAAGTACAAAAATAAGATTATTTAGTAGTGCTTTCCATTACCGTTAAACAATAAATATCCAACTTCAATCAGAGATGTATTTTAAACTTTCAAAATTTGACATTTTAGAAGTACATCAAGTGTAACAAGTTTGAAAATTTTATTTCCATAAATAGAGAAAAAATAGGGAGTGTACCATGATTCTGATTACACTTGAAATACAGGGTGAGTCAGAAGGAATGGGCCAACGCTAAACTGGAAATACTAGACACAAAAATATTACGATAGAGCTCAATTTGCCTTATATCAATGTGGCTGGTTTACGAGATACAGGGCGTTCAAAAATTTTTTTCTGAAAATTCTTAATAACTGAAAGAGTTTTAATGTTATAAATATAAACATTAAAAGTTTGATGTTTTTTGGTGTAAGGATTACGAATTTTAAGCTTATTTTGACCTTTCTTCTAGAGGGCGCTAGATTCGCCACATTATTTGTGTAAATTAATACATATTTTTTTTGTATGTTGAGTTACGCTTAAAACAAATAAAGAATATAAAAGAACGATTAATTTTACAAAGAAAAGGTACTCTTGTTTGAGTCGTCTAAAACTATCGGTTTTTAAGATATTTGCATTTAAAAGTTTTAATATATTTTTTACGATTTTTTAAGGCGCAGATATTATATTTTTTCAAATTTGAAGAATTTAGTTTTTCAGAAAGAATTAAATTATCTTCAGGAGTTGCGGTAAATAATCCAAGAAACCGCAAACACATTTAAAAATAATATGGAAATTTTGATTTTGACATTTAAGAAAGTGAAATTTAAAATTTATTGAAGTAGGTGGTAAACACTTCCAACATTCGATTTGAAGTTTGTTATTGTCTCTAATACCAATAATTTTAATTGTTATCTGCTGCGGTTTTAATTCCTTCTCAGTATCTTTGCATATTTTAAAAGTAAAAAAATCAAAAAAATTACATTGAACCTTTTAAATGCAAATAACTCAAACACCAATAGCTTTAGGCGACCCAAACAAAAGTACCTTTTCTTTGTAGAATTGATCGTTATTTTATAATATTGACCTGCTATAAACATAACTCAACAAATAAAAAAAATATGTTTTAATTAACGTAAACAATAATATGAAACTCTAGGGGCAGAGTCAAAATAAACCTAAAATTCGTAATTCTTACACCGAAAAACATAAAATTCCCAAATATTAAATTTATATCATCAAAAAATTTAAACTTTGAACACCCCGTATGTCTTAAACCAGCCACATTGGTACATATAAGGCATATTGAGCTCAATCGTAATATTTTGGTGTGTAGAATCTCCAGTTAAGCGTTGGCCCATTTTTTCTGACTGAATATTTAAAAGTGATGATGTGTGTGAAATGAAATACCATAATACCAATAATATTCTGAATTTTTGGCAAGGATATTATGAATGGAACATTTCATTCATAATCAATCATTCCATTATTCCAAGCGATTATTTCGATTATGCCTAAAAGTACTTTTTATTATAACCTACCAGGTTTTTATTAACTTATTTTCTTGTTTGCTTTTTACACAAGACCAAAAAAAAAGTATTTAAATCAAATAAAAGTAAAAAATTACCCAAAATGTGCAATTTCAATTATTTATAAACCTAAATTTTCTATGAAAAAATTGAAATTTTAAGATCAAGCGACAAATTTTCTGAAAAAAATAAACACGAATTGCAATTTTAAAGATGAAATTTTAGCAAATAATTTCAGCTGTAGCTAAAAATTTGTGAATAAATTTAACATTTTTAGAACGGATTTTTAACACAAAAGTTCAAGGAGCAAACGGCCGAACTTTTGAGTTTATGCCAGAAGTTTAGCAAAAGCAATTACCTAATATTTAAGAGAACACACAATTTTGACTTCTAAATTCAAACCAATCGCAATTTTGAGGCTAAATCTTGAGAAAAAAAATCAAAGTTTTCAGAATAAAAATTACTATTTTAACGAAAATAAAATCATTGCACGTTTAAATTATACATGTCACCGTTTCAAGTTTATTGTAAAAATTTCGACCCCAATGCCCCAAACTCCCGGCTTTTAATAGGAATATCATGTTGGATTTTTTGCTGAAATGTTGACTTAAAATTTAAAAATTTCTAGGGTAAATTTGAAACTAACATTTTAGCGAAAATTTTAAGAAAAAATCATATCCTGGAATTTTTGGAAGATTTAGGAAGTCGGCAGCAGGAATTTGAATTTGAAATTTCGAAAAAAAAATGGAATACTAAAATAAAAGTGGAATTTGAAGGAGAAAAATTCACGGGAAATCGAAAATTAGACTGATAACTTCAAAAAATAGAGATATCAAAATAGGAAAAGAAAATTGAAATTTAAAAAAAGAAGAAAATTTGGAATTTTTTAAAAAAAGTTCTCAGAAAATTTCCAGAAAAACTCGAATTTGCAGAAAAATTGTAAGGAACACCGAGTTTCCCTAGCTTGAATGAAAAACACGCTACTACTTTATTCCAAAGATACAACAGAGATTTTTTTTATTCTAAATTCGAAATTTTAGAAGAAGAAAACAAGTATTTAGAGTAATTTCCAGATAAATGTCCAAATTTTTTGTTGAAAATATTGAAAAATGATTCAAGTTAAAATTTAAAGTTTTAATTTGGGTTGAAATTTTGAGAATAAAGTCAATATTATCTAGAAAATGTGAAAATTGTGAGTTTCTAATCTAATCAGAAATGAGAGATGAAGATGAGATAAAAGTTGTATGGCATTGCGTAAAATTTTGAAAAAACAATTGAAATTTCAAAAAAAAATCCAATCTTAAG
Organism: Dastarcus helophoroides; assembly: GCA_028583605.1. Lineage (NCBI taxonomy): Eukaryota > Metazoa > Arthropoda > Insecta > Coleoptera > Bothrideridae > Dastarcus > Dastarcus helophoroides. The sequence goes on along the minus strand of CM053325.1, from coordinate 24,233,041 downwards.
TATAAAGTAAAAACTATTTTAAGTATATATAAATTCAACGAACCGAAATAAACCGATATTTTTTTTCGGTTTCGTTCCGGCGAAAATAACGGTTTTTTAGGGTTTTCGGTTCAGTTCCGGTTCGAAGCTCTGCTATTGTTATTATAATTATTTTTCGAAACAGATTACTATATGTAATTTTTAATAATTTTATCTTGTACAACTTTTAAGCCATATTTTTAAAAAATGTTTGCTCGCATTAAAACTTGATCTTTAAAATGAATTTCATAAACACTATTTTTTAGTTAATAAAGGAAGTTTTAGAAAGAATATGATTTTTTAAAAACAAACTTCGGGTCCTAGGATTTGGAGACAGAAGTAGACAAAAAATGGAATCAAAATGAACAACGCATGAATGGAATGTTACTAAAAACTTCCGTCCCTTCTGATATGTACTTTTTTCTGAGTTTCGATTTTTTTTACAATTTGCATAATATTGTTCGTGATAATCTTATAATTTAAATTTTTTTATCTTTCACTTTCACTATTAGCCTCGGTTACACATATGCGTAATAATATATGTGTGATAAAATTCATTCAGATAATGAAAAAAAAATCGCTCGTGTAATAATTATCAAAGGTTATCCTACCCGTTAAATCGTCCAAGATATTTTGTTCCGCAAATAACCGATAATTTCTGTGTAAACATAACATCCTTCGTTCTTTGAAGTTAATGTTTGCTTATTTTTATCGCTAAATATAGATTTCCTTATTAACACACTGATTTAAATTAAAATGAAATAAAAAAATATACATTTTCAGTTTGATATAATCTATTGTTTTCTCACACTTTTTATTATTATTATTAGTTCTGGCAGCTTATTTGACTTTTTATACTTTGTTTTTTTTCAATAATTTATCATCAAAACATTTTCATTTTAATAAATATCGTTTATAATTCTCTGTTATAAATCAATTTTTCTTGAAACTTAAACTTTTGTTTCATTTACATGGATTGACATTGTCTTCGCCAGTTACTTCCTTGAGAAGTCCAGATTTTCAGTAACCTTTTTCGTTAAGGATTGGCAATCTTTTATAGATTACCCCAAATAGATACTGCCGTTAGATCTTAATTTGTCAATCGCTGTTTTTTAACACTCTGTGAATGGAATTAACGAAAGAGATACAGAAAATATTTTAACTTTTGTCTTAAATATCTGAGTTTAAAGTTTTTCCCAAAATTACGGCTTTACTGTCCAAAGTACTGCTTTAATATTGGCTTTAAAATATTCAGGGTGAGTTGTTAGTACGGTAAAGCTCTGTAGCTCCTACAGATTCTCCGCTAAGAAAAATATTTTTAGTCCGAAGGTACATTAGCATAAGGCGCAATTCTAAAATTATCTTTTACTATACAGGATAAAAATATACAAAGTGTTGCACTAAAGCTGCCTTTTTTTTTAAATAGAAACCCTATATATTTTTACATATTTGAATCTCTTAGAAAATGCTAATATAATATCAAACAATAGGGGTCTGCGGTTAAAAGTTTTTGAGATATTTCAAAAAATCATGAAAATTAAGCCTAAAGTGCAACCTCAGAACACCTTTTTCTTAGAAAATGATGTACTTTTATTTAAATAACATTTGGAGTTATACACCGTGATTAACAAATGCAAAATTACATTTTTCTCAACAAATTCAAATGGCACACCCTGTATTTTATTTTCCATTCCTGTTAATCAACAGCTAAGCTTTGTCTTGGAATGAATATCTGTGGGACTAATTCTTACAGTTCGGGAGAAATTTAATTTTACATTAAAAAAAATTAAAATCCCAAAGTGCGGGCCGTAATATTGATACGGTGAATGCGGCCCGCGATATTGATAAGTAGATAGTAAAATAAATAATAAATATTACAAATGAAATACAATAAAATATTTTAATATTTTTAAAAAATTCTTACGGAACTTTAACCATAAGCGTTTGTATTAATAAAATGTTTAGTTTATATAAAAAAATTTTACATTTGCTTTTGTTAATAATTAGTTTGTAATACTTGTTGCTATAGTTATAGTTCTCTATTTCCAATAAGAGTGATTTTACTTTCGGGTTAATAAATTGTGTGATTTTATAATAATTGTTGTTCCAGTTAAAGATTTATATTATCATATAATATGATGGAAAAACATAAAATTCCCAAATATTAAATTTATATCATCAAAACTTTCTCAATTATTGAGAAATTTCAGAATAAAATTTAAACTTTGAACACCCTGTATCTCTTAAACCAGCCACATTGATACATATAAGGCATATTGAGCTCAATCGTAATATTTTGGTGTGTAGAATCTCCAGTTAAGCGTTGGCCCATTCTTTCTGACACCCTGAATATTTAAAAGTGATGCTGTGTATGAAATGAAATACCATAATACCAATAATATTTTGAATTTTTGGCAATGATATTATGAATGGAACATTTCATTCATAATCAATCATTCCATTATTCCAAGCGATTATTTCGATTATGCCTAAAAGTACTTTTTATTACAACCTACCAGGTTTTTATTAACTTATTTTCTTGTTTGCTTTTTACACAAGACTAAAAAAAGTATTTAAATCAAATAAAAGTAAAAAATTCCCCAAAATGTGCAATTTCAATTATTTCTAAAATTAAATTTTCTATGAAAAAATTGAAATTTTAAGATCAACGACAAATTTTCTGAAAAAAATAAACGCGAATTTTCATTTTAAAGATGAGATTTTAGAACTAATTTCAGCTGTAGCTAAAAAGTTTGTGAATAAATTTAAATTTTTAGAACGGATTTTTGACACAAACATTCAAGGAGCAAAGGGCCGAACTTTCGAGTTTATACCAGAAATTTAGCGAAAGCAATTACCTAATATTTAAGAGAACACACGATTTTGATTTCTAAATTCTAAACAAATCGCAGTTTTGAGGCTAAAGACGAAATCTTGAGGAAAAAATCAAAGTTTTCAGAATAAAAATTACTATTTTAACCTAAACAAAATCATTGCACGTTTAATTATACATTTTCACCGTTTCAAATTTATTGTAAAAATTTCGAGCCCAATTCCAAGATCCCGGCTTTAAATCAGAATATCATGTTGGATTTTTTGCTGAAATTTTGACTTGAAATTTAAAAATTTCTAGGTTAAATTTGAAACTGCGAGATTTTAGCGAAAATTTTAAGAAAAAATATCCTCGAATTTTTGGAAAATTTAGTAAGTCGGCAGCAGGAATTTAAATTTGGGATGTCGAAAAAAAATTGGAATACTAAAATCAAAGTAGAATTTGAAGGAAAAAAATTTAAGAAAAGTCCAAAGATTTGACTAATAACTTCAAAAAATAGATATAAAATTAGGAAAAGAAAATTGAAATCTAGACAGAAGTAAATTTGAAATTTGTTAGTTTCCAGACAAACTCGAATTTGCAAGAAAATTGTAAGGAAAACAGAGTTTCTCTAGCTGAGGATTTTTTTTTATTTTAAACTCGAAATTTTAGGAGAATAAAATAGGTATTTCGAGTAATTTCCAGATAGGAGTTCAAATTTCAAGAAAAAGTCGAAAATCTTGAAAAAGATTCAAGTTAAAACCTAAAATTTTAATTTGGGTTGAAATTTTGAGAATCAAGTCAATATTTTGTGGAAATTGTGAGTTTCTAATCTAATCTAATATGAAAGATGAAGATGAGATGAAAGTTGTATGGAATTGTGTAAAGTTTAGAAAAAAAAATTGAAATTGAAAAACAAATCCAATCTTAAGTATGAAGTAAAAACTATTTTAAGTATATAAATTCAATAAACTGAAATAAACCGATATTTTTTTTCGGTTTCATTCAAGTTTTTGTTCCGGCGAAAACAACGGTTTTTTTCGACTTTCGGTTCAATTCCGGTTTAAAGCACTAGCAAAAACAATCCTCCAACAAAGGTCAAACACTCAAATATTCTGATGCACAGAGGTAGGCTGGAGCAATTATTAGATTCAGAGTTTGAGATCCAGAGACCATTACTCATGGTAGATGAACTTGATGTTTCTTTTAGTAAACAATACGCTCAATGATGTCAATTCTGCTAACAAAATACATATTCCAAAGTTATTCCTAATTAGGAAGTTTCCATTTTTTTAAATATGCTCAATTATAGTCCTAAAAATTATGAAACGAACGAAAAAATTTTTTTTGAAATATCTTTAAAATTGGCTGAATTATGGTCTTTTGAAGTTCAAATTTCTCACGTCCTCTCTATTTGCCGCTGAAAACATCTGACGTCATAAAACATGATCGAAGTCTGGATCACTTAAAGTCGCCTTGTCTTTGCCGTGCTCTTTCAGTTAACACTTCTTCAAATCTTGTTTCCTTCCTCATTTTGTGCTAAATAATAACCAGCAAAAAATGAGTGCAAAGACTTCCTTATATAAATATTGTATAGTTTCTAAATGTAGAAAAACTACTGTCATTAGCCCGGAGAAAATTTTCTTTTCCGTACGGAAAGTACAAAGTTTGAGAAAAAAGTGGTGTAAAGTTATGAAAAGATGTGATAAACAACCACTTTCATGTCAGTCTTCATTATATTACTGTAAAGATCATTTTGATATAGGTATAAACCAATTTAATAACAAACATAAATATGATCTAGTGTAGTAAAAACAGTGGGTGACAAATAAATAATATAATTGTTAAGTGAGTAATTTTAAATATAATATCGTTCGTTTTTAAAATATGGTATTAAAAGAAAAAAGATGACTTCGCCCTATTTTTAATTTTCATTTTTTATTAAGTTTAATATTACATAAGTGAAATGTAAGGTCACTGGTTTTTATTTAATGTATTTTTATGAAATACAACAAAAACATTGTTGTAGTTTGAAGCAGATGTATCTTTGTGATAACTTCTTCATTTTCATTACATTCAAATGAACTTTATGCTCCTACAATGCAATGATTTCCTTCTCTTTTTACTTACATGTATCCAAATATTTATTGTTATAAAGAAATAACACTTTTACCACCCTTAAATGTAAATAATGTTTTTGTTAATGTCGTTTTTATACCAAAAAAAAAACTCAACACCAAATATTGATATAGACATACTGCATAAGAATGACATCACTAGATCTCTCACTAAATATTTACTGATTTCTTAAATAACAATTACTATACACTAGTCAATACTAATTATTTAAGTAAGGATGAGCACTTCTAAAGTTCTTAAAAAACTAGTGGAATAGTCTACTTTGCACCTTGAATTTCTGCACTGCTATATAGAGGTTTATTCGAAAAAAAATCTATAACCATCGCTATATCCACTTTCGGTAAATTTTTGGAATCACCATGAACAAAACCTTCTTCCATTGTTACTTATTTCCCGACAACAACAAAATAAAACAATTCATTGAATTTACATTGACCCTATGGTTTATTAATTTATAGCATATACTTAGTTTATAGGTAGTAACAGCCGGCATATTAGCCAGGTCGTGCCTAGTGACGTCACACAACATTTACCGAGTCGCCTGTAACATAAATAATTTAAAGTGCAATAACTTATTCAATTTTAAAGATATTGAAATAAATCTTTCGGCAATTTTTTAAGTTTACTTTATACTATCACGTAACATTTAAATTAGTAGTACTTTTGACAAGTGGAAACTTCCTAATTGCTGATATGATAAATGGGTAAAATATTATTTTGAACTTAATCTAATTAATTTTCTTCATTCCTTTACTTAAAAATATAAAAGCAAGTCTAATCTGATAAAAATTATCATAAGTGGAAATTTGCTGAAAGAAAAAATATTTTATTCTTACAACAATTTTTTATTAACAGAGCCATCCCCTACACTTATCAGCCTCAACCATAAAAGAAAGAGTTATATTTTATGCTTTAAGAGTACGTACATTCACAAAGTCCAGTCTGTCTGCCTGACCAGATGCACTCAATTTACTTGAAATAAATTCAAGTAACATATAAAATTGCTTATATTAGAAATAAAAATAAAGATAGATGAACAAAGTGATGAATCATTTCATAATATACAAATAAGAGAATAAATTAAAACATAAATAAAATCATAAATTACGGTACAATAAATCATTTTAATAAGGACATAATTTGATATCTTTTCCATTAATAATAACAATAACTCGCTGTCCTATATTATTTGGTTCAAAATATGTATATATATATTATTTAAATAGGTACAGGTTTAAATGGTCAAAGCTTAATATATAAGTCTAATTTCATATATACTTGCTTGGAGGGTATTTAGAGGATTCTGTCAAATGTTATATATGTTTTACTCTACTTTTCTTGGACATATAATATTTAAGAATAAATTTATTAGCCAATGCTGATTAAATTTAAAAGAAATAAACTTATTCAGTTAGTAGATCTGTTAAAAACTAATCTGTATAATTTTGAAATTTAACAGAAGCCTCAATAAAGTTATATAAAAGATGTATACACCAATATTTTTCATTCCTCGTGCTCAATAAAAATATAATCTTGTAAAAACTATATATTGGCAATTGGTTACTTAAAAAAGGAAGTCTATACTTTTCCGGAATACCCACTTAACTACTAACTAACGGTAGACTGATTTTATTTGCTCTCATTCATTGTTGGTCCCTTAATTACCAAGTCCAAATTCTTTGGCATCATCTTCGGTGATATCCCCATATTCCCAAATATTTAAGCGATTTTTCTTTGCTTCCTCTTGTGCTTCTTTGTACAATTTTAGCTGTAACAAATGTAATGTTTAAATAGTGTGCAACTGTTATGTTAACTGAAACACATTATCATCTTTCTAATATGCATTGTGGTGCAAAACCTCATGAAACAATTTTTACTTTCTTTGCTACAATTCCCAACATTACCTCACAAATTGTCTGAATTACTTGTGTCATTTTTTTATTTTTGCTGAGTAAAACATGTCTCGTAATTATGAAATCATGAAAATTAGAAAAATTTTCTTTGCACATTTTGAAAATTAAAAAAAAAATGATTCACTACTTTACTCACCACATCATTCTGTCTGCGCTCTTTTTTGTTTTCAACAATAAAGACTCCTTCAGCGATAAGGTTCCTAATAACATCACTTGCAAGAGTGTTATCTGTATGAAGTGATGCTAATGTTGGTCCTGAAGGATTTCTAGATACAACACGCAAGAATAATTTGGCTGCAAGAACGTCTTCTTTGAGATATTTCAAAGCCATTGCTGCATACTCTTCATCTTTAGGAAGAGTTACATATGGTAAAGCATATTCGGTTGCAAAAGGCCTTTCACTTGTATAGGCTGAAGGCAAACTAGCTAGTCGAGTTGTGGGAAGTGTTTCACGGTTGCCATAATCAATGTAAAGTACAGAAGCGTTTCCTCCTTGCACCTTCTCTACTTTTGCTCTGTACCATTCATTATCAGCAGTAAATTTAGCGGCGCATATATCTCCCCGCTTAGGTACATAAGCACCCGGCAATGGTGGATTAGCTTGGAACTCCTGCCGAAGTTTTGCAGTGAGTGATTCAGCTTTTGGTCCTTCAGCAAACCTTTGCGCAAAGAAAGTAGGTTCTGGTGTTATTTCAGTAATCACTACTTCTTCGTAAGTTACTTTCTGTTCAACTTCCTATTAAAAAAGATTTAAATTAAACAACTATTCAGTTAGTATAAATACTAAATTAATTTAATACAATATATAATCTAATACTAAAAATTAAAGATTAGGTGTTGTTGATGTTACTTGTCAAGGACAAAAATTCCAGTTATAAATACAAAGTTTTTTCTCAAAATTTCAAATTTAAATTATTTTTCCCCATAAATTTCTGATTTTTTCGAAATACCTACTTGGAGTTATTTCTCAAAATTTTGAGAAATATTTTTTTAGGAATTTAGAGCTTTTTTTTAAATTTCGGCTAAATTTGAAACTTCGAATTTTTGATTGATATTTTGAGTTTGAACTTAATTTTTAATTTTCACCAAAAATTTCGACGCTGAAACAGATATTTTTACCAAAAATTGGACACTGAACTAAAAATTTTAACTTTTTTTAACCAATAGCGGCATATTTTTAAGAATTTTCTGTTTAATACTGACACAGTTTACATTTGAAATGATATGACCCAAAAATATTGCATATCAATATAAACCATGAAGGTTTAGAGACTCACATTCTTTTCTTCTTCATGATGAGTCTCCTCTTTCACTTCAACATAATCCTTCCATATCCTTAACCTTTGTTTCTTGGCTTCATCTTCTGCTCCCTTAAGCTGTGATGCAAAATTGGACTTCTCACCAGTTCGATGTACGGAGGCCAAACCTTCTTTTACCAACGCAACAGACAGATTCACGTTATCAATCCAGAGCCAACCAATAAAGTTCCCGACTTTATCATAAGTGTCGACCTGAATTTTAACTTCTCTTTGAAGGCAGTGTTCTTTAGTAAACTGGAGTGCTTCATCGCCAAAAGGTTCACCTTCTGGTCCAGTGCCAGGCACTTGTCGTGATGCTCTAGGACAGTTTATGCCTCCTAAAAAAATTTGCCTGGATTAGTGCAACTTCTTACGGCATGTTAGGTAGAATCCACTTGCAAGGGGTAAAAGGGTAACTCCATCATGCACTTGGAGCTAGTAAGTGACGGAAATGAAGGTAGATGGTGATGAAATCCCATTTTAAAAGAGGATATGTTGTAATTATGAGGGAAAATTGGCAATGAATTTCAGAGTTTAGCATTTTGTATTAATTTAATAGTCACATCAAAAAGTTCATTCTGAACAATTTACTTAAATGAATAGTTCTTACAGTTGAAAGTGAACTACAGTTTTGCTATCTTTTCACTTAAGTCATTTCTAAAAATTTGCTATTACTTTCTAAACGCCAACTGTCTCTAATATGCAACGAAACTTTTCCTCAATATATTTGAAAGTTTATTTATATATTTAATTTAATAACAAAGTTATAGGAACAAAAGTCAGGAATTAAGCGAGGAGGACTGGACAAATTCTTATTGGCAACTCACCTAAAAGGAATGTACAAAGACTATTAGATCTGGGGATATAGAGTCTCAATCTAGATCCACTGGCCACAAACTCAACAATTGCATCAATTTGTTGAGCCCTTTGCAAAGAAGACAATTCCAATTTCGCCCTTGCAGCATCCTATGGAAGTTATAGTTCAATAATAAATTTAAATAGGAAGCCCAAAATCACAACTGATATCAATTTTCTAACTTACAATTTCCGGTAATACGATGAGGAGCCGCATCCTTTTTGGAATGTACTCCAACTTGAGATTTGGATGCTTTGTTTTCAGCTTGAAGCAACTCGTCATACCTGGAGCTGCGTTGATCGTCGTCTTGCCTGTATCTCACGACTGTAGCTAACCCTTTCATAACAAGTGCTTCTGCAACATTTCTAAAACAAATTAATAAGTTAGAAGTTCTTATTCTTAAAAGACAACGCATACTTTCCACCAATTGTCACCGTTGCGCAAACTTTCTCTGGATAACTATCCCTGGCCTCTTGAATGTAATCGATAACAACATGAACTTTCTTTCCAATCAGCTTTTTCCTTAAATATTCCCGGGCTTCAAACATGTATGGGATGTCATAGAGTGGACGGAAACCTTTCGCCCTTGGAGTTTGTTTACCATCTTCATCAACAGCTCTAGAGATTTATTCACATGAGAAAATATTCCTTGACTACTAACCAAAAAATGTTAAATTTTTAATACTATAATGATAGAATTAAAGCCATGACAATAACTATATAAATCTTAAAACAAAATTAGCATATTTAAATAGTAAATTAGAATGTATGTGACGTGAAATAGTAAAATTTTAAAAATCAAATTCTACATTGGAGTCCACATTTAATTTTGCATCAACTTTTGACATCTAAGAAACCAATTCTTCTTAAATGGGGTTTAAGTGATGCAATGTGCCAAAGCTTATAAATGACAACAAACTAACCTTCCAACTTCTTTCGGAGGTCGAATGCTAGATAGAAACACTTTCTTATATTGTCCATTAGCCAGTTTCAAATTTAAAGCATCCCCATTGATAACCTCCATTACAGTAGCTGTAAATTCCTTTTCTTTTCCTGTTATTTTAGGGGCAGTAGGTTGGTAATCTTGCCATACTCTTAAACGATTTTCTTTGGCATATTTCTCTGCTGCTCTAAGCTTTTCTGAGCTACCAGCTTTAAGGAATGCTATTGACCAATCGACACACTTTGCATAACCCTGTTTCAGAAGTAATTCGGCAATGTTTCCATTAGGATGAAGAATTGTGCCAACAAAGCTGTTGTTATTAACGGATTCCAGGACAATTTCTACCTCACGTTGCAAAAGAAGAACTTCGACCCTGTAACGAGCTTCTTCGGCAAAAGGCACCTTTACGCTAGGATCAGGTTTACCATTGGCGTCAAGTTTAAATCCAGGACACTAAAAAACACAATATATGTATAATTTATGCATTTCACTGACTGTTTATTTCCTAATTTATGATTCATTTTATTTCAATTCTTACCCTTATCCCAGTAATCATTACAGTGACATGGTAGAAGTCTGGCAGTAAGAATGCTCGTATGGTCGAGCCGTCTCGTACATGTTCAATTACAGCCTTAATAGGTTTATAATTATTCTTCTCAACAAATGTTTGCATATTGTCTACCGACCACTTAATATCTCTCACATGTTCCTGGAACATTAATTTTTGTTATAACTACACGTTTTCACATTTACGTGATGAAATTTTGGGATTAAAATAAAGATTTCGATTTTAAATTGGTAATTTCTACTTTTTGTGTCGAATTTTTTAATTCAAGCTTAAAATTTAAAGTCAAAATTGTAGAGGAAAAAAATTGTAACCTTAAAAATTTGAAAAAAGTGTTAAAAATCGGAAATTTTAGGAAAGACAAAAATTCAAGTAGAAATCTAAAACTTAATATTAAATCTAAATTAAACAAACAGGAATAATCAAAAAATAAATAAATAAAATAAAAAATTTAAATTAAATTTGCAATTTCAAAAAAAAGGAGAAATTTAGCGATTCAAACTGAAATTTCGAAACTCGATTTAAAACTTCTAGTAAAAAGTCTTATTTTAAAACTAAAGTCAAAATTTAGAAAAAATAAAATAAGAAAATTGAAATTATTAATTAAGAATTTAGAGAAAAATTTCAAAAAACTTTAAATTTATAAAAGAAAACTGAATTAATTTAAAAAATTAGGAGAAAAATTCGAAATTTTGGGGTTTCAATGTCAAAATTTTAAAATAAGAGAAAACTGAAAATTTTGAGATAAACATTGGAATTCACAATCATTTTAGAGTGTAAATCTAAATAGTAGAAAAAAAAAAGATTAAAATTTGGAACCAAAGAAAAACTCGACATTTCGGAAAAAAGTCGAAATTTATAGAAATTTTTTGCAGCTCCCAAATTCAAAATTTCTAATAAAATTTCAACATTAAGGTTGGTCACTAGGGATGTAACGAATGTTGGTTGGTTTTCATACATTCGCGAATGAGAATATTCATTTCCAACATTCGTGAATGCGAATGCGAATGCGAATGTTAGCTTTTTCACTGGCACTGAAATTTTTAAAATAAATCGAAGTTGAAGACAAAAACCCAATTTCTAAAAATATTGCTCTTACGAGTTTTATTTTCATTTAAATTTTGACATAATATTGAAATTTACCAGAAATATTTTTCTCTAAATTTCGTAGAAATATTTACTATTCTCAAAGTTATGTTTTTAGCAAAATTTTAATTCAATTCTAGAAAAATAAACGAATTTGGAGGAAAAGTCGAATTTTGGATAAAAAGCTTAATTTTAAGCAGAAAATTCATGAAACATTGAGTCAAAACTTCAAGAACAGAATGAATTTTGAGAAATAGGCTGAAATTTTCGGGCAGTCAAAATTTCGAGAAAAAGGCTAAAATTTCCAAGAAATATTCAAAATCTTCAGTACAGTCCAATTTTGAGAGTTAAGTAAAATTTCCGAGTTTATACTCAAAATACTACTTTCTCAAAACTCGATTTCATAGCCGTAATTAAGAAAAAGAGGAATTATAATTTAAAAAAAAACAGTTTTAGAATAAAGTCGGAATTTTCAGGAAATCAAATTTAATATAAATACCTGACCTTTTGGAACAATTGGAAAAATATCAAATTTTAGAGAAAAAGATGATTTTCGAGATAAAAATCGAAAGTTCCAAATACCCAAACAAATTTTGAATAAAATAAAAATTTCAAGGAAAATATCTACATTTGGAGAAAAAGATCAAAATTTCGAGAAAAAGTTAAATTTTGACGAAATTTACAAAAAAAAAGGCCAGAATTTTGAGGAAATTTTGAGGAAAATTTTAGGAAAAAAGTCGAAGTTTCTCGACTCAACATTTATTTTCTAGCGGCTGCCTAGAGTGAAAGACATGCTGCCCCCTGCCCTAGTGTGACATCAACAAATATCCGCTATTGAGATAATAGTCAAAATTTTAAGAAAGAAGTTGGTATTTCAGTTTTCTGGAATTCTTGTCAAAATTTTTAAGTAAAATTTTGGAAAATTCGAAATTTTGAGAAGTCAGATTTGGATAAAAGAGCTCGAATTTTAGAATAAATTCTGAATTTCAAAAGAAAATGAGAAATTTTGTGAAAAAAAAACGGATTTTTTAGAATAAAGTCGAAAATTTTGAGATAATGTCGAAATTTTAAGGAAAGGACTAATTTTCAAGCACAAATAAAAATTGTCGAAAAAATGGTCCGGCAGTTGAGAATATAAAGTTCGGTTGGTTGTATGAACCAGGGGAGAGCAAGCGCCCTATTACCCTATTCTAGCTAATAGAAAAGCAAACAAAATTAAATAAAGAAGAGAAGAAAAAGAAAGGGAATTAAAAAATACTTATTAGGTGGGACTGGAATAATTACAGCATTAGTGGTTAGGTACACTACCAATGGACCCTGATACCTTATGGGTTCATCAACCCCAGTTTAAGAAACCCTGCCTTAACAGTTGCATTGTTATTCCATAAATAATCTCCCGTTTTATTGCCAAATACATTCGCAATATATTCACATAATTTCTTGAGAATGCAAGTTGGTTCTTCTCAATCTCATTTTTGGTCATTGTAAATCGTGGATCTTTAATAATAATAATAATACCAGCTCTTATTTAAAATAGCTATTAATAAAGATTGAAAATACACAATTTACTATGACAATGTAGTATTCGTTTATAGATATCACAGAAATTTTTGGTAAGTCATAAAGTAGGGAATTACATAGAATTGGGGAAAATTGCAAAATGGGCACAAAAATTCTTAACAACCACTTAGATTAGTTTCAGGAAACCCTAGGAAGTTTTAATGAAGATCGGAGAGAAAGGAAATGAAGGAAATGGCAATGATAGCCAATTAGTGGTGGGATCTACAGCAAGGTTATAGTAGTAAACTACATGCTAGTCATATAAAAAAAAATTAAGCGACAAGTAATCATATGGGTGCTTCTCTACTAAATGAAAAATTATCTATGCAACTCATTTATACATTTTAAAATAAAATGTGTAAAGAAGGCAAGTTAATAAAATTTTAAATTTCACATTAATAGTTTTATTTGACGTAAAACTAAAATGTTATAAATAATATTAAATTGGGATGTTCAAATAGTAACAGAACTAATAGTTCAAAATCGATCAGACAAAATGTTATAAATGTTAAAATTGAGTTATGTATTAAAAACAATTTTTTTCCACTTTTCTTAAATATTCTCAGTAAGTCATATATTGTTAAAAGTTCAATTAATAGTTGTAAATAAATAACAATTACTCACAGAAGAAGGATCTTTTCCCCATTTTCCCTTCCCTGCACTTTTTGCTGCATCTTCCAACTCACAGAGACGAGTTACTTCTGGAGTTTGTCTAATTCCTTCACGTCTTACGCTAACCAAACCCTCAGACACCAGGGATTCAGTAATATTTTCCGCAGAGTTTAGGTCTAAAATTAGCAATTTTTTTTCTTAATTTAAGAGCACAAAATACGTTGTATTTTTATTTACCTTTTCCCAGGAAGACTGTTCCATACTCTCGATTGGTATTGGGAGGTTTTTCTGAAGTAAAGAGCACCTCTTCTCCGATTAATTTCTTCCTCAAGAATTCCCTTGCTTCCCATGCCCAAGGTTCATCTTTAGTAGTTTCAGACCTGAAAAACATCGGTCACAAAAGAATGAACAGTCCAACGATATGAACCTACAAATCTGCACGTCTGGCCAATTTTGGGGCGATAATGCCAGAAAAATTGATTTGCTTCTCAGGTGGAGGTGCACCAGAAGGCGCTCTAATTATGACCGAATCCCCTGATAGGATCTGTAAAAAATGTGTCAAGTAAACATAAGGTGACAAATATTATGATCCGCTAGCTCTATTGAACAAATCCATCAATGAAAATAGATTTATTATAAAATAAAACTTTATATTGAAGCCAATTTTATAATTACAATTGACATATGTACGAAAATTACATGCCAACCATGCATATTTCGACTATTAATAGGGTAAAAGTCCGCAGAATGACACAAAATTAAAAATTATTTTAGGAAGACAAATAATTGTAACACTCATGAAATTTTGAATAAATAAATAATACTTACTTGTTTCACAATTCCTTTTTTTGGTTGAATTTGTGGAGTACTCATTTTGAACAGGCCATGCAAGTTGTCGTCAAGAAAGTTACGTTGGAATAGTCACGTGATCAAATGTGAAAGCATCAAATGAACAGTCATGAATACGTCATCAATATTTCGTAACTGAAAAACCTACACAGGATTTGAACTACAATACATATGCATATCCTCGTCCCTACAGTAGATGTTTCATCTACAAAATGGACAAAAGTGAACATATATAAATATGCATAAGATTAGGTCGCGAAGTATTAAATCAACCTTAGATAAGTGATAAATTACTAAAAATCACCAGATCTAAAGCTGGCTTCACGCCTAAACCTTTGAATGTTTAATGTGTTGCCTATATTTCAGGGGATGTTGCCAGTAGGATAAGGAAACAATGATAGAAGGCGATGAACCTCCTTTAAATAAGGATAGGTTATAGGTCGTAATTTTTGCAGAAGATTCCGTTCGGTAATGAACTGCATAGCTTGAAAATTGTATGGAAAAAACATTCTCCATAGACAGAAGTCCTCACTGTGTTAAGCTGGATCGCACAGAAATTTGCTTTCACCAATTGTCTTTTATTGCTTAAGAATCTTGCTCTTGGGGCGATCAACCTGTTGCGAGGATCTTCCATGAAAGTACTTGTAGAAAAGAGACAAGTCACCAACCATCCGTCTGTGATCCAATGTTTCGAGAGAATCGGTCAAACTCTCGTCATCAATTAGGCGAATCGCTCTTCTTTGAATTGAATCCAAGAAGGTCAAAATTTGCTTTGGAGTTGAACTCCAAACATGAGAACAGTATTTTAGTGTTGGCATTACTTGAGCTTTATACAGACTGAGCAGCTGGTGAGATGTGATGATGTAACATACTTTTTAGCTCTAAAAAGAAAGCCTAGCTTCTGTGCGGGGGACTTGGCAATAGTTCGCACATGATCGTCCCAAAAGAAGTTAATGCTCGCATTCATTCCCTTGATAAATATATTAGATTCCACCGTCCATGAGTATGTTTGTTCATTAACCCCTGATGTTTTCTAAAGAAAACCGCGGCTTGAGTTGTTGAGGCATTGAAGTCAACCAAATGTTTCTTATTCCATTCCAGAACGATTTCGAGATCCCGATAAATCATCTGCATCTGGTGTTCCTTTAGTTGATCTAAAGCAGCGAAGAATAATGGTTTGTCAGAGAAAAAAGATGACACCAGACTACTATCATCTGCATAGCTATATATTGAATTGGAAGTTGAAGCTTATGTGTAACAGAAACAGAGTAAGAGACAGAACAGACCCCCGAGGCACCCCTGCATTAACCCCAAATGTCTCTGCCAGCGAGAAAAATGGATATCAGGTGACAGAGACCAGGAAGACCAGGAAAGATTGGTGCCAGACTCTCTTATAATATCCAATGCCACAATTTTAGCCTCAACGTGTTTTTCCATAGCTGAGTTCCAGACATAAGAACATACGCCAGGAGATCGTTGTTGTCTGGAACCGTATTGCCTGTCTGAGATGATTCTATTATCCTCCAGATATTTGAGAATCTTGACATTGATAAGCTTCTCCATCACTTTAGATATAACAGGCAACAAAGATATACGGCGATAGTTGTTAAGCTACGGTTTCCTACAGAACGGTATCGTAAAAGAGCGACCGTAATGGTAGTTACCAAGCCACCGCCGTGTTACGATGAGGCTCCTGCAAGCACGATTTTATACGTTGCCATTTTACGTTTGAATGTAACTACTATAATTTATTTAACTTTTTTATTATTATGTACATATACAGGATGTTTCCTTTTATATTGTTCAATTTTTATTAAATAAAAAGTTTAAAAATACCAAATGACATAAAATTTGTTCTTCAATATGATGAAAATTTTCCATACTTTTCGGAACGTATTTAATTGTTTTCATTTCCAATCGCAAGAAATCGTATGATATAGTGCAAAATTAAATTAGGTATGTATTTGTCTATTTATAAATTGACATCTTTAGAGTTTTTATTCCGGTTTATCACAGCATTACATTCTGAAGGATTTTTTGTTAAAAATTATTTCAGTACCTCAGATTCTTCTCTAAGAATTTCAATGTAATGTAAACAATATTTAGAAATAATTACCATAGCAATAATCCCTTTGCCTGCAGGGATTTTGATGGCAATAAACATACAATTAGAGTATACATGGTATTTTCGAAAAAAGGCCATTACTGAAGGGGCATAATCTTTGACCGATTTTAAGAAAAAAAAGTTTATATCTGCATACGACCGCTTTATTTTTAAGATACAGAGTGCTAATAATTAAGAAAAAATTTGGTTCTTCCTTCAATACTTTGAGGACAGGGAGTGCTGAAGAGGGGCATGGGAAAGCGCGGATGGAAAGCGCGTCAACTTGCAGTTGGTGGTGCCTCAGGAGAAGATTTCACAGGTCTTGTGGTAAGGCGGCCAACTATTGAAAAGGGCAATGCGAGACATTTGAAATTTATTTTCGTCGACCAAAAAAAAAGGTCATCACCTTCTGTTTCTCTCATACCTTAGAAGGAAAACAAAAACAAACCAAAATATATGTCGTTCCCCTACATATCTTTGCAATTTGGTCAGTGCATCGGTGTGACACATAATAGCATTTGATTCATACTTTTTTAGTCGTTCGTTTTTTGTACTGCATTGGCATAGGTTGGATTTGGTATTTAGTGATTTGAAAATCTATGAATGAATTCAATATTTAAGAATGCGGGACATCCGGGACACATAAGTCGTTTTGCGGGACTATTTTATTAATGTTTTCTATGCGGGACTGCAACCGCCATTCCGGGAGAGTTCCGCAGAATGCAGGACGGTTGGCCGCCTTATCTTGTGGGAGGTGCACAACGGGACCTCTGGTAGACATTTAGGGATAAACAAGACCCTGGAGAAGATTCGGAAACGGTTCTATTGAGATAACTGTCGAGCGGTGGTGTCGGAAATGTGCGCTGCAAACAAGGGTCCCCGTACTAGAACCAAAGGAGCCCTGAAGCAGTATAACGTGGGAGCTTCATTTGAAAGAATTGCAATCGATGTGGCAGGGCCTTTCCCATCATCAGACGATGGAAACAAGTACATTCTGGTGGCCATGGATTATTTCAATAAATGGCCTGAAGCTTATGCCATCCCGAACCAGGAAGCTACCACAGTCGCAAGGGTTCTTGTGGACAACTTCATCTGTCGATTTGGGATTCCCTTGGAACTACACTCGTACCAAGGAAGGAACTTCGAATCGGGGATCTTCCAAGAGGTGTGCCGTCTTCTTGGAATAAAGAAAACTCGAACGACACCTCTTCATCCACAGTCTGATGGAATGGTGAACGATTTAACAGAACCTTGGAGGAACATCTTTCGAAGGTCGTTTCCAAGCATCAGACAGACATCTACCACTGTTTCTAATGGCCTATCGCGCGGAAACTCATGAAACAACAGGTCAGACTCCGGCAAAAGTGATCTTCGGGACGGAACTTCGGGTTCCATGTGACTTGGTGTTTGGATCACCAAGGGAGACCCCCAGGGAGGACGTTGGGTTATGTAGATGACTTGAGGGAAGCGATATTGGAGACACATGCCCTGGTACAGACGAAGATCAACTTGGCGACGGACCGGATGAAGACAAGATATGACGTAAATGCCAACCATGGTGGTTTCAGTGAAGGCGAATTGGTATGGCTATACAACCCTCAGCGAAGGAAAGGAGTTTCGCCGAAGTTTACGCCATCCTGGGAAGGGCCATACAAAGTGCTGAAGAGGATCAACGACTTGGTATACAGATCCAGCGTAGCCCCAGGAGAAGATGAAAGTGGTACACCTGAACAGACTATGCGATCATTCTTAAGGGGAAGGCAGTGTAACGAAATGTAAATTATAGAATTTAGTACATAAGAAAATTTTCTAGAAAGATCTGATAAGGGAAAAGTAGCCGCTATAACGAAGCAAACGGCAGATAAGCATTCCAGAAATGTCGGCAAACGATAAGCCTTATCTGCGAATTTTTCTAGAACCTGGGAGCTAAAACTATATATGGCGGTCGCCTTTCCCTCGAGTTAGTTAGAGTCAGTCAGTGTAATTAGTGAGTTAGTAGTTGGAAGTTAATAAGTGAGTTCATTGTTCAGTTGTAGTGTTCCATGTTTAGTTTGGTAATAAAGTGGGTATTATTCAATTCACATATGAATAATCAATTCAAACCGATAAGCCCGTAACAGTATTGTTATAAAATAGTCAGTTTAGAATTAAAACAAAAGGATCATAGAAAGAATAACTTTTAATTTGTTTATTTTCAAACCCGTACACATGTAAATTTTAATATCTTATGCCCTAATGCTCATCAGTAGGGGGTAGGGATGTGTGTGCCTTGCGATGCGAATGAAAGCAGCGATAGTGGCTCTAGTCTGGTAGCCCCTCAGTGAACTTATTACTTCTTAAGATGCTAACAGTATACCTATATACAAATGAAACTTTTATGAGAAGCCAGAGATTCAAAAAAGAAATTTAACTTTAGAGAGCCACAATATCTTAAAAAGCCAAGCATCCTTGATCGTTTTGAACACTATTCAGTTCCATTAAACAAAAAGAAACCATTAAATTTTCCTTTACTATTTTAATTAAAATTTTACTTTTTAATGACATTTTTTTCTGTAATAGTTTCTTATGAAAATGTGTTCACATCTATTTTCTGTGTGTAAATATTTAGTAGTCATAGTCAATTATCGAAATTCCTTTGGCGCGGGGTCGCGAAATTTTAGGTTTCATTATCTTCTGCCATCATTTGTTCTATTATTCGTTTTCTTTCTTCTGCTTGACGCATCTTTGTTAAAATTACACTTTCATAATCTGATTCCTTTACCAGTGAACTTTTCTGATGGGATGATGGAGGTTCATTTATCCAAGACAATTTTAAGGGATTTGCAGGTAGACCCATTTCTAAATCAACAGCCATTTCCTGCAAAGAAAAACATTTTATCATCATATACAATATACAGGTTGAATCAAATCTGAATTTCCACTACAGGGAACTGGGAAACTATTAGAGCTACAAGAAAGCTTCTGCTGAGAAAACAATTGAATTCCAATTCGTCTTGATTTTATTTAGAAATTCGATCAAAAAAATTGAGTTACTATTTTGAGAAAAAAGATGAAACTCCAATAAAGAAATCTAAACTCAGATATTAGAGTAAAGTTAGAGAAGTAGAAGTCATCGTTTTTTGGAAAAGCATGTCATACATATATCATATGCCATAACAATTATCTATTTAAAACCATCTACAACCTAGTGATAATAATCACCTATAAAAAGCTAGTGTCTATTAAGGGTTACTTTCAGATAATCACATTTCCGTAAATAAGTTTTGATACTTACTGCTGCCCTTCTTTCTTTAAATTCTACCAGTGCAGAACCTTTTTTCTTTGTTGATACGACCAGAGCGTTTATATCGCCATACTGTAAAAAAATAAAATGATCCACTTATAAAAAAAAATTTAATTTGACAAATTTACCTTTAGTAAAAATCTGTGAAGAATATCATATGTATAACCGCCATTAGTTTGATCAGTTTTAGCAGCATTCCACTTAATTTTTATTCGATATTTAACAGGATCCCAACTATTACAGTGTTTGTTATTTTCCGCTCTTATTTCTTGCAAAACCAAGTCGATTTCTTCCTGAACTTGTTTAGATCCCTCTTTTCTCAGCCTCTCTATTTCTTCCTGCAATATGACATAACAGTAAAAAACAATTTATGCAGTGAACATTTCTATCTTACTTTTAGTAATTGATCAGGAGTTTTGACTGAACCTTTCTTTTGATTAATTGAGTTAGCATACTTTTCCCTAGCTTCCAAATCTTCTTTGAGTTTCCTTCGTTTGCTATCTAGCTCCTTGTGACGTAATGCAGCCTCTTTCCTACCCTTTAATACTTTATCATATGCAGATCGTGCCGCTATATCAGTTAAGATTTCAAGAATTCTGGTTAATTGATGAAATGTTTTGGCTGCATCTGGTTTGTCTGGATTTTTATCAGGGTGACACTGCAATGCCTTTTTTCTGTAGGCCTTTTTAATCTGAAAAGGTGTTAAAAGTTTACAAAGCGCAATTAACAGAACAAGGAAATCGAATACCTCTGCTTCTGAAGAAGAGGGTTCTACCCCAATAATTTCATATATATCTAAGTTTTCTATCGCCACTTCTTCCATCGTGATGCGGAATTTATAGAACTAATTCGATTTTAATTTTATCGTCACGAACTGCCGCCACGAACGATCAATTTAATTCACAGGTTTTAATTAAATTGTATCATTGATTCTCGATCAAAGACAAGATCACAAAACATAACAAGATTCTCGATATGACCAAAAACAAGATATGAGGACAAAACATGATGACCACAAAACATATATTCATGATGACATTGATGACATGAATCGTAGAACTTTCTGATATCACAGAACATGGGTCTCATTTTTATATCATAGAGTTATATCCTCAACATATAGTCCATTTCTGGTAAATATGCATAAAGGCCGTATGACACGATGCCAAATATAAAAAATTTACATGTAAATATTTAAATTTATTTTAACGAAAATTTAGAATAGTGTAAAACACAATAATTGACATGAAAATTTACGTGTAAATTACTTAGAACAGGTTATTAATATTCGTGAAAATCTGCGTAAATGTGCGCAGATAACTATCATAACGTACAAAGGCGTTTCTTTCCATATATGTAATACTTCTATATGGCGTGTTTTGTACCTTCGATTGTGTTCAAAAGACGCGATGGATATATATGTTTGTCTTTATAGAGGACAGAATTTATTAACCAATCCCGCTTATCGTCAGTTATCTTTGTTGTCATTCATTTATTAGTGTTCCCGCCCATCTTGTCATCTGTTCCCGCTATAATCGAATGAATGCTTGTACTCCAAAGAGTACGACATATACTTTCATCTCACCTTTTTCAAGACTCAAGAGACTCCGAGAATCCATTTCAGATAAATGTGCATAAGGATAGGCGTTGATTGAAATTTATTCTCAAAACCAATAGACTGCAGTAGATTAAAGTTTTGAAAACATCGATGTTTTCTTTCCGATGTTTTCATGAAATCTATGTTGATTGAATTGATTCTTTATGTTGTTTCTATTTTTGAAAACAATCTTATAAAAATAAACTACATGCACCAGAAAAATGGCTTGTTTCATTTTCAAGGAACTTTTGCCTTTATATTATTATCTAAACTGAGCACTAACTGATTTACTTATATTAATTTATGTTAGTTACCTTAATTTTTGAGCGCCACCTAATGGCGAATGGCATTATCAGAATTCCAGGAAATACTTTTTAATAAGCTAATATTTTTTAATTTAATAGTTTACCTGCCTCCTGATAAATGGCACGATCTAACATTGTGACCATAAATACAGTAATGAGCTATTAATCGTTATTTTGTACGAATTTTAGGTTGATTACGTTATTGTTAACATCATATAATTTTACCATCGATGTCACAACATGGATCTTTAGCTAATCGATGCACATCCCTAATTTACTTGATTGGTCCAATCTTTAGAAAATATAGTCAAAGGTAGGGAGTCCTATAAAAAGGAGATACATCGGTAACGTAATTTGTCGAATAAAAATGGGACTTATTTCCACCCACTGACATTAGCGGCCTCTGTTGTGTATTACCAGTAAGTATTGTGCGAAAACTGTGAGAGCTTCAATTATACCATAGAATTATACCTACTGATGGTGGTAGTCGTAGGTACAATGTATCCATTTGGTCACATCACTGTTATGTTAATCTTCTCTTGGACTTTTCCCAGAAAAGCGTGTCTAGAACATCCTTTCTTTACCTTTTAGTCGGAGAAGAGCGTTCAATGTTAAAGTTGAAACAACTTCAATCCATTAGGTGTACCTTTTAACTACTCATTTGGCAATGTTTGACCTACGATAAAATAGAATTCTGTGGTGCGTGGTTTGCGGATTAATAGATGGCGCTGTGAACAGTGGCAGGTTTTCAATCCCATTTTAAAAGTACGGCGTGACGCAATCTTACCTTCTAGATAACCATAGTCAAAGGTCTTATGAAAGTAGGTCGCAAAGTTGGAGTAGTTCTCTAATCAATATAGTAGGCAACATATTAAAACGGAAACGTCAATGTTTTGAAGGTTATGGCCTTGTCCTTGCGTCGTTGAATTTATAAACAAGATAATATTTTTGCACAGTTTAAAAAATGGAACAGTATTTTCAACAACTTTCTTTAGCAGTGGATGAAAAAAATCAGCAAAAAATTATCGATATTTTAAAAAGACACCCAAAAGCTGGAAATATTAATGCTGAAAGTGTGACTATAATTAAACAGATTTTAGTCATCAATAATGAAGAAGTTTTTGACTTATGTTCCCAATTACTAGCAGAGTTATCAAAATTAGATGGAAACAGGAAGTTGTTAACTGATAGTGATTTAATTTTGAAACTAATATCTATGTTGAGTCAAGGGAATGACACCCTGTTTAACGTTATTAGGAGTTTGGGCAATATATGTTACGAAAATGAACAAGCATCTAGTCAGATCGACCAAGATGACTTACTTTGTATTATATCATTACTTAAAAAGGCTTATTTGGCAAAAAATGTTGATCTACTGACCAAAATAAGTGGGTTGCTGTTAAATTTGTTCATCTCTAACGATAAGCTTCCTAAAGTTGGCTTAGATTCCAATTTGTTTGAGACAATTGATGGAATACTTACCTCATATCTGAAAGATTTTGAAAACTGTGAATCATTATTTAGTTATCTATTAACTATTTTAAACATACTAATAGAATCTGATATAAGTCACACTGCTTTTACACAAACCTTATGCTACACTATTATTAAAATATTCAGAATTTCAGAGAATCCAGAAATTAGTGTAGCCTGCTTGGATATTTTGCATGCTGAATCGGAAAGAGGTAATTTTCTAATTCAGTTATATTGTTTATATTCTTTTAAATGTTTTTCAGATGAAATTAAACAGATTTTAACAAACGAAGGAATTTGTGAATTAATTTTTGATCTTATTGAAAAATACAAAAATCTTGTGAATGATGAAGAAAGTCGATTTGTCCTGAAAAAGGCTTGTGATATTATTGTTGTTATTTTAACACAAGGTATGTATGACTTCTCATGTAAAGCTAATAAATTAGTTATATTTTTCCAGATGAATGCATGAATAAGTTATTCGAAGATGGAAATGGAAAAGTTTTTAAAAAATTAATGACTTGGTTGGATTGTAATGATTCCGATTTGCTGAGTACAGGAATTCTGGCAATAGGAAATTTTGCGAGAAATGATAAGCATTGTGTTCAGCTGGTTAACATAGGAGTCTCCAAGAAATTAATAGGTAGATTTTAATATAGTTTTGTAAGAATTCTAATTAAAATAGTGCCAATGAATATAGAGTACATTATTGAATGAACTTAATGGAAAAATCAACTTTCAATCTTTTAAGTAAAAATTTTAGAATGAAACATTAAACTGCAAGAAAAAATTAGAAATTCCGCGAGAAACTGGGCATTTCTAAAAAATATATTTTAAATTGTGAGTTTCCTCAAAATTTAAACTTAAGTTTCCAATTTTTTGGCATTCAATTTTTTTTGAAAATTTTTATTTCTTCCCAGAAATCTGGGGTTTTCCCCCAAAATTGTGGTTTCAAATTTAATTTTTGCTTGAGATTCTTATAGATTTCACGAAATTTCAACTTTTACCACAAATTTTTGAACTTTGCTCTCTAAGAACAAATTCAAAATTATTGAAATAATTGAGCCTTCAATTTTCAAATATTTAAAACTTTTTCTTAAAATTTAATGCATACTTAGCTACAATTATTGTTTTTCTGAAAATGTTAATTCTTTTCTCAAAATTCCTTTTATAGATTGAAGCTGAAACTAATTAAAATTGAAGAATTTCGTTACACACTTTTAGTTTTTTCTTTTTTGAAAATTTGAAAGTTTTCAAATTATTACATCTAAAAATTAATTATGTTTCTAAAGTATCAATTTTAAATTCCAAATTTCGAACTAAGCCTCGATTTTATTTCATAAACGAGTTTTAAAGTTTTAAGTGTTAGCTTGAAATTGACAATTTTGCCCAAACACTTCTTCAATGAATTGTACTACTCCAATTTTTGGTTGAATCATTTAATTAATATCTCCATTTGCTTAATTTTTAAGAATAATAATTTTTGCTCACAGACATTTTAAGGAAATACAACTCTCCAGAAAGTGATGTTAAAGTCCAACATGCCTTACTCAGTACCTTAAAGAATCTTGTTATTCCAACCCAAAACAAAGGAACTATATTAAAGGAAGGATTAATTGACGTAATTTATCCTATGATTTCTATTAATCAACCTATTGTTGTATTTAAAATGTTGGGTACCTTTAGAATGGTAATTGAGGGGCAAGGTAAGTCTAAATGCCTGGATTCGCAGGTGCGACGGATACATGCGTCCAACGCTTGCAGCGGCTGCGGCGGCGTCTTACCGCAACTTGTGCGTCTAGCTGGATGTGGGAGTCAGCAGCTCAGTTCTAATTAGTAAAACTGTTATAAATTTGTTATAAATTGTAGTTTAAAAATCTATTTGATTAGCAACATAGACCTTGCCTTGGTCTTTTATTGTAAAAAGAAGATGATAAAAACGTTATTCATTGCTATAAGATCTTTACATTTTTCTGAGACACTATATAGGCATTTGTGATGTAATAATAATTCAGTCAATGTAATTTTGTTAACCCAGCTCCATTTTTCGCCATTTATGTTGACAATTATTGGAACAAGTTGCACTGAAATCACTAGACTGGTTTTCCCAGATGTCTTTGAGTTCTGACGTTGCGTCTACGCTCAGATGCCAGATGTCGACGCACAAGCAAAATCACCAGCTCACAGTATCCACATGCAGAGTTCTTGCGATAGATGCTGCAGCCGCGGCAAGCTTTGGACACATGTATCCATCGCATACGCAAACCCAGCCTTAAAAACACTGACATATCAGAATAACTGTTTTTGTGCAAGTTCATATTTATATATTTTTATTTATTTCCTATTTTTGTTATTTCAGAAGAAACAGCGAGGACCCTTTTAGTACGACAAGATTTTTTAAAGAGGCTAGTATTTTGGTGTTATCATGCTGATCACTTAGGCGTTCGAGGGGAAGTACCACGACTTATTACTTGGTTAATAAAACATTGCCACTCGATGAAATTGTTGCCAAATTTGTTAAAAGTGGAGAATTGCGTCAAATGTGTAGCAGAAATGCTATCAGCAAATCACACCTTAATGCAAAATGAAGCTTTCGTTGCTTTAACTTCATTACATGATGGTTTATCAAATCAACCAGACAGTGACACCGACAATTTAAATAAATTTGAAGATGAGGTATTGGCCGCTGATGTCGGAAAGAGATTGCATTTTATCATCAATAAAAGCGGTGATAAAATGGATAAACAAACAATGGAAAATTTGATAATGTTATTAGAAAAATTAATCAAATTCGACAAAATTAGCGCAGATTTAGTAAAAAATAATGTACCTAATACATGTCAAAAACTTTTATCAAACACAAATAGCACCGAATTCAGGCAAAGAATTGACTCTGTAGTTAAAATTTTGTCTTAACTTATGTTTAAAAATTTTGATTCCCATGATAATGTAGATGTATAAAATCATTATTACGTTATTGATTTCTAGTTAATGAAAGATGGTAAACCTTTATAGCCATTGCTATATAATAGCGTTACAAGAGGATCTAGAAAGTTATTAATTTTAAATAGCGCACAGCTCAAATGATCCTTATGTTCAATCGTTAATAAGGAAATAAAATATTAGTCCAAGGGGGGAAGCTTTTAGATCTGGCTTCAGCTTCAGTTGGGCTTTGAAAATAAAAATTAATGTTGTTATCGCTTTATTTTATTCTCAAAAACTTTTGATTGTAAACTGAAAATTACACAATTTTTTACATATATTGCTTTCTAAACAATTTTTAGACCCATATTTTTTTAAGTGTTAAGTTTAAAGTTAGAACTTGTTGGGTTTTTTAATTTAAATCATGGTTTTTTAAGCTTACTTGGATTTTGAAATTTCGACCTTAACCTTGATTCGACACTTTAAGCTTAAAATATTTTTTTAAATTTTTTTAACCTTAATTCCAAACTTCAAGTTTAAACTTTTTTTAATTTCAAGGTTACATTTTTAGTTTTTCTAAAATTTCGGCGCTAAAGTCGACAGTTTGATTTTTTATTATACATTTCTAGTATTTTTAAAAATTTCGATGTTATTCAAATTTTCACAATTTCTGATATATAAGAGTTCCGTATTGTAGAACAAACAGGGGTTTCCAAACTTTCCAGCCTTAGGGCCATACTGAACGCTTCAGTAAATTCCCAGGGCCAGAATCGTTTTAATTTTTCGGACATCTAGTGTTCAAAAGCGGAAATAGGTAGTACTCTCTATACTCTATTTATAGACTAACAGATGGCGCATGGAGTGCTTTCGGAAGCACAATCAGTGTTATCAAATTAGTACAATTTTTACTAGATTTAGAATTTTTGGCGCCTAGAAAAGATCTAGGA
Source organism: Dastarcus helophoroides (assembly GCA_028583605.1). Lineage (NCBI taxonomy): Eukaryota > Metazoa > Arthropoda > Insecta > Coleoptera > Bothrideridae > Dastarcus > Dastarcus helophoroides. Next base: position 24,205,759 of record CM053325.1, on the reverse strand, counting down.
GATCAGTTTGTTTAGTACAAGTTTGGTAAAATTTTTATACATTTAGTAAAATTTTCGTTATGCTTTCATGGTATACTGGTATAAAAATTATATGAGTGATTCCACCGAAAAAGCAAAAAATAAAAATTTGGCTGCTTCAAAGATATGGCATTGACCTCTACATTTTATGTATTGTTAATTTCAAAATAAGTTAAAATCAATTATATAATTGAAAAAAAAATATCACAAAAAATAAAAATTGTCTTAGCACGCAGTTGATTTTATTGTCCTCAGCATTGATGTTTTATAAAAATATTCATTTAACTTGACTAAATATGTCTGCAACGAAAATTAAAACATAGCAAATGTCAAAAAAACTTTATTTAACAAAATACGTTAATGACTTCTAAGTTTCAAAAAAAGGAATTAAAAGTATGATTTTTAATGGCTTCAAAATTATTCTAATAAACTCAAAAAAACAATATTAAACAATTCAATCATTCTCTTCCTGAATTCACTACTCTGAACATTATGCGATGGTAAACCATGTCAGAAAAAAATCAGTTGATCTAAATGATAGCGGTTACAGTTATTTAGTGATTTGCAAATTGAACAATTTGATCTTAGTTAAATAATGTTTTGATTACCAATAGTTATCCAGAACAGTTGCCTTACCTTCGATGCACCCTTAAAACCTTTCAGTTTTAATGGCAGTACATCTTCCAAATTTTCATTAACTTCATCTTCTATGACCTCAAAATAGATACTTGAACGATGCTTTTTTATGTGAAAAATTAAATTGCTCAAGTCATTTATGTCAGTTCCTTGAGCAACTATGCGATCAGCCGTTTTTTTTACGCGTCCGCTGCTTCTTTTCCATGCCCAGTTTCCGTATAGTTCCAGGTCATGTATTTTGTATCCAATAACAGTATACCGAATATGTAAAACATAGTTTTGTTCAGGTCAATCGCTGACCAAATGAACATTATTTAACATAGCTACTGCGTTTGCCTTAAATTATTAAAAAGGCTACACAAACAAATTTGTCGTACCAAACGACGAATTGAACACGATATTTGCGATTTTGATCTCCCAAAATGTGCGATTTGGATTTCACGAAAATACTTCCATACACAGTTTTCTAAGAAATTCATATGTACTAAAGTATCCCGATCACCTAATTCTGACTTTATCTTGTCAACTACTTTTTATACTAATGAGTTATTTTTGCTACGTGCTGCATATATTGAGGCAGATATTTTTCTAGTTTTGAAAGCAAGGCAGATTTCTTACACAATATCTTTTAATATGTCTGGCATTTTTTTGTTTTCTTTTAATGAGTACAATTATTTTCTTGACAATCCACTTTTTGGCCTCATCAGTATTAATATAATTATAAATAATATGTTTCATTTTGCAATTCTGGCATACTTTGTCCAAACATTCTTCTGTTAATGGACATAATAATATTAATAATAATTTATTTAATTTAGCATAGCTAATCATAATAGAATATAATATATATGATACATTTAAAATAATAGAATATAAAATACAAAAACAAACATGGTATCAAACCCAGTATCCACCAATTTACTGCACGTTTAAACGCATACAAATTAGGTACATCTTTTATACTATGTGGTAGCTCGTTAAAACAGTCGCATTCCGTCATTAAACAGAAATTTATGCAATTTACTGTTTTTGACCAACTCAATGTGATATTTTTCCCTAGATCAGTACCTGGAATGAGTGAATATTTGAACGTTTAGGTATGAAGTTATTAAAATATTGTGGGAATGAGCCGTGCCTTATATTATAAATTAACAATAGATTTCATTTCGCATATAACTTGTGTGTGCTCGACGATTGCACCCCAATACAATTCTCATACACTTATTTTCTAACTTTTGCAATCTGTATATTTCTTCCTTGTTACAAACTAACAAAAGAGAAACACAATAAGTGAAGTGAGGAAGAATAATTGTGTTGTAAATTAATAATTTTGTTTTCTGTGTCAAGACTCTCGGTATTCAATAGAAAAAAACAACTTTTTTTCCAACGGCAACGAGGTTAAATTTAAGTTAAACTGAGATATTAACTATTATCCTGTGTTTTTAATCAAATTATCATAGCAATAATAACCACGATAAGCCATTAGTTATCTCAGGCCGCATTGATGACACTGACGAACCAGATCTACCATGCGAACTTAAGTTTGGAAACCCCTGTTATAGAACGTTGATAATGCTAGAAATCAATGATGAATTATTGATTTACTTTTTTAATAAATACATTGTTGCCTTTTTATCTGAATGTGCAATGTTTCTGTCTAAAAACTTGAATATGTATTTTTGTAATTTTAGCTTCTTGCACAATATAAATAAGGTAATTTTTACTAAATATGCCATGAGCTGTAATAAATGAGTATTCATTATAACAAAGAAACTGATACTTTTGAACCAAAGCTTAAACTATATGTTTTATGCTATACATGAAAAGTCACTTTTATGAATGTTGTGAAATAAAACCCTATTTTATTGAGCCTTAACTATTCCAGTATTTTTAAGGTATAAGCAAGACAATTTTTTTGTATTATATTATGAAGCTAATTTATTTATTTTTATCTCTAATAAATATATAATAACCTTCCTTTACCTTTAAATAGTTGTTAATAGAATAAGAGTTAATTTTTGTGTTTCAAAAGGAAAAAAAACTTGTCAAGTTCTGTAATCTTTACTTCTTTAAATAAATATATTTGCTCTTTTCTTTTAGAGTATCTTATCCTTTATCAAATTTTTTTAACAACGTAGCAGTATACCTGTAAATGGGATATCAAAAACGCATTTATCAAAATTAAATTTTGAACATACAATGATATATCAAATGTAAACTGAACTTTAATAAGACAAATGAGTAGCATGCCCCCCTAGAAAGTAATTCGACTTGAACTCGAATTATCAAATTTTAATAATTGTAAACTTGATATTTTGAGTTTACACATTTGTAAAGGCAATTCTTATGTCATTTCTGGTCTTTAATTACATGTTCCTACTAATATCCAAAAGCTGATAATGGGGGTATTTACTTTTTGTAGTTTACATAATTACAACTATATAGTGATACCAATAAATGTAATAAGTTCAGAAATAAGAAAATTAAACTTGCAAGAATAAATGCATATTGAATGGCATAATCAAATATCACAGGGCTGGAACGCAATTTCCACCTAGCTCTAGAATTCTTATTGCATGAGAATGCAGTTGATCTAATATAAATAAAGACATTTTGGGATAGGGAAATAAACAGGCTGATAAAAGTGGCAGAAAGGGATTTCAGAGCGAAAATTCGGTAAGCCTAATGGTAACTGGGTTAGAAGATTCAACATGAAAATGCAAGTGACTTCATACTTTGTTAAAAACCATATATTTATCTAATACAAAGATACTTTTATTTATTTTTAATTTTGTATACAGCTGATGTAACTACATTCCCAATTTTTCCTCCAAATTTAAACTGTGGAGTTGGTATAATTTCAATACAGGTAAAATATTGTTTGAAGTGACTATCTAATTCATCCTTGGTCCAATTACATGAAGTTATAATAAAATAACCGTTACTCTCTAATGCATTTAAAACATTTTCTAATGTACAATTTCCTGTTATGTTTTGCATCTTCAGACAAGCATATCGCATCATAAGTTCCTTTGTCATGAATAATGTCAAATTTGCCACCTAGGTTTTTTGTAATATCACATGTAGCATAATTAATGTTAACACCTTTTTTTAGGGCGATTTCTTTAGCCAGGTCTACGGCATTAGAAGAATAATCAATGCCATGTAAGTTTTTAAAGTTTTCAATGGGCAAGATCTAATAATAACATTCCATTTCCACATCCAACATCTAATAGTTTTTTATTTTATTAGATGGATCTTTTAACAACCAGTTTATTATTCTTGTGCAACTATCTTCACCAAACCAGATATCTCCAGGGTCACCATGGGTTTTAAAATTTTTAATGTCTTCAGTGTATCTCTTTTCCCAATATTCATGTGAGCCTAATTCCGAAGGTTCCAATTCCTCCACTTCATCCATTGTTCACAGTTAAAATGAACCGAAAAATATAGCAAGGGACCTTCAAAATTTATAATGTTCAAAAAATTTACGAAAAATGCAAATATTTACTCAATATTACAAATTTAGGGTAAAGAAGGTTAAGATCAGATCAAAAACAAGACCAGATCATAGACTATACAGGAAGATCAAAGAGTGCACGAACTACTAACACTATAGACGCGTAACGGCCGTACAATGAACATGGTCTAGACGACGTCATCAGAGTTTAGACTCCCAATTCGGAGATGGCGCTGAAGCCAAATTTAAATTTATAATTTCTTTATTATCGACTAATTAAAGGCAGGACCAGCGGGAAATTTAAATTCAATTATTTGGAATGTGTTATCCATTTTTCTTGTCAAAAAAATCTTCGATCAAATGTGGACCATTTGAGCTAAACATTTTGCACACAAAAAAATAGTACCCATATTACAATAATTTTAAAATCTATTACTAGGGAATAGTCATAAGTTATCAATTAAAAAATTATCTTTTCTCATAAGTATATTAAATATTTGTTATGTACATTAAAAAATATGTGAAAATAGTAATAGCAAATAATAAACTCTATAACCCAATAAAAATAGGCGTACATAGAAAACTTCTTACACTTAGTTCAAAATCCTTATACAATGATATCCATTTATGTGAACCTCAAAATACTAAAGTAATCTGTTCATTATAAGCATAGTTCTTATTAAACAATAAATGTTAATCAACAAACATACAACAGTGCTACTTACAAATTGCTTCCTTATTAAACTTATAAGCATGATATAATTGTGACAATACTCGATAAAAGGGTTTATTGTGAAGAATCCCAATGATTCCATTGTGAATGCCATAAAACTGAAACAAAGAAAACCTTTTTATTGTTAATCGAGATACTTTATTCATGAGAGCCAATAATAATTTATTCACTTTTAAATCTTCCTTTCTGTAAAATTGAAATTGCTTGCTGTTTTGTAGGGTCATTCACAGATTGCAATCTTTTGTCTCGACCATTAATAACCTTATTGATCTTCAAAAATTGAAATACAAATCTTGCCCCCTAAAACACATTTCAATTTTTGAAGAAAATTGTCCGTTCCGCCAAAAAAACCTTATTGATGTCTTGGCAGTATACATGGACCAAAGTTCTAATACTAAGTCTTATAATATAACAATAACTTTATAGTGTTCTAAACACGGAATAAAGGTAAAGTCAACAACGTCTTTAATTCTACCTATTATTCTAACTATATTAGGTAAATGCGATTTATTGTAAAGAACCGCCATGATTGCCTCGTAAATCTTTATGAAACATAGGGCAAACTTTTTTGTCAGATAACAAAGTCGTTTTACCCATACTACACCATATTCCCTTTGTAAAATAGGTTTACTAACTTCAAGAACTAGATTATCTGAGCAAAACAATGCATTTTTGCAAGTGTTGCATAATAAAAGTGTCACTAGTTCATGTACCAAAGATGCTTGACTCATTTTTCAAAAATTGTCGGACATTGCACTATACATTAATTTCATCACCTAAAGCAGATCAAAAGAATATTTGAAAACTTAAGATAGTTTTCTGCTAACCTAAAGGGGATGCAAAATGTTGGATACTGCCTACAGATTCTAGGATACTAAAACTCGACAGCCTTCTATTGATTGTGAATATACTACTAGTTTTGTTTGATTTGGGGTGATGAGATAACGCATGCTGTAATCACACTAGGTGATCAATTTTGATAAAAAAAATTCACCTCATTGTTATTGAGCCCGTTCCTGAAACACATACATACATATTACATAAACAACTGAACCAATGGAATATAGCATCAGGTAGCATTTTCAAAAAATTATAATGCATGATGAAAATAAATTAGAAATTTCTTGATTGACAGATTGAAAACAAAACATCATTTGTCATTTGTTATGATCGAAAACGCGGGAAGTGCTAACGAAAACTACCGGCTATGAGCGCTATCTTACGATTGGGAGTCTAACCCAAGCGCCGCAAATCAGCGATAATCGTGCCATTTATGTTAGCGGTCATATTGTTAGTGGTTTGTGGTAGCGACAAAGTGTTAAAATTTTGTCACGAATTTTGTTTGCTCATGCGTCAATTTGTACAATCCCGGACATGGCGTCGCAGTGTTAACCAGAAATAAGATCTATGGTCGTTGGGTAACTAAATGTCAGTTGTGAGTTTCCAAATGTTTTGTGGTTGCCAAGTGTTCGGGAAAATCAGCACTTGAGCTGATATAATTTTTTATTTTACGTTCATATGTTATTCATTCATGGTAAAAATGTAAGACAATTTATCTACATTTATGGATGTTCTAGAAATTTGATATGGTCGGGGATTTTCAACCGAATTGTAGGATTTTTAAGGATATTGTTCGTGAATAATGTTTACATCATCTGGCAACACTGGATCAGTTTTATTTAAATGTCAGTCTTATTATAATTCATTGCGCTAATAAGATGAAACCAAATAAAAGGGAAAAGAGGAGAATTTACACGTTCTATTTATAAATGTAACTCTAACAGCAATAATAATTTGAAAACATCAGCTTCTTTTTAATTTTCAAAAGACGGCAATATTCGGGTACACCCAATTTGTTATATTAAAAAAAACTGTTTTATTATACTCGCATTTGTCATGTTTATACAAAAAAATAAACAAATTGTTTTCTGTACAAATTATGTTGCCGTCAGTCACAATCTGTGTTTAGTTTTTCTTTGTGTATTCTTTATACTTATCAGGTTATCAGTAATTACAAAATACATATTATTTAAAAAATACACGAGAACAAGCATTTTTGGACTATTTGTAAAGTAGTAAATTAGAATTTAAACGGTAAAAACTATTGAAATTATTAAACTTAATGATGTTGTTTAATAAATAAATTTAAATTTTCGCGGGCGTGCACAATCCAGAACATGGCTGACTCCACTGAAGGTCAACGATTTTAGCTACTTCAAGACATATATCTAATACTAATCGCCACTATAAAATGCGTTGTCAAAAAAGGTGAGATGAAAGTATATGTCGTACTCTTTGGACATATATGTAATACTTCTATATGGCCAGCTCCGTATTCTCTTCACGAGTTTGTTCCAACCAAATTCGATAAAGATGGAACATGAATAAATGGCGAGTATTGCGCATGAATTGAACAAAATGAACCAATCGCTTGGCGCGGCTTAAACGGATGTTTATGATGATTTATAGCACCTGCGCATTGCGACTCATTAATTCCTGTGAAGGTCAGCGAGAAAGAGAAGTCTTTCCCATAAGAAACGAGGAACTGGCCATATAGAAGTATTACATATATGTCTTTGGAGTACAAGCATTAATTCAATTATAGCGGGAACAGATGACAAGATGGGCGGGAACACTCATAAATGAATGACAACAAAGATAACTGACGAGAAGCGGGATTGGTTAATAAATTCTGTCCTCCAAAAAGACAAACATATATATCCATCGCGTCTTTTGAACACAATCGAAGGTACAAAACACGTCATATAGAAGTATTACATATATGCTTCAAGATCAATGGTACCCACACTTCTTGTCGTTACTGCGTAAGCTAATATCTATACCGTGGTCATATATGTAATAATAATATAAGTATTACATATATGACCGTGGTAGAGTAAATATTGTACAAAAAAGAAATCAACAGAACTAAAGCTAACTTCACGCATAAACATTTTGAGGATTAATGTCTTGCTTATTTTTCAGGATTTATTTGAGAGAAATAATGTTTTCCATAATATTTATTTGCCATTATTAACAATTTTCAGCAGAAATTAATATAGAATATTAAAAAATCATTCTTAAAGCAATCGACAAAAAATCTAAATTGGAATTTTAAGAACACAGAGCACTATTAAGAAATGTCACAACACTGCCACACGACTAGGGATGCAAACGATAGTTCGATGTTTTGAAAACATCGATGTATCGTTTGTAAACATCGATGCTTCAATATCGATGGTTAATCATAAAAAATATCGATACATCGTTCAGTTTATTCATGATTTTTGAAAAATCAATGTACCTTAGCTTTATCTGTTGTATACATGTTGGACCATAAATAATGGTACACAGAGAAAGGGTGGATTTTTGATATAAAAATAATGTGATTTACCTATATTTACCTTATACTAAAAGTTGATATTAACAGAGATACAGGATGTCAAAGTTGAAAAACAAATTTGGATTTTTTTCGTATAACTATTATATAGCCACGAAATTTAGCACAAGGGAATTTCTTTAGCCGACGAACTCTAATTTCCTAACATATTAACGATAGATGATAGGGGGGGGGTGGGGATACCTGCGCCATCCTGCATATCTCTAAATCATCATAACTTTTTTGGGCGCCCACATATATTTATTTTAAATAGGTAGTTTTATTTCCCCATATTTTTTACTTCCTGATAATCTTGTGAGAAAAAGTATAGTGACTAGAAAAAAAAAACATAACATACTTCTTAACTCAAAGTTTCAAGGAGAAAATTGACTTTTAAAATCCAAACACAAAATTTCAATGAAAATTCTTTATTTTGAAGTAGTTTCAGAAAAAAAGGGACCCAACAACTTTTCAATTTGAGCGAAAACGTTTGTAAAAAACATTGAAATTTTGAAAAAATGAAGTTTTACAAAAAAATCAAGTTTAACACAAGACACAGAGGTCTACCCCCATTCTCAGTATTTCTTCCTAAATGATTAACAAATTCGAGGAAAGGAAGAAAATGTCAAGATTAAGGCAAATCAACATTTCAGAGTTAGCGTTAACACTATACAAAGCTCAAGTTAGACCAACACTAGAATACTGTTCTCATGTTTGGAGTTCAGCCCCAAAACACACTTTAGCTCTCTTGGATTCAATCAAAGAAGAGCTATTCGCCTAATTGATGACGAGAGTCTGACCGATTCTCTCGAAACACTAGAGCACAGGCGTATAGTTAGTGACTTGTCTCTTTTCTACTACTATCATGGAAGATGCTCGCAGGAACTAATAGAATTAATCCCCCCAAGGGCAAGATTCTTGAGGCGTACTAGACAGTTGGAGACAACAAATTGCTGTGCGGTCCAGCTTGACACAGTGAGGACTTCTGTCTACGGAGACTCTTTTTTCTATAGAACTTTCAAGTTATGGAACTTGTTACCGAAAGGAATTTTCCCTAAAAATTACAACCTATCCTTGTTTAAGAAGGCGGTTCATCCCCATCTATTCTTGTTTCCACATCTTACTCGCAGTGCTTTGAAAGCATAATGGGGTTACCCTTTGCGAGTGGATTAAACTTTAAAAAAAATGAGAAATTTAATTTAGGAATTTTGCTTTCGATATTTCAATCGTAATTTCGTAATTTTGGCCTTGAATTAAAATATTGTACTTTTTGCCTTGAAATGTCAACCTTAAAACCTCAAATTTCTGTTCTTGAAATATCCAAATGTCAGCCTACATCAAAATATTTATTGTTTTTGCTGTAAAATTTTAGGAACATAAATAAAATATCAACACAAAGTTTAAAAAACGGATTCCTTTTTACCGCAACTCGAACAAATTGAATTTTAAGACGAAGGCTTGAAAACAACTTTGTATTTCAATTTTTTTTAAACTTAATTTTTGTTAGCATTTTAGAAGAATTTTGAGATTTTTATATTTTTTTAGACATTGCAAAAAACTGAACAAAATATGTATGCATTTGGATTTCGCTTTAGAAATTTTCGATTTTTTTAGGTTTGAACTTGAAATTTCTACCTACTTATTCCAACATTTCATCATTAAAATAAAAATGATGAGAAAGTGATTTTACAAATTCGAAATTCGGACTTTTTCTAGAAATTTTAGATTTAGGTCAAAATATATTTTATAAATATCTTTTTTGTCTATTCCAAATTTTGATTTTTTTTAACTCTGAGTTGATAATTTCAATTGTTTGTTTTTTAATTTTTTATTTTGCGCTCAAAGTTTGTAGTTTTTAAAAAATTTACGATTCTCTTGAAAATTTCTTTAATTCAACCTTTTTTTTTTGATAAATTTTAATTTTTTTTCGTAATTGTAATTTTTTTCTCCATATTCCTAGAATATGTCCCACCCAAACAAAACTCCATTCATTTTCTTAGCCGTAAATATTTTTGGCTATCAGGTACAATAAATAATGAACGATGGTCCCAGTTCATAGTCAATTCCTTGTATTAAATTTACAAGGCATCAAAACTTAACGTGGTCTTACTTGGTGCAAGTACTTTATAAACAATTTTATCTAATCGCCATGAGAAAACCAGCACAAACACCGCACATAGCGGTGGAGTTAGAATTCAGCAAGCCAGTTTATGGACAGGAAGCTGTATTTTACCTAGCCACTAGGGGCACATATTATAAATAGTTGCCGTAAGGATTTGCATCTTTCTATTTATTGCTCAATGCTATTACTCTTGGCTTTATATTACACTTAGAATTTTGAAAATAAGTTAAAAGGGGAATTGAAATTTTAGTGATAAAAGTCCGAATTTTGAAGAAAAAGCCATCTTGAAAAATTTGAAATTTTGCAAAAAGTCACAATTTATAAAACATTTTCGAATTTAAACTCAAATTTTAGTATCAGTCAAATATTAAAAAATAATAAAGTAAACATTGAAATGTAAACTGGAAATTTTTGACAATTTCTAGACTAAAGAAGAAAAAAAGAATAACAAATAAAGCACACTTTCCTAGAAAATGTTTTATATTTACTTAGTATAAATACTGAACATAAAATTAAGTAGGTATAAAAAGTAACAATACAAAATGAAAATAATGTCATACTTATATAATACTTATACTTATTAAATTTTAGCGATGAGGAGGCGTCGCAAAAAATCGTTTTGCTTTTGGAGTGCGCCTAGAAACAATGTACATGAACTTTCTATAAATATATTATCGATTAATATAATTACCTAGAGGGTATAAACAGCGGTTTAGCTTTTTGACGCAATAGCGAATCAGTACTTGGAGTTTGTTGTAACTTCCCAGTTATGTTGCTTGTACTCACATTGATAAACGATTCCCAATAGTCACTTGGAAGATTGATCAGCTGCTCCATTACCTAAAAAGCAAAATTCAGTATTGAACCATTTTAATAAAATTTAATTGTACAAGTTGTTCAATGAGAATTGTTACATAAAATCTTTGTTATTTGATATCTTTAATTTGATTGAAGTTAAAGTCAACTAGAAATTAGGTGAAATATGCAAGTATTTAATCAGCTTAATAAGCTTCCACGTAACTTATTTATAATAAAGTTTATGCCAGCTAATTTATAAAAGGCACTATATGCAATTGTTTTCAATGTTTATCAAAATACCCTAAAAAGAATTGAAAAACTAACCCTGACTTGCATTTCAGTTTCCCTCATTAACTGGTTAGGGTTGATATTATCGGATGAATACCCAACAATTGTTGGTCCAAACACTTTGGCCAAATTCATTACAGGCATATGACAGGCTGGAGATCGAGATACCCTGTAATGTTAAAATTATAATTGGTTTCTGTACATATTGCTCTGGGTAAAAGAAATAACTTACTTTTGCAGGTGCACCATCATATAAGCTAGTGTGTCCCTGTTGGGCTGTGGTAAACCAGATATGGCCTGATATAGAGCTGGTACCATATCCTGAGGGTCCGAACACTGAATAGCATTAATGAAATCTTTCCACGAGGCATATGTAACCAGGGGTTCATTAAATGACCTCAAAAAATCCTTCACAACTCCGCAAATTACATGTATATCCACACCACTTAAAGCGGGAGCACACTTTCCTTTAAGAAATTTTTCCTACAACAACAAATATTACCATTCATATCTTCTACAGTTATTTGCATACTTTTAAAGCCTTGACATCTCTTTCAGAGCCTGGTATTCGATATATGCCCAATTCCTCGAGACCTTTCAGTTCAATTTCATTAACACAGTGAATTATTAGCGCAGGCACCATCGGAGGTGTTGACGGTGTGTAATCTTGAATGAAACCCTAGAAATAATACAATTATAATCATGTTTTTTATAGAAGTTTCATAATTACTGTTGCATTTCTTGAGTTTGGAGTGTTTATAATTGGTATACAAGGAAGGGGAAGTTTGTCCTTACACTCAGTATGGCAAGTTACTTTACACTCTTTACATCTGACAGCAATTCTGGCAAATCCAATCCGATTAGAGCAAACTCCACAAGTTTCGGGAACAACCATCGTTTTATTATGCAGGGAATGGGGTCTGACTGTTATTATTGCGTTCTGCACTTTTATATGGACTATTTAAATTCCATGACTGGAACACCAAATCTGCTGGTGGAGCGCTTGGAGCCGTTTCTGGTTTATTCTAGAAAACATACTTATTCATGATTCATAACTTTTTTTAAATAAAAGTAATAATTATATAATACAAGGAACAAATATGAAAATTTCACCCCAAACAGCCTTTACTTTCAGAGAATGAATGCAGTTTAGCCATTACATGATTATAAGATATATGAAGCTTTTATTAAAATTATGCATTTGTCAGTGTGGATTGTGGCAAATCTGAAAATTCGCCAATTTATATGGCTTCCCAAAGATATTTCAATATCTGATTTTTCAAATGTCAAAAAAATTCAAAAAAAAAAACATCTTATTATTAAGCAAGAATTAAAAATACTTTGTAGTAGGGAGGACTTTATAAAAAAACTCTTAAACAGAATAAATAAATAAAAATTCCAGTGTTGGATTGGTAACTTTGAGAAAAAAGAAAATTTGGAACTGAAAAGTCCACTTAAAATTTAAAAATTTCTTGAAAGAAAAAGTAAAAATTTCGAGAAAGTTTAATAATTCGATTTTGTTTTGAAATGTTGGCTTTTTTTAACGAAAAATTTAAATTTTAAGGAAAAAATCGTAGAAAAATGTTCAACTTTTCTTCTGTTTGTGTTCCCTGCTTTTACCTGTACCTCAGATGGGGCTTCCGGTTGTGCAGAAGCTTTTGGTATAGATTCAATCACTGAAGTCGCCGTTATAGGTCCATGTTTTTCAACTCTAAGCGTTGTTGTGGCCCTTACAACATCGGAGTGCGGTATCTGAAAGACGATTAGATAACACATATTTAACTGTACAAACATTACTTTTACCTCCACAACTTTATGTCCTGAAGATCTTCGCTTTTTACTTGCTGGTTCACCTCCTCCTGTGCTTGGTCTATATTTTTTCCAATTCTGAGTCCATACATCAAGTTCATCTTCAGATTTAGAACAACTGAAGTCTGATAATATGGACCCTGTTGAATTTATTTCAGGGATAGCACTGAGATGACATTCGCTATCGTTAATTTCCCATTCGTTTGGCCCAGCCGTATTCAGAAATTGTAATTTTTCTTTTGTTTCATCGGGAACAATCTGCTCTTTGCTTCGAAACAGTATCTTCCTTGCACGTACGATCTGCAGTTCCTGTGGAAAATTGAATCAGTTAATAAAGGAATATAAACACAAAAGATGAACAACTTCATGTAGAATAAAAAAGCTGATTGAGTATTGAGTATTCATCAGCAAAATCTAGAAGTAACTAAACATTTAAATTGTTACTGCAAAAAATTGATACTGTCAGTGAAATGGTTTTAGAACCCTGTGCTACACTAAAGAACTACTTTATAGCAAACACTAATAGTAAATTTCTTGCTCTATATTATTTCACAATCGAATCTAAAGATTTCACCATAAAAGTAAGTTGCCCTATATTTTCATTAAATGGCTAAATTGTCTTATTAATTGCTCGGGACTGTTGCCTCGACTCAAAAGTACCAGGAATGGCATATTACTTGTTCAACATTAAAACTCAATAACATTTCAAACCATTTTAAATACTCGTACTTAAAAATGCTTTCACAAAAATTCACTATAAGAAATTGAGTTAACTACATATTTACCAAATTGTCTCTTTCCTTAACGACATTCTGACATTCCTTTTTAGAAGCATCAAGGAGATTTCTTGCTTTAACCAAATTCCTTTCGAGTTCTGAGCATTTCTTATCTTTTTCTTCTAAACACTCTTGGAAATGCTTCGAAGCTGCCGCAGCAGCCGCGTACATGTCGTAAAGGATTTTAGTCTGCTCGATGAACCGGCAGAATGTACCCTCTAAATCATCCTCCAGCAATATGTCGATTGATCTCATCAAGTCGTCGAACTGGGCTAGAATCGATAACCCATTTTCCGACGAACTATTCGAGTTGCAATCTCCATGATCAGAAAGACTGTCTTCACTGTCTGACCTCTTTGAGGAAATTGGGGTCCGAGGTGTTTTAAATTGTTTATCGCTCATGATTTACATGAACTGTAAAAACAAACAGTTGGAAATAATTTCAAAAAAATTCGTTTACAACAACAAGCAAAATTGACTAAATAATTAATACACTGAATTGGGAAATTCATACATTAATAAACAATGTGTTAGAAAGGATAATTTGACTTACCAATTTCTTATCACAGTTTATTTAATGGACAAAAATTATGTTTTTGTTTGTTGGTTATCATCAAACGGTTGGTTAATGGCTGTTTAGTTTTTAAATTTAAACCAACCAATTACATGAAAGAATTGACAGCACACCATAGAACATATCTTCTTCTTTTTTATTGGCGTACCCAAAATAAGAAACCACAAGGTTAGAAAATATTACACATTCAAAGATATTGTTTACTGTATTATATACAGTGAACTGGTTATATAATTTACGATTTGTTTTTCCAGGAATTACTCCTGGTTTTTCTATGTGTTTTTCAGTTCCTAATGAGTCGTAGGGATGCACACAATACATCGATGAAGCGGAAACATCGATGTGTTCGATTCGATGGTCGATATTTTTGGATGGATATTTTTGTTCCGATGTATAGAAAGGGTATCAACATATTTCTTCTCGATGTATCGCGATAACGGATAAAGGTATAATTATAGAAACCGTAAGTGTAATTGGTTTTTTTTTTGTCGTCAAATAAAATTTTGCCTTGTGATGTGGTGTATTATTTATACTGTGGGACTCCGTATTCATACGATACATCAAATTGACACAGTATCGATGTTTCAAAAGTTTTATGCATTCCTACCACACATATTTAAATATTACTAGTTCTTGTTGTTTGAAATAAATCTGCATAAGAGTAGGCCGTGAAGTACTAAATTAACCTTTAAAAAAGTCACTACAAAAATCACTAAAAACCAAAGCTGGTTCACACGTAAACATTTTGATGAATAGTGTGTTGCCTATGTTTAGGGGGTTGTTTGGCAGAAATAATCGAAATAAATGTTTTCCATATTATTTTTATTACTATTACTTGAAATTGAATATTTAACAAAAATTGACATCAAATATAAAAAATCACTATTAAAGTAAAGGACAACAAATCAAAATATATTTAATGATATTTAGGTTAGGATTTTAGTAATAGAGAACACCATTAAGAAATGTCACAGCACTGCCACACGATCATGTCTAAATATTACTGTAGTTCTTGTTGCCACAAAAAAATTAGAAGCCCACAGAGACTAAATAGACTGAACGCTTCAATGTTGTCTCATGCGTACAGTTGAAGCTAAAATCCGGGGAAGTGGGGAGCTGCATTCCACTACTCTTTGATATGGTCGGATTAAGTAAAATTTATAAATACGAAACTTGCCGCGTAACGGTTCTAATGATTTAGATGGAACTTTAGAATTAGGGGCTTTTGGACCAATAGGATAATTTTTATAAGTGCTTTTTGGTAAAAGTTCAGGAGAACTATTTTCAAAGACATCTTGGTTAATAGTAAAATAATTTTCTTTCAATACGCGACGCCTGTGTACAATATTGTTAAGCCGGTGCTGTAAACACGTCATGATTGCAGTGAAATGGTGACGCGCGCACGCCGATAATTGAATATTTATATATTTTATTTTTACCTACCCAAAGAATGAAACTCTTGATTTTTCTTCACTAATGTGTTCACTGAGGTTTCAACAATGATCCACAATACACTTCCCCATATTTACAGCCCATTTTCTTTTAAAAAAACCAATGTTATCTTCGCAAAGGTCTGTCAAATAATAAGAGGGTATTGCGAGCTAGATGGACCTAGGCTTTCGCCAGGCTTTCAACTGGCTTCACTGCTTACCGTGTTAGTTTCAGTCTATTTAGTCTCTGGAAGCCCACAACCTACTCTTATGCAGATTTATCTGAAATGGACTATACATATCTTTATTAGGATAGTTTAAAGAGCTAAATACGTAGATCTCAAGTTCTTGAGGAAAGTGGTCGAAGTGAACTACTGAATGTTATGACTTTTAGCTAGCTTATTTTTTTATTATTATTAGGTCATTTTTTTTACTGAGAAAGTTTAAATATTCAACTTTTTAAAATGATGAAGAAGAAAGTTCTGGATTTGTTTAACGTTGTTGTTTGTGGTATCGGAGTGATTCTAACATTTTCTACTATAATTGATTTCATGTATTTTTTGTCTGATCCTACTCAGAAAAGGATATTACTTTAAAAATGAGGGTAAAGATATTTATCTTTTTAGTTATTGCAATGCTAAGTGTACTTTTATTTTTTAGGTGTTTGGTATTCAATATCTTGGTCTTTATTAATAAATATGACTTTATTGGCCATCTTTATTCTTTCTCACACATTACTTGCATTAGATAACGTGAAAGCCTTTTTTAAAAAATATGATTTAAGTGTAACATGTCGCAGTTTATATATCATTACAACGTCACTTGCGTTACAGGTGAGAAAATATTTATACTTCAACATTTAGGAGTGGTCATTTTTCGACCTTCACTATTGGCTACTCGTTTACTTGAAGTCTTGAAGGGCTACAATGCTGGATAAATTAGAATAAAGACTACCGCCGATCGACATGTAACAAAAACTCGGAAGTAAAAAGAAAAAAAATATATTTTTCTTGCGCTTTTCCACAAAACTAAACTTTTTTTTGTAGGAGCTACATAATATTCTTGTTAATTTGAAAAGAACTTTTTTTTTAACTACATCTGCGTATCAGTCTAATAGGATTTATTTTATTAATTATTAAAAGCTTAAAAGAAGAAATGAGGTTTATTGTGATGGGTATTTACTAGAAAAATAAATGAAAACAAGTAACAATTCCAGTAAAGTGCTTCAAGGTTTCACAGAAAAATGAAACAAAAAACTTAAAATGTACAAAAACACATTCTAAAAATGTTGAGAAAAAAGTTGATATTTCCAATGTAGGTAAAATATTTATTGTAATTGGAGAGTGCATAAGACGTATGCGCGTGAACGCCGCTTGAGTAAAGCCTTCACGACAAAGCGCCTAGCAACGTACCTGGTCTGGCCGTTTACTTGTGTAAAAACAAGTCTCTTGATGTACCATGAAGTTTTTCGAAATTAAAATTTTTAAAGGGAAACGTATTTTTTTACCTTTAATTACATAAATTTGCGTCATAAAAATCGAAAACTGGAAAAAACCAACTTTTATTTTGACCTGCCGTCGCTATGCACTTTGCACTTACATCGCCCTCAGAGGAAATAGCTACTTAAATACTGTGACCATCTGGGAGCTCGTAATTTCTTCATTGGCAGATACCGCACAAAGCACAGTTAACTTTGGAAATTTTTTCTCATTGGTACATTCGGACGTGCCACCTGCTGTTCGAATTTGTATTGGTAGATGTTGAAACAAAGCTAACGATTAATAATAGAATAGTTGATTGCTTCACAAATGGTATCTTTTGATATTTTTTCTGAGAAGGTAAAATTCATCGCAAAGTGTAAATAAACATTTTATAAGAGTTTAATTTTGTGAACCAACGCAAATGATGCTCTTTTCTGTCACACTCAAAAAATATGCCTAAGAAAAATTGGTTTAGTTATTCAGCTGAAGGAAATATATCTCTAAAAATATTATATTCACTTTATAAATTAAATACAGTTGAAAACAACTTTACTTATTTTCTTTTAAGGGAAATTGTGGACCCATATTTATAATAATTGATACTTTTCAGTTACTCATTAAGAACTGGCACTCTGTACCAACCAATATATGGAATGTGAATCTCAATTGTGGTCCGATTTGGTGGACATATTTTGCTACTCATAGTTTAGCTTGGATAACTATTTATATTGGTAACATCTGCATGGATGTTAACGAACTCCTTGGAATCAAACAAGTAATTTTTATGTTTGTTACATTGATAGTTTATGAATTATCAAGTAATTTGTTCATTAAATACTCATAGTCTCATAAAATGTTTTTTCCAAAGGTCTATTACAAAATAAGAAATCTGCCAGATCCAATATATCATAAATCTTATCAATTGCAACAGCTAAATTCACACATGAGGCATCCGAGCTTCCTGGCTTTCATTTTGATTTTTTGGGTTGTCCCAGTGATGAGGTAATCAAAAATACTATTTGAAGGACCTATAAATTTGATTTGTTTGTTTTTCAGTCTGGACCGCTTATTGTTGGCAACACTCTTTTCTTTTTATATGTACATAGCTTGGAACACAACACACCAAGATTATGAGTACCAAAAATCTCAATATATTCTGAAATTTCATGAATTGGAGCATCTTCGTAGTTGAAGATTTCTGCACTTTATTCTAATGGTAGCAAAAATGACATTTTTAAGCCAGTTATTTATTTATGAGAGCAACTATTTAATATTTTGTTTACCAGTATTTATTGAAAACATGTTTTACAATTGCATGACATATTTGTTGCAAAACACAAAGATCTGTTTATTTTTTTTTAGATATGAGGGTTTTCTTTTATACATAAAATGATACAGAATGCATACATAAACACTTTGTTTAAACCTACATTTTGTATCTAAAAATGTATGACTGTTTATTTCGCGTTAATTTACTTTTATTGTATTTATTTTTAGTATACTTTTACTAACTTTTCAAGATTAGAGTTTAATAGACAAGCATACTAACAAATTTTACCATAATTAGTCCTTAAATGAGTTCTTCTGAGGTATCTTGTTATAAATTATTATATTTTAACTGCACTTACATGTAATACTTTTAGAAAATATCATTTATAAATGTTAAAATATCTGATATACAAACTACTAAAACCAGGAATCTCCAATTTTATTCGAGTTTTATTTGTTATACGTTTCATAACATTGTCCATTAAATATACCCCCCCCCTAAATTATCAAAATCTAGGAAATTTAACAATTTTCAAAGTGTACAAAAAAAAAATGTAAAAATTTTGACTCGAGCGTCATAAAAATACTCGAATTTTTACAATTTCTGGAGTTTGAATGGAAATTTAAACTTGGGTTTTAGAAAAATAAAATTTCAAGTCAAGTTAAAATTTTGAGGAATTTAATTTTCGAATATAAGACGAAATTTCAACTTCTTATCAAAATTTCTATAATCATTGAAATTTCTACATTAAGGTTGAATTGAGGAAATTTCCTTTTCAAATTAAAAGTTTCTATCCTTATTTGCAAAAACTTCAGCCAGATAATCCTGCACTAGTCGAAAATAGCAGGGTGGAGCGAAATTTTGTGAAAATATACCTACCCAATTATTTCATTTTTTAATTACTCTAATTTTTTTCTCGTAATTATTAAAAAGCTTGATGGATTCACTTCGTGTAAAAAATTCCGGACGTAAACATCCCGTTCGGATGTCCGGGTGGAGAATGTGCGAAGGAGTTCAAAATCGACGGAAAATTCTAATGTATCACTGGGCCAGGTCTCTATCAAATAATTCATTCAAAATTCAGTTTTGTAACATTCGGAGGCTAAAGTCAAATGCTAAACTCGATTCCTCACATCTTTAAAATGTGCTGTCTGGCAGAAACCCAAGTCTCCCCATTCCATCAGTACGGTCCATTTGCTTTGCCCGAATTACGACTTGCAGACAGTTTCGATACACGAGGGGAATTCGTGTTTTTAAGGCAAGCGACTTTTCTTGGCAGCAAGAAGAATCGCTGAAATCTGTTGATTACGATGTAATTTGGCTGAAGATTTGCTCAAAAAGGGAGATAATATTCATTTGTTCACTCTGTTTCCAAACGATCCTTCATACAGACAGTTCTTCTCTTACCTCTCTGTAACGTTCGGACCTACAGACAAATTGTCTAAACGTTGAGGTTGTCTTAATCGTGAACTTCGAACATACACAATATCCCCTGGTTAAGGTTTTCTTTCTGAACAGACGACGCGGGAATGGTGTCAGAATGCTTCGCCATCACTTGTGAATTATTGCAATTGGTTGAAGAACCCACAATGAATTCCTGATGTAGATACTCAACAACCTGATCTACTTGACATTTTTCTTACAAATTTCCCAAATTCGTATAAAATCACTGACACCACCGCTTAGGAAATTCCGATCAGAAACTTGTAGCAGCCTCTCGCTCAGTTTCATTTACCACCTCTTTCTCAAAGACAGCCTTGGGAAAAATTCTTCTTTGCATTTTTCCCATAGCAAGAAGTCTGCTTAACCCCGCCTCACTGCCGAATCCATCACTGAAACTATCCTAGTTTGTATGGAATGCTTAATTCCCAATTTCCAAAGGAAGTCTGCATCCAGTAAATCTTGGTGGGACTGTGTCTTGCAAAAATAGCACATATCGTCATTGGCGAAGTAATTCCTTAGTCGAGACTCGGACCACCTTTGTAGATGCACGAAATTTTTCTAAACAGGGTATTAACGAAGGCAAGAAGTGATTTCGATCATAAAATAGCGCCAGAGGCTTATCAACTGTCCGAACAATTCCAGGTCCTTTGGGGATTTGCAAAGTTATTGAAAAGAATTTAACATCTTCAAATTTTCCACCTTTACTCGATGACAACAATATTGTGACTACTTCCAAGGAAAAGGACTGACCTGCTAGCCTTAACGTTTGTTGAAAATTCCAACCTGGATTCTTGAAACGCAGAACCCCTTATTCTTCCTAAGATTGGCACTTCGATGCCTGAAGTTTTCAGACAACACATAGTTAGGAAAATTCTCTTCAGGCTCAACATATTGAAAGCTTCTGGCCTTGATAGTATTCCCACTATTGTTCTTAAGAAATGCGCTCCAGAGTTGACTCCTATCCTAATCAAATTGTTCACTTTCTTACACAAAGCTGCATTCCGTAATATGTGGAAATCTACTAGGGTAAAACCTGTCTCTAGAAAATGGAATCTGACTAACAACTATCGCCCTATATATTTGTTACTCGTTATATCTAAAGTGATGGAAAAGGTCATAAACATCAAGATTCTCAAACATTTCGAGAAGAATAGAATCATCTCCAACAGGCAATACGGTTTCTCTCTTTATTTCTAAAAAAGATGTAAATAATATATGACCCAAATAAAAGAAACAGTATTTGGGGAGACTATTTTTCCTAAAAATGAATTTTACCTTGTCATAAGAAAACTGTGGGTGATGGGGAATAAATAAGTGCAGTTCCATGATAGGGGTAGGTAGTCCAAACACAATAACCTACCAGAGTTCATGGGACAAAATCAGTGTTGACCAATGTTATCTCCATAATAATAATAATAATAAAATGCAGATACTATGTAATTTTATTATTGTAAATATACAAATTGCTGATTTTTTAATAAATCCTTTCTCTGCCTGCAAAAGCTCCAAATTACCAAGGATATGTTTAACTAAATCCTTTAATTTAAAGGCAGAAATATTTACAACTATTATCCTACAAGAAAGCCTTTCTGTAAATACATATGTTAAACTTGCATGCCATTATACTTTTATTAGAAAAACATATCCCTTAAAAGTAAACTAATTACCTATATTAAATAACTGAAATATGAATTACATTCAATATGCTTCACCTTCTTCATATTCATCATCATAGTGTCTTGCTCCATTGCTGGTGTTATCAGGATGATATTTTTGTTCATCATCATCTTCATATTTGACCCGTGTCTGGTCATAATGTTCTGGAGGATATTGAGGATAATCTGGATAATCTGAAACATTTAAATAATACAATATTTTAGGTTGCTACATGTGATTGTAACTATTGTGTGTAATTTTTATTGCATATGTACAAGGTTTATACTGCCGAAAAGCCAAAGCTTTAAGACTCACGGCCCTGTGAACCTCACAAATTTTTCTATAGCAAATTGTTCACTGGAAAGCTTACATATGTGTGACAAAATGGAAAAGCAATTCAGAATGAAGGATGATGAAATATTTGAACAATTTGCACTTTTCATTTTTAAGGCAGATATTTCCTTAAATTTATATTGCTGTTTAAATAAAACTTGTAAAATTGAAATAATTACACAAAATTACCAATAACGGAATGATCGACTCGCCAGAAATTGGGTTTTGATTTGGGTTTTATATGTTCAAAGCTTGAACTAGCAAGAACTAGAAAGCTATTATCAGTTGAAAGATCTAATAAAAAATATGTCTGCCATGGACCAAGAAATAGAATCGGCAGATTGGTAGACCAATACTCCACGGATATAAACTTCTTTGGAGGATCCCTCTTATCGTTAATGTCCTTTGTGAATGATATAATTAACTCTGTCTTTATATTTAAATATTTTATATGTTAATTCTATATGTATAATGCGGATTGGCGTAAATAAATTAACCATAAAAAAAATAACTTTAGTTAAATAAGCTATAAAAATCAGGTATTTGTGAAGTTAAGCTCTTTCGAAAAATGAAGATTAATAATAAAATCGTATTACAAAAAATAAGATCTAATTATCAAAAAATCAATTTTCTATGGATATCTCGGATGCAAATAAAAATATGTTCAATTTCTCACTACCAAATTATTGGGCACCATGAAGCAGCAACTTTGCCTACCTTCAAGTCTCACTGTCTCCTACCTCCTAGATTCTAAAACTGCACATCGAATTTCTAGCAGGCTATGTGTTTATTTAGTTTTTTCAAAATGTTTAAATTTCAAGTTTTAAACTTCGAAATTCAAAGTTAATAAGATTTTCAGTGACTTTTGTTCTTTTAACTACAATTTCGATTCTACAAATTCAGTATTTCAATTTGAACAGAATATAAATTAGCTGTCCAATCAATTTTTCCTAAACAAGCATTCTCAAAACCAGACTATTTTGCTACAACACTACTTCGAAATGTCTCAAAGAGGATAGCTAACCTAACGGCTGTTGAGTAATATATAAAAGCACATGACGCCACAACAGAATACATATTTGTATACAAGTTTGTGATTCATAATGTTAGATATATAATCCGCGACGATGCTGTAAAGTGTAATCGTTTATTAAAAATAAAACCAAACTTACCAGTCCAAGGGTTCTTCTTTAATTTTAACTTCCCCTCCTTCATCAGTTTTAATGTATTCCAAACGTTCTCCGCGTTCTCTTTCTCTTCTTTCCCTCCTTTCTCGTTTGCGTTCGCGATCGCGGTCTCTGGATTTCGATCGTCGCCGTTTCCTTTCCCTGTCGCGATCTCTTTCCCGATCTTTCTCTCTAGGTCTGTCGAAAACTTTCTTCAAATTCATCCCGAACTCTCTCTTTACTGCGGCGTTTCTTCTCTCTTCTAACAGATCTGGATCTGCTTCTGCGTCTTCTTTCTCTTGATCCGAGATCGTCTTCTCTCAAATGCGGGTCTTTCGCGTTCACGTTCCCTATCTCTATCCCTTTCCCTACCTAATCCCCTTTCTTCTCTTTCGCGTTCTAAGCGATAACGTTCTCGTTCCCGTTCGTTATCTTCGCGTCCAGAATGCTTAATATTAACCTCTGGGCCTCCTCTTCTAGTGCCACCTAATCCCCCACCTATAAAAGCATTCAATCATCATCTAAACAATACACTGAATAAAAGAATTAGGATTTGAAAATACTTCAAAATGCTAGAATAGACAATTTAGAATATTTCCAAGTGGAGAAAAATCGCGAACATAACAAAAGTAATATCGATTTTCATTAAGCATAATTTAGCGTTTCGTGTCTCCATCCTGAGAAATCACAATTTCATTGATCTATTTGTCACAATGATTTTTTTTTCTTATTTAAACTTATACAGAGCATTCCTGTTAACAGTGCTCAAGTGGGTAGTAGTTGCCCCTCAATGCCTCCTACATTTATCCAAAGACTTTAAAAACCTCCTTTGTTCTCTTTTAACACCCCCAATGGAATGCATGAAAACCACTGGTTTGAAAGGAAATTAAAAATTTCAAAAGCTTATTCAAATTTTTAAGACAAAATCGATATTTCAAAAAGAACTGCTTTATAATGCATCCCATACACAGGATAAGGGTTACTATAGCAGTAAAAGTTTTACCAATCTTTAGTATTTGTTTATAATCAAAAACAAATTATTAATTGAATTTACTTATAGAATTACGTAATCCCTCGTTATCCGCGGTGGCGGTTTCTAAAAATAAAAATGCATTTGTCATAATTGGCACGTTGAATAACATTCAACAAAAGGGACTTACTGCACTTAAATTTCAAATACATATAACCAACGTTTTTATGTCTATTTGTACGTTTTCTGCTTTCATTTAAATTTTTTATATACAATTTTCTAGCGAATTATAAAATTTATAGACATAAAAAATGTATAATAAATAGGTACATGCATTATTTAATTTGTTTCTTTTTTAGGATTTAATTTTTTTATCACGGTTTTTAAGTAACTTCGTTAACCGCGGTTTTGACAAGAAGTTATCCTTTGAGGATAACGAGGGAATACTGTAATATTAAAGCAAATATTATAATTAGTAACACTATGTTGAACCTTTACCACTTTTTGAGATGATAGGCTAAACAAAAATAGAAAGCACCCGACACTAGCAACTTACCTAATCTTCTTGGCAACCAGCCTTTGACTGTTCTAGCTCTCTCGACGTCAACTAATACTCTACGACCATCGATTTTCTTACCATCTGCATGTTTATATGCAGCTGAAAAATACAAATTGACCTTTATCACACTAAAATCCATCAATTTATTAGTTGTAGGTATTTGAAAATTTTAGCAAAATAATTTTTATTCATTTGTATTATGATTAAACAAAACATGGATGCTTTAATTTAAAGAAAATCATTTGAAATGACAACTCGCAAAGCAACTTTTTGAATGAGCATACTGAATGTTTTATTTGATCAATCTGTATATGCACGCATTATTACGGAATATTTGACAAGGATTGCAGATCATCAAGAAGTTTAAGAGGAACAGTTTGGACATACTTACCGTAAATTTAATAAACAATTCAAACATTTTTTTTAAGTTTATATTGAAATCACTGATCAATCTGCAATACAATTAGTATCCATATCGTTTACAAAATCAAAAATGATTTGTCAAATATTCCTCGCTTACATTTTGAGACTTAACAAAAGTAATTTAAAATCTGTATTTTCCATTAAGGTAAAACAATTTAGAAAAATACATTCTAGAAAATACAGTTGTAATCTTGTTGACTGATACTGTTTTCAAATAATTTATCTATTAAAATAGGTATAAATGAAATATACCTACCCAGTTACTTACGTAAGAAAACATCAATAAGTGAAAAAGTTGTAATTCAAAACAAAAAACATCCTGAACAACAGCTGTGCAGACTCCTTTTAATGAATTACCTGGTGCGCAATTACTTACGAAGCGCATACCCAATAAATTTAATAATAATAAAAAATTAATTCTTTTGTTTCATTCGAAATTACAGATGACTAAGATCAATTAAGTGTAAATTTACTAATATCACTAGTTTGAATTTTTAGAATGAAAAACCCCAACAGACAATTTAATTATATTTGTATGCAGGGTCTTACCACACATACAAACCTATATAGCCAGCAAAAAGCGGAAGTTTGGGGAAAACGGCACTAGTTGCCTGCAGCTCGTACTGTATAAAAAATAGAAAAAATTAATCTTACTATTTATTATCGCATGAAAATTACTGTTGCTGGCTACATAACCTAGACGAAATTCAATCAACCATTTACATTTGAATAAATTTAAAATAAATTATTTTTACGACAATGTGGCATGATCGCTTTTAAAAGTGGCTGATTGAATTTAATGTGAAATGTTTTAATTGGTTTACTCACAATGCATGTCCCTTTCATGTTCATATTCAATGAAAGCATACCCCCTTGGTTTTCCATTGACACTGTTGTGAATAAGGACAATCTGAAACAAAACAAAACAAATTAATTTGCAAATAACCTTAATTCTCCATGAAAATGATTTCACTCTTTGCATAATCGTAATTATTTTTCAGTTCATTAACATTTTCCACAGTCAGAATTGTACTTTTCTTCGAACTTTGGAACATCAATGTTTCATTGTTGTGATCTATTTTCATTTTCAACTTGATAAATTTTATTATTTCTATGGAGTACTGTGTAGTTTAAAAGAAAATTTGCTGTTGAAGCCTTTATTACACAAGTACCATGTGAGAATGTAAGATCTAAAAACACATCTTTGTGTTTTCACTTACCTTTTTAATTGGTCCATACACTTCAAATTCACGTCTCAATTTGGATTCAGAAGTATCATAATTCTAAAAAAAAAAACAACAACTAAAGAATAAGTAGAAACAAAATTACATACAATGTTAAAAAATAGTTTGCATGAAATATTGTGACTCCTTTTTGCATCCATAAACATATTGATATGATTATGAAGAATATTAAGGAGAAATTATATTCCTGTGTTTACATACCCAACAATCATGATAGTTTTGATTATTAGGTGAACAGCACAGGGGAGAAATTTTGTGTTAAATCTTGAATTGCTCTTTTATACATTTTATTAATTTTTGAATTCTTAATTTAAATACCTAGTTTTGGCTTGAAATTTAAATATGAGGAATTCAAGAACTTTCCAAGATTCAAATAAAACTTTGGGTAAAAAAACATGAATTTCTAAGAAAAGATAACTAAAAAAACTCTAAATTGAAATTTCAATATTCAAACAAATTTGATAAGTAATTTTATTTCTGAAATGTTTTAAGTTATTTTTTTCTCAAAATTCAGAACTGAAACTTGCAATTTTCAATTTTTTCTTCAAAACTTTCACCTAAAACTTGCAATCTAGGTATTTTCTTTGATATTTTTGATTTAATGGTATGTTTCAACCAGAAGTAAGATGCAACCTTAAAGTTTTAATTGATTAGTGTCATTACAGAACATTTAACTAGATAGCCTCAAAAGAGAGAGTAGAAACCAAATTCGCTGGGCATGGACTCCCAGCACGCTAAGTTTGTAGTTAAAGATATGTCAAATGCCAAGAATTTAGCAAAGAAAAAGTGCAAGTATTTCTGACTTAGAAAACCTTGTCCACCTAACCCTTGACATTTCACAGATGAGTTATGACAAGTTTCGCATCACAAACCAATGACTGTGAATCCGGTTCACCACTCTCTTCCTCGAGTCTCTACTAATTGTAAATTTCAATTGCTAACTTGGAAATTTCTAAAAAAAAATTGTTTCAGAAATGCAAAACTTTACATTTGAACTTTAAATTTTTCTTCTAAAAGGTTTGTATTCATTTTCAAATTTCGATTTTAACACAGTTTTAAGCAACAATTTTTTTAGAAATTACGAAATTTTTTGACACATTTAAATTTTATTAAAATTTAAAACAAGCACTTGCTCGGCAGCTATCCACCTCTTATTCAGTGCTTCGGACATAACAAAGTTATCCTTTATGAGTGTACTTACAAAAAATAACATAACTTACTATTCGTGCAACAAAAAGTGTTTTGAAAGGATCAGCAGTTATATTAGCTGCAGAATTGGGATCCCAAACGGCAATTTCCTGCTCTAGTTTGTAAGCAACCTGCTCTGCTCTTTCTCTCCTCCTTCTTTCGAGCCTTTCTTCCCGAGATTCGACTCTAGTTGGAGGTGGTGTATCTTTTGGATCCTAAAAATCAAACACATGACATCTCAAAAGAAACCATTCTCAACACTTACCTCAAAGTCATTAAGAAAAGCTCCAACTCCCAAATAGCCTCTACTTTTCTTCTCGTGTGGTAGTTTGGTAACTGGTGGTAAATATGGAATAGGATCGCGTGGTGCAAATAAGGCTAATAAATTAGGAGGTAGAAACTGCGTCATCTTTGATGTATTTAATCAATACTTTGGCACTTTGCAACACTTCCTGAAGGCAATTACAGAGAAATCATTTCCCTTTACTTTACAAGTTGTATTATATATTATATGCGAATTACAAAAGTCACGACTCGGTCCCCTCTTAAAATAATCAAAAATCAGGCAGAACAAGAACAAGATGGATGCGATGAATTCATTTTACAAACATACGACATGCGCATTATGATATTTGCAGATTGCGCTGTAAGAAATTTACTAGAGTTCGAGTCATAGAATTAAAAATTGTGAGCACAAACATTTTAAAATTTGAATGTTCATTTTGCATAGCACATTCTGATATCGACATTTTCAAGTGAGAGCGCATTCTACAAAAAATAGTTATAAATAAACCCGCCCAGACGATTTCAAGGCCCGAAATCATTAATAAAATGTTAAGTCGTTCGACGTCTTTGAGTGATTTTGTACAAAATCATTGAGGTTTTTCATCAGTAGCTTTGCTACAGTAGTAGTTGTAATGTATTGGCGATTCGAATTAAAAGTTCGCGCCAACTATCAGCTGATCGCAAGTAGGTCGCTTGCTTATAACCTATCTTTAACCCGCCGATGGGCGCGCGCGGTCTCTCAGACCGCACCTATATTTATTATTTTATATTTCAATAATTAGTTTGCCAATAATGCTCATTTTTGGTTTAGCTGAGTTTTATAACATCACAAATGTAACGGTTGATCAAGTGATTAATTATATGTCCATTTTTGTAAATTATAGCTATTGCATTATGTGATACCGCGCGCCCACGCATGTTAAATTGTTTTGTCATTATAGTTCCAGATATAAATTGACTTTTGCTTGGAAATAAGGCTGTAGAGGATAATTCCAAACAAGTATGGTCCAAATGAAACCTATTTTTGAACCTTAACCCTTAAATATTATATTATTGGAAATGTAGCTCCGTATTTCGTAAAATAATTTGGCCTTTGTATTTGGCTAAATTTTTTGTTTATAGGTTAAACCAATGCATGATTTGTAATTTAATTTTATTAACAAATATACCAAGATACCATATTTCATCATAAAACCAAAAAAGGTTAATAAATAGCATTATTTATAGATGCGGTCTCTGAGACCGCGCGCGCCCCTTCGTGTTACAAAGTATGGCGCGCCTGCTCTAGGGTTAAGGCTATAATATGTATGTAAAGATTAGACATTTCCTAGGAATATTTTCTTATTTTGCCAAGCAGTTATTATAATTTTCAAATAATTATATGTATATTAAGAGGACAATAACTAAGGTAATTAAAACAAGCCGACTGTTTATACAAATTATAATGGATTCGGGGAAAAATCTTTTATGTTTTGGAATAGGGGCGAGATAGATTGCAGTGCATAAGCATCTTAATCTTGTTTTTACAGCTCAACTTCTGTATGGAATAATTGTTAAAAGGTAAATTTATCATTATAGCCTCAATCCTCAGGAATATTATTTTAATTTACTAGAACAGTTTAACATTCTAAAAGTTGTAAGTGACGAATAGGTTAGAAGATAATGTAAAATTTCTTGAAGTCGTAAGTTATTTGAAAAGAACTAAATAATTTCTTAGAAGGCGTAGTAATACTTAACACTAGTTAATTTTGCTGTTCAGTTAAAGATTGAAAATATTTTTAGGGGAAAGGCTTCAGAATGGAAGTTACGTTTATTATTGGTGTGTAAAAGAAGAAAATGGAGAAAATTTAAAATAAAGTAATAAGGTTTGAATTGCACATTACATCGAATAAAATTCCTTCACGATAGCATCCACCTATTCCCAACTACTGAATTAAATTACTACTTTCAAAAATTGTTTATCTGATGTTTTAGCCCCCCATATCTTACTGATAAAAGTGATAATAACCACTAATAAACTGTATTAACAATAAATGCCACAATAAATATTAAAAAGTCTACAATATTTTGACAAGTGACTGATATGACTGGACCAGGGTTCGTTTTTTGGCACCGTAATCAGCCAAGAAGGATTCATTTCAGTGATGAATTTTAAAATTTGGTTACCCTTACAATTTTGATTCTGCAGCATAGACATGTTGCTGCTTAAACTAGAATTTAAGTACATTCTGGAATACTTCTAATGTTTGGAAATTATTTAAAACATTAGCCACATAGTTATGGTATTGTAAATGTCCTTCTTGAGGAGAAATAGAATAGCTGGCTGTAAAACTATATTTAAAATTGATAACATTTAGTAAAATTAATCATTAACTGTCTCAACAATAGAAATGTTACGGAAGAGAAATAATAGCACTGTATATAAAATATCATGTTTTTTAGTTTCATAAACAAAGAATGTTAGCAAGAGCCTTCTAAATATTCTCTCTTGTATATTTTTGTGTAATGCAGCCATAAACAATGCCAAAAATCTTTAATTTGCTTTTTATTTGATTTGAAGTAAATTCCATATTCTATAATAATGAATAACTAAATTTAAAAAGTCTACAAATATAGGTAGGTATAAACAAATGTCTCCAACTACTTTAGGTACTTTGGTACAAACTAATCAAACCATTAACTTCTGATTCTAACATCAACTAACCGAAAATTGAACGCTTGTTACGGCTACATTCACAAAGCAAACGCCATATCAAAATGTAAACAAACCTGTGACCTACAAGCAGTAGTTATGATTGTCGCCACCAGAGGGAGTGATCCTTAGCTGGAAATGCCAATTAAAACCTTTGCACATAGAGAAACCTGTATAGTTTCTGCCTTTGCAGTTTTCAATCACTGATAAACTGTTTAAAGGCGGCTACACACGCTCATGTATTTTTGAACGGTATACACCAATACACATAGAAAAATCACGATAGAAACTAAACTGTATAGTCCTGAGCACAGTATAGATATTAGCCAGAGACTAAATAGACTGAACGTTTCAATGTTCTCATGCGTACAGTTGAAGCTAAAATCCAGGGAAGTGGGGAGGTGCATCCCCACTACTCTTTGATATGGTCGGATTAAGTAAAATTTATAAATACGAAACCTGCCGCTTAACGGTTCTAGCGATTTAGATGAAACTTTAGAATTAGGGGCTTTTGGACCAATAGGATATATTTTATAAGTGCTTTTTGGTAAAAGTTAAAGAGAATTATTTTCAAAGACATCTTGGCTTAATAGTAAAATAATTTTCTTTCAATACGCGACGCCTGTGTACAATATTGTTAAGCCGGTGCTGTAAACACGTCATGATTGCAGTGAAATGGCGACGCGCGCACACCGATAATTGAATATTTATATATTTTATTTTTACCTACCCAAAGAATGAAAATCTTGATTTTCCTTCACTAATGCGTTAACTGAGGTTTTAACAATGATCCACAATACATTTCCCCATATTTACAGTCCATTTTCTTTAAAAAAAAGCCGATGTTATCTTCGCAAAGGTCTGTCAAATAATAGGAGGGCGTTGCGAGCTAGATGGAGCTAGGCTTTAGCCAGGCTTTCAACTGGCTTCACTGCTTACCGTGTTAGGTTCAGTCTATTTAGTCTCTGGCTTACGCCAAGAAGACTATAATATACATCCTTTTATGAATTGTTTTCCCCATTTGAAAATTTTTTTTGATAACAGATAACCATTGGTTGTATTCACTGGAGCCCTATAAATGATGAATTGAGGGAATAACAGATAACAATCTAGTAATATTTATAAAAAGACATCCATTAAAAAATGACAACCTCCGCCCAACTTATGACATTTGGAAACTGAAAAAGTGTTCATAAATTCTCATTTCTTCCAGACTGGCTCAAACAATTCTGTACATAACACTTGATCATTATTTTTATTTATCTCCCAAACTAATAGTGAATTAACACAAGGGTTGTATCTTTAAAGCAATGCCCCCAAACAAAACTTCGCTATCATAACAATTTTAATATGGGGAGAATTCACAATCTAGTTAATTTGGAATTCCCCAATCAGCTTCTAAACAACTGCTCATTACAGAAATAGGATCTTAATTGTAAGATGATTACAGGGTTGAAGATAACTTTGAGAGATTAAAATGTTTACTAAAGAAGTTTATTAAAAATAAACTTATAAATATAAAATGTGCTACTGTTTAAAAAGAAAATATGACTATTAACATATTATAATGACATTTAAATAATTTTTACACAAACATTGATAGGCGATCTTCATATCTTGGTCTTCACATTGCATATTATGTTCATTATTAAACATTTAAAGCCTTTAATTTACTTTGAATTTCTCATTTGGCATAACTCGTCTGCAATTAAACTGAAAATCACGGTAAATGTAATGGTTATTAAGAAGTCTGTATCTCTTACCCGCTTAAATATCTAGGCAATCATCAGCTATATACTTCAGGGCAACAGCTATTTTACAACATCACCTAGGTGATGTTTGTTTAATTCGATTTATCTAATTATAACTAGCCATAAATTCAATATTGTCACTGTTCCTTATTTATGTTACGATTCTTTTTCTTGGAACGATCAAAGACGGCAATTTTCTCTCACTATGGGTTGTAGTTATTATTTAATTAAGTCAGGTAGCTTCAATAATAATATATAAACTATTTAAATGTATATTTTATGCTTCTCTAGGACATTATATTAGAGGATAATCAGAATAAATACAAAATTGTTAAAAATTAGCGAAGTATGCTTTTATGAATGAACTGCGCCTTACAATTTTTTCATAAGAAATGTCAAAGGAGGTAGGTCATTTCGATAGTAGTTATTTAAATCACATAGTTTGTTATGTTTCTTTGACTTATTTACCTCTGCAAATTATTTTAGTTGATCTGTATCAACAATGTGTTAATAGTATTAGCACATTAACGGTCTACAGCCTAGTGTAAAATACAATTAGGTAGACCTACAATTATTAAGGATGATATACATGTAAAAATACGTTTTTGGCAACTCAATTTACCTACACGTCAATTTTTTTTGACAATTCTGTCAGTGTGCAGGCAAATCAAAATGGCAGGAATGTCACCATCAGAAGTAAGTTTTTATTATTTGTTACTATTTTTTCTCTATACCTTGTTAATTTCTTTGTTATTTAATACTTATAAATTCATGGTCTATCGGCATTAAAAAAAATAAATATGAACATGATTTAATGTGGATATCCATTATTTTTTCTTTTCGTTGTAGAAAAGGCTACAGAAAGAATTGATGTCCCTCATGAAAGAGCCTCCACCGGGAGTGACAGTAGATACAGAAGTCGCAGAACAAAATTTATTACAGTAAGTATTCATTTTTTAACTTGAATTTAATCTAAAAGGATGTGTGACAAATCTGCAATATGTTCATGTATATGTTCATGACCTTGCAAATGTTCTACTACAAAGAAGCAATTTTTTTACCTTACTAATTAATAATTGTAACAAATAAGGGAAATAATTCATATTGTCGTGGTTTTCACCTGAGTTCTGAAGTATTACTGTTAAAATCTTAATCTGTTTTTTTATCTTTACATTAAATACAGAGTGTAAAAACTGGAGGTATTGCCAATATTTTAAAATCTACTGAATGTATTTCTTTGAAAATTGGCATGGCTGTTTATTATAATCAGTCAAACCCTGTATCATTGAATTTGTCTTTTGAGGGACTGTTTGAATCTTCAAAAATATACAAGATGTTCTATTTAAAATAAGATAGTATTCTTTCTGATTAATCCTTGTATAGATACAAATGGGTTTGTATCCCTTCATGGTGTGTGTTAATTATTTAGACAATTTTCAAAAAAAAATGTATTCAGTAATTTTTGATACTGAATGTTTTCCAATTTGAAACCATGTTTTGCCATTGCATGTTGGATGTAAACGGTAGAAAGATCACAATTTTTTGTTTTAGCTGGATAATAAAAATGGAAGGTGTGCCAGGTACCCTTTATGAAGGAGAACAGTTTGAATTGCAATTTAAATTTAGTAATAAATATCCCTTTGATTCCCCAGAAGTAAGTAGATAAATTTAATGCAGACAACCCTTGTTACAGAGATTCTTTGTTGCAGGTAACTTTCGTAGGCACTAACATTCCAGTACATCCACATGTTTATAGTAATGGACACATTTGTTTATCAATTTTAACAGATGATTGGTCCCCTGCACTGTCAGTTCAGTCTGTTTGTCTCTCCATTGTGTCTATGCTCAGTAGTTGTAAAGAAAAGGTAAACATATTGAACAAAAAAAATTGTTAATTAAAAAATAACAAAAAGTCCAGTCAGTTTATTTTACAAATAAATATTCCTTTTTTTGTTTTAGAAAAGGCCCCCTGATAATGCATTTTATGTAAAAACATGCAATAAGAATCCAAAGAAAACGAAATGGTGGTATCATGGTAAGATATTTGAAATTACTTTTTATGCTTTTTCAACTTGTTTTATTTTTCCTATTTCAGATGACTCTGTGTAACGTAACTTAAATTTTTGTGATTTATTATTTATCTTTGCTCATAGATATATTTTTAATTGTAGAGTAAAATTTTATTTTATAACTTAAAAATTGTAAATGTATATTTTAGATTAATTATACTAGTGCCTGCCACTTGCTTATACCTATTAAACTGTTTTTCATTGTTTAAATATGCTTATCTCTTACATTTTCCTAGTTATTTACTTTAGTGTTAAAACAAGTACAATGATTATACTCATTTGTCAATTATTAACAAAGCAAATCTTATAAGTCCAAGGGCTTTAAGTATTCCACTGGGTAGCATTATAAAAGTTAAAAATCGTTGGTAAAACCAGAAGTGTACACCACAGGAATTGGTTTTATAATTTACAATTAAAATTTCACAGAAAAGCAGAAAGTTTATTTTTGAGTTCAACACAAAAATTTATTTTTGTCTCCAAAATTATTCCTCACATAAACAAGCATACTTTTATGCCACCTTCATATTGCAATTTCCATATCACACAGTGATTGTAAATAAAAATATTTTGTTAGTAATAAGCATGTGTTTAGTGAATTTTTCTAAGAATTTAAAAACAAAATTGTCAAGTCTGTCCTGTAATTTGTGCAGTTTCTATTTCCATATCAATTATACTACAGTACATTTCATTTCAGTAACTTATATTTATGGTTGTGTAGTTTCTACATAATTTTCAGCAATTGCATATCAGTGGTAATTATTATTCTTGGACGATGACAGTCCTGAATTAAATAAATATGACATGCCAGTTTTGACACACTTGTCATAATTTCACCATCATTTGACCAAAGAGCACAAAACAATTTTAATTTTTCTCGAAACACTATACTTGAGAGGAACTTGACCTACAGTATGTATAAAAGTTATAAGAACCTGAGCTTTCCAAGTTTGATTTTTCTCTAAAAAACTGTTTTTCTTTAATAAAATTTAAACTATTTGGCCAATCATTTCCAAAAAAAGAGGTTCTATTCTGAGAAATTCCGAATTGATAGAAATAAGAATGGCAAAAATCGTTAAGAATTGCGACCTGCAGCGTGACATTTACGCAGGCTGACAGTGTTTTTCAATGATGAAACGAATTTTGGAGTTAATCGCAATTTAAAAATGAGCAAATAGTACAATCGTCTAGATATAGCTCTATCCGGTTTAGCAGGATGGATTTA
Organism: Dastarcus helophoroides; assembly: GCA_028583605.1. NCBI lineage: Eukaryota > Metazoa > Arthropoda > Insecta > Coleoptera > Bothrideridae > Dastarcus > Dastarcus helophoroides. Next base: position 24,169,984 of record CM053325.1, on the reverse strand, counting down.
CAATATTTAAATGGTATACTTGTTGGTGGAGAGCGCTTTCGTATGTCCTTTCTTCAGAGAGAGTCGCCCAGAAAAATAAACATGAAAAACAAAACAAAAAATCAAAATGATTGGGAAGCCGGATAATTTGGCCGTTCATGTCCGTCTCTAGTACATTGGTATTTGTTTTGTCCGTCTGCGGTCATCAAGCAATGTTCGCCACGGAAATAATAATTAAAATAAATTAATTTTTTGTGCAACCGGAGAACCTATTATTTTGCAGCTCGTTGGGCGGCCGCGAAATGTTATTTCGCAGCCGCTATCACTGGCAACGGACGCGAAATGAATTGACAGAAGTTACTAAAATATAGTTAGAATCATGATTTTGGTTTTTAAAATACTCTTCATTCATATTTTAGATAAAATTTTAAAAACTTTTTATTCTAAAATTCATAGTGTACATAAATTACTTAGAATAAATGTTAAAATTGTTAAGTTCCTATAGTCCTATGGTAAATGATCAATGTTGTTTTATTTATCAATAACCTTGGAAATACTGGCAGGTGTGATACATGAACGCCACCTTTCTATAAACGTCAAATTTAATGACAACGTTTTAAAAGCAATAATATCCATAGAAATACATATTTTTCGGTTGCACCAAAAATGTGGTGTGCCTTGCCCACGTACTCATTAGCAACTTCAAGATTGTCAAGCCTCGGCCGCAGGGCGGCTTCGGCGACAATCTTTCTCTCGGTCGCTAATCAGTTACTTTGCGGCCTAGGCCTAGACACACAAATGACTTATGTCACGTTTGATTTGAAAACTTTCTGTTTATCGCTTTTTATGTTTTGTTTCTACATTGTCAATATGGCCGGCCGTAGACATTTTGCAGTCGCACCGATAACAAAATTACGGTCGTGTGGTAGCGAACTGCAGTTCATCATAAAAACTATTGAATATCCCTTATATGAGCGTCATACTACAGTCGAAATGAGCGAACGTTTATGGCGTTCGAACTTGTGTACTCCTTTTTCTTTTCTTTAAAAGAAGTAGCAGCCGTGCTTCGCCTCTTCGAAAATATTTCAAAATAATTGTGTTGTGTAGCCAGTGGATGTGGTTGAACCGAGTTTATGTACGGTTGATTAGACTTCAAACTGATCGCAAGTTGTGGTTAGAATGCAGTCGGATCAACTGTAAATTGTAACTACAAATTCTGGTCGGTGCGACGGCAAAATCGGGCTCGTTTACGGCCGCCCTTAATTAGTGAAAATTATGCATTTCAAAATTTTAGTTCTTCCCAATCCAATGAATTTACGAGTGGAAGTTTTCAGATAACGAGTAGATACAAATACTCGCATGCGATGGAAATCCTCGCCCGCTGACGAGTACACTTTGATTTTGAGCTCACGGCGCTTAAAAAGTTAGGATTTTGTTAGATAAAATAAAGAAATGTTAGTGATTTTTGGTGGTAAACATTTTCGAATAAATTTTTAAATCTGACTACTTATTTAGCACTTCCCTCATCTCTCATCTTACTTGGAGGAAGGGCCCATATAAATCAACTGAAGCCGGGCCACGTAAAAGCTTAATCCGGCTCTGTCTACGGTATTTTATGCTAGATACCCACTATTATCACTTAACGCCAGTACTGACCAAATCATTGGGGTGTAATTAATGTGCGATCCCAATAATTTTATTTAGGTAACCTTGTAATTAAAATGGTTTAATACTGGTATTTAACAAATATGCGATCCCAATAATTTTATTTAGGTAACCTTGTAATTAAAATGGTTTAATACTGGTATTTAACAAATATTTATTAACGATTTAAACATTATAAAATTGTAATTAACAAAACTGTTTTAGTTTGGATTAACAATTAAATTATATATCAACAATCAGCCATGTTGCACTTTAATCAAAACTTCTATTCGCATGAATCTTTATAATATTACTTTTCTCTTTGAATAACGAGGCGTACATATGCTCCAGATCTTGTAAGGTTTCCTAAAACAAATTTATTTACGCTGCCTGTAAACGTTAATCATATATTTTTCACTTTGACTGCATGACATTTTCGCCATGGTGCAGCGGTGTTTATTTCGCTTATCGCATTTCTTATATGTGTGGTCATGAGGCGGTAAAACAGGAAAACTGAGTCTTTATTCTGCTGCAGAACGAACAACGTTGATAATACATGACACCGTTTTAACCACAATTTGACAGATTCAAAGGTTTTGATGTATCAAAATAGAAAAGTCGGCCGGAGAAGAAAAAGATTCAAAACACACGAGGTGAATAGGAGGGTATGCGCAGACCAAGTTACCCAAAAATTAACCCCTTAACGTTTGAGAAAACTAATGGCTAGTATATTATAGGCACCTAATTTTGTCTTTTGTTTTGTTTTGTATGATAAAGCAATGTTTCCCAACTTTTTTTGGTAGCGACACATCTTTGCTATTGTGTAAAAAAAGGCGACGCACGTTAATGATCTAATAATTTATTTGACGACCAAATAAAAGGTCGTCCTGATTATCTTCGAGTTTTGATGACTAAAAAAAGAACATTCTCTCATAATCTAATCTAATCAGCGAAAAATGAATTTTTGACAATCAAAAATAAAAAAGGTTATTAGGTTATTATTATTCATTTTTGAATTTTTATGATCTTATATTTTGGCGACACACCTGGGACTTTCCAATGACACACCGATTGGGAAACTGTGATATGGAAGGGCGCGCTACTGTGAAAATATCACGAGATATGTCAGATAAGTTGTAACTACCTCTGATGCTCCATCTCCTCTGGTACTACCTGAAGTGGAAGAAAGGTGACCTTCAAATTTAACCTTTTTTGCTGCTGGAATTGAGGACTGCCCTGGCGACTTTAAAATTCCTCTTTTCGGACTATGTTCTATCTTCTTTTTTTCTGATTGAAGTTTTTTCTCACCATTTTTTAGATTACGAAAAACTTGAAGTAAATTTTCCAACTCTCGACTGTTTTCATCGTTGACTTTTTTGAGACCTTCCAATTCTTCTATCAATTCTTTATTTTCTTGTTCCGCTTTAGACAACTTGTTATTAAGGTTTGTTTTCTTTCCTTCTATATATAAGCTTGTTGTTTTCAAATGAGAAAGTTTGTTCTTCAGTTCTATCAGTTTTTCTTCCTTTTTCTTGTACTCAGTGTCGTAAGTCTCTCGGCTTTTTACTAAAACTTGCTGTGCTGCTTCTTCATCGATTATTTTTTCTTCAAGTTCCTTTAACTTATTTAATAATAGATCTTTAGATTCCTTAAAAATGTGCAACGTTTCAGTCTTTGCCATATTTTCCTCTTGCAAAAAAGATAACTGAGTTAGTTTATATACAATATTATTTTGAAGCTCTAATTTTTCCGTGGCCATCTTGGTTCTTTCATCCACTACTTTACATAAATCATTTTTCTTCAAAAGTTGATCCTACAAGTCAATATAAGATAAATAAAAATTAAGTAATACGAGGCCTAACAACTAACTAACATTTGTTCGTTATTTAAATATCTAATTATTCATGGATTTGTAAGGTGTATTTTTGAACAAATTAAGAAATCTTATTCGATTTTGCCTTTACCTTTTACAAAAATTATATATATGAATATAATATTTGTCAGAAATCACTGACAATTAAATGTTTGCCCGCCTTAAGTAATCTTCTCCTTTAATTGGGTCTGCTTTGAGAAAAATTTAGTTTAATTTATCAAATAATGTCGGTAGTGTATATTGTATATGATTTGCATTAATATTTTATACACATGACTAAAGATGTGTCATAATACAAATTTACGTGAAAGAATAGCGCAGCAATGTTTACGTAATCAAAATTTGAAAATGAATAACATAATAGTTTCCCCAAATTTAAGTGGGTATATCAAAAAAACTGACTGTTCAAAGATAGAATATTAAAAAATAGCGGAAATAAGAATAGGCGTTCCAAAATTATATCAGACAAGACAAACATAACTCTTGTTGACATTTGCGAAAGTCATAAGTGAGTAACGTTAAGACATATTACCTCAGAATTATATGAAGTAACTGGCGTAAAAGTACTTATCCACAATACGTTGCCAGTAGTAGATACCCAAATTTGGATTGAGATTTTACAAAGATAATATTCATTTAAAATAAAAACAAAATTAAAAAAATATAATTTGTTGTTGATGTATACCAGTGTTTTTTAACCTTTTTCTGTTAGTGACACACTTTAGCACTAATTAAAATTTTGCGACACGTACAGGGTTAGTCTTATTAAATGGACCCCCTCCCCCTTTATTTTCTTTGTTCTAAATTATTCTGAAAATTTTAAAATGCAGGTCTATATATTTTCTTCTGAATTTTTTAAATTTTTCTGAAAAAAAAATATATTGATGTATGTATACAGGGTGATCAATACCAAGTCTATTTTTTCTCATAGAACACCCTATATATTTTTACATATTTCAATTCTCCTAGTTTTCCAGAATCCAAATATATATAATTGTTATATACTTCATTGACAAATAAGCGAATTATTTGAGATCAAGGAATTACTTTTAGAGCTTTAATATTACTTGATTTTAATAGGTAAAACAAATTGGTTAACTCCTATCAAAAATGTGTCAACGCATCGTTTACTTTTAATTAATTATTTCATATTTAACTTTAAAAAATTTATTATTCGTTGACTGATAGACAGGAGTTACTAGAAATTTATCTTTTATGTCGAAGAAATAAGACGGCAGCACGACGACATTACATTGAAATATATCCTGATCGAACGGCTCGTCGTCAGATAAATGAGCACCTGGAATTAAACATTATTTTATTTTTCATCGAGGATCCTGGTCGCTTGACAACCGAAACTGCCCAATATTTTCAAATTTCACAAAGTATTGTGGTAAGAGTTTTACATAAACATCATTAAAAACCATATCATCTGATGGTTGCGCAAAAGTTATATCAAGACTGTGAAGACCGCAGAGTATTTTGTGAGGAAATGATTTGCCGACATCACGAAGATAACAATTTCATAAAAAATATTTTATGGACCGACGAATCGAATTTTTCAACAAGTGGTTTTGCATTTAATAAAAGAAATACTCATCAATGGGCAATGGAGAATCCTCGAGCGGTCAGGGAAATCAGAAGATAGGGACGTTCTAGCCTTAATGTTTGGTGTGGGATACACAACGATACAATTATTGGCCCGATATTTATCGAGAGCAGTTTGACAGGGAATAATTATTTAAATATTTTGCAACACAATATTGAGGATCGTTTAGAAAATATACCGGTTGCACAGTATCAAAGAATTATCTGGCAACAAAATAGGGCTCCGCCCCACAATGCCAAGGTTGTCACATTTGTTTTAAATCATCGCTACCCCCTTTGGATTAGTCTATTTGGACAATTACGATTGCCGCCAAGAAGCCCAGATCTTAACCCCCTAGATTTTTACCTTTGGGGTACCATCAAACAAAAAATTTTTAAACATGGGGATTACGAAACTGTGCTGCAGCTAAAAGAAGCAATAACAGAATGTATTCAGTCTTTAAATTTAAATAAATTCGCAGTTGGGGCTGTGAGGGACAATTTTTTGAAAAGGTGCAATAAATACATCAAAAATAATGGTTACCTTGTAGAAAAAGACTTGTGATACAGTGTAGTATGCCATAGTTAAGGTTTTTTAGTAATAATTAGTTGCTAAGAGTTGTTAATTATCATAGTTAATTAATTTTTTTATGGCGAATAAATCGCCTATTCGTGGATGAAATATATAACAACTATATATATTTGGATTCTGCAGAACTAGCAGAATTTAAATAAGTAAAAATATACAGAGTGTTCCATAAGAAAAAACAGACTTGATATTGATTCACCCTGTATACACACAGCAAAATATTTTTTTTAGAAAAAATAAAAAATCGAAAAAACTACATAGGACTGCATTTTGAAATTTTCATAATAGTCAAGAATAAAGAAAATAAAGGGGGTGTCCATTTAATAAGACTAACCCTGTACAGTCTAATAAATTTTGGTAAAACCAAAAAAGAAAGCATTCCAATAGGTAATTCTCTCCATCATTACTCCCTAGTCACTTCTTCCAATAAAAAAACATACCTACTATACATTCTCCATCATTTCCGAGAAGCAACCGATTTTAACGCTTTAAGAAAGGTTATTTTACTCATTTTAGATAAACGATTTAGTATTAACTAAAATTACAAAGTTTACTATTTTATATAGGCTCAATTATGTGGGTGCTTAAGGCGCCAAGCCGTTTAAGGATGTATATTTTAAGTTAATACGTTAAAATTTTGAAATCCATCTTGACATTTCAATTTTTTTTTCCACAAATTCCATGTTTTTTCAGCTGTTGGGAAATTAGTAAAGATTATGCCGAAATAATTAATTTTTCAAGCTCAAATTTTAATACAAAAATGTTGACTTTTTTTATTGAAATTAAGAAAAAAATATTTTTTTGGTCAAGAATGTGGTTTTTCGAAACTTTTTTACAACATTCAAAATTTTAATTTTTACTTTTACTTCTTTTTAGAAACTTTTTTCCAAATTTTGATCTTCAGTTTAGCTCTCAAAATTACAATATACGTTTCCTTCAATTTTTTCGATCATTATATACCTATAAGATATTTCTAAGCATTTTCTAGAGGTTTTAATATTTTTATAAAAAAAATTTTTCGTTATAATTTCGAGTTTTTCTAAAAATGTCGACTTTTTTTTCGAAATCTTAATCACAAAGATATCAAAAGTTCAAGTCATTTTTTATATAAAAATGCGTTTTTTTAAACTCTAACATTATTCTCAAAGTGCACAATTTTGATTTCTCGAATGACTTTTTTTGGCAATTTTAATTTTAATATGGAAATTTCTGCCTTCTTCCCAATATTTTGTGTGGAAATGGAAAATTTAAGTTTTTTTAGATTTGAGTTTAAACACGAAATTGCAGTTTTTTTAGATAATTTTGATATACACATCAGGAAAGTCAAACACTGTTCATAGGGAGAATGTTAATGAGAGATTTAACATTGAGAGCTAATAGTGGGATAGATGGGCGGCGCCTTGGATTCTCCTACACCGGTGTAAACAATTCAACGCAGAGCGCAGCGATCAGTGCTGGTGGAGATTTCAGTAGTACATCACAGCTTCTAACGTGTTTTGTTACGGGATTACTACTGGCACGCAACAATTTTATTAAAATTTGCGTACCATATGCTGTTTGTTCTTTTAGTCCGTTGATTTAATCAACGTCTGAGGCAAAATAAAACTGATATTCTTTGATAACCAAAATAAATATACGAGATTACAAAATAAATAATAATTCTAATGAAGAATATAACAAAATAACTCTTTAAACATTACAATATAAGGAATTCAAATAGGCCACCAGACTGTGCTAAACAATATTCCAGTCTGTTGTAAAACGTTTTTTCTAACATCTAAACTGGAAGATACGAGCATGCTGCGTCAAAGTAGGGGAATACGTTCAGCGGCCGTAGAAAACTATGGAATGGAGACAATTCTTAGCGTTTTACACGGGCAAAGAAAATTTTTCCTTATCTGTATACTAGAAATGTTGACTTTCATTCCAAATGTCCATTTGGTTAGAAATTTCGAGAAATTTTCCCAAATAGAAACTATGAAGCGTTTCCTTTTTTAAATAAAATTTCGATTCGAAACTCGAAATATTCACTTTTCAGGAATGAATTTTTTTTTCAAAAATTTTGATTAAAATATCACGATTGCAACTTTTTTTTTAAATGTCAACATTTTTCTAACTTCAAGCCTACACTACTCTATATTTTTTAAATTCGATTATAATCTCGAGATTTTTTTATAAAATTAGGTGTTTTTAAGTTCCAAAATTTCAGATAATCAGTTTAATTCCAAATTTTCGCTTATAAAATCAAAATTTATATTTTTGTAGTAGCTTTGATATAGTTTTCGAAAGAATCTAAATTTAAAAATTTCTGATGTTTATACAGTCAAATTTTTCTTACAAGTTTTGATTTAAATTTCAATAATTTATTTATTTCCAGTAGTTGAAACCCCAATAGAAAATTTAAGATTTTCTCAGAATTTCAGAAGTAAATTTTTTATTAAAATTTTAAATTTAAGTTCGTTATTTAAAGAAGTTGAAGGTCAACAGGAAGATAAATTTAAATATAAATCACAAGTCAAAATTTGCAAAAATAATGGAAATTTTTAAAAAATTTCAGGACTTTTCGAATTTAAAGTCGAAGGTTTAAATCGCGATTTAATATTTCAAAGGAAAATTTAAATTTATCAAAACAATTTATCAAAAAAATAGACTTTAAGTGAAAATATCGAAAAAAAAAATTTAAGTTTAAAAACAGAAACTCTGAGCTTTGAGAAGAAAAGAATTAAATTTGCGGCCAAAAACCTGAAATATTGTAAAAAGAATCAAATTTCATCTCTAAATATTGAGGAAAATCCGAAAATTTGAGTTTGATGAAGTGAACATTTTACATAGAAAAAAATTGGCAATTCTGAGAAAAATATCGAAATTTTTAAAAATTCAGTTTAAGAAAATGGTCTAAGTTTTAAAATTAACAGAGGAAACGGGAAAGCGAAAATCTCCCGAAAGAGTTAAAATTGGATATTTTCGAGAAAAAAAAAGAGAAAATAAGCTTAATCTTGAAATTTTGGAAAAAAAATTTACTGATGCCATTTTTTGAAATTTCGAGATTTAAGTTGCACTTTTAACATCAAAACCGAAATTGCGAAAAAGCCCTTAAATTTATTGGAAAAATATCCAAGTTTAAAACCGAAATTTTAAAAATAATAAAATTATTCTGGAGTACTCAAAATTTAAAATAAAATCATTACTTATTTCTAGAAGTTAAAATTTGAAAAAAAAAAGTTTCAATTTTAAATTTTTAGTGAAGTGAATTTTACGTTACAAAATCCTGCATTAAAAAAATAGTTTTTAAAAAATAAAAAATAATATTCGTAAATGAGTCGTGTGCTTTAGCACCCCTCCCCAGATCGTATGACCATGATATTTTGGCGACACACTTAAGGAACTTCAGCGATGCACTTATGTGTGGCGACACACCGGTTATGAAACACCGATATAAATAAATAGAAAACCTCTATCAAATTAAACTCAAAAACGCCAGTGATTGATTTAGGTTGAATCTAAACAATCCTGGACTCTCGTAGAAAGACATACATTATATTTAGTCATAAATCAAAAGTTTAATGTTTCCAATGGAGATATAAAAACAAGAATAATTAGGAGAAAAACTTAAAATAAAATTTGTCTAAAAAGAACTGTCAGCATTGGTGTGGGGTTGTAGGTCAGAAAATGGCGTGGAAAAAATGCAGTTCGTAGATGGAATAATAAATGCTGCAAAATTTTAGAATGTACTACAAAATAACTTGGTTCCAGTTATTGGTGAACTCAAAAATGAAAATTTGAACAGAAATTATATCTTTCCGACATCCTGCCACTGAGCAAAACAAGCATGAATTGGTTTATAAAACATTTTCATCTTCACGATACCGTGACCATCCAATACGCTGTACTTTAATATAACTCTAAAAATGGGACATGAGCTGAAAAAGGAATTGAGAAATAATCCTCAAAGAACTATATCTAATCTGAAGGAGAAAATTGTATAAATTTGGTCAAATATCCCAGCAGAATATTTCCAAACATTATCTTCAATGTTACATAGAAATAAGATAGTGATACACGCGAAAACAGAATTGATAAATTCAAGATACTAAGAGTTCAAGCATTTAGTTGTCAGAGATTTCTAATAAATATTACATTTGTGTATTGTTTTAGCAGAAGAAACGAAAAGAAAAATGTTTAAAATCTGAAATAAGTGTATAAAAATGGATAAGGTTTTATAATTTTTTACATGAAGAACTTTAACAAATCCTTAATTAATTTGACAATTAAGCAACGAAAAGTATCATGCCGTCCAAACATTAAGTCGTTAGCTCGTACAATAATAAACAAAAAATAGGCATTTCAAAAATGGTGGAGCATATTAAGGATGAAGCAGGAAAATAGAGAAAAAACTTTTACATAGGGTCCGAGTACCTTATGTAAAAGATCTATTTCTTCTATCATATTTTTGTGTTGCTGCTCTTGATTTTCAAGCCTTCTTTCCAATTCAGTCATTTGTGCGTTGACTTCATTTTCAAATAATTTCATTTCTTCATTTACTGCTTCCAACTTCTCCTTTTCTGAATTAATTTCTGTTAAAGTATTATTCTTAACACACTTTAAATTTACTAATTTTTCCTTTAAATTATTTGTCTCGGTCTCCAAAGAAGTTAATTTAGAATTAAGTGAATCGATTTCATCTTCTTGAATTTTTAAACTAGAAGTACACAAATTATTACTAGAGATAAAATTAAAAATACATTTTGGCATACACCATGAAATTCTCTCATGGTGTATGCCATATAATATGCAGTAAAACTCGACGATAGACCAAGGACTTCTACTACATTAAAATTCATTAAAAAGTGATATTTCAAGCAAATGATTAGATTGTTACTTTTAATCACGAATTCAGGTTTTACCTCTGCCATTTTTTCTCCCACCACAATAAGATAATTTAAATGCACGATGATCGATTTTTTTTAGAAATTTCAATTTTAAACTAGAAATTTCGAATTTTGGGGAACGGACTGGTCCTTGGTTATCTTCAAAAATTGAAATGCAAATCTTGTCCCCTGAAACCAAGAAAGATTAAAAAACACAAGAGCAACCTCTGTTATGATTTCTAATCTTTCTTGGTTTTAGGGGACCAGTTTTTTATTTCAATTTTTTTTAGAAATTTCGAGGTTCAATTTGAAATTTCAAATTTTATCAGTGGCGGCTGGTCCTATAGAGCGCAGGAGCGCGCGCACCTCCTGAAATGAGTGATTAATTTTTTTCTGATTAATGTAAAAGACAAGTATTTATCACATTTTTAAGTACTAAATAATGATCTCTTAATTAAATAGTACTTGTGCATTACTTGGAATAAAGTGCGCATATGTTTTATTCCATTATGAGGAAATTTAAATAAGTTGGTGCGCTCAGAACTAAGCACTTGCGTGGCTGCTGTACGATTCCTATCAACGGCATCCTCGCGTTACGTAGAAATAATAAACTACGGAGCGCGCATTAAAGTTAGCGCAGTACGCCGCTCCCCCACGGGATGTTGTCGGATGATGAGTACGAGACAGAGTTTGATGTGAAATATTTATGGTTCATGTGATAAGATTTCTGTTACAACTTTTGTGTCTTAATTTTGTTTCGAAATGAAGGATAGATTTTTTTATCGTCAATCAATTATATTTCGATTATCTAATTATTAACATAAAAAAAAGTCATATGAGTTACAAATTTTATTACGTGTAATACATCTGCAATCAATCTGGCAGTAGCATATCTTGTTACATCTGTCTGTGTTGTCTGTTACTGTTATGATTGGCTGATTTATATGATTTAAATATTTAAACAAATTTTAAAATGAGTGACACAGACTGAAGACTTTGAAGGTTTAAAACTATAAATGTTCAATCATTTAAATTATAATAAAAGTTACGAGAATGTTTTGTGTATTATTATTATGCATTACTACTTAACGAGGAAAAACAAGTAGGGATGCAAACGATAGTTTGATGTGTTCAAAACATCGATATATCGTTTGTAAACATCAATGTTTCAACATCGATTCTAAAACATAAAAAATATCGATACATCGTTCAGTTTACAAACGATGTTTGAAAAATCGATGTATCGTATCGCAATGGAATTAGCGCCATCTGTTGCATAGAATTAATATTGATGGTACAAATGACCAGGCAATTTTGTAACTAGTCGCTTGATGGCAGCAGTGTATATTTAACAAATTGATACTGAAGCTTAGCGGCAGGCATACAAACAGTACAATTATCTGACAATTCATAGTTTAGATATTTTTATTTGACAACCTATAAAAAAAGGCAAATTTTGAAAGAAAAATGAAAATTTTTAGAAAAGTATTAATCTGAAAACTCGAAACTATAAACAGAATTTTCACAATTATTTACTCTTTATTTAATATTTCAAAAAAAATCTTACCTCTCAAGATTTCTAGTTTGAACTTCAAATATTCAGTTCCTTTAAGACAACTTACTTTACATAAATTTCCTTTTTTTGAACCTTTAATTTTGTTAATTTCGTATTTTAATTGAAAACCTCTAGAAAAAAGGTCGAAATTTTCATAAAAAAGATAAACATTTCAAGAAATAGACCAATTTTCAAGTTAGAAATAAAAATGTCCAAATTAAAACTCAAAGTTGCCAATTTCTGAATAAATAAATCTTCATATTTAATACAAGAAATTATAATTTTTTATCAAAATTCCTTGTTTAAATTTGAAAATGGCATACTTTAAAATTCTAAATTTTCTTAGAAATCTTGAACCTTTCCTTAAATTGTGTATTAAATTTTTATTTTTATAAATTTTGGTTTTTTTCCGAATTGTTTTACCGGACTTTAATCTAAAAGTTTTATCGAAATTTTGAACATTTTTTTAAAATATTTAAGATTAAAGTGGAAAATTTTAGAACTTTCAGTTTAGCTTTTTAATGTTAAAGTTTTTTCCCATGTATGTCTATAATTTCGAAATGTCTGCTTTGTTTGAAACATTTAAACTTCAAATGTACTCTTCGGTTCAAAACATTTTTTTACAAAATTCGACTTTTTCAAAATATCCAGTTTTTTGGAAATCTTGCCTTTTTATTGAACATTTTAACTTTTTATGAAAATGTTTACATTTTTCAAAATTTCAACTAGTCAAAAATTTTCGTATTTTTTCCGTTTTTTAATATTTCTAATTTTTCGAAAATTTGGAACTTTTTGAAAATTTCGATTTTCAAAAAATTTTGGATTCTTCTAAAAATTTTGAATTTTTAAATTTTTTGATTCTTTTTTGAAAATTACTTAGACTCAAAGCTGGCTTTTTTTAAGAGTTTGGCATTTTCACAAATTGCTTTGACATTTATAAAAAGTTTGAGTTTATATAAAAATTTCGAATTGTTTTCGAAAATCTGGAATTTTTTCTAAAAATTTTAATTTTTTATGAAAATTCAACATTTTTCAAAATTTCAACTTTTAATTTCTTCAAAATGTTAATTTATTTTTCAAAATTGTGGCTTTTTGAAAAATTTCGACATTTTTTAGATATTTTTATTTTTTAAAATTCCTTGGATTTTTCTAAACATTTCACTTTTTATCAGAAACTTTCGATTTTTTTTTAAAATTCAATGTTTTTTAAATTGTCGTTTATTTTTTTTTAATTCTGACGTTATTTTAAAATTTCAACTATTTTGAAAAATTCAGATTTTTTTCAAGTCACATTTTTCAAAATTTCGCCTATTTTTAAAATTTTTGGCTATTTCGAATTTTTCGTTAAATCTTTACTTTTCCAAAATTACATTTTTTAAGTTAAAATAGAACCACTTTTAAAAAAGTTTGGCATTTTTGAATATTTCATATTTTCAGAAAAAAATTTTCCAGTTGTCTTCAAAATTTCGATTTTCTTTTTAAACATTTCGATATTTTTCAATTTTTAACAGTATTTAAAAATTTTGTCCTCTTTGAAATTTTGACCATTTCACATAAATTCGATCTTTTTTGAAAATCTTTACTTTGGTCAAAATTACAATTTATCTTCAAATGAAATTAGTAAAAAAATTTCGCTTTTTTTGAAAATCGGATATTTTCACATTTTTTTTTTAAATGTTGTCTTGAACTTTTTTACTATTTCTTTCAGAATTTCCACATTTTTGGAAATTTTGACTTTTATGAAAATGTCGATATTTTTCTAAATTTTAACTTGAAATTTCGATTCAAAATTCGTCTGTTAAAATTCCGACTTTCTCGAAAATTTGAAATGTTTTCAAATATTCCGTTTTTTAAAAATTTTCGAATTCTTTTTTTTTAAATAGTGCGACTCAAAAATTTTCAAAATTTGATATTTTCTCAAAACTTCGCTTTTTTTAAATTCCGATTTTTATAAAGTTTGGCATTTTTACGAAATTTTGCCTGACGTTTTAAAAAAGTTTTATCGAAATTTAGACTTTTTTGAAAAACCTGAATATTTGTGAACATTTTAACGTTTCAAAATTTAGCTTTTTCTTTTTAATTTCCGAACTTCCTCAAAATTGTAAGTTCTTTTTCAAAATTTTGGGTATTTTAAAACTTCGTTTATTTTTCAAAATTCCAAAATTTGTAATAAACCAGATTTTATTTTTATAAATTTTAGTTTTTTCCCGAAATTTAAGTTTTTTTTGACATTTCATAAAAAATAATCAAACAAATTAGGCGAGGAAAGATCATTAACCAATAAACAGTGTTAGAAACTTCGAGTTTAAAGGCGAATTGTCGAGCTTTCCTCGAAATTTCGACTTCAATCTCGAAATATCAATTTTTTTTTCGAAATTCCAGGAGTAAAGTCAAAATTTCGACTTTAATCTCAAATTTCGACTTTAACCTGAAAATTTCGAGAAAAAAGTCGAAGTTTTGGTTATTAAAAATTAAAGTAACTGAACTCATCCTACCGTCATCTGTCAATATTGTATGCCTAAACTAATTTTCGTGTATATTTATGATCGAATGTTCGAGATTAAAGTCGAAATTTTGACTTTGACCTTAGAATTTCTAGAAAACAGTTGAAATTTCAAAATTGAAGGCGAAATTTCGACATTAGAGTCAAAATTTTGACGAAATTTCAATTAAACTCCGAATTAAAAAAAGTTCTTTTTAAATTGATATCCTTTTCTACACTTTCCGAATTTTGACTTCTTAAACTCGTAATTAAATATTTAAAAAACATCAGAAAAACATCGATGTATCGATACCGAATACCGATGTTTAAGACATCGATGTTTCATTGAAAAAAATATCGATGTTCAAAGGTCGATGCTTTTTTAAACGATGTTGCAGTGTTAAAATTGGAATAAAAATGTGAAAAATAAATAAATAAATAAATAAAATACTATTAAATACCAAGCCTTACAAAAAGCGTTTGTTTCTCCTAAATTTAATACCTTGCTACGGCATCGGAGTCACCTAAACTTAACTATTATAATTTTTGCATCTGCGCACCCCCTGTCAAAAAGTCACCAGCCACCACTGAATTTTATTTCTAAAATTGTCAATCCAAGCGCGAAATTCCAGTTTGAGTTGGAAATGTCGATTTTCATTCTAAATATTTCAATTTTAAACCCCAAATTTAGTTTAAATTGCTCATTTTTATGGGTATGCCAAACTAACAAGATTTAATGAGATCAAAACTGGTCTTTGATTATCAAACTCTAAATATGATAAGTTCAAACCTATTGGTCTATACATTAAATTTGACAAAACACTTACCTTTCTGCATACATTTTCTTCCGAAAGTTAAGATTATTTAAATCATAAGCATATTGTTTCTCTTCTTCGAACATTTTGCTCTTAAGTTCATTAAGCTCTTTGTTCAATGCGTCAAGTGTTATATCCATTTCCGTACAACGTTGTTCTTTATCTTCCAAAGAATCACTTAATCGAACGTCTTCTTCGGAAAGTTTTTTGATATGTGACTCCAATTCGGCAATCTCTTCATTAGAGGCATCAATTTTATCTAAAATATTCTTCTCGTACTTATCGAGGTCCTGTATATTAAATTCAAAATTGTTTCCAAGAATATGTCTTACTGAAACTTCTATGGCATCTTTGATCTTACTTAATTTATTCTTTTGTGTGTTTAAATTTTCAGTTAATTCAACTTCTTGAAATTTCTTTAAGCTTTTAAATCTAAGTTGGGCCTCGCTTTTGAAATTATCAAAATGACGAATTATTGCTTTTGTGTGCAATAAAATTTCATAATCTTGTTTAAGTTGTTCTTCATGTATAATGTTTAACGTATTTTTTTCTGAAATTTTCGTAAATGTATCGTTAATCTTGTTTTGCAACTCATTTACGTAAACATTCAGCATTTCGTTCTTTTTTACCAAATTATCAATTTCGATCTCTTGTCCTGTAATGGATTTAATGAGCTTTTTCGCTTGTTTCCAGAGTACAGCCTGTATTTCCACATTTAAAGGTTTCTCCAACTCTACACTTGTTTCGTTATTGGTATGTTCGGTCTCTTGAACAGTTGGTTCTCTTTCGATTAGGGAGGCAGATATGGAATTTTCATTTTGACCAAGTAAAGACTGATTAATTTCATACTCATATATTTCATCTTGTGTAAAGTTTAAAGTAGGTTCTCGGAATGCATCCATTTCAAGTGCCGAATTAACGTTCTTGAAATAAAAAAAACATATTTACGATTATTTTCTATGCAAAATGATATCACTTTTTTTAATTTAATTTAAAATACACTCATCTTCGGATACAACGAACCACCGAGGGGATCTTTAAATAGTTCGTTATAGCCGAGTTATAAAATGAACGAGAAATAGAGACTTTCTTATGGAACTTTGGACCATAATTCTGTTCCTTATACAGGCCCGTAACCAGGGGGGGGGGCTAGGGGGCTGCAGCCCCCCCCCCGAAATTTTTTGGCTTCACACTAGATAGAACTGAATTTTCCAGATGTGCGATCTTTTTAAAAACCATTTTTAATAGATCATTTTGTTTTCGTACCGAAATACAAGGATGGTTTTTTTTCAAATTTGGCGTCATTTCTTTTTATTAGAGGCCGGATTTTAGGTACAATCAAGCAAGGTAAAAAGGTGAGCAAAATGTTAAATTAGGCAAAAACGGAAAGCTAAAGAAGGCATCAAAAAGGTAAAATACTCTAAGGTATTAACAGGCCAAAACTAACAATTAACAAAAAAAAAAAAACATTTTAATATATCAGTCGAAATTAGAAAAAATAATAGATTTTAGGTTATACTCAGGATATTCAGAAGGAGTATAACATTTTTAAATGAAGAAGCTCTTAAAATTTCGAGTTCATTCTCGAATTTTCGCCCTAAACCTTAAAATTTTTACCTTAAACTCATTCGAATTTTTTTCAAAATTTTGACATTTAAATCTGATATTTCGTTTCTAGAAAAATTTAAACTTTTCTCGAAATTTCTTTTTTTTTATTTGAAATTTCAATCTTACGTTTTGATTTTTTAAAAAATAATGTTGGATTTGCAAGTTTTTCAAGCTTAAATTCCCTATTTTGAAAAAAAATTCAAATTTTGAGAAGAACTGGAAATTTATACAAGCGATTTTTGGAGATTTAACACCAAATTTTGAGAAAAACTTGTATTTTGTAATAATAATTTTACAGTTTTGGAATTTAAAAATTAAAATTTTTAATTCGGTTTTTGAATAAAATTTTGAATGTTACGCCTTTTACTAAAAAATCAAAATATCTTATAGGCCATTATTTTGAGAAGTTATTTTTATGAATTTCTTCTATAATTTTTCTAACATGGCGATTGAACTTTAAAAAAAAATGTCTAAAATGTCGATTCTTTTATAAATTTCGAGTTTTACACTAAAACTTGAGTATTTTTAAGTTGGAAAATTCAGGATTTTATTAATAACCTTAATCCATCAGCTTAATTCGAAATTTTTAATTTTTTCAAAAAGTTTTAACTTCATAATAAAAAATTTTGAAATTTTTTGTTATGAAGTTGGTTTGTTTATATTTCGATTACGATTTCGAAAATTCGACTTTTTTCTCCAAAATTCGAATTCCAAGTGAAAACTTCCAAAACAATATTGAAATTTCTATCTCAGTTATCAAATATCAACTTTAATTAAGAATTTATTTTACTTTTAATCACGACATTTCAACTTTAAATTTATATTTTTAGAAAAACTTGATTTATAAAATTTTTACAACTTTTTACGACTAGTTTACAAATGTCAAGATTAAAGTCGAAATTTTGAAAAAAAATGAGCTTAATGATTTAAGTTTATTTTTCAAAATTTTTACATTAGCACTGGTTCAAAATTCAGACTTTTTCAAAATATTCTGACTTTCTAGACATTTAATTTATAAAAAATCCCCTGGCCATTTTGAGAAAACACTAAAAGTTTCAGGAAATATCAAAGTTTATTTTTTGAATTTTGTTTCAAGACAAAATGTTAAGTGTTATTAGTTTTTGTTAATAGATTTTATCTTTTGGAAATGATAGATTTTTTTTAGAAAATTTTGACTTCAAACTTTTTTTTTCAAAAATTGTGGCTTCTTTCTTCTTCAGATTTAGAGAGTAATTCCAAATGTCAGCTTATTTCTAAAATTTCGAATTTAAAAAACTAAAAATTTCGAGTTCGAACAAGTCACATTAAGAATTAACATATCCTAATTTTGTTCGGAAATTCACGTTTTTAAAAAGTTAATATTTTCAGAAATGTTTAATAATGAATTTTGGTTATTTTTAAGTATAAACAGGGTCGTAATTAAACTTTTTTAGAACGTGTTTGTCCGCTCTAAATGTAGACTTTTCTGGACATTTCGAATTAAAATTTCAAATTCAAAAAACTCAAGATTAAGTTCAGAATTACGATATCTGACGTTTTTCACAAAAATGTTGGCGAAATTTTTAGGTTTCTAGAAAGAATCGAAGTTTAAAAAAATATTTTTGGGTTTGAAGTAAATATCAAGATTTTAAACTTTGAATTTTAAGAAAAAAAAAGCAAAAGCATTAACATACTTCGCATTTAACAAAAAATCTAATTCAAATTGAAAATTTCCAAAAAAGGTCGAAATTTTAAGATTAAAGGTAAAACTTACAAAAAAACGATAAAGAACTTTATAGCAAAACCTTGTTTTCGAAATTCGGAAGAATCAAATGCATTTCGACATTGCAAATTCAGATAGCAACAATAATTCCCAAAATTGCCCAAAATAAAAAACGTGGGAATTGAAGTTGTTGCTAGTTAGAAAAACAATTGCACACGAAACTTGAACTTAACTTCCAGAATTTAGAAAGAATATCCAAATTCTAAATGTTCGGGTGCAAACTTTAAATTTGAGATAAAAGTTAAAATTATGAATTTGATCGAAATTTGAAAAAAAATTAAAAAAAAAAAGATTTTTCTCCAGCTGACTTCAAACTATGTCTTTAAATAGAGCACTCTCCATAGGCATTTTTCATACAAAACTACAGGTTACAGAAGTCAAAGATAAATTTTAGAAAAGGAATATCTTTCGAGTAATTTTATCATCTTGCCCACACATCTGCTTTTATTTGGAAATTAAATTAAGATAAATAGGCAACGTTGTTGTTAAATTACTTTGTTAGAATGTTAGAAGAGTTAGACAATAATAATATTAATAGTAAAGTAGTATTGGACCGTGGCTTCTGAGCTCTAACCGAAACGCAAACAAAGACTAGGTAGTTTTAGCAGAAGGATCGCAGCCCCCCCCAAAAACCCTGGTTACGGGCCTGTTCTTATATATAAGCAATTGTTCTTTGTTCGGGATATCAATATTTCCATCAAAATTCAATATTTACCTGAAAATCTAATTCACATTTTAATTTTCATTTTATTTTTCCTATACAGTTTTTGTAGATACTTTCTAGCGTAATCTCGAAATTTCGTTTTCAACTCAAAATTTGTATCATTTTTATTACAGTAGAACTCTGTTGGTACGACCTCGGATGGTCCGATTCTCCGGATTATCCCACCTTCATCTTGGTACTACATTAAATTATTATGTTTGATTTGTATCTTGTGAATTTTTTTCTGTGTAAACTTTGTAAACAAAAGATGCTTCTGAAGTGTCTAAAGCACATTGAACGACATCTGTACTCCTCCTGTTTTGATATATTTAAAAAGATGAAATGGTAGAAATGCAAAAGCCTGTCATGCAAATGTGCAGAAGAAAACAATTTGGGCTTTCTTTTAATGTTTATATCAAAAATATTACATACACATCGATTGAAAATAAAATATGTGTTAAATTAAGTATAATATGTATGTAGAGAATACATTTCTACTAAAAATGTGTCTTTTTTATTTCCAATGGTTCGACCTTTTTTACGATCCGACTTACCTCTTAGTTCCATCATAGTCGGATTAATGGAGTTCTACTATAGCCGAGTTTGTTTTAAATGTCGAATTTAAGTGCTAAATTTCGAAAGTTTCTGGTCGTTATGATTTTTTTTAAATTTAATGCTGAAATTTCGAGTATTTTTCTTATAAATTTTAAATTTAGTTTGTAAAATTTCTGACTGCGGTGCTGTCTTCATACTTACGTCATTTATTACAACAAAATAATTTAGGGCTGTCAAATTCTAACTACGAAATATATTTTAACACATACACATCAAGCAACTGCACATTTAGTAAAAAAAACCCTGAAAGCCACCCAGTACAATAGTAAATAGCAATACCATAGGGCCAAACGCCATAGAGCAGGGATGGCCAATCCAAATGATCTTGCGGGCCTCTTTGGAAGTGTATCATAACACCGCGGACCACATATAAAGTAATTTATCCTCATAAGGACCTTTTCTTTTGGTTGATAAAAAATGTTGGGCGAAAGTATGAAACTGTGAACCTTTTTTTTTGGTCGGAAGAAATGTTTAGCTGGGCTCAAAAATGTTCGAGGCGGGGCGCATGCGATCCGCGGGCTACGGGTTAGCCATCCCTGCCACAGAGGATTGATTGTCTGTGATCAATATATTTAAATAGCATGTTACTTTCCATAATTTAATCAACGATCCCAATAATAATAATAATTCGATAATTCGACCGGTCTGTGTCAATAATAGTCTTTCAAACAGAGCAATGCAAGATAATAACGTAAAATATTTGTCTTTAGTAATAGGTTAATTGTCCGGAATCGGTCAGTCATTATTTAAAAAAAATATTCTAAGACGTAATCAAATGCCAATCTTTCACGAATTTCCAAAATGTTTTGTCAAGTGGACTATTAGCTGATTCGGCTTTAAGCGATCCAAAATATTTGAAACGCAGAATATAGATGAATAAGTGCTCTACTTATAATTAGTTCTCCGACAAATTTTAATTAAAGAGATGCTTGGATAAAAGCTATTATTTAATCACATCGTTGTCATTTGAGTTTCCTCGATTAACAAAAATAAGTACAAAGCTTACGTACATACCAGTTTGGGAATAATCTATAAAAACCATTTACTTTTAACAAATAAGACACGTTAGAATTATGTACTACGTAAAATAAAATAGTAAAATGCAGAGACTAAGTAAAATGCTTATTCTACAGCATTTTACAATTCACAGCTAACTTGTAAGAATTTTTGAAACATTTAGTTTTATGGATTTGACAACACGTTGCTCAAAAACAACAAAAATTACCAGCTACAAACATAGAAACAAGAAGCATAGAAATCAAATATTTTGGAGGTTTTTATTGAAATGAAAAGTGTATAATTTTAAAAACTTTAGATTTCTCATGAGTCATGGGTGGGCGTGGGCAGCAAGGGTTTTTTACTTAGGGCTTTTGGAGGTAATTTGATTTATTTTTAGGAGTGAATTTTCAAGAGTTATTAAGAGATGTCCAAAGTTATTAATTTACTATTTTTTACTACATCAACAAATATTGTATACTGGATTACATCTCGAGCTCGTGCGGATTGTATTCTTATGTGAATTGCCCTATATTATTATCAAAAAAAATTTCACTGTAGCAAGTGATTTTATGTAAGTTTGTGGAATACCGTGTCGCCAGAGGTGGGGAAAATTAATTTCTTGCGTTGGCGACACTGCGTCGAGTTATGTCAATTTTTAAATTGAAAAGGTTATGTTTATTGTTATTTTTCAGACAATCTTTGATTTTTTAGTGTTTTACGCCTTTAAATATTATAAAGGAATAAAAAAAATTATAAGATAGAACAGTCCTCTTTTAAAGTTAAATAAAATGAATGAAAATCGGAATGAAGCATCTGATATAATCAAACCAATCGAAAAGAATGTAATTCATAAAATTTGTTCAGGACAGGTATATAGAAATAGAATCTAAAATAAATCATAACATGTTATACATACTGGTTTATTGTAGGTTATTTTAAGTTTATCAATTGCTGTCAAGGAATTGGTGGAAAACTCCCTGGATGCTGGCGCTACAAATATAGAGGTTAGACTTAAAGAATATGGATCAGAACTGATTGAAGTATCTGACAATGGATCTGGAGTACTTAAGGAGAATTTTCAGACTTTAAGTAGGTTAACCTTTACATCATTTTCAAATACACAACTGTATATTTCAGCTTTAAAACATTACACGTCTAAAATAAAAGCATTCGATGATCTAGAAAATTTGTGTACACTAGGATTTAGGGGTGAAGCACTCAGTTCTTTGTGTGCTTTGTCAGATATTACAATTACTACAAGGCATAAGTCGTCTGACATCGCTTCAAAAATTTTGTACGATCATAATGGCAAAATAATTAATGAGAGTATAGTTGCAAGAGAGCCTGGAATGACAGTTACTATGGAAAACTTATTCAAATCGTTACCTGTTAGAAGAAAAGAATTTATTAAAAATTTAAAACGTGAATATAACAAAATGTGCCAGTTGCTTTATGCTTACTGCCTTGTGTGTAAAGGTGTAAAGTAAGTAATATAAATAATAGCATGTGTACAAAAAGTTTTCCAATCAACTGTGCTGTTGTCATTTTTTGTCATGTTTACATATGTTCTTTAGTTTTGATCACTACCTTAAATAGATACGTAAAAAACATAACTTAAAAAAATATATTTTTTTAATATTATTGTACAGTGGAAGAAGAATCTTATTGTGAAATCCTACTTTCAAAATGCTTTAAAAAGTAATAGCAAATGGACCTTTTCTATTCCCGATTGGACTGCAGAATTTATGCGTTGAGGTTAAAAGTCAATTTGGCCTGTATGGATCAAGTAAGGAACATATTCTTCATGGTAGACCCTTATTGACCGGAAATATTATGTTTTTTTCAATTTGTTTAACATTTCTTCGGCCCAGTTTGGAAATATTTAAATTTTTATGGTTTGTTGACAATTTTATAAACAGTTTTTGAAATGCGACTACGTGATATTTAAATTTATTGAAAACGTCACTTCATGACAGTTTACAAATTAAAAGGTTAGTTTATTTTACATAGAATAGGAAAAATGAAAAATAGGAGACCAAAAATTAGATATGGAAAAAAAAATAAAAATTTTGTTTTTTTGATAAATTAGGAAAATATAAAAAAATACATAAAAGAGGTTGTAGCACTGGACATCGATGTTTCGCTCTCATTTGAGCTCGTCAGCAGTGCATAATATGGAAAGGGAACAATGGGGAAGAAATACTTAAAAATAAAAATTTTTTTTTTAAATATAAAAAAGAAAAATAGAGAAATTTTAACATGAATAGACGTTTCATCATTAATTTACTGTGTTAAAAATTTACTGTGTTAAAAATTTAAATATTTGAAGCCCAATTTAATTTAAATTTTTAACACAGTAAATTTTTAACACAGTAAATTAATGATGAAACGTCTATTCATGTTAAAATTTCTCTATTTTTCTTTTTTATATTTAAAAAAAAAATTTTTATTTTTAAGTATTTCTTCCCCATTGTTCCCTTTCCATATTATGCACTGCTGACGAGCTCAAATGAGAGCGAAACATCGATGTCCAGTGCTACAACCTCTTTTATGTATTTTTTTATATTTTCCTAATTTATCAAAAAAACAAAATTTTTATTTTTTTTCCATATCTAATTTTTGGTCTCCTATTTTTCATTTTTCCTATTCTATGTAAAATAAACTAACCTTTTAATTTGTAAACTGTCATGAAGTGACGTTTTCAATAAATTTAAATATCACGTAGTCGCATTTCAAAAACTGTTTATAAAATTGTCAACAAACCATAAAAATTTAAATATTTCCAAACTGGGCCGAAGAAATGTTAAACAAATTGAAAAAAACATAAGGAACATATGTCAACCATAACATGACAGCAACACACTAGATGTAATATCTCGAATATAACCAATGATAGATCTTGAAAAAATCAGTTTAATATGTATAACTGCAAACTTCCACTTCTCTTGTTAAAATTTTGATTTCAGTTTTTACTTTTTTTCCTAATTGTTCGCTTAAAAAACTAAGAATTTCAAATTTTCTGGAAGTTTTGAATTTATTTTCAAATTTTTTATAAACTTTTAGTTATTAGAAATCTGCTATTTTTTCGCATAATTCCAATACTTTTGATACTTCCCTTTTTTTCCCTAACATATCGTTTGTAAAGTTTGTTATAATTTTTCAATATTTCTTTTCAAAATTTCAAGTTTTATCTCATTTTTCAAGTTTTTTCAAAGTGTCAACTTTAAGCATAAATTTTGAAATTTTTTAAACATTTTGATTTTTTTCAAAATTGTAATTTATAATTCGCTTATTTGCCAACACTTTAAGTGATTGTTGTTATAAATTTTGAACTTTTATGTAAAATTCGTGACTATGGTCCATTAGAAAAAATAATTCATGGCAGTGGTAGCTGCTGCCAAGGTTTGCAGGTTTGCACAACCACCAAAAAAAAAAAAAACAAAGTAATTTTTATTTATCGTTATAGTTATAATAAAAAACACATTTGATATTTTATTATTTTGTTTGCATGCTGGATTGCAGCCTGTGTGTTATATTTACGCATCTGCACTAACATTTTTCTGGGTTTGAGTACGCGCCCATAAACAGCATCGGGTCGTACTTAACATTGCAAACCATAAAGTATTGACCGAGTATACCTGACTTAAAGAGTTATTGATAAAATTGAAACTCCTAAATATCGTCGTATGGACTTCCTCTTCTAATAAGTTAGTTTTTATTGTAAATAAATAAAAAGGAAACAAACAGTAAATATAATTTAGGTCCTTTTTTTTGTAATTTTTTTTTGGAGTCTCGAATTTTTTATAGCACTAGCTGCCACTGATTCGGGGTGGTCAAATTTTAATACGTACATGGCAGCTCGACATGTAGAAATTTTTCTGAAAATATATGTATATTAAATAAGCAACATCCCAGTTGTTCTATTTTGCGAAATCATACAATTTTTTATGTTATTTTACAACACTTTGTTTGAATTCAATAAGAAGAATATTTCTTTTTCTAATAACATTAAATAAGGGAATTTGCGGAAAAGTGGTCCCTTTGATTATATCCTCTATCCTCTTTGTCATATATTTTAACTAAAAAATTTTTAGTGTAAATTTTAATTTGAACAAAGTAGTGATTTTAATTTTTCTTTCAGATTTATTTGCACAAATATTACATCAAAAGGCTCAAAAAATACCATCGTATCAACAGAAGGATTAAATACAATACGCGAAAATATAATAAATGTGTTTGGCAACAAACAAATTTCAACTTTGATAGAGATTGATATTGTACTTCCAAATGAGGACATTCTTAAGGAATATAACATAACATTAGAATCACTCGACGAACTAACCTTCAGATTTGAATTTTATATTTCAAGTGTACTTCATGGATGTGGGCGAAGCACGACAGATCGGCAGTTCTATTACATTAATAATCGACCGTGTGAACCACAAAAAGTAATGAAATTAGTTAATGATCTTTATCGACAGTTTAACTGCAACCAGTACCCATTTGTATATTTGAATATTATTACTGTTGGGTCTTTGGTTGATGTAAATGTTACTCCTGATAAAAGACAGGTATTTTTAGAGAAAGAGAAATATTTATTGGCAGTTTTAAAGAGCTCTTTATTGGATGCTTTTAAAAATTTCCCTTCGTTAATTCAATCGTCCCAAAATAATACACTTATGAAAATGCTTAAT
Source organism: Dastarcus helophoroides (assembly GCA_028583605.1). Taxonomy (NCBI): domain Eukaryota; kingdom Metazoa; phylum Arthropoda; class Insecta; order Coleoptera; family Bothrideridae; genus Dastarcus; species Dastarcus helophoroides. The sequence continues at coordinate 24,144,211 of CM053325.1, read as the reverse complement.
GTGAATTCGACATCAAAAAATGGTAAGAAAAGAATTTTGAATGATAAGAGTCTTCTAAATGAAACTCTTAATTCCTTTAGAAAGAAACCGAAACTAAGCACTGATAATCAAGATAGATTAGAAAATAACACAAAAGAAGCAGAACTAGAAACTTTGACCTGTGAATTGCGCAAAAGATCGATTTCTGAAAAGATCACTGATGTAAATAAGTTAGAATTATCTAATATTGAAATAAAAGCACCTAATTTACAATCTTTTGATGAAGATAACATCGTTAACGCTTCCAGGCGGCCGAAAGACAATACTTTGCCAAATGTAACAGTTTCACTTGATAGTCCAGTTAATAGGTCTTTCTCAAAAAAGAAAATACTTTATAACATTTCACTAGAGAGCATAAAACAATCACTTGAGAAAATATCTAACAAAGCTGTGAAAGAAAATTCTATGAGAGTCCGATTTCGCTCTGAAATATCTCCTGATAGTAACCTGCAAGCGGAAGAAGAATTACAGAAGAATTTTTCCAAAGACAACTTTAAAGAAATGAACATTGTGGGCCAATTTAATCTTGGATTTATTTTAGCAACATTGAAAAATGATTTATTTATAATTGACCAACATGCCACCGACGAGAAGTACAATTTTGAACAACTACAAGAGACTACTACGTTGCAAAATCAGATTCTGGTGAAGTAAGTAATAGTATCATAATTAATTAATATACTGAAACTGGGATAACTGAAATCTTAACAAGTTAGTTATTTCTTCTTACTTTAAGATGGTCCCATTTACAAAGGGTGCCAGCCCTACTAAAATGATATTTATTATATTGCCTTGTTTTTTTTTACTGCGAATACCACTTTGCCTTGTAGAAGGGGGCGCACATTTTCCTTGAAGTTTTCAGCTGAAATTTTTACTTGTCATGTTTGTTGGTGGTGGTGTGCAATTAGTTGTAATTTTTTTCCTAGTACTAGCCATACATAAGTTTTAGTTACTGCAACAATGTTCTTTTATCAAAAAGCTTTTGCTTTTATTTGAATTTTTAAAATTTTTTGATAGGAGAAAATTGATTCAGTAAATAAAACCTTTGTGTGGATAGTATCACCGAAAAATTACAACCAACATGACAAGTAGAAATTCTAACTCAAAATTTTAAGAAAAATGTCCACCCTCTTTTAGAAAGCACAATAATTATTTAAATACAGTTGGAAATGTTTAACTGTAGTTAAGTTAAATACTTATAAAATATAAGTTTTTACATTGATTTGCTTCAGTCCAAAGCCTTTGGAACTTACAGCAGGGAACGAACAACTTCTTATAGAAAACCAAGAAATATTTAAGAAAAATGGATTTAGCTTCAAGATTGATGAAACCGGTAATTTTCCAGGATAATTTTATATCAAATTATTAGCATATTTGTTTCCGGATAGCTTCTGCGAGTAAAAAAATTAGCCTAACCGCTATTCCCATCAGCAAGACTTGGGTTTTTGGAAAAGATGACATTGATGAGATGCTTTTCATGCTGCAGGTACTAATTTATTTATTTAAGTTTTTAGTTGAGTATATCTAGTTTGCAATAGTTTTTATTTAATTTTTTAAAATGTTAAAATAATTGCCTTAGGATTCGAGCCTTACCATGTGTAGGCCATCAAGAGTTCGGGCCATGTTAGCTTCACGTGCTTGTAGAATGTCTGTTATGATTGGAAAATCACTTAGCAGGAATGAAATGCGAAAGCTTATTGATCATATGGGAGAAATTGGTCAACCCTGGGTGAGTCATGAAATATTACTTTTTATATTTCAAAGATATTTTTTCTTGAAATTAAAAAGCAGCTAAACCAAATATTTTTGATTTAAATTTGTAGGTGCAAAATAAACAGAATTTTGTTTTTCTTCATTTTTTAAAATCTTAAAGTATGGCGGAGTTAATTTTTCCAATTTGTAATTATTAGGATTTGTTTATGATCAGTATTTCATAAACTTTCTAGTTTTTGTTTCAAAAAATTCTATAATGTTGAAACCTGTGCTGACAATTTTATTTAACTTTTTTCAGAACTGTCCACATGGAAGACCAACAATGAGACACCTGATAAATTTGGATCTCATCCAATAACCTATTTTTTTTTACATATGAATATCATGTATGATTTTAGAGTTTATAAAACAGGCTTTTTATATTTTATTTAAATACATGCAAACATTTTTTTTAATTTTCATATTATTCTCATATGTCAAAGATTTGTTTATATATTAGTGTAATTGGATATTAGTATAAAGACCTATCTGTATAATATTCCCAAAAAGCTTTACTTGTTATTGGTGCTTACTTCGATAGATCAAAAAATCTATCAGTTGATAATTTTTCTTTAAGTGAAATGAAAAGTATTTTAGCCAGCAGAATTATTTATTAACATTATACACTTATAGTTCTAAATATATTAAAACCACTTTCTGCTGTACTAATGATTGTGCTAGTCAGTTGAGGGTGCCAATGAAGTTCCTTTATATTTTTTTGACCCTGATGAATGAATAACAATTGTGGTGGTACTTCCTACAATTAAAACAAAAAAAATATGTATAAAAATATTAAAACAGAAACTGCATTTTACCTCTACTTCCTCACTAGGAGAGTCTGAATCTTTTTCAACTGATAGGTCCCACAGAGCAATTTGATCATCACTCCCACCTGAAGCAAATACGGCAGAATCGGATGGATGCCATTCAACTGTGGTAATATCTTTAGTGTGGTGTTTAAAGGTGGCTACAGATGTTTTTTCTCTAAATCTTCTCAAATCCCAAATATGTAAAAACCCATCATCACCTCCTGTGAATTTTTGAAATTAACATAATTTTACAAACAATAATCAAGACACCTACCACTTACAATAAATGGCTCATTCTTATTCCAACTAATAACATTTACATCCATTTCATGAGCATTATCAGCTGTTAGCATGCAAGCTTTCTTGGGAGGTGCTCTTGTGTCCCAAATTCTAATACTTTTATCTACCGAGCAAGATGCAAGTACACTAGGCTCATTTGGTGACCACTGAATGTCTTCGACAGATGCTGTATGACCAAGAAGAGGCCTCTGATCCACCAACCAACTACCACTCTCTGTTGGTTGCCATATATGTATATCTTGCTTGCAATCGCCCGTGGCTAAAACCTATAAATAAAACTTCATTAAAATGATTGTTGCAAGTTACCAAATTCAGCAACATAGAATTATTACAGTATAACTTCGTTAATCTGACCATGAGAGGACTAAGAGGTAGGTCGGATCCCAAAAAAGATCGTACCATTCGAAGTATAAAATATTAAGATAAATTTCAAGTAAAAATGTATTCTCTGAATACCCACCTACATATTATACCCAATATTTTATTTTATCATTTAAATGTATGTAATACTCTTAATATAGACATTAAAAGAAAGCCCAAATTGTTTCCTTCTGTAGATTTGAATGACCGGCTTTTGCATCTCTATTACTTCATATTTTTAAATGTTTCAAAACGGGAGTATAGATGTCGTTCAACACGCTTTAGAAACTTTAAAAGTGTTTTTTGTTTACAAAGTTTACATAGAAAAAAAATCCATAAGTTCCAAATTTAAGAATATTAATTTTATGTTGTACCTGAGAGAAAGATTGGATTATCCATAGGGTCGAACCATCCAAGGTCTGACTAACGGAGTTCTACTGTATATCAAGTTATTTATTTATAACTAATGGGAAATTATGCGTAACTGTAGGACCCATTATCTTATTCTTGTTGTTCTTTTGTAATAAGCACATACCTAAACAAATTTTTAATGATTAGTGTATTCAGAAAATTAACATATCCCAAGAATGAATAATATGCAGGGTTTTCATATAAAAAAAAACTGGCATTTGATGAGTAAATTGAGTGATCCAGTCTGAAGACTTAAACTTCATAAATAAAATCTGTACATACGCAATTTGATAAAAATAATGTAGGCAACGTAAAGCCAAATTAGTCAACCGCAGAATATGAGAAATAAAATAAGAATAATTTGCGATTCGTGCTGCCTTACCCCCGACACTGTAGGTGACCAATCCAAAGCAAATCCTTCCTTCTGGTGCCCAGTGAATGTAAACAAGGGTGAAACTGAATTAGCTTTATTTTCTTTATTGTATTTAGATAACAATTGATCATTATTTACTGATTGCAACTGAAGTGATAGATTCCAGATATTTACTCTGCCCAATTCACTCCATGATGCTGCTAACACATTTTCATTGATGTTTGTGCACTAAAAAAACCGTTATTGAAATATAATGAAGTCAATTGCGAATCAGGCTTTAAAAATTAAATTTACAATTACAATTAACAGTTAAAATAATGTATTACTTACTCTCACTCGGTTAACACATCCCTGATGTTTTATTAAAGCACCATTCATTTTTGGATGTTTATCTTCTTCATCCTCACTATCTTCTTCATCATCTTCATCCTCTTCTTCACCACCTGTTTTGTGTAAATTGGACAACTTCATAACAATAAGATTATTTACATGACTCTGCGGTGCTTGTGTACCAGCGACCACATAACATGATAACGGAAATGTGGTTCTGTTGTCTCCTAAATTATCTTTAATTACATCAAAACTTAAGCAAGGGGCCCCTGTTTGTGCCTGATGTAGGAAAACGTAAGCACTTTGATCACACACCAATTCTTCACCTTCTTCCAGAGGTTTATGTGGTAAATACACATCTTCCTTTTCACATATTTCGTTTTCCTTCGTTTCTTCTTCCATTTCTTCTTCTGAAGACTCTTCAGAAGTCTCCTCATTGATTTCCATATTGTCCGACATTATAAATATCGATTAAAAAAAATCCACTCTATGCCAAATTGTTAAAAAATAAAATTTGTCTTATTTGCACATGCATACACAGAAGTCATACAAATTTTAGGTTAAGATCATAAAATATAAAGAATGAAAAATGACATAGAAATTATGATTTGGTGCCATAGAGCAAATTTTCGTAGATAAATCAATTTTACTCTATTTTTTTTAAGATTCAACTTGAAATTTCGAGTAATCTTTGAAGGTCAAGGTACGGTTTTGGGTCTTTTGGTTTTCGTCACTTTTTGGATTTTTGTAGCATTTAGAATATGTGATATCAACGATGTGATGTTTATGTGGTTTTTGTTTTTGTGATGTCTATGTATTTAACCTTGTCTTGGAAAGTTTGTTTTTGTGGTTAGTATTAAATAGACTTTTGAAAATAATGCAATATATTTTAAGCTTTTGATGGGTCTTTCAAAATACATCACTCAATAATGATAAGAATACCTATTTACAGTAAAAATAAGGAATATTCAGAAACGTCTTAGATTTGGGTAGACAAACTATTTAAAATTAGTACTGAAAAGTATGTTTTGGTTTTAAGATGTCCTATCCTTCAGTATTCACAAAAATATTTTAATGCTGCCGAGAAAACAACTCATACTTCTAATCTGTGGAGTGTTAGGTGTATATATCATCTACTATAGGTTCACACTTATCCGACCTGTAACCTCTAGAGCAAAAGTAAATTTGGGTACTTTGCTTGAAATAAGCATAAAAGCAGCTGAATATGGTGGAAGAGAAGTAGTTAATGCAAAAAACAACTTAACTATTGGTAGCAAGGGACTCACAAAGGAAGGTCTAAGAGATACCATTACTACAGCTGATTTCAGATCTCATTGTGTTATGACAAACATTTTAAAAGATGCAGCCCCAAATTTGTATATAGTATCAGAAGAACATACAAATCAGTGTTATGAAGAAAGATACAAATATTTTTTTAGCAACAAAGATTTTGAAAAGCAAGTGCAATTTAATGAGTTTGTTAATATTAATGATGTTACTGTATGGATCGATCCATTAGATGCGACATATGAATATGCAGGTAATTATTAACAAAATTTAAGTGAGTTTTTAAACAGTTTTTTTTAGAAAAGCTTTATCAATATGTTACAACAATGGTATGTGTGGCAGTTAACGGTAAGCCAGTAATTGGTGTTATTCATAAACCATTTAGAAATGAAACTTACTGGGCTTGGGTTGGTAAAGGAAAATCCCCAAATCTTCATACAAAGGTAAGAACTATTACTTATTTTTTTTTTGTGCTTACATTTCTAGAAATCACACCAAAGCGATTGTTTAATGTAAAATAGTATTACTGAACCTTTGAAAAATACATAGTGACAAAAAGCAGCAGTAATGTTTGAATTATTATTTAATTCTATTTCACATTGTAATGGCAGCTAAAATTTAGGAAATAGCTTAGTATTTAAAATTAATCCCTCACTGTTGTACTTTAACATTCATTAAGGTTAAAACAATAGGTGCTTGAAAGTCTAAGGATTTTTTGTGAACATTTGCAAACAGAATTGGAATCTGCTTGCACAATTCATCATAAAAATGTATATGCATTTGCGTGGTTGAAGTGGCTTACAGCAAAAATAGAATCGTTCACTTTATTGACAATTTTTATTATAACAGCTCCTTTTGGGGATGCACAAGGCACATTCTACGTGTATTTTCTTTAATGCTTAAATTGCGGCTTCCTATGAAGGAGATGGTTCATATAGTGTTTGGAAAATCCTTTCCTGAATTTGCTTTGGTGTTTTTAAAAAAAAAATTAGTTCAGTTTCCACTTTTAAGTGACTCTTAACATGTTTTTTTTGAATCACTACCAAATAATCGATTATCAATTCTGATATGCAAGCAGAGAATGTTCAACAACTTGAAGATAATATATACTTATCCACAGTTGACTCTTTTGATTAGTGTGCAAATCATGTTCTTATCAAACCTCTTTCCTAACTCTTTGAATTGGTCCACTTATAAATGTACACATTTATCAAATTTTTACGTTACAGGAATCTTCAAGAAGTACTATAAAAATAATAGTATCCCGATCTCATAGTGGTCCAATCAAAGAAGTTTTAGATAGAAATTTTAAAAATTATGATTTAGAGGAAGCTGCTGGGTCTGGTAAGCTATACAACTTTAAAAAAGTTAAATTTAACTGGAAAAAGTAGTAGACCAGACACAAATATTTTAGCAAGGTTCAGCACAATTAGAGTTTATGAAGTCTTTTGGATCATTCTTGTCAAGGCTAACGAGTTTCAATCAAATTTGAATGCCGATAGCATATTTTCTTTGTGCAACACATTCTGTAATGAAAAACGATATATCTCTGAAAGTACAACTTAATTCTTTAGTCAATTTTTTTTAAATTCGGGAACCACAAGTTTTATTAAATTGTACTGCCCAGTTTCCGCATATTTATGTTTGTACATTTTAGGTTTTAAGGTACTCCAAGTCGCTAAAGGAGAAGCTGATGCATATGTCCATATAACAGCAATAAAAAAATGGGACATATGTGCTCCTAATGCAATTATAGCAGCTCTGGGTGGAAAAATGACTACAAAAAATAACGGTTTAATTTCATACCGTGACATTGGTGATCGGATAAATGAAGATGGTATAGTTGCTACATTAAAAAATCATGGTTTATATGTGGGAAAATTGTCAAAATAAAAATTAATTTAAATCAAGTTATTAAATTTTGCTTTTATTATTTATTGTTTTATTTAAGGTAAATTAAGTAAAAATGAATCTTCTTCCCATTATATTAAGTGGAACTACACGAATGAACCAAAAAAAGCTTAATAATGCATAAAAATTTGGAACCAGAAGGAAAGTAATGATGATGATAATGAACCTGATGATTTTTAATTTTCTTTTTTTTTTGCATTACTTAATATGATTTTAATTTTGGTACATTGTTTTAAGCAGTTTTATTATTTATTTATTTATTTCATTATATGTAGTACTATTAAATATCCTAGTGAATTGAAACATAGAACTTGTCCCCTGAAACCAAGAAAAATTAAAAAACACAACAAAGGTTGCTCTAACGCGTTTCGACAGCCAAGCTGAGAGAGAAGCTTCTCTTTGAAGATGACAGCTTGGCTGTCGAAACGCGTTAGAGCAACCTTTGTTGTGTTTTTTAATTTTTCTTGGTTTCAGGGGACAAGTTCTGTGTTTCAATTTTTGAAGATAACCAAGGACCAGTCCGTTCCATCAAAATCCTAGTGAATGTAAAAATCAAAGTTTTATTTTTTTAAATGCAGAGTTATTTATTTGCGGTGTAGAATACATATCTTAATAAAAATTTCGGGTTTTTGTTTCACTTTTAGATTTAACGTTTTGCTTGTGAAATAAAAACAAGTCTGTTATCTATCTTTAATTTTGTGCTTTATGTGTTTCACATGGGAATAGTATACATCATAACCTAATGACACTGCATTATCATACAAAACTCTAAACTTTGGTGGGACGAAATAAAAATTAACAAACTGAGCAGGAGGCCACACTATCCACTCCGCATAATACAACTTCCAGAATTTTTCTTTAAATTCATCTTTAATTTGGATAATATTTTTTCCTTCTAATAGTCCAACAGTCACAAACATATTAGCTATTATCGCAGGCGAAAATACAAGTTGATCCACTGTTAATTTTTTCATAACACTCCGGAGTTTAAAACTGGGATATCTCCTTTCCAAAAAATTGTACCAGAAGTGACAAACGATTCCTGTCGTTAGACCATAGAAGGCCATGTTTTGGTTCCTTTTGGCATCAAAATGTTGAATGTCCTTGTTGATAATTTCATATTTTTGTTCTATAACATCTCCGGCGGCAGATAATCCAAAGGAGAGTCCAATATTGGTAAATAATAAGTATTTTCCACCAAATGCTTTTAAAATAAATTTTGATACTAAAGACCTTTTAACCATAACAATTAATTGGACACAAACTACGGAATTTATCCTTTAAATTAAGTGTATTAAATACGCACTCAGAATTTAGAAATAGGTATTGGTTTGATTAAATAGAAAACATAAAGCAACTGAAAAAGTGAGGTTATATCACAAAAAACGTGCCGTGACACTTGACGTTTCCGATATGATTTTCAAAGCCAACTTTGGACATTTTTATTAGAAAGCTTACATTAGTAATACCCTTAAGATAATATATAGTCAAAGGTAAAACCGTTGATTGAATAATTTATTCAGTCAACGGTAATATCTATCTTCTAGAAAAAAATATTTTGGGCTCGTTATTTTTACGCTATGTATTTAATACCAGAGCATTAAATACAGGATGAGTCAGAAAGAATGGGCCAACGTTGAACTGGAGATACTAGACACTTGTTTTAATCGAAACTCGACAGATAAAAAAATATGTTTTAATTTACGTAAATAATGTGAAACTGGCACCCTCTAGAGGCAAGATTAAAATAAACCTAAAATTTGTAATTCTCACACCGAAAAACATGAAACTCCCAAATATTAAATTTATAGCAACACAATTTTCTCAGTTATTGAGAAATTTCAGAATAAAATTTAAACTTTGGACCCCCCGTATCTCTTAAACCAGCAACATTAGTGTAAGGCATTTTGAGCTTAACAGTAATATTTTGGTGGCTAGTCTCTCCACTTTAGCGTTGACCCATTCTTTCTGATTCACCCTGTAGATGGTTTCCGCAGGATTTTTAGAGGTGCATCACAAAACAGCATTGTCATGCAATTGCCACTTTTGCATAATTGGAAAATTTCTTTACGTTTTGCATAGGGGATGGGCGCTGAGAAGTGAGAAAGCTTACGGCGGATCTGGCAGAAGGCGGCATGATAATTATCTGCGGCCAGCTGTACACAAATCAGAAATTACAATCGAGGATGTTTTCTTAGGCATTAAAAATTTTTTAGAAGGAACGCGTTGAGCGGTTCACCCATGTCCGATTTGATTTTCCTATTCCTGTTCAGGTCTCTCAGGATGGTCGAAATGTCCCAACTTTGTAGTCACCACATAGAAACTAGTGCTGTCGAATCCACATTAACATAGGAGACATTTTAAAAATTTACGCTTTTTTGAAATTTTGAAGTTAGTTGCAGAGTACAAGTCAGGGTTTCGAACGTTATTTTCGTTCCGAAAAAATTAATTATATCTGTTCAGTTTCGGTTTTCGTTCCGACAAAAATAACGGTTTCTTCCGGTTTCGGTTCAGCTCCGAGTGGCTAATTTTTAATTTAAAAGATAATATTTCGGGTAATCTCGAAACAAAAGTCCAAATTTCAAGAAAAAACCTGAAATTTTGATCATAAAGTCATTTTTTTTAGAAAATGTAGAAATTGTAATCTAACTGTTAGAATAAAACATGATTGAAGTGGTGACAAAAAAAAAATGAACCACAGCAAACCTCTTTTAATATAAATCCTATGATCAGTATTTATTTCAAAATTTTGAGTTTAAACTATTTAAAAATGTTAAAACTTATTAAGTGTAAACTTAAAATATTTAGAAAAGTAATATATAAAACTGAGTTAATATTTCCCGAAAATGCCTACATTTGAATTTCAAGTAAAATTTTCAGAAAAAATTATAGCAATTATAAAACTGCAAAGAACTCAAAAAAAATATTAATTTGCAAAATTCCGACATACTAGAGATTTTAAGTTTAGAGAAAATACTCGAACAATCGAGTTGAGAGTCAAAATGTAATGATTAAAAGAATTTTGAGATTTTTTTTCAAATTTTGGCTACTTTCCTAAGTTAAGTTAAACCATGACATTTTTTTAATTTCTTGTTTTAATTCGATATTTTGAGGAAAATATTCAAATTTAGGGAGAACAATTTCAGAGTTCTAGAAAAAATCTAATTTCAATTCAAAGATGAAGGTTCAAAAAAAAATTAAATTTATAATAAAAATTTCTCAAAATTTCAACTTTTCCTAGTAAATCTGAGCAAAAGGTCTACTAAACACTCGAATTTGGAGATCATAATAACTCATGTTTTTTGGAAAGACATTTCATGCGTCAAATTGAAATTTTGGAAAAAAACACGATAATTGCAATTTTTACATTTAATTTTAAGACAAAAGTAAACATTTAAAAAAGATCAAATACATTAACAAAAGCTGGATCAAAATGTTGAATTCTTTTTAAACATTTTGAAGTTTTTAGGAAATTTGGAGAAGACATTTCCAGGTTATTTTCAAAATTTTATTACATTCTCGTTGATTGTATTCTGAAGATTCAAAGTTCAAATTGGAAATTCTAATTTTTTTAAGATAAAAGTAGCCTGAATTGGAAGAGAAATAAATATCAACATTTTTTTGAAATATTCTAAATTTTAATTGAAAGTGAAAAACGTTTGTCAAAGTTTAAATAAGGTTTCCATTTTTCTAGAAACTTTGATTTTTTAAGCAAATGTCGAGAATTCCAAATTTCATCGAAATTCCGAGTTGATAAACATTTTTAAGAGTTGTAAGTTTTTTACAAAAACTTTTTTCTCGAAATGTGGTGATTAACGTCAAAAATTCGATATGCAAATTAAAATATCGAGTTTATATTCGAAAAATCGAAATTTATCTATTAAATTTGAAATTTTTTAATTAACTTGAAAATAGTCTTTCTTGTTCTTTTTGTAGTTTTATCCTTAGAAAGTTAAATCAAAAAATTTTAACATTAAATAATTTTAAGTTCCAACTCAAAACTCGACAGTTTGAAATAAAAGTCGAAATAAAGTCGATATTTTGATTCTAAAGTTGAACATTTTAACAGAAAACTAGAAATTTGAAAAAAAACCACACAATTTAGTTCTGCTATTTTTGATTTGAAAAATTTGAAAAAAGTTACCAACACCGTGGGTAAAATTCCAAATTTATAAAAAAAATTCATTTTAACCCCAAATTTTGAAAAAATTAATTTTTCTTAGAAATTTTGTATAAAATTGAAAACAGTATTTACAAAAAAAACAACAAAATTTCGACTTTGAACTTGACAATTACAAAGTTTATAGTAAAAAAATTCTGAATTTCTAGTTTTTCCCGAAATGTTCAAATTGTTCTTATTTCTCGTTTACTTGAAATTCACTTTTACCAACTTTAAGCTTCTCTGGACATTTAAACTTTTTTTTCTCAAAATAATGTGGTTAGGTTTGAAATTTTAGGACATTTAAACTTTTTTATCAAAATGATAAGGTAGTTAGGTTTGAAATGTTAGGGTTAAAGTCGAAATTTCGAGAAAAAAAGTCAAAATTTCCAAAAAAGTTCGATTTATTAAAGGAAAAGGTTTCAAAAAAATTTTAATTTTTTAAATTTTAAGACTTTCTTAGGCGAGTTTCCTTTGAAAATTGTGAAGAAAAAATTTGAACCTTAATATTTTTTCTAAATTTTCGATGAAAAACTCGAAGTCTAGACTTTTTTTTTAGAAATTTTGACCTTTAATCTTTAAAGTCCTATCCTAATCTCACAGTTTGAACTTTATCTCGAAATTTCGAACTGAATTCTTGTGAATAACTCATAGTTTTTTTTTCAAAATTTCAATATTTTCTCAAAATTTATGTGAAATTTTAGAATTGAAAATTCGTGAATATTTTTGTTATAATAAGAGTTTATCCTTTCAATGTTTTGCATACAATTTTTACTTGAAAGTTGAAAAGTATACTTTTTAAAATTCCACACATTTACAGATTTTCTTTTTGAACTTTTTTCTTGAATACTTCGAGTTTATACTTAAAGTTTGAAAATTAGATTCTTTAAAATAAATTTGTCTCGAATAATTTCTAGAATTTATGACCTATACCTTAAACTTTTCACGCTAAAGTTAATTTTTTTTATTTTTTTTTCGATTTTAAAGTTGAAATTTCGACTTTTTTTATAGAATGTTTGACTGCAGCCAGAAGACATGAATTTGTTAAATAAAATGGGATACTTCATAGCCAATGCGAGTCACATCAAAAGTTACTGCAAGCCACATGTGGCTCGTGAGCTATGATGGATTAAACACCAATGTTTTATAACAATTGAAATGATCGGAAAAAAATTGAACATGTATACCCAGAATTTTGAGAAAAAAGGTAAAATTGAAGAAAATATTCGAAATTTATTTTACAAAAACTCTACATAAATGCTACTGATAAACATCGGAATAATTAAAAATAAACCTCAATATTTCTACAAAAATTTAAAATTCTGAATTTAAAGCAGACATTTATGGGATAAAATAAAAATAAGTTCAAATTCGAAATTTTAATAAAAAAAAGTTAAAGTTTCAAAAAAACTGAACAAAACAATAATAATAATCAAGAAAATATTGGGTTGAAATTCGAAACTTTCCACTTTTTCTTGAGATTTAATTTCTACATTATTTTCAAATTTGAACTATATACAATTTTTCTGTAAATTTCTATTTCTTTTTTTAGCGTTGTGAATCTGCTGTAAGCATAGTTGATGGAATTTGCGGACATCTTGTATAACATTTAAATAAAAGAAAGTTTTTATTACTGTGACATCTCAGATAAGAGGACGTTAATGGAAATTGTTTACAAATATATATGTACATACATAAAATAGAAATGTAAAATAATTAATACACCTTACCAAATATAAAACAAGTTTTATTAACATTTTTGTTATTTATAACAACACGGTTATAAAATTAATGTCACTGAACCTAAAGAATATTATAAGGCATAAGTGCATCAGTTAGCCTAAAAATATAAGGTTAAAATCGGTAATTGGCCAAATTTGCTGCTTGTGACCAAGCAGGAAATTGTGCCCCATCCATTTCACTTGCGAAAGCGTTATCTCCACGTAATGCGTGATTCCTGCCGCCTAAAAGAATAAAAGTATAAATTTTCTAAAATATTTTAGCAATAAGTTCTTTATGTTGTTTTGTATAATGAAAATAAATACAAAGCTTGCGATATTTCGAATAGTTCAAAGCGGCATAGCAGTTGAGTGTCATGGCAGTAACTGTTTGGTAGGCGTGGTCCCGTGGTTACACTGACAGGTGGTTTTTGAGGTGTAACCCTATATTTCGATAACAATCGAGTGTTGTAACAGCTACTGCTATAACTAGAAATATCTCTACTTTTGACGTAGCAGTAGCTCAAAATAAGGAAATCTACTAAAGCGAATGTCAATGATGAAACGGGTTCCAATATATCTATTGGTTCTCCGATTTATTGTTACTCACCTATCGAGGCACCACATTCATTGCATTTAGATTCCTCCATGGCGCCTCCACACTCTCCAATTGCGTATATGTGACCATTTTTACACTTAAACCAATGTCCTTTAGACATATCCATTGCTTTTACTATTTGAAGTTTTTCAATCTCAGATATACCTAGTGACAATTTCTCGATTTTATTAATTTCTTCCATATAATCCTTAATCTTCTTTACAGAGGATTCGCTGAACTTTTTCAAACGCAATAACTCGTCATAACACTTCTTTATAAGCTCAACAATTTTCTCCTTATTTGTAGTAGATGTACTTAAAACTTCTATTTGAATTAAATATTTCAATCGTTCTATTTCGTTTTGAATATCATCATACTCAGCTCCTGTTATGTCTTCATTTCTCATGAGTATGTTTACAATAAGAGAAATTTGGCGCTTTGAATGTTGTAGTTGAAGGTGATTTTTATTGGACTTAAGTATAAGATCGTCCATGTATTTCAAAATTTTAATTTTTGCTGATATTGCGTCTAATTCGAAGGTATTTAAACTCTGCCTTTTTCCATCATAAGTGACTTGCTGGAGTTTAGAAAACAATTTAATGCAAGCCTCCGATATTGATTCGTTTCCTAAATGTAAAGTAGTTCTGTGAATGTTCAGATTAATCCCTTGTAAATATCGAACTGAAATAAAATAAAACAATAATAGTAATAATAGAGACAGGTTTTATCCTACAATATGTAGCAATAAATAAAATCGATTTTTTTAGCAACATTTATATCTAAGAATTGTATCGTCAGTTTTAAGCATTACATACAGTGACTCTCAGCTTTAATGAGGCAGTTATCATATTTTATTATAAAAGAGCATATAAAAATAAGCAAATGAAAACTGGGAGAAATGTTGGTTGTAGTAAATAGGGGTATGTTTATGTAATTTACCCCTAGAATAATATGAATACAATGCTGACAATAACCAAAATATAATTAAAAGTTTGTGGAAACCGGTAATTCAACATCGCAGCTTAAAAGATGCAGGCTGCAGCACCTGCCCATATCATCAGAATTACGAAAGATTTTTCCAATTTAGCTAATTATTAGATGTTTATAATAGTAAATCTTAATTTTGTGCCATATTATTTATGCCAAATGTTTGTAAAAGAGGCACAAATAGCTGCGGACCTTCATACAACAATTGAGAAGTCACAAATGATGATTAACCATTTTAATAATGGTTACAACTACAGAAAATTGCTAAAATGATCAAAAAGGGCAAGGAACAGTTTAATATATTATAAAACATTATTCTAAAACAAAATAGGACCTTCAATAAATTAACAAAAGCAGATGTAAGAAAAAGCACCAAAAACCCCAAATTAAGTGGCTCAAAGTTAACAATAGAAGTTCATAAGACATCAAAAAACAACGTTGCACACAAAAAAATACGACCTCTTCTTTTAAGGGGAGTTAATTTACACGGGAGAACATCTCGGAATATACTCCTCAAAAGAAAGATAAGAATGGAATTCACTCAGAAGCATCTTAATAAATGAATGATTTGCATGAAGTCAGTATTATTGGCTGATGAAACGAAATTTAACCTTATTTTATCAAATCGGAAGATAACTTTAAGAGAAAACCTAAAGAAGGATTAAAATTAAGAATTTAAAATTTTCAGTTTAATAGGATGGTCAACACGTGATGCTTTGGGGTTGTATGTCTTTTGTCAGGGTTGGTAAAATACACTTTAGTGACGATAGATTGGGTTAGTATTACTACTTTAATATTTTAAAACAGTTTGTACAATATGGTGCTGGAAAATTAAATATTCAACAGAATTTTCAATTTTTTTACGACAATAACCCAAAACTTTCAGGGTGTACTGTACGAGAATGGTTATTTCAAAATTGTCTGGTGTGTCGTAATACACCACCGCTATCATCTAACGTTAATATAATAGAAAATGTATGGTCAATATAAAAGAAAAAAGTCGCTAAACATAACGTAAACAATAAAAGTAAGTTAAAGATGATCATCGAAGAACGAAAAGCAATTTCTTCTCAATACATCCAAATCTTAGGAGAGACAATGCCTCAATGATTACAGGCAATATCAATAATTGCCTGTAAGAAGAGAGACCTTTAGATTACTAATAAAGTATAAATTTATGGTGTTTTATGGTTAGTATAATGACTGCATCATTTTAGCTGTGAGCTCTATTTTATAGGCGCATCCGTTTGTTTGCATTTTTTTGTCAGGTACATTACTTTTAAAGCTTGACATACAATAAAGTTTGATCTATATTTGCAAAGGTTTATAACTATTAGTAACTCTTTGTGTTTAGTTCTTTCTGTATGTTTGTGTCAGTAGTTTTATCTGTTGTATGCTCACTGCATCATTTAAGCTGTTAGTCACTGTATCATGTTCGGCGGCTATAATAACTCTCTAGTATTAAATTTTGATCGCTGAGTTATTGATCTTAAAAAATGGAAATACATCACAAAATAACAACCCACTTAATGTTATCATCATATGAATCCTCTACGTCTGTGCATATTTCAAATATGGAAAGATTTCTTAAGCTACAAGAATTTTTATATCATTGACTGTGGCCGAAGAAGGAAATAAAATAAATCATCAAATATTGAAATATAGAACTTGTCCCCTGAAACCAAGAAAAATTAAAAAAACACAACAAAGGTTGCTCTAATGTGTTTCGACAGCCAAGCTGTCATCTTCAGTTTTTCTCTGAAGATGACAGCTTGGCTGTCGAAACGCATTAGAGTAACCTTTGTTGTGTTTTTTAATCTTTCTTGGTTTCAGGGGACAAGTTCTGTATTTCAATTTTTGAATATTCCGTTTCACCAAAACTATCAAATCATATTTTGGAATCAGACACAGAGTTACCTTAAAATAATGACATGGATTTTTAACAATTATTTAAAAAGGACCTATTTAACAACCTAGCTCGCCCGCGATGCGATATCTGCATGAATTTTGTTTAAGAGAAGGTAACGTAACGAATCATAACTTTTGACACCTTCGTTACTTATAACGAAATTATTTGAATAAAAGAATTCTTTGGAAAATTACCTGGCCTTAACTAGAAACACTGTAATTTCAGCCAGTCTTAATGCCCTGAACAATTCCCTACTATACTGTCAAAATTCAGAGCGTTTCAATGAAAACTGTCCACCTTAAATAACTTTTTGATCGTCATTTTTAGAAAAAACGCAAAAATACTTCAACAAGGATATGTAGGGGACATATTTTGTCATATTTATACTGAATGTAATTGTCATCCCTACTTCCCCAGACCAACCCTTTTTATTTTTTTAAATGGGACACGCTATATTTTTTTTAAAGTTTTGGATCCCTCTTGATGAGTAGATTTCAAAAATGTATAATGTTTAGCGTGTAGAGTGAACAATTAGCGAGTTATGAATAAATGCATTTCAAAATTATGTTAACAAAGGAAACGTAGCGTTAAAAATTCACATTTTAAGAAAAACTGGAAATTTATACAAGCGATCTTTCGAGATATAACACGAATTTTCGAGAAAAACTTGGATTTTATGATAATATTTTTACAATTCTCTAATTTAAAAATTTAAAGTTCAAATTCGGTATTTGAATAAAATTTATAATTTATATGCGATAATTTTGAGAAGACATTTTTTAATAACTTTTTTTCAAGACAAATGCTGAATGTTGCTAGTTTTTGTTAATAGATTAATCTTTTGGAAATTAGAGATTTTTTCTAAAATTCTTAATTTAAATTTGCCTTGAGATTTTTAGTTTTTTTTTTAATTTTGACTTCAAACCTTTTTTTTTCTCCAAAATTATGGATCCTTTTTCTTGAGATATAGATATTAATTTTAATTGTTAACTTATTTCTAAAATTTCGAATTTCAAAAACTGAAAATTTAGAGTTTGAACAAGTCAATTTGCTGAAAATTAAGATATTCCACTTTTTATTCGGAACTTCAAAATTTCTAAAAAAGTTAATATTTTAAGAAATTTTTATTAACGAATTCAGTTGTTTTTTTTTAATATAAACTCGGTCGTAATAAATTTTTTTTAAAATGCCTTTGTCCGTTCTAAATTTAACTTTTCTGGACATTTCGAATTAAAATTTCAAAAAACTGAAGATTAGAATTTCTATTCTTTTCACAAAAAATTCCTAAAAATTTCCAGATTTCTAGAAAGAGTCGAAGTTTTAAAAAAATATTTGTGGGTTTAAAGTAAAAACTAAAATTTTAAACTCTGAATTTTGAGAAAAAAAAATAAAAATATAGACACACTTCGCATTTAACAGTAAATCTAATTCAAACTTAAAATCTCCAAAAAATAGTCGAACTTTTGAGATTAAAGGTAAAACTCAAAAAAAAAAAACTATAAATAACTTTACAGCAAAAACTTTTTTTTGAAATTACGAAGAATCAAATGCAGTGCGACGTTGCAAATTTAGATAGCAACAATGATTCTAGAAAACACTAAAATTTTAAAATTGTTACACAGATGGTACACAGAGCAATGGTGGATTTTTCGAATAAAAATAATGTGATTTAGCTACATTTATCTTACACCAAAAGTTGATATTAACAGAGATACAGGGTGTCAAAGTTGAAAAAAAAATTCGATTTTTTCGTATAACTATGGCATGAATTGTAATATAGGCACGAAATTTGGCACAAGGAGGTTTCTTAAGTCGACAAACTCTAATATGCTAACATATTACCAATAGCTGATAGGGGGCGCTACCTTCTCTATCCTGCATAATTCTAAATCATCATAACTTTTTTGTGCACCCACGTATATTAATTTTAAATGGGTTATTTTATTTCCCCATATCTTTTACGTAAAAAAGGCGTACTTTCTGAAAGTTGATACGAGCAACCGTTTCCAAGATATTTGCCTTTAAAGCTTGACGTGCCTTGGATTTAAATTACTCAGATATTAAATTTTCGAAGTAGGTGTTAGTTATCTAAGATATTTAGTGTAAGAAATGGTCAGATCGCCACTTGACCACCGGAAGCATGTGGACTGACCAGCGACCCTATTAGAACAATAGAACAAAACAATTGCATCCCAGATCTCGGCGATGTCAGTTCACTTAATAAACGTCGTTAAGTTTACATAAAACGCGTTTCATTTTATCGGAGCTATCAAGACCTGATAGTGATCCCGAACAGTAGGCTTGAAAAAAAAGTAATCATAAGACAGCTTTGAAACTAATTTGTGTCAAATTTTATTTTGCTGATAATATTATTACCTAAATTTTGAAAATCTCAATAAAGAATATCCAAAAAATTAAGACGTAATTTATTTTCTAACATGAGATGTGAGGTATGATCTCTGAGTCTGCACAAGAAAATTTTAATAGTCTGAGTGGTCAAAGAAGATTACTTTTATTTTGAAACCTACTGCGAAAAATTCACATTTACATAAATTAAAATAAAGGTACTGCAAACTTTGAAGGCAAATATCTTAAAAGCGGTTGCTTGTATCAACATTTAGAAAGTATACCTTTGTATATAATAATAATATAATTTTGTACATAAAGGTACAAAAAATTTATGATGTTTTAGAACAGGGCTGTCCAACTGGCGGCTCGCGGGCCGATCGGGCCCGCCAAATTATTTTTACGGCCCACAAGTACATTTTACTACAAATAAATTTATGTAACTAAATTATTATTATTAATATTAAAATTATTTTAAAATGTGAAAATTTAAATCTAATTTGAATTTAAAGTAGTTACTATTTAGTTTGCGTAACTTCACTTTACCTGGCTGAATACAGCAGCAATGCGCTTAACGTCTGATGATGGTTGGCTCAACGTTGGCGCCATATATTATATTTGTGGTTGGTTGTTTATCTGTGGTTGGCGCACGTGATGCGCACGCTACCCTGCGCTATTTGGTTGATTCATGCAATCATGCGAGTGCAGTCTTGTCTAGAATTCGTTGAGGGGCGCCTGTGTTATAATATTATTAACCTAATTTCATATTTATTTATTAATTAAAATAATTATTGAATATGAGTGCTATTAATAAAAGAAAAATAGACCTCTAAAATCGAGAATTTCAAGATCGCTGGGAGATAGATTATTTATTTATTCTAAACAAGAATGGTAAATCACAGTGTTTGGAATGTTTATAAATCATAACTGTGTGTAAGGAACATAACTTGAAGCGCCATTATCTTTCCATGCATGCAAAAAAGTATTATTCGTACACGCGAGACATGAAAATACCACTAGTGAAAAAAAAAAATGAAAAAGCAGCTGGATCATCAAACGAATTATTTTAATCAAGAATAAAAATTTCAAGAAGCATTTGTAGCTGCATCATTTGAAGTTTGTTTAAAAATAGTAAAGGCAAAGAAGCCATTTTTGGATGGAGAATTAGTTAAAAAATGTACCATAAAAATGGCTCAAGCATTTAATGACAACGAAATGGTAAGAACATTTCAAACAGTATCACTTTCTCACCAGACTGTAAGCCGACGTATCAAATGCTTATCTTTATAAGAACTGTAAATGAAAACTACAATTATTCAGAAGAACTTTTAAAATTACAATTATTACACGCAACAACAAAAGGTGAAGATATTTACAAACAATTAAAATGTGCAGTAGAGCAGTAAGGCGGATTTGACAAGCGCACTGCTATTATAACCGACGGTGCTAGAACTCTATGACAGGCAAAAATTTGGGATCGCAGGACTCTTGCAAATGGAAGGAATAACATGTCGTATGTTACACTGTATTATCCATCAGGAGGCATTATGTGGTTTATCCCTAAAACTAAAAGACGTAATGGACAAGGTTTGCAAAATTACTAATTTAATTCGCGGCGGAAATCGTTCTCTTACACACCGAAAATTAAAAACATTTTTTGATGAATTGAACACCGTATATGGAGATCTGCTTTTACATAGTAACGTTCGTTGGTTGAGTGCTGAAAAGTGCTTGAGGAGATTCTTTAAACTTCGAAAAGAAGTTCATCTTTTTCTCTCAGAAATTACCGTCGATAAAAATTTGACAGCAATTTCACTTGATAAAAATTTTATTAATTCACTTGCTTTCCTAACGGACATTACAAATTATTTAAATATTTTGAATAAATCCTTGCAAGGACAAGATCAAAATGTCTGTATAAATATGTTACTGGATTTAGAAACAAATTAAAATTGTTAAGGTTTAATTTGGAGCAAAATAATTTATTTCATTTTGAATCTTACAAAGAGATCTATGAAGAAATGAAAGAATGTAATGTAGAAGCGAATTTTAAAATATTTCTACCAAAATTGGATATGCTAATTACAGATTTCAATGAAAGATTAATAGTCAAAATATAGAAACTGTTTGAAAGATTCCAGTCTTGAAGATATAATTAGACTTGCCACAACAAATATTGATGTGGACATAGATATTGTTGCTAAACAATTACGGCCACAATGTTCTCATTAATATATTACGAATATTTTAAAGTTTTCTTTTTAGTATAAATAAAATATTTTTTTAATTAACATATTCTGACTTTTCATTTATCAATCTTCTTGGCCCCCGAAATGTTTGGTGAGGAAAATATGGCCCGCGGGCTGTGATAAGTTGGACAACGCTGCTTTAGAATAATACAAGGTAGCGCAAGTGGCGCCCCCTATGAGTTACTGGCAATCTGTTAGCAAATTAGAATTTCTTGACCAAAGAAACTTCCCTATGCCAAATTTCTTGTCTATAGCGAAATGTGTTCATCAGTTATGTGAAAAAAATCACAATTTTTTTTTCAACTTTGACACCCTGTATCTCTGTTAATATCAACTTTTGGTATAAGGTAAATATGGCTAAATCACGTTATTTTTATACGAAAAATCTGCTCTTGCTCTATGTACCATTACTTGTGGTCCACGCTGTATATCAGCTAATAAATATCATGAGAACCCTGAAAAACATCCGCAAGAATGTGGTATGAGCTAATAAAAAAAAATTATTTTGAAATTAAATTATAAATACTTACATCTATCTAAATGATCTTTCTTTGCTAAAGTATCCAATTCCTCAATCAACTCAAGTCTTTTGTTTTGATTTTCTTTGTAGCTACCATAGAGACGCTTTTTAACTTTACCGACATCTTCGACTGCCCTTTTTATAGGATCGCTATATCTCGGAGTAGCCATTATAGGTGTTTTACATTTGGGGCATGACTTTATTTCGATAGCATTATCTTTTTCATTTGCTTGAGAAAGCCAATTTTCCATGCCACTACTTTCTAAAGTGTGTTTGCAGTCTATCAACATAACAAATCTAGCATCTTCATCATCCTCTGTACCAAAAAATATGTCTTCTACATCGTCTTTATTACAAATTCGACATAAATAAGGACACGGATCTCCACAAAACCCTATGCACGGATGGCCACACTTAAGAATCTTCGGACAAGGTTCCTCACATGGGTCGACAGAACATATATCACCGCATTTATTGGTACACCTCTGATGTTGGCAGCTCCTAGGGCAACTTTCTTTGCATTTCGTACACGGTTCTCCGCATTTCTTTTTGCATTTACTATGAGAGCATTTAAAATTACATAATCTTGTGCAAGGTTTGCACGCTTCCCGACATGGGATTTCGCATTCATGGTTACATACGAGAGGCATTCCGCATTTTGCGGTACATCTCTTATGGAAGCGCCCTTGGAAGCATTCGCCGCAATTTCCACTGCAAGGATGTTTATTTGTTTTGCCGCAATTTAGTGTTGCTTTGCAAGGTTCATGGCAAAATCGTAATATCTTCGGGTCATCTGCTACACTTAGCCCTAAAAATTAAAACATTTATATTGGCTGTAATTTGCATAGAAAAAAAATATGTATCTGCCACCTGTTTTAATATTACCCATACAGGACCTTTGTGAATACTCCACTGCGACAGTTTTCCCCTTGAGAAACTAATTAGTGATTAGGTAGATGGGTATTGGGTATTAAGACACGAAAAAAAAAAAATTCCCTCACGTATATTTTCTGATGAAATGTTTTCATTTTTCTTCATACCACCATGTACAACATACTAGTGTTAATTTCTAATTTCTTTGATAATAGTGCATGCTAGCATCACTGGTGACATTTAAATATTCATCTACCCTCATAAGTCATTATTTGTCGCGATTAAAATCATATTATGATTTACGTGTATTGACCGTGGTACGATATTTTTGGTTGGTCTATATGCGGCGCGGCGTCCCAAAGATATTGAATATGCTTCTGAGTCAACAAAGAGAGTTGTAAACGGGATAGTAGAAATACAACACAACACTGGATCAAAAAAGATTGGCCACAAAGGACATCATTAACCCTTGGAACCAAAATGTTGTAAAAGAGTCTACTTGATCGTTTAAAAATTGTGCTACTTTTACTTTGCATTAAATTACGCAGGGCTTCGAACCGCTATTTTCTTCGTTTCGGTTTTCGGTTTCCGTTCCGGCAAAAAATTATATCGGTTCGGTTTTTCGTTCCGAACAAAATAACGACTCATTTTTTGATTTTCTGAGTATTTCGATTTAAATATTGATTTTCTAATATAATTTAGAAAATGTAATGTATTTTTTTTTCTTTAATATTACAACTACTCTTGCATAAAATTTAAGGAAAATATTTTCGATTTTTCGGATTTCAACATTTCAAACAAAAACTCTGAATTTTGAGTTCAAATTTTAAGAAGAACCTGAACTTTATAAGAAAAATAAATCGGAAATTCGGGTTTAGAAATTTTAAAAATAAATTCGGAATTTTCATAAAAATCTTAAACTATTTACCAAAGAGTTGAAAACCCAGATACAAAATTCAGCGATTAAAATCAACAGTAAAAATCAATGTTGTCAGAAAAAACGAATTCGGTATATATGTTAGCGGAATCCCCTTAAACACTCTGTATAGTTGTCAAGTGGTGGCAACTTGGCTATGTATGGACGGGCGAGCTCAGGAAACGCAGCAGGAATGTATCGCGCAGCAGTACCGAAGAGCCGTTGCGATAAATCGGTTGTACCTTAGAAAAGAATAATAGAGCCCTATTCTCTAATATCGACTTTTATTAGGAAAAATACCCCCCTATTTAACCCCTATAGTTTACATATATAAGAAAAGTCTTGTAGACTTTGTTTTCTATAACTTTGGTCTAAGACCAAATTAAAAAAAAGGAAAAGGAATGTAAATGAAGAAGAAAAATGAAAAAAATTAATTAAGAAAAAATGAAAACTTTTAAATTAAGAATTTTAGAAAACAGCAAAATTTCGAAACAAGAACTTCAAATTTATTTAAAAAAAAGGAATGTAAATGAAGAAGAAAAATGAAAAAAATTAATTAAGAAAAAATGAAAACTTTTAAATTAAGAATTTTAGAAAACAGCAAAATTTCGAAACAAGAACTTCAAATTTATTTATTTAGAAGAAATTTAGAAACATTGACCTTAAGCCCAAATATCAATTTTTTCCTGGAAATGTTGCTGAAAGCGTCAAAAAAGTAAAATTTTTCAGAAAGTTTTGGTTAATGTACGAGAGCGGTTCATTAAGGACCCGTATTTGAAGACAGAGGACGTTCCTGAGTGAAATTAGTATTATCATCATGTGCTGCCATCCATCAGACGACGCTAATATAAATTTCAGACTGATCGATAGGTTAGTTTCAATTTGGCAGCCATCCGAGTCAGATGTGTTTCGTGATTTTCGCTAAGATGGAAGAAGAACAGTATCGTTCGGTAATTCGCTTTTTGTTTTTGGATGGGAAAAAATGCGAGGAGATAAAAGCAAAGTTGGATGCTGTTTATGGGGACACGTCGCCATCTATGACCATAGTTAGATATTGGTTCAACGAATTTAAACGTGGGCGAACATCCGTTTTTGATGAGGAGCGACCAGGACGCCTGGCAGACGAGAAAATAATTGAAAAAGTCCACGACATGATTCTCGCTGATCGACGAACGAAAGTGCGCGAAGTAGCAAAGGCCGTAGGTGTGTCGACCGTAACGGCAATTAATATATTACATGATAAGTTGACGATGAAAAAATGGTTGGCCCGATGGGTGCCGCGATTGCTCACGCTGGACAATAACTGGATGCGGCTGTTAATTTCGAAGCAGTGTTTGGAGCAATTTAGGCGAGATCCAAAGGACTTTTTGCGTCGAGTTGTCACCATTGATAAAACCTGGATTCATCATTACACACCGGAAGCTAAGCAACAATCAAAACAATGGATTTCTCCCGGTGAATCTGCACCAAAGAAGGCGAAGACGGTCCCATCGGCCGGTAAGGTCATGGCGACGATTTTTTGGGATGCGAAGGGCGTCATCCTCATGGATTTTTTAGAAAAAGGAAGAACGATCACTGGACAATACTACAGTGAGTTATTGCACCGCTTCGACAAAAAATTAAAGGAGACACGGCCGCATTTGGCGAAAAAAAGGTGTTGTTTCATCACGATAACGCACCAGCACATTCATGTGGTGTTGTCGCCGCCAAACTGCATGAATTGCGTTATGAATCGCTGCCGCACTCCCCCGTATTCACCCGATCTGGCTCCCTGCGACTTTTTTGTTCCCTAACATGAAGAAATGGCTCGCGGGAAAAAAATTTAGCTCAAACGAGGAAGTCATCGCCGAGACAGAGGCGTATTTTGGAGAGTTCGGCAAATCCTATTTTGTGGAGGGGACGTTAGGAGAAGTGTATCTTTCTAAAAAGGGACTATGTTGAAAAATAAAAAATATTTTTTTGAAAAAAATGGTGTCTTCATTTCTACCACGGGTACTTATTGAACCGCCCTCGTATTCATCTTCTTTCGATATTGTAACTTTTTTCTTTTGAAGTTTTTAAACAAAATTTAATCTTTCTGCAGCAAGTAAAACTTTTTTTTGACATTTCTAGAAAAAAATTTTTCAGAAAGTTTTGGTTCTTTCGATATTTTAACTTTTTTGTTTTGAAGTTCCTAATTTAAACTTGTACTTTTTAAACAAAATTTATTCTTTCTCTTACAAGTATAACCCTTTTTTTAGCTGACTTTTTTTCTCAAAATTACAAATTAACTATAAGAAATTTTCAATTATAAGTTTAAACTTGGAATTTTCAAATATTCAACTTTTAGCTCTAAATATCCAGGACTCGAAATTGTGAGATTAATTTTGAAAAATTATTATTCATAACTTTAATTTGTTTCTCCTGAAAATTTAAACTTTTTAAAAAATGTCGTTTTTTTCTTGCATTTTGGATTAAAATTAAAAAATAAAATAAAATAAAATTTTCAAATTCAAATTAGGACTTTGCATTTGAAATATAATTTCTGCTAACATTTTTAGCAAAAATCGGAAATTTTGAATGTAAATGTAAATTTTAAGAATAAAAGAAAACAATTCCATAAAAAATGCAATTTAATTATTTCTTAACTTATATTTATTATTTGGGAAAATTAAAATTTCAAGATCAACGAAAAATTTTCTGGAAAGAATAACGCCAGGTCTTCAAATATTAAAGTTGTTTATTGAAATTTCGACCTAAGTAACAAAATTTTAATTGTAATGCCTAAAATTAAGAAAAAATAGTAATTACAAGTTAAAACTTAAAACTGTAGATTTCGAAAAAGTTTCCAATTTTAAAAAATGTGACTGTTTTTGAATTATTTTATAAATCTTGATATTTCACCTTTTTCCAATTTTCAAGTTAAATCGCCAAAATTAAATCTTAAGCTTTCACGTTGTTCTCAAATTCCCTATTTAATTAAAAAATAAATACTTTTTTTTAACTCTTCTTAAAATTTTAATTTAAAAATTAAATAAAATGCTAAAGTGTGTAAAAATATTTCTGGAATAACAAAATTAGAATTATGAGTTCTGAAAAAGGTCTACAACTACTTACGGACAAAATTTCGAATTTAAACTTGTGATTTTGTTAAAATAATTTAAAATTTGGATACAATGGAAATTAGTAGACACAAAGTCGAGAATGTTCAAAAAAACTTCTCCGAATTAGAAAAAAGGGTCGATACAGAAAAAAAATTGGGTAATTAAGACTCAATTTCACAAATAGAGGAAAAAAGGCTCTTTCAGAAAAATTAAGATAATAAAAATAAAAATTAAATGCGCAAATAGAAAATTAAAAAAAAAAACGAAATTTTGAGATAAAATCGATATTTATGAGTTACATTATACCAAGAAAATCTACCGCATGGCCCTGAAGTCGAATTGGGAAAAAAGTCAAATTTCGATAAATAAATTAAAACTTCCAAAGAAAATATTTTTCGGGAAACTTTCGTTTTTTTTGTTAAAATTTCAACAATCCAAATATTAAAAAAAAGTTGAGATTTTCAAAAAATATTTGTCAATTCTGTTTTAATTGTTTATCAAAGCGTGACAAAAAAAATACTAATTTAAGAAACAGGCCAAAATCTCTACTTGCAAGTTTACAAATACGAATACTAAACGGACTGCTATCAGCAACATGCACACTTCCTACAGGTATCCAAATGGATCGAGTTACACAGTATCATATATCAGTAAAGTGAGGATATGATTGATTGTGAATTCCAACAATGTAAACCGAACTTCTTATTCAATTCCCCTCTGAAACCCCTTCCGTCTCTTTTCTTCTAACCGCCACAGGGCATTTAAATCCGAGAGCCAAATCGTACTTAGCGATTTACCAGGCCCCCGCCTTAAATGAGGAATGTTCTTTACTTGTTCAACAAATGACAGAAATTACACATTATATTAAATTTTCTACCAAAGTAATGCAATTAAAATTCCTTTTTTGAAAAATGTAATTAAATTAGTAATACATTAAATTTTTTAATGGTTACTGCCCAGTTCTGAGCAACATATGTACATATTTACTCACCACTTGCTAAAAAGTTCTTATTTAGGCTGCATTTTATTTTTTTAATAGAATGGCCACATGCAGCGGGAATATTACAATCAACGATTTCCGAACAGTTTGATGTACAATCCTTAAAACACTGTTCACGACATGGATGGCCGCATTCTAATAAGCGCGGACATTTCTGTTTGCACATGACCCTGCTTGGTTTTTCAGAACATTTGATTTTTATTACATGTTCGCAATCTGGAACGATTTTTTCAACCTAAAATAATAATACAATTAATCGATCTATTGTAATAAATGTAAATATTTCATGTGGGTGAAGCGCTCCTGTAGCCGTCTTAGTACTTACCAATACCGTGCAGGTATTGCAGGGTTCAAAACACTTATTTTTACATTTGTGTCCGCAAATTAATAACCTTTTACAAGGCTTAACACACTCAATTTCGTCAACATCTTTGTGGCATTCCATTTTGTAAAAATGAGGACATTCGCTCCTCTTCTTATTAACCATAATGTCACAGGGTTTACAATCTTCGTAACATAACAAGGTACATGAATGGGGTTTCTCGCTTACACAACCCATATTTTTCTTGGCACAAGGTTTTCGGCAACGATACTGAAACAAAAAAAACACCATTACAGCATTTAGCTTTCTTTCTATCGCCGAAATTAATGTTGTTTTTATTGAAACTTTGACAGTAAAGATGTTAATTAGATTAATTCACTCGACGCAGTAACATTTCCAAATTATTCTGATTTCGCCGAGTGCGTTCGTACAAGAGGAGTTTGTCTTACTTCACATTCAAAATTAAAAAAAAAAAATCGGCCCTATACCTGCAGCTCTTCATTGCAGATTCAGGTTCAGGATGGAAAACACTTTTTATTAACAAGTTTAATAAATAATGTTCAGTTTCAGAGTTATAAGTTTTCGAATTTGTGAGAAAAAATATTCAATAATTTAATTAAGAATTGGATAAACCCTTCACCAATCAGGTTAAAATTTGAAACATATTTAGACTCTATTAAGCTCCATTATTTTCTAAAATTCAAACAAAGGCGATATTCTGGGTGGTAATTTTTCCGTCCATTTCCTCATTTTACCAATCAGCACTTTTATCGGTCATATTTATTCAACAAACGTTAGTTTATTCGAAATTTTATCAGCATTGGTGCCTAAATTAATGTTAAAATTACTTACTTCCAGATGATCAGGATCATTATTAACATGACAATTCAATAAACATGCATGCCCGCAAGGTTCCACTCTCGTCTCGCATGGAAAAGGGCATCGAAACTTTTTAGGATCGTAATGACAAGGTTTATTTACTTCGTGATTGCATGGCAATGTGCATTTCACAATGTCGGGGCATTTGAAAGTCTCTGGTTCAACAGAACATTCCATTGTTATTTCATGCCCACATGTTAGCTTTCTAACAACAGGATAGGAGCAAGGTCCACATTCTAAGAAGCATCTTTTTTTGCATGTATGATTTACATCGTCACATAAAATCCTGAAAAAAATCAAAATTTAAATCAAAACTTCCACTATAACATTGGAATTCTAAAAAGAAGAAAGTACAATTTTCAAGTTTAAACTGAAAATTTTAGAAAAAAAAATACAAATTTCAAGAAAAAATTCGAAATGTTATATTATCGAATTTTAGAATGTAAACGCGAAATTTTCAGAAAAGGATGCACATTTCTAGTACAAATTTCCTGAATAATTTCGAAACTTTGGGATTAAGGTCGAAATTCTGAGAAAGGAAAAAAAAATAAGATAAATAAATAAAAATGCAAATTTAAGCTTCAAATAAAAAAAAACTTGAAAATTTGAATTTAAATTGAAATTTTTTTTTAAATTACGCTGAAATTTTAACTAGCTATAAATTGTTTGTCTGGAGAGTTTTCTGAAAATGTTGCCTTTAGATATAAAACTCGCAAATTTTGATTTTTTTTAAATATTTGCAGTTCAGTCTCAAATTTGCTTTGTAAATTTCAAGTTTTTCTCAAAATTTCGATCGCTTCTAAAAATTCAGAGTTTACGCTCAAAATCTGAGGCAGTTTCGTCGGTTTTGACAGCCGAAACCGCGGTACCAAACTAATTTTTTGATCGAAATCAAAACTTCGCTGTTCAATTATTTTATACAATTGCGAATTTTTTTTTTCAATTTTTCGTTCCCTATACTGTTTTCTGTTTCCTATGCTTTTGAAGTGAAAACTTCTTTAGACGCGTTGAGCAGATTTAGAAAGGGGAACAAATTGCGGTTTCACGTTACCATCACGCTAATTTACGTTATCAACATGCTCTAATGTTAACAGTATTATGTAGCTATGAGTAAGACGTGTTATAGTATTAAATAGGGCAATCGACAGCGGGGTTCGAACTTGCGACTTATCAAATCAAAATCTACCGCTTTAATCAGCAAGACTGATGGCAAAAATATGAATTTCAACTAGATTTAACCCTTTCGCGACGTGCTATTTTTCTATTTAAGTATGCTCATAAGACGGGCAGTTTTCGAGGTTTGCGGAATCGTACGGTCTTCGTCGTTATAGCATACATTTGCCGGAACAGTACGGTAATCTGTACAAGAATATTGTACTGAATTAAAAATATAAATTTGGTAATTATATACATGTAAAAAAAATACATTTTATTATTACAAAAGTGTACAATCCTCATTATGAATTTAAATCTGCCCCTTTTCACAACTTTAGCAAACATAGGGGTTTCTATTAGGACATTTGTTGACCAGTATTCACGAATTTCTAATTTTTTTACTCTACTCATAAGTAACACTATTCCTAGAAAACACATAAACTCATCTGCTTCTAAAAATCTCATGTTCTGTTTCATATTAGCATCTTTCTCAATTGTTTGTTTATAATAATTATTCGATTCCAATACTATTTTGTCAACTATTTCTTTACTCAAAAATTCAAGAAAAATGGTTAGAGCTGCAGATTCTTCCGCAATATTTTCGTTTTGAATACCACTACTAGTTTCGTCAAAATCATATACATGAGGTGTCCAGGTAGGTATGTACTCCCATTTGAAATCACCTGCAGGATTTAATTCATTTCCATTTATTTCTTCGTCTGTATCATTGGTAATTTCTACTTCACTCTCGCTATAAATATTCTCATGAAGATCACTTTCACCACTACTAATAACTGCATTCTCATCTTCTAATTCTTCATCTTCCATCATATCCGTAGCAATTTGTTCAAGTTCTTTTTCCGTTAAATATTTCTTTCGATCAAAAACATTTTCTACAAAAATATAATATAAAAGACTTATTACTTATTATATTTTTTTTTAATTATACATATTAAGATTTATATATTTTACTTACTTTAATATTTTGCTGAAATCACAAATACTAACTTTATAAATCTATAAACTTTGATAGTTATCAAGTATGAAAACGTTCGTGTGCCCACTATGAAATAAGAACTACTACTGCCAGATTCATACATGACAAATAAAATAATAGACAAGGTTAAACTTGGCTATAAACACAAATAAACATATCTAACACATAAAACGGAAGCGTCCGGCATTTGTAGCGTAAATATAATTAAATCCGATAAATACGGTTTTCGACTATTTGTCACATTTTTTATCACGGGAATATTCGGTCTTCGACGCGAAAAGGTTAAGGGATTAGAGCGGGATAGTCCCAGCAAAACGTAAGTAATATGCTCAGTGGAAACTATTTCGCAATTGATGATTAAAAATTGTTCCTGGAATTACAATATTGCAACAAATATTTATTTAAATCATAAATATCGCATTTCGAATTCACCTTAAATTTCGATTTTGTCTCGAATTTCGCTTCATAATCCCAAAATTTGGACTCGAGGATTTTGAGTTTATAAAGAAATTTAGTTTTTAAAAATACTGTTCTTTAGTACCAAATTTTCTACTTTATTATCGACATTAAGTCAAATTTTTCAACAAATCAAAAATTCTTACTTTAAATTTGAAATCAAAAGTCTGGAAACAAAAACGAAAACTTTGTAAACTATTAAATATTTTAAAAATTTTGACTTTTTTCTTCCAACGTACGATTGACATCTTTAAGTTTGGATTTTAAGC
This sequence comes from Dastarcus helophoroides, assembly GCA_028583605.1. Classification (NCBI taxonomy): domain Eukaryota; kingdom Metazoa; phylum Arthropoda; class Insecta; order Coleoptera; family Bothrideridae; genus Dastarcus; species Dastarcus helophoroides. Next base: position 24,112,203 of record CM053325.1, on the reverse strand, counting down.
TCTTAATTTCCAACCTTTTCCCAAAGTGGGAAGCTTGAAAAGTCGAAATTTTCAAAAAAGTCGATGTAATATTTAAGTTGTCATTTTCAAGAAAGTTGAATTTGTAAAAAAAATTTGGAACGCTCAAAATCAAAATATTCAAAAGGGTCGAAATATTAAAAAAAAATTGAAATTTTCAGGAAAGTTAGATTTTACAAAAAAAAACTTACAGAAGTCGAGAAAGCCAAGAAAAAGTTTAAATTAAAACAGAAAAACTTTAAATTAAAACAGAAAAAGTTGAAATTTTCTAGGATGAGGCAGAAACCAGAGAAAATATCAAGTTAAAAAATTCGAAATTTCAGAAATGTGAAAATTTTGAAGGTCAGATTTTTCAAAATATGTTACAAAACTCCAAAATTCTAAAACACCTGGAATTAAAATAGGAAAGGTTGTCATTTAAAAAAAAGGTTAATATCGAGAAAAATCGAAATTAAAAAAAATGGAATTTTAAAAATGAAAATTTTGAAAAGGATTGAAATTTAAAAAAAAAGACAAAGAAAAAACTTTTTAAAAAAGTAGAATTTCTCAATAAAGTCGAAATTTAAAAACCTGTCAAAATTAAAAACAAAATGATAAATTTTGTAAAAAGTTAAAATTTTCAAAAAAGGCAAAATTTGGAAGAACAAACTTTCAAAAAAGGCAAACTTTTGAAGAACAAACTTTCAAAAAAGTCAAAATTTATGGAAAACCCAGAAATGTTGAAATCAAAGTGGATAAATTCAAAAATGTCAAAATTTTGATAGTCCAAATTCTGAAAGAACTGAAATCTTCAAAAAGTCAAAATTTTGAAGAGAAGAGATTTTGAAAAATCTACGATTTCAAAAAAAAGTCGATATTTTTAAAAGTCGAAACTTTAGAAAAATATCTGAAATCGGATTATTCAAAAAAGTCTAATTTTTAAAAAAATGTTGAGGAATGGTCAAAAAACATTTAAATTTTTAGAGAAAGTCAACATTTTGAAAAAATTGGAACAAAAAAAAAGGTTAAAATTCTTAAAAATGTTGAAAGTTTCGAAGATCAATTTTTCACTAAAAAAATTTCAAAAAGTCGAAATTTTAAAAAATGTAAAATTCAAAAGAAAAGTCAAGAGTTTGTATCAAAATTTTGCAAAAATTCAAAATTTTCCTAAAAAGTCGAATTTTTCAAAAATTGTTGCTTGCTAAGTTTTTTCAGAAAAGTTTAAATTTACAAAAAAGTCAAAACTTCGAGAAAGGAGTAAATTAAACAAACAACACTCCAAATTAAAAAAAAGAACTTTGATAAAAAAGTCGAAAATTTCAAAAAGTTAAATGTTTTAAAGAACTCGATATTTTGGAATAGCAGAAAATATCAAAAAGGGCAAACCTTTCAAAAAGTTTAAATTTTCGGAAATATCAAAATTTTCAAAAGTTACATTTACAAAAGAACGAAATTTGGAGTCAAAATTTCCAAAAGAAAACAGAAATTTTGACAAAAAAATGTTAAAAGTTGACATTTTTATATCACACTTTTGCAAAAAAGAGCCAAAATTTCGATAAAGGTAAAATTTTGAAAAAACCAGAAGTTTAAAAGAGTAAAATTTTTCAGTCAAAACCAATTTGCAAATAAGTCAAAACAGGCAGCGGTGCCTCAGGGGTTTGACCTGTCTCCTACTCTGTTTCTGTTACACATAAACGATCTCTTAGCTTCAACTTCCAATTTTATATGCAGCTACGCAGAAGACAGTAACCTTGTGTCATCTTTTTTCTCGGACAAACCATCATCTATCGCTGCTTCAGATCGACTAAGGAAAGAAACAGCAGATACAGATGATTAATCGGGATCTCAAAATCATTCTGTAATGGGGTAAGAACAATTTGGTAGACTTCAACGCTTAAAAAACTCAGGCCGCGGTTTTCTCTAAGAAAACATCAAGGGATAATGCAACAAACATACTAATGGACGATAAAATCCTTCCGATGGGATCTAATCTATCTAGCCTAGGAGTGAATGCGAGTCCTAACTTCACTTGGGACGAACATGTGCACGCCATTGCCAAATCCGCCTCTCAGAAGCTAAGCTTTCTTTTTAGAGCTAAAAAGTACTTCACACCTTATCAGCTACTCACACTATGCAAAGCTCAAGTTAGGCCAACACTAGAATATTGTTCTCATGTTTGGATCCTCCCAAGGGCAAAATTCTCGATGCATACAAGACAGTCGGAGACAGCAAATTCCTGTGCGGTCCAGCTTAACGCAGTGAGCACTTCTGTCTACGGAGACTCTTTTTCTGCAGAACTTCCAAGCTATGGACTCGTTACCAAAAGGAATTTTCACACCTATCCTTGTTTAACCGAGCGGGACGTATAAATACGTCAAACGTAAACAATAGCATGTGCGGGTAGGACATATGAATACGTCCTTGAAATATATATTGCGCCTTGGAACCGATGGGACGTACAGTTTCGTACAACAGAGGTATTAGTCATTGATACATGTTTCGACGTGAATTTAAGACTCAGAGAAAAGCAGTATCATTTCGCTATTGAGAGTGGTAGGCGTCACGTACTGACACGTCCTGGTGAAAGAGCTCGTGCCCGTTATCTCCTGCGTAAATAAAAAAGGGAATTCCCCGGTTAACAGGTTAAGAAGGCGGTTCATCGCCATCTGTCCATGTTTTCGCATCCTACTCTCAGTGCTTTGAAAATATAATAAGGTTACCCTCTAGGAGTTGATTACACTTAAAAAAAAAAAAGAAAAGCAAAGTGTACAAGTATACGAACATCAAAAATTAGAAAAAATCCAAAATTTTGATAAAACGGTGATATTTTCACAACAGACGATATTTTAAATTTTTCAAAAAGGCCAAGTTAAAAAAAAATCGAAACTTTTAGAAAAAGTAAAAATTAAGAAAAGATTCCAACTTTAAAAAAAGAAATTCTGATAAAAAATCTGAAAATTTCAAATAGTCAACTTTTTAAAAATAAGTCTAAATTAGGGAGAAAAAATTTCAAAAATTTAAAAAAAAATTGAATTTGAATTTTCAAAAAAGTAAAATTTTTAAGAGCCAAAATTTCCCGAAAAAAATAACTGGAAATATTGGAAAAAGTCGCAAATTTTAAAGTCGAAATCTTTTAGTTGAAATTTAAAAAAAATCAATACTACGATAAGGACAAAATGTTCAAAAAAGTGGAAGATTTCCAGAAAAAATATAAAATATTTCAGTCAAAACTTGGAGAAAAGCTGAAATTAAAAAAAAAACTCGAAATCTACAAAATAAGTCAGTTTTCGAAAAACAGTCGAAATGAAAAGTAAAAATTTTCAAAGCCAAAATTTTGAAAAAGATTAACATTTTGAAAGTCCCATCATGCGAAGATTTCGAGTAATTTATAAATTTTGAAAATGAGACATTTTCGAGAAAAGTGATTTTTTGAAATATTCAAAATGGGTTGAAATTTTTAAAATAAGTAACATTTCAAAAAAAAGTAGAACTTTTAAAAAATGTTGACATTTTCAAACAAAATTGAAAAAAGTTGAAATCTTGGATGGCTGGTAACCTTATGGTTTCGCGTGACGATCAGGCGTTATCAACATGTTAACATTATATCGTAATATACTATTAATATTACATAATGTTACTAACGCAAATTAGCATGAAGATGACGCGAAGCCATCACGCGTTACCAACATGCTATAGTGCTAACTAGTGTTGGGCTATTTAAATACAAGTTGTGAGACGTATTCGATTCTACCAAGATCTTGAATACATCCGATTCTCAACTGAAGTATTCGAATACTCCCAGACTCCATAAGTTGAAGTGAGAATATGAATAGAATCGGTTCTCGCCTCGCGCAAGCAACATCTCATCATCGCATGATTCATAAGTTCTCGGGTAATTGCTTGTATTCGAATACAAAATATGTATTCGAGATTGTGGAAGTCCGATACAACAAAACATTGGAATGCTGAGTAGTGAATAGAATCGGTCTCCTAACTACGCTACATCTCCGATTCTTAATTTCTCGGATGTTGAATACTGTTCCCGATTCTTGTATTCGAGATCTTAGACATGCATTATTGAATGCGTATTGTATTTGAGATCATTTTTATCCGGGATGGTTGGTTACGCATTATGTTCGCACACTCCTGCATTCGAATATGTACCTTCTCATAAAATTATTAAATAATGAAATGCTTAAGTACTTTTTAAAATTTGGCTCTCAATTTTAATAATAAAATTTAACAATATCAGGAAATACAGTACCAATATGCGAATTAAATCAAAGTTAAAGATACGTATGTGAATTCTAAAGCTTCAAGATTTATTTATATTAAGAAATTTGTACATATTCAATTAGGGAATTACCAATTACTGGCATAGATACAAAAGTACTGAAATCGAAAGTCATATCTCGCCACCACATACCTGGAATAGGCCGCAGAGACAATTTTTCTAGTAGGTATTTTATTATCCCATAATTCGATTCTTTGTATTCGAATACTTATTCGATTCTCAAAAGTATTCGAATTCAATGTATTCGATTCTGAAAATCCTTCGATTATTACAACACTAGTGCTAACAGTTTATTATATTGTAACAAAATGTAGTTGTCGAATTTGTATTAGTAAGGAATTCTCCAGAAAAATTTGATAATGGGAAGTAGCCGCGATAATCGATCATGCGGCAAATAAGCGCTCTAGATGTTTTCGTAAACGATAAGCCTTAACTGTATACATTCGATTCTAGAAAATTGGAAGCCTATAAATATGCGGTCGTCTTTCCCTCAGTCATTTAATTAAACAGTGAGTTAGTAGGTTAGTCAGGTTAGTTAGTTAGCCAGATAGTCTGACAGTTAAGTGAATTATAACTGTAGTGTTCCGAAATTAGTTTGGAAATAAAGTGTTACAATTCACGAAGTTTTAATTTTCGAACTGATAATGCGCACCAATATTGAAAAGATTAGAGCATGTTGGAAACGCAAACTAGCGTGATGTGGACGCTGAATCAGTTTACTTTCTATCAAGTCAGTTTGCGGCATTTATTTTGAGATATTTCCAATATTCTGACTTATTCATTAGTGTGAGTTCGAACTACACTGCAACATATACACTGGTATTTTCTAGTTTTAAGTTTTCATTTCTGTTAGCAGTATCATAACTGCCCATTTCCTTTCTTTAAAAAAAGGATAATTTAAGAGTGTAAAATTATCCCAAATAAGAGTTAGCACAATCAAAATGGTTATGAAACTCCATAATGATTATTAAATCTATTCGTCTCAGAACATACCTTATTAGCTATGAAAATTACCAATATGTTTTTTGGCAAAAAAATGAATAAGGCAATTGAAGTATTTTTGCTTCAAACTAGTTAGAACCTGTTAAGGATTGCCAATCCTTAGGTTATTGAAAATTTAGAATTGTGAAAGGAGTAACTGGCGAAGAAAAAGCCAATAAAACATGAATAGAAATTTTCGATACTTACTTTCCGCAAATTTCCAAACATCTTTTGTTGTCATGATTTCTATCTTGAATGTGACAGTAACTTTTGCAAAAGTGTCCGCAACTTAGTAGACTTTCGCA